>JAMPIT010000040.1:2971801-4457702 GCA_026261815.1 Monarcha castaneiventris obscurior
CCCAAGAACAACAGGGTGTTGGGAGAGACACAGTAGAGCTTCTCAGCAGAACTCCTGTGACGAGATTCCCTGCCTCATAGGAATGAAAATAAACCTTAAAGAAACTTCTGGTGTGAAACTACCAGGAGCTCATTTCAATTAAGAAGTTGAACCTTGGAGATTATAAAAACAGCTAGAAACCCTTCTACAGATCACCACCAAAGGGGACAAACACAAAATGAGTCACGAAAACATCCCTTGATATAAACTATTTTATTGGACACTGTTAGAAGCAGCTCAGTAGTCTGTGAGGCCTGCAGGTGCAAAAATAATTCAAAATAATTCTAAATAATTCATTTTTGTGAATAAAATATTTCGTATCAGATTCAGTTTTTATATTTGCAGACAATAGAATTGTATATAATTTTTTAAAAGCTTCATAAAGGCTTTTTGTTTTGTTTTTAATTGAAAATTCTACTGCTCTTTCTGAAAAGTCAAAGTAGAGCAGTGTAACATTTTAATGAAATTTCTCTTCAGATTGTCGCATTTCCACAAAAGATTTCACTTTAAAGGAATCAGCATTTTCTAACTGAGAAATATTCCCTCAGAAAGATTCTGTCCGGCTCTACTCAACACAAGAAAACCTTTTAACTATTTAACAGGGATTGCCACCAAATCAAATCACGGTAGTGCGCTCCATCAAGCAGCCAGCAGTACTGCAGATGAGCCCTTTCACCCTCTGTCTCCCACTCCTCACCTGCCATTCCAGTGCCCTCTCCTTTTGCTACCCAAAAATAAGGCACTGGAAGAGTCTTGGGATGAACAGCACCAATGTGAGGCTGTCAGACGAGGGGTTGGTAGGGAGAAGTATCTCTGTATTTGTAAAGATTCAACACCACTAAAAATTTACCCTAGAATGGGACTCGTCCTGCTGAGACATCAGCTATCCTAACAACTGAGCTGTCAAGTGTGGAGGAACTTTCCACATGGACCACTATCAAAAAGCAAATATAAATCAGAAACAACTGCAAACTGTTGCAATATCTGATAGAAATATCTGAAAAAATATTCTCAGAAAGACTACAGAAACACGCAGAACAGATACCAAATGGCAGGCTGTGATGTCCCAGAAGAGAATATAATCCTGCAGGTTCTACATGGAGGTAAGTAGAATAAAGAAGTCTATTCAAGTTCAAACTCATTAAATCTTAGAACTACATTTCAATCTTTTGTAAAAGAACATAAATGCATCAATTCAGCCTGATGTTGGCTTTTAATCTCTGCTCTTCCAAGAAGGTGTTGGCCACAAAATTCCCATGAAAAGGAGCTGAGCATTCACAAACTCATGCTGAGTGAAAGCATTATATCATTACCATAAGAGAATGCCCTTTGATCTCAGCAACAACACATTCATTTGCAATTCTTATTTTAAATTCTTACTTTACACCCCGCATACAGTATCTTAATTCAGGTTTCACAACTATAGGTTATATTTTTTCATTCTCTGCCAGCACTACACATTGCAGTGACATAAGAAACAAAAGGCCTTTAGATGAAATACAGAATTCAGTGTCGTTAAGATCTAGACTGCTGTCTTCTTCAACCATTTCTCCAGAAAAAAACTTCAAAGTACATAAAAGCTAGAAGCCCAAAGTCTGTTTTATATCCAAGTATACATTCAAACTAAAAATCACTTATATTACTCATTAGGAGCCTGTGCTAATCCCATCTTATGACATATTATCCCCTTGTAATTAAAACTAATCATATAACAATTCAGCAGTCAAGTCTCATTGTCTGTGTGATTTATTTGTTGACTCACTGGTCATCGTGTTTCTCACAGACTCAAGCACTTTAGTCCCCTTAACACAAAGTCTTAGAGCAGAGAAGCTTTCATCTTTCTTATATAATCATTCAGGCAGTAAAGGGAAATTTCTCTCAGTCCTTTTTATCTATGTCTATCCTTTGCTTTATAATAAAACCTTTTAAATTTTCTGTATTGTTCCTTTACCTGGGGAGGTGGGAATGGGCCAACTCCTCCCTCTCAAACCCTAACACCTACCTGTGACCTGAGGTAAGAAACCCTCAGCAGAATCTGGATCCTAGTTCACTGATGGATCTCTTCCTGCCTAATTAAACTGTGGGCAGCAAACTCTAGGCTGTAACTGCTCCTCACAGAGCAGCAATTCATCATTTTGCCTTGCAGCTCACGTTATCAGGACAAGCTTTTGTCATATGGTACACGCCAGTTTATGTTTTGATAGGTGACTTTTAATTGAACCATAATGCCACTGCTGACAGAGTTTGGAAGGACTGAAGTTATAAATCATAAAACAATATCTATAGCCCTTATGCTCTTAGAAGTGTCTTAAAGGCACCTGATGTTATTTGGTTTTCCATTAAAGATGAGCTGCTATGAAATACTGTGGCATGAAGACACAACAATTATTTATGCAGATTTATAAGTAAAAGTAAAATAAATGTAACAGGTGGTGAAATAAGCCACCTGATGAGCAAGTTATGATGAACCCTATTGGACTAGTTACAACTTCTTTTAAGTATTTGAGTCTATATCCTTGCAGATGTAATAAATTTAGAAATGTTTCAATGATTTCAAACAACTGACTATAATGACAGGCAATTTGCAGTTAGTAAGAGATTTTTATGGCTACTGCAATTAGTAAGTGAGACCAAGCAGAAGTCTTGAATAATAGCTCAACTCCTAGATATAAAAAACTATACAATTAGGGAATATATATAACATTTCTACTTGAAGAAGTGATGGCAAAAAAAAGCCACAATGACCCTCAGAAGCCAAGAAAATCTTGCATTTAACAATACAGAAACTTTCCTGGTCCTCATATTACAGTGAAGCAATATAGTATTACACTCAAGGCCCCATCCCACCATAAGCATGGATATCCATGGCAAAATCCCTACAGATAGATAGAAGCTGAGCAAAAGGAGGAATGTTCCTCTCCTCTACTGCACAAAAGATCCCTATTTTTTCTTAATTAATTTGTTTTCACTGTTAATAAGCAATTTTGCATATGACCATATTCTTTTTTTTTTTTTAATGAGACACAGGGATGTTATTTGTGAGAGTGCAGCCACATCCTAATTTTTTCATGATCATACCCTGATTTTCAGTTTTGTGGCATCTTTCACCTGGATAATTTCTATACGTATTGTACAGTTACTACAGTTGTAAAGAAGCACTTAACACGTGCACTATGAAGCCACAGGATCCTTCTGCATCTTAGATTAGATCTCTCCTGCCTATCCCTTTCCATACTGCAAATCTGTTTTTTAGACATCCACAGAAATTAAACTCCAGTTATTCCAGCTAAACATCATAGAAATAATTTCTACTCAGCAGTCACTGTAGAAAACAGTAGTTTCATTATGTTAATTTTAAATGTAATTGAATGACATGCATAAAAGTGACAAGGCTTTGCCTTTAAAGGTCATTTCTACTTTGAAAAATTTCAGTGAAAAATTGGTTAAAAATCTGAAATTAGCATCTACCAGAGTAGCTGTCATCTAATTACTTGTATTTTGCCTTCCTTCTTATTTAGAGAAGGTAGCATCTAAAATTATTCTGCATTTCAGTTTTGCAGGTTTCAGGTCACGAAGTCATCCTGCACACAGCTTATTTTGCAATATGATAGCCAATGGAGCATTGCTATGGTTTTAATCTTCCTGAAACTGCAGTTTTGAAATTAGAGATATTTATCACTCCATTTAACCAGCTACAAAGATATGAAAAAATGTTTAGTCAGTATATCCAGAATTCAATCACACGATCACGACATGTTCTTTCCAAGCATTAACAGACAGCTTACCAGCTCTGCTATCTAACGCAGCCCAATGCGATTGACAGAATGACAAATCTTTTCCTGAGGAGTTTGAGTCACATCAAATTAGTCACACAGCGATGTTAGTAACATATAACCTGCAAAGATGTAATGTCTTTCTGATTTTATACTTCCCGTGTTGTTATTCAGCCACTGCCACACAGATGCAGATAGAATGTCTTTCTGATTTTAAACTACTCCTGCTACCACTCGTGCAAGGTTTGATAATTTGTTTTAAGCTAGGGCAAAGAATTCACATGACGTCTGAAGTTGAAGATATTAAAATGTATCTAGCAAAAACTAATTTACACAAATATTACGCTATTTATTATACACCAGCTTTATTATAGGCAGAATTTTCTTTAGCTTCAATCTACAAGATCAGACCTCAAAGGCAAGATTCTTGCAATATATATTCCAGATGGACTATTATAACCAGATTATATGAGAATCTTATTCAAACGTGGCCTTGCAGAGCTATTTGGAGCTCTCTGTTGAACTGATAATTTGACTTACAGCATGGGTGCCTTTGCTCCAAAACAGAGTCATAAACCAACAAAAGAAACCATAAAAACCACACTATGATCCATTTGCCCCATCAGCCGTTCTGAGATATGCAGTTAAAGCACAGTGTCAGTCTCAGTGGTACTGCAGTTTACTGGGGAATAAGCCTTCTGTCTCTGCTGCATGGCCAGGCTTGGATTTTGACATAAAGGTACCCACCTAAGGACTGAAAAGAACATTTTTTTGTTAGCTCCGTTTCAGAATAAAAGGAAAGAGTCTTCCTGAGGTTTCCCATTACTCAACATGAATAACCTCAGATTCAAATATGCAGGCAGTCACTCTTAAACAGAAGGAAATGGTAGAACAGGCTAACAATTAAAAATGCAGATGCAGATTACTGTTTATTGTGATTATGAGATCAAAAATGATATGCATATCTTTAATTAATTCACAGATATGCCTGTCATTCTTAGAGCACTGCTTTCATTATTTCAGAAGATGTTTGTACAACACAGTACAACCAAAGTTCTTGTTTATCCTTTGCAAATACAAGTCTTACCTTTGATACAGTGTTCAGTTTTAAGAATCCCAAGTACTGCTGTGCAGTGTCTCAAGAACAGAGAGCACTTGAGATCCTCAGTGATGTCATGCACCATGCTAGAGGTCTGGAATCTACCCTTCATAAAATCTCTTACACATCAACCTGTGTGACCTCAGTGATTTTGGGGGATTTTTTTGGCAAACTCAATTTATAGGACAATAATCACGACTTCCACTGTAGTCTTTCTCTCTCAGTAGTTTGTTCCCACACCTCAGTCATGCACTTTGGAACACAACACCAGAAAATGACATTACTTGCAGGTTTCAATGACCAAATTCAAGCTATGAATTCTCATACATATTCCCTTCCTCTGTGAAGTGCAGCATTCCTTAATATATCACTGTTCCTGCTGTCTGGAGAACCAGCACACCACATGGGAAAAACAAGCTTATCTTGCAGGGTTTTCCAGACTGTGTACCCTCACTTCTATGTACCCATCATTTCTCATGGAAGTTTAAGGACTTGAACATCTTTGAGATCTCTAATTCACTGTTGACTGTGGCTGAAGATGACAGAGCAATGAAAAAATGCAAAAGAGGTTCTCATTGGTTGACACTAGATGATAGGGAAGCTGCTTTTATTTTTGAAATATGGGTCTGGTACCAAGTTCTGTGAATAAGGAATATGAAACTTATTACTGAAGTATTAACAACATTCTCTTACTTCTTTTTAATAGTAATAAACTTTAAATTTGACCCACAATGTTTTTGTCCTCTTGAGGTATAAAGATCCAGAAGACTTGGTTATTTTTTCTCAGTTGGCTATTGACCTGCACTTACTTCAGTGAGACATCTAAACTTTCCCTTACACCACCTGTTAAGTATTGGATTTTTAAAAAACTTTACTTACAGCATTGATTTATTTTCCATTGAGGTATTCTCAATCCTCCAAGTAGTGTGCTAAATCTTGATGTCAGCTCTTGGACTCTTAATGCCTCTAAGCTCTCAAGACAATGATAGCTGAACTTTGAAGCTTTACCAAATCCCCCCAAGTTTAAAGCAGAATATAGTGCTGCCAATTCAAATTATTTATCTGCTCTTATAATTCAAACTACAAATTGCTACATGTGAATATCAACAATTACTGTTATTTGTGCACAAAAATGGGTGCCTCCAAAGTTAATTTGTATTTGTACACAAATATGATTTCTATTTGTATGTGGACTTTTTGATAATGCTCTTGATACCCTGCTTTTAAATTATGTATTAACTGTTTAGACAAGTAGTCTCAGTTTTTCTTTATTGCCAGAGAGGCGAGATCAGGGATGAAAAGAATGAATTTGCCAATAACTAGTATTTATACTGGCTTAAATGAAAGTGCATTTTATCATTTATGCTTCCATACGGCATTGTGGATCTGCATAATAATGTATGATAGCCATCAGAAAAAGGACACTCTCATCTTCAAGAAATGAAGCCAATTGCCCAGACAGCTGTAAACAACTTCAGCAGCACTGAAGACAGTTTCTACTGCTTTAGTCTTTTATATACATCAATTTAGCAGGTAAATTCCCAAATTAAGTTAAAGTAAGGTTGAAAAATATGTTAGGATCTTTAATTCATAACAGTTTATATTTAAATATAACTTCAAAATCCTTTTAACTGTCCATGAAACAAGAATGTGTACTCACAGCATAAGAGAATGATTGATTGTTTTTTCTCTTCTCTCTTACACTTGATTATTTATGGAAACAGCCTAGTACAAATATTTTGAATTAGATATCTTTGTGTAATGTTTATCTAATCTCACTGTTTTCTCCTCTATATCAGCGAAGATAGCCTGGACTTCCACAGCTGACTCAAATAAGGGTCACTGCTTCCCAAATTTCTAATTACTAACTTCTAATGCTGCAATTGTCCTCTCTCTACATAATGAAAAAAATTACTAAATTAAAACAAAATTCCTAGGCAACCTTAGCTAATACCAGCTCCCCATGCTGGAACTACCTTCCTTGGCTAGCACCAAATCCCTCTGAACACATTTAGGGCTGGCCTTTCAACACTGCCATGTGTTTCTTATTTTTCCTGTGCATTTATTCACATTTTATTAAGCTCTTATTTTTTAAATACAGAAAAAACAGAGGATATTGTCAACATGCCACATTAGGCATCACATGGTGATAATTATTCTCCTGGAATAGCAAGTCATTTGCCATTATTGCTGTCCTATGTCTAAAAGCCTGCAGGTAGAGACCTGTCCTGTACTTCAGTCACACATTATTTACACAAGTTATTATTGCTAATTTTAAATGTAGTCTTCCCATTTCTTATGTTCATCTTCCCATTCATCCAGCTCTCTGTGACTAAGTTAATTGCCCTTGTCAGTCCTTTTGGCTGTGTCAGCCTCTCCGTAAACCCTTGTTGTGACTTTGAATAAATTTTTCCTTATCCCATCTTATTTTCACAACAATAATAACCCTTTTAGTGGCAAGGTTTAGGAGAATGAAAATGCAATAAAGAAGAAAATAAGTCTAATAATTTGAGAAATAATGCTATGTTGATCCTCAAGAGCTGCTTTGTCTCTTAGTAACTTAACAGGAATTAAGACAACAGAGGAAATCACTGGGAGCATAATAATATCAATGGTAATGAAAGGTTTGTATAATCCCTCAGAAAAAAGAATGTTACTAAAACAAGGCAACTTCTTTTTCTCAGTGAGTCTTCTTTCTTTTTCACATTACGGTTGCAAACTGCTTAGAGGGAAACAAACCCCAAATTTTAGTTCAAAAACAGAATTTTCAAACACCTAGTCAAGAAAGAGAAGCTACAGAAGAAAGAATTTAATTTCAAAAAGAGGTCTAATCAATATTTGTCTGTGTTTAACTAAACATTAAGAAAAAAGAGAACATTCTAGAGAGAAAAACACCAAAACCAAAGTTTTAAAGGAAAAAAGAAAATAATATTATGCTTTGAATTTTTATTATAATAATTTACAATGACTCAGGAAAAGACCCATATTCTTGCAATTTTGTTAATGTTTAGCTTTAATTTTTGCGATGGATTGTACATCACAAAGAGCAAGAACATTTTTAAATAACAATGAAATTCTGTGTGTATTGTGTGTCAAGCCAGAAGACAGAAATACGACATGACATACTACATTAACCTGCCAAGATACCGTAACTATTACTACGTGTTTTCAAATTTTGATTTAAAAACCATGAAGAGTTAACAATTCAAATCCTAACCAGATAAAAAATTACTTTTATATCAGCGTTATCTCTGGGGATATGCTTATAATTGAAATGCTTGGGTTTTGAACACTTTGACATTATTACTCAATGAAATGAGCATGAGAAATTGTTCATCAAAAGCAAAGAGAAAAAAGAAAAGGGATTAGCATTTTAAACCTGTCCCAAGAGCTTGACTTAGAACAGAGGTAATTTCATAGCCAGATAGAATTTAACTCCATGTGTTTTCCAAAAGGCAGCTCTCATACTGCTCACAGAAGAATATTATTTTTGTATATTATATTGTAATATATCTATTGTTGTTATTTATATTAAATATTATTTATTCTCTAATTAACTTTAAATGGAAAGGCTGCTGCTCTGATAAAGCTAAAATTTTTTCTTCTGATATTTTATTTATGCAAGAAAATGATTCTGACAAGGTTTTACAACTACATTTTCATGCTAGTACAGTTTCTTCTGCTCTTGCTGTCCTTCCAGATTCTTTTCTCCCCTCTTAGCTTCTTTACCTTTATTTCCTTTCTTATTGCCTGATTTTCTGTCCCTTATCTCTTTTCCGTATTTTTATAATTACAAGTACATTGCTATAAAACTTAAGAAGCCTTCAGATAGATCATTACTAATATAATTACAATATGGAGAGCATGGTGATGTTTGAATGTAAATTAGAGTGAGTTTTTACAGTTCATTAGAAAGATTTGGGGATTGAATTTAGTTTAATCAAAGCTTGAGTGTTCCCAATATACACAGCACATACCCAGTGAAAAAGAAAAGCCTTAATACAGAGTCAGAGACTGAAGATGGATGTCGTGCTTTGCATCCATTTACAGGAGTCCATCCAGGGTGCACCACAGACCCTCATACCTAACAGCCTAATAGAGCTGAATTAAAAATAATTTCATGCAATTCAGTCATTTCCAAATTAATATATATTACTCCATTTTTCTTCCTTCTTTCTGCAGTCG
The DNA here is from genome assembly GCA_026261815.1 of Monarcha castaneiventris obscurior. NCBI lineage: Eukaryota > Metazoa > Chordata > Aves > Passeriformes > Monarchidae > Monarcha > Monarcha castaneiventris. The sequence continues at coordinate 2,980,898 of JAMPIT010000040.1, forward strand.
TTCCTCCCATGGACAAACATGTACTGGGGGAGACGCTTGTCCCCCATCCTGCTGGTGTTTGCCAGGCTCCCGCCTGATGGCAACAAAGAAAAAGGAAAATCCTGCAGTGTTTTCTACTTTATCTGACCTAAGGTCACTTCAGATGTGTGTGGCACTTTAGCTGGCAGAAGAAAGGGTGCATCCAGCCCTGATTCCCTATACATATATATATGTATATATCCTCAAGATAATCAACCAAAATACTGAGTTCAATTCCTCTCAGAAAACACTGCTGTGGAAATTCCCTATGATCTCCTCCCGGCTGCTGGGCTCCCACCTAGATTTGGTTTGCAGCATCTAAAAATGTTTAAGATATTAATCCAACTGATAAGACTTTTTTAGTGTTAAAAGCTAATGCAATTTTCATGCCATGTTAAGATACTTGCTCTATAGATTTCACGCAGTACTTTTCTCAAATTATCTTCAGGTGTTGGAGAAAAGAGACAGGGAGAGCCAGAGAAGAGGCCACAGAACATGCAGCAGCTCAGCGTGCAGGAGCTTCCTGGCACACATCCACTGGCTGCTTTGGGATGGGGATTTGGGGAATGGGTTGCTGCTGCAAAGACCTCTTTAAGGAGATTACTCCAGAGCATATGTGAATGCACATACAGGCCTTGCAAAAACATAACAAAGAACTCACAGTTTAGTGGGGAAAGGTACAAGCTGCAGGAGAGATGGTTGGTGTTACAGAAGGCATTAGGTCCTGCAAGAGTGCAGATGATACTGCCCCAAGTGCGTTTGTGCTCCACAAATGGGCTGAGGCTGCTGCTTCCTGTGGCTTCCTGGCCTTCCAGCTGTATTACCCCGGCTTTAATCAGGTTAATCATCTTCACAAAATGGGCTGGGTTTTTCACTGCTTGGAAAGGCCTGGCATGGTTTTGTGTTAAGTTTTTGCTGCCTTGAAAACAGGGTTTGATAAAGAAAAATGTGACACACCCCTTAATTATGGGGGAGAAAACAAAGCACTTGGAGAAATGTAAATGCAGCCTAATAGTTACTTCTTCATCTCCTATTTAAGGAGTCAGCTGACATAATGGCAGACATGGGCAATGCCTGTGTCTTAAGCAGCAAGATCTGCAAGCAGGTTTTTGAAATGTTCCTCATTTGCCTCTCTCGTGGGACTTTGCATGTGAAGTCTTGCAAAATGAATCAAGGGAAAAATGGGGTAAGTGTGAATTCTGGAAAAAGAAACAACAAATAACACATAGAAAGTACAGGATGGGGCACAGCTTAATTGAATTGTGATTTGTTGGTCTTGTAAGCACTCTCCAGGAAGGAATGTCATGTTAATCAAAAGCTGTCCAACTTCACCTTATTTTCAGCAGGGAAACTTTAAATGAGACAGGTCAGGATTTTGATTTCTGAGGGGTATTGGATCACATTCACCCACAGGGCATTTAAATATGAAAACCTATTTATATGCAAATTCTTTAGTTTTCATGTAAAGCGGATTTTTATAAACTGACCATTCTATTCTAGTTTCCATGTTGCTAAAACATCTTTAGTAATGGCAAAATGAAGGAACAAATATAATCAGCACATCTTGGTTAGGTAGATCCTGGACTTTCTTGGGACATTCCTGTGAGTTCTTGAAATATGGAACTGTAAAGTTAAAAAATTATTTTTCATAGAAGGACCCAGGAAGAGAAAGTCCTCAGAAAAGGCTCTTTTGATTACTCTGGCCTTAATTAGAAATCAGAGAGATAACTAATACTGGGGAAAGTTCAGAATATGTTACTCAAGAGCCAAAGGAAATGAGGACATGTTCTTTCTACAGAATCAAATCTGTCCATTTTTTTTTTCTTTGTTTTCTTTTTTTTCTTCCCAGAAAAGTCAGGCCAAATACTGTCAGAGACTGGGAAAACTTACTGTCTCAAGACATTTTGGGGTGCCTGAAATGCCTGTGTGTGTCTGTGGTGGGAGGGGCAGGTCAGGCCCTGGCCAGGAGAGGCAGTGAAATGCCCCAGCCCCAGCCCCAGCCCAGACCCCATATCCCAGCCTGGCAGAGCTGTCCAGTTGGTAGCTGTATATGTGTTTTTCTATACCTTTTCTTTTTCTCTCTCTTTTTTCTTCTCCTAATTCTCTTTTCATGGAACATTTTGGGTAACTTAACATCTTATGGGTTTAAAGGTTTCTGGTTAAATGGATTGAGCTATAAGTTAATGCTGTAAGTATTTTATATTGAATTTGGTGTTGTATTTAAACGTTTGCCAAAGTTCTTTGATTTTCTTTATTTTGCCAGTAAACTTCTGTGTAATTTTGACATCTTGAGAATATCTGGTTAGTTTTTCTCCTGTGTGCCAACCCAGAGTAAAGGAACCTGTTTACCCCCTAACATTTAAATGTTCTGGCATGTTACAAATACCTTATGTCCAAATTTTACCTTGTCCAGCTTTGCAATACAATATCCTTTAGACATTTGTGGAAGAAAATGTTTCATTATCAGAGCACCTCTGGCTGCAATGAGGAAACATTTGCTATCACAAGGTATCCGTTTTGATAGCAGTTTCAGTGCAAACATGTAATTTGGAATGGGGTGCATTTCTTTCACTCACTCACTGTGAAACGCATTAGAAAAACTAAATATATATTTGAGCTGTCTCTCAGAGTTTTACTGGCAGAGTTTGAGCACCAGCACCAGAATGCTGCCATCCAGAGTCATTAACACTCCTCACCTTCAGAAATGAATGCCAGCACCTCAACTCTCCTTGCAGCCATCCAGTTTTAAGGATTACTGCACCAAATAGCTGGAATCCACCCCTAACCTTCTCTTTGCATTTAAGAACACACTGACTCTACTGAAAGACTGACCACAGCTTTTATTTTAATATCCCTCGAGGTGTGAAGGCAGCAGAACATATATCCCAGTCCTGCCTGCTGGAGCTTTGCAATAATCTAACCAGCCAAGAAGATGAAACTGGTATAATATGATTAGCAGAATGACACAGAGCATCTGAGGTGATTAAGGGAGAGAGTTTGGTCATCACAGGTCTCACGCTCATTCCTAAAATGCTACAGACATGATAGTGGATTGCTTTGAAAATGCTGGCAATATTTGTTTAGTTAAACAAGTTACCTATAATAGAGCAGTTCCCTCTTTTCCTGGAAACAAGTTAGTGTTTCTTTACATCATTTATCCCTCCAAGGCTGAAATCACCTTTGAGCAATAATGAAGTATTACAGATTGTGCTGGATTTGGAACAATACACAGAAGTGGCCATTTCATACACCATCTATCTTGTAAGCACACATTATTACAGAAAATTACATCATTTATCTGAGTACTAGTAGCCTTTCTGGTAATAACTCTGCATGGAAAATCAGGTGTTAATTCAAGCATATTTGTCTCAGAAACATTCAAAATTTTCTTCTAGATTTACCTAATTTTAAGAAGTTAGAGAGAACAGACAGGTGACTTCGCAAGTTTAAGCTCATTGGATAAAAGAGACATTAATATTTAGTTTTGCTCTGGAATTCAGTTGACAAAATGAATGATAATGCTTGTCTTTGCTGGTTCTTAATATTGCGTGATCATGTGACATTTGAATTTACAGTATTTTTAGTATTTAAACTTGGCCATGGTAGGTTCACAACTGACTGCAACATTCTATGCCCTTGTTGCCTCCAAATTCTTCTTACAGTTCACCTCTCACTTTCATATTTTAGATTGTTCTCTAATGCATTAAAATAAAATAGACTTTTTTTTCAACAGGTATGCATTATCGCTGGTTGGACTGGCAGGAACTGTACTATTTACATTTCAGTGAATATTAATAATCGTTGGTATCTTTTCCCTTTTGGTTGCACATATCAGTATCAATCAAATTCTGCTGCATTATTGTAGCTAAGTCAAACAAGGTAATGTATAGAAACATATTCAATGCAGTTCATTAAAATTATGAACTCATTTCACTACTTATAATTTCTGTATATCTGTTTTGTATTCATAGATTCATTCATTTCTTCTAATAATACCCACTCTTTGGAAACAAAACTGCCAAATCATTTATTTGATGAATGTAATCATTTAGTATCTTCTAATTTTCTACAAATGGTACACAGCTTTTATGAATTAGTTCACAATTCCCAATGATTTACTACTCTGAATAAGGACATTTCATCCTATCATTTTCTCCTCATCTTTTCAGTTATTTTTCTACAATCCTAATTAATTTGATCACTAAAGCAGCAGGGCACTTTGTCCCCTGATAAGCTAACATTGATAGCTTTTAGTATAAATGCATATTCTAATGTGAACAGTGTTACTGGTATTAGTTTTAATGCAGAAGTTCTTTCCAGCACTCCTGGGAAAATAAAGATGTCACTTTAACAGAAAAAAATACTGCCCTAATCAATTCTAACCTTATGAAGTAAGTTTACCCTCAAATATTAAAATCAATAAGCAATAGACGAAGGGCTGAGGCTGAACTGAAGCTCAAGATAATTTTTATTAGATCTCCCCAACAGATTGAAGATCTGCTAAAATCCCTAAACGATCCGCTCACCATTTTCATAAGAAGTTCGATCAAATTGCACTCAGTTTTTTATTTAAATTTATGTTCCTTCATCTACAAGTGTAGTCATTGTACCATAATACAGAAAACAAGCTTGTAAATAACTTGTCATGTATAACAGCAGAATTTCAAAATTTAACTAAAGTCACTGTATTTTCTCTACAGTTCCATCAGGCAACATCTATTAAAATCATTATGGAAATGGAATTGGAGGAAAAAATAATCCCTTTTCCAGTGTGTGAAATGGGAACATGCTTTGAAATCAAACAGATTTTCAAAGCATATTGTACCAGAAGTAGAAAAAAAAAAAATTTACAGTTAAAGCCAAAATCAGAATAAATACAAGTTCTTAAAGCTCTGTATTTCCTACCAAACAGTATTCTGATTGCATAAAAGCAGATAAAAAACTCAAATATCTAGTGCCATCACCCATGTTTTAAAATTCCTTCTTTCTCTTCATTAACTAAAGAAGTTTGTCATTTGGAATTAGTTTCACAGAGGTCTACTGAGACATGGCCCATCATTTACAGGTTTAGAAACATTCCTATCTTATTTCCTAGCTTTCCACTTTAGATCAATTTCTTAAAATCTTTTTTAAAATGCAGAATAAAGAAGATTCTGATGTCAGCTATACCTGCTTGTCTCTGGAGTGATTAATGGAAGCAAACTGTTACTCTGGACCTTTCTGGAAGGAACTGGACTGGAAGGTATCCAAATCTTCACTTTTAGTAGACACTTAGATTTCAGAATTATCATTAGTGAATTACCCATATGCATCCTTTTAATAATTAGCCTTAATAAGGATAAAAGCTTATCTCCTATCCTCAGACGCAATTACAACATACCGCTGATCTTTACTAAGCCTACAAACAGAATACCATTTAATACTTGACCCTTGGGATCAAAACCAAATCAGAGATTAAATGGAGTCAAAAATTTTCCATCCACTCACTACAAGACAAAATAAAATACAGGGAGCATCCACAATGATTTTGTATTCAGACTTTGCTTTGTATTGTGTTCAAACACTAATCCTTCCATATACTATAAAAGATTAATGCAAAAAAGGGTAACTAATTGTAAAAGGGTGCAATAAGGTTCAGGTTAATGCCCTTTTGTATTAGACAAAAATAATATGTTTGAGATGGAGAAATTAAATTTTCTAAAAGAGGTCAGCACAGGAATCAAATGAATCCTTCTGATTCATGCAGAGTCATGCATTAACCACTTGAGATTTGGAAGGAAAAGACTTAAAGCTTTTTTTCTTCCTGTACAGATAATTTCCTTTAATAACTAAGACACTATTTTGTCTTCAGAATATCAACTTTACAGATTAGTTGAGTTTTGAAGGTCCTCTAGAGCACAACACCTATGATTAAACACTTTCTAAAGTTCATTGTACTAGCAAAAGTGGAAATTCCATTATTTTAGCAAGAGCAGGCATGTCAAATTTATCAACACATGATAGGACTGAGGATGAAATAGAGGTAAGGAATCTAAGTTTATAACATATTCATAGGGTGCAGAAGTTATTATAAACCTCATTAATGTGTGGTATAGCAATCGAAGGAAAAGTGCAGCTATTGTGACTCTTGTTAAGTCTAAATTGTGAGCAATTACCTCCAAAAGTTTTAAAAGACAGCGATCTGGAGGCAGCAGAATTAAGTAGGCACGATTCCTTTGGCTTGATGTACCCATGAGAAAAGCCTCTGTTGGTAATTTAACCTCCTAAAAAGCTCCAGGCATGTGGGGAGAGATAAAAGCCATGTGCATTGTTACAGCCTCTCCACCCACGTTGAAGCCTCAGGAGTTCCCCCACCCAAATACTTATTCTAGAGAAACCTGGGGAGCAGCACATGCAGGAGCATCACAGAGAACCCTAAAATGACTCCTTGAACCAGGAGATAATGCCATAGAGAGAATTACCTACTCTTTTAACAAATCTTTCATGGTGCCAAACCATATCCAGAGCCTAACCAAAAGTTTAATGCCTGGCTGTTCAAATAGCTGGGTGACTGCTGCTAATTTACTCACTTCTACCACCACCACTGTTCAAGCTGTGCTGATTCACAGCTTAGGATTTTAAAAGTAAGTTACCAGGCTGCTGCATGGGAGCATTCTTGCTGTCCTTAGCTGTGGCAGGTGTGTAGGAAATGACCCAGTGTGCTGGGAAGTGAGACCTGCCACCGAGGCATGGAGCTGGAACCTGCAGAGAAACAGAACTGCTGCGTGCCTGGGTGCTGCGTAACAGAAACCAAAATGGGGCTCTGATTCTCATCAGGATCCCTCTAAGCTTCTGAACAATCTCATGGAAGCAGAGGGTTAAGACAGGCAAAGACAGATGTAAAACATTAACTGAGCAGATAAAACTTCTCGATGGGATCTGGCATATCATTTTCCAAGACTGCATTATTTGTACTGTGTTGTAATTCCAAGATATCTGCTTTAGGATGGAAGAGCAGAACATGTACAGTTCTACATCTACAGTTACATAATTCTTAACCTTTGCTTCTTCAAGTAATTAAAAGCAAATGTTACTCTTGTATTTTTAAATGGATATTTTTGTTCTTCAGAAAGTTCCTAAAAATAGAAATCTCACACTTTGATCAGCTATAAAGGACAAGTGTGGCCAAGGTGAGGCTATAAAAATAGAATAAAATAATTCTACAGCATTTTCAAAGTGGTTGAATTACCCAACTGCCTCATAATTTTGGGCTCAATTAAATTCACAATTAGGAAAGCAGCTGAATAACATAATGTTTCAGATTACTAGTGGAATAACACTGTCATTCTCAGACTAATACATTGTGACAGCTCCTGCCTAGAATATATTACTTAAGATCTGAAAATTTTGATCCTAAAAACATCTTTTCCAGGGCTTCCAAACAAATAAAATAATAACAGAGTAAGAGAAGGAGTAAAGGTCTAAATGCTAATATTTCAGAAGAAGTGAAAATATTTCTTGGTTAATTTAAACATTTGTGTCTTTGTATCTTTGACATTTGGAGCCAGAGGAAGGGGTGTTAAGAAGTGATTGCATTCATTGCCTTCCAGATATCTTTTATTTGCGTTCAAGTGGATCTGAATTCAAGAATGGCTCTGCATGTTTGCGTGAATGGGAAAAATATTTCATTTGACATTTTGTTCTCTGGTAGCATTTTTATGCTTTTGCACGTACAAATAAAGTCTTTGAAATACAAACTCTTTCAGTACATATATTACAGAAAAGAGGGCAACAATGCAGCTCTTTTAATTTTCTGTTTATAAGACAAAACATGCCAGCTAAGGTTCTTTGACATATTTTACCTTTTTAAAAGATGCCTTTCTTTTATCCACTGAAAATTTGTACCAGGATCATCGCTGTGCAAAATGAAGCTAATCTCAAAAATCACTAAATAAAACACAAGTAGTATGAGACACAATGCAGCAAGCATCACAACATACGGGCAGTAACTCTTATAACCATTACACAGATGAAGTTATGAATGGAAACCAGGCTTTTCCCAGACTTGCACCCCCTACTACAATTTTCGAAGGTGCAGACTATATTATGGCTTTAGTTGCTTGATTTCAAAAACTCAGCTGTATACATTGATTAAAATATTCCACTCAGTTGCAACAGAAAAGCTGATGAGCTCAAGGTGTGGGGGGCAGCTCGGGTGCTCAAATGTAGGTGTTTTCTGCCATTTCACCAAATGCTGCCCCAGGAGAATAAGCATGTTCTGTCAGGTCTGTCTTTTATCTGCCAGCTGCTGGGAGATGTCTGGTGTGCCAGAGGCCATTTGAAAAACTTTAAATATTTAGGTGCCTAAATCACTCCAAGGGTTTCAGAAATGAAAAAAGAAGAGCAACATTGCAAAGATTGGGATTCCTTTAAAAGAAAGCCTATACATTTTGCATTCCAACCTAACTTGCCTTTAGTTTTATAGTTGCTCATCATGATTACTAGCTAAGAGAGGGAACTAGGAAAAATAGGAAAAATAAAGGACTGGGTGATTCTTCTCTCACTTAACAGCTATTTGCAGTAGTTCCATAGATGTCAACATAGTTTGTGTACCTTTCATAGATAGGATTAACTCTGGAAAACATGCTGTTTTGTCTTCTTCATGAATAAATCTATAATGAGCGCAATTACTCTGTAAGATTTTTCATCTTAGTTTAATATACACTGAACAAGGTATCTCAAGAAAACCCTTTACAATTATCCGAGCAACAAAGCTGGCACAAGTTCCGATGTGAGTGTGGTAGCTACCTGACAGCAGAAATCACAAAGGGTCACTTTCTCTTAAAAAAATCATGCTAGAGCTGTAATGGTCAAAATGAGGACGGGAGCCACACGACACTCTGCACCCTGCTTTGGTCACATGTTGGGTGCTGCACTGCACAGTATCTAAAAGGCTCTGGGATTATCTAAATACTCTCCCTTTCTTTGTAGCACCAGCTCTAAGAGATAGCATTTTAAATGATACTTTACAGAGTGGGTGCCTTTCTTGCTGGGACTGTAATGGACCAGCATATGCTGCTGCAAACATGATCTGACCTAAACTTATTGTCATTGTATTAACTGAAGCAGGTCCCTCTCTCTGCTAAACAATTTCAACCGTTTTCACTCATTTATCATGTTACAAGATGGATTAGAATAGTAATTTCTAAATCTCTCGGATATCAATACCTACAAATGTTCTTAGGTACATACCCCATGATTTCTGTTGATTTTTATGTACCAAAGTACCTTTCCAAACATATAATAGAAATCTCCAATTTCTCTGTAAAGCAAACTCAAAATACATTACAGAAAATGAAAATACAGAATGGCAATTAATTAATAGTTTATGTTCCAAAAGAAGAAATAGCCAAATAAGTATGAAGATAGCAGCAGGAAAAAATTCCTGGGTCTAATAATCAGTAATTGAATTCTGTTAACAGAAATATCTCATAAATAAAATAAATGTGACCAATATCCCAACATCTTTTGTTATCACATTTTTTTTGTACTGTATTTAGTATTCTAGATAAAAATTATTCCCTCCTTTAAGTCTCTCTCAGCTTGTTTGACCTATAGAGCATTACCTTGGTTTGGGATCTGACCAGTTTGCTGTTCAGGGCAGTGGGAGGATGGCTGCTCTTTCTGCAAATGGTGGCAAAGGGCCCTGACCTCTCCAAGCTGCCAATCTGGAGCCATTCAACCTCTCCAGTCCTCCCCCTCGCTGGGCACTGACCCTCACCATGCTTTATGGGCCCAGCTCCAAGTTCTCCTGTCATCAAATAAAATATGATGCAACAGCAGAAAAAAAATTACCCAAAGCTATTAAACAAAAGGTGTCACTGGAAATTCTCGAGGCAGAGGTCAGTGGAGGATGAGAAGAGAACACTTGTCTTCGGTTGCTGTCTTCTGTGCATGTTCTGGATTAGAGGAAGCCAACACTGCTGTTTGTGTGCAATCAGCCACCTCCTGGACTCAGGTTCCTGAACTGCATGCCTTAGTTGGAAGCATGGGACAACAAAAAGCCCAAGTTCTGCCAAGTACAGCGGCAGGCATTCAAAACTAAATGTCAGCAATAAAACAGCACAGGATGAATGGGTTCACACTGAGCCTTTGCTGCGTCAGACAGGAGAAAAGCCAAGCCGTGTCCCAGTGTGCACTACTGGTGGTGTCATCAATAACAGCTATAAAAAGTATTGATGACTTCAAACTTGTCCCCACAGGTATGAGGGTAGATGCCATAATCCATAGAGAAACTCACGGAATTTTTCTAGTCGTGATTAAAGAATTCTGTTGATCATCTTCCTTTCTAGTGCAAATACATAACACCCAGCAGTACATGTCTGAATATTGTTATATTATCCTGTAAAACAGCAGATGTGGATGGAACACCCTGGCACCTTCTCCACTGAAGCCAGTTTCATTATGTTTGCAAAAGGCAAATACGTATACATCAGTGTACTTTATTATAATGTCATATTCCTGACACTCTAGTTAGTAAAAGTTGATTTGGTGTTTCCATTAGAAATCTCATTTTCAGAGGCTTATGACTCATCCATCTAAGTTTTTTCAGGATGAAAAGTCCACTTATAATTCCTTCTCTAAAAATTGGTCAGTATTAGTTATCTGCACATTTGAAATCCCAAGAGCATAAAAGAATTATTTTCTTCATGCTATTTCCTTTTTTTTTTACATTCTCAAGTATTTGTGTCCTGTAAGAATAATAAAGCAATTTAATACATATAAAAAATTTAAGCTAAATTGTGCTTCCTTCCACATGTATCACATTCTCATGTTTTTTCCTATGTGTTTTAGCCAGAAGGTTGAGAACCTACTTGAGAAAAACAGTAAAAATTCCTTAAGAACAAAATAGGTGCCTAACAACATTTTGTCAGGGACTTCCAAAGCACTAACTAAAAAGATCTATGTTCAATATATAAATATATTGTACATTATCTCTAATGTTTGATAAATGCTGTCACATTTCATTCACTGCTCCATCTGTGAGGTGTCTGTCACACATGCTGATGTAATTCAGCTGTTCTCTTTTGCATTGTCAAGAGGTTTTCATCTTTTATGCCACCTCAAGGTTCACAACTCTAAAGCTCTGAATGAGTATTAGCAATTCTTAAACCTATATAAGCAAATTCACTGAAGACATACAGTGTCTTGTATTCACTATAAAACATCCTTTATCTAACGCTGGGTTGTATTTTCCAAGTTATGTTTTTAAGATCAAAGTTTAACAAATCCTTGCACTAATAGTTTCACAGGTTTGTCATAAAAAATCTTAGAATTGGTTATTCTCCTTTAAATGCCTTCAGGTTTTTATCTGAGCTATACAGAAAGGAAATGTTAAAAAAAATCATTTCAGCTGTTATGTATATCAGGAATATAGGCCTGTTTCCAGAATCTGACTTAGACATAAAACACTGGATCTTGCAACATATGGATTTCAAGCATCCAGACTCAGACTGGAAAACAGAATCCCAGACAATGGGTCATACCTGGACCACAGCCTTTCAAGCAAACAGACAGGCACCTGCATAAAGTGTGAATACTCTGCAGGGAAAACATGAAAGGCAAGCTGTAGGCAAACTTTGAAAACTTAAATTCCACCTGTTTTTTTAAACTTAAAAAGCTATTGGAAATACCTGCTCTTGCTATTCACAAGGTTATGCACTTAAAAGAGGAAGGCCCCTCTACCATTCTCTGCACTTAGCAGTTGTCAGAATAAAGATAGTGATAGTTAACTTTTCTGTAGGAGTGTTGCAACAACAATCTACACTACTAGAGAAGGGAAGGAGTTGAAGCTTTTCCAATTTTCTAGAAACTACTTAATAATTCATAATTTTACTTGGCTGTGAGATTTTAACACTGAGAACTGAAGTGTTTTACCACGATTCTGTCCTTGAGCTCTAATACCAACATCACTCTTTTGGAGAAAATCAATCAGCCTAGACCAACCTGTCTTCTATAATGAAATGACGAAGTCTGTGGATGAGGGGATGGCAGTAGCTCTAGTTCAGCAAAGGTTTCAAAAGAACATCCCAAAACCTCTTTGTAGGGACTCTATGGTATAGGTGGACAACTTGACAGTAAAAATATATTTTATTGTCAGACAGAAGGTAGTAGGAAATAAAGGTTTTCTATAGCAGTCATATTATTATGCAATTTGATCAAAATGAGTCTTTTTGACTTCACCTAGCTGTGGAGTACTGAAAAGATCAATAATGCATGTTTGCTTTTAGCCTTCACCATAAAGGCATAATCCATACTTATTCACAGGGTGTATGATCCATTTTAACTGGATAGAAAGTGGTGTAGCAGGGAAGAAACAATGGTGAAAATAGTATCCTGCCAATATTTCATCTATTTTCTATGCAGCTGGAAAACAAGCTGTTCAACATAACGTAAAATAACATAACATATCATAAATCATAACATAACATATCATAAAACATAACATAACATACATCTCTTCAGACAACAAGGTGTTTAAGCAATCTCCCCATGTCTTTTTATCATAAGAATATTACCACTTTCACTTATTTGATTCAATATCAGACAGCAGGTAAATGAAGTAAGACAAAATTAGAAAAAGCTCTTCAATTTAGTACAGCCACTCTGACACAGATTGCCTTATTATCCAATAGTGAAAGTTTTAACATCTTTAACTTATTAACACGAAATATAAACAACACAAAGCAGAGCCATTCACTCTTGATAAGATGCTGCAGGTAGGAAACTGTCTAGTAATTAATTAGCAAAATTCTTGAAGTACAAAGGAAGTAACAAACAAGAAATCAACTTCAAGACAACTGTCTGATTCATGTTAGCAATACCAATACTGATGTGTCTTAAAGAACAGTGAGCAAGCTAAGGCTTCTCATCTTGCCATATCTGTCTATCCTATGTGAACAGATTGTCTCTCCTGTGCTAGCAGAAACATATTGAAATATCACACGGCACAATACTGTTCCCATTGTTCCAGTTTCCCAGTTTTTCTGCTGTGTATGATCTGCTATAAATGGAAGGACACCAGGCTGAGGTGGGCTCTCTGTAACTGTGCAACATTGTACAGCATGAGTTACCACAGCAGATCTCCCTGTTTTTAAAATAAGTGAGAAATGTCATGTTTTCTACTGTCATATTCTCATAGCTAAAAAAAAAAAATCAAAACAAAACAAAAAACTGAACCCCCCCCAGTGATAAATTTGCCTAACTCCTGCAAGCATCCAGCTAGCCCCAGTGCTCAGGCTGTTTATAAAAGTGTCAATCAAGGAAATGAAAAGAAAATTATAAAACCATTCTCCAAATCACCTTTTAGTATGTCATTCCTTTTCGGATGATGCAATTGACCACAGCAGCAAAATCACATTGCAGAGACTGCAATGAAAGTTTTTGTATTCTTTCTTTCACTTATTAATCCTGGGGATTTATCAAAGCCTTAAAAATATTAACCTAGAAAAATAGTAGGGAGGCAGTGGTTTGTGCTTTTCCTAGTAAGAGATGAATGGGTATCTCTATTTGGACTTATTAAATCTGCTCTTTCTTAACAAATTGACAAAAGCTTAGCCTTACTGGTTAGCCACACACTAAATAAAGCCCTCAGATTGATTGTGATCCTACCTACCTTCAGCCTTGGAAAATAAAAATAGGCAAGTTATTCGATAGTACAAAGCTGTGCTAAAACTAATTCTAAAAGCTCAGATATGGAATTAGAGACAAATCTTTCTGATTGTTACGAAGCTACTTGACTGACCATGGATCAGGTCTTAATAATTTTGGTATACTTAAACTCCATTAGGATTTCATTTATCAAGAGAGAAACCAAGGCAGAGATGGTTTTCTTATCAAAATGCAGTCTTGACAAATGCTTTTGATTCCGTTGTCTTTGAAATGAAAATGGCATAGAGTTATGAAGTGTCATGTAACTCAGCGATTTTACTTATTTATATATTTGGTGTGTTAAAGAATTCAGATCTATTGTTTTGTTCCTCCTCAGTTTCCACATGTGAAAAATCAACAGATTTATCCATTCTGCAGCATGTAAAGAGAAACCCATTTCAGGGATTTTGATGTATTTGTAAATGTGGTGTTTTCTTGTCTCTTCTATGGTTATGTATTTTTCTGAAGGAAAAATAGCTCTGTTTATTTAACAAGATACAAGAATACATCTTTCCTATCACACTTAACATGTTACCACCAGACAGTGAAATGTTAGCTACTGAAATAAGAATGGGAATATCCACGTTTGATGAGGACTATGTGGCTATTTTAGTCCTGTGTGCTTAAACAGAGTCTCATTGGGAGCACGCATTACAAGTTACAGCCCTTACTTCCCATGCAATGAATTTGTGCAGAGGGACATTATGCACACTATGACATTTGGGAAATAAAGACAGAAAAAACATGTTTTTTCTCCAGCTGCACCAAAGAACTGAGCCTTTATTCTTCTCAAAAATATGCATGGGCTACAATGGCATCAAGCAAAGTACAAAATTTTGGTTATTACATTTTCACCTGGTATCTCTCTCTTCTGTCAACAGACGATGAATAGTTTAGGATGTTTTTATTATGTCTCGTTAAAAAACAATTATTCCTTAATTGGAATCACTATTTCAGAAAAAAAAAAAAAACAACAAACACCACAACAAAAAACCACATTATGAAATCCATTGCAAAACCCAAGGCTTTTTTCTACATCTGTAATATGTGCTAAAAACCTGAATACCACTTCATATAGTGAAAGCTAAGAAAAGGGAGGATTCAGATGGAAGATTTTCCACAGACTCCTAAACTGTAATTTTTAATTTCAGTTACTCAAGAGCTTTCCACCTGAAACTAGTTTGTCGGGTCACAAGCACAGGCATAAAAATCTACTGCTTATCATTCAATAATTATTACAAAACCATTTATCAAGAGCAGAGTATCAATTAGCTATCAAAAGGAGTAAGAACTTTCTCAGGTTCAGATTCATGGTCTTCCAGTACAAACACATTCTCACTTTGAGAAAAACCAAACTATTCTCAAAACTGCTACAAAAACGAAAAACAGAGAAATTATTTTGTTATTCTGAATTTCCATTTAAGCGTCAAAATGAGATAGCCAATGAATCACAAAAATAATAAGAACCTCACATAATATGGTAGAATTTAAAATAATTAGAAATGAAAGAGAAAAAATATTCGATGTAAAAGACTAAACAACTGAATGATTAATTCTTTTAAGCCCAGACTTACAAAAGTGTGTCTAAAACCTCATTATATCTCTCAGCTTAGTAGCCAAACCCACCTGTGCAAAACACGAGCATGCTTAGATCTAGTGAAATAGATCTAAGCAAATAATAAAATTTCACTTTGCAGTAATGAATACATTAAATACGTCCAAAGAATTTAAACTGATGGCTTCAGCTTCATCCTTGTGGAGAATCACCATTATGCACTGCTGGCTCTGATTTCCTTTTCCTAGAGTACATTGAACTGTAAAACTCCTACTCCCTACAGAAAAAAATGGTCACAACCAGAAATCCCACTGCCAAAAGTCATTCTGCTGTAGAAGAATTTAGAAATGCAAGGGATGCAAAATTGCCTTGAGACCGTCCCTTCTTATATCTTCTCATTACACCTGCTCTTATTCCATTTGGGCTTTGTGCAACATTACATTGCTATTACATGATTAACTCACTTCAACTTCAGCTGCCAAAGACAGTACAGAGGACTTTTTCCTTTTTTTTTTCCTCAGTCACCACATTGAGAAACCTAATTGTTCTTCAAGATTTTTTTCCAAGTCTGTGCTCCTTCATCTCTCATGTCCATTCACATTTTAAGTCAATTAAAAGACTATTCCAATCCTCTCAAATCCTTGCTTTGAGACCACACTAAATCTCACCTTGTCTGAGCCCTAAACAAATTGTCTTGCCCTTAATGCCAGACATTTTTTAATTGAAATAGCAATTAATTAGCAAATGTCATACAGCAATCCATCAATTTGTGATAGGAATTTTTGCATTCAACCTCAGCCTTTCCAGCACCTTAGTGTTTCTTGGGTATTACAGAGTATTCCAATGTGTGATGTTGTACTCATGATACTGGTTTTCCTTCACACAAACATCTAGGAGTTATTTAACATCTGGATTACTTCCAGATTTTACAGCCACATGGACAGAAAGGACTGTCAGCAGATATTTTTCTGATACTGAAGATACACATGGTCCTCTCTCAGCATTCCCACTTAGATTTATGCTGAGCCATTTTTTTTCCAGCATTGATCTGCACTGAATATCTCTTTTGAGTTACTTCAGTATTGCAGGCTTCCCTTGCTAAATTAAAATCTTGCTAAAATTCTTCCTTACAATTTACATCCCCTCTCTCAGATGCCAAACCACATCAGGCAGCCCCTGATAAATTTGTCTCAAAAAGATTTTCTGTTTCCAAAAATGAGTAATATATTTGAACATTGGGCTTCAAACGTTTTCGAAAGTTCAGGGCACAAAGGAACATGAAAAAGTGTGAGGGCTCCCAGTGAGGGACTGTCGTGAATGAACAAGGAAGATCAGAACTATTGAGTCATCTCTCTTAACCAGATGAATCTACACTGGGCATTCCCATTCTATTTTACCTGGATATTGTGACCCAAAATTCTCCTTTCAACCTGATCAAACACCACAATTTTTGAGAAGGAAAACTGCACCACAGAACTGAATTGATTAATGTCTTCCTTTAAAAAATACCAAAATATACAAAGGAACATTAAAAACATTGCTTTTACTGAACGGCTTATAGCCATTCAGAAGGCTGTACTGACAGTGCACAATTCCATTAGTGTTAAGTTTTCCACACTTCTAAACTTATTCTGGCTTAGGAGATCTATTAAGATTGCAGCCTACGGCTCCAGATTTACACATTCCCTGGAGCTACATAAACCAAACCATATTAAAGGGAATCCAATTGCTGTCCAAGAAGGCCATGTGCAGCCGTTACTAAATACTGACATTTCTGGTCATTCACACACAGACTGTATTAACCTGATAATTTCACTACTTTGACATTAAAATTTATGTTTTATAAATATGTGTTTGTACTTATTGTGTGCTCACAGCAATTCTGAAACCAGCTTCTGTGCTGTATGATATTAGGGAACATTGATATAAATTATTCTATTTTAGCTCTTTTATCATTCACGACCCTCTCCACAGCAGTTAAAGATTATACAGAAATATAAATAAGGAACAGCCACTCATTCTAGAGAAAAAAATTTGTTTCTCAGGAACTCTAAGCTTAAGCTAGGTTTCACTGCTAGTTAAAATCAGAACTGTTCTGCATTTGGCGTTCTGTGAAATGAATATATAGCTGAAGGAAAGGCTGATTTTTTCCACTTTTTGTACTTTCACAAGAAATAGCCTTTGCTTAAAGGTTGAAAATAAATAGTTTCAGGTCTTTAGTAATGATTAATGTATTATAGGACGTGATAATGAGATGAATCCCACACATGCAATAATATATTATGCAATAATGGATCTGCTATCCTCATTCTGGGGACCATATTTCCAAGAGTTACCAACTTGAGATGATTTAGAAAAGACACATCAAACTTCTCCATAAGGAAATAGTAAATAACTTGCCTTTCCTCCTGTCTCATCAAAACTTATACTTTAAGATATATGTATAGGTGACAATTACTACAAATTCTTCTTGATTGTGGATCAAAGTGTTCAGACACAGGGTAGTCTGGACTGACAGCTCTACTCTTCTTGTTGGCCTGAGTCTATTTCTGGGCTATTTCAGATCATCTCCCCAGTTCTTCTGACAGCATTAACAGTTTATCCACATGAAGTATTTCCCTTTAAAAGCCAGCTTTTTTTTTTCTCCCGGTTTTACATGAAACCCAAATAATGCATTAAATGAGAGACCTAGGGTCTACTCTTCCTCTCTCTTATACCTCAGAAAGTTCATTACCAATTTCATTCCTGTGATGTAGTCAAAGCTGACAAAAAAAAAGAGATTTTAACAAGGGTGTATTAATTATCAGTGTAGCTTTCTCTTAGGGGATCTACACCTTAACTTTTTCAAAGCAGAACAACTTAAAATTCACACCACTACTTTGAACTGCCTGTAAAATTCAGAACGAAGGAACACTGAAACAGACCAAACACTGGAACTGAGGCAGTGACTTACCAAAGCTTTCAATGATAATGTAAGATTACTGTAAACAAAAAACCATACAGAAATTAAATGAAACAATATAGCTGAAACTAGGATTATTTGGTGTCTAAAATGTATTTAATTGTGAATTCTTAATTTCAAGACCAGCCTAGGAAAACAGTTCTTCTGTTCTTAAACAGGACCACATTTACCTTCACCTACATTAAGTGAGGTCTAAAAGCCTGTGAGACATGGAAGTAGTAAACCCATTACGAGCTGTCTACGTTGTAAATTTGAATAGATAGCATTTGTGCATTTCCCTATTTATTCCAACTTTATCTGCAAACCTTTTTTTTTTTTTTTGCTAACCATCAGCCACATCTGCCTGTTTTGCTGTTTTGTTACACTTTTGTCTCTATTTCTTCAACTGAATGAATAGTCCTTAATTCAGGATAGAACTGTTGATGAAAAAAGCTTCCAGGCAAACCTCCAATAAAAGCACAGGAGTACAGCTGGGCTAATATAAATCCCTCAAAATATAACTTCCAGGCCTGTCTGAGCACAGGCCACACTCTGCTATCAAGCTCAAGATTTTTCCATTGTTTGATTGCTCAGTGTTACCCTGTCATCACATCACTCTCTGCAGTTGTGTTCCCGTAATGTGACAGAAGTTCCACATTGCATGGGTTGTGTCTGTCGGACTTGGCTGACTAAGTATCCAGCATCAGGGTTTACATCTATTATTCCTGATGCTGTTCCTTGTGAGCATGTTTTGCCCATTTCCCGTAGCCAGTTGCCTTTGGAACAAGACAAAAGAGCTTTGGTAGGGCTACCACGTCCTTTCTGTGTCTCAAATATGATGCATTTTGGAGAGATGTACAAAGCAAAGGAAATCAGCTTTTCCTCCATCCTTCTGTTCTTGACAGTCTCAGGCCTCAGCCGTTTTTCTGTCAGCCTCCTGCTTTATGCCCACCCTCAGGGCAGTTCTTAGTTTCCCTGGCAGCTGTGTTTTCCTGCCGTGAGTGAAACCTCATATCCCAATGTTAATGGTAGATCACACAGCCACAGCTGGGAGGGAGCTGCCTCTTGGGTCCCCCACTTTCTGTCGTGGGGTGAAGCATGCTGCACAATGTACACGATGCATTGACATTGCAGGCGTACAAATCTGTAATTTCCCAGAAAATTTCTGTAGTCTTAACTAAAAGCTGATAGATTGTTACATATATTAATAAACGCTGCATTTTTTGTGTGAATTGACACGTGCAGTTCACCAGGGTGACCAGCAAAGCCCAGCTGAAATGCTAAGAGCTGATTTATTCATTACCTCACTAACAACCCCAGGCAGCAGAAACATATAGGGATGCAGGCTCCATCAGGCTCAGTTCATCCCAGTGGCCAGAGACACATGGGGACACAGGCTCCATCAGGCTCAGTTCATCCCAGCAGGCACAGACACGTGGGGACACAGGATCCATCAGGCTTTGTGCACATGCAGTTTATAACAAGGCTGTGCTTTTATGATCTCTCTCTCCCAGGAGGAGGTTCAAGCATGTCACACAGGATTTCTAATTCTCAAAACAGGCAGAGTATGAACAACACTAGACATAAAAAATGGAGTTTTCCCACACCTACATTCTTAGCATTCTGAGCTGCAAGGTCACTTTGAGCAAGAACTGTCCCCTCCTTGCCCTATCTTCTGGTTTTAACCCTTTCCTCTCAACATTTTTATCAAATTACTTTTTATTTGAAGGATAAAATAATTCTTAGATATTTCCAATTTGCATCAGTTAATTGCTAAATCATGATCAAACATTGTGACAGTTTTCTCTGATATTTCAATCACTAATAGTACTAGATCGTTATTATCTTAAATATGAAATATCTTATGTCTGAAACCTGTATTTGCTAACCATTTGCTGAGTGAAGATTCATCATTTGCAGTCTTGGTAGTATCTTTATCTTCCTTTCTTCCTGCATTCATTTGCATTTAAATCAAGATATCTTGTTAATGATATACTAAATGTTTTCTCATGCTATCAAGACTACAAAAAACTCAAGTCATGTTAAACATCTGACCTTTAAAGCTGAGACAATAAGATCGTCCTACAGTATATTATGGAAATACTGTTACAAAGTATTAGGTAAACTGGAAATGTCAGAGTAAGGAAACCATTTATTTTATTTGAAATGTCACTTAGATTTATTTATGCAGTTTTTCTTACTTAAAACCAGATTTTTTTCCAATTAAATCTGTGAATAAATGTTATTAGCCATAAGTACTTTTATTTACAGCAGTTTCATTCAGAATGCTGGGTAACATGGTGTTAAGATACACTAGAATAATATTAGGATCCCACTTCTGAAACAAAACTAGGGTCCGGTTCTTATAAGATGCCCCTGCCCGAATTAAGGTGAAAACGAGACTATATACCAAAGTCAATTGAACAGATTTTATTTCACAGTAAGTGTGAGGTAGAGACACAGAGGAGTAGGGAGAGACAGAGAGACAGATTTACTAGAAAGGCAGCCACCAACACACGGGTTCCTGCAGCATCCCACCAGCCCTCCTGGAGGTACCACTTTTATTCAGTCCAAGGCACAGGTATCCAAAGGGCCTATCTGCTGTTCCCACAGCCTGGGAGGGCATGTGTGTAAGCAGCTGCTTCCTTTATCACAGTTTTCCATTATGGGAATTTTTGTCTGGATGTTACCCATGTCTGTCTCATCAGGCCTGGCATCTTCCTGGTCTTGCATCTGTGCTTTTCCCACAGTCTGCACTGTAATTTTGCCCGGTGTGCTAATTCCAAACCTTTCACCTTCATGTGGGCCTGAAATTAACACCTTCCTTTTTGCCATCTGTGCCCATTGTGGTCGCTTATCTTGTGGGAACTTCCTTCTTTGTCAGTGTTTGAGACAACTTACTGTGCTTCTTTAAGTCCTGACACACAGTTTTAGTAAATGTTCCCATGTTAACTCCACAGCTCTCTTCCTCTTTAGCAATCATCTGCATTTCAACCCTGCTCCTCTCTAGCCACTCCCCCAGTTGCAAGCATATTTTTTGCCAAAGTATCTCACAGATATACGAAGAGGGAGCTGGATCTCGACGATTTTTCTTCCCATCCATATCTCCACATGGCAGCACAGTACAACTACTCTAACTTTTTCATATTATCTGGGGAGCAGGACACACCATGACAGGTACCTCTGTAGAACTGGGAGGTGTTTCCTCCTCCTTTGTCCCTGCTCACATCAGCGTATGAACATGAACACCAGCCAGTGGCACTGGTGGTACTGCAAACCAAAGGGGATTAATTGTAGGTAACTTTTGTTACTGCCTTTCCTGACTCCTGCCTTGAGGCTCAGTTTATGAGCTCCCAGGAGAGAAGAGCCTCTTGACCTAAGCAGTACCTGGGAGGAAGCTCTTTGCAGATTGACCTCAAATTTGCAGTTTGACTTCATAAATCATTGACTTCAAATGAAAATTAGATTGGCCATTGTCCTTTATTATCCCACAGCAGTGCACAAGAAGTACACTGATATGCAGAATAAAATGGACACCGAGGTCCTCTGGCCACATTTAGTTAGATTGTGTATTAGTGTAAGTTCAGGTTTTGGCTTGCAACCGAATAACAGGCAGTAAACACTCTCTGTTTGACAAGCCTGTACAATGAGAAGATTTTAGTGTAAATGCTGCTCAAACAGAACAAAAATAATTACCTATTGTAATCAAGAATCTATATTATTTTCTAGTCTCCTCTTGCCACTTCTTGCGTTAGATTTCACAGAAAGTTTACTGTCTAGACTGATATTAGACAGAATATGGTTATTTCCATATTACCAGACAAAGAATTTTTAGTGATGGTGGTTGTATTGGGTTTGCATGGCCTCATTTAGGAAGCAGGGGTTGCTACAGAAGTGACTTCCGTGAGAAGTTGCCAGAAGCTCCCTCAGTATCCGGCAGAGCCAATCCCTGGTGGCTCCAAAGACAGATGTGCTGCTGGCCGAGGCTGGGCCAATTAGAAATGGTGGTAACGCCTCTGTGATAACAGATTTAAGAAGAGAGAAAAACAAAAAAAAAACCTGTGCAGTTGTAATTGCAGCCAGAGAAGAGCAGGGTGAGAACAGAATCAATTCTGCAGACACCAAGGTCAGTGGAGAAGGAGGGGCAGGAGGTGCTCCACGGGCAAGAGATGAGAATCCCCTGCAGCCCCTGGTGATGACCATGGTGAAGCAGCTGTGCCCCTGCAGCCCATGGAGATCCACGGGGATGCAGAGATCCACCTGCAGCCTCTGGAAGAGCCTCATACTGGAGTGGGTGGATGCCTGAAGGAGTCTGTGCTCCAGTGGGAGATCCAGTGGAGAGAGAGGGCCCCTGCTCCCACGCTGGAGCAGCCTGGACCACGCTTGGAGGACTGGAGCCTGTGGAAGAGTGATCCATGTTGCCGCAGTTTTGGGAGGACTGTGTACCCATGGGAGGGGCTCACACTGGAAAAGTTCATGGAGAACTGTCTCCCGTGGAAGGGACCCCACGGTGCAGCAGGGGAATGACTCCTCTCCCCAAGCAGCAGGAGAAGCCACAGATGATGAATTGACCATAAACCCCTTTCCCTGGCCCACTGGGGGAGGAGGAGGTAGAGCTGAGAAGGAGGGAGGGGTGGGGGTAAGGTGCTTTTAAGAGTTTATTTTACTTGTCATTTTCCTGCTCTGATTTTAATCGCAATAAATTCACTTCGTATCTCTAATTAGAGCTGGTTTTGCCCTTGATGGTATTTGAAAAGTGATCTTTCCCAGTCCTTACCTCAACCCATGAACCCCTTTGTTAAATTTTCTCTCCTGTCCAATTGCAGAGGGGAGTGAGAGAGGGGCTTTGGTGGGTGCCAGAATATGGTCAGTGTCAACCCACTACAGTGATTGTTACAGAAACTTGGGAAACCTTAGCTATACCTGATCAAAGCCATTTCCCAGGACAGCACAGCAATATGACCAGCATCACTAATGAATTAAAGATTAGTATGACAGGATTTCTAAGATATCATTCCTATTGTATCATGGTGTGCATGAAGGGATTAAGATGTATAGCAAAATTACAAGAAATAAACTATTAAATCATGCAATAAAGTGGTCTAGATAATTTGGAATGATAGAGGATTTAAAAACATTTTAGTGCTAGAATTTGCGCTGTCAATCAGGCAGGATAGCTGTCATTGTTACTACTTCCAGTTTTTGGGTTTGATACACTCTGAATTATCTCTTGGAGACAGCTAACAGTTAAAATTTTAACTCTTAGACAAAAAGGCTTAACAAGAAAAAAGCTTGGATATCCATTCATCTGATGATTAACTTCTTGGGGGAAATACCAACTTCACTTTCATGACTACTTCCGTTAGGCAAGTATTCACATGGCTCTGCTGCCATATATAAATTCTAAATGGAAGTTAAAGTCTTAAGAGGGAGAGAGATAATTCTTTTTGCTAGAAAAAATAGTCCTCATATTCTCCAGAGAAGAGATGGAGTTCAGGTTTTTTTTCCCATAGTCCATGACTTCCTTTCAAGAAGGCTGTAATGATTTAAAGGGTGCCATGTGTGAGCTAATCAATTTTACATATTTCCTTCTGCAGGTAAAAAAACCCAAACCAAACCCAAACCAAAACAAAGAAACCAGGGAAAGAAAAGCCCATGGGATAAGTACACCCAGTTTACCATTAGGATCTCAAGAAAAAAAGCCACAGAATAACAAAATCAATAAGACAAACAAAAATTAAAAGCCCAAATGGAAAGAAAACTTGAAAATTGCAACAATCTTCTAAATCTCATCATCAATCCACCGATTATTTGATCTTGAATAATTTCTTTACAGTCAAAAACCCCCACAACTCAGAAACACTCTGATTCAGTTTTTTGAGGAGGGCTGCAAAGTTTGTCTAGTATAAAAGCCTTTATCATAGGTATTATTAGGCTTATTTGTGCCTTGAATAAGTTTCTCAACTATTATAACAACAGAAACTCATCGGATATTAATCTTTGCAAACAAGCATCACGAAGAAGAACACACTCTTTATTTTCACCAAAACAATCTTGATGCTGGCTTACCGAAACTTGTTTTAACTTCTTTGATGTTAAAAGATTCCAGACACATACAAATATAATCAATGCATAAATTTAATCCTATAAAGCAAACCATTATCTGAGCCGTTTCATATAACTCGAGACACACTTCAATTGTCACGTATGCTAAAATTGATTGAAATCCTGACTGTACTTGCCTTCAGAGAGACAGAGAAATCCTAACTCTTTCAACGCGGAAAAACAAATGCTGGGTGATTCTTTCCAAGCACAAGTTTCATTTCAACAGTGAATTTCTAATCAATGTAATATGATATAATCTCACTTCTGACTCTGAAACAGAAAAACATGCAATATCTAGCAACCTCTTTTAAGGGCAAGTACAATTCATAATGAAAATTAATTTCATATTTCTATTTCCTGTCTCCTACAAATACTTGTAACACAAGGACAGATGTTTTAATATACTCTGTTATCAGATTGGAAAGACAAGCACAATGCATGGAACAAAACACACCAGGATAAAGGACACGATGCATAATTCTACATTCCTATTAGCATAACAAAAATGTGTAAATTATGTTGGTGCTGAGAAAATTGGGAATACTCCTTAAACAGGATCCAGAAGATATCTGAGAATGGTATGAAACCTAATCTTCACATTCTGTTAGTAGAAGAAGAAATCACTAACCCATAAACAGTTGCTCTGAATTAAATCTCATTAAAGAGTATTGTAAGAAGGAAAGTAAGGTGTAGTTTTCAAAATTGTCTGCCTTAAAAATACATGTTGTAACTTAGTTCTGCTTTTTAAGTATGAAATTAGAGCTCTGGGAATTCTACAGTACTAATATTGGTCATTACAAAAACTCAAATTAAAAAAATAACATGTATTCAAATAACACTATGGATAGGAGGGAACAAATATATTTTATTACAGAAATAAGTCTGGACTTCTTAATATTACAGCTGATAAAAATTGTAAAGGTTTAGCAACGGTTTTGGAAGGCAAGTATAGCGAACCTTCACAAGATGGACATAAAGTTACACTCATTACATTTATGTAAGACTAGAACTTCATACACTATATTAAAATCCAATTTTGTAGTGAAGTATCGCCTTACTACTGCAATTTGATGAGATCTTCTTTTCCCCCCATCAGATCCCATTAGTAGGTAGAAGATGCATCGGTTTCCAAGGTACCACTGAAATTAGTTGAGGTAAAACTGGAGACAATCCAAAGTAAACCTGAAATTAATATAGAAGGCCAGACTCTGGCCTTGAGAATGATATTTTTTATACTTTTATTAATGGAAAAAGCTCATTAAAATTCTGCTATCTAGAAACTTATGCACCTTCTTTTCATTCCTCTTCTTAGAGAAAAGAGCACCTCACAGAAACAATTTCTCCTGCCCCAAAATAAAGTTGTAGAGGGTTAGAGCGCTGTCTAGGAAAGAATCTGTCTCTTGAGGTACTATCTAAATAAAGTATATCATCTGTTGCTTAGACTACACTCATAATTTCAAGGCAACCAAAGTTTGTAAAGTCTAAATTCACTGACTCATTATGAGTATATTATCTAATCAATAAAGTTTAAAATATAGAAAAGATCCTTGAAGATCATACACTAAATTAATCCCTCACAAGGAATGTTGATCTCTCAAGTCTTATCTGTGTAATCTTATCTCTAGTTAGTAGGGATGGACTTTCAGAGGTCTCCCTAAAGAATGAAGGCAGCTTATTTGATAGCAGTGATAACACTGAATATTTCAAAAGAAATGCTGAGAATAGATGCTTATTCTCCAATTTTTCTTTCACTTTTTATTCAAAGCTGAAATTTAATTTAGGGTAGTTTTCAGTTCACACTTGCAATGTTCATGTTGCAGTGGCAAAGTTTAAAATAATCCTTATGACTTAAAAAATGCAGAGGAATAGGTAAAACTAGCTCCAGATGTCCTCTTACGTTTGCAAATTAATTATCCTTCATGGTTTTCCATTCATATGTTAAAAATAGACAAATCAAATACTTTCATCACAAATGAGTAAAAAATCTGGACAAAGCCTAGTTTTTCAGTATTTGAAATAGAAGACAAAAGCACCATGTTGCTTGGGGTAGATGAGATACAAATAAACAAAGGAACCAAGAGAAAAATATTGTGAGAAACAAACTGATACATAATTTGAGGTCTGTGCCTCTTTTTTTTCAGAGAAAGTATTCATAGGAAATTAAATCTATTGTATGGAAAACAGTTTTTAACCCATAAAAACTGTATTTCACTTGCCTCTGAATTACAATTGCTGAGAAATAAAGGTTCAAGAAAATGGTTAATGCTTTAATTTAAAAACTCTTCACTATGAAATTAACAAATACATTTTAATTACAATTTCTTGCATGATTAATAGGCTAGATTTTCATTCTTAATGCCACCACGCAGTCTGTTAAATATGGACTTTTTTGCTAAATTAATTTCCTGAGAGATCCAGCTGCTATTGCATGCAGATTGTGTTATCTAACACCTCATATTATTATTTCTAATTTGCATATCTATTTGATTAATGGTTTACCTTGCTTAATCTTATGCACTAGGAAGACACAAGCTGATCACCTCTATTCCTCAAATAGAACTGCTTGGACTGAGGGAGCTTGAGGATGTGATTCAGAATACAGAAACATGCTGATGTAAAGTTTAGTGTATTATAAAATCTCAGCTACTACTGAAACCTGTCCTGCTTTTAATTTCAATTGGGAAATAAAACCCACAGTCAGACAATCAAGCACAGGCACACATAGCTGTTAGGTGTACTGTAAAGTGATAAAGTATTTTTGGGATTTAATGGTTAGCTTTTACTTTATCTGGATATTTATGTTTAATGGTGTTATCATTATGAGTGATACACTGTCTTGCAGCCTTGTCTTCAAGACTGGACTCTTACACATGCAAAAATTACGAGGTGGTGAAGACACCACTTTACATAAATTTTAATCCAGGGAAAGGAATTTTGCTACGAAAACAGCGGTGAAAAGGAGCAAATCCCTAAGATATTGGAGGTTTCTCAGAAGGCAGTGAGGGCAGACACACTGAAGGGAACCCAAGCCAAGGCAGGGAGCACATCGTGCTGGGCACTGCAGCTCTGCAGTTCCGTCTGAGTTCATGAGGCAGAGCAGAACTGACACGGCTGCTGTTCAGAGGCGTGAGATTGGGACTGCACACAGGTCCTGTTTGCAACCACCACTAGCAACAGTGGCATAGAACCACCAGCACTCAGAGGGATTCTCTCTGCACACCCCTTAGCATGAAGAAGAACTTGTAACCAACAGCCCTGAGTCTGTTACCATACACCCACCCCCATGCATGCCTTAGGTACTTCAGACCATTCTCAGTTTATTTACAATCCAGCATCATTCACGGCTGTACTTAATGACCTCAGTTTGCTGTCACAGAGTTTACAAAGTGTATCCCCCAAAACCACACACGTTGTGCTCCATCTTCTCAAAGGATTCCCGTTGTCTGGGAATGAGAGATGCAGAGTGACAGCCGATCAGGAAATTTATTTGAATTTTCCACACAGATAGACAGGAGGGTTTCACCTTTCACTGCTGGAGAAGTCTCTGTCATAGAAGCCACTGGAACCTCATAAAAGAGCTGGATATTGCTATAGAGGGGAAAAAAATGTACCTAGGTAAGAGAGAGGAAAGCTGCACTTTCAATGGAGCTGCTCTGTTCAGTATTTCCTCCTGTTTTTACTAATTCAGCAAATGCCTAAAAATTGCCTATGAAAGAAAGATTGCCTAAAAATCTCTTCAGATCAAAATTTTTATTCTTCTAAATATTTTAGATGAGTGAATATTTGTCTTTTTTAGGTTCATTTTGAAGTATATACATTTTCATTTATATTTTAAAAGCATGCGTATGTATATGGACTTTCTCATTTTATTGTAGTGTATTTTAATTAAAATACTTGTTTAACAGAAACTTTTTCAGCTCTATGAAAAATTTAGAAATCCACATTCTTATTGAAAAGATTTCAAATATTTATCTTTTTTTCTAAAATGTCCTTCAATATCTCATCATTAAATGATTACCTTAGCGATTTAAGACTCTGAAAAAGCATTTTCTATCAAAATGTCAAATAATATGAACAGAGACTAGTAACAAACACTGCTAATCCATCTTTACACACTTCAATATACTGGATACAATCTAAACAATTTCACCTTTCATTTACTCAACCCTTTTTCCCATAAACTTATACAGCTGCCAATGTCATTACTGCCAGACACGTGCAAGCAGCTGCTCCAGATCATCTAGGTTAAGACAACTTCTAATTGTCTTGCAAGCATCTAAAAATAAGCTCAGTATTAAACCATATGAGCTAGAATCTCATTAACTGGCTGAATGAAGCAATTGTTTTGTTATTTAAAACACTATAAAAGGCTGGTCATGTTTTCAAGATCTGAACAAAATGACCAGTAGTCAGACTAGTTTCATTCTAAATTACTCTGCAGAATAGTTTATCTCCACTGTGGCTTAGTAAAACCAGAGTAACTTACAGACATTTCCACTTCCAGCTGCACCACCCTTCTTCTGCTCACCATTTTCTGAGAGCCTAGTCCAGAATTTAGAATGTAGTCCAGGATATGTACATGCCAGCATAGCTTATGATGGAAAGAAAAAGGCATGCAATCGAAGAAAAAAAGTTCCACACATTTGCAGTGAAAACAGTTCCATGCTTCATTGTACAGATAACATATATATATATGTGTATATATATATACAGACATTTTTACTTTTATATTTTGCTTGAAGCACTTGTGAATTATAGTAATTTACGAAGAGAATTAGAAGGTCCTGTAGAGTAGAATTTGTAAAATTACTATTCGCAATCTTCAATAGGAATTTCCTTTCTGTTGAAAGGCAAAAAAAAGTTAAATAACTATATCCATGGTTTTAGAAATATTTACTGCTTCAGACAGGTCAATAGAAAAGGGATGTATTATATTATTAGTTTTTTCTCCATTGGGGAAACCACATACACATATTTTTTCCTTGCTACTATTTTTCATACAAAAAGCAATAATATGTCTTTTAAAATTTGATAGTTATTAAGATAAGGAATCTAATTCTAAAAGTAACTATAAGATTTCTTGAGCCTCAGCTATGCACTGCACTGTAATTATACACTTAGTTTCAGTCCACTCTCTTCTGCACTGAAATTTTTTGATTGCTTCTTCACTGTGAATTGATCAAGCAGAGCTGATTTTTCTTTCTATGATTTTTTTTTTTTTTTTTTTAAATTTTCACAAAAAAACTATTTTGGACTACAATCCTTAATGAAAATTAACAGCCTAAAGTCCATGCCAAGAAAAGCTTACAAAGGGCAATAGTAAAGTCTTGACAATGCAAAATATTGTGCACTTCTGACTTTGGAAGTGTGTGTTGTGGATAAGAGGTGTCTGAATAGAAGAATAGACAGTCTTGGAAGTGAAGCTCTAAACTCCTTAAGATCCTGCCATCCTGGGCCTGATTCCAGACTCCAGTGTGCTTTTTACATTATCAAGAGCATTTATTGTCTTAAAATGTACCCATGGGCTTCCCTGACAGCAAGCCATGACCGCCTTCTTCTCAAAGCAAGAAGTCCTCACTTCCACTCTCCACCTGGACACCTGAGGTGGTATGGAATAACAACCTGGACACAACCCCACAGTTTCAGGCTCCTCCCTCTCATGGCTACAGAAAAAAAATTGATTCTTTCCTGGATGAAAATCATGACAGTCACATTAATGCTTATTGTAAATGCAGAATCTGAAAATTTATAGAGACTGGATAAATACGAAAAATGGGTTTGCTAGAAAAACAATGTTTCCTCAGGACCTGGGTATTTCAAAGATGTCTCGTGTGTATGAAGTAAGGTATCTGTGCTCAAGACTGAATTTCTACTCTTTTTAAAAACAATTTCTATCCATAGAAGTGAACTAAAGACCTGAAGTCTCTAGCTCCTCGGAGTCTCAAGGTATAATCTGTGCATGTGAACAAGTATTGAAAAGAACCAACAGTGAAATCTGTCAAGAGCCATGCTCCAACAAAGGGTTGCACCCGCAAGAATATCGCCCTTGAAGTTTCAGGAGTCTGACCAGACACAGCCAGCCATGCAAAGGCTGGGTCCATTTTATGTTGACTGATCAATCACAGACCTGTGCAGGAACGAACCAGCTTAAGAGCAGTTTCTAAAGAAAAGAAGCTCTGTTAAACCTTTGAGGTGAAAATGACCTTCCTGCCTTTATTCGCCCCTTCTCAGTGTTTGCTTTTCCTGCCATCACTGGAACCTTGCAGCATCTGATTTACTCTGTTGCTTAACAGATGGGCTCTGCTGGCAACTTTCATGGTCTGTGTGCCATTCTTGTCTCTTGCGCCAAAAAAAAAAGGCAAATCTCTTCTCACCTTGTATAGTGCTTGTAATTTGTCTTCCAAATTTCTCTATTATTGCTATTACATAAATAAAATGTAACCCAAAAGTTGTATTAAAAGTATTTTGATGGTCTAAAATAACAATTAGGTTTCAAGCATAAGTATCAAAGGGAAAAAATACTTCTTTTCATCCTTTGTGTTGGATCACTGAAATTTAGAGTAGAGAAGGAGGGAAAAATCTTTGTCCTTACCCCCAACAGTGATGAAGTGGGTGCCTAATGTAGACAGTGCAGCTTTAAGACAATGCAACAACTGAGTTAGGATAATTAAGATGCTTCAGATTTTGCCCTGCATATGAAACTGACTGCCAGGTTCAACTGTTTACTACAGTTGCTCTTCATTAGGTAATAAAGCACACGTTGCAATGAAATAACATATCCAGTGCACTACAAAATGGAAAAAAAGGACTTCAGTTCTTCTTCAGTCTAGTCTAAAACCAGACTCTAGCCTTAGATTTGTAAACAAATTAAAGAAAATCACATCCATCATTAGAAGTATTCTTATTATATCCTGATAGGCTTATCACATCCATTTAAACACAAGCTGTTACAATGTCTATGTTTCAGTAGAATTTATACAATTGGTGAAAATGTATATTTAGTTTTAGATATGTATATTACAATATTCTCCAGCATTCTTCTTTTGGCTACCTAGTTCCCATACTTAGCTAAATTCCTGATGAGCTTCTCTCATCTCCCAAGATACAATTACAGGGAGATCAAGAGCAGATCAAATCCATCTGCTTTTCATGTCTTAAGGTCAAACATCTGCCTGAATGGGATGTAAAATATGTTAGAAGATTGTGGCTTGTTTCTCATGGCTTGGGTTTTTTTTGGGTTTTTTTTTCCTCCCTTCTTCAGGTGACTGAGATACATTTAATTTAAAGTTACTAAAATGAATTTTAAAGATGCATCTTACAGACATTGAGCAAGCTGCTTCATTTTGACTCAGTTCTCTTAGGACTAAGTGTAAAAATCCATTGGAAGTACAAGGCTGCTTCTCTAAATGAAAGGGCGCAGAAGTGTACAAAACTTCTCATTTTCAAAAAATAGAAGAGAGCAATAAATAGAGTGTCCTGTGGTCATGGAAGGTTATTGTAAAGAAGCAAAAAGTCTTTTTTTTTTTTTTTTTAATTCAGCCTTCAGTTATGAATAACCTGGTATGGCACACACAAGAAGATAACAGATGGATGAGTTACAGCTAGATCTTAATAATAGCAGACATCATCTGTGCCACAGCCTTTGGGAAAAAAAAGTGCTTGTTGTCATTGCCTCTGGATTTTCTGTTACTATTAAATGTTTCTTTAGCATATGTGAAAAGGAAACCATGAGTACAACTAGATGTTTGGGCTGTTTTGCTTGTTTTTCACAATAAAATGGTGTTGGGGTTTAGGATTTTAGCCTGTTTTTTCTCTTAAAGAATTTTACCCATACTAGTTGCTAGGGGACAAACCGCTGGATACTTAAAAGAAACAAAAGACCTGGCCACAGAGGCGGGGTGGGACTGGCCACCCTTTTGTCACCTGGGGGCTGAGATACCCGGGGGGGCTGCCTGGGTGCTCAGCGTTTAGTCTGGGAGCTGCCTGCCTTCGGTGTGTGGACTCTTGGTCAGCACTGCGGGCTTCTGATTCTTCGGCTGTTTTGCTTTCTGCGGGCAAACCCCGGGATTTCTAAGCCTGCTCTTCTCCCTGCCCGCTGGGGGCTGGGCACCGCCACTCTGCCCTGCCGCTGCTCGTCGCTACTCTGTAGCCCCTACGCTGTGACCTGCCGGGCTTCCTGCTGCAGCGCCGGAGTTCGGTCCTGAGATCCGTGCTCGCCCCAGCTGTTCCAGCCTGCTGTTCCTGAGGATCCAGCCAGACGCCCAGGAGTTTGTGAGGTTTTTCGTCCCTCCCTCCCGGCACCCCGCGCCGCCATTGCCGTTGTGTCCCGAGCTCGCTGCGGAGCGCCCCCTGCAGCCGCGGGGGAACCATCGCACCCGCCCTGCTCACCGGGAGCCGCCCCGCAGGAACGGCACCCAGGGGAAAGGGCCTGAGGCCGAGTGTGGCCGGCACTGGGTTTGTGCTGCTGTTTGCTGTGACTGCCACAGCTATTGCTGTTTGTTTGTGTTGTTATACATATATATTTATTAGTAAAGAACTGTTATTCCTATCCCTCATATCTTTGCCTGAAAGCCCCTTATTTTCAAATTTATAATAATTCGGAGGGAAGGGGGTTGCATTTTCCATTTCAGGGGAGGCTCCTGCCTTTCCTGTCTGACACCTGTCTTTCAAACCAAGACAAATGGTAATAAAACCGTAAAGCTTCCTATGCATTTAACTCAACTTTAACATACATTTTATTTTGTTCTGGACATTACACACATAAAAACTCTAAAAGAAAACAGGGTGAACTGTAAAAAGTGGGGAAAAAAACCCATCTGCTGTGAGCAGTCTTGTAACAGTGGTGAGCAGAGCAGCTCCTAAGTTTGCTTCCTTCTTTGGCCTCTCTTTCCTGGCTCTCTGCGAGGGACGACTGCTCCGTCACTCAGAATAACGAAACACTCGATCTCTTCCTCAGCCCGAGTCAGATCAGCTTAACTTCACGGGGGAGGCAAGACTTGTTAAGCACTTCAGACAACTATGAAATGTCCTTTGTTTCATGGTCCAAATGGCACGATATTTTCAGCTAGACTTTACACAAAAATTATCGAGGAGCTCAGACTTTGAAAAGGATTTCTGTTCATTTCCACTTTCCTGAAATCTATAATTTTTTCAAAACAAAGCAGGTTTTAACGACTATAAACAGCCTTCCTGTTAAAAACAGAAAAACATAGTAAGCATAGTAAGAATTATGGTTGTTAGACTGTCTTTAGCAGTAGTTTTACTCTTTGTTGAAACAGATCTTATCTAAAAGAAATTAACTGTAGAAAGATGGCTTAAATGAGGTGAGAAAAAGAGTAAGATTAAGGAGCAACTTTACAGAATGTGTGTATAGTGAAGAAATTAGAATTTAGAAAGAACATATTCACCATAATATATGAAAGTGTGAAAACATACTCAAATCTTTGTCTTGAAATAAAAATTGAAAAATTACTTTTTAAGTAGTGAAGTGTAACTTAGGCTATTGAATTCTAACATGATGTTTCTTTCTACGTACTTCTACTCCTTTTTGGGTAGACAGTTCAAGGGTGTTTTTCTCCTGCTGATGAACTAGCTAGGAAAATTACCATAATGTTATGTACACTTTTTACAACCTACGTTTTTGCTTTCATTTTGTGCTTCACACGCCATGCTTGTGAAACAGCAGAATGATATGACATGACCAAGTAGTTTGGAGGACTATTACAGGACAGGAGAGGAGGAGAAATAGATAGAATCTCCTATTTGTGGTTTGTGCTGATGCCAATCACTGCAGCATCTTAGTGTGAACTGCTGCTTCTTTTACTATAAATTCTCTTTCTTGAAACTGATATAGAAATTCTAATTAACTGGGATTTTTCCCTCATAGTAAGCATAAATATAAACATCTGCAAAATAAGCAGATGAAATACATAATAAAGCCTTTTTAGATTTCAGTGAGAAATAGGCCTTATCCTTCGATACTGCTACTCCTTTTCATAATTCAGCTTCTCAGTTTTATTTTGCTGCTTTTCTAAAGAGACTATTGATTCAATTGATTCTATTGGCTATTTCATGTCAGCCTGTATTTAGATGATACGAGATGGGTATGTCAGAGTCAATTTCATTTTCCACACAGTTACTTTGTGACTTAGCAGCAGCAAGGAAAAAGAACAGACATCATTATGAAAAAAGAATCATTCTGATTTTGGGCTTCATTTTCTTCACTTGAAGAATGAGATTTTTTCATTACAATACATTAATTCTACCTTTGTGAGCTTTATTCCTAGTCTTACTTCTGTCTATTAAAGGCATTTAATGTTTTTTATCATATTTCTGATGTGATTTCACTAATACCATTGTTATTTCTCAAAAATATAAAAAATATTGAATCAAGCAATGAAATTAGATGTTTATATATATATATTTTTAGGTTATGCATTTACCTAATATACATTTAAGTGCTGTGTAATGCAACATGGGAATCACATAGAACTCCACCAATTAAGACTCACTTTTCTTTTTAATATGCCAATGCTTGTTGATACAAGCAATTTTTTTCCTCCTCTTTCCTCTGTTATTCCTCATCCTCCTCAAACATGAATAAGGCCATGAAATGAACACAGGAAGTAAGAATATTAGGCAGCACTGAGATTGCAGATTGGTCATAGGATTGCATATGACTTAAGAAATTTCTTTTTTAATCATTTTTCTAAGAATAAAAAACCTCTATAAAACCTGGCAAAAATACTGATACTGAGTTTTCTACATTGTTAAAAAGATTAATTAAAAATTTTCAGAAGCAGCACTATGTCCTGTTGCTATTAGACAAATGTAAATGTGAGTGGATCAGGCAGACAGCTGTACAAAGAATTGGTGGTCTTCCGGTGAACACTCTATGACAAATACTGACTAATCAGATTCATTTAAAAAACTGCCATGATTTGATTCAAAGGCAGAAATACTTAGAAATCCAAAGAGAAAGAAAAAAAAAAATCAGTGGTCCCAAGTACAGTGATGCACTGTCAGTAGCAAGATGAAGAAAAGCAGCAGATGCTATAAGAGACTGTGGCAAGCTGCCTCTGGTCCAGGTTAGCTCACACAGAAATAGTTCAAGATCTACTATAATACTGTTTTATTTTAGTCCCCTGCCCTTTATTAAGCCAAGCCATTTTTACTAGTAAGATGAAATAGTGCGGACAGCATGAAGACACTCAGATCTCTCATATAAGCCTCCAAATGGAGAGAGTGTAGCTCTTTTTTGATAAAAAATATTATCACCTTCAGATAGAAGCTCTTATGCTCTGATGTTCTTGAACTGTTGAGGGAGAGCTATCTAAATTATTTTAACTTTGACTAGAATAATGTAGACATACCAAATAATTCCAAAGCTTTTTAAAAATAATCTTACTTAATATATTAGTATAATACACATACTTCTAACCTGATTTTAATTAATGTCTTTCAATTTCAGGTAGAAAATGTTGACATTTTTAATATATTTCATGTTCAGTATACTTTAATATTGTATTTGGTAAGCATCTAATTTACTCATTTGGAGTAGCTTTGTGAAGCTAAACCATCACACTTTGTCCCAAGTGTGGTTAGAACATCCGTAACTAAGTAAAATGAAAGGGATAAAATAAAAAACTTTGAATGAACCAACAAGTCAAATGTGTAAAATTAAACTCAGGCATACAGGGAAAAATTATCCATGTCTTTTCATCATGTAAAAAACATGGTTTGTATAGTAAAGTTTTTAAAGCAAGGAAGACTAAAATTACGAGCAGCTGTTATAGATAAACAGTGGTCAAAATAATTCCCTGATCTCCATGGCTTTAAACCAATTGTTTGGCTTGCTCACGATGCAGTCATACAAGAAAAAAAGATCCTAAGACAATAAACAGCCCCATTAGTGTTATGGAAAGGAAATTGAGAACACAAGTATGAGCAGGTGACTTGGATCTCGGGAAACTGTAAATACGATCAAGTAAGTAATTATAGGTATAGCCAATATAACATAAATTATGAACAATAGAGTTTGACTGAACATAGGACAATGAAAAGGACTCAGAGCTAAAGGACCCTATCAGACATGGTCCTGTACTTTTAAAATGTGGACTAACTCCGTTAGGAAAGAACAGGTTATAAGCAGTTTGAAATATCACTCTCAAAAGTTCATTTTTATAAATCGAAAAATAAATATAAATAACATTACTAAGAACACTTGAACAAAGGCTATGGAGAATAAAAAAACCCATCATTTTCTATTTGCCCTGAGTGTCTTCACCACGTAATGTAGTATATTGGACAAAACTCTAATATAAATTCATTTCAAGATAACCACAGGCACTTTTTAGCTATCTCGTTTGCAACATCAGTCTGGTTATGGGAGACTCATCCACGTTTTACCTCAAATCACCTGCTAATTTGGGCCCAGAAAGAAAATAAATTGTGTAATTATGCCCTTTACATCTCACAGAGTGAATAGCATCCACAGCCTAATGGAGAACAATGGCAATAGTTTCCATGCTTGAAATGTTGTTTTCCTTACTTGAAAATAACCATTTAAGTGTAAGCAGTAGAAAGGTGAATAAGGTCAATGACCGGTAATAGAAATTTTGTCACAACAGATATTTTTATTAAGCAACTCTAAAAGTCAAACAAGGTAATTACTAAATCCCTACTGATGCTGATGTAATATTAATTAATTCTGTTAATCACGTTTACTCTGTTTCAACTGTCTGTCATGGGGCCTCAGAGTATTGGATGGGCTCTCTTTGGTGTGGAGCTCTTAAACCTAAATAAATGAATAAATAAATAAAACCAGCAAGCTGTCCTCTAGAAAAGCAATAATTAAATTTTCATGAGTTTTCCTTTGGATGCACAAACCTGGAGCACCTTTCTAGATTCCTGCCTTAATTCAAGTTGGTGTGACTAATTAAAATCCTTTATCATTCATTTTAAGGCACAAACCCCAATATAAAATGTCTTCTAAGACATTGCCGTTGTACAGTACTGCCTGTGATTTCAACCACTTGACAAAATTCACTTAAACAGAAGAAACAGGATTACATCATATTCTTTATACCTTTGTAGTCCGAAACCAATGTAACATTTTCTTAGAATGTGATGTTAACGCTAAGAATTCCTCCCCTGCTGACTGGAAAAGTTCATAAAGATATCGGTATAGATAACTTACAGACACTGAACAGGATTAACAATGACTAAACTCTGCCTTCCCGGTGTCAAAACTCTCGAAAATATTAAATAATTCAGAAATACCTCTGTAACAAACAATAAGGTAGACTTCACATCTGTTCAGCCAAAGCCAAGGAGAACACCATTATGATTCTGTCAGTTTGGGGTTTCGTACTTGATTGCAGTTGTGGACCTGTCAGCAACCCAAATATGCTTCCATCACTTCACAGAGTCTGTTTCCTACAAGTTTGGAAAGCATAGTGTGAACAAACTAATTCCCATTACCACATGAATCTCAAGTCTCATCAAAGGTACTGAAGTGAAAGAGATGCTTAACTGAACTTAGGTTTTGATAAAGTAATGTACTGCTTACAGGCATTTTACCAGATCAAAGGATTTAAATTCATCAGATTAAGATCACATTCTCCACAAAATCGCACCTTTGTGCAAAGTTAATTTTCAAAATCATGTTTCCTTCTTGACACACTTATTGCTTGGAAGCAAAACATATATAAATTAAGTGCACATTTTCATGCTATACATTCAATTGCATCTGTATTTGGTATTTAGATTACACACACTCGTATAAATAATGTTTAACCCAGTAACAACTAGATTAAAAATATTAATGAGAAGGCAAAATAAAACCTGAACCCCCCTATTTGGTAGCATAAATCATCAGAATCTTTCTAGAACTTAGGGATTTAATTGCCAAGAAACATTAAATAAGAGGACATGTCTTATTAACTAGATCACGATTACTTGTTTTATTAGAAATTTGTATGGACAGAGCTACTATTCTGTTCTTATGATCTGAAATAACTGCACATAGATTTGATGAATCTGAGAGCTATGTGCTTTGATTACTGTAATCTTGAAATTTGCTGATAAATTCCTTGCTAACAAAGAATCATGATCTTTTCCTTGTATTTTTGTTTACCTAGCAATGTACTGTATAATTTTCTCATTTTTCACAGAAATCGATCTTTTGAAATATGTTCTGTACTTTTGTTTTCTCCTATGAGAACAATGTTAATTATTCCTATTCTTGGATCCCTTCAGTCACAATTCTGTGAAATATTTATGATGCAGAGGTGATGCAAAAGGCATCAGAGATGTGTGGGGTAGTGGCAAACCTTCAGTTAGCATGACGTTTTACAGGTTTGTGAAAGGTGTGTGGGGGCACGGGAGTAAGAGTGGTAAATGTGTGTTCCTGTAAGAGTGTTTGAAATTCTGGGGTAGGTTTCAGAGCACCATGTAAAATGTCAGACTTCAGACTGTGTAAACTATCATAGGTCCAGTGAAGTCAAATGGAGGTTACAGCATCATGATTTCAATCTTGGCATTTTGTAGTCTGGCATGCTGCTGTAGTCTCATACAATTCTTCATATATAATTTAACATTTTAAAGGCACTTTCCCCTGTATTTTGACTAACAAAGAACAACTTTGTTGATTTATGCTCCTTTGTACATTGGAATTTTCCCCCTTTCTGCTGTGTAGATAAAAACATGTTTGTTTCTTATGCAGCAACACTGCGCTGTTACCTCCATTTTCTCTACGTAACACTACTTTTTTTCTTCTTTCTTTTTGGACTGCGAGCAGACATGTCCACCCTCATGTCCACTCTGGCTCAGTATCTTGCTTGCTAATGAACTGTGACAAGCTATAGTAATAATTTCGTCTGATATCAGACTGTACTCTGGACCTTAATGACAGTTCCTTATCAACATTTCCAATTACCAATGCACATCCCTAATTCATTCTTCTGTGCTTGCCCACATTTCACAACACTTAGCCAGTTGCCAAAACATCCTAAGAAAATTGTTTATTGATCATTCTCTTTTTAGATACGTAATCTTCTCGTGTCTCTGTTTTCACAGCAGAACATGATCAATGTGATCACCTACTGTCCCCCTACTAGTCTATCTGTTACTGTCCCTGTTACCTTTGCAAACTACAACTGCAAAACAAAATAAAACTTTCAGAAACTATTATACATCAGCTACAACTGAGGTCTTGCTGCTAAGGAAGTTTTCCTTTTCTTTTAGGTAGTAAGGCAATCATTAGTGAAAGAAGTTTAATAGGTTTCAGATATATTTTTTATTCTTTTGCCACTCTCTTCGTTATCATAATCCATCACTCATATCTGATGTTTAAATTGAGCCTACAAACCTACTCAAGCTGTAGTTCCAAATAGATGTGTTAGCCTCAGGGGCTGAGTAAATACAAAACCAGAAAAGTATTCCTTAGAGGAGATACCCATTCTGGTAAGAAAGGTTTTAGATGTGAATACCTCCTTCTAGGAGAAGCTAGAGGGATAATCAATTCTTACTAAAAGAAAAAACCCTTGGAGTCCACAGTGCCTGAAAGAAATCCCATCAGTTGACACAACTGAACTGTAGATGAAAATTTCAATTAATGGCAAAACATTATAAGTCTATCAGAGCTACGGGAGGACAAATGCCCATGCCACAAATGAGATGCCTCTCAGCTGAAACTTACCTGCTTTAACAAGACACTCAGAATGCTTTACGAGCAGGACACCACTGCAGCAGAAAGGCAACATCACCTACCACTGTAAACAGCGACATTCCTTTCTGTTATCTCCTAAAACAAGTGCCCTGTGTGTTCAGTCCAAGATGCATAAGCACAATCTGGGTAACCAAGAATGCTATTTTCCCTAATCTACATTTAAAGAACATTTCTTCAAATTTTCCCCTGTGCAGTGCTTCTACATACAACTGAAATTGTGTTTTATCCTGCATATTACTCAATACTCAATAGTAAATAGCTATCAAGCTCTCAGGAAAGAGCCAGTGTTCCTGATATCTCTGTTCCAGTAAGAACTAGTAATTATAAAATTTTTTATTTTGGTGCTGAGGAGTACACTGTTTTGTTCTGTATCCAGCCACACAGGTCTCTGACCTATTAGTAGTAATAATAGCAAATATAGCCTGTATGGTATGAATTACTCAGGCACTTCAGTTAAAATCGTGGACAGCATGAGAATTTGATGGTCAGAATGTGAGGCCTTCAAAATTTCTTTCTCATTTTCTTCACAGTGTCCAGAATGCTTCACTCAAATGTTATTCTGGCTAGGCCTCAAGGAGAATTTAGGCACTTAAGTACTGTATAGGACTTCTGAAACAGAATGCCTATTTGCTATCCAACACCATAGGTGCCTTGGGTTTTCACAGTGAAATTACTGTGGTTGTGTTTGTAACACAAAGTTCTTGAGCAACGTGAGCAAAAGGCAGCAAAACTATGGCTTTCCTCTGCCTGCTTGTGTTAGCCTGCTCTAGTGTTCAAACTCTGACAAAGGTACTGGTTTGAGAGCTACAGAAAATGCTCTGTGCTTCAGTGGATGCAGATCACATCTCCCACTTGAAGGTCATGGTTCTCCCAGGATGCTTGTCTTTCCCACTTTTGTTTTGGGCAGTATAAAAAAACCAATGACTGAATACAAGTCAAGGATGCCTAACCACATCTCAGTTCTGGTTTTTTATTTCCATGTGCAGTGTGTTTCTGGTTGTTAGGGTCGATTGGATGGAATAAAAATATGCAGAAATTTGTAGCAATGGGTCATTTTAACAGAAACTTTGCTTGTACTTTGTGATAAAGCCTATATTCCAAGCTCATGTATTCCATACATTAATAGTTAATATGAAGATATATAATCTTAACAAGATTTGTCTATTTGAAGAAATATCTCAACGCCAACTTCATATTTACTAAACTAAAAGCTGTTTTTAATTTTTTTCTTTATATTTTATTCATAAGATCCCCTTTTGCTTTCTCAGTTTTAATAAAGAACTGTGATTAACTGTAAAACTGATTGCTTAAAGTAATTAATCATTTTCCTTATGAAATTTCCTGGGTGAATTAATGATAGTATAATTGAAGGGTTTTCTCCTGTGTAAATGGAATACACTGAGAGCCTTGACTGAGAAATAGATGTATTGCCCAAACACCTAGAGCCTTTTCTTTTTTATTCTTTTGCTGGAATTAATACCTGTCTGGCAGGAGTGCAAGAGATCGTTGTTTTTAATGAATAGAAATATAGTGATATCTTCTTAATAATGCTAATTTTCTTAAAAAGAAAATGTTTAGCTATTTTTTTTTTTAATTCTAATAACAGCAGTACTCTTTTAGTCAGAGTTTACCTTCAGCAAACATGAAGTATATAGTGCTATTTGCTAACAAGTATCTCAGCAAACCAAAGCTGCTTTTGCAGTGGCTTGCTCAGAGTTTCACCAATCTGGTCTTTTAACCAAAAGAACTCCCATTTTTTTCTAGGTCAAGGCCAATATGCATCAAGTGACCATGTGGAAGAGAAAAGGAAGGCCATCAGAAAACCCAAGACATAGAAAGAGGTAGAATGTATGTGTGCATGTATGTGTTTTTAACCATGCTGAAAAAAAGGTAAATACTGAGACTGATAAAATGAATGGGAGAACAAAACTTGTCTGTTCCTTGAGGTCATTACGAAACAGCATTCCTTCTGAGATTCTTGATGATAAACAGGACTGGGCAATATTAAATACTGAAAAGAATGGAAATGTATAAGAAGATTTTGAAAATAATAGGAAGAAATCAGAAGAAGTTAAGTAATGAGAGCTTGACAGGGGTAGAATTGTAATAATGAATTGTTCGCACTAATGTTTGAGACTAATTCAATCCTACCGTAAGTGAAAAAAGTTTCATTCTTTTATATTTACTTCTTGGAAGATGGACTGCTGCTCAGAGAATTTTGTCAGAGTGCATGCTCTGTTTAGTCCTTATTTACAGCATCATCAGAAAAGCAATAGCATGCTAGTGAAACATTGTGCCTAACAGTTCATCAGAAAAACCTGCCATTAGCACAGTGTTACTGATTTAGATTTTGAAGACAAACACTCAGTTCCTGCCAAGCTACAGTACAGATATCATAGGTTAAAAGGACTCTAGAAATTCACAGTGAACTCTGAGATATCTCTACAAACAGGGCATTTCCAAGAAGGCAAAAAAATCTGCATCTTTGGTCTATGTGAGATTCTCCTGCTCTGACTTAAGCCCGAGTTATCCAGCATCCAAGAGGGAAAGGAAAACACAATTATTAATTTCTGCACAGTGTACCATAATCAGGCATTAGCAATAGTGTGGCCAGCAGGACCAAGGAAGTCTTTCTTCCCCTGTTCTTGGCACTGGTGAGGCTGCACCATCAGTGCTGTGTCCAGTTCTGGGCCCCCCAGAACTGGAAGATGTTGGGATGCTGGAGTGTGTCCAGAGGAGGCAACAAGGCTGGGGAGGGGTCTGGAGCACAAATCCTGTGAGGAGAAGCTGAGGGACCTGGAGTTGTTTAGCCTGGAAAAGAGAAGGCTCAGGGGAGACCTTATCACTCTACAAATTCCTGAAAGGAGAATGTAGTCAGATGGGGCTTGGTGTCTCCTCCCAGGCAACCAGCAAGAGGACAAGAGGACACGGCCTTAAGCAGTACCAGGGGATGTTTAGGTTGGACATTAGTAAGAATTTCTTCACAGAAACAGTGATTGGGCATTGGAATGGGTTGCCCAGGGAAGTGGTGAAGTCACCACCACTGGAAGTGTTGGCTGGATGTGGCACTTGGTGCCATGGTTTAGCTGAACAAGGTGGTGTTAGGCCATAGGTTGGGCTTAATGATCTCAGAGGTCTTTTCCAACCTAGGGGATTTTCTCACTCTGTGATTCTGTGATCTATTCCTTTATCCAGATATTTTGTATACCAACTGCATACATCATGTAGCCTTTTCTGGGGGAAGCATTATGACTAAAAAACAGTTCCACCAGAATTAAGGTGATTTCCAAGGCTAAGCAATAACAGAGCTGGATAAAGCAGCAAAATTAAAACAAGAACTAATTAAAACCCTTGTCATAACACCATTTTCATTTTATGAAATTATTAAACAATTTAGAAAATTATTTTTTATTATTCACAGTCTATAGCAATTCCTTGGCCAGGGCTAAATGCAGAAACACCAGAATACTGAGCCACTATAAAGCCCCCTTTCTTATGATGCTGAATATGAGTAAGGATCAGACAGGTGTTACACAGTCACACTCGAGCAATTAATGTCACAAAAACTTCAGCAAGGCCAGGATTTCTCAGACAGTCCACGTATGGTCAAGATTTTTAGGCTGTGGAGCACCAAATCCAGCACAGAAAATCAAGCTAGGATTAAACAAATTAACATAACTGACTGCAGCATATCACAGCAACCTTCCTGGTAGATCCTGTTCCTGCTCTTAGAAGAGCTAATTAAGTTAGGCAAAATGTAATGTTTACAAACTTGTGCAGTTCCTTCAGCTTGAGAAAGACTGAGAAATGCTTCCTGCACTAACAAAAGTGGCAAAAATAGCTGTGACTGCTCCAGCTTGCTTTCTTCAGAGAAAGGAGAAAGCAAGCACACAAAACCCCACAGCAACTCATTTGCATTTTCTGTTCTTCCTGTCAGCAGCTTTATATCTTTAGGAGAAATATTGAAAGGTTTATTAGAGATCTAATTTCTATTAATTGGAATGTGAATTGCATTCCTATGAGTATACCAGGTTTGGGCATAATTGTTTCATTCCCGAACTGTAAAACAGGTATACCTTACCTCAGTTTTACAGGAATTTTGAGTTTTAAATATTGGCAAATTTTTCAGCTGCAGACACAGAAGTAGATGGGTATTTATAGACAGATTACTTGAAAATGCATAAATGTAAAGAAGAGAAAAACCCTAACTGTTACCAAAATAGTATGAAGGAAAAACATTTACTACTATATGTTTTTCTCTCGATCATTCTTATGATGAAAGACCAAAAATGTTCACTGTTAAAGAAAAAGCTGTTGAAAGTTTATACGCAAGAGAAAAGGCCAGTCAAGATACTGTACTATAGGCTCAGCATTTTAAC
Source organism: Monarcha castaneiventris obscurior (assembly GCA_026261815.1). Classification (NCBI taxonomy): domain Eukaryota; kingdom Metazoa; phylum Chordata; class Aves; order Passeriformes; family Monarchidae; genus Monarcha; species Monarcha castaneiventris. Next base: position 3,025,315 of record JAMPIT010000040.1, read on the forward strand.
AGCCATTCTTTTGTTCTGTTTGCATACTATAGATTTCCACAAGTTAAATGGAAAACTAGCTGCAGCAGGTTACCCTATAAGCTTACATTATGCTGAAATACTTTTTGATTCTTAGAGACGTAAGTCTTTGTTCATACTATAAGCATCAGAACAACTTTATTAAGTACACCGCATTATACAAGGCTGCATGCCAAAACTTGTAAAATGTCAATCCATGTTTTTCTTGGAATCTTATAATTAATTCATCATCAGAATAGCTTTGGGGCCTTATTCTGATCCATTTTCTAAACAGTGTTACCAGGAAATTATGTTCTGTGCTTCTGTTTATTTAAAGAATATCACTGCTGAATTTACGACAAGCCAACTAGTTAAAGGAAAGCCTTTGGGGGATGTAGTAAATTAAAAATGAAAACACACTCAGAGGAATATGGAATTTACAACCAGAAAAATCTCATAAAAAAGTGTACATTTGGAGGTTTATATAAATCAGATACAGCTTCTGTAAATACTTAGAGCATAATAAATACATGATTGCTGAACTCAAAGACCAGTAATTTATGTTACCATATCCTGCCTGACTGCTCCATCCTGCTATAATAGAAGGCTCCTAAGTGGTAAGGGAGAGGATTTTGTTTGTTACTGCAATGAAGCAATAGGAAAAGTCAGAAAGAGGTTTGCCTTCAGCTACTGAAAAAGGACCTGGCCCAAACACACTGAAGGTGATAATAGTCTTTTCAAATATCTCAAGGGCTTTGAATTCAGAGATACATTATATTTTAGTGTAGATTTACTCATAATTTCTTCATGGCACATTTCAGTGATGTTGCTTTCTTTTATATTTGGGAAAGATATGTTTTCAAAGTAAGCTCAACATTAAGAGGAAAATGTACATGAATAAAAAGAACTCAGAAGGATTAGAGCAAATATGAGCTCTTGTCTTTCAATAACATTAGGAAGATTATTTTAGCAATCTTCCTTAATTAAAAAAATTATAAATTCTGGATATTATCTTTGACTTCCAGTAGTAAAATTTCTATTTGAAAAAAACCAAGATTATAAGCAAAAGGACATAAGCAACTAGGGGGAAAATGCAGTTTTCTCTGTGATGTATTCTTGTAGAAAAACTGATTCTACTCATGAACTACAAGCTGCCCTGCTCCTAGCATTTAAATTAAGACTAGCAGCTTCCTTACACTTCCACAGTACTCTTGAAAAACTTGAGCTGTAGTTCTAGTCAGGACTTCAAAGAAGATAACGTAGTAGAGTGGTCAGCTGGAGGACAGTCAGTGCTTCAAAGGCATCGTGGATTAAAGGAACATAACTGCTATGAGGAGAAAGAGACAACAGAGCAGCAGTAGCTCACCAGTTACACACAATTTTAATGTTTGGATGTCTCTCTCATGCATTGTACCGATGTCTCTGAAGTGTGCTTCCTACAATTTTCCCCTCCTCTCTTCCGCATGTCTTGTGACTTCAAGTGCACAGTGTGCTTCCCATTCTCTGCTTGCTCTGCTGAACTTAAGAAGCAACAAAAGAAAACCCTGTTGAGACTGAGGCAAATTGAAAGGATGTCAGTAGTCGCTTGAATCTTCTCACATTCTTTGGCTGAAAAAAAAAAAAAAAAAGGAGTGATCTGTGAAGCTCATTCAGATGACAGCCAGCAAGCAGTAGACTCTAAATTTGACACCCTCTCATATGCATTAAAACCTCTGAAGGAAAAGATTAAAAGAAGCATGGGACTGGAAGCAGCACTTTACAAGAACAGAAATGGGCAGTATGCTGCAAGAGAGCAGTTGCAAGAGAAGGAAGGTGAGATTTGCAGAGTTAACATAATGACCCCAAACTTATCACCAGAAAGTTCCTGTTCCTATGCACCATTTTGTGATTCCCAGCTGGCCAAAAAATGTCAACATGATTTTGCTTAATCACTTTCATTATATTTCAGATCAAACATTTCATTCTTCTCAATGTCATTTTGTTCAGCTAATTCTTAGCTACAGGCAGCAGGAAAAGGGCAAATTTAAGATAGCTATTGAAATATTGACAAAGTTCTGCTGCTCCTAAATTCACCAAAAAAATCAATTTAACAGGATGATTCAGGTCATTTGTAAAAAATTAACAGATCAAAATAGTATTAAAAAAAAAACCAACCTTTTTTATTAGTAAAATTGCAGCCAGTTCTAAGTGGAGGACTTTAAAATAGATTTTCTTAAGGCTTTTTCCAATCCAAGACATTATATGAGCCTATAAAAATACTATTCTTGGTAAAACCCGTGGGCAAAATTGTGCCTTGTTTCTCACAGCTTCTGCGTGGAGTCTCTTGGGCTTCTGGTTGTGCCTTTCCCTGAGATGCATTTGGTCCACACATGGAGGGCACTGATAAATGCAGAGCATTTTTCTGGTTAAGGAAAAATTTTTTGACAGATGCTGACTTCAGGGCAACACTGATGTCTGATTTATGACGTCTATCATCTTGTTTTATTTGGACAATTCTCACTGCTGAGGGATTTGTTTTTACTCTTCTTTTACTCTACCTTCACGTTTGACCTTACAGTCACATTGTGCAATCTTGGATGATCTTCTGGCAGGCCATCAAAAATTCGCCATTTTCCACCAAACTGACAAAACACCCTAACAAAAGCCCAAGCAGTATCTTTCGATATATATAGTATACTCTATATATATATATATATATATATATATATATATATAAAAAATATATATATTTCGATATATAGTATACAAACTACTGGATCAGGAAGTCATTTAGATCAACAAATCTTTCACAGTCCAGTCCTGCAATGTTAAGCTGGCTTGATGCTACAGAACCTATGCTTGTGGGATGCTCCAAACTCTCTGGACGTCGGACTAAGTTTTCATGGAAAAGACCAAATTTACAACTGTATATTTTGGTTTATTCAGAAGATTCCAATAGTTTCTCTCTCTCTTATGCCATGCTTGAAATAATGTCATAGGTCAGGCACCTGCTACTGGTGAGATGAGGAAAGTGTTGGACTAGGCTAAGGAGTCACATTAGAATATCAGAATGGTGCTTTCTTAACTGGGGATACGTGGAGTACTTAAACTTGAATTAATTCCTGAGAGTGAGAAAATGTTAGTGAAGATTATTTTCTTCCAGCTAACCTACAGTTAAGGTGAAAGATCATTTGGAGACTGAGAGAATTCTGTGTCGGCTTTCTTTTGAATTCCCTGGGAATAGAACATAATCTGTAAGCAAATTAAGAAAAGCAAATACGAGCCATCGAGAGTATTCCATATGTAAGTGGAAAATGTTATGCAGTTTTTCTCCAAGTAAATAAAGCATTCTAAATCTTATAACAGATTTGCTACTTTAATTTGGTATTCTTTGTTATGGGCATTCTGTGACCTTGCAATTTTATTTACTAAGTGGATAAACCAGATGACTATAACCAGACTGAATGAATACTTAATTCGTTCAACAAGTGACAGTACAATCTGACCACTCTGCTGCAGTTTATGCATCTTAAAATGTATAAATTTTTGGCTGCAGAATTACAGATTTCAGGGAAGGAACAAGACCAAGGAAAAGAAGGAAGCCCACAAGAAAATTTTTGCCAGACAATCTCTTGGGAAGAATAGTGTATCTAGCTATCTCTCTATCAGTGTGTACATATAAGTGAAATAACAGCAGAGACAGGTACTCTGTGAATTTTTTAGATTTCAAATTGGTTGGAAAATGTTAAAATTATAGGGATAGTGTAACATCCAGCTAGTCTGTCCATACTATTTGACAGTATAGGAAACTTTCAACATTGTGAACTGTGGTTCGAAGCAAATCCTCTGAGCTGGTCATGTAATAAAAAATCCTAACTTAGCAACTGCATTTGAATTATTTGTGAATTGTATGCAGCTTAACCTTGCATGAGGGATTTTAGGTTTTCTGCTCCTGCAAGGGTTGATTTCAGCAGGGACACCTTATCAATGGGCTTTCCAGAGCACCAAAAACCTGTGTTATCATATACACATTTCTTTCTATGAAGCTTGTCTTTCCTGCAGCCACTTCTGGTTCTTCCTTATAGACTCAGGAATACACAATATTTTCAACATTAAATGACCTATGCTTTTATATACTAAAAGCTTTTTAAGTTCTTGCTATAGATTGCAACATCTACTACAGCCTTAAGTAGATTATGCCTGAAAGACTATTTCATTCCTGAAGCAATCGGCTGAAGCTACAAAACAAAATCTGGTTTGTGATTTAAGTGGAAAATTAATACACTTAGCTTTGTTTTGGAAAAAAATATTTTCTAGATTCATTTTATTTAGTGATGTTGAGAACACAATGCCATTCTATCCATTATCAGCTATTGGATCCAATGAAAAGAAAAAATAAAACAGCAATGAGATAGAAGTAGAAAACAACAACAAAACACATCTTTGAGGTATTCCTTCCCCCAACTTTTATTAGTCTATTTCTTTCTGATGGCTCTGAAGGCACAGGTCTCTCACACATTGCATAAAACCTGCCCAAGATGCTAAGGTGGGATAACAAGGTGGGGTTTATTGTGCTGCTAAATCTATTCCACGCTGTAGGGAAACAAGAACACAGTCAACTTCAAGCAAGACAGAAAATTCATCTAAGTCTTGTCATATAAAAAGAGGGCATTTTAGAAAAGAATATCCTTGTAATGAATTGCTATCAATTTCGGATATGACCCTGTGACCCTAACATTTTCCAGATATACAAGCAAAACACTGTGCTGTGAGGAGACATCTCTGTGCACTACTGATGAGAAAACTGCTGCGTCCATTTCCTCTGCCTGCACTTTAGAAAGAGCAAAAGAAAACTGAAGAGCTTTCAGAAGCATGCTTCAGCAATGAGCTGAACTCTGACAATCATGTTTGTCCTCAAGTTAAAAGGACACTTCTTCTGTAAATCCCTGTTTAGGAAGATCTTTCAATCTAGCAAAGTAGAACAAGAGGTAACAGTAAGATAAGGAATCTAAGAAAACGCAATATAAAACTGGTATAAGAGTTCTAGTTTTAGATAATTCTAACTTGAATTCAAAGAAGTCTAAGATAATTTCAAAATTCTATTGTAGGGAATACTTCATCAAAAAATGTGAAGTTTAACAGGTGGGGTATTCTGTTCAGCCTGTTTGTTCCTTTAGATCTTGTGTTTTAAAATAAAGCTATTTCAACACTTGTCAAAATTACTTTTAGGCATCCAGCAATGCACCACAGAAAAAAAATCGTAAGACCAAAAAATATTGTGGGGGGTTTACACTCAATATCAAGTTCTGATATGGGAATCAATAACTGCATATTTGTTGAATACAGAGTTTCCCATTCACTTAAGTACTTACAATCCACAGAACTGGGATTCACAAGCTGGGAAAATGAGCCAGGAAATTCTTAAGCCTGTTTATAAAACAGGACAAAAAGGGCAAGATTTGAAACCGTCTTTTGTTGCAAAATCCTCAATCCTTAAATTGAAGGCTTTTCTAGGAATGTCTTATTTTCCATGTTTAAAACTTTGCTTGGTACAAGGAATTTCTTATAAGGAACAGGAATATACATGAACAATGTACTAGAAGTAGGTTCTAAATATGAGCTACTTACACTTTTGATCTCTTTCTAGCAGAAACGGAAATTTATATTATTCTCTTTAAACCTGTTTCTTAACCAGAGAATATTTTACCACAGGCTTTTGAGGCTTGTTTTGGCTCAGTTGCACATTGGGTTTGTCACCAATAGGATACTCTTCCAATGGTAAAAAAAGTCATGCATTAAGATTTGGCTCCCTAAATTGATATGAGCATATTGATAGACTTAAAAATTATTGTAATTATAGCAAAATAGCAGAGCAGAGTGAGGGAAATTAATGGTATATTTTGTATTATTAAATACTAAAAATAATAATCTTGAAACTTATTGTTTAAATTTAGTATTGGCTTTTGGTGGCCAGCTGCCTTAAGTAAAATCAGCTGCTAATCTTTTTGAAATACAATTTTTTTAAAATAGTAAGTATTTATTTAAATAATAAACTTTTCTTTTGATTGGGTAAATATTATAAATAATCGTAAGGGACTTTTGGATTCCATGAGATGTAAAGCAATATAAGAAACCAAAAATATTACAGACGTGAATAGTTTGATGTCCTCAAATACAGTAAAATTCTGAAAACAACCATTTTCTCCACAAATAATGTAGGGGCTAAAATTAAAATGGATATTTTCTCTTAGTCATATACAGCATTTTCAGTCAATTACAACTAAAAAAACAATAAAATTCTAAAAAATTTACAATTTATTCACTTTCTGTAAATACATGCTTTTCCTTCCTGTTCCATATATCACTATTTCCCTATGTATATTGCTACTTTTTGATAAATCTTCAGTTTTCAGATTGCATACCTCACATAATGCTAACAAAACTGTACTTTTAGAAAACATCACCACAAATCTCTTGAACTTTAGTCTATGCATAAAAATGAATTTTTTCCTGAAAACACTTTGTATTGCAGATACCCATTTTGAATGTTATCAATTTATACAATATACATGCTGCTATGAAAAGGAAACACTATTAAGTGTGTGTTTCTTAGGAATCAGTTAAAGTCTATGCAAGCCTGTCAGAAAAGCTACACAGAATTTCATACATCAGGGTGAGCCCACTGGACTGATCTGAAACTTTCAGTGAGAAATCAGCTCTATTCATTTTTAACCTCTAGCTGTAATTACCAATATTTCGCTACTGCTGACACTAATAAGTTCTAACCCACAAAGATTTTTCTTTGGCTCAAGTCAAAATTCCAAAAATGGGAGCAAATAATAAATCAATAAAATTGCAAAAACAAAGACCAGATATTATTGAAACATTCTAAAGATGCTTCTTAGCCCTAAGTTCTGTAAAATATATTTTGAACTGCCAAAAAATGTATTTGTTTTCACCACAGTTCACAGTTATGTGAATCCCAGGGATTTGAACAAATTTTCTTTGCTGAGCATGCAAATTTCAGATGACTGAAGGTTACTTAACATGTTAAGTAATTTTTCACTCCAGCATACAAGCCTTTATTAACCAAAAGCCTGGGGGCTTCACACTGTCACAAGAAAAGATGTGAAATACAAAACCAAACATTATCAGTTATGGGATAAGTACATGCACTATATCCAGAGGCTGATGTCAGCATTCAAACTGAAGGAAATTTGTACTGAAGATTGAACAGTAACTTGTTAATTGAGGCTTTTTTCCCCTCCGGTATTCAAATACACAAAGCAGTTGTCAAATACAGCTTCATAAACCCAGCACATTAAACCCTTCAGGCTTGAAATTTTAATTCCCTAATTACCTGCGCTGGAATGGTCAGCAGTATAAGATGTGTAGCATCCCATACTAGTCTGTGCATATTGCTCCTATTCCAAGTTGGATGATAATTTGTCTCCAGTCCCGGAAAAGGCTAAGCAAGGATTCTGTGCCGCTGTTCCCATGAACATTGTTGAGGCAGTGATGGGAGCCACATGCTGATGGAAAGCAAACCCAGTGCAGAGGTCTGCTGTGGGGGAAAACTATACAACTCAGGAGGGTTGGATCAGTTTTGTAAGGAGGGGTAATTAACTGGAAATCACTGAACTACACACCCAGGATCAGTATCAGGTATGAAAAGGATACACCACAACAGCAGATGCAAAAAAAATATTAAAATCAATAAACTGCTAAAAATATTTAAACCCGCTTCTATGATGCCACACTACTCCAGTTACACACATTCACATAGTGATGTGACCAGCCTTGGCTCTCGCAAGCCCCTTCACCAGTTTTTCTGGGAGCCTCCCATCTGCACACACCTCGTGCTGGAAGTGTGGGTACTCCAGCTCTAGGTGAACTTGTGCAGCTTCCTGAAGTCTGCTGGTTGTGTCCTGTTGAGAAAGCACCCCTGGAGTTCCCCCCATGGACTTCTGCACATAGGGCAGGGTGAAACAGAAACAAGGGCTTGTGAGCTGGGGCAGGAAATCAAAATAATTGGGAAAAATTTCTGACAGATTAAAGTAGTATTTTGGAAAAAGAATGCATTGGTAGCACTCTACTAGGGCTTTGCACCTTGAGGTTTTGTTATTTGCTGTTTTAAAATTAGCACTCTAAAGTTTAATTGCCTTACAAAATCTCTCTAACCACACTTGAAACAGCAACTACACTGAGGTCTGCTCTGCTATAGCTCAATTTAGTTTAACTAACTGCTGGAGCATCCTTTCTATTTGTCCGACTATACATCAGCTTTTCTTTATGGAAGGATAAGAAATCTGATTTTACTATATCAAATGAGACGAAATATATTTTAGAATCTGTCCTCAAAGTATCTGGTTTTGGATCATGAAATGAAGGATCAATATTCTTTGTTTACCTGATGATTCAATTGAAACATAATGTATGAGTCACTGAAGATGTTCTATTAGGTAAGTGCCCCAAGGTCAAGCATACAGATCAGATCTTTGGAGGTTTTCATTACTGTGTTTGCCATATAAACATAGTTTAATAAAGCTAATTTTAATTTATATATTTTCTCTGTAATTATTCCTTCCAGCCATAGGACAGGCAGTTTACCCTCAGACAGTGTCACACACTGGTATCAAAATATTTTACCCACTACATAAATTAATTAGTAGTAACAAAAGCTATAGCCTATCTAGAGTAAATGGCATTAGGTGTAATTATGAGTAAACAAAGCTTGTCCCTGAATTCTTTGAGCCTACGTACAGTTGGATTACAGCAACTCTATTGGGCAGTAACCTATTTGCCTAGTAATTGTGACTTATACAAGCACTATAACTACACTGATTAATTTTCCTTACAGACTCTGTGGTAGGTTAATTAAATGATCCATTCTAAATAATGACAGTCTTTTACAAGTAGCCCTGCAGGAACTGAGCTGTTACTTCAAAAGACATGAGCCAAAGAGAAAATAATGAAGGTGAACCATAGAAAATTCTCTTGAAAATATATATTTATACAGAGAATACATAGAAACTCAATTTTTAAAATGCCATACTATTATGCCATAATATTTGACAGTGTTCTTTACTGATATACTATCTCATGCAGTAAAACAACTACTGAAGCATTAAGGTCAAATGAAATATGCCCGATATTCCATGGTAAAGCATCAAAAATTTGTGGCATTGCAATATCTTGCTAAATAACTCAGTTTGCCATTGGTGAATTTATAAATGAACTTTCTTTAAACAAGTCACCCAAACAAGATACCCAAACTCATCTCTATGTACTCCCTTTGCAAGGTGACTACAAACTGTAATGCAAACACTCCTGCCCATGAACTGCTCTATAGCTTCTTTCTCTAACATTTGGCCCTTCAGAAGTCAGAGGCTCTTGATTTGCAAACAAGATTTGACAAGTGCTTTAATTCATCAAAATCACAGAGAATTACTTCAGCTAAAAGTGATTTAGAATAATATTCAAGACATGGATCAATATTGCTAAACAGTCTGGTGCTGGAGACAAAACATATAATGGTCAACAGTCTACATAATAGGAAACAGAGTAAAGAGGAAAATTTCTGATACCTCATTTGAGACCATCACTGTAAAAAAGTCAAGAGAAGAATCAGATTTTAGTAAATTCTTCTTTAGCGCCAAGTAAGTATGTAGAAAAAAAAAAAGGCAGAAAAGGGGCAGCTCTTTAGACAATGGTGAATCCAAATGAATGAATTAGCAGTCAGTAATGGAACCATGTCCTCTTCAGGACATACACGAGAGATAGCAAATGGTTTTCTTTATGTGATTTTCTATTGTCTTATGACGTTGGTAATAAGGGTAACTGAAAGTACAAAGGAGCATTTCACACTAATTAAAATACTTCAATAGGTTGCTGGGAATTGGGTTGTTAGTCTTGCATCTCTTGGTCATTATGAAAGGTATTTTTCAGATCACTTGTTGAGTGTGAGAAGACAGGACCACGCCTGCTGAAGGTTGCTGAAGCCTCATACAGCCCCCACCAGAACATTCAAGATTCCTGCTTTGCACTTGTTTTTCCTGCAACGTGGAGTGACTGTGACATTATTATGAGGTGAACCAGATGTAGAGGCGAGGGCATGTATTTCATGACATCCAGCCTTCATTCATCCACAGCTTTATTCTTTTGATTTATGCGGGTGAAGTAAATCTCACCTTTATTCAATAAAATTTGTATTCAACCTGAATAAAACCACCTGTCCAAATTCGCATACATCTGGCTAACCATGGAAAGCATTTATCAAAGTTTGGTGCCTTCCACTTGCAACTGAGGAGTCCTACTGCCCCATGAGTGATCTCTGAATATCAGTGGATTGTTATCTAAAGTCTAAAAACCATTCTAAGCCAAGTTCTGTACAAAAACTCTTGTGCTAGTCAGTGTTTTCGCTACACTAGGAAGTTTAAAAACATCAACTGGATCATCCTCTGAAAAATCTCAGCTATCATTCTGTTTATGGTTTGAAAATTTTTGAACATAGGAGCTGATACTGGAGACAGCAGTATGGAAAAAGAAACTTCTAAAATTTGAAAAGTTATTTCTCCAATAGCTGAGATATTAGTAATACCTCTGTAAGCACACCTAATATAATGCCATGAGAGCTAAACCAACTTTATTCAAACAAATTTTAGCTAGAATTTTTTCTATTACAAGATACTTAGCTTCTACAAATGGGGATAATATGGAGTATATGAAGTAGGAGAACTTTACATACCTATCTGTGTAGGAGGACATGGATTTGTTTTTTAAGTTTTTAAATATTTTTGGTTGGTGGGGTTTTTCCCCATCAGGCTACAACAGCTGTGTATATTTTCATTTTCCATCTGAGATCTCTATTTGGCCCATAGCTGATTTCTTGTTTTCCTTCTCTTTCAGATTACTAGTTACTCAGTGAAGAGTCATAAAATACTTGTTTCAACCTAGCTCTCCTCTCATTGCTTTTTCTCTGGTAATTTTATAACTACAGAACTACTTTGGACTTAAAAATTTCCTACTGTTTTTTCAGAGATGGTATGAGAGTGATTAACTCTTACTCTTAACCCACATGAGTAGTAAGAACCATGATATCATCTAATTTCCACCTGAGACAAACCACCATGTCATCTCATTTTCACCTGTGACAGTCTTCAGAGGAAAAATACTGGTAGTATATATCCAGAGAGAGAAAGGAAATTCATTAAAGAAACAGATAATTGAAGTGGCATTTGCTGTTATGGCAATTGGAATTTTAGGGCTATGTGAAAAATAAGTAACAGGAAACAAAGTGCACTTATTATATTAATCAGATACTTTGGGAAATATATAGATATTGAATTTTCTCTGCCCAATTACAAAAATATGTTAAATGAGAAGGTGAAAGAATTGGGGAATAGGTATTACAAAGCCTTCTGTAACATTACTTGTGACATGGATTTCCACAAAGGTCATATTTGTATCCTCTGTGGAAAAAAGGGTGAATGAGTATCAGAATGAACTATTTTCTTGTTTTCCCTAGCTACAAAAGCAGTAAAGACCTTTAAACCTCAGTGAAAACAGTGTTTTGACTTTTATGATGCAATTTCTTTGGTCTTATGTTAGACAAAGTGCATATTATGTAGTCTCAGCCTGAATCCAGTGTTAGCTGAGTACACTATTCTGAGGGAATTTCATTTGAGACATGGGCATCTTCACACATCTAAAACATCCTGTTAGTCAAAGAGAACTTCTTTTATAGATCAAGCTTGCTGAGAAATATGCCCCTTGTTATATATTAATGTCACTCAAATACAGACACAAAAACATAAACAGGCTTCTCACTTTCACCAGTTTTCTATCAGTTTTCTTATTTGGACTAACTGCTGCTAATTCAATAAACTGGAGATAAGAACAAAAGAAAGCATAATAGGATTAAAAAGTAATTCCTAATTTATGATTAGGGCCCAGTTTGATTCCCTGAGTGCTACACAAAGCTGAGCACAACACTAGAAAGGTTGTAATTGAAGGTATTTCAGTGAAATAAATCTGCTGTGAGTAAACAGGATGATAGTTACACTCTTTCTGCACCTTCATTAGAGACCAGCATAGGTACTGACTGGCAAAGGAACCAGAGTTACAAGCACAGTTTTCCAGTTAAAGCCAAGCCAGAAGGGAACATTTCTGATGGGTCAAAACCAAAATGTGCTGTCACAGATTTTATCTGAAAAAATCATGTAATCTCTCCTTTTCCATATGCAGAGAAAATAAATTATCTCCAATTATTTCTAACTGGGGCAATGTTGGTGCATCATTGCTTTCAAACAGCACTCACCATCAAAAATGGCTAAACCATGAGTGTGGGAAGACCTCATCATTCCCAAAGATGATTGCTCAAGGTCAGTGCAGAAAAACCAGCATCACATTCACACCAAAGATGAGAGGAGCTTTAGTCTGAAAACCATACGCATGTTTTACAGCAATGGAATTCATAGAGGCACACCTCCTCACTGTGCCATTCAGTGATTTAGAAGTCCTTCAACCAGACAAAACCTGCCAAAAATACATTCATAGTTAAAAAAACCATCTAACATTTCCTGGATGCCAGGCAGAAAGGGAAAACCTGTTTACCATCCTTGCTGTAAAGGTAACATCTTATTTATGTCCCAAAGTTTTCTATCTCAAATGTCAACAACAATTAGACTATGTGTGTGAATGAAATACAGAGGCTGTGTTGCTTGAGAGATCCCAATGACAAATTGTCAGCCCTTAAAGCCTCTCATGCCATCCCAGTCTCCTGCCCCCAGTTCCACGCCCCTAATCCCCAGCAGGACAGGGCTAATGAAACTGCCTTCACAAGTCAGAGTCAGAGACAGCATAAATCATCTGCCCTTTCTTACCTTGCAAAGTGGCGAGGAGACAGAAAAAGCAGCAAGAGATGCACTTGCCAAAAGCAGTATGGAGGCACAAGATGAAGAGCAAACTGGAGTCTCATCTTGCTGAGACACATAAGGTGGATTGTTGAGATGAATGAGGGTCTTTCCTTCTCCCTCCTCACACCCCGCAATCCTCTGCTTCTGCTTGCACTGGAAAAAAAACAATATTGTGTTAAGGATATAGAAAAAAACAATAAATCAAAAAATTTCATATGGATTTACAACTTCTTCCTTGACATAATTTAAAAAAATTAAGGTGGTCTTGTTTACCTATCCTCAAATATAAGCATATAAAATGAGTAATTCCTATGAAGTTAGCAAAAAGCCCTCTGAAGAGCAGAGCTTTACCTTGAATTCTGTGTTTTAATTTTTATCAAAACAAAACAGTCTTCATTTTCATTCCATTTGTTTCTCGCTATTGGAAAGATTTACATTTACCTTTCCCATGCTGAAGGTCACAAAATGATGGATTAAGCATTAAAAATAACCAGAAAGGATAGCTGAAAGACAGAAAAAATACTGAAATAATGGATCTTTTTTTGTGTTGCTTTTGAAGATGAACATTCTATATTCCTGATGAGTATTTCTTAAAAAGTAAATTCAAAGTCACAGCATTGCACATGAAAGAGAACATTTAAATGAAGTTTGTGGTACTTTGGCTAATGTACTATGTATTTATAATTCCAGGCAAAATCAATTTTTAAATATAAGTTTAATGTGCTTACTAATCTTAGTCTCATTAATGCAGTGGTTTAAAACCAGAACAGACATAGACTGTGAACAAAGGGGGTGGGGGGAAAATGCACTGGATACAAAGACGTCAGCCAGTGCAAAACACCAGACACCAGTCACACGGGGATATCACGTATGGCTCTAACTCCATACCTGAAGTCACCAGACAAGCAGAGGGGCAGAGGGATATATTTGGCCTGGCCCACCTACAGGAGTGTCTTGGGGTGGTTTTATTGTGTGTATCCCCTATTGCCGCTCTATGCCCAGACATGATTCCTGTGCTTTTCTGCATCTTTAAAACTGGGTACAAGAGAAAGAAAAAAGCCAGATGAACTTTTCAAAGCAGTTTGTGCTCCAAGGTCACACTACTCTGCGTGCTTCTGTGGCAGCAAGAGTGGAGGAAGCACCCTTTTCCCTGCTTTTCAGCCAGCTTTCAGCTCTGTTTTCTCCAGAGAGAGATGGAGAGTTAAACTTTTTTCCCTGGGACTTCGGCTTTTTCTTCTGTTCTTCTGGAATTGTTCAGAACACCACAACTCACTGGGAGAACTTTCCACCGAGGCCCCGAGAGGGCCCAGGCCAACCCAGCTCCGAAGAGGAGAGAGAGAGACCACACCCAAAGAAAGGACTCTGGGAGTTTACCAGGTTCTCTCCCCAGCAAGAGGTTTCATTATTTAGCATTATTCTTTTCCCATTGTGCATTGTACCTGTTAAATAAATACGGGTTTTTTCTTTTCACTTTCCTCTGAGGAAAATTTTTCCTGAACCTGGTGGGGGAGGGGTGGCTGTAACCTGCCTTCAATCAGAGGACGTTCAAATTTGCACGCTCCTCCCAATTTGTCTCAAAACCAGGACAAGGAGAAATTACTGATCTACCAAATGGCCCAATTCCATTTTGCAACATCACTTTCTGTCCAGTGTTGGAACTGCTTCCAGAGGCAGAGCCCTCCATGGGATCTTTGCTTTCTGTATGTCACTTCAAATTTTTAGACCACTCAGTTTGAATGCAATAGCGGCTATCTGAAAACAAAAATACAAAGAAAAATAATCTAACATACATATTTCATGGTATTTTCAAGTAAAGTTCTAAACAAGCCTTATTTTCTCGGTCATATTCAACTTGAGTAAGATCAATCAGTAAGGTAGAAGAAATCAATCACATTTAGAGCGAAGACACTAGGAAAGTAGCTTATATTTTGGATCATTATCAAAAAGACTAGGAAGGCTCTGATTTTTTTCAGAAGATTGGCAATCAGTACCATTCCTAAACCATCAGTTTTTCAGTATCTGGAGTTAGGCACATCTGTATGCAACACAAATTTCAGATCTTATTTGCCCCTTCCAATACACACTCTATTTTAACTGCACTTTCCTGCTCTACTGGGTCAAACCAACTCTTCCTTGTGGTGCATGCAAGAATGAAGACACAGGTGTGATGCAAAGAGGGACTTGAGCATGACACATACACTGGAATCTCACAAATACCTTGTCCGTGGCAGATATCACCATCAAACAAGAGCCCATCAGCAAGAAAACTGTGCCCAGAGTGAGTCATGGTGATCACCTGCTGCTGAAACCGTTTTTTGGCACAGTTATCTCAAACAGCTGCCTCACCAAAACACTGTTGGAGAATGAGAGACAAGGGAAGGGAGCAGGAAAGGGGGACATAGTAACAACAGTAACCAAATAATTTTTCATTGTTCCTAAAATATCTCAGAGATGGAGGGATAGGACAGCACAGGAAGCAACATGAGATGGGATTTGACCCCTAAGTAGCCAGCAGTGCTGATGCAGCACAGCAAGGGATGCAGCTCTGTGCATACAGTGAAGCAAATAAGAGGTGGCTGTGGTAGCAAGGGTGGCAGAGGAAAATGCTTGTAGCTCCACGAATAGGGGCTGAAGGGCTTTCTGTCTCAAAAACTTCTTACAAACAAGTTATCCAATGTGTAGAAAAACATGATTCTGAATTCCCTTTCAGACAACGTGTGAGAAGACATTCAGCTGTGAACAGTCACTCCACTGCACATCTTTAGTGTCTCAGGTTACTGAAATTACGCTGCATGCCTATGCAACTCAGTACACCTTCAGTGCTGTTTAAAAATCCCCACACATACCTATCAACGAGACATCCTCCCAATAAGCAAATAACCCTTAAAAATTATCCTGTTTTCCTGGCTTTTTCTTCCAGCAATTTTTTTCTTTCTCACTGATAATACCATTGCACAGCTGGAGCCCATTAAATTTAACAGCAACACAGCCACTTGCAGGCACCTTAGAAGTCCTCCTGCAATAAACAAACAAAAAAAAATTAAAACGACATAAAAGCACTTCCACATAATGAGTTTATAATGTGAAAAGATGAATAAATTCACTTATTTTTGTTCCTCTGGAATTAGCCAAGCATTGTTCATTCATGAATATTTGAATGTGATGTGATCCATCCAATCCCTTGTACATAAAAAGTTTTGTTTCAATTCCCTCTGTAATCTAGTGTTTGAGAGATACAAGGCATCATTTGAATGGAAACAATGTGGGCAATTTTTTAACACCTAGCCATCCTAGCTAAATGTTGACTGCATTGGGTTATAATACACCCAAGATCATCATTAGCTCCTTAGGACAGAGTAACCAAGTCCCGAGAGAAAAGAAACCTTTTTTTACCTAATGTTCACAAAATCTATAAGGTACTTCACATAAGTCTTAAAAAAAAAAATCAGTTTTCAGCAGTTTGCTAATGGTAGTATTATAGGAAAAAGAGCACTTGTTGAATTTCTTTTTATAAGGAAAATTTCAGACAAGGAAAGTTTTATAAACGATAATTTGTAGTGTTACTATTAGTTTGTAAATTCTTCAAAGTTTACTCCAGTGGGATCCTAATCTAGAAGTTGTTTTTATGGTAGAACATCTTTTGGAAAGAGACATGCCAAAAGGGCTTCAAAATTCTGTAATTTCTTGGTTTTTCAAATTACAGAAAGAAACAAGAAAATTGATTGACGCAGGCTTTTTAAACACAGACTATTCAAAAGCTGATAGACAGGAGACAACTAAAGAAAACAAGTCTCTTCTCTCAATCATTTCTTCTTAAAAGTACGATTGTTTTCTGCTTTAGCGACTATTTTCAGAGGCATGCTGCGAGAAGAAAACTCTACATGACTTTCCCTCCGTCTTTAGCAGTTTCATCCCTTCTACCCATCTTCTGTCTGTTTTGGTTGGAGACAGCTCAACTGGGTCATTCAGCAGCTCATTCAATATTATGCAATTATTTGCCATTCCCCCTCCCAGTTTGTCTCACTGTCTCCAAGGAAATCTGCAATATTTTTCTGCAAGAATATCTTCATCTGCTTGCAGGAAAGCACTGGCCTGAGACTCTTGCTGTCAGTCCTCATATACCCAATAGGAGGAACACAAAACATCTGCACAGTAAGTTGTGCAGGTAAATCCGGCAGTTCTGTTGTTCATCCCACACAGTTCCTTCTCTCTTTCACTCTCTGCTGATAATAGGTTATCTAGAAAATGGTCCAAATTAGGGAGTTTCAAACTCAAAAATGGTTGAAAGGGTTGATTTGACTCTTTGAACACCACTCGTTATGGTGAATGCTTAACAGAGGATGGTCAAAATTTTGAAAATGCCACTGAGTCATAATACACAATAATTCTGCAAAATAACTTTACACCGCAAAGATAGAGCTGATTCTAACCAGGCATACAGAGGAATAGAGGATAAAGAGTTTGTTTGATTTTCCACTGTTTTCTTCCTGTTGGAGTCAACAGGTTTATAGCATTTCTGGTGTTATTTACCAAAGACACAAGAGATCCACCAGAATGCCCTCAACACAGACTTTCCTAAACAGCCTTATTTCTCAGGGTCAACTTGGGTCAACAGGAGAAAAGGCCAATGATCAGGAGACAGATATAGAGCTGAACCAGGAATTCTAAGTGAGTGCAGCTAAGCTTAAATACCTCTGGTTCTAGCACTGTGCTTCTAATAAAGATACACAATTTTCATTTCCATTAACATGTTCATAATATTTGAAGTATAAAGTACTTCTGAAAAAATGTCAGAAAGCATGAAGGCTCAATTTAATGGTCTTACACTATTAGATACAGTAGCCACCAAAGGAAAAAGGGGGAAAGAGATTACAGTGTTTTCTTCATTAATCATATCAAATTTACTTTTATTATTTTTCCATTTGCTTTTAATATGGACGTGGAACCTTGACTGAGATTTTCAAACTGCATTTACATTAAAGTATCAGTAATAACTCTGAAAAAGCAGTCCTGATGCAGATAGAAGAAAAAAAACTGTATGGGTTTCAAGTGCAGTTCCCAGATGCATAACAGTTTTTATGGATTGTGGCTAAATCATCAATATGTAATAATAATAATAAATAATATTTTAATAATAAGAAATAGCAAATAATATTTTAGATTCTCTTATTTTCAATAGGCCTATGATTTTCCCATTTATGGCATTTCCGTTATTAAATCTGCCATTACTATAATAATTTTGCCTTTGCATAAGCTTCTATGTTGCTGAACAAGATGCTTTTGCCATCACTGTGGCCAGTGATTTTGATTTCATATGCTAGCTAAATCATGGGTTTTCCCAGTTGATCTTCACTAAAAAGGAAAAGCTGTAAAACTTCTAACAGTAGGAGTAAAAAACAATTAATTCTCCTTTAAAAAAGAGATCAATAAAAGTGAAAAAGAGGTGAAAATAAAATAACTAAATTATTTTTTCAAATTGCGGGAAGAGTTAAACAAGGAAATGGAAGGAGCATTATAAATAGTAGGAGGAGAAATTTTTCAGAATTTAATATACAGAATTCTTCTCCTTCAGTTATTTATCATAAACACATTATTCCTTCTGATTTCCTTATCCAACCAAGCAGCAGTTTGTTGTCTGGAGAGACGGGTTTTTCAAGAAAAAAATCACAAAAATCTTCCATTATTAGTAAAAAATAATTTAAAAAATAATACTAATAATGATGTAAATTTGTAAAAGAAACCCTGGTATTCATAATTACTTATCCAGTTGATTAAGCAACTCATAGATTAGGTGTTTCTGCTGCATGTTGCTTCATTTAAAATCCTGAAAGGTAATCCATTCTTGTGCCTCATTCAAAGCTGAAATCACTTACCCCTCCAGATATTGCATGTAGATGTTCTGGTTGGATATTTTAGGGTTCATCTGAACAGCAATTAAATTCTGAGAAAAATCATACTATATTTCAAGGTCCAAAAATCTGTAGAGATTTCTAGACCTAGGAGAGTCTCTATAAGACTAAGAAACAAAATAAAATTCAATCAGTAAAATTAAAATTATAACTATAAATTCAAGCATCAGTTGAGAAAGCTGTATGCAGTATGGACCTAATGCTAATCCTAACCCCTAACCCTAAACATAAGCCCTAACATATAATCTTAAATTTTATTAAGTGGCTTTTTAGAGGGCTTGTGCAATTTCTGGCATCTCCTTAGAAACAAGCATACTGACTGTGATAAATTAAGAGAAGCTTACAATGATAGAGCTCTGTTTTGGCAGTGACAGAACAGAGGTCCAACTCTTGTGTCTCTCCAGCTTCTTCCCACCAACATTTCACAGTTTCTCTCTTCAGTGATGAGGGAATATTATGATTTTTTTTACCTTAGCTCTATTAAGGGCAGTGACAGCAAGACTCCAGACTTAAAGATCTGCAGTCCAATGATTTCTACTGACAAAAATATTACTGAATTTAAAAAATCCTGTTAATTGATTGGCTATGTTTATAGCCAAAGAACTACCTAATTTCAATTTTACTGATTGCTGATCATATTTCTCATTACAGTGCATGATGTTATTTGATATTAACTACAAACACACTGATTATTCTGAAACAACATTTTACCAAGTGCAAGACGCTAACTCGGGAATGATATGACAAATAAAAGTAGAGAAACCACAAATGTTGTTGTAATGATAAATGTTGTAATGAAAAAAAAAAAATATGAATTACCATTTTCATTACTCTGTTTTTTGTTGTTGTTTAAAAATTAAATTCAAGTGGTAAACTGCAAAGGATCTGCTAAACATTCAGTCTACCACAAGCATAGCTACAGGTGATATGGGACTGGGATTGATGCTTCTGTGCTCTCACCTTCCACTGTCACCCAGACAGTGATGAAAGACAGCAGGACCAGGAAAGACATCGGGGAAGAGAGAAACTAAGCATGAAAAAGTGTCATACTAAATGTGACAGTTGGAGAGGCCAAGTTTATACAAGCTGATGGGGTGATACTTGATATCTCAGTCACCCATATCAGAAACTGCTAGGAGCTGCAGCAGCTCCACTGTAGCCTGTATGCCCACAGCTTTCCTGTGTGTAAAAGGAAAGAGGAAAGAAGTGGAATGATGTTTGTCACCAGCTTTGGGAATGATACATGTCTTTAGCTGGGACGTGCCAGGCGTTGGGCAATGTACCACCCTATGGTATACAGCCGTAGCCAAAGGGCAGTGGGACTGGGATGCATCCCATATAAAATAGAGACCACAGGAGCAGTCTTTCAGTTTCATCTTGCCATATGGCAGGCTGCTTTATTTGACCTGTTTCATGAGCTCTCAAGGCTGCAATCAAAAATTTAGCAAAAAGACCCTTCTTCAGTATGAGGTGCACTGTGGTAAAGTTCATGACTTATATTCCCATAAGAACAGAACAGAACATCTAGGTCAGTGTGCTAAAAAAGCCTTCCAGCAAAAGCATGGAAGTGCAAGTTTTATTTTGGCAAAGTATTCTCGTGCTTCCTAATTATGATATAATTTTTTTCACTTAGATCTTGCATGGGAAGCATATTAAGTTGCCATGATAGGCTACAATTTATCATGATTGTTAAAAATGAGATATTCAAATTGTGTTTGGTCATTAATCATGGTCAGTAAAACAACTAAATGGAGTGTAATGCATCTTGAGAATCTATGAAGAATAATTAATTTGAATTGCCAGAAAAGTAGTGCAGATGAACAATTAAATAGAAAAGCAAAACATAAACAGATAAATACCATACACCCTATGAAATATAATTCTGAAATATTGATTGATGTCAGTGTTCCCTTGACTTTGCCCAGAACATTTGCAGACATATTGTTGAAAACTCTCCCAATGTTGGGATGTTGGGTAGAAGTAAACAGAAGTGAGCATCAGCCAAGTTTCAGGTGTGAATAGGTGGTGTTTTGCAGCAGAAGCTATACCCCCATGAAAAAGTGGATGAAAAAATGGCCAGCATCTACAATGAGAGAGAAAAAAATGTTATCACCCCTCCAAGAATTGGGGGCTAGATGTTCAAATCTAGCACAATGTTTTTATTTCAGAAGAGTGTTTTTATTTCAGAAGAGTGTGTTGGAAAAACTGTTAATCAGGTGGTTTTATGCACTTTAGGTTGTTCTATTGACTGTTTTATAGACTGGTGTTATTAGTATAAACTTCTTACACTGTAAATAAAGTCGGCCTGATAAAGATCAATACCAAAGTAATAGATATCAATACAGGAGGAAATTATTAAAGGATGTAGGAGGGTACTGTGAGTTTCACTTTCATATAGCATGTTATAAATACAGACTTAACAGGGAAGAAAATAAAGGGAAAAATTGTAATCAGGAATCAATATAACTCCACTTATTGTGAGAACTCATTCTTCAAAAAGTTTTAGGAGTTCATGGAGAGAAACATCCTGAAAGAACAAAGCATCAGCATAAACTGCACAAACAACAGATAGGGGGAAAATACACAGTTTTGTACAGCACAGCTGTTCCAACAAATATCTAAAGGAATCCAAATTAAATAGTGACTCAAACTTGAGTACCTGCAAACACAACTCAGGGCAAGATTCAGGTGCCCCAAATTCCCACTGGACTTGAGACCAAGAGAAGCCACTTGGTACCCAAGCAATGCTTTTTTGCCCTCATTTCTCTTGAAAAAAATACTTTGGACTGAACTGATTGAGGTGGTGGATAGTGGGAAGCTTTTGGACCAGAAGAAAGTGCCACTTCATTGCCCAGACAAGAGAGCGCAAGCATACAAAATCTGTGTTCAGAAAAGGTAGTGCTAGAAGAGGTGTGTGAAGGGATTGAGCACCCAGCCCAGGCAGCCCATCCTTCTGGGACAATGTGTTTCTAACATCCCACAGCCTGGGCGGGAATCTCACAGGGGTCCCTGCCACTAAGACTGTGATGGGTAACAAGATTTCAACACTTCAGTGCCACTTCAGTCCAGCTCTTTCAGTCCACCTCTATCCTTCAGCTACACACAGAAGTGCTGATACTAAAACCCTGGAAACACACGCATTTGAAATGCCAGAACCTTTGACTTCAAGCAGTAAAAAGAAATATGAGCTAACTCTGTTTTAAAACAAAAGGCAAAACACAATGAGCTTGACTGCACCATCCATTCAAAATATCAGAGAGGGCAAATAGTGAATGGATGTATTTTTAGATGTTCTCATTCCACAAGATCAAAGAACTTCACATAATTTGTGAAGGGGTTCCACAAAATCTTAGCTTTAGGATTGAGATGAGATCTTTTTACAAACAGGAGGGTAGAAGGTGACTATCTTTTACAGCACAGTAAATCCTAGCATTGTTTTGGATCTGTGGACAATGTCATAAAGAAGAGAGCAGCACCCTGCCCAGGTCTGAATGACTTATCATATGCAGCAAGTCATGGCCCTGCATGGATTAAGGTCTGTTCCAGGGAGTTGATAGAAGTTGATAAAAGTGCTGAATGAAATAACATGTCAGCAGACAGTAAAGCACTAAAGGTACAGCAATGTCCTCAGAGAAATCTGTTGGTGGAAATTTAAGGAAGCAGGCCACATCATTGTATCTTCTGCTTGGACTTCAGAGAAACAGGGGATTTTAGAACTGGTTTGTGTACTTTACATCTTCTGATCCTGGCTTATTTTTTTCCTTTTAACCTTGTGCTAATACTTTCTAAAGATATTCAAAGCAGATGATTTTACAGATGCTCCTGACAGAGCACAGTCCAACAAATAATATGGTTTACTGAAGCCACAAGCAGATACAGACATCTGTCATACACAGGACACTTTTCCTGCAACATTTTGCCAATACTATACCTGAAATATTGATTTTCAGAAATATTCACCTATTCCCCTTCACATTTTGAAAGTGTCAGGATGCTGGCAGCTGTTAGATATTATTTTTAATATAAGCCATGTCCTTGACCTGACAGATTCATTTGATAAGAATTCTTTCATTTCACTAGCTGATTTTTGCTATTAATGCTGTGAGAATTAAATGGTGGTGAATGAAAAGCAAAAACAGAAAAACTGCCAGCTGAAGTAAACTATTTGTAAGACATTCTGAGGTATTGATCTGTCTGCCTTATAAGTAATTCATGCAGCTTAGTGCTGAACAAAAGGTACAGTTTTAAGAAAAGTGCTGTAGGGCAAAACTTGTAGAATAATTATAAACTTAAAATTACTTCCTTTGACTTAATACCTTCACTTTAAAATAATGTTACATGACTCAATAGTATAAAACCAAGAGATTTATATATAAAATCAGGAATGGAGGTTATTTTGCATTAGAATTAGAACTGCGATAATTTCTCTTTATAACCTGATCAATAATCTGCCTCTCCCTTTGACTTTCATATACAGCAGATCATTTAAAATAAGTAGACATAAAAGTAGTAACGTAAAGACTGGTCCATTTAAATGTTCAAACACATCTGTGCTTAGAAAATGAGGACTCAGTTATTACTCTTATGAAATATGAGGGTTTTCTTTAAGCATGACATAGTCTGTTAAATGCCTCCCTTTTTATACTACAAGCCGTTCAAATTCTTGTGTTGGATTTAAATATATTTGTAATGTCTTAATTATGAACTGGAGGGGTGAAGTGGTCAAAGAGGAAGATTGATGAGAAATTACCTTACTAAGATTTACAGATTGTTTAATCTCAGGAAAAAAAATAAATTAAAAGCCAAAGATCTGATAGGAATACATCTAATTTATGATTCAACCCTGCACTTGACATTAACTTGGTTTTACCAATTCCTTAATCCCTCTGGTCTTCCAGTCAAAATATCTTTTAATTAAAAAACTATAAAAGTGCCCGTTTGGCCATCTCTTAAATCTGCAATCCTCTTAGACTTCCCCTTAAAAGCCTAATCCCCTTAGTTCCTTACAGAAAAATGCTGTCTGGGAGAGCTCATGGCACAGGTCCCAGCAGAGCCGAGCTGCCTGGACAGACTCTGTGCCAGGTGAGCAGGAACCTTCTGATCCTCCCTCACCCAGAACCAGCTCAGGGAATCTGAAGGTGGTTCATAATTCAGAACAGCAGAAAGGGGCAGGCAGATGTCCCCCTGTGGCTGGTTTGCATATAATACCACTGCTCTCTGCTCAGTACCCCACTGAAACCAAGGGCAGATCCCTCCTGGTGTGGTGGCACCTAGATCTCACCTGAGTGGTTTCCAGAAGCCTGGGCAGGGTGAGATTGCTGCTTTATGCAGCACAAACTGCTCCTCTCCACCACCCAGCCTGGACCCTAGTGCAATTATTAAACATAATTATGCATCTCAGGCAGGGAAGAAGGATAGGTTGATACATTTCTGGGGTATCAAACAATGAATCTTTTCTCTCAAGCACCACCTTTTTAGTAACAATTATACCAACCAGATCCTTCACACAGACCAACCTATAAATCTCCAATAGCTCAGTCTTTGGATTTTGATTTTCCTCACAAACTTTAGTATCAATAGGATATAAAAACAGCCACACTGTTGTTCGAAATAACTGAGACAAAAATAAATATCTATCAGATACGCAAGGCAAAAACTGGATCTTCCTGAAAAGATTTTTTTCTGTCTTTGAAGAAAACACGTTTTTGCTTAACAGGGAGGGGAAAAAAAGTGTTTATACTGTGCCAAATAATTGTTCTTTTGCAAAATTAAAAATCAAGATTACCAGCCAACCATATTTCTCAAACACGACATGTTCTCTACACCATATGCTCTGAAGAGAGATTCATTTATTTGTTTGGAACAAGGCCATATAGTTGTCAAATTCCAGAACGCCACCCAAAGTCATGTAATAGGTTTCTTCAAGGTGTATGGCATTGCATTATGCTGTTTTCCATAGCTGAATTACATTCCTCCTACATCTCAGGCTAGTAATTACCTAATCTTAGGAATCAATGAGAGCCATACCAGTGCTTCAGTGCTGAAGAAAATGACAATGCAGAATAAGGTCCTTAAATTGTCCACATTAAATATTGAGAATTATTAAGAGGGTTGTTCACAATAGCGAGCCTGCTGGGACACCAAAGCCAGCCAGAGTAAGGGAAATTGTCTTTCAAAAGGTAATAACTAGATTGCATGTTACAGAACACAAAAAATTTCCTTGAGAAGCAGTAATCCACATCCAAGCAGGGTGCCTGATACCCAAAACTGGACAACCATGTCTGAGCAAATCACCAGCCCAATGGAGCAAAAATGTCTTTGCACTCTCAGAAGCATTCTAACCTGACTTACTTGCTCCCAAGTATCAAGTACATTTAGGACACACCAGCAGGCATCTAAACACTGGCCAAAGACACCTGAAGGAGCTTCAGCTTTTAAATATGGACAGATCAAGCACAGTTAATGGGACAAAATATGAGATAGTGGCCTCTGTGGAAATGCAGTTCACCTTTTACATGGCAATCTAGGGCTTGCTGTCATGGTTGTAGGTTCTAGCATATATTTATGAGAGATGGAAAAGTGCCTGTGTTTATTTCGTGCAGGCTGCTGGCCGAATAATGCACCATGTCTGCCTGAAACAAGAACTTTCCCAGCCTCTTTCAAGGGCTGACCACCTTTTCTTTTTTCTCTTTCCACAATAAAAATTAAATAACTATAAATTATCTTCAATCTTCAACCAAATGTACACTCATCATCCCTTTATCTTGTTACCTTAGATAATAACATTATTTGGATGCAAGGATGCAGTTTAAGGAAAATAATAGTACTTTAAAACCCTAGTAGCAATTCCTAGCAGTCATGTCGCCTTTATCAAGGAATATTATGTCTTGTTCTGAGCTAGGCTGAAGTGAGATATATTTCAGTTCTAAACTTCTTTTCATGTATTCAGGGACATTGCCGTCATTTTGAAATTCAGCAATATATGTACTAAGTTAATTTACTTTAGCTTTAATTTGCTAGCACTAGATGCTAAAGAAAAAGTTCTCAAAAGAAACCCATGAATCTTTCTGAATACGTGTTTCTGCAAATCAACATATTGATATTTACTGATATTTTTCTAAAAGAAAGGCTCAGGATTTAACTGTGTACCTTACATAATTGCTGCACGATTCTTCTCCTTTTATCAAATCTCTATTTGTGTTGTAAAAAGTTTACACATAAACACATCAGAGGATATGTTTGCCTAAATGACCTTCTGTGAATTACAGAAGAGTACCATTCTTCTTTTCTTTTCTCATTGTAGGGAAGCTTTTAAAAGCATTATAAATCATTAAAAGCTAATGGCTCCCATCTAGCTTTTTACCTCCAACACAGCTCTAAAAAAGGAAATTACATTATACTTTCTACTTACGATTGTCAGTTGAGATGCATTCATCTCTCTTTGTACCTTGTATGTACTTCCAATAATTGCAACATCCAGCTTTCACTACATTCAGTATTTCTAGATATAATACATACGTACTTGTATTTATCTTAGGAAGCTTTGATTTTGAATGCTCATTATATTACCAAAGTTAACTTCTACACTGTACTCATTATATATCTCAAACCTGAGAATTCTCAGAAGGCAAGTTTCACTTGTAGCAATGATGGGTCATTGCTTCACAGCCACGAGATAGGCTCTTTGTAAGTGTAGAAAAAGTGGATGATGAGGACTAAGGGTAGAGAGATAGACACATGATGTTACAGGCAAACTTTGCATTAAACAACACTGAAATGTTAACATTTCTTTAGAAATAGAAGTCTTCATAGAAGACTGTCTGTCCGCTCCTGACTCCTTGCCAACATTGAACATAAAGTCAGAGTTCGATGTCAGGTAAATTACAGGTTTTCTAAGCAGGGACAGCATTCTGTTGTGTATTTTCACAGTACTAAAAGGCTTCCAAAAGGTATCTTTTCCTAGAGCTGTTGGTACTCTCAAGTACACAAACAAAAAATACTAGAGTATATGTACTTCTGTATATATACAGGAAACTTAGAAATGAAAGTGTCAATCACACTGCTCATTTACATTTGTATTCACATTTATACATATTAAACAGCATAATCAACCCTAACACATTATTTTGCACTCTATTAAGTAACTCTCTTCTATACTACAGCAATACAGAATTCTGTTCTCTGACCAAAAACCCATAGGCAATTCTTGGGGAAATTCTACATCAAGCATATCATTTGTGCTAACTCATTTACAATGTCAACATTGAGAGAGAAGAGAAAGTTGGACGATAGATGTGCATCCTCAGTTGCCTATCAGCACAACCATATTTCTCTTTGGCGTCAGTAGTACTTTGATCACATGTAGGGGTTTGTTTAGACTCAGACCTGAAGACAGAGAAAAACATTTTTGGCAGATTTAGTGTCTCTCCTTTGAGAGAAGGCAGTTATTATAGATCACTGACTAGAGGACCCATGTTATAAACTTGCTCTGGCTTAGAAAAAATTAGTTATATTTGCATCAGAATGATCTGGATGAACACCTCTGTATTATCTGGGGCTGAGATGTAAATTGCCATGACCTTCATAAAATGCAGTGGTTTTGGACATTGCACTGTCCAAACTATTTGCTTCCTCTCTCACCATCCCAGAACTGCTCCTATTGAAACTTTATTTCTAGGACAAAATACATTATAAATATGAACACATTTATCACCTAAAATTATATGTCTTAAATATGTATTCTAAAGGAACTGAAATACCACAGACGTTTTAATGTGAAGCCCTCTCTGTAGGGGTCTCTGCTAGGAGGTTCTCACATGCAATTAAAATCTTCCACTTTTATCTCTTTGGGCTGGGAAATATAGTATCTAATGCTCAAACAGTGTCCTGGACTGTGAATAGAACCAAAAATTGATAATATACAATAAATAGAATGGCCCACTCTATGCAAGAAGAATTGCAATTCCTTTGTTCAAGGCCAGGCGTAACAGGTACGTTCACAGCAGCACTGAGTGTTAGACAGGGGCTTCTTAATTTATGTTCCAAGTGCCCAGAAAACACATATGCTGGTAATCTGGGCAACCAAAATGATTCAAGGATTAGAAGACATTACAGAGGAAGAACAAGGAAGGAAACTTAATTTATATATCTTAGGTAAAAAGAGATTAAGAGGATATAAAACCATATAAAATATGTTCAAGAAGCCAGGGAAATAATACCAAGGCAGGAAAAAATGGGTAAGTTACCCAGGAAAGGTTAATAATTATACTATCCCAAAACCATTGTTTTGGGTAGAGACCAGAAAACAATGTCTAAATGAGATAGATGGATGCAATACTCAAGTATAGAAGACAAGACAGGTGTCTGCAGCAGAACCATAAGAAAAGAGAAGAATGTAAAAACACCACTTGCAACTCCCCAATAAAAACAAAATTGATATTAATTGATAGATGAGTTTTTATTCTGTTAAGATGTTTATAGTCAGGACTGTCTGGATGTTAGAAAGTTTTTCTGGCTTGCTGATGGATTGCTTTTCTTTATGTGAGATAATGCAGAAACCAGAAGTGACAACTGTTAGTTTTAATAATGTTTTGCAATATCTTAAAGTTCATGTATGTGAATACCTGGCAGCCTCTGTTGCTGTTTCACCTTTCTGAGCAAAAGGTGGAAAAAACTTTCCATGCACTTTAGAAGGAGATGCAAAACCAAAATAAAATTAGAAACACAAAGTCAATATCATTTCTCATTCAAATTCTATGATTATTGAACATGTTAGAAGATGGTATTTTGTGGAAGATACTCTGTAGGAATGTGGTAGGAAGCTGGTTGCATCACAACTGACTGCAGAGAGGACATGAAACTTAAAAAGACTGAATCTATTTCATTAAAAACTGGGTCATATATGAAATCACAGTTATTCTCATTCATTTCTGTTATGTACTGAGACTCTAAGTAAACTCTCTGGAGCCCGTTTCCTTTAATCTAAAACCTTCTAACCCACTTAAAAAAATTAAGGACCTGTACTATATTGATCTTTCTGTTTCGTTCTGTGTTTTTAATAATACATCACAGAAGTGGCAACACTTATGATACGTTGGTGTCATACATCATAACTAGCACCACTGCTCTAGTGATGTATTATCCACACAGTGGCACGAACCAGAAAGATAAACGCTGGTCTGTGGACAGCAATGCACACCTCTTGTGAAACAGCAATAGAGACAGCTTCATTTATATGCACCCTGCAATCCAGAAATAAACCAAATTTCTGTCTGATACAGACTGCATACTACTTCTGGCAGGGTGTACGTACATTTTTACAAAAGGAGAAGCTAGAAAGCCATGTATTTGCTTTTGAGTTAAACCTCCTGCAAATAAATCTGGATTCTCTGACTGAAAGGAGCTCCAGCAAGAGGGTAAACACTGAGCATCCTTCCCTCTCAGACAGGAGAAGTTGAAGGATGGATCATTCCACATGGTTTTCAGTGTCTCAGCCTATTTTCAAGAATCAATCCCTTATGCTTATATGTTTTCAGGATCATCACATCCATAATATCAACCAAAGTCGCTCTCTGCCAGCTTTTTTACACATTGTACTGGTGCTATGGATAATCTATACAATGTGTTACCCTCTTCTGCCTTTGATTTTCTTTTTCTCTCAGAGGACAGAGTAGACCTGTGTTGTTCTCTCATTCACATCACAACAGCCAAAGGCCATTATTTGCCTGTACACATGCTCTTTTGTTTCAGCTGCCTGTCACCTTTGCTGAGCTCCCTCACAGTCCTGCACAGAAGGGTATTTTGCAGAAGACCTTCTCACTCAGAAATATTCACTGATCACTCTGGTTTTCTGTGAAATCATTTTTATTCCCAGCCTCAATAACCATGAATTTGAGAGGTGCACTGTGCAGAGCAGCCATGACTCACATTGGGATAACACAAGACCCTTACAGCCTACTGACCTCCTCACCAGTGCCTGCTGTGGAGCCCTGCATAAAGCCACCCCTTGATAGATGCTCTGAACTACTGCTATCATTTTATCTGGTCCTTCTTTGTTGTGCAGAACAAACAGAGGAATTGCGAAGGAAAGGATTCATCTTTATGAGATTTGAGAGTTATTTGCTAGATGAAATAACTGGAATGGATTTCCCCTTTCCACTTTTGTAAATGGAGTTGAAGAACTAAGCAAGTAGTGCAATAGATAATATTTAATTAGCTCAACAACCACATTGGTTATTCCAGGTTCTGTGGTCTATGAGTGAATCATATTAATTTGGGCAGGATGAATCAGCTCAGAACTAATGGACTTGACACCGTGACCATCCTCTGAGCAGGACGAAACCCAAAGCTTTACTGAGGCTTAAAATCTTTGTTAGCTTTTATTAATTAATCAGTCAGGACTGGACATGAAAATAACTCTAGAAAGATTTTAATTTTCCTAAATTATTCAAAACTTAGTCACTACTGTAAGTAATGGTTATAGGACAAGAACATCAGTTCCTCTGAGATTTCAAGCCTGATTTTCTGCATTTATGCCTGAGGATAATTTTATTCTCTTGGCTTCTAGCTTGTCTCCTTACCGTGAAATCACACTTAGGAAATGCAAAAGAGAATCAGCTACGTGAGGAAAAAAAAAGAAGTGCCTGTACACAAACATATCCTTCAGCCAAATCATGACTACTGGAATATTAACCTGTTGGAGTAAAATTAGTGGATTGATTTACTAGTAACGACTATGTGCAGTATCTAATGCTAACAAGTTGGTCTGTCAAGTCTCTTGGCAACATTAAATCAGTCAGTCAGATGATCAGAGTGATAAGATGAACCATATGATAATGGAATTTTCCAGATTTGCTACACTCACTGGGTTTTATCTTCCTTTGTAGCACAACCCCTTCCTTCCCACATGACTAAAACAACACATCCCCTCACTACCTCACCATCTGGAAAAGGCTAAATATCTGCTTTTTTGCCCAGCAATTAGGAAGTGAAGATGTGGTGGAATACTGTAGATCAATTAAACAAGTAACAATGGCAGACTTCGGTGGCTGGACATGTCTGCTGCAGATTCAATAGTGCATGTACTGGCAGATCTGCCAGGTGCTTTGTATGAAATAATCAGCATGCACAAGTTGTAAGTTCTCATGCTTAATTACAGTAACTGTACCATCAGCACAGGTTAAACACAATGGCTTTCATTTTACAGTATTAATCAGAAGAAAACAATGAAACACATTACAGTAGGCTTTCAATTCCCTGTCTTTGTATTGTGGTTTCATCATTTTCTTCTCTGAAAAGGTTTCATTCAGCCTTCTGCCTTTTATATCAAGCCCTGTGAATCATCTGAAATAAAATACAAACATAGTCATTTGTTATAAAGCTGAGACTGGATGTACATCATCAGTTCTCTTGCAAAATTATGTTGTAAAAGCAGCCGATGATGTTAGTTGTATTTGTTATTTTTTCTTTCTCTTTATGTTTTTGTATATCTGTCCCCAGAAGATCATAAAATTATTCTAATTAGGGATGTCAACTTCTGCCTGAGAAGCTGAGGGGGTAATTACATCATTTATATGCAAAATGGGTAATTTTCTCCCTGCTCTTCACCATTCCCTTCTTTCCATTTATTCCCCCATATCTCCACTCTTCAGAGCTGAGCTATTTAATTTTATTCTACTCCATCTGGAATATCTATGCCACTCTTCCATACAGTGTCAGACACAAAAGTAAGAGTTACCTTTAGACTAAATCTTCACAGCTCTCTTTTTCCATGTACTCCTGACTCTAGTCAATATTCTTAAGGAGATTAAAGTCCACCACAGAGACAGTGACTTCTGCCCTATTGTACATCAGTAACATTTTTCTAAGATAGAAAACATGCAGAAATGTGAAATCAATTAATTTTTCGAGTTTAAGGGAAGGCTTTCAATCTGGGGAGAATTAGTTCCCAGTAAGAAACCAAAGACTCACTGGCATCTAGGACAATATACCCAGACTAATAAAATATTCACATAACAATATTTGAGTGAAAACTGACTTTACCACAGTATCACCCAATCCAAACTGACAGTTTGCTTACCCGTAATCTTACAGGGCATCTTAATAAGACACAAAAAGAGGCCTAACTCATCAGAAAAGTATTACAACATGGACAAAAAGGGTGATCATTTATACAGAGGATTTTTTTTTCCAAAGAAACAAGGGATGCATGTACAGAACAAAAAGATTTAGCTATTACTCTGGATGCAAATGCTTCGCTCAATCTTCAAGTTGGTTGGACCCTGTGGAGGCCAGTGAGCCTACAGAACAAGGGACAAAGGGAGACCACTGGTAGGATAGTCCCTAAGATCAGAGATCCTCCCCAGGTTAGGGAGACAGAAAAGCCTTCCCCCAGGCTGCTTTGCCCTGCTATGTTAATGTAGCCCAGTTCTGCTTCCCTGGTTGGCCCTGTTGGCCTCCCTGCCCCTTTATACCTTGTATGTCCCTGCCCTAGAAGGTTCTCCACGCCCTGTTCCCCATTAGCCCTTGCCCTCATCACTCCCTCAGAGCTTCCCCATTGGCTCACATTCTCTAGTCCTACCTCTGTACCACCCTCATCCCCTCAGATCATTGGTCTCTGATGCTCCCTCCGCTCTCATATATAAACCTGGACCCTCCCGTGTTCTTTGTCTTCATCCCTGGAACCCTTTGCCCTTGTGGCTGCATTAAACTCTTCCCATGGAACCCCATATGAAGATCCTTCCCGCCTCTTTGCCATCGACTCATATTCCTGGAGCTATCCGTGTGTGTACACGTGTGTGTGTGTGTGTGTGGTGGTCCTGCCGAGCGGCTTCGCTAAGGAGATGCTTTCAGCACGGCACCTCGCGCTCTGGCCCTGCCGCAGCCAGCAGAGACCGTGACAGGATCCTTGGGCATAACCCAAAGTTGTGGAAGAAACAATGTAAAGCCACAATATTAGACAGTAAACCTGTAATTCAGGACTGTATATGCATATGTAAGAGTTAAATAAGTTAAATGAGATCCATACTATTGACTTTGGCATATGGTCTTGTTTGCACCCTAATTCAGGCAGAGGCACCTCTTTTAATAATTGGTTCCTAGCAGTCATTACCTCAGTCTTTATTTTCTTTTTATTTCAGTAAGCTGTGAAAATAATTCACAATAAAAATCTTTCACTTTAAGCTATTTTAAACTTTACTCAATCTGCTTCCATTTCTGCCTCATTAATTTTTGACATACGTTTTAAAGCCCACTGTCAGAAAGATATTGTACCCTAGGGGTCTATTACCCATTTTTTTCTGTATTTCCCTAATGGTGGCGGGCGCTTAAAATTTTGGTATGGCTTTTGAATAGCTGATTGAACAATGATATTTAGAACCAATAGATAAATAATGGACAAATTGTTCCTTAATAGCACTCAATTGCTATATTAATTTTCTGTTTTTTCTCAATGTTGAATGCAGAGGTGTCATTGTAATTTAGTATTCATAACCTGGATCATTTGAGTAGCTTGCTCATTTAATAGTAATTCACTACGGTTTTTCTTTAGGGAAGACATTTGTAAATATTAGTAACTGTTTGATGCTTTCTACTCTGGCTTTATTGGAATTGTATCAGGGTTTTATTTAAATCAATGAAAAACTGTGATGATAAAGAGATAATTCTGACTTAAACAGTGATGACTTCTGCATACATGTGCAGATTTTTACTTTCTTTATACTCACCGCTTTTTATTTATCCACATATGGAAAAATAAAACAATTTCTTTTGTCACACTGGAAAATCATTTAGCATTAGCTAAGATATAGTTTAAAAATATCTTGAGAATAGAACTTCCTTTATTTATACACACTCTAAGGTAGGTGTCTCTATTTTGCTTTTAAGATTGGAAGGAAAATCATAGGCCAAATATCCCTGAAAGCCAGAAAAAAAGGGAGATTGTGTTCTGATATTTAAGTATCTAGAGCTTCAGAGAGGCAATATGGGAGGCCTGTACAACCTGGGTAAGTTGCCATAACAATGCAAAGGCTATTACAACACATTCCTGTTGGGTTTTGTACACTTACCTTTTCTTCTTCTTTTCCCACTGCACCTTACTTTCTTCCTCTATATCCAGAAAATTGAAGATATTATAGAGCAGATTGACTACAGTTGGCTATGGTGTGCTACAGGAGGAATTCTAGTTGCCTACTCCAAACAGCTTTATGTTTTTTACAATGCCAACCAGCACACATTCAGAATATAGAGAGAATCTCTACAGTGTAGTCTACTAAGGTGGTTATCCAGTAGCACTTATATTTGCATTGTGCTGATTTCCTGCAGGGTCTGTCTGATCATTAGGATGTTGGATGACTTCTGCTTGATTTCTGCTGGTCTTTACTGACCAGTTTGATATCATAGTTCATGTTGAACAAGTATTAGTTTAGCCATATAATTGCACAGGGATTTTTTTCACCTTTAATTCTACAACAACTGTCTTTCATTTTGTACTCAAAACAGTTCCAAAAGTCTCTTTCCAGTGTTTTTTGAGAGAGAAGAAGATTGTAGACTGGTTGAATTTCTAAAGATAAATTTATTTAAAGGAGATGTGCTTTGCTCTCATAATAGCCAAGAAGGGAAACACTTAAAGGTGATGCTTCTTGCAAGTAGAAGAATTTAGCATAAGGGATTTGGGATTATAGTTTTACTACAGTCTTTTCATTGTGTAGGGAAGAAATTCTCACAGAGCGAACCAGCACTCATTTGTAGGTGTGAGGATGCGTACACATAGCTTCTACAGTGACTCATTAAAAATTAATGGTTCTACTGCATTCCAGTGTGAGGGGCCTACTGTTCCTCTTTCAGGAGAAGAGCGTGTGCCTGGCTGTTTCAAACAGGTGGACTGCAAGGACCATCAGAGTTGGGAGGCCTCTTGTTCCCTTTCACTTGCATTGATCCCAAACAGGTTGTAGCTTCTTAGCAAAGCTCGTGTCTCTCAGAGGCAACAGAGTTAATAAAGCAGGGATTTTAGTGGTGTATCTAAAAACACCATATATAATCGTTTGTGTAGTTGTTTTGTTCTGTTCTTTATCCCCTTTATTTAGAAAATCTCTCATCAAGCTCAGATTTTAGAACCCTGCAGTGTTATTTTTTGCCTATATATAGCTCAGAATACAGTGACTATGACACTTTTGGTAAATAAGGAAGAGAAGATGTTACATTCTATTTACAGCCATTTTTTGGGTTTAGCAATGGTTTTCTAGAGTTACAAGAACTTTTCCTAATGTGATATAAAACAAGGGCATTATGTCTGTTTTTTTCAGCCTACAAGAGTGCTCTGATCTTCTGAAAGAAACAGATCACTCTGGACCTTGTCTTGCACTCTTTGCAATAGTGCTTCTGCTATCTTTAAATGGTGTGACCTATGACCCTAGTTATAGACTATCACACTTTCTTTTAAGAACTTGTTTTTATTTCAGACACTTTGAGCTCTTCACTTCTTGTTTTTCAGTGAAGGGGCACAGCTGATTGAATTGGTGTAATACATGACCTCCTGCACTTCGGGAAGTCAGCGAATTCTTAGTTGTTGAATCTTTTTAAAGAGGTATTTCCAGGGCTCATTTTAAGTCTAAATTTGATTCTGTTAGCAGTCATCTCTGTGTGACAGCTTCATTTACTTCACATGCTAATCCATCAGATAACATGGCATCTTTTGCTGCCCCTGAATTCACAGCATTCATTTATTAGTTTTACATTACAACACATGCAAAAATAGATTCACCTTATTGCTGAACTTTGCCATTTGCATTTCAGCCTCCATACAACTACCAATGGTTTGGGGTGAAAGTGCTCTTTTTTTTAAAGAGGTCTATAATCTCTGGAAGTAATTATCATTTAGTCATTCAGGAACAATTTGGTCAAATGTTCTCAAACATTTAAAATAGTCTCCTGGTTTTGTACTGTGCATAATGTGACTTGCATGAAAACAACATCTGCGTATTTTTGTGAGTAGTTTTTCAGAGTTTACACATCATTCTTCCTGTGCTGCATTGAAAGCAACATTAAGTGATGCTGTCATGAGAATAGCACATTTGATGTCTGCTATTTTTCAACACCTTATTAAAGCACTAATTATGATTCTCATCACTAGCTATGAAAGTATTTTATAAAGGAATCGAATACCAAAATTGATCAGACATTTCTTATTGAGCTATTTTCTATTGATGGAGTGGGATGGGGTGGATACCTGTGGGGTGTTTTGGGGGGTTGGGTTTTTTGGGGGTTTGGGGTGTTTCTTTGGTTTGGTTTTTGTTTTGTTTGGGGTTTTTTTTGTGTGTGGGAATGAACAATCTACTTTTTTTCAGGCTGATGTAACCCTTTTTTTACATTCTTTTCCCTTTATTTTTCTCTAAAGTCATACAAAGTACTGTTTCTATAACACAGAATTGGCTTAAGTGAGCTATGCAGATTGGTTCCCTGGTTGTTGAATACCACTGTGATGTTTTGCAAATTGGAACAGGTGATATTTGGTTGAAGATGTGCTTCATCTCAGGAGATAAACCCATCTATTATGTTAGATGAGAATGTGAGATATTTGAACTCTGTTCGAAAGAGTAGTTCGAAGGATCATGTAAATATTTTCCTGTTTCAAAGATAGGAGTGACAAATTGCCTGCTGTTATGAATTAAGCCATTAATTGGCCAAGGACAAAAATCAAACCTCTTTAATCACAACTGAGTGTCCTACTGACTATTCCACTTTCTCATTTTGTAGAATCAGGGAGGACTCATACTGTGGGTTTCCCTTTGGAACATAAACTATCTAAACAAGCCATCATAAATTTTAGAGAAACATATCGTTCATTTTTCTAAGAACTTGGCTAGTGGTATATACAAGTGTATAGGGTCTGAGGTAAAGCTCACAGCCCTCCCAGCGCTGTGCTTTGCATTAGTAGCTGGAAGGGTGCTGATAACAGAGCAGTGTTTTGGCTACTGCTGAGCAGCGCTGCCCCTCTGACATTCCTTTCCCCCATCAAAGGGGATGGGAGTGGGCAAGATCCTAGGAGGGGACACAAGCAGGCCAGCTGACCCAAATCAACCAAAGGGATATTCCATAGTGTATGACATCAGCTCAGACATATAAGCTGAGAGAGAGAGGAGGAAGTGGGGGCATTCACGAGCTTTGCGTGAAGACTTGCTTCCTGGGAAGTGCCCAAACATCACTGCTAATGGGAAGTAAAGATTGACCTTTTTTATCCCTCTAGTTTTTGCGCACACAGATCTCTGCTTGTTGTTTTTCTGTAATAAAATTGCTTTATCTCACCCTGCTGGCTGTTCTCCATCTTACTCTCTCCTGTCCCAAAGGGAAAGGGAGTGATAGAATGACTTAGTGTGCACCTGGCACCCAGCCAGGGTCAACCCACTACAACAAGTCATTGGAAAGCAGGGATAGAGAAGTGATTAATATTGATAACTATTTGGCTGCTAATACCTGAGACATTCAGATGCCTCTTAGCAATGCCAATGCTGGAAACTATTTTGAAATTAATATTTCAAGAATTAAACTACTTTAAATTGCTTATTCTCTTGCCAACATGACACATGGTTCCAAAGGAAACATAATTCAATGATGCATCTGTAGAACTTTTGCTTTTAAAAAATAGTAAAATAGCGTAGCTGCACACAGCGATGAAAAACAACTGCTTCTGTCACTATTGTCATTCTGCCAGACCTCTTAATATTTGGCACAAGTGGTGCTTGCCTTGTAGTTGTTTGTTTAGTATCAGGAAGAGTTTTGGAATTACTCATGGCATCTGAGAGGTCGATAAAACTAATTTTCAGAGAGACACTCCTAGTCATGTCTTTACCAGGGCCGCATCATCTTCTGCTGTCAGAGTTGTTAATATTCTGGAATTTTGCTTTACTGTGTGTATGGATCTGTGTGTGGATGGCAGCATGCTGATAGCTGGGACAGAGGTTATGTATCTCCAAAGACACTGTATCGTTGCCAGTATGCACACACTTCCTTTGTTAGGTACTCTTTGCTTTTTTCTCACCTACTAAGTTAGCACTGTCTGAGGGCTTAGGTATCAGCTAATGCTATAGGCTGTTAAATCTGTGCAGTGAGAAATACATGCTGAATATAGTATTTTTGCATGGACCGTGCTCCTGAAATATACAAATTGTAAAAGAACAAAGGAAAAGAACTAACACAGGGAGTGGGACATCAGTAATTGATATAGTAGAGCAGAAAGGGAGAGCAGGAGGCTTTATGAAAAACAAAGTCGCATAGCTTTTGAAATGTGAGAAAACACATTGCTATTGGACACATACTGGACCTGTGATACTGGACAGATACAACTAAATCAACAGCACAGACCTACAGGGTTTGTGAACTGGCAATTATCAAGATTTTGCTACAGAAATGAAAATTTCCTTAGATCAGACTGGTGACCTGTCACTAGTGAGGTTCTGCAGGACTCCATCCTAGGCAAGTGCTCTTCAACATCTCCATAAATTACTTGGACACAGGACTGGAAGGGATACTTAACCCAGTTTGGACACGATACAAAAGTGGGAGGAGCCCTTTATTTTTCACAGAATCTAAAATGTAAATTCTACTATTACTAGTGTGATTATTATGGTATTTAACAGCTTAAAAATGTGAACATTCCCCTTGTACTTACAGCCCTTGCTGGAGAATGGAAGCACTAAATGCAAATGTAATCTGAACATTTTGCTCTGTCAGTGAAAGGCCTCATGCTATACCATTTTCATACTGTATACATTTAATGCATATTGTGGTTTAGGAATGGTATTCTTCAATTTAGTGTTCCCACTGAAACTACTCCAAACCTTGTGCCACTCGATCACTTCTCCCTCATCCTCCCCTCTGGCACGGTGGAGAGAAGAACTGGAGACACAAAAGGCAAAGGTCATAGATGGAGATAGGAACAATCTACTGGAAACAGGAATGAAACAAGAAAATGAACAGTAACTTTATTTATAACAAAAGCATACAAGAGAGGTGAGTGATCCATTTGCAAATGCTATATATGCACTGTATAGCACAGGATGCCAACGACACCCAACCACCTCCATGCTACCCTGACCTTAAGGAACCCCTTCCCCGTTCCCGTTAAATGACAAAAGGTGGTTCAGAATAACCTCTGGATCTTAGCCATTCCCCATCCTGGCTACTGCAAAAATTAACTAATTCAGAGTCAGAACCAGGACAATGTGATAAAAAGCTAATTTTATATCATAAAGATACTACACTTTAAAGTTATTATTCTTTTTTGCTTTAGGCTATAAGCATGAATGGTGGTGTAAGTGGGAAACGTGTGAGCTGCTGCACTCCATGTGAGGAAGTAATTAAATTTATGGATAGCAAAAACACGTAATTCTAGTTTCCCATTGTTTTTACATTTGTCTGACTGCAGTGCTTTATTTCCCGGTCTCCATTTGAGATACATGAGAATAATTTGTAAATTAAGCCTGCTTTGTATGTACATTAGTTGAACTTGAAGCCCTTGTCCTGTTAGTCATGTTAGTTACAGCACACAGGTATTAGCTGATCCTGATAATAGATCTGTAAGAGTTCTGTGATGCCTGTAGGCATTCTGTTGAAAACAAAAGTTTAGATGTCCAAAGTTACCGAGTGCCTCAGCAGTGAAGTAGAAATACAGTTCAGCTTGCCAGCTGTCTCCTCAAGACCATGCCTCTAATGTGAGTGATAGACTTGTGTGCAATATTGAGACATAGCAGAACAGGGAACTGATTAAAAAAATGAAGCATGGCACAGCATCTCTCTTGTAACCTACATTAAATGTGAAACAGAAATAGAAATAAGATGGATTTTGTACCATTTACCTTAGAGAAAGCCAAGCTGGATCTCTGTAGAAATTAATTTCAATATTAAAAGTATATATATAAGCACTGAACTTGCTCTCATCACCTTGTTTCAGCCCAGCTGCTTTGTTTCAGGCCTCCTTGCACTTTGGGTAGCATACATTCTCCTGTTTATCCAGACAGGCTTCCATGAGTGTCTTTGAAGCCTTCAATAGCAAATTCTGTGGGGAGCAAAAATAAAATTTCAAAGTATTTCCAAATATCTATTAGCTAGAGCACAATACTCTGGTTGGACAAAAAAAAAAAAATCAACCCTTTTAAATTTCCTGAAATTCCAGCAGATTCTAATGCAGTTTGCTATGAAGATGATGGAGTACCATTATTTTGCTAGCCAGTTTTTACTCTGTAATTCTACTGAGCAATTCAAGAAAGTGAAGGAAGTCCCAAGTGCTTTTCTTTTTCATTTTTAAATGACAAAAATCCTTCTGTTCATTTACATGAATTTCACCTTGTTTACCTTCGACTATTTTTATCCTCTTGGGAGGATTGATGATGCTAGTGAAAACTGCTTAATTTCTTTTTTTAATTCAAAAATCAAGTGACAGGAGGGTGGTCCTATTTGATCATAAAGATTACTGATGTGTTCAAACTCAGAACTGATTTGAATATTATATAAAAATTGGCATATGCCTATCTCTAGAAGTGAGAATGCTTCTCTAAACCTTTGACAAAGTTCTCTGATGTTCTGAAGTTGACAGTAAAGTATTTTTGTTGTTTTGATCTCTTGGGAATATCTTGTCAGTATTTCACCTGTGTGTCTAACTCAGAGTACTTCAAAAATCCCATGAGCCCTTTTTGAGATGCTTGTGGAGCCAGTTTTTGGGGGCTTACAATCTGTCATTAGAACAGTAAGTGTAAACTCTGCAAAAGGTCTGAGAAAGGGGGAAGAGAGTGACTCCAACTCCACATGAAATTCTGTCACTATGTGACAGGTTTACTACCCTCAGAGCTGAGGAGGAGCTGGGTGTGCTTTCAAAGCAAGTGTCTGAACCAGCTGACTCCGGTGACTTAGAGAAGCACAGTAAGCTGTCTCAAACACTGACAAAGAAGGAAGTTCCCACAAGCTAAGCTACCACAACAGACACAGATGGCAAACAAGAAGGAGTTCATTTCAGGCCCACATGAAGGCAAAATGTTTGGAACAAGCACACTGGACAAGACTCTACCTCCTTCAGCCTCTGGGAAAAGCACAGGCAGCAACACTAGGAATATGCCAGGCCTGGTGAGACAGACCTGGGTAACCTATACGGACAAATATCCCACCATGACTAACTGTGATAAAGGAAGCAGCTGCTTACGCCATCCCAAGTTGTGGGAACAGCACATATGCCCCATGGATATCAGGGACCCCCACCACCAAACAGACCAGGGTGAAGAAGTACCAGAGGGATGTTGCAGGATTCCCCGTGGTGATATCTTTGCTTAATCTCTCTCTCTCATTCTCTTTCTCTTCGCCTCTCCCCCATCCTACTTCTCATATTTATTGTTAAATAAAATCCGTACTTTTGACTTTGTCATATGGTCTCTTTTAAAATAACAGGCTAAGATCTCCATTAGCCCCTGATCACAAAAAGGGCCATCCTGGATGCATGCTGGCACTGTGACATTGCCTTAGACATACAGTGCAAACCCGACTCAAGATGCTCCGCCCTGGAGCCCCAGGGCCAGCGGCTCATCACTGCTGATGGGGCAACCACCCTGGCCACCAGCGCAGACACTGAGCTGCAACAGCCTGGCCAGGCAGTTCGGCTTCTGCATGATCACTGAGCACTTTTACTCACCCACACTGCGACTATCTTGTGGTTAAATGGAGATTCCTCTCTCAGTTTTATCTTCCAGTTATTTATTACCGTGATGTGTTGTAGTGGCTAGGTTCGGTCTAGCAAGCTGTGGCCTTCTCTGGGAGCGCAGCGGGGGCTCTTAGGGCAGGGCAGATTTTCCCTGCCCTCCCGCAGTCCATTCCTGGCGGCCTCGCACTCTTGCTGCTTTAGCTGTCAGTCTGACAACACAGTGGTGGCGAAGCAGGTAGAGAAGGGTCTCCCCGAAAGGGTTTCAGAAGATCTTTAATGGTCACATCTTGACCCGGTGACCCCCAGAAACAGAAAGATCCCGTGGCCCGAGTGCAGGGGCGAAGGGGGAGAAGGGGAGGAAGGGGCTCAGGGGCGGTACAAGGGCGGAGTTGGGATACAGGAACCAATAGAGAGAGCCCGAGGGAGAGGCCAGGGCTAGGGACAAGGGAAACGGGGGGGGGAAACAATGTAAACCGAACCCCACAGTGATAACTGTTAATAACAATTTCATTAAACTGCTCTCTG
The DNA here is from genome assembly GCA_026261815.1 of Monarcha castaneiventris obscurior. Taxonomy (NCBI): domain Eukaryota; kingdom Metazoa; phylum Chordata; class Aves; order Passeriformes; family Monarchidae; genus Monarcha; species Monarcha castaneiventris. The sequence goes on from JAMPIT010000040.1 coordinate 3,067,320, forward strand.
CTGAAATTGCAGCAAAATGTTGTTGTTTTGTGGGATTTAAGTTTATTTAAACACCATACTCGAGTGTTCCAGCTGGCTGCTCAGGCAGAGCCATAACTAAGATTTGCACACTTTACGGCCTGTGGACTAAGGGACCAGGGTGTTTTGCTGATTTGCTGCACTTTTAAACAAATTTGGTAACCTTATTGGCAAACTTGTCCAGGATTTTCTGATACCAGTCTTGCTGAGCTGATCTGGCTGTGCCTGTACCGCCAGCTTAATGTCATTTATCTATTTTTGCCTGCACTTCAGAATCAGAGAAAACATACAGAATATTTCCATCACTCCTGCTCTGAGTAATAAAAAACTCTTCTACTACTCAGCCCAGTTTCTAATCATCCAGTCCCCAAGGTTAATTTCAATCTGGAGCTGTAAATAGAGTAATACACTGTGTTCAAGTAAAGAAAACTTTTAGAGAAAAATCACCATATGGAGCCTATTTAGACAGATGATCTAATTATCATAATGCCCAACGAGCTGATGCAGGAAAGGTTTTAGAGCAGGATGCTTCTTTCTGGCGTTTGCCCTCCCATCCACAGCAGAGGTGAAGTTGTTCTCTGAAGCTCTGTGAGTGACACGTTCTCACTGTACACAACAAAGTTTGTCATTTGTGACATGAGAAGTGTCCCTTACTTATAAATGAACTTTAAGTCCCAAGGAAAGTTGGATTAACTAACAAAAAATATAAGATTGGTATTGTAGACTGAAGAGGCAATTTTGTGAAAGAAGCAGTTTTAAGAGAGAAGGAAGTGGAATCATTCTAATATTACAAGTGACAGCCAGATGTACATCAATATGCCTGACTTTTAACTAATCACTTAAAATCTGTACCTAAATTGTGTTTGCACTTCTTTTTAGGTATTCTCACCCCTCTTTGTATTCTTATGAAGTTTGCTTATGACTTAGCCTTCTTACATGGACAGCACAAAATACATGACAAATACACAGTTATTTTTAGTATGAGGTTCAATTAATACAGCTCTCTAGGAAACAGTATTTGCTACTCACAGAATCACGGAACTTCCTGAGTTGGAAGGGACTCACAAGGATCATCAAGTCCAACTCTTAAGTGAATGACATTCTTAGCACCATTCTTTAACCAATTCAAAAGGTTTTATCATTACAATGCACTAAATTATAAGAAACACTACCAGCACAGCCCATCACAGGACTTTAATGTACAGAAAATTAATGTGCAAACATCCACAGTGCCCTTAACCTTACAATACCCAGTTCACTACACTCCGCAACATATGTGCACAAGCACCTTAACCATCATTAACGTGTAGTGACTCAGAGAGATCCAAGATACTATTTGACTAATAATAAGCTGTTTACTCCCTGTTAGAAAGGAGACAGAGATCACTTATTCAACCGTATACGAATACAGCTCACCTGCACAGAACAGAGCCCGGAGCTTTCTGGAGGGTTGTTCTCAACTGTAATTGAGGAGTTCCTTTAGAGATCCTACCAAACTTAGTGATTCCTGGACTACCAAAGCACTTTAGCCGGAATATGTCAACCATGAATGCAATAACATCAGCTGAAGAGGAGAAATACCAGTCCAAATCCATAACTACCTTAAGTTACTTCCATTTGCCAATGACCAAAGTCTGTGGTTGATTCCGAGTTCAAGTTCTCAGCTAACTTTTTTTTTTGTCTTTTGGCTCCAAATTCTCTGCTTTTATTATGGATCACAACCTTCAGCTAATTACAGTCAAACACCCAAATATGCTGCTGTACAGAATATATCGAGCTAAAGATGTGGAAGATTTAAAGAGCTATAAAATATCTTTCAATAGCAAGCAATACAAATTCTGTTGATCACTGTAAACTCTCATTTTTAGCAGTCCCTATTACTCTAAGACCTATGTAAGGTTATTTATTAACTGTTAGCAAAAACAAACTAAGTGAGTTTCAGTCCAAAGAAGAACATCCTTGTTTTCAGGAGTACTTCTGAATATCAGTGATTCATGGCTGGAAAGATCTGTCCTCAGGAGAGAAAGCTTTCAAGTTAGATAAAGATTCTGCAGAGGTAATTAAATGAATCATCAAGAATACCCTCACCTCTCATTTGGAATTGTCAAGATAAAGATGTAACAGGAATATCCTTTTTTTTTTTTTTAATTGCAGTTATTTTCAGTCTTATCAGCAATCTCGGAAAGCAACCCAGGTCAGCATTTGATAAAAAGCATACATTTAGTAGATGTGTCCACCAAAAGTGAATGAAAGAAAGCAAGGAAAATTAATGATGGGAAGGGCCCAGCTGGTCTGCTTTATACATGGAAACTGTCTTAAGGATATTAGCACATACAGCAACAAGTAGTCTAACTTCCAGCACAAAAAGAGCAAAAGTAACAAGCATAACACAGTAAAGCTTTTAGTACTGAAAAAGGCATTTTCCAGCACGAGGAATTTAAGGCTATACAACCTTTGCCCTGGGTAGACTTATTTAGGTGTGACAAATCAAAAAAGAACTGCTTTCTCTATGCTTAAGAATTCTTAAAAGCTCTTTTCCTACAATATGCAATCATGGGGGAAAAAAAAAAATGCATCTTCAATTTTGTAACAATCCTATTTCAAATCACTGCTTTTTTTTTCTTTTTAGAAACATGCAAATACTAATGTTTCAGTACAAGCAGCTATTACTGAAAGATGAAAATATTTAAAAGAAAAATTCTTAAGCATGGCCAGTATATCACAGGCTTTATCTCTAATTTACATTCATCACTACAGTTTTTTGAAGGAAAACATGTAATTGGTTGGGCAAGTAATTTGTTTTTTATACCAACATAGAGAAGTGCTTTGAGATATTTGAATTTTATATAATAACTAAAAAGGGAATAAAACATTGGCAAGAGATGTACAGAATTGCTTTCATCTTTTATTCCATATTTGCCAGCTTGCTGTGCCCTTTGCAGAGATCTTAGTACCCAAATTCTATTTATCATGTTAGGATGATTCACAGTAGGGAAGCACTTTCCTATGTTATTTTCATCAAAAGGGGCTTACATTTGAATATTACCATTAGGCTGCTAATTTACACTTTGGTGAAAGAGTCAGGAGTATTCTATTTTTTTGATGACTTGATACTAGCTTGAAAGAATTTTTCGTAACTCATGTAATTTGCCACTGTAGTTTTGCCATCCAGTGCCACTGAATTACATATGTTTTATAAAACAAAACTCTGAAAGAATTAATTTTTCAAGGCATTGAGAATTTTGGATTTCAGAATAGCCTTTGTTACTGTCATCAAAATGGAGGATCTCATACCTAATATTGCATATCAAGCAATAATACCTTGCTATACTTGGCATTCAGTGTTTATTTCAAACAGAAATTAAAGTAATCATACTTTCTATATTAACATTCAAAAGCATACAGAGTGTCCATGCCATAAAGGTATCCTTAAACCCTGTGTCTCCCTCCAAAATAAAGTGAAATTCTTAACACGGTTCATATCAGCAGTGGTTTTCCAAAAGACTGTAAAATAATTTTGGCAAGTGCTACAAGTGACATAAGAATCATCATTCTGTTGAATTTGGACACTCTCTCATGTCAGTCAGGGGCTCTTAAAAGTAAGGGTCAAATCCTTTCACTGGATGAATAGATTGATGATAGCAGGTGGTCACCCATAGTCCAGCTCAAGCAAAGAGAGAAGCTGAGTAAATATTTGCTTTATGTTAAGGGAATTGTATCACATAGATGTACCATATGTGCTGACACTGAGGATAATGAAAATAAAGTATCATTTTATCTATCACATTGATACCAGGTCAGTTCTTCCACACTTGTAAATTGTCTTAGCTCCACTAGCCATAATGAAGGTATGGACAATGGGACTGCTTCAGATGATATGGCCCACCAATTATTTAATCCTGGAGAATGTTCATAGTCCAAATGGGGGTAATATCCTAATTGGGAATTGTCAGGACTTTTGGGGTTTTTTTTTTCACTCAGGTAAATAATTATAGAAGGGCAGTAAGACAACAGTCTTATCCTGTGCCTTTTGCAATATACTTTCACAGGTAAAGAGCTTAATGATACAGTTAAATAGAACTTCTATTGCATCTAATACTCATTTACATTGCTAAGTGACATGAAAGATTGTCCATTTAGAATTCACTAAGGTTTGGGGCAGTTCTGCCATGAGTTTTGTTCTTCCTCTTCTAAAACCAGAATGGAATGAGGGTGAAAAAACAAACAGTGATGTTTAATCAAAAACACAGGAATAATTCCCAGACAGATGTCCTGCTTGTTGAGATGGAGTTATAGGAAGACAAATCCAGTGAAAAAAACAAAAAGTCTCCTGAGGTGCACAAAAGGTACTTCTGTTACCAGAAACAAAGATGACCTGCTGCTTAAAGTGCAGGCAGCCAGAGACTGGAACATTTTGCAAATGATTTTGCAAAGATTGTTACAGCTTATGTCTTGCTAGCTCCCTACCCACACGGACTATATCTGGACTGACAAGCCGAGGGCCATTTCTCTTTTGGACCAGCATGTTTTCTTCTACAATATCTGAGTAATGTGATGATGAACCCCGCACAGAGAACAGAAAGGGAGACAGAAGTACCAAAGCATTTTGGTTTTTTCTTCTTGTGAATGATTCAATATTAAAAAAAAACAAAAAAAAACAAAAAAAAAGGCTGGCAAAGCTTTCAGGCTAGAATTCATGTTAGTTTTAAAACAGGTTTAGCTTGGGTTTTTTTAAGTGGGAGCTGAGGGGGGACACAGCTAGGTGCGCCTATCTATGCCTGCCTAATGTGACCATGACTTTTATTTCTGCATGACTTTTATTTCTGTGTCTCTTGGTCTCTTATCTCAATACCAGTGTGTCATTTCTAACAACCTCTGATTTCTGTCCCTTCCTACATTTGCCTTCAATTTTTTCATCTTTCTTTCTGTAGCCTTGACCAATTCCCTCTGTTATTATTCTTCCCTCACCACCCCATCACCCCAATATACAGATTAACCCGATGACCATAATCCTAAGAGTCTGGCCCATGGAGAAATCGTGGCACCTATTGACTGCTGGATATGTGTAATTTCTTTAATCTTGCTTTCAGGTCTGTACTTCTCTTGTGCTGATGACTACACAGTCCTCGGTTAAGCAAATATATGTGATTAAAAAACATATAATGCTGTGAGGGACAGCATTAGTTAGATTCTCTAGATAGGCTGCAGGTGCATCATTGTCTTTCATTGCAAAGAATTGCTCAGTGCTGAAGTGGAACAAATCAACCAAGGAAAAGTGTTCTTGTCTGGCTTACCACTGTCAACAACATTGCAGCACAAAAGGAAATAGTACTAGTGAAAATGACGGTATTCAGAAAGAAAAATAATTTTTGTAAGGAGTTCTAGGAGGTAGCTGGATTTCATAATTTCGTGTTACAAATATGCACAAGAAAAATTAATCCAATTTCAAAACATTCAAAAAATGCACTCCTTGCTTTCATGTATCAAACCCATCCCTCCATTCACCTCCTGAGTGAGGCACAACATAAACACGCATGCTTCTGACTGTCAGAAACTGAAATGTTATGCTTATAGGTTTAAATGTTGTCATGAAGGACTTTGTGTCCATTATGGCATAAGAAGCTATGAATAACACAGCTCGTCCGTCCATACCTCAAAAAGGCTCCTGACTGGAACCTTGGACTGAGACATAAAGTGCCTAACGGAACGAGAGACACGATAAAGGAGACAGTATAATTCAATTATCACAGGTCCAGAAAGAGGTAAACAAGGGTGAGAGACAAGAATGCATCCAAAAGAAAGCCAAACTCAGCAGCTCTCCTGAAAATATTGCCAAGCAGGGTTAGGGTGGGGGAGGCCATACCCCAGAGGCTCATCTGCTGAGGCCACCTTTGCTCACGCGGCCCGGCAACCAAGAAGGGAGGGAGGAGGGTTTTGGGGCTGTGGCGTAACCTCTGGGCACAGGCAGTGAACACCCATCCTCCCTCACACAGCCTGGCTCAGCTCTTAAAGCCCCCCAGCCCGGGAAGGCCACATCCACGGGACATTCCCGTCAGGGGCAGCTGAGCAGGTGCCATCATCCATCAAAGACCCTCAAAGCGCTCCCCAAACTCATTGCTGAGGCTTTGCAGCACAGCACTGCCCGTGAGGCAAAGGGATGCAACAGATCCACAGTCTGCTCTAAGAGACTGTCCCAAACTTGCCCCCGCCAGGGGAGCCACCTGGGCCTTCCAAGCCGGCCCAAGTGAATTTCGATGCGCTGAACTCCTTGTTTGTGAGGGACCCTCAGCACCAAGAATTTCTGAGGGAAGAGCATTCACGAGATGCCACTGGGATCCATAGAGTGGTGAGGTTCCCTACTTAATGTGTCTCTGTCTCTCTCTTTCTCTCCCCCCACCTCTTTTCTATTTCCCTCTCTCTCTCTCCCTCCCTCTCTCTCTTTCTTTCCCTCTCTCTGTCTCTCATTTACAGTGAAATAAAACCCATACTATTGACTTTGGCATACGGGCTCGTTGGCACCCTAATTCGGGCAGAGGCAATTCTCATCATTTTAATAACAGGATCAGAACATGGGGCTAGAAGTCCCCCCGTCCGGGGGCTGCTCCATGCCACTTCCAGTGGCCCTTTGTGACGCAGGCGCCTTGCGTCAGGGCCCTGGCTGACGCGGGACACTGTGATGCCCAGAGGCCTTTGTGACACGGCGGAGCCACGCCCCGCAGGGGGTATATAAGGGGCGCAGGGCCCTGCGTTGCCCCGTCCCAGGAGAGCCGCTTGCTCAGGAGGAAGCAGCTCCCGGGATCCCACTCTGCGTTCCAGCAGATCAGACATGGAGGAGGACAAGGTGAACCCCAACTCCCAGGCCCCCAGCCGCTTGCCCGGCTGGCCCCCGGAGCCTCTGGCTCCCGAGGTGGAAAAGGCACCAGGTTCTCCTGCTGGCAGCGAGGAGGTGCCATCGGCAGGGACAGAGAGCCCAGTCCCTGCCCCACCCAGCCTCCCTGGCCGCAGGCGGTCTCTGTGGGACTTTGTGTGGGGCATCCCCTGTGAGATCGTGCAAAGGGCTCGGCTCTTGATCCAGGCATCTGGCCAGCAGCCAGAGGAACACAGGGACCTGGAGCAAAGCACGGCTGCAAAACTGGAAGCAGCAGCTCCAGGACAAAGGGAAGAGAGCCCCATCTGTGCCCCACAGAGCCCCTACTGCCCCCCGAGCCCCTCGCCAAGCCCGCAGGAGCTCTCCCTAGAAGAAGCCAGTAGCTACCACAAGCTCTCCGATTGGGATGAATGCACCGAGGAAGAGCTGTCCCACGGCAATGTCGGTAGCTACCAGGAAGCATCTGATTGGGAAGAGTCCATGGGCCAAGAGCGTTCTGAAGAGGAGCACTCCAATGGCCAGGAGGTGTCCAGAGGGAATGGGAAGAGACCCTCGGTGCAGTCCAGCTGGGAAGATGACAGCGACCAAGAGCTGGGCAGCTGGGAACAGAGCACTGGGGACAAGCCCTTGCCGCACGAGGACGATGAGTGGGACGGAGTGAGCGTCCTCGAGCTCTGCGAAGAAGAAGGCAGAGAGCGAAGACTGGCAGGGTTGGCAGGAGGCGGGCTCTCCTTGCCCGTCCCTCGCGAGGCTTGGGTTGAGAACTGGACATCTGAGCCCCGTGCCTCGCCTCCCCATCCGGAAGCCCTGGCCCCCACGGGACACACGGCCTCTCCTGCCTTTGAGGAGCAGCTGCCAGAGGCAGGGACACAGAGCCCGGTGCCTGCCCGGCGCCGCCGCCGCCCCAAGCTCTCCCTTTTCCAGCGGCGAAACCAGACCCCGATCGAGCAGCTGGGTCGCCCCACGAAACGCGGCTCCATCCTCAGGCGGGCGCTGCGCAGCCTGTTCTGCTGCCCCTGCCTGGCACCACAGCCCGAGGATTAGGGCCCGCGGCCGGTGCCAGCCCGGGCCCCGCAGATGGCGGCCGGCCCGCAGCCTGCCCAGCGTCCCGAGGCAGCCTCACGGGCTGCCTTTGCCTGGACACGTCCCTGCAGCCTCAGCAGGCCCCGGCTGATTTGGAGCATCCCAGCTGGGTCTCCTCAAGACCAAAGATTCCCCGCGTGGCCAGCCCCAAACCAGCACACCCGTGGCGGACACTCGGTCTAAATAGGAAAAATAATTAAGCAGAAGGAAAGAAAAGAAAAAGAACAAAAAATAATAGGAATAGGAATAAGCATAGGAAGAAGAAAAACAAATAAGAATAAAAATAATTACAGGATTAAGAATAAGAAAACAAAGAATAGGAATGAGAATAAGAAAAAAGAATAAGTTGATGTAGAAGAAGAAATAGAAGTTAAGAAGAACAATAGCGATAAGAAGTAGAAGAATAGCGAGAAGAAGTAGAAGAATAGCGAGAAGAAGTAGAAGAATAGCGATAAGAAGAAGTAGAAGAATAGCGAGAAGAAGAAGTAGAAGAATAGCGATAAGAAGAAGTAGAAGAAGAAGTAGAAGAAGAAGAAATAGTAGTACTATCAAATTATTATCATCTTTCCTATTTCTTTCCATCACTCTCCCTCACATTTCTTGTTAAATAAAACCCCTGTTAAATGAAATCTGGATGTTGTCATCCTATGGTCTCATTTGCAGCTCAATTTGGGCACAGGCGTCTCTCCCTAAGCCGATGGGAACACATTCTCTGCCCAGCCTGTCTTCACAGCACAGGTGCTCCAGCTCTCTGAGGATCTCCACCACTCTCCTCTGAACTCATTCTAGCAGCTCCATGTCCTTCTTATGCTGGGGCCCCCAGACACGGATGTCGTGCTCCAGGTGGGCTCTCAAAAGCTGGACTGGAGGGCCACAATCGCCTCCCCTGACCTGCTGCTCTTCGCTCCTTTCCATGCAGCCCGGCACGTGGCCGGCTCTCCGGGCTGGCAGCACACGTTGCCGGCTCACGCTGAGCTCCTCCTCCAGCAGCACCTGCAAGTCCTTCTCCTCAGCCCCTGCCCCGCTCAGCCGCGTGTCCCCCTCAAAGCCCGTGCTGAGCTGGAGCTCCACCCTCTCTCTGCCTCACTGGCAAAGCCGTTCAAGAGCCCCGGGGCCAAGGGCAGAGCCCTCCCTGAGGGACACCCCTCGTCCCCGGCCTCCACCTGGACGTGGAGCCACTGGGCACAACTCCCCGGCTGCGTCCATCGGGCCAATTCCTGTCGCCCCGCACAGCCCGCCCTCCAAAGCCAGGCCTCTGCAGCCTGGGGCTCGGCGTGTCTGTCCTGTGGCACTGGGCCTCACGGGGGCTCTGGGCACATCAGCGCTGCCAGAGACTGCAGTGTTAGGGCTCATGGCTTAGACACTGCTAGCAGGGAGCTTTGCCCACCATGGCAGAACTGTATCAAGACGCTGAGACCACCCAAGCCGTCCTTCACCCGACTCCAACTTTGGGCTGGGCCTTAAAAGCTGCCTCACGCAACTTGAGATACCAGAAAAGTGACACTATTGTTCAGTCACCCCTGGAGCTGGGACAAGGAAACAAGACTAAGGGAGGAGAACGTGCCCACAAGAAAGCCAAACTCAGCAGCTCTCCTGAAAATCAGCTTGGGCCAGGCTCGGCCTGCGGGAGGCCACAGCACACCGGCTCGGCTGCTGAGGCCACCTTTGCTCACGCGGCCCGGCAACCAAGAAGGGAGGGAGGAGGGTTTTGGGGCTGTGGCGTAACCTCTGGGCACAGGCAGTGAACACCCATCCTCCCTCACACAGCCTGGCTCAGCTCTTAAAGCCCCCCAGCCCGGGAAGGCCACATCCACGGGACATTCCCGTCAGGGGCAGCTGAGCAGGTGCCATCATCCATCAAAGACCCCCAAAGCGCTCCCCAGACTCATTGCTGAGGCTTTGCAGCACAGCACTGCCCGTGAGGCAAAGGGATGCAACAGATCCACAGTCTGCTCTAAGAGACTGTCCCAAACTTGCCCCCGCCAGGGGAGACACCTGGGCCTTCCCAGCCGGCCCAAGTGAATTTCGATGCGCTGAACTCCTTGTTTGTGAGGGACCCTCAGCACCAAGAATTTCTGAGGGAAGAGCATTCACGAGATGCCACTGGGATCCATAGAGTGGTGAGGTTCCCTACTTAATGTGTCTCTGTCTCTCTCTTTCTCTCCCCCCACCTCTTTTCTATTTCCCTCTCTCTCCCTCCCTCTCTCTCTTTCTTTCCCTCTCTCTCAGTCTCTCATTTACAGTGAAATAAAACCCATACTATTGACTTTGGCATACGGGCTCATTGGCACCCTAATTCGGGCAGAGGCAATTCTCATCATTTTAATAACAGGATCAGAACATGGGGCTAGAAGTCCCCCCGTCCGGGGGCTGCTCCATGCCACTTCCAGTGGCCCTTTGTGACGCAGGCGCCTTGCGTCAGGGCCCTGGCTGACGCGGGACACTGTGATGCCCAGAGGCCTTTGTGACACGGCGGAGCCACGCCCCGCAGGGGGTATATAAGGGGCGCAGGGCCCTGCGTTGCCCCGTCCCAGGAGAGCCGCTTGCTCAGGAGGAAGCAGCTCCCGGGATCCCACTCTGCGTTCCAGCAGATCAGACATGGAGGAGGACAAGGTGAACCCCAACTCCCAGGCCCCCAGCCCCTTGCCCGGCTGGCCCCCGGAGCCTCTGGCTCCCGAGGTGGAAAAGGCACGGGCTTCTCCTGCTGGCAGTGAGGAGGTGCCATCGGCAGGGACAGAGAGCCCAGTCCCTGCCCCACCCAGCCTCCCTGGCCGCAGGCGGTCTCTGTGGGACTTTGTGTGGGGCATCGCCTGTGAGATCGTGCACAGGGCTCGGCTCTTGATCCAGGCATCTGGCCAGCAGCCAGAGGAACACAGGGACCTGGAGCAAAGCACGGCTGCAGAACTGGAAGCAGCAGCTCCAGCACAAAGGGAAGAGAGCCCCATCTGTGCCCCACAGAGCCCCTACTGCCCCCCGAGCCCCTCGCCAAGCCCGCAGGAGCTCTCCCTAGAAGAAGCCAGTAGCTACCACAAGCTCTCCGATTGGGATGAATGCACCGAGGAAGAGCTGTCCCACGGCAATGTCGGTAGCTACCAGGAAGCATCTGATTGGGAAGAGTCCATGGGCCAAGAGCGTTCTGAAGAGGAGCACTCCAATGGCCAGGAGGTGTCCAGAGGGAATGGGAAGAGACCCTCGGTGCAGTCCAGCTGGGAAGATGACAGCGACCAAGAGCTGGGCAGCTGGGAACAGAGCACTGGGGACAAGCCCTTGCCGCACGAGGACGATGAGTGGGACGGAGTGAGCGTCCTCGAGCTCTGCGAAGAAGAAGGCAGAGAGCAAAGACTGGCAGGGTTGGCAGGAGGCGGGCTCTCCTTGCCCGTCCCTCGCGAGGCTTGGGTTGAGAACTGGACATCTGAGCCCCGTGCCTCGCCTCCCCATCCGGAAGCCCTGGCCCCCACGGGACACACGGCCTCTCCTGCCTTTGAGGAGCAGCTGCCAGAGGCAGGGACACAGAGCCCGGTGCCTGCCCGGCGCCGCCGCCGCCCCAAGCTCTCCCTTTTCCAGCGGCGAAACCAGACCCCGATCGAGCAGCTGGGTCACCCCACGAAACGCGGCTCCATCCTCAGGCGGGCGCTGCGCAGCCTGTTCTGCTGCCCCTGCCTGGCACCACAGCCCGAGGATTAGGGCCCGCGGCCGGCGCCAGCCCGGGCCCCGCAGATGGCGGCCGGCCCGCAGCCTGCCCAGCATCCCGAGGCAGCCTCATGGGCTGCCTTTGCCTGGACACGTCCCGGCAGCCTCAGCAGGCCCCGGCTGATTTGGACCATCCCAACTGGGTCTCGCCAAGACAGGAGAAAAATGAAACAAAGAATAGGAATGAGAATAAGAAAAAAGAATAAGGTGATGTAGAAGAAGAAATAGAAGAAATTAAGAAGAAGAAGTAGAAGAATAGCGATAAGAGGTAGAAGAAGTAGAAGAAGTAGAATAATGAGAAGAAGTAGAAGAATAGTGAGAAGAAGTAGAAGAATAGTGATAAGAAGTAGAAGAATAGCGTTAAGAAGATGTAGAATAAGAAGTAGAAGAGTAGGGATAAGAAGAAGTAGAAGAAGAAGAAGAAGAAGAAGAAGAAGTAGTAGTGCTATCAAATTATTATCGTCTTTCCTATTTCTTTCCATCTCTCTCCCTCACATTTCTTGTCTAATAAAACCCCTGTTAAATGAAATCTGGATGTTGTCATCCTATGGTCTCATTTGCAGCTCAATTTGGGCACAGGCATCTCTCCCTAAGCCGATGGGAACACATTCTCTGCCCAGCCTGTCTTTATAGCACAGGTGCTCCAGCTCTCTGAGGATCTCCACCACTCTCCTCTGAACTCATTCTAGCAGCTCCATGTCCTTCTTATGCTGGGGCCCCCAGACACGGATGTCGTGCTCCAGGTGGGCTCTCAAAAGCTGGACTGGAGGGCCACAATCGCCTCCCCTGACCTGCTGCTCTTCGCTCCTTTCCACGCAGCCCGGCACGTGGCCGGCTCCCCGGGCTGGCAGCACACGTTGCCGGCTCACGCTGAGCTCCTCCTCCAGCAGCACCTGCAAGTCCTTCTCCTCAGCCCCTGCCCCGCTCAGCTGCGTGTCCCCCGCAAAGCCCGTGCTGAGCTGGAGCTCCACCCTCTCTCTGCCTCACTGGCAAAGCCGTTCAAGAGCCCCGGGGCCAAGGGCAGAGCCCTCCCTGAGGGACACCCCTCGTCCCCGGCCTCCACCTGGACGTGGAGCCACTGGGCACAACTCCCCGGCTGCGTCCATCGGGCCAATTCCTGTCGCCCCGCACAGCCCGCCCTCCAAAGCCAGGCCTCTGCAGCCTGGGGCTCGGCGTGTCTGTCCTGTGGCACTGGGCCTCACGGGGGCTCTGGGCACATCAGCGCTGCCAGAGACTGCAGTGTTATGGCTCATGGCTTAGACACTGCTAGCAGGGAGCTTTGCCCACCATGGCAGAACTGTGTCAAGACGCTGAGACCACCCAAGCCCAGCCATCCTTCACCCGACTCCAACTTTGGGCTGGGCCTTAAGCTGCCTCACGCAACTTGAGATACCAGAAAAGTGACACTATTGTTCAGTCACCCCTGGAGCTGGGACAAGGAAACAAGACTAAGGGAGGAGAACGTGCCCACGAGAAAGCCAAACTCAGCAGCTCTCCTGAAAATCAGCTTGGGCCAGGCTCGGCCTGCGGGAGGCCACAGCACACCGGCTCGGCTGCTGAGGCCACCTTTGCTCACGCTGCCCCGCAACCAAGAAGGGAGGGAGGAGGGTTTTGGGGCTGTGGCGTAACCTCTGGGCACAAGCAGTGAACAACCATCCTCCCTCACACAGCCTGGCTCCGCTCTCAAAGCCCCCCAGCCCCGGAAGGGCATGTCCGAGAGACATCTGTATAAAAACTTCAATTGTTGTGTCTATAAACCTTTCTAGAAGTGTCTGTGCATGACAGACTCTCTCTTGTTGAAGTTTTGGTATTTGTCAGAAGTAAGGTTTTTCAAAAGGCTGTCTCAAATTTGCCTGACAATTTTTGGGATGCCTTTGCCCTGCGGTTCTGCTGTATTTGCTAGTAGAAGTAACTAGAACAGACCCTGTGTTTCCAGTGAGGCTGGATAAGTGGACTTGTCTGGTTGGGAATTTTTGCTCAAGTGGCTTTTCAGCCATCAGCATTTGACCTCTGGACAGAGTACTGAGAGGCAGTGAAGGCTGAAGAGTGAAACAGTATAGAGTGGTGTATTGTGGTGAAGTATAGTATTTAGAGTACTGTGGTTAATTGAGTGCTGTGGTTAATGTGGGACAGTGTAAATTCTTAACTAAATGATGACAGATGCCTCATGTATCCAGAGACCTGATTCCTGGCAATGGCATATCACCACGTCTGACCCATGTAATTTGAGAAATCCTTATGAACATAGCCATACCCGGTATCAGAGATTATTGGAAAAGCTTTTTCTTGTCAATAACAAGCCCAGAGCAGAAATCACTGAAAAAAAAACCTGAAAAGGCTTTATGAAAGTTTAAATTTTATTAAAGAGTACCTTATCTATTTAAGTAAGAGTTTAGTGACTATTTTGGAAGAAGTTGGGAATGCCTATGCTTGATGGCTTGCATGAACAAATGTATTTGTATTTTTGCATTGAGATAAATAGAAGAAAGTTTTACAGGAATTTATACCCATAGGTTTAAATGAACCTGAGATTATATTATAGCACCAAAGAGAACTGGAGCCAGGAAAACATTTGTCTATTTTATGGATGTGGTCATTTAAAACACTCATCATATCATATTTTAAATGTTATGTCTGAAAGTTCTACTTGATGAAATACTGTGCAAAAAAACTCATCTCAAATTGCTGAAAGCATTCAAAATAAATATATTTGGAGAAGGGTTAATATTAAACTGCATCTTACCTAATATATAACAAACCCTTTTTTAGTATTAGTTTTATTTGACACTTAAGAACTTTTCTGACCCCTTACTCCCTAACTTTTCTAATTCCACTTTGTTCAAAAGGCAACACTGCTGCAATCAAAGATCTGCTTCACAACTTTAGTGGTCACATTCTTTTCCTTTATTGCATATTATGCCTGTTTCTTTACAGGGTGAATTTGGCAGGGGGTAATCTTGTTATCCAGTAGACAATCATGTTTCCTGAACATGCTCTTTTCAGTACAATATTACCAATAACCCTGTTAAGAAAAACCTCACACTCATCTTTGGTTCATTTTGTTAAATAAATTATATAAAGGCTACAGCTCCTCTCTGGAGAGCAATAATGGCTTTACCAGTCAGAAGTTGAAAGATTTCATTAAACTATTCTTAAACCTTTGAAGCTCATCTTCAAATAAGCCATTGTTATAAATACTAATTAAGTAATATATTTTGAGGGAAGGAGTACAAAGTGAGTACACAATTACCACAAAAGCAAAAGATAAATGGTCAATTTACATTCAGCAGGAGGTGATTCTTGATGTTCCATTAAGAGACATTAAACTTCTTGGCTAATTGTAAGGATCAAGTGAAGAAAAAAAAAATTTAGTGAGCTCAATGGGACATTGATTAAGCCAAAATACCAAGATCTCTATTCCCAGTGCAGGAGAAGTATTTAATTTAATAAAAAGAGTGACTCTTGTTTTATTCAGCTGGACTCCAGTAGATTTAGCTGGATTTCAATAGGTTAGAATGAAAATATTCACTCTGCTAAAACTTTAAATTGAAATATAATTTCTTTTGTCCTTCTACATCTTTTAACAAACAAGAATAAAAAATATCTGCAATCAAAAGCACTTTTCTATTAAAACTCTTCTGCACAGGAAGAGACATCATGTTATTTTGTTTAATCTAAAATCCTCTCTGGTTTTGGTTATTTGTATTTCTATACAAGCTCTTTACTGTATTTTACTCTGAAGATACTAAGATACTAGAAATATAATGCCTCTTTACATCTGGCCACTGCACAAACGCTTCCAAATATATTTAGAAGATAGCGCTATAAGAGCTCCACAAATACCAGTTTTCTAAATGTTTTCTTTCAACTGGGATGCATGAAATCAAGTTTTACAACCCTTAGAAAGTGAGTAATTGAATGAAAGGAACAGCAGGCATTATATCTTGAGGCTCATTTCAAATTTAAGTCCTTAAACTGTTCTTTGTGAATCCTACAAGAAGTAAACGAAGAAGGTTTCATCTCCTTTGGAGTGACTTTCCTTTTCACATTTTAAATGGTAGAGAAAAAACCAAACACTGCAGAAAAGTACCTTGCTGAAAGTATGAGCAGAAAGCTTTTACAACTTGAAACAAAATGAGTACAAGTTTGGTATTTTAGATCAAATGTCACAGAGGTCAAATTTATTTTGTAGAAGCATGAGTGTATTAATGAAAAAGGAGTTCTTACTTTCAACAGGTTTTCACCAAATGACTTCCCAAATGCTACATTAGCATCACTAAATGCATGACACCAGCAGTAGTGGTGAGCATTTTAGGATAAGTTGTACATTAGTTTTTGGGGGTTTTTTTGCCTCCTAGCCTTCTCTTAAATTATGTGTATGAGTAGGTCTAGAACGCAAATATTTTAGCATGAAAAGGCACACAGGCATCACCTTCCTCTCTTAAATACACAAAGATACAGCCCTACAAAATTTGCGAGTACAGCAGAGTGAGAAATAAGAAACACTAGTCTTATTAGTACAATGTAAATTTTAGCTGCTTCAAATGATCAAAGGGTTTATTTCCTATATTGGGTACAGGAAACAGGCTGCAGCTTTTAATTATAATAATGCCACACTAGCAATACAAAAATAGAAAGACAGAAGACCTGCATAGCCTACACCTTTAATTGATTTCCAGTATCTGTGAAGATTGAAATTAGATAACCTCTTTCAAATTAAAACTCTTTTCTATTGGGAATATTTTGCTCATTAAATTGTTCTCATAAGATACCATTTTTGAATTTCTGTATTTAACCAATACAGGTTGTTGGCTGCCATAAATGTTGCAAGAACTTCTTTTCATGTGAGATTTTACTTTCATCTTGAACATATTTGGATAATCCTTCTAGGAATCCCATGACGACCCAAAATTGACATATCGAAGACATAAATATTCCTTTTCTCTAATTGAGTGAATATGCTGATCACAAACAAATCATATTCTGACAATCTATTAACTTGACAGAAAGAATAATATTTTTTGAGGAAGACTTCCAAAATGGAATGACTTTGAAGATTCTGTCTCGTATCTCATTACATGAAAACAGGATATATTTCTCCGACAGATGCATATGGATTTTATCTTTCTGCCCTGGTAATCATTCAGAATTACAATTTGCACTATCCACAGAAATGTAAATAGTGGAAAATTTTGCTGCTCACAAAAGCAAGACTGTACAGTTTGACATCTTATTCCTTCTTAACTTGAAAAGCTCCTGGACTATGACTTAGCAAGACTTGCTTTTAAATGCTCAGTATGTGAGAGGTTCCCATGGTAGAAAATACAGAGCAGAGACAGCTGTTAACAGATTTACAGAGTGAAACAAGTTGTGTGACTTGGAGAAACAAGAAAGATGGTTGAACAATGACTTATTTTGGATGTTGCAGTGGTACAGAAAAACAGAACTAAGACTGGAAGATTCTGGTGCTACTGGTGATGGTGAAAGCAATAATGGGTGTCAGCTGAGAGATGTAAATAAAGGATGCCATAAAGAAATGCATTAGATTTGAATACTATATTCGTTTTCATTAATTAAATTGACTCAAATGTTGAGATTTTTGCCTTTTGAAGAAAACCATAATAATAGCAATTTCTTTTCAAGGAGAGGAAAGCACTGCCATCACAATAAATTCTCTGGTCACAGACATTATTGGTTATAATAGCTTTGTCTAAAAAGCCTTCTTACTCAGGACTGATCAATAAAGGTACCCGAACCATGCTAGGTCCCCTCTTTTTCTACTAAATTATTCATTGCAGACATCGTGTTCATTACAGAAGTTCTAATTTTTATAAAATCCTTCCCTAGGACATAATCCTCATTACAGAAAACTCTTCTGGTAGCCAAGTGGTTTAGTTATTTTTATATTCTACAAAGTCTAAGTATTTTCTCACACAAACATTGCAATTATTTTATTTATTTTCTGTTTATTTGGGGTTTTTTTCAGTTTCCTCATGTTTAGATAATTATTTCAAGAATATGAATTAATTACCCTTTCAAATCTCATTAAAATCCTTGTTGTGCCCAGTTTATATGCCAATAGTGGTCTAAATATTTATGTCATATCTGCTGCTGTTAATCTACTTATTTTTCATGTAATGTTATTTTTATCAGTGGATAAAAGACAGATTTTAAAACATGTCAACTTGGACGCAAAACATGCTCACAAATATATCCAGGTTTTCATGAACTCACCAAAAAAACAGAAAAAGAGGCTGGTATTCAAGGGGAACCATAAGCAATACATGGGTCCTGTGGCTGATGATGGAAAATAAATGCTAAACTGAGTCATAGTCCCGAATCAGGTAATAAATGGATTCTGCTAAAGATAGAGGTATTCCAAGAATAAAACATAGATTTAACAGGGACACTAGAGCATCCCTTCATGCCAGGATACTTTTCCAGAAGCTTGCTGCCTGAGGAAGGCTGTTAGGCCTTTACAGCAAATGAAAGAGATCATAGAAGCATTGATGGTTAATCATGGAATCACAGAATGAGCTGGAAGGGATCCACAAGGATCATCAATGTCTAACTCCTGCCCCTGCACAGGACAGCCTCAAGAATCACACCAAGTGCCTGAGAGCATTGTCCAAATGCTTTCTGAACTCTGTCAGACTTGATGCCGTGACCACTTCCCTGAGGAGCCCAGGTTGCAGCACCTAAGTAATATATGTATAAGTAATGGATCAAGAAAATATAAATAAGCCTAAGTAGAGGTAAAGATAACAAAAAAAACCCCAGATGTAAGTGCTCAGCTACCTGTCTGGTCAATCTCTGACCCCAAAATAGAGAAAGATACCCTCACCCCTGAGCATGCCTGATGAACCGTGGAATGTCAGCCAACTGTGATTGACAAAAACGTTATGACATTAATTAATAAAAGAAAAAAGATCAGGATTTTAATATTGTCTTTTTCTCCAGTTCAAAGGTCAAGCACACTGAATTTTTTTGGTGTGTTTTGCTGCTTTTTAAACAGTTTATCAAGACACAAAAGTGTCACCAAAGAAATGGCATTTTCAATAATAGAAGAAAAAATAACATTAAGGTTACAGATATGTAGAAGATACATAACAAATTTTAAATTAATTGCATATAAGATGTGAAACAATAGAATTTTTATTTTTTATCTAAAAGAGAAAAGGTTTCTTCACATGAAAATTCATGTGAAGAAACACATGAACACATGAAATGCTGAACATTGCAGCTTCCTTCTAAATGAAGAAGAGCAGTATTACAGCTTTTTTCAAAAAAAATCATTGGGACTCCTAGAATCAGTAAGCTATCATTACACAAGCAATTAAATTAAAGTAATCTTTTGAGATTTAATAACTATCTTCTGTAATGATCATAACTGTGAGGGACGATGACACAAAGTGTTCAGTTTTATTGCAGTATTTACACTCTGTTTCACTCTGCTGCCCCATTAATTTATAAGCTATATGTTCAAGACAGGAAAAAAGGAAGCAAACTCAATTATAAACTATACAGCACAAGGCATAGTCTGTTTTATATTTATTCTGGTCTAATTCCAAATATAGAAAATGGGTTTTATATTCTTAAATATATCACACTAATCATTTAGGGCCAGAAAAAGCTCTTTTATGTAAAGACTGAGACTAGATTTAGTCCTGTATTTCAACTACAGTTATTTGTGGAAACTGTTTCAAGGTCAGCAACCCAAGAAATCAGCTTTAAGAGAACCCATGTGTGAAAATTATAATCTGCAAATCCCTAATACAGAGGAACGGAGTCTTTATTACAGACAAAGGTGGACTCTGCAGTAGTTCTGGCTCATTCTCCAGAAGGAAAGATGAAAATATTCATCTTATCTGTAACAACCTAGAGTTAGTGACCAATTCATACGTCATCTAGCCTAGAGCCGACAATCTTCTACATGTTTGGGATTTATTTTTTCTCACAACTATACATGTAGAATGACTGCAAGTAGTAAAGAAGAATTACATTGCAGTCTCAGTACTGTTCACAGCTTCCTATGAAGCACTGCTACCTGAATTTGCCTTTCCACCTCTCCCTTCTGTCCTCACCCTCTTACTTTACTTGTGTCTCCTTAACCACAGTACTCTACTCTTCTACTCTTTCACTCTTCAGCCTTCACTGTCTCTCTACTCTGTCCAGAGGTCGAATGCTGATGGCTGAAAAACCACTTATGCTAAGAGGTTATCCCAACCAGACAAATCCACTTATCCGCCCTCACTGGACACACACTGGAACAGGGTCTGTTCTAGTCACATCTGCAAGCAAATGCAGCAGAACCACGGGACAAAAGCATCCCACAGACTGTCAGGCAAATTCGAGATAGCCTGTTGACAAACCTTACTTTCGACAAATACCACAATTTCAACTAGAGAGAGTCTGTGCTGCACAAAGACTTCTGGAACAGTATCTCCCATCCCCAGAATGGTTTCAGGGAAGATGAGGAAGAAGGCTGATGAGAAGAACTGGTACTTCTTTCACACAAGGAAAAAGCTCAAAAGGTTTTAATTCAGTAAAATATTTGAAGAACAGTTCCTACATACTGGTCTGTGCAGCAGTGAGCAGGAACAGAGGGTTCAAAATATGATGTACTCATCAATTCCTCTCTGAAAGCAGCAGTATCAGCCCGTTCTGTGAGAGATTATCAATAAAAGCCTTTGATGTGATGTCTATTGCCAGAAGCTCATTTAAGTGACTCACTTTCATTCCAAATATCCAATAAAGGCTATATTAGAATTAGATGTAGATACAAGAAATTACAGCAATGATTTTTGACTGCCTGCCAAACAAGAAATAACTGTAACTCAGAGAGGTGACAACAGAAAACAAATACAAAAAAAGAACTGCTCTCTATATTTTCTAGTAGAAAAAATGAGAGGTGTGAACAAACATGGGATAGGTTCAAAATTTAAAAAAATGAGCTGTTTCATCAGGCAGTATGCATTGCACTGTGGAGCTTAATTCAGTTTTAGAGGTCAGCAGAGATTCAAAAAGCAAATAGACAAACCAACAGAATGTTTATCTAGGAAAGGGTGTTTAGGCCAAGGGCATCCCCTCCAGCTCCAGAAGCCTTGAAGATGAGAGGCTGTTCTACCAGCATCATTGTGTGCTTGGCTTGTCCTTACAGCCTTCCCTAAACTTCCTGAACAGTTGCTATAGAAAACATAATAGCCTAGAAGAAAGTCATTGATCTCATGCGCTGCTCTTGTGCTTTGAAATTCAGTGAAATGAACTTACTATGTTTCACACATTTGACAGTAACAACCTTCTCATACAGGAAACAAGTGCCTCAAGTAGTTAATAGCTCCTTGCCTCTTTATATCACATTTACTCAATGAACATTTTGGAGCCCAGTGATATCCTGTGAGCAAATCACCCAGTCTGATTATCTGCGCTTATATAAGTTATGTAAAATCAAGGTTGACTTCGCATCTTCATGTGACCAATGGTTTACTTTTCACTTCAGAGCTATGATGGTACATATAAATATTAAAGGTTGTGGGGGTTATAGGGTGGTCGGAGGTAGCTGCTGTTCCCCGAGCTGTCTCTTAAGGGAGACAATCCGAGTGCAGGATAAGCTGCTAGCACACCCCTCTTTCTGCCCTGCGTAGCTGGAAGGCGCTGGTGCCACGCACCCCCACACCTTAAGTTGGAATAGCTCAGTACTACCAGAGACAAGGAGTCAAAGGAGGACCCACCGCATGCCCGAGTTCCACAGTGCTGGTTTATTTCATCCACAGAGATGGACGAGCGAAGAGGACGAGCACATGGCCGGGCCGCTTTCACAGAGTGATCTGAGGGCACAGGGGCGCTACAGAGGCAGGGCCAGGGAATGGAGCCACTGAGCAGAGGAAGGGGCAGGGCAGGGGACCAGGGCAGGAAGCAGCCACACAGGCTGCTGGGAGAGGTGTTTTTACATTCACAGGGTCTGGGAGTAAGGTTACATTCCAACTGCAAGGACTTGTGGGAGAAGCTTTTCCTTCACAAATATGAAGGTATTTTTTCAAATGCCTGAGTTTTTCCACCAGCCGGCCTCAGCCACTTTAGAGCTCCCTGGGTCACCAGCTGGCCCAGTGACCCCAACATCTACACAGTTTGCAAGGAAGGGAAATTCAAGCTGTCTTGTGCACAATCCCAGCTGAAGAATGATCTGCAAAAATAATAATCCTACTATCAAAAGGAGGGGAAAGGTATCAAAGAAGATCACAGAAAGATATAATCTTTATGTCTAGGAAGAATATATAATCTCCTGTCATAGAGAATATAAATCTAATACAATCCATATGATTTCACTATCATTACCACAACAAAAACAAAACCAAAGAGTAGCAAGGAAATCTGAGGTTTGCCAATTTTGCTAAAGCTGTCTTTTCCCCTAGAAAATTCTTCAAACCCGTTGGCAAACAGCAAACGGCCCTTTTGAAGAACTTCAAATGCCTCACATGGGAGAGACCTGGCAATCCCCCAAAAGCAGGCTTACTTCCATTGTACTGGCTTTCTTCACTTCTAAGAGAAAAAATCCAGCCTACAGACTTTGTAGAAATCAGAGGGGCACTGGATACCAGGAGGGAGCAACCCCAGCTAAATGGAAAACAAAAGACACTGCATTTTTCCTCCTCAACTGAGGGCAGAGCAATCTTGCTTTTCTGATTTAGTGTTGACTTCTCTTAGAAGTTTCTCGAGTCTTCTCATCTGGTTTTGTGAAGACTCAGACAGTCCTTAGAAACCCATGTGCATGAAAGCAGAGAAGACAAGAAAAACAAACAGAAAACTGAGGCAAATCTCCAGCACTAAATCTCAAGCATGCTATTTTACTTTTCCAAAGTTTGTCAAATCTTGATACTCCTGTGTAAGTACAGAATGAATGAGAGCTCCTTGCAATGGCAATGGAAGTAAATGTTAGCTGGTGTGAAGCGTTGGGTCCTCTCAACAGTTAGTTAGAATATCAGTGCCTCTAAGGAATCAATTATCAATCTTCTCAGTGTTCTTTAATGATTCATCTAAATAACATACTTTGTAATTTAATATTTCATTTAATTTTCTGAACAAGTTTGTCCTGGGGTGATGTTATGAGGCCACTTTATTCCTTAACCCTCCCTGGCCACACTCATGTCCTGTGGCCCCACCCCCAGGCCCATCTTAAAGAAAGTGTCCTTGGGCATTGAGGGAATGGTTAAGGAATAAAGCGGCTTCATAACATCACCCCAGGACAAAGTTACATAATGCGTATATCAAATCACACTGTCAGCTGATTCTTCATTGATGTATGTACACATTTTTCTGTTCAAATTCTTATTCATACAATATCTCAATTAGTAAATTTTAATATAAGGATGGATAGAACTTTGTTTTGCAAATTTTAGTCGCAAAGATGTATGTTTTGTTGATCCATTTTTGCTTTCAAGACTTTCAACAGACTACACCCTACAGGATGAGTTACACATTAACTGCTGACATTTTACAAACCTTTATTTAACAGAATGCATATTTCAGGATCTCGATGTCTCATGTTCTTGCTGAGCTGCATATCTCACCAGCTGAACATACTTCACCAGTGGAGATTTCCAGCACAAAGTTTCCGGTATTTTGCCATGCAAATATGTGCTCCATATTTAATTATGTGTAGTTCTGGTGAAGACAGACTTTGTAAAGCAAGACTGATCTGAACGTTTAAATTCTATCTCATAAATTCATAGGTCACAAAATAGCTCTCATTAGAGCAGTATCATTTTGCTTATTAGAAATTGATTCCACCATCCATAAACCTATACAACAAATAGAAGTTTTACTTTTAGGTGTCTTTTTTTTTTTTAATTTTTGGATGAGAATTTCTCTATTGGTGAAGATGCTTTTTGCTAAGGGACTACATGATGCAGACCAACATGGTAAGAACAGCTACCAATACTTCACTTCCATGTGGCATACAACTGGAAATCTCTTTCTCACCGATAATGTCATTTATGCCTAACGAATGAATGCCTCTTCTCAGAACGTGGAAAAAAAAAATCTGAAGTTTGAATGTCTTAACACCCCATACTCATCAGAAAGAATATTGCCTCTGGTTCTGATCCAGCCTCTTCTCAGGAGAAACTTACATCTTCCAGTTTTTAAGTAAATTATGAAGAATCACTGCAATAGAAAACAGCGATTTCAGATGACGGTATCAATAGGTTGCAGGCACAGCAGTGGAGCTTTCAAATTTCTGTAATTTATTCATTTGGCTAAAATACTGATTCATAGCATTTAAGGGATACTTTCTACACTGTTTTATATACATGGTGAAAAACTGAATATCTTAGAACAAATAGAAATAGCCTAATAGGAACAAGAACAAGCAAGAACAAAGAGAACAGAAAGAGACACCAAGAGTAAAATCCTCACTGTGTGATGAGTCTCCTTGGTATAGCTGGTCTAATAAATAATTTTTAGAGTAAGGAAGAGCTTCCAACTTCGAAGGAAGTCTGCAAAGCCTCAATTGGTACTTCTTGAGATCAGAGAAAAGGCTCTGACTGACTTCTGTAAGACATTTTGGAGTGCCTCTGGTTTTGTTTTCATGTTCTAAAGGAAGAGCCAGGAAATCTCTCTGCTTTTACCTTAACGCTGGGACCAGACATCATCTAATGAGGATAGCACTTCTTTTCTTTTTTGTGCTAGTGCTATGCCATGTACAATAGTCTAATTTAAAAAGAAAGCAAATTGAAGAATAATACCTTGCTTATTCTTCCACCATGCTCCAAACCATCCTTGCTCCAGCCAACCTTCCCTTCTTCAGAACCCCTACAAGCAACTGCAGCTGATTTGTGCATTTGGCAGACGGAACAGTTACACAGGTCTCTCCACAACCCTTTAGTGTATCTTCAGCTGGAACTGAACTTGGCTATGACACTCACAGGGGCTAATTCATATTTTGTAATTTTTCATATGGTTTGAACTGGGCCTTGGTAAATTTGTCAAGACAAAATCCTTAAAAAAAAAAAAAAGAAATATATTAATATAAATTGTTCAGTTACCTGCATATATCTTCACAACACTTCTAGTTTCTAGTTCTACTAAATTAATCCCATTATTCTTTAGATGAAATTGACTACTGTCTTTTACTTTTGTGCAATAACCCTTGTAAGCAACAGTGTTTTCATAACTGCTGAATTTTTACTAAGTTGCACTCCATCCCCAAGTCCTCATATTTTAGAATATAAGAGAATAATTTAGGAGCAAAATCACAACACATGATTACCCAAAGAAAGGTTCTGTCTATTGATATTTTTTTCTTTTAAACTAAAGGTACATCAACTAAATGCATCATAGAAATCTGAAAAGAAAAAAAATAAAAAAGTGAGCCTTTTTAAAGGTCAATATTCTTATGGTTATATCTTCAAAATATACCCAATCTTTAACGTGTCAGATTTCCCTCCATCCCCCAGCCTCAATTTGTTTTATGCTTTTAACACAAGCTTCAAGAAATGAATGATGACTTCTTGTGCCAGTGTAAAAATCACACAGATAAAGAACAGGCAACTTATATCTTTTTTTGGTGTTTTTTTTTTAATTAGATGATGTTCAGATGATGAAGTAGCACCATTTTATTAATTAGACTTATATATCTTTCTCTAAATTATTTTTCTGCACATTGAGAGGGCTATTAAGTTTCTTCAACACCCCATCATTAAATGTTGAGGGGAGAAAGAGAGAAAGCCTTCCCGAAAGAAGAAATTGCATGACGATATATTAAATGTAAATGGAATTCCATTTTTAGCATGCGGTCAGTGATGTATGAGCTCAGAACTCAACTCACACTGCATGAAAAATAGGAATTGCTGGAAGTCAGCTGCACTACCAAATGGAAAATCTTAGAAGAAAGCAGCACTATTGCTCAGCTCAGCTGATTTACATAAGGAAGAAAACATCTCTTCCTTTAGCAACTTGCATCTATTTTGCTCAGCCTAACAGTATGCATTAAATATTTCAACCTTGGTGCCAAAATCACTTGAAATAGAAAACATGGATGATAACAAAAGGAAATGGAGAGACTAAGGTCGAAGCAGGAGCCTATCACATTTAAAATAAATCAAACCACCATCTGGAAATAAAAGTGTGCTTACTGGATGAATGTGTATTGAGGTATCTCAAAAAACATAGGCTTGACTTAAAAAAAACCCGTAAGGATAACCTCAGTTAGAAAATTATAACCTAGATTTTGACCTTTAATTACTCAGCCTGAAAAAATCATGTGTCCATATTTATTGTAATTTTTATTCTAAATAGAATCAGTTCGTAATCATTTTTCTCTCAATGAATGAAGATTATTTTAAACCTTCAGTTGAAAGAATACTCATAATTCTTTATAAAATTACTCAGTACTAAGGCTTCCTTATAATCATTTCTCGTTTTACTCTATGAAAGTTAATGATAATACCAAGTATTCTCTTTTCTTTAAAGGTTGTAACATATAATGTCTAATGAATCCTCTTGGCTCATTTATATTTGACTATACCTACATTTATCCCTATTTCAGTACAAAGCTTGAAAGTCCAAAAAGGGACCTCCCTCAAATCAGTTTTAAACTGAATTGCTGTCTTGGGTTTTCAGTGTAAAACTGACAACTTCACTCATCTTCAGAAGCCAAAGTTGAGAATTTATTTTATCCCCTCTAGAAAAATTCTTTTTTTCAATAACATTTATTTTTCTGGTTGCAGTCATAGCTCTCAAATATGATTCACAATTCCAGGCAAAGGACACTTCGCTGCACACTCACCTCTAGTAGAGTGGATGCAAAACCTGTTTTCTATTTGAAGCAGCAGAATGTAAAATATGTGTACATTTAATCATATAAATCACATGACTCATTACCTCCCCAAGATTCTACTAGACTCTACCCTCTAAATGAAGTTTATGACCTTTGTATTTTCCTGTCATAAGTCTTAATGTCCTATTTTTACGACTATAATTTTGAATTGCATCATGACCTTTAATAGAGGGCATTGAAAAGTCACATGGCCCTTGAGTATGAGTTAAGAGTTTATTTTAGCCCCTTGGAAATGCAGAATGTATCAAAATACTGAGATGATGTAGTATATATGTGCCCGTGCAGTGCTCCAAGGGGAAGATCATCACTTCCTAGCACTTGCAGTAATCAGTAACTTGCAGCATCAGTGATTGCTAAGTATGCAGAAGACCTAATACACGAGGAGCTAAAAGACAACAATGGCAGCTAATTGGAACATGAAAGTGCAAGTGAGTTGGTTTTTTTTTTAATATTTTCTAGACTTTTACAAGGGGTGGTTGTCATCATCAGTTTCTCTGTTGAAAATACCTCAGAGGAAGCAGGCGATACTTTAAAATTATCTTTTACAGGAGCAGAAATAAGGTATACATATTTCAAAATTCTAAAAATGAAAACAATTGAGGAAGCAGAACCTCAGTTTTGCTGAGTGTACTTACATCACTTCATACAATCATATTGTAGTAGTCTGTTTCCATTACACTACTTATATGTTAAGGCACTGTTTAAACAAAAGCTTTATTGGAGGGCATCTATTTCAACATTTCTAAAGGACTTTGATACCTTTGTAGGCCATCATTTTTGCTATCTGCAGACTGAGAGCCCATCTTTCAGTTATATATGGTGCTTTCACTATCATAAAAATGATTCATGCCAGTCATCAGAAAAAATACAAAGAAATATTGCACAGCAATAAAGGGAATACTAGAAAAAATGTTTATTTCTGAATTCTTACACTGCTTGACAAAAAACCCCAACTTTTTTTCACATAAGAAAGAAAAGAATTCAGTGTTTACAATATCTTAAACAGTTTAGGATAAATTACTTCATGGAGAGAAAGTAGAAACCAAATTTGATGAAATTTTGTAAAAGCTATGTAATATACAGAACAAAATAGATTGTAATGGTTGTATTCTGGTACATATAGGATCATTTAGAATTTACTGTTCAGCTCTGCATATAATTTACTAAGTTATTTGATGAGCAATCAAAGTCACAGATTGGGTCATTCCATCAAATCCTGCACAGGTTAATAAAAACTAAGTATTAAATCCAAGTATTCTGAAACCAAGTATAATCAATCCTAAACTTGGTGAACAACAGAGATGGAGTCAAATCAAGAAAAATCTGAAATAGTTAAAGTTCTGATTTATTTAGAAATTATCTTTCCATTATCCTGAATCAAATCTTTTATCTGTAAATTATAACATTAAAATAATCTCAGCACAGACTTTCAGAAAATTATACATATTCACAATTACAATGTATTTGTAGTTGTCATGTACTTCATTTCACAAATTTAAGAGCTGTAGTTTCTCAGTTTTCATTTTTCTTTCCCTTTATATAATTTCACATTTTTTTCCCCAGTTCATTTCTCTGATCTGTAGCCCATCCTGCTTTCCACTCTTCAATAATTAAATTCCCGCCTTCATGACTGAAGCATGACTATGCTTTTCATTAGTGCAAGACTTAACTTTGCTTTTGTTGCAGATTCATGAAATGCCTTTTGAAACTTTTCAAGATGACACACACTTGAAGAACAGATTAAAAGCAGAGGAAAATGAACAGTAATGAACTCATTTTCAGAGAAAAGCTCTCATTAGCATGAGGTCTTTTTGATTTCTCAAAAAAAAAATCGCTCTGGTCTTAGGTGCAGCTCCTTCTCTTGCATTCAGGGGAGGGGGATGTTGTTGCAGGGGAGTCCTGTTTTTGGGGAGGGGGATGGGAGACAGGGGGAGAAGAGGGTCTAGTAAGTATTTTTCTTTTAGAATTTCACTGTATCACTGAAAACCCAATAGAGTGAATTAGGGGAAACAGTTCTACTAGTGCTTCCGGTATTCTGTTTTCCTTCCTGTTTTCAGAATTTGTTTTAAAGAATGGTGTGGCAGAGGGTTTCATCAACATTCACAGCAGGACAAAGAAGAGCTGATGTTTCTATTCTGCTTCTGGAAAAGTCATGATCTCTCAAAAATTTCCTTAGTGTGTTACTTCAGATCAGTCAAGGATCTAGTGGCTATGCTCCTTAACTCAGATGCAAGTGCAGTGCCTGCCTGATGTAGGTGGGTTTTGGGGGCCTCCTCTTTTTGATTTAGATGAGAAATTATATAACTGGATTAAAAAAGCTTTCCAGTGAGAGCTATTTCAAGATGTACCTTTTTATTATTTGATAATAAAAAATAAAAATATAGCAAATAATATGGTAAAGTACTTTTCAGCCACAGTTCCCTTGTGGTGAAATAATCCAACCAGCTTGTCTAGATTATTCAGTTGTCTTCCAATATATATCTGAAGACATGCATAATCTACAGTCAAAACATTTTTATGACAGAGAAAAGTGTTGAATCTTATCTCCCTCTCATGTACATTGGTGAAATCCAGGAACTACCCCAATTTGGGGCAAAAAAATGTGACTGAAATACCTCTAATTAAATTTCAGTTTTTCATAAAATAATCATGTGTATTATAAACAATAACAATGTGAAATTTTTCCCTACAAGTAAATGAATAATTACAATTTTCTGGAGACACATTTTAAACCAAATTTCAACTGTATGTAAAATTTACTAACTTTAATGAATCTTAAATCAAGTTAATATAGAAGATTATGATTCCTGGTATCATGAACAAACTATGGATCATAGTACAAATTCATAAATAGTCTAGCAGGTTAAGTCTCATATGAAAAGAAAACCACCATATTTGCCTCTTAGCTTGCCTACATAATCACTGTAAGATCACTTAAACTGTTGCAAAATTAGTGCATCACTACTAAAACACCCACCTAAAACTGGTGAAAAAAGAATCACATCTGTCCCCTTCCACTATAAAAAGGGAAACCGGGAAAGATTCTTTTGATAGATTTTTTTCTGACGAAAAATCAAGCACTAACATGGCAATATTGTACCTGAAAACCGTTTATTGAAATAAAACAAACAAGCAAACAAACTTTCAACAAAAAGAAACCTAAGTGTTATTAACAAAAAAAAAAAAAAACAAAAAAAAAGAAAAAAAAGAAAAAAAAAGAAAAGGGGGGGAGGGGAAAGAACGGGAAAAAGGAGCAGGGAGAGAGAGAGAAGAAAGAGAGCGGGGGAGAAGAAACAGAAGGCGGGGGACAGCGTTACCACAGAACCCTGGCTATCTGTCAGCATCGGTTTGGCAGACGGGGCGTGCGTGTTGCGAACTGCGGAGTGTTCGCGTAGCTGCGGTGGCGGGCTGGGCGCGATTTTCAAAGAGCAGCAAGCTGCGAGTCCCTTCCGCCGGCGGGGATCAGGCTGCTGTGGCCGCAGGCGCTCCCGGGGCAGCTGCGGCCTCTCAGCGTCGGGGCGCGGTGGCTGCGGGCGGCGGCGGCTGCAGGCCGGGAGCCGCGGGGTTGTGCTGCGGCCTCATTGCTGCGGGGTTGTGTTCCGGCCTCATTGCCGCGGGGTTGTGCTCCGGCCTTATTGCTGCGGGGTTGTGTTCCAGCCTCATTGCCATGGGCAACACGGGGAACACGGCGGCGCTCACGGCTGGATGCGGGCGGCGGCCACTGCAGGTTGGGTGCGGGCAGCGGCGGGCACGAGATCCTCACATCGACTGAGGCATTGAGGCTCTTTGAAACATTTAAAATAAGTCTCTCTTAAGCATTTAAATTGAGTTTTTCTTAAACATTTAAACGTTAAGGATTTAGTTAAAAGATTAGTTAGAATAGGTTTAGGAAACAAACACAGTAGAATTTAAACAAAGAGATTGATGATTAAGTGAAGAAACTGAAGCCGGAATAAACTCCTTGGGTCTAGGAACTGATTATTGGTTATCTGATGTTGTTCAGCTGGGCTGTAACAAGAATCGGCAGAGGAAGGGCCAGACAGTTACTGATGACCCCATTCAAAACCTGTTTTGGGAAAGGAACTGGGAGTTCTCCAAGGCCATATGTATTGTTAAAAACTAAGAACGTAAAGAGGTCATAGCGAGAAAGAAGAGCTACTGAGGGACCTCTCCCATAATTATGAGACCACCAACCCATTTCATAGAGCGAACCACACATGCTTAATAACTTTTTAGCTAATTTCCATACTAAGCAGGGAATGGGAGGTGTCTATGTTATAAATATATATTGTATTTTGAATATTTAGAACTTCCATGGATAAATAGACTTTGGATTGCTTTGTAATCTCAGAGCTGTGCTTTTGGAGCGATCCTCAAAGCTTCCCGGCGCTGGAATAAACATACCCTTTCTAACCCAAATGAGTTAGAGAGTCTTTGTCCGTTCCAGTTGGATATCGATATTAGCTCTATATCCATATTTTAATAAATCACGACAAGCTAGTTCTAGAGCTGGCACAGCAGGGCGAAGCAGGCACAGGCAGGGAGATAGGACCACAGGAAAGAGGGGAGCAGAAGGGGCCAGGCAGACCCTTCAAGCGGCGCAAAGCAAAAAGACAAGAGACATCGTGGTGTTGCGGCGAGCTGCTTTTATGTGCCCCCAAACTGCTCCCCCAATTTGGCTTCGCCGGCCCGTCTTTGGCGGGCGTTTTTCGGGGCAGCCGGGTACTTGTCCTCACCAGCAAGTGTGTGTGGGGGGGGGAGCTGCTCACAGTCTGAACCCAGCCCTAGCTGGGTGCCAGGTGAAGCCTCTCTGGGCACAGGGCAGCACAGGTTTTTACAAGAATTTTCTTCACCTCATTTGGGACTTATGTTGAGGCATATATATTGGTCCCTCTCAACATCATAAGAAAAATAATGTTGACAAATGTACCCTTTCATCTCACCCACCTAGTGGCATATCCAAAACATGCACTAATTTGGACTCTTGTGGTCTTTTCTCTGAAACAATTATTGAGTCTACTACTTTTCCTTCTGTTATCCAAACTCAGTGTCCTAAAAGACAGGGTAAAGATTGATTACATTGCTCTTATTCTTGTTTATTATCCAGTAATTTACTCTTTGTTCATTATATATGCTTCTTTAAAATACCATTGGATGTATCGAATACAACAAATAAAAATGTGCCATTTTTATTTTCTGAGAATGCAAGCAGCAGACATTTGCAAAACTAGTTTTATTAGTCCTCACAAAGTCCTGTTTTAAAAAACTCAGTAATTTTTTATTAACTTTGCTCTCAGTATTTAACCATGCAAATAAATTATGAAAATTAATAAAATAGAAAATTAATGTAAAGGTCGGTAGGCTATCAGAAGAAAAAGTGACCTTTGATGCTGGAAATCTTTGGAGATTTCTCCAGCTCTGCATAGATATATTATGCAGTGATTTACTCCAGACATTGTAATTCTAAGTGTGTGGGGGGGTTAAAGAAACAAAAGGCACATATGAATGTACATATCATTTAAATCTTTTATCTATCACTGTAAAACTACTGAAGTGAAACACACTGATGAGCAAGACTAAACTTAATTTTTCAACAGAAGAATGAATTACAAAAATGAAGTTTAGTGTTTTATGAAATGTATTGAATATTGTTCTATCATTTTATCAGTCTCCAACAGAAAGCTTACTTGAGAAGAGAAATGAGAATCTTCAGGATTCTGCTCCAACCATGAGATCTTCAAGAACCAAATGAAGAATAAGATTTTACTATATATCACATGAAATAAACACTTTTTTCATTTGGTAATTCCTTCCTTTTATCTTCTTGCCCACTCAAAGTGAAATGAAAATTTTTTATAAAACACAAAATTGAAGTAACATCATCTGTTAGTCACTTGAGGTCAGTGTTATTTGCCACACCAGTTTATTTCCAGCAGCTTCCCATTGCTTAGTCAAGAAGCAGAGATAGAGTACATCCTTTTGTTTCTCCACTGCCCCAATTTTGGAAGACAAGATGTCTAGGAAAAGCTCCAACTATATCACTAGAGATATCTAAATAGTTGTGTGTTGTCTAAAATCACAATTTTGTAGGAATCCTTTGTGTTTCTATGCAATTTTTTTTTGTAATGTGTATTTCTACATTGTTATGATGTCACATGTATTTAAAGAGCTTTCAAAATATGTTTTCAATTTCGACATATCATATAAATAGGGATTGCATATTAATAACTAATGCTGACAGTGACAGCACAGCAATCAAATTATGTTTTATGACATGTTAAGATAAAAAGAGTATTGGTAGACTTTCCTTAAAAATACAGGTGAGTCCTTCAAACCTCCTACCTCATTCATTCCAAGCCATAGAAAGCAGAGTTCAATGCTTCTCATTTAGTCAGCATCCTTCTGGCTTTCAACGTGGAGTTTAGAAAAAAAATATGAATGGAAACTTAGGACAACAAAATACTTTTAGGAAGAAAGAACAGTTAAAAAGATTTGTTCACTTAGAAATGTTCAGGTGACTTATTTGTGGAAAATACAGTAAAGCATAGAATTAACTTGCACTATCATCTTGCACTATCATCATAAGAACCAGCATTTCGTTTTTTTCCTTATACTTTTTAAAGTGTGGACGATCTTGTTGAAGGACAACATGAAAAGCATGAATGAAGTGGCTGGAATAAAACTAATGCCAGGGCATTTTACAGTACCAAGGAGTCCTGACCTAATCTTTAAATTTTTACACAAAATGAACCTGATCTTCAGTTGCCTTCCATGAATAATTCACACATTCTGCAATTCTTTCTAAGGAAGGAAAGGTGTTTCTCAGAAATTATTCTAACATGTAAAAATCAGTGAATTCAATTACACAAGCTCTTTCAAAACTGCACTCAAAACTTCCAGTAAGCAACACATTAGGTCAGTCTGTTCATGTCAGAAAAAGGTCGATAAAGTCAGTACCTCGAGACTGCTATTTCCTGGCTGATGTTTCAGGTTAAAAATAAAACCTGTTTTACCAAAGCTATGACACCAGGAGTAACCAAACTCAGGTCATGGAAACTGTTAGTTTGCTGGCCACTTTCACTAAGCATTTTTAGTTTACCATGCTCCTGAGTCTTCTTTGGTACTGAAGATATTATGAGGTTCATTTGTTATACTCTGAGTGCTCTCTTCCTGTCCACCTTTTCTCAGATCTCTGCTGTTTTTCCTGGTTCAATCAAATTTCTCATGCCTGCATACAGCCTGTTACATTGACGTTG
Organism: Monarcha castaneiventris obscurior; assembly: GCA_026261815.1. Lineage (NCBI taxonomy): Eukaryota > Metazoa > Chordata > Aves > Passeriformes > Monarchidae > Monarcha > Monarcha castaneiventris. The sequence goes on from JAMPIT010000040.1 coordinate 3,101,071, forward strand.
CTTATGCTAAGCTCATTAAACTGTTTTTTCCCTTAAAACTGATGCACAAGAAAACTGTCAAAGCTTTAGCTTGGCTGCAACTTCGGTGGGTTTATTACCAAAGGTTCTAAAAAGAGAAATAATTACCTAGTAAGCTGATTTGTTGGTTGTTTTTTTTTTTTTTTTTTTTTTTTAAAGTACAATCTCTTTAGTTACTGGCTACCTTTGTCCTAATTTTTTCTGATGTTTATTCCAACTCTGAGGGAAACTATAGAAGACTGTTAAAATCCCATAAGCACTAGCAGGGTCATCAGTTTCACTCAAAATATATGGATCATATCTACTTGTAGGGCTACTTTGAGAAGATGGCTGTCAGCATTACAATGCACAGTGGCCCCATTCACTACTCAGGCTAATTTTATTATGCTGCTTGTGTACTTCCTTTGAAGCCAGTAAATTGAGGAACAGACAAAAGACCACAGGTAGGCAATTATGCCACGAGAAACTGATAGAGATTATTTTGCCTTCCTCTGACTCTGGGTACTTTCTAGGAATGTAAAAAGAGATTTATGATGGGAAGATAAAGGAAGTGCCATTCTCACATTCAGTCAAGCCTCCTTCCACACAATTTTCTTGGGCCTTGGATTCCCCACTAGTTGATGTTTGAGCCTTCAGAGCCATCTAACCAAAGTGGTGGCAGCAGAATTAAGCACCTAGTTATAGAATCACAGAATGGTTTGGGTTGGAAGGGACCTCAAAGATCATCCAGTTCCTACCCCACTGCCATGGGCAGGGACATCTTTCACTAGACCAGGTTACTCAGAACTCCCTCCAGCCTGGCCTTGAACACTTCCATGGATGGGGCATCCACCACTTCTCTGGGCAACCTGGTCCAGTTCTTCATCACCCTCCCAGTAAAAAAGTTTCTTTCTCATGTCTAAACTGAACCTGCTTTTTTTTCCATTTGAAACTCTTTTCCTGTCAATATCTATTCTTGTCTCTCCCCATCTCTATTGCAGACTCCCACCAGGTACTTCAGGTACAGGTATCTGAAATTTGGTACCTAAATATTTAGTACCTAAATATGAGTGGGGGAATTTAGAAGATTTTACTGTGCACATATCCACCAAAAATTTAATTCCTGCCTCATTTTAAGATATGAACACATATAAGCAATATTCATTGCTGCTATTGACTTCAGTAGCACAAAGTGTGCATTGATGTTTGATTAGAAAAATTATTTGAGTGAAACCCAGAAAATAATGAATAAACCTCCAACACATTATAATAGGGGAAAAGGTTGTTTTGGGTTTTTTTAACCTCATTTTGTGTTTCATTTTGAATGTAAAATTAAAACAACCAGGAAAAAAAATCTATAGTACCAGACCCCAGCAGACGTTTTTCTCCTAATTCCACATAACAGTTCCCTCATCAGCCTATGCAGCTGTGGCATGTTTCATTTTTCTCTAAGGAAAGGAACATCCCATTTGCATGGAAAAAGAAATCCCAAGCACCCTATTTTGATTCCAAATCCAGAAACACTCTGTTGAATTCTTCTTATGCCTGATGGATATTTTTTTCTCCACGTTTTAAACATCAGACTGCAATCTTTTCTATTACCAGCAGAGAGCAATGTAATTAAGTTGTTTATAAAAGGCTTTTCAAGGCAATTGCTGTGCAATCTCCTCCAGAATGCCCCAGGTTTTGTTGTTGCTTTGGCCTTGGGCTCCCATGCTGAATGTTTTAATATTAAAACTGCTATTGATCTTGGAAAGGTTCACACTGTTTATTTCTCTTTTAATGCCCAAAATGCAAGGTACCTTCTCAATGCCTGAAAATACCTCTCAGGAAAATCAAGACGAAACCCTCTTTGCTACCATGCTTTTCTTGGCCTCAGTCCTCCATCTGAACATAAATGTGGTAATGGTATGCCTCACACCCATAAAAATATGCACATTAATGAATAGTTTTAAAAAGAGTCTCAGAGGTACCTCTTGAAATGAATTAATGGGCAAATTGGAAGGAAATCAACTGAAAGTACATGAGAAATGTAATTTAGTTCTCTCTATGCCTTTGCTATTCCCTCAAATTCATCTGTGCCAGCAGACACTCACATACATATGAAATGAAACCTCACTTTCAAAGTGTAACTGCAGGGAAACCTGCACTGAGAACACACAGTAAAGCATTATTTTACAGTATGCAAGTTTATGGGTCACGAGAGCCCATGCAATGTTTGTAAAGATTATCCCAGTGATAAGGCTCTGTGGTTTTATTTGCTGAATTCTAGATATATTCAGACACCTAGGAGTTTTTAGAAAGATAACCAAGGCTCAGAAGAACAGAACAGCCATCTGTCAGATTTCATAAAATCTCACAATACTACAAACTGTATTAGAGTTTCATAATTCATGAAGGAGCAATATCCCCTACTGAGATTATAACCAGTCAAGACAACACCAAAAATAACTGGTAAATCTGTCAGTGGGAGTTCCCCCTCCTTGACTGTAAGGAGAAAAAAGTATGAAACAGCTGGAAAATAAACTCAAAGTATGATCGGCACAGAATAAAAGAAACCATAAGCTGATTGCAAAACAGTATCTTTATTTATTTCTCACCCAATTTGCAACAAGATTTGCATGTGTATGGAAACAGTAAATGCAAAGTGATAATTTATTTCTCTGTATCTATACATAGATTCCACAAAGGCAAGAAGAGTAGTCTTATGCCAAAACTATTTCATTGCAGTGCTAAAAAAAAAAAAAAAAAAATAAATAAAAAAAAAAAAATGTTTGAGTCTTTTCCTCATTGCTTTTATGGCAAAGTATTTGGTGTCTTCAGTTCACTGTGTAGGAAATGGTAACAGTATTTCCTGTACACCTGTGTATTTGTTGATGGTTTGGGCAGGAAGATGAGATTGCAAGTTCTGCTGTGAGTCAAACGCTCACAATAAAAGGCACTCCTTGCCTGCTTATTCTGCAGAGAAACAAGCAGCTTATGCTTTATTAATATATCCATAGGTATATATACACATATATACTGCAACAAACACAATTCAAAGTTCAGCTGAGAGTTTTCAATGGTACTGTAATATAACCAATAAACAGTAAAAAATACCAGGAAACCAATATTACTAGAAAACAGAAAAGCCTTTTGTACAAAACACACATTTTCTAGTAGGCTACAAAAATCTGAGGGTGAGCGTTCCTACTGGTACATCACAGGATATGTGAAACCCCACAGGAAACAGCATTCTCTGTCTCTTTGCATTTCCAATTATTTTCCTCCTAAGACTCAGAAGAAAGGCTTATGAAGAGAAGACTGGTATCATCTGCTTCCATTTCACTCATTTGCAGCTCACAGAGTCTTACTTCCACTTGCAACTAGAAAATAGCTTCTTTATTTCCACAGAGGCAGCTATTATAGAGGCAAAATTTCTTCCATACCCCTTTTATCTGTCATGTTCTGCTGGCTTTTGTTCACAAGAAGAAGTCAGAAAGGATCAGATGGCTTGGCACATTAGAAGTTCATAGTGGGGAAAAAAAAATTTCATCTTCTTTTACTGGAGAGTGACTGACAAGAAGACAAAATTACCAAAATGCTTATCAGAGTACCTCTATAACCAATAGGAGTAATGGTGCCTGAGAGTTAAGAAGTTTTTGTCATTTGAGAAATAGTGGAGCGCAGGAGGGAATGGTGAAGTTTCTATTCTTGCAGGCTATTCAAAGGTGCAACAGGTTAAACACATAACTGAGAGGAAAAGAAACAATATTGATTTAAATCATCCTTTTCATGGACAAGAAGATGAATTTGTTCTATAAAGGCCCAGTTATATCTATCAAATTCTAGAGGGATTCTTCTTTGGTAAGATGCTAATTGAATGAAAAGTTTTTGGTTTACTTCTGTTGCTGGGATACTCACAGTTTCATTCTTTCACACAGAAATATAGTATAGTGTATTATATATTATATATATATAGTGTATATATATATATTTTATATATAGTATATACGTATACACAGAAATACATTATAGTATATTATAAGCTGAGACAACAGCTTAGCCCAAATCAGGGTTGCTAATAAACCTTTTGGAAACACAGGAATAGTTCAGACTTTAGATACAACTATTCAGTCGGCAGAGCCTCACATTTTCAAGTGTCATTCCTTTAGGAAAAAAGACCAATTCTTTTTAGGCGAAATACTTTCTATTTCAGTTGAGTTGACCCTTTTGTTTCTAACATTTACTCTATACTATTAGATGCAGTAAAAACTAGTATTAGATTTGGGTGCATATACACAGGCTTCACATAGAGATGATTAATGACTTCTGTTCATGTGGCATTGCCAAAACTCCACTTTCCTGTGCAGTGCAGCAGCAAAAAAATTATATATAGCAAGGAGTTCATAGTTCAGAGAATGCCATCTAAATTAATTACCACTTTGGAGGGACTGATTCATCAAAAAAACTTGAAATAATTAAATGTGTACAGCTATGCCTAAACAAGAATTACTACAAGAGGATGAATGAACAGTCAAACACTTATAAACATTTTAACATCTATAAAGTCATCCCAATTAAAAAGTCAATGTTTGCATATCTTGACCATATCATGGCATCATAGGTTGTGACACTGAATTATACTGGGATCCAACTGCAGCCTAAAGTCTAGAACTGTGCAGAAATGGAGTGAAAAAACATCATTTTAGCATTAAAGAAATGATAGTGTAGTTCTGATTGTAGCAACTTGGATCTGTTCAGCATGAACAGTCACACACCACCTGCCCATGCTTGCAAAAAGCAGTGGCTCCAACCGAATTTCAGAAGCATTAAGGACAAAACTCTACCTGCCTCCACAGAAAGCAGCAGGGTGCATGCTTTAAAAAGCCATCCCATTTTCAACATTCTAAAAAGCACTTTGACAAGGTAAAAAATTCACCAGCAATTCAATCTGGACAAGGGCAAAACCAAAAATGTCTCTCAAGATGGATGCCAAAAAAACACCGAAAGCCCCAAACCTTAAAGAGCTAGCTAAATGTTGAAAGACTTTCTTTTCTCCAGGTATGAAACACTGCTCTGCATTCAGAAATATAGAAGATGATGAAAACAGCTATTCTATTATAATCAGTGATTTTCTTTTTTTTCTGAAATAAAGTTTCATGTATTCATGCTGCAGTTTTACTTTTTATTAGCCTTGAAATGTCACCCTATTTGAACCAATATGCTGATAAAATCATCAACAACAATGGTAAGAATGAAATACACACCCAGACACATCCTTTTGGTTCCATGGGAAACCATCCATCAACATTCAAGACAATTAAGTGTTTATCTGATTTGCTGCTTCATTGCATATTCTTCCCCCTTGTTCATGCACAAAATGTTCTTTACTCATGTTCATTTAAGTGATCCAGAAAATATCATTCTGTTTTCCACTCCCATAATGGCCTAGGCAACTAGTGATTTTGTTTCACCAAAACCATTTAATTTAGAACATTAGATATTGTATAGTCTCTGGTTAAACCCGTCATTGCATTTGATGTCCAAATATTTTCATTTTAAAGGAGAATAAGTCATGTCTTAACCAGCTAATGTAACTTGCTGAAGTTTTATATTTTGTAGCTTTTTGCATAAAAGAAGTTTGTTTCTTTTGAAGAAAGGTCTACCCTAGGTATTATAAAGACACATAGAAACAGGAATACTAGTATAGTTTTAAACAGAAACTTGAACAGTACTTTTAATGCTAAAGTTGCAAGATTTGACTGCCTAATTACACGGGTACGTGGTAGCATTAAAATACTTTATTGGGAATGTTATATGAACTTATTTTAGAGCATAAATTATGTAACCTTGTTTGTCTAAAGCTGTATCAAGATATTCAGGTGTCCAGATAGAGATCTTTGCTCCAATATATCCCCCATTGCATTGTTCATAATTGTTAAAGCATTATCTAGACAGACAATAAACTCTGTGTTCCATATATGCACACATGTATATAGGGAATGTCACCTGCTGACAGCAAGAGTTTGAACTTAACAATAATAAACATGAGTAGCTTTTGCTCATTTGCCCAAGTGTTCTGTAAAATGGCTGGTAAAGAGACACCTTTGAAACAGCATTCAACCCCCTCCTAAAATAATAAAGCTTTGTTTCCCTCTCAAATGATTTTGATGTTTATAGAAAGTAGTTTATACTATGAATTTCCCTTCTGTATCAATTATCCACTGGAATGAAAAAATCTACTGGAGGGAAAGAAAAGAACACACTTCAGAGTATTCTCCCACCATCTGGTCTTTCAAAGAGATGCTGTCAAATCACCTTCACTGAAGTACTGAGACATATAGTAAAAGTGTCATTTTTTTTTAATCTTCACCTGAGATTGGAATGAGGAAATCACAGAGGTTTCATCAATAGAAAGCTCATCTCACAGAACTCCTCTGAGCACGTGGGTTTTTCTCCTTTTCCACTGCTGAAGAACGGCATATTTGTTGAGATCATTGTCCTTGTGACAATTACATGACTGAAACTTGTAATACCATTTAAATAATAACAGTAGTGCTTTGGCTGTAATTCTTTTAAGCATCCAGAATATGGAGAACTGGGCCAGGGCAGGCAAAGTGAAAACTGCTCTTAAAGATTAGGATTACAGAATGTCATTTTTTTGATGTGTTTTAAAATGGACAGATAATAACGTACTTCTCATAAAGGCCAGAAAAAGATTGGGAAGACAGGAAATATGAGGAAAAACAACTGCTGACAGTAGAAAATCATTGAGAATGTCTAAGAAAAGGCAATATTAGACTAAACACTCTGAGACGATGTCAGGTTGTAAACTGGAAGAATTAAATAAAATGTTGAACAAACAAGTACAAGGCAAGGAACTACAGAACTGTTTCAACTGTTTCAACACATTAAATTAGATGAAGCATTTGCCTATGGCACATGGAACAAAATGATGCTTTATTAAAAATCAGTAAATGTTGTCTACCAAGTAACAAAAGAATTCCACAAAATGGTCAAATTCATATCTGAATTATAATTCTGTATACTCTGGGGTAAACCTCATAAACCAAATAACCCCAATAATTGTGATTACATTTAAATGAGTCATAGCTGACCATAAGTATTCAATCAGCAGTGATAGCTACTTGAAGATATCTGCCAACATACAGCAAGAGTTATAATGTATAATGAAGTGATTCAAATGTTACTGAGAAGAGATTAGGGAATGACATGAATGCACTAATTTAAGTAATTTCATGGGCCAATTCCCTTAATTACTATAACTGAAAAGACAACTGTACAGGACATTAATTTATTTTTGGGTTTAGCTCTTGTTTCTGGAACGGCAGTAACATGGGTATTGCTACCATTCTTTAGGAGGCTTGTTGGCAAATGCATCAGCTTTGACACTAAAATTGACAGGGGACAGGCAGAAGAGGAGTTCAAGGAAATCTTCCCACACCAAAAAAATTACTTTCTTAGCTCCCTCTTGCTACCAAAAGTCAAATATATCATTCTGCCTTATTCAGTGTCTCTCTTTTGATTGCCATTCATCTTTTCTCTTCTAGGTAGGAAAACCCATAAGTGGATTCCAGACCATCACATTCCAGTAACTCTATCATGTAGCCACTTATCATCTCACAGCCTGCATTGGCATTAAAGTTCCATTCTTATTTCTGTGACAGAGACTGTAACACGAATAGGATTGGCAAACCAGGAAACTGTTATGATGGTGATTGTAAAGAGGACGGAAAAAAAAAGCAATTTTCCCCTATTCTTATATTCTAAAAATTACACTTGTGCTCCTGCAATGAAATCAGTGATGTTGGTAAGAAGCAGAAATGTCTCAGAATAATAATTTATAAAAATATCAGGCTTCTCTTGAACACAGATACATATGCAACTAAAGTGATTTTTAATTAACATTTTATATCAGAACTCATCAGAACAGTCAAAGTGGTAGTAATGTTAAACTTTCTCCAAAGAAAATTCAAAGCAAAGCATCATCTGTGAAACTGTTGCAATGGAGCAGAAACAGGTTGGATATTTTTTCCCCAGTGCAATTTTCTGCCTTAGTGAAGAAGCACGCATTAAAAGCTGGTTCATAGCATTCCAATATCCTTTGTAATATTGTAAGTTCTTTTAAAGTTGGTGTGATAGGTCTTATGTCTTTTTTTCCAATGTTAACAGAAATTATTTTCAGCCTAAGAAGTAATCGGCTATTATCTCTATCCTGCGGCTTTTCACTTGAATTAGTGGACTAAGACAACATACTAACAAAAATCATCTTGTAAGAGAATCAAAGAAGGATGTGTGATAAACAACTCTGTAACAAGCTGGACCATGCCATGTAGCATAGAGTTTTCCCTCTGTTAAAGAACAATAAATCATTTTCACCCAACACATCTGGTTTCCTTAGTGATTCTTTCTCACTTTTTCAGTTTATAGAACTTCATACACAGCAGTTCCTCCCCTGAAGCAGAGCAGTGAATCAAATCAAGCATGACTGGATAACTGTTTTCTAAATGTAAGAAACAGATCATGAACATTTGAATTACCAGCAAAGCAGTTTCATTCATTTATTGTCAAAAGTTAGAAACATCCATTCTCTGTCAGGTAATTAGCAGCATGAGTATCAGACAGTTGTCAGCTGCACTTGAAAAATGCAACTACCCCTTTAGGTGTCTATAAAAGGCTATGAGTCTCATGAAATGTGAGGTGTACATAAAAACAAAACACCAGATTCAATTACCACCTTTAATTAATTACCACAGTCAGGACTTTTAGACTTGTCTTGACAGATTGCTGAAAAAGATTCAAAACAGCAGGAGTCATCAGAGAATCCAGCTCTGCAAAATGGAGAAGATCATGATGCATCGTTCATGCTTTTAAACCCCGTGTTCTGAAGTAGGATGCCTACAGCATTGATTTTGTGCATGTAACTCTAATTTATGCCTGAATTTCCCTGGGTTTCCAGAATTAAAAACTCTTCTCCCTAGGAGCTTGATCAAATACATACTTCTGTAGCCCATCTCCATGACTCCACAGAAACATTTAGCATACTGTCTAAAAAGGGGTTTGAGCTACAGTCTCCCCACCTAACCAGTTTTGCTCATGATTTCTCAAATGATGGTTATAGGTATAGCCTGAATTCTGGATATGTCAGATCCCACATCTCCACTCCTGCAGGAGGCATCATATTTCCTACCAAAGGTCTCAGGCAGAGACTCTGTAAGTAGAACCTATACAGAATTGCTAAAATACATGGAAAATTGGGAATAAATTTAGATAATTTTCATCTGATGCTATAGGATTAATTAACAACACTGTTGAAAAACTATCTAAAAAATTAAGATATAGTTATAAAAAAATAATATCTGGGTTTTACCTGAATGCCATCTTACCAAATTAATAGTTTGACTCTGCAGTACCACAAGTTGGAAGAAGGTTTTTTTTTTTGTTAATATTGAAATCATCCATCAGATACCTCTTAAAGCTCTCAAAATTTTTATATTAAATACTTGTACCTTTGTTTTTTTCAATCTCAGTGCATAATACTTCTTGCCAAAACAGAAGAAAAAAAATATAGTGGCTTTTAAAACATTAACTCTGAAAAATCCACAAACATTTTTGAATTCTGTCACCTCCCCACATTGCCCTGAGCAGATTATTTTGAACATGGCATTTGTAAGAGGTGTGAGAAAGAAAAGAGAATGGCTTCAACTGGCCTTATTTTGGAAATTACAATATAGCAGCAAGGAAACTTTGAAACTGTTCTAAATTATGTTTAAGACAGATGATCACATTTTTATCCTCTTGTGTCTTTATTTTTCCCTTCCTCAGGTATATTAACCAGAGCTTTTTTGAAAGTCTAGACAGAGAGTATGTAATATTTCATCCCAGTATCTATCATAAAAATGAAGGTATTTTTTATTTTGTTATACATTATGATCTGTTGTTTGTACATGGAAGTCTTTTAGAATAGGTTTTACCTCTCCTGAAGTTACATGTTGCCTCTCGTAACCTTACTAAAGTTATATGCATGTATCTCACAGGAAATCAGAATGGATGACTTTGGAAGCACTGTAATTAGAAAATTACAGTGTTTTTAAATCCAGAGGCACTATAATTAATTACTGTTCTCTATATGTTTGAAAGTTTTATTGATTTTTTTGGTTTAAAATTAATAAATGCCTGTGTTTTACCATTTCAAACCTATATGAAAGTATCTTAATTTTTGAATAATTAGTTCTCTTACCCAGAAATGGCAAAATTTTCTAGGGTAAACATGCTTTGTGCAGATGTACAATAGAAGTAATGGTGTACCTGGAATATTTGAGTACACATGGAGATTGAGGGAAAGATATTTGAAATGAGATATACTTCACATGGAAGATCAGTAATATTTTGCAGTGCTCGCTTACACAGAAACAATATTTTCATGATATAATGCTGGTGAGGTTAATAACTGGCTTTTTATATCTGGATTTTTTGTTTTATTTTTTGCTAAATTTTTCACTAGACTGTGACTTTCACAGGTTTATAGAAAACTATTAGCCTTGTAGAAGCTGTCCTGAAACCCGAATTGTATTACAACTAGAGACAAGAAGAAAACAAAATGAATGCCAGAAAGTAGGTTTCCCACTTTTCTGTATATGGAGCTATTTGATTCTAATGGCTTTCATTAAGAAGACAAAATTTCATTGAATGGAACAAGTAGCAAACCAATGAAGATATATTACCAGAAAACTTCTGTATCTTCACAAATGCTGTTTCACACTTGTCTGCCAATTTTGTGCTCTGCACTTATATAAATTTAAAATTAAAAAGTGATTAAAACTGGTTTGGTGAATGAGCTAAAACACTAAGGAGCATCGAGACACATTTCATCCATAAGGTTTTATCTAACCCTTTTAGAGGTGTGAAGATCTGCTGCATCTTGCCACACCTAATGACAGGGTAAACAAAGAGGACAAAATATGATAATTCCTTTATTATCAGTAGTGCTTCTTTGCAGAACAAGACTCACTAAGTTAAAGTGTATTGTTTATACTATTTTTGTAGCTTATGGGTCAGTACTTTCTGATTATATTACAAGCAGTTTAGAGAGATACAGGATGCACCTTGAAAAAAAATTAAACTGTCAGACCTGGTGCTTCTAAGGCTTTTTGACCAGTATCAAATATCAAGATTTCAAATACTGCTCCTCTAAGTGTAAGTTTTCTCTCAATGCAATATGCAATCAAATAAGCACAGGCTTTGTTTCTTCTCTTCTCAAGAGAGTTAGAAAATTAAGGCATCAGAAATTTAAATCAAATGTCTTTTAAATTTACGCTTGCATTTTAAATATTCACCTCACTGCATCTTAATGTCAATGCAAGGGGGAATTTCTCACCTACTACACCATGTACACCATTTTTATGTAAGTCTCCCTTTCCCATGCTTTATACACCTCAGCCTTTTACATTGACATCACAGGTGACTCAACAGATTATCCAGTTTACTGTTCTACTCGGCAAGATTACTAGAGCTGTTCTCATTTGCCTGCACTTTATCTGAACTAGAATAATGAACAAGAGCTGTTTTTCTCATAGAGGTTGCAAGCTTCTCCAGACATATTTCCTGCAGTTTAAGATGTCAACAAAAAAAAATGTGTTGCAACACAGAGATAAAACAGTCCTAGAGGAAAAGGACAGAGCTTGACAGACTGCTAGTTAAAGATACTTCTCTACAAATATAAGAAACACCCCACATCAAAATTATCTGTATGTTACTGAAAAAAAAAAAGTTTTATTAAAAAAACACACAAAAGATTTATAAAATGTTTTTTTATGCTGAGACACTCAGAAGATCTCTTCTAGTTCTCTCTCACTTGTGCAAAGAAGAGTTCAGGGAAAATTAGTGGACAGTGGAAAAAAAGTTTGTTAGTTAATGAGCCTAACTTCCAAAACTGAGTATCGTGGCCTTTTTGCAAATAATTTAAAGTGTGACTTAAGAATTTTTTCAAGGTAAGGCATAAAAAAACCCCAGTTGCATAAAGTTATTCAAATTGTGTTTCATCTTATTTTCATTTGGGAGCACAAATAGAACAAGTCCTATTTCGTAAAAGGCTGTAGGGCAAACCCATGTGATGTTGAGAAAATTGTGTACAGGAAGAAGATTTTATCTGTTGCTCTTTTAACTTCCGAGTAACAATAACATTACAATATTCATTTTGTAACAGGCATGAACCAGGATGGTCATTAGAACAGTCTGTTGGCACCCAATCTTAATAAGAAAGAAAAATCCAGATATTTTTCTTTTACTATGGGCATTATTTCAGTATTTTTTTACATACTTCTTTTGGTGAGAGAGAGAAATATCGTCTGAGTTTACTGGCTTTAAAAAGAGCCAGACAATATCCTCAGGTGGTTCTAAAGAAAACATAGCAGCTTAATCAACAGTAGTTTTCTCCTAGCATACTAAGTAAATATAAAAATGTATCCAAATAGACAGTATAATAGACAGAGATACAAAGTCACTTTTGAGAATGAAGGTTTTACCTGACAAGGGAAAATAGAAACTTTTCAAGTAATTACTAATTTGACTTCTCTCTGAAGCATATTGGTTTACCAGAAATTTTGCCCACAAGGTATTTTTAATGAGCTACTCAGAAGACTTTTGTGCAAGAGAAGTTTAATACAAAGGCAATTTGTCTTAGTAATTCACATCTGTTTTCTATACACTAAGAATGAATTCACTTAAATATTTATGTGTCTCTTATATTTCCTTTTGGCTAGGAATAAAGTGGGCTAAACTTATCTAAAATACAACTTTACTCAAAATATGGGTTTCAGCTGTACATAAATGTCTTGTTCCAATATCTGTTCAGAAATGGTTTCCCAACTTCAGAGTTAAACACTGTGAGAGAGCACATTAAAAATAAATTAAAAAATAGTAGCGGAGAGACAAGGAGACAAACTGCAGTAGGAAAATCAGCCCAGAAGAGACATTTCTGGATCCCAGGGCACTCTTGAGCTGATTCTCAAAGAAAACACTTAAATTTTTAATATTAATGCAGATGCAAAAATGGGGCCATCTGGAATAAAACAGTAAGTAAAAGGATGTGATCTTTATTTTTTCACTGTATAGGTTGCAAGAGAGAAAGAGTAAAAACATTTCTATTGACCAACACAGAAGCTTTCTATTTTATCCTGTTCTTTTGCCAACAAATTTGAGACAGGAAAGCCACACTAAGACAATTCAACAACTTGCTATTGCTCTGGTAGACTGAGTCTGATCAAGATCAGTTGCTTATAGCACCATAGGGAATTTCAGAAAACCATAAAGACAACTGAATTTGCTTCTGTTTTAAGTTAAGAGCAATTCAGAGGAGTCTGACCAATACAAATAGAAAAGTTTTTGCCTAAATATTTTTAGAGAGGAGCCTCCTTCAGTAGAGGTAGGGATCTTCTGCACATACAATTAAAAAAAGAAACCCATCAAGCCCTAGCATTAGAAGAATATTTTGTAAGCATTATTTATCAAATGGTAAAATGCATATTAAGCAAATTTACCAAGCTGTAAAAATTAAAAAAAAAAACCCAAATCATGATGATTCATTAAGCTTTATGAATGTGCATGACAATTTAATTATGAGAGACTGAAGAAAGTCGTCATACTAAAACAAAACAAGTCATACAGATAAATTGCTATCAAATTAACATGTATAAACACATTTAGAATTTATGCTATAGGTCCATTCAGTTTCAAGTTTACCCAAGGGAAAATCTTGAAGTTTTGAAGCCTGAAGATAAGATAACAATTCTCAATGCATGTGCACTGTGAAATTTTCAAAGATAGGGTGTTAGTTTTGCTTCAAGCTTTATTTTGTGTTTTGGAATTCAAAAGACAAAAATTAATTTGGCTTTAAAATTCAGTAATCCATAAACATGAATGGCCTAATATTTGCCATGTTAAGAGGAAAAAGTCTGCAGTTCAGTTTTCAATGACACTTGCAGTAATAGTCAATCAGCAGGATTAGTTTTGCATGAAAGATTATTTTAGGAAACTAATAAAGTTCAATTAAAATTCTCAAACTCTTCTAGATAAAGCTGGTAATATTACTGAGGTATAATCAAGATACATTATTTAATAAAAGCCAAGAGTAAGTGTATTTTTTCCAGACCTTTTAACAAAGTACACACTTAATAATAATTTACTCTCTGCAGTTTTTCAAATTTAGAAAATTTGGATATCATATAAAGTAAAAATAAAACTAACCTTTACATGTTGGACTTTTATAGTAAATAGAAACAAGCAGAAAGGACATCTAAGCCTATATTTTGGGTCTCATGAATTCGTCCCTATTTCATTTGAGCAGCATGAATCTGAAAATATTACTAAAATTCTACAAATTACCACATTAACATATCTTCTTTGTAAACCATGAGTATTACCGCAATATCTAAAACTTCTTAAAATGGCAAAAATTATTATGATTATATGCAAGTAGATCAGGAATTCTAGAAAAAAGCATAAGGGAGTATGAGTACATCATCTGAGGTAAATAGAGGACAGAAGCATTTGCAATAGCACATCCATATGTGTGGTAGAAATTACTAATTTGTCAAGAAGCTGATTATCAAGAAGATTGAAATGAAAAGAACTTAGTGTTAATCAATTAAATACTCCAATTATATGACAAAAATACCCCAGAAATGCAGACACATATATGAAAGGCTTTTAAAAAAGATACAGTGCTAAAAAGATTACAGCCTGTGCAAGAAAGGGTATTTGACCCTTTGTTTGATTTAGACAAAGAATGTCAAAGGATCAAAGATCCTGAAAGGTTTTAATGGAATTGTAAAAGATCTGTCAAATGCCACAGGAAAAAGCCAACTACTAGCTGTTCATCAACACCTGATTTTTAAGGTGGTGACAGACATGTAAAAACTCTACCTGCGACCCTATGCATTAATATCAGTATCCAAATATGCCAGACCAAACTGTCATTTGATATTTATACCACCAGACCAAATCTTGTAACAATAATACATATGTGTAATCCAGACATATTTATGTAAATATAAGTAATAAATATCTTCGAGTGAAGATAATAATAAACTAAATTAAATCCCTATGGATTTGCAATAAAGACATCATTTTCATCTCTGGAGAGGTGTTAAGATATTTATGGCATTTAGAATGCAACTGACTGTGCACTCAAGTACTCCAAACCAACCTGATCAAGCTGCTCTATTGATTTTTTTTTCTCATCTTCAGATAAGGTTTGCTTCACTGATTTTGTTCCAAGTAATTAAAAATTACTGGGTGATATTATGGTTTTTTTCATCATAATGGTTATCAGCCAGCAGTTCCACCTACTTGGGATCAATCAATACCCCAGTTTCTATTAAATCCTGAAGTATATTAGTCTTCCCAACTACAGCTAGATGCTGGGCTTATATACCCTTCCATACCTTCCTAATACACATCTAATGATGCTAGTGCTACTCATAATTTCATCCTTGTGATGCTCATCGATGCTGATGAAGCCAAGAACAGATGATATTTCTTAACTCGAGCTAGAGAGCCAACACAGGCCTTTGCTTCTTCTGACCAGTGGGTCGTCTTAGTGAAATGCATCAAACAATTCTTTTACTGACTTATCTGTATGATTTGAGACATCAGCAACTATGTCTCTTCACTACCTTGCAGTGCACATATCTTTGTTTTACCTTGTTCTTTTCTGACCCTTTCAACTTCTGATAAAGGAATACTGTCTTATTTTTCCTTGTTTTTATATATGAGGCACCACCAGCTTTTGCTTCTTTTCCTACCTACCGTAAGGTCTTGCCTAAACTTAACATACCTCTCTTACCAGCTCTAGGATATGACCATTTTATCACCCTTGGAACTCTCTGTACCCAGTGCATTCACAAAGAGAAATAATACAACTAAAACTGGCTTCAGCTTCTATTGCAAACATGGCTGCAGGTGTCTCACAAGAGCCCTTCTGCTGTGAATCCAATGCACTGTTCTGCCCTTCCGTTGACTCATAGTCTCCAAACTGGAATTACCTACTAGGTCATATTTCTTTCAGGCATTGTGCATCAGCAGACCAAGAAGCCCTTTACACTGTGTTTTACATTTGTGTTTCTTTTAAGGTACAGTGTTTTTGTGATCAGTAGAATACAATTAGCTGTCAATACAGCATTTGAAACTGAAAAATTCACTATGCAGAAGTTAATTGATAGATATAATCTGACTTTACTGAGTAAAATCTGAGTAAAAAATCTGGAGCTGAGTAGATTGCTGAACTAACAAATGAACTAACTTTGCTTTAGAGTTTGTAGTCTGCCAGCCACAAACTGCTTGTTTGAGTTTTGCTCATATCCAGAAAATGTTCATGGAGGTGATTGACTTGCAGCATCCATTTCCAGCCTACAAGAGATGTGAGTTTCTTTACTCAATTTCTCAATGCAGATAGACTGCAATGTGAATAAGCTATCTCTTCCAAGTCTCTTCTAGTAACACATTGCAGAGCATATAGTATTTTCTCCACTACTTAAAACTTTTGGTGTTTTCATTGTCTTTTGCTTGTACAAGTGCAACAGCTTTAAAAAACAGAACTTCTGTAAAATCAGATGCAGCTTGGCCCTACTTTCAGTCCCACTGTACATGTCATACAGTGAGCACACAAAATAACAAAATACATGAAGCTTGATGTGTTTTCACAGATCATAAGTCAGAATCAGAGGAAGTTTAGGTTGGATATCAGGAAAAGTGTTTTCACCCAGAGGGGTCCAAATTCATGGGGGGCAAAACACACTACAGGAGATTCTGTGTTCAGTAAAAGACAGAATAAGACAATGTTTCTTTCTCGCTCTACACCAAATGCCTTTGAAATGTGCATGTAGCATCTCTCCTGTTTGAACTGAGCTGATGCCTGGATAGTCAGAAGCATTCTTGTAACTGACACAAACAGGTAAGACAAAAGATTCATCTTGCATGTAGACTTGCTTACCCTGAAACACAATTAAAGATGCTTGCAATGAGACTGGATGGCCCCCACTGCTTCTGATGCTCTCTTCTTGGATGAACCATTGCCATTCTTTGCTAAAAATGTGTAGTGGTACTCAAGCATATTTAACCAGCACCTCTCACAATCCTTACAGGCATTCAAAACACAGGTCAGTATCTCTGATATTCAAGAAATGTATCTTATACACTAGGTTTTTTATTATGTCATTTCCTGTTCTTACTACTGCAGCAAATGAAATATTTCGCTCAGAGTTTAAACAAACTGGTACTGAAAAACTAAATACTACAAGACTGGAGTGTTTTCTTTCAGGCTATCTCAGTGTACAGTAGAGAGAATGGAAAAGAGAGAAAAAAATAAAACATGGCATCATCCACAAAGTGGAAACAAAACACAAGACTAATATAAACATTAGAATACTCATAACTTCAATAGCTTCAGGTTTACTCAAGCCTTCATTTCACCAGAGCTGGCAGTTTGTCCTAAAGCAAAATTTTATTCACATTTTTTCCACTGTTCTTCTTAAAAGGTACTGGTGATAAATATCACAAGGGCATCGAAGCAGTTCTGAACTCTGCTCTATATTATTTACTGGTTTTTGTAATAAAAGTTTCAAGCCGGAAAAAACGCACCCCTAATGCAGAGATGAGGTCAACAGCATTGCACTTTGTAGGAAACTCGTGTAACACACGATTTCAATTATTCTCTGTTGTCTGACAAAAATATACAAGAATGATGAGATTTTAAAAATTCTGTCCCAGAAGGGAATGTCGACACATTTCCTATAGCATGGGTATTTCTCTATGCTACAGCTGAAAGTAGTTCTTTGCCTCCCTCACTGAGATTATGTCCTTTAAGAATTATAAACTTAGAGATGCAAATACACTCACAGTGACTGAAAACAGGTTATATTCCTTCAAAGGTCTTATGGTTTCATTAATACTTAGTCCTAAATTTAAAACTTATATGAATCAAAACTTGCAGTCATAATAAATATTAAACCATAAGTTATGTGAAAGAAGTAATGATAAATTAGTTGGTCAGATATAATTTCTATCAAAGACAAGAACAAATTATATGGGAGAAGTTTTCATTCATTCATTATACATTACCTTTCAAATATCTGACATCTGTTATTGACTTCAGCAAACAAAAATATCTTGACTCTGCCACTTTTAAAATAAAGAGTCATTGCTCTGGAAACTGTAATTTTAAGGTGAATTTTAAACTTAACAAAATCTAAACATAATGAAAATTACTCTAACAGAAAAATGAATACCAGGAAAGTTGATGAGTGTCCATGCTTCCCACTACAAAAAAAAATTTAATGCCCTTCCTTCTAATTTAGTGTGTCATTTTCTCAAAGTTTGCGCAATTAAATTCAACCAGCCTGCTCCAAACATCCCCATACAATTATTGGATAATAATTCTTGCATAGCTACAGGATTTTGTTTCTATATTTATGAGTACTGGGTTTTAACCCAAATTATTCTCTATTTTTCATTTAAAATAAGTACTTATGCTGATTTCAAAAAATTGAACAGATATGGAAGCCCATTTCATGTTCACCGAATAGCTATACTATTTCTCTCTTGAAGGAACACAAATAAACTACAACCTTTACCCTTTCCCTGTTCTTCATGTTTTCTAGCATGCTGTGAAGTCAGCTGTACACTTACTGGAAACACAAAATTTTTCTACAGCACTTTCCAGGCATCTTTTAATAACAGAAGTATTTGTCTGGAGAGGCACTATGCCATAAACAGTCCTTTTTCTCTTCACCTCGTAACTTACGACACACTTTTCAACCTTAACTTACACTACTCATGAAGTTTGTTTTAATTGTAAAGATATACATGAGATTTCATGAGCAGGATTTCATTTTAAGAGTTAGTATCTAAATGAGTTTTATAAACAAAATTAAACTCTTACTAGCTAAACATTGTGCTGTTCTAAGAACAGGGTGGCAACACAGACCTCTCATTTATCTTCCAAATATTGTCAAGGGCTCCATCAAACATACTTTATACTAACAAAGTAGCTGAAATTAAAAAATAACTTACCATTCATTTCTCTATTTTATAAAAGTATTGTGAAGTTTCACTGATTGATACTTAAAAAGCAATTATTTCCAATGATAGTTTTCTACTATCTTAACTCACAGAACCTCATTCATAATTTATATTATTACTATTCTTCCAATACAAATTGTAGTGACATTTATAGGTATGTTTGTATTTTAAATACTATTTAAAAATATAAGCATACAGAAATACTTTTTCAGAAGCAAAAAAGTCTGTAAGAGTATTTTATAGTTCATATTTTTCTTAACATTGTTAAGTGCAGTAATTAGAGTTCAATCTCTCTTTATAGCTACAGCCATTCTGGACAGTGAGAATTTATTTTGGTGATGTTTAAGAGACAATGTACAAATGTTGAACCTCTTAAACCACTATGAAAAGGTCATTCCATATAATGCATCCTATAATGTATCCATATAGTTCATCCTATAACATAAGAGGGGTGTTTTGGATGGGGATGGGTGAGGAGTATCTAACTTCTCCCATAATTTATTTTTCTTTGATATGTTCCCACTAGCTGGTTTCTACTTTACAGTAGATACTCTGATAGATGTTCTCTTCAAGCTCTACTCTTTAACTAGAAGTTAGTCCTCTAGAAACAAAAACAATTCCGTGAAATAACTCCATTCATCTGTCTGATTTTAGATACTGATGCTTAAATTTGTTTGGTTGGTTTTAGGTTTTGGGTTTAAAACTGGATGTTCAAAAAACCCTGTTCAAAAGGGATGTTCAAAATCCTGACAGCAGTATTTTTAAAAAGTACCAGCAAGGACTGCATGGACACTTAAGAAAAAGAATACAATGCAGTTACCACTTCTAGTCAAAATGCATTACAGCGTTTATGCAATATGAGTCTTAACTGTGTGTTTATCTATCCCAGTCTTAAGTAGATTGTATGACATTTTAGGCATTAAGTAGATTGGATGACATGGCCCAGATGGAGACAGATATTTGGCGATACAGATGTATGTATCTTATAACTGCATATTTTTTTTATTTTCTATAATACCTAGAAATAGAAGATTTAATATTAATAGAAAAAAATTTTATGCATATGTGTTTCAAAATAACATAGTTTCAGAAGAAATACTTTCAGACAACCACATAAGAAAATAGAGTTCATTAGACAGAAAAATATGATAGTTTTTAACTTGCTACAAATATCCGACTAGAGCTATGATGCACTAAGTTATAAATTTAAAACCAGCACAAACCTTCAGCTGAAGACACCACTTTGCCACAGGCTTCAAAACAAAGAAAACAACTAGCAAAAAGAGCTGAAGGGGAGATTTTTTTTTCCTGTGGAGAGACTCTTCTTTTGATTTTGTATCCTGCTAATAGTATCTTCATGTAGTGCACTATGACTTTGTTTATTTGTAGCAGATGTCTATCTAGTGTCACATTTGACCTCAAATTTATTGCAAATTGTACCTACTAGCTTTTATGCTTTAAAATGAAAGGCTGCAAAAGGTTCATTTTATAAAGCTGGATTTGTACATTAGAAGTAACTAAAACTATTGGTGAGGAAAAAAGGAAAAGTTCTTATCAACATAGCCTTCCTCTGTCATCACAAACCGAAGGAGGGCGTTTAGATTAATCGTAGCAAAACAGAACTTTTAGACTATATATTGATTTCTTCCTCTTTAATGCTCCCATAAATCATAATCATCAAGTGCCATGCCTATGTGCCCTTGATTCTGCCAGCCATAATCTAATCTTATAACTCAAGCTCACCAGAAAAGAACATTTTGCTTTTTTTTTTTTTCTTCTTATATATGCATTTTCCTGCCACTCTCCAGGAATATAGCTGATATGAGTCAGGGTGATAGGGTCATTTCAAGGTCACCCAAGCAGATTGATAAGTAGCAGGATTTGTGTGAATTCTAGGGTGCCTATACATGTGTTCAGAGGCCTTTTTAAAAAAGTGGTTAGAAAAGGTTTTTTAAAGATTTTTTCCTTTTTTTAAAAATTAACATATTGAAGTCTTTGCACAGTTTAGAACAAACCAGTTAAGAATCTGCACCTCATACTGCTGTACATTATTTCCTATAGTCGGCACTTACGTATTTCAACTACACAACTCCACGAGAATTTGAGAGATTTCTTCTTTTTTTTGTTACAGTATATTGTTTTGACATTGTTTTGACATTGATAGCAATTGTGAACTGTTTTGGCAATATCATGACCTTCCTCATATTCCTGGCAGACAGAAAATCAGAACAGTGATGCACTATTGAGAAAATTTGACTCTCAGTAAAGTGGGGGGCTAGACTATTTAGCAGCTTTATTGTAAAAAAAGTTTTTATACACTATATTTAGGAGTACAAAAAAGGGAAAAGCGGGACATGCTTAACCAAGAACAGACCAAGATAGTAACTGCTTCCATCTATACTTTTCCCATCACCTAGCCCCCTTTCCCAAGGAAATAACTGTTGTTAAAACTTCTTTCTTTCTCTTACGTGCTCAAATCCTTCCTAAAGGCTACTGCAATCACTGGTATACCCTTCTTCTTCATCAGCCACCAGCACCAGAACCTGCATTTGGAGTAATCGGAATTCCAGTTTACTCTGACTGCTGATACTCTGGACAAACAGCTTTGCCCCTGGATCCTGGACCTTTGCTTATTCACTAACCCCCCTTGGAGTGCTTGAGGAATTTGCCAAACCTCAGGCTCATCGCTGCAACTTATCTCTTATTGAATTTTATCAGCATCTTGACTCATTTCTTCTTACTGACTTTGAATTCTTTAATGGAAATATCATGACATTATTCAAAAGCATTCTCTAGCTGAGCTGAATGAAGTAGATGGAAGCCAAAGACAGCAACCCCACAGGAATTTGAACAGAGTAAAGGCTTCTAATTTATGCAGAGATTAAAGCCTGACTTCCTAGCAAGTCAAATTCACCAAAACAATTAGGATTTGATTTTATTCTAGTCTGCAGCAGTGCCATTACCTTTCCATCAGGCTACAGAGATGTTCAGCAGAGAATTGCTTTTTATTTTCCCTCAGAATAACAATTGTTGCATTATGAGTTGCTTAAATATTCATTCAGGTTCAAGAGGTAGGAAAAGTTCCCAGACTTAAAATCTGATGAGGCTCCTTTCATTTTTGTGGTGGGGTAATCAAAGATGGAGAGGAAAAAAAAAATCAACCACCTGACTGCTAAAGAAGGGCAGAGCCAACACAGATCCATGGGCTGAAAACAATAGAAATAGGAATGTAATGAAAAATAATTATCTCTGACTTTTTCATGCTGTTGATTCATTTTTTAAAAATGCATAAACAGTTAGGTGCCTATAATTTTCTTATTAATTATAGAATGTTAAACCATTACAAAATAAAATGGTGTATTTTCTATTGTCCTATGTTTCGAACTTTATATTTACTGTTGAAACATACCTTTTCTTGAAGACTAAAGAGGCACAATTCATTTAGTATTTCAGGCTTAGGTCTCCCATTGCCTAATGTCTTTTGTGGCTGTTCACTTAACCTGAGCCTAATATTATTCAGATTCAGTAACATTTTCAGCCTGCTCTCCACTGATAAAAAAACTCCACTCAAGGACCTGCACAAGATATACTGAAAAGAGAATAAGAATGCTTATGAACAAAAAAGTTATTGTTCTGGTAATAAAAATCCAGGTCACACATTTAGAAATATTTCATTCTTGGTGTTCATAGACAATCTCTAACACTGTTCTGGTTTAAGGATGAAACCAGTTTCTGTGCACATTGAGTTCCATTTGGCAGTTTTTCCTGTGATATACTCTAACTTGCACAAAATATATTTGCTTATATAAGAAACATGATGAGTTATAGAGAGAATTCAAACCAGCCATATATGTCACAACCTTTCTCAGTTTTATCTCGTCACAATTACTGACAAGATAAAAAGTGCAATTCCAGAACAACACTAAGCACATCAGAACACCTGAAAGGAGAAGCAATCTACACAGTCATAGTGCTGATGAAGAAAATTACACTCTTGCTTTTCCAGCTCTTCTTTTTATTTTTCCTTTTTTTGCTTCCCCTGCCTCCGAAGGGCAAAGGGGGAAGGGAACAGGAAGTAAAACTGACTGCTAAGAAGAGGAAGCGTGTAAGCAGGATTCATCTCAAGGTTGAAAGGACTGGAAAATTTTCTCTTTCTTCCACTCACATTCTCTTCCTTTTCTTCTTCCCTAGGTTTTCCTTTGTCCCCTCTTTCGTCTTCACACAATCCAGCTTCAGTATACATCACTAATACTGTCAGCTCCCATTACCTACCTCCCTTTTTGCCTTAGTAACACTTCCTCCATCGATTGTGGTCATGATGGCTCCTCCACACTCACTTTTCATTTATACCACCTTTATCCCAGGAACAGAGAAACAGAACAGAAACAGTTAGAGGATAGTCTCACTCAAGGGAGGAGGCATCCATTTAAGCCAAGCTCATTAAAAACCAAAACAAAATTAGCAAATAAAACATCTTCACATGATATTCAGTCATGTATATTCTTAGAACCATTTAAAACAGGGCTGTGGTATAGTACCTCATGCCATCTATGATAGACAACAGATAAAATCGCTGCTTTGCTTTAAATAATTTGGGGTTTGATTGGTCCCATTATACTTAGCAATTAGGAAAGATATAAACTAAAGAAATATAAAATGGATAGATCAATCAAAATTCAGTGTGTAAACAAAGTGGGAGTACTTATGCTATAATTTACAGTGTATTCACGACATTATAATGTTGACAATTCATTCAAATGGCAAGGAATGTAACTAAATGTGAAAATGGCAAAACATCAATCAAGTCTCTTGAAAAGATTGCAGCTGAATAAAGGGAAACCCATTAATTTAATCTCACTTGGCCATTTTTCTCCTCTCTGAAAGAAAACCACAGATCTACTCAATGACTTCACAGGACACAGCAGTTGAAAGAGAAAGAGAGAATTAACCAAAATAAGCCTCCCAGGGAATCTTTGAAATAGATGATTCTGTTTGATTCCTTAATTTCTTCAAATTTAGCATGTCACACCTCAGTATCTGGAGATATTTTTAAAAAAACTAGAATATTTAAAAAGGAAGAACAGATAGCATTATTCTTTTTTTAGACCAAAAATCAAAGCGCCCTTATTGATCCAGCCAAGTATTTACACTGATATCACATCAAGGATAGAAACAGAGCCCACGTTTTTTTCACAATATGAGCTAAAATACATGCACATTTTTTTTTAATCTCAAATCTTCATCATGATAAAAAGTCTCAAACAAACTTCTAAAAAGGTACCTATATTAAGTTTGGAAATCAAAGATTGATACTTCAGGAAACAGGAGAACTCGCATTGTCAGTTTATGTTTTCAGCTGTATTTATAATGAATAATTGGTACTATTTTTGTTCCTCAGTCATGACTTTATATGAGAAGTAGAATTTAGTCAGTACCTATTGACAAGGTGGAGCAGATGTTCTTTTTAAAAAATGTCTGCGATAAAATCAAAGAAAACAAATACAAAGTACATTTAAAATTAATTTTGGAAGTCACTTGAAAGTCTGCATTACCACCCTCAGACGCAGAGAAGAACATAGGCTTCTGGAAATCAGTGCTATCACAACTAGGCTGAAAGGCTCAGACCTTAAACAGCCTCTGCACACAGTTTAAAGTGGTAAAATTCAGGTTGCACCAAAATCCTGTCATTTCCTAACTTCGGAGAACTTGACTTCCCAGTTTCATTTTTTTGAACATTGTGGCTACTGACATAATTTTGAAAAGTTTTTAAAGGTGTTTAGACACCATGTCATATTTGATAAACTCATTTACAAAAGCCTGTACAAGGTTGAATCAGCTGGAGATACATGTTTGTTCAGTGTCCCACCACAAATTAGCAACATTCACATTAGGGATTTCAAATCTAATTTGGGATTTGATCCAAAAAAACAGTATCAAAGAGATGGCCTCTTACAGAAGGCCAGTTACCTTTTCCCACTGTCTCTATAGGATGCAGGCTAGATCTTTTGTATATACATGTACACCTGCTGCTCTGGT
Source organism: Monarcha castaneiventris obscurior (assembly GCA_026261815.1). Lineage (NCBI taxonomy): Eukaryota > Metazoa > Chordata > Aves > Passeriformes > Monarchidae > Monarcha > Monarcha castaneiventris. The sequence continues at coordinate 3,126,184 of JAMPIT010000040.1, forward strand.
GTTTGCACTCCTAGGCAAATGTGTGACCTCTCGGCACCCTCTCCTACCTTCCAGCTGTGTGGGTGTGCTGAGGGAAGCTTCTTGGCCACAGCCACACGGTGTTACCATGCTCTTCTTTGGTCTAGTTACTATAGGTCAGCCAGAAATTTTCCTTCATTAATATACCACTCTTTGATATCCATTAACCCTACCTGGATGAAGATTTTCTGGGAAACTAAAGAAACATTGGCTTTGAAGTCACTCTTAAGACAGTGTCATTAACAGGATGCTACACACTTACAAGTAATTTCTGTCAACCAGGATGAAATTACTTTCTCAGTTTTTAATTTTACTTCATGATTTTACCATCAGAATACTCTGTGGTCTTTCACATGATCTTATTGATGTTTAAGCACATTGGAGCATCCCAAACACAAGAGTGTAACTCAATCAGTCTAATAAGAATTCAATCTATTTGAAGAGAGATTTCTAAAGTCATAACAATTTTATCCAGCTAACCCTCTCTTCACCTCCACTTTTTAGCCATGCAGTTGCACCCTGGAGCTACAAAGATGGCAAATAATTACAACTCTGTTAAGAATTTTGACTTGGGAGAAGTTACTACACTTTGGCATAATTTCTCATGTTTTTCAGGTGGCTATAAGAAGTTAAGGCATAAGGAATCTCTAAAGTCTATGTATCAATAGAACCTGCTGCAAAATGGGGAATTTTTACAGATTTTCAAGTACAGTTGCTAACAGAAGGAACTGCAGTGCTATTCCTGAAGGAAGAAAAATGACACAAAGATTAGGCAAAACTGAGTTTATCATACGAAATTATATTCTTCCCCAGTTCTGGACCATTTTAATGGATCAATCAGATTATTGGCCATGCATACCAGTGCAGAAAGAGTCCTGCAGAAGAGAGCCTGAGCAGAGTGGGACAAAGAAACATCATCAGCCGTGAATCTACTACTCATTGATTCTGCAGAAAGTTGGAAATCATCCCTTCTCTTTTGAAATATTGAAAGACATTATTTATTGTGGCCACTTAACATAAGGTAATGAACTAAGTGCCATAATGTTTACTTGTCTGAAAAAAACTTCCAAATTATTTTCCTCAATTATGATAATAATAATATTCCTTACAATTGAGTTTTTTACATGAAATTTAGTTTCTTATGGGTTCAAATAAGAACTGAGAGTTTAGAACTATGTAAGCCTATAAAAATTTTTTTGACAGAGGAGCCGATGATACTGCTATGGTATCAGATGCACAGTAAGATATTTGCAGTGGGGTCTAAAAGATATTTCACTATTTTCTTGGAATTACAGGGTTTCATAGAATAAAACACTAACCTACTGTGGATTTCAACATTTTGTTCATGTTGAACTTCTTAAAAATTTGCAAGCATTTAAAATACTACAGGAGACTAAGCTGAATTGAATACAAAGGACTTCGCCATTTCATTTCCTAGTTCTGAAAACCCACATTGGGTTCTGCAGCATTTTTATCATTTTTCTGTTGACTGACACCTGGAAACACCCACTTCATTCCTAGCAGCTTCACTCACTGAACCATTTTCAACTGAGTTGAAGAAAAGCTCAGGGCAAGTCCATAGATGAAGAATCTTATCTGACTACTGTGTGACTCCTTTTTCTTTTTCTCCTGTTCTTTTTTTACCCTTTTTTTTTCATCCATTCCCTGCCCTCTGTCATACTCAGAATGGATTTTTAAGGGGAATGTGCAATCTCTTTCTAGTAATAATTATGAAACATATAAGGTGATTTCAGTATTGTTTGATTTCTCTTCTTACAACAACTATTAGTGTGCCGATCTACATGCAAAAACATTCAAACAGCTTTCATTGTCTAAAGTCATACTTAACAGTAAACTTTAAATGGAGTGGTTGCCTGCAACAGATTTTTTTTAATAGCAAATGCAACATATGCCAAAGCCTCAACAAACACAATTACTCAAAATTGTTAAATGCAGTGTTAATTTTCCATACTCGCAGTGCCAGAAATATGCTTGAATTTTTCTTGCCACATTTGTGTATAAATACAGCATGGGAAAAATAAATGCATTCTCTTTCCAGAAGTAAAAGCAATTAGAATTCCTCATCGATTAAGAAACTGGAATCCATTTTAAAAATCTGCTAATTTTGTACATTTATACAAGTGCTGAAACTGTAGTCTTGACATTCTCTTTGTACATATAGGTGACACACATATATATACAAAAACAGTGGCAATAACACCAGCCTCACCTTGAGCACTGTGTGCAGTTTTGGGCAACACAATATTAAAAAGACATTAAGTTATTAGAGGGCATCCAAAGGAGGAACATGAGAATCGTGAAGGATCTGGAGGGAAAGCCTTAGGGGGAGCAGCTGAGATTTGTGTTCAGCCTGGAGGAGACTGAGGGGAGACCTCACTGTGGATTTCAACATCCTCACAAGGGGAAGAGGAGGGGCAGGCACTGATCTCTTCACTCTCATGACCAGGGACAGGATTTGAGGGAGTGGCCTGAAGCTGAGTCAGGGGATATTTAGGCTGGATATCAGGAAAAGGTTCTTCACCCAAAGAGTGGTTGAGCACTGGAATAATAGGCTCCCCAGGGAAGTGGTCACAGCACCAAGCCTGTGCTTTCAGGCACATGGTTTGACTCTTGGGGTGTCCTGCACAGAGCCAGGAGTTAGACTGGATAATCCTCCAAACTCAGCATATTCTCATATTCTATGATACTATGTAACCCACCTTTTTTTTTTTTTTTTTTTTTTTTTTTTTTTTTTTTTGAGTGATAATAACACACAGTGGAATCATACATCCACAGTTATTAAGAAGGCTGGGAAACATATCACAGGGGAAGTTCAGATTAGGTATTAGGAAAATAAAAATCAATGAAAGAGTGGTTAGACATTGGAATAATTTGCTCAGGGAGGTGCTGGAGTCACCGTATCTGGTAGCACTTAAGTGGCATCCAGATGTAGCACTTGGGAATACAGTTTAAGGGTGATTGTGGTGGTGCCAGGTTGACAGTTGGATTAGATGATCTTGAAGATCTCTTGATGATTTATAACCAGACCAGAAGCTGTGGAGTTCTTTGCATAACACAATTGCAAATCAGTATTATTGTAAACATGAATTCACAGATTTTAATGAATAAATTCTTTTATAACCATTTTCTGTATTCCATACTGACTCCAGAAGACACATCACTACTGATGTGACATAATATTGATTTTAATCTGGGTTAAGACTTTATAAAATAGTTTCAGAAATCATTATAAATAATGATTAGTTTGAGTGTGCATTATTTGTGCTTTATGGTCATTAGAGGTCATTAATGGGACTGGGAGTTATTTAGTTCCTACTATCTTGCTTATCTTAGATGTTTCTGTCCTCAGGCAATCAAGATAAAGAGGTATTTTGGTCCTCAGAGGGCATTGTTCCTGTAAAAATGAAGCTGTCAATGATACAGCAAATGTGCACAAAGCACCTATCACCACGTGTGCCTTTTTTTTCAAAATTAAAAGTAAACGCAAAAATGATGTTTTCACATTTGAAGACTAATGGCTTTTCTCCTTCATTTTGCCTTTATGCTTGGATATCATCAGTATTCCTTGTGAGTGAAAACAGAGACATGCTTGTTGAGCCTTTCCTGCAGGGCCTTCCCAATAAATGGGCTGGGACATGTCGAATTCTGAGTGCTGAACAGCCAGTGTGGAAAGATAAAAGAAAGATGGAAAAGATGCCTGCCATTTTCTTCTGAGGGCAGTCAGAAGACTTGTAACTGTGTTACACGAAACTTCAGACTAATCTACATGTTTAAGCCACAGAGACACTGTTTTATAGATTGCTTCTGCCAGAGGAAACCATCAGTAGCTGTGGAACAAATCCACATTTCATAACTTCAATATTTTTACTAGGTGACAGTAAAAGAGACAAAATAAATCTGTTTTTGTAATAACTGATGTCCTCAAGTTTCTTCACCATAGTGACAAGTTTCTTGTGTATTATAAAACTTTGCCAGCCATTTCAATATTTCTCTTTGGCAACTAATACGTGTTCTTGCTCATCAAAGGTTAATTTAAAATGGGAAAAATACCATGAAAAACAAATATCTGAAAGTCACTTGGGTATGGCTTAATCCTAGCAACCAATTATATCTCAGTAACTCCTAAAGCAATACTGTAAAGAAAATAAGGAAAAACATGTTTGGACAAGCTGGAAAAGAATTGAAGCCTTTACACACAAATAAGCAAAATTGTCTATTATTAACAAGTCATCTATGTATCCATGCACCTGAGCAAAATACCTCCATGTGAACTAAACAAGATCAAGCAAAATATTACTTAAAAGAACACCTGGTACTGATCATGCTCTCCACTTTTCCCTCTGAGAACTACAAGAGAAACTTCCATTTTTGGGGTTTCAGTCTTGTCACTTCAGTATACACCCTCTTCCCATACAACCTGTCTTTCCTCTTGACTGAAGCCATTTCTGATATCTCAGCTTCTCTGAGATACTTGGAAGATATTACCATACATTACATAAAAAAACTTTTAATTGATTTTTAAGTCTTTTTTTCCCAAGATACAAAAAATTGAGTCAGATGGATACACACTTGTTCAAAGGAGCATTTTGATGTACTGTATTTAGTTACTAGACGTCATAGAACCGGAACAATGCGAGCTGTGAGTATTCACTAAATGTAATAGTTTGCATTCCTTGAGTTTTTGACTCTCCCAACCTTCTCCATTGTTTAAAAGCCTTAATTTTTTTTTTTTTAATCTGATCATGTTGAGTGGCATAAAAATAGTACATAGTGTTCTGTGGCCCCTCTACTTGTGAGTGAACACTGGTCTTGACAAGTGTGCTCATAGAGGCTTCTATGAAGTTTCCACAAAAAAATCCCATTTCATGCATTCTTCTGATTACAGATATTACCATAGTCAGTATTATGGACATAGCTCATGTACTACAATCTGCCCTTCTAACACTGAATCTGCCCCTTCTAAGCCCTTTCCAAACTAATAATTGCTTTTTTTGTTTTAATATTAACAGCAGCATCTGACCAAAGAATACACTGTCAGTTTACAAGAATGTCCCAGGAAACTGGGCACAATTTATCCCTATTACATTTCTCACAATCATTTCATCTGCCTTTCCAATTGCTGTGTTGTTTTCATAACACTGGCACTAGGGCTTCTTCTATCTTGTATCAATATCATAGAAGAGGGAGTAGATATTAATGGTATCAAAAACAATGAAAGTGAAATAATTTGCCATGTTTTAGAGCTGCATTAGAATGTATAATAGACTTTTTAATAACACAAAGTGAGACTGATTTAGAAATCTCTAGACTGACATCTGAGAAGAACTTAGAGAAGCTGGTAAAAACAAATGACAACTAATGTATTGTCACGTTGGCTGTGGCAGTGATTTAGTATATTGTCTGCAATGCTAAATATACATCATAAATCCCCCCAACAGAAGCGTTATTATATTCATCCATCTCTACCCTATGAGCCAATAATTTCTTCTTTCATAAGCTTTATCATATAAAAAGGAACTCATTATATAAAATAAAATGTAGGTTACAGCCAGTGATCTTACATTAACCTAATGAGGATGTGATCTCAAGAAAGCATCCTGGACAGACCCTGTGGTCATGTTTTATAGTTAAAAACTATTTAATGAGTGGGCAAGCCTTTTTGTGAAAGATAAAATTATACAGTGGTCTTTCTAAACCTGCATCAACTGATCAGTTTTCTCCTTCAGTATAAGCTATTGCATACAGTTTATTAGCCATATGAAATGGAAAGAAAGCCCTCAACAGTTTGTAAAGGAACGTGACAAAAGGAGGCATCATTTTACTGAGACTATGAAATAATTGAAAGACGAAAGAAAATCTTAATGGAAAATTAATATCAGTGTGAAGAGGGTCTCCCTTTAATCAGCTGACAATGAAAATTCAGACAATTAGAACAATTTGGTGGATTTGGAGCACCTATTCCACAGTTCAGCACCCTCGTAATGGCAATAAAGCACTATGGTGGGAACATGTTCTCTGCCTTTATCTGTGTTCTCTGCCCCATGACTTCAGGACTTAGCCCGAGAATAATTCAAATGGTGAAGCACCATGCTGAGGATTAGTATAAGGAATACCACGTATCTGAAAAATGCAGCTACCACAAGAGTAGAAGTCAGTGGGCAAGATTCAAAGGGGCCATGTGGCAATAGCTTCCAATGTGGTGGTTTGTTTTTTCTTTTTTTAATAGTCATGGTTTTTGAATCAAGTTATTCTATCATTAACAGCCACCAAAACTTCCCTGACCTTACAGAGATGTTTATGAAACTGTCATGATAAACAGTATGACTAAAAGAGGCAAAATTCCAGGCTTTGAGGGATTTGCAAGGCCAGCTTTAGCAAAAAACAGGGCATTCCCTGTGACCAGTTTTAGAGTGGAGATAAAACACCCTTTCCTAATGAGAAATGTGAGGGTTTTAGTCAGCTTTACTGACATCTGGTAGAAAACATTTTAGAATAGCTGTTAAAACATCCTTGTTCCAGGTGCATAGGTTAGGAATGAAGAAATAAAAAAAGTCTGTTTGACAGCTGGAGGGAATGAAAGTTTCGAAGTTCCGTGTTTCACTTATTCAATTAATAGTGTATTGTGATTTATCTTTTATAGCAGATATACAGCCACCCATTTAATCTAACACGGGCTTTGAATGCACTTTATAATTGTATAATTTATCAACAGTTAGCTATTTGAATAATAAAGCCAACTGACTGGTTTTAGTAGAACATTGATTATATGTCACTGCCGATATCTCAGTTTTGAGAAATGTTGCCTTCTATTCAAAAGCATTTGCATGTCTTTGATTTTATGACCATTTCTTTGGCAAGATCAATGAACCTGGGAAAGCCTACAAAATATTGGTACTTAAGGGAAGTCCACCTTGCACCATTTTGCAAGACTCAATCATCAATGCAAAACAGGCAACTTTCTGCGCCAGAGTAACACGTATTTCATACACGGTAGTGCATGGGTAGCCACCTTCACAAGGGTTTTCAGAATGATTTCTGTTAGTATTTCAGCTGATGCTAAGTATCTCTGTTTACTGTTGTCACAGTAAATTCTGTGGAATATCACACAGAACACCTCAAAAGTAAGGACAGGAGCTTTGGCTAATGGTATTCCAACTGAAATCTAGAGGTGGAGATGTCAGACTTCTTTACATGGTCCTTTACATCACAGAGGAACTAAAAACCAACAAGGTACTTCGCCTTTTGTGCATTATGTTTACTGAAGAATATTTTTTTTTATCATTCAGTCATATGACCTGAGTGTCAGGGATCCCGAAACCTGCATGATTTTAATTTTCAGAGTAGCAGCTTGCACTAGCAGGACTTAGAGGAAATTCTCTAAGATTTATACCAGAGTACCAGAGACTTCTCTCGCTGTTACCCACCACTGTTTTGGGACTGTAGCGGTGAAATTATGCAATGAACAGGAAGGAATTTGCCAGCCAAACTGAATTCCAAACTAATTATAACCACCTGCTACATGGGAACTTTGCTCACGTACTAAGAGAGGTGAAAAAATGTGCTGTCTTTTTGAATGCAATCAGCAATAATGGGATTTTACTTGATGCTTGCTTCTACTATAAATTGACAAAAGCAAGTTTTTGAGGATTTTTTTTTGAGGGAAAGAGAAAACTAACACTGCTCACTTAAGAGAAAAAAATCCTTAAGAAAATCAATGCACTACGTTAAATTAATGCCAATGAAGTAAAGATTTTGCAGCAGCAAAGGAAAAAAGAAAGAAAAAGAAAAAAGGATAAGAGTGCAAACTAGTAGCACAGAAAATTAAAAAATATAATTACTGACACAATGGGGCACAAGGGCACAGGGCTTCTTTAAATCACTTAGCAAGCCTTTTATTTAAAGTATCAAATGCTGAGGGCCAAGCTTTTTCAGTCATGCACTGCATGCCCATTCCAGCATTTAGCTGCTACATTATTTCACCCCAAAGCTGTTAAAAGCATGTAGACATCTGTGTTGCAGTGCAGATAGGGGAAATCTTGGCAGATTTCCAGAATAATTAGAAACAAAAAATTCAGAGAAAGAAACACGAACACTGCAACTATTCCTTTTTGTTCTTCCCTCTTACTGTATGTTGTGCTATACAACAGGTTACTATTACGTGAAATCAGAAAGTGAAAGTATGTTAAACAAACTATACCTAATTTGGGTTCGGTGAACAGGCTGCAGGCACCAGAGTTTGTCAGCAGCTGGTCAGAGAGCCAAGTTGTACCAAACAAATCCATCTCGGTTTGCAAGGCAATGCTCCTGCCATTTACTCAGTGGGAGCCCTCTCTGCATGACTGAAACCGTTTCCTAAGCCCACAGTGATAAGTGACTCTGAAAAAAGCTCTACAAAAAGATGATCCAAATATCAGCTGAAGCTAAGCCATTTCGAGAAACCCCCAGGGCATCAAATTAAGCAACATATTTGGAATTTCAAGACTTGTTTTCACTGTGATGCCCCGTAGAACAGCAGAGATTTCACAACAAAACCACGAAAGTGCTGATATATCTGAAAGGTGCATATGCTGACATTACACCCTTGTGCATCTATTTTTTCCTCTCCTTTTCCACTGTGATGTGTGAGTTCAAAATGAACAATTGCACTAACCAAAGAATGAGTGCATAAAGCAGATGCACATTAAAATGTCCATATTTTGTAATATTTGAAGAGTAAAAAACTTTTTAACAAAAAACACAAGAAATAGCCCATTAGGAACACTGCTTTATCAAGACCACAGAAGCCACAGAAGAGCCCATTTGGGGCTTGCACAGATTCTCAGACACTCTCTGTGGTACTTTCCCTTTGTATTTTCCTGGTATCCACAGCTCTTTGGATTTGGGATGTTACAGGGTTTGCATACACCTATTGACCTTAGTATCTGCTGACCATGAATTTGCAAAATCCCTTTTGAACCTCTTCATTAATCTGCTTTAAAGTTTGCTGACTATAAATACGTGCCTCTCAAAATAATCTGATATATATTCCTTTTAAAAATGATATTTAATTCTACAATTGAAGATCAAGCTGTTTATTGAACTTCTTTATGGCTAGTGAGAAATTAAGTATTACCCCACCCATGTATTAAGAAATTGCAAGCTAGAAAAGAAGGGTGAGGTCTTTTTTAAGCATTCATAATATTTGGGAAATAAATTTTATAATGTAAATGGCCATTCCATTCCAGGTTCTTCTGGTTTAATTTTGGGGTTTTTTTCAGATTAATTTTAATACATTGATTCAAACAGATTTTACTCCAGTCACTTTGTACCAAAAAATGGATAAGTCTGTGTTTGATTTTAAATGAGGAGAAAGTTGTTAGCTAATTTTCATAGAGGGCTGTGACTAATTTTATATTATAGCCTTGGCTAATAGATAATTAAGTGTTTCACTCAAATTAGCTATAACGTGGCTAGAGGCAAAGTAGGAGGAAGCAAAAACTTGGATTTGCCATAAATTTTGTACTACCAGCTTCTGAACACCTCTGTGAAGCAGCTGATAGGAAATGCTACACTGGATAAGCATAACCTATGTTTGCATTTTGTTAATAGCAGTCTCAGAAGCTTAATTAAAAAATAAGAGAAGCTTAGTAAAAAAACGACAGGCAGAGGAGGCGGATCTTCCACAGAGGTAATTGAAGCTGTACAGATTTCAAAACAAATTTCCTGGATCAGGCACTTCCTCAGGCTTTACACTCTCATCCATTACTCTTACTACTTAAATGCAATCCCCTCACAGAGCAGCAGTGTCACCTGTGCCTTGCCTTGGTCCATCTCTTGAGATCAGCAGAATTACTGCTTACATTCTGCTGCAGAAACTGTTCCCTTTCACCAAGCACCTGCCTTTGCAGGATTTTGTTTGGTGTCCCCAGGTAAACTAACACCACAAGGTGTTAGTAATCTGTAACAGCAATTCTTAAGCCACCTAAACCAAGAGATGGGTTCCTGTGTAATGTGCTTAACACGGTCCCCTGGGTACAAAGAAGAATGGGAAGACACCACACCAGCACAAGGTCTTTTGCAACATGGCACTCAATGGCATCAACTCTTGTAATACACCAGAGTCCCCATCTGCATAAAGTTATTAATATTTGAAATACTTATTCTTCAACTACCACTTTAAAAAGAGTATCACCCATATATCATCATGATAGCTTTACGGTAGTGGTCTCAAAACTTTATGATGATACATTAGAGCACACAGCCAAGAAAGAATCACCTACATTTTTCTCCTATTTATCCAATAAAAAGAAGCTTCTTATCAGAGCTGAAGAACATACTGTCTCTTTTGTCTCTTGTCTGCCATTTGTATCAAGGATACTGCAAGTTTGTTTTGATATTATATTGACATGAGTATGAGGAGTTCAGCTAAATTTGGAAAGTTACTCAGAGGCCAATATATAATTCCATATTTATGCAGCAGATTATATATTGTTCTTATTTATTATGCATTTTCTGTCACAGCCTAGTAGCTTCTTCACTAATTCTTTACTGGTCTTCTGCAACTCATAATTCTTTTCTTAAAACATCTAAAGAAAAAATATGATTAGTTTCCTAGCAAATACAATAGTTATTTAAAAATTAAATAGGGAATCAATACATAAAAAGTAAAAACGCAAAAAGAACACAAGAAAAATGGTGGCTAAACATTGTCAAGTGTACACTTACATCTAATTGGGAAAGATACACATAAAGAATGTGAAAACAGTCCTTCACTCAGTTTTGGCAACCTGGTAATTTCTGCCTTCTCAAGAAGGTAGCAATGACACAGATAGGTGGAAGCCTTTCCTCCAGAATAGGTGTTGCTCCAGGTACAGAACTTGCAAAACCTCAGGGTTTTAAGGTTAGTATATTATGGAAATAGGTGTAAAGTTTCTGTGTGGTCAAGGTGAGAGTCATGTCTATATTCAATCAGCAAAATGTCCTCCGAATCCCTTTTTGCTTTCCGTACCTTCATCTGCAGTCAATAGTCCAGTGAGGAGGAACCCAATGTGCAAACTCCTCTTTGTCAACTCTGTTCATATATATCTCTGTTCCACCTTATCCTGTTTTGGATATTTATGGAGTCAGAAATTTTCTATCAGAAATATCTCAAAAGCCATGGCAATGCCATTATTCATTGGATGCAACATTAATGCTACAGGGGATGAAGTGTTTATCTTTGAATTGCACATTATAAAAGACAGAGTGAGAAATCTCAGCTGTCTACTGTATGTGTCCAACTTCAGTATTGTGACCATGTATTCCCACTGATCCCATAGGCTGTAGCCTGAAGAGTCTTTAATCAGGAAACACAGTTTGCTGGCAAGCCCACTGAAGTCACCAGGGGGTGAGTTCTGACCATAGTCGTACTTTCTAATTGTACTTTCGTAATTATAACACAAAATGAAACACACAAGATTCTGTTATGGTTCTATAATATGAGAGCAACTAAAGAATGAATTTCCACTGTTCAAACAGTGATGAATCCAATAAAAGCTCTCATTGTTCCTGATGGATAAAATTATATAATATTCCCATCAGTGTTTAATTAAAAGTTTATCAAACTTATTGCTGATATTTCTTGATGAGCTAAATATAACAATATTTCATGGTTTTAATTTTTTAAGTTAAAACAATCTTAAATGTACTTCTAAAATATTGCAGTAGCTGTTGTCAAGCCACTACAGTATTCGGAGGTAACACAGGCACACAAATATTCCTGTTTGAATTTAATTCATCTTATGCTATGCACAAAAAGAACCTAGCTGCTAAAATACCTCTTGTAATAAAATATCCTTCGAGAGAGAAGGGGTGAGCACCTCTCCACATCCCCTCCTCAGGAAGCTGCAGAGAGCAATGAGGTTGTCTTCACTGAGGACAAACATATTACCCGAAATCACTGCTCACAGGACATTTCTTCCAGCCCTTTCACCAGCTTTGTTGCCCTCTTCTAAGCAAATTCAAGCACCTCAATGTACTCATATGCTACTTTAAAGTATATTTTGTTTATTATTCTCTTCAGTCTTCCCATTTTGCTTGATTGTATCCCAAAACCCACAGAACTAGTGAGATGAGAAAAAAAAAATTAACTGCACAAATGTAAAATTAAAAATATCAGATCAGTTTGCCCTTTGCGGTTGGAAAATAAATGGATTATGAGTGAGCAATAAACTGCTTCTGCAGGAAATTCGGAGACATCTTAGTAGGAACATTACAGGGAATATATTTCTGTAACTCAGGACTTTTAATCCTACTTAGATGACTATGCTTGAGCTGGTTAGGGCATTTCAGGAAAAAAATAAGGAAGAAGTCACAAACGAGCATCATCAGGAATACAGTAAAACATAAAAAGCTGTTTGGTTTTACTCACATATGAATAAACACGGCAAGATTTGGTCTAGAGAAACACACCATCAAAGGAGCACCCACTAAAGTTTTCCACCATTGAAAGCCTACTATAAAAACTGAAATCTAAGTGTTCTCCATGGCCTTGTTACATTTAAAAATTAGATTATGTTTAAAACTTTTGCAGAGTGAGATGCACAACTCTTACTGCTATATATTTCAGTGATTTGTATGACTGCAACAAAAGTCAAAAAAAATATTGTGCAAAAAATTACCACAATTCTGGATTTGTTTTCAATTTTTGAAGTAGCACACTGCACATAAAATGTGTTCTTCATTTTCCAACAGTTAGAGGAGGAAAAATGATATTTAATTTCTCTGAAGCTGACCAAATTATTTTGAAATAATCCTCTGCTTTTCCATGTCATCAAATCACATGTTATAGCAAAGAGAGAATGTCTTGTTATAGCAGAGAGTGTCTTGGGGACAGAGTAGAGTTGGCCATAGTAATCATTATTCACATTATTTTTAAATTTTATTTTTTCTTACATTTCTCTGCTTTTGCAGAGAGGCACCTTAAAAATGCCTCTGAAATGTGACCGTATTTATTTTAATATATAATTGACTATATATATTTAGTAATTGACTACATTTATTTTAATACAGCTCTTGAGAATTCCTTTAATGAATGTTTTTGTAACCTATCTGCACACATGGACAAAATATCCTCCTTTTCCTTGACCAAAGTATTAGACTCCCATTAGTAATAACAACAACAACAACAACAACATTTAAAAAGCTTTCTGTTATGTTTTACAAGAACTTTGGGTGCTATACTGTAAATATTCAGTCCAAGATTAGTTCAGACAGAAAAGCCCTATAATGTTCAGATTCTGAACATTCAGATAAAATAGACAGAGAACAGATCACAAGTAATTTAAGGGGAATTGCCTGAAATCAGATCTTAGCTTCGTTAAAGATTACTGGCACAGCAACCCAAATATAAATGGCATTGACTCAGATACTCAGCTGGGCATGAAGAAACACACCTCAGTGAAAAACAAAAGTGCTTTCTCTATTGTTTTCTGCTACACCATTGAAATATCAGCTGCAATAAAATGCAACACTTCTAAGAAAGGATAACACAGGATCTCAGAGGGGCTCAGTTTGGAAGGGACCTAGCCCACCCCACACTGCTCAAATCAGGGCCAACTCAAGCAGGCTTGCTCAAGATCATGTCCAGGGAAGTTCTGAATCTTCAAGGAAGAAAACTCCACAACCAGCCTGGGAATGTTGCTTCAGTGTTTGACTGCCCTCACAGTATTTTTTTTTTTTTCTCAGTTTAAGTAGTTCTTATAGCTCAGCTTGTGGACTTTGCCCCTTTTTGTCCTTTCACTGGATACCACTCCTCTAGCCTCACCCTTTTAGCACTTGTTAGGAGAATTAAGGAGATATGATTTCACGTGCACAAACATTTATTTACAGCATAAGAAAGAGTTGAGTATATTAACCTAGAAAATGAACTTTATCATATTTATACATCTGAGTCAAAAACTCACATGATATACATAGATAACACTGCTACGCTGAGGCAAGCAAACAGTATCACTGCTCCCATTAACAATGAATATATAATTGACAAATTAATGGCATGAATTTCAACCATGAGCAACCAGAGAATTTGATTAGACTCCTCATATATATTACTTTCTAGTTAGTGTTACCATAATTAACCTTAAAGCAGTTGAATCTACTGAGCTTTAATAATTTCTCTGAGATTTATAAACACGGGTAAAAAACACTGCAGCTAGAATTTCTAATTCCATATGTAGCTGACGTGAATCCATATCACAATACCAGGATCTGTATTATTTCACAGACATTTCAGAACTATCAACTTTCCTTGATGAAAGAACTTTAAGATCTGTATTTGGCTAACGCATGAAAATGCCATTTGTATTCTAGACATGGACTTTGACCAGAAACACAGAAAGAGCTGTCTTCAGATGCCAGCTGGGACAATCAAGAACCACTAGCAACCTGTGGAGATTTCAATTATTGAAGCAATTGACAGGTTAGTCGGATCCTAATTATTTCTGAAGCTAGAATAAATTTCTGTAGCTTAAAATGAAATAGCTACTATTTTAAAAATGAAAAAATGATCTAGATAGAATTAGGAAACTGTTCATTTTTATCCAGAAATCATTCAAAATGAATAGGGTAACATCACACTGGTGACCTGTCATCAGTGGTGTTCCACAGAGCTTCATTTTAGGCTCTTTGCTCTTTGGCGTCTGCATAAATGACTTGGACTGAAAGGGATACTGAGCAAGTTCGCAGATGACACAAAATTGGGAGGAGCTGTTAAATCCCTCGAAGTCAGAGAGAGCTGGACCAATTAAACAACTGGACAATCACCAACCAAATGAAGTTGAGCAAGGAAAAGTGCCATATTCTACACCTGGGATGGGGCAACCCTGGATGTACAGACAGACTTGGGAATGAGCAGCTGGAGAGCAGTGCTGTGCAAAGGGACCTGGGGGTCCTGGTTGATGGAAAGTTCAATGTGAGTCAGCAGTGCCCTGGCAGCCAGGAGGGCCAGCTGTGTCCTGGGGGCATCAGGCACAGCATTGACAGCTGGGGAGGGGGAGGGGATTGTCCCGCTCTGCTCTGCACTGGAGCGGCCTCACCTTGAATATTGTGTGCAGTTTTGGGTGCCACAGTCTACGAAAGACATTAAGTGTCCAAAGGAGAGCAAGGAAGATTGTGAAGGGCCTTGAGGGCAAGTGGTCTGAGGAGTGCCTGATGCCATTTGGTTTGTTCAGAAGAGGAGTCTGAGGAGGGAACCTCATCACAGTCTCTAATTTCCTTGTGAAGGGAGGAGGATGGGCACACAGTGATCTCTCCTCCGTGGTGATAGTGACAGCACTGGAGTGAAAGGCCTGAAATTGTGTCAGGGGAGGTTTAAGTTAGATATTGGAAAAGATTCTTCACTCAGAGGGTGGTTGGGCACCAGAACAGGATCCCCAGGTTCACGGCACCAAGCCTGATAGAGTTAAAGCAGCATTTGCACAATGCTCTTGTGCACATGGGTGTCATTCTTGGGGATAGTCCTGTGCTGTGACCACTTCCCTAGGGAGTCTCTTCCAGTGCCCAGCCACCCTCTGGGTGAAGAACCATTTCCTGATACCCAACCTAAACATCCCCTGACTCAGCTTTATGCTGTTTCCTCAAGTCCTGTCCCTGGTCATGAAAGCAAAGAGATGGTACCTGCCCCTCCACTTCCCCTCAAGAGGATGTTGAAGACCACAATGAGGTCTCCCCTCAGTCTCCTCTTATCCAGGCTGAACAGACCAAGTGACCTCAGCCACTCATCATATGGCCTCCCCTCAAGGCCCTTCACCATCCTCGTGGCCTCCTTTGGACACTCCCTAATAACTTAATGTCTTTAATACTGTGTTGCTCAAACTGCACACAGTACTCAAAATGAGGCTGCACCAGTGCAGGGTAGAGCAGGACAGTCAGAGGTGAATAAAACTTGATTGAGTCAAACACAAAAAGGAATACATTAGATATAAGACCTTGAAAATAAAAACTAGAGGCCTGACCGTGACAAAAAGCACAAAAGTTTTTCTTACTTCTGAAGGATAATGCACTTCTATATCTATCACAAGCAACCTGACTGACGTACTGATTTTTCTAACCAATGCTCTTGATATTGCTGCTGCATTGATCCCTGAGCCTCAGGTTTTTTCACCTTCCAGCTCAAAATTTTCTGCTCTCATTGAGCTAAAATAAAGAGGTAAATACAAGAATTGCTCCCAGACAAAAGCTGCCAGGAAAATAAATCTGGCTGGCCTTTACCTCCCCTGAGCAGCCTCCTACCTGCATCTGAAACACTGGGGCTGCATGTTTTCCTTCCTATGGAAAAGAACTGTCATTCTCTTCCAGCAGCCCACTGTCAAAATTTGGAATTCTACTCAAAAAATTCAATGCATACAAAGGTTGTTCCCAAAAAAAGGATGCCAGGGCAGACTCTTGTCAGAAGGAAAGCACATAGCCCCAGTGTTTCAGGTACAGGTGAGAGGCTTACATGTGATTTCATAAGAAACATGCTTGCAACTATGAAATACACATGACTGAAGAAGCAGTTCAGCGTTTTTACGAAGTCATGAGAGTTGCTTCAAGCCTTTTTTAGTTGGGCCATCTCTCATTAAAAGTTTGTGTCCCTTCAAAGGTTACTGATACACGTGGACCATGGAAGAATTGATTACTTTCCTGTGAGCAGCAGCATGCTGAATCACCCCAGAGGAGAGGAGATTCTTCACCACTGCAGCTGAAGCACTCCACTTATGCAAGGCAGACACAAAAATAAATGGCACAAGGAGCCTTTTCCACACCCAAGAGCAGTTGCTGTGACAAAAGAAAAACAGTAGCATTAAGTAGACTAAAGTAAATGACTTTTCCTTCTGTTTTGGATAATCCCAGGCATACAAGAACAGACAAGCTCTTAAGGTACTTCAGGTTCTACTTTAAACAACTGAGTTTTGAGTTTGTGAGTGATACAGGTCGATGCCTTAATAATATACTTGACAAATAGAAGTACAATCTCAGCAAATTCAAAAGAACATAATTATAGATGTGCCATCAGGAGAAAGAGCAAAAAATATGAATCCAATTCAAACCAAGTATTCATCTTGTTTGCAATTCTCTTTTCAATTTTCCAAATCACCAGATTAAAGTACCACAAAAAAGAATTAGTGATGAGAAAAAGCTTATTAGATCATATTGTATTTGTCCTTGGCAATATAAAATTGCTCTCTACAGCAGGCATCTCACTGCTTAGTTCTGAATGACCAAGGAGAAAGATGTTACTGATCTACTGTGAAAGAAAAATACTTTTATTGAAAAGAGCTGTGATTTATACTTCATCTAAGATTTCCTTTGCTCAGTTTAATCCTATCTTCCACATGTTCTCCAACCTTCCAAAATATTTGTCTTGCCTTTGACTGGCATTTATCTGAAGTAAATAGTTTTCATCTTACCCTCTTACCAGATGAAAGAATTGAATAATTAAACATGTAGATTTTTTAGGGGGTGTCTTTTATTTTTTAGGCACAGATGGATCTGTAATAAGTATAATGCAAATGCAATTTTTTCTATTATCTTAACATTTTAACAGGGGAAAACCTATTAATTTGGAATTAATTACCACCAATATCTGTGAGAAATATAATTTCCTAAATGCATTTGACTTTTTTGTGATCACATCACAGTGGTAATTCACAGTCATCTTCATTCAACCTTTTATTTTTCTAAGGTACTGATTGCATTCAGTCAAGCCCACAGAATGTTAGCTCATCTTCCTTCAAGTTATTATTTTTTCCATTAAAAACCACTTTTTAGGCTTGCATAATACTAAGAGCAGACCACCAAGCATGCGGTTACTCAAACCTCATTGACTCTTTCATAGAGTTTAAAAGGTTACTAACGTGAGCTGTATTTTTACAGCTTGAAGTTGTTAGATATTTTTAAAGTAGCTTTTATTCTACAATTAAAATATAGACCTTGTTACGAACACAAAGTAAGGTTGGCAAATTTTTAAAATGACCACATAAATCATATGCATAATCACATTATATTTTTATAACTAGCATATAATTACTTTTTTACATAAATTTCCACTGGTTGCAAACCTTTTACTGAAATAGTACTTGAATTTTAACAATCCAATAAAACACACAGATTTCATTGCTCATCCCATTTTTACCCTATAGAAGCTTGGCTCAAGGAAAAGATGATATTTCCTCAAAGCAGAAATATATTCCCCATGAGCACTATTTTTAAGATGGGGCAATATGATTAACCTGCTTTTAAAAAGAACCACTAGCCTGTGACTATCCTTATGGCGAAGGGTTTTCCCTTCTGTGTCCTCAAAATGAAGGTTAACTGAGATGAGCTTTTGGCAATGCTTGAATTACTGAGTCTCCATCAGACTCTGGGTGAAGCATTTTAACCCCAGTCCTCCTGAAAGGAATGTCTAAATCCCTTGCAAGGATTTTGACTCCCAACTGCATGTCCAAGTCACAGACAGTAACAGAATTTTATATTGAGTGTATCTTTCACCTGTCCTTCATTAAAGAGCTTTGTCTGGGTCTTAGATTCTAACACCAATTAAGAGGGTTTTTTCCTGTAATATTTTTGAGTATAAGTGGAATGAGAGACTTGTAACGGCATGTTGTTGAAACTAAGAATACACAGTTCTTTTTTGAATACTATATTTAAAGAAAAGTCCTTCAAATTCTAGAAGTATCAATAATACTGATGAATCACCTAAATTTTATAGCCAAATAAACAAACTATAGAAGATGAATAGCAGTTCTAAAAGCATCAGTGCAGTCAACAATACTTGTAGTTATTTTTCTTACTGAGATTGCTCTGTCTCCCAATTTTCCATGCAGTTAGTCTAAGAGAAATGTTTGGGAAGAAAGAGAATTCTAAGAGCCCTGTAGAACAGAGATCATACATTATGGGCTCAGATTCTTTGAACAGCTGAATTCTACTGGACATGATTGTGCCAGTATATACACAAGGGTATCTTCAGTGTGGCCCACTTTTCCCATGTCCTGGGTGTTCTGCACCATAAAGTATTTTTTGTTGTACCGCACAACATTGTCTGTCATTTTATCTCTGTAGAACTTGGCACACATATACAGAACTCTACTTCGTGTCTCCTGCCTATAACCAAGGTGCTTCTGACAAATCTGACCTCTGTCTAGTTTTAACTATCATCCAAATCATAGAGGAAGAAAATAAAAAATAGTGTATTAGAAAAAAGGGTACTTTTTTCTTCCTTCTTCAAATATGGAAACACCATTCTATACAACCATGACAACAATAGACATCGCTTTGCCAGCATTCTCCCATTACCTGGGAAAAGACAAATATTATCACATCATGGAATATGGGAGGCCTTTTATCCTGAGAGAAGGTGTAATCTAATTCAGCTGGGACTAGTTACACAGCTCCCGTCTTAGTGAAAATCTCGCATCAGAGCACTCAGCTGGAGAACCCTCGAAAACAGATACAACTCTCATCAGCAATCTGCCAATAATATGATCCCTCTGACAATTTTTACAACAGTGCTCTTATATTTGGAGGCTTTACTAAAGCATCAGCTCTAGGACTTAGATGTTTTGTGAGGCTCTCACCTTTTATTTTCAAGCAAAGTTTTCAGATCTCACAATTCACAGACTAAAAACCAGAAGGGACTGATGCGATCATTTGTACCTCTTGCATATCATTATAGGATTTCCCTTAATTTGTTTGAACTTGAATCAGAGAATTATTTTTGAAGTGAACATTTCTGTGATAGAAAATCCATCACTGCATAATTTCAGACACAGGCTTGAGAAGATTGAGTTCATCTGCCCAACTAAGAAATGAGAAAAATAAATATGAACTTGTAATTTTGAAAAACAGAGTGTTTTTTAATCTTACTTATATTTTTGTTTTTGGAGGTGGGTATTGTTAAATAGATTTTATTCATAATTTGTTAATGATGCCAATGTTTTGGGTGAGAACAAAATGCCAGTAAAGCTTTTAAGAAACATATTCAAAAGTTAGCCCTGTGTATTAGTTCTTTTCACTAAAATATAGATAAGAGGCACATTAAAGATAAAGATTTTTTTGAAGTCTCAAACTTTTGTCACCTTTCTGCTTTTATGGATTATCTGATTGGCTGCTCTGGTATTAAAAAGATAGTATTTGGTTACTAGCAAAATTATTTCTAGACAACTGACAGAAAACAGAAGAAATTCCAGACTGATGAATTTTATGTTCCTCATTCAAATTGAACAGGTTATGATAACGAAGAAATATTTTCTACACAGATATGTGGTAAAAGATTAAAAGTAACTGACAAATATTCACTAAGCAAAGATTTTGTAAACAATTTTTGCAGCTTACATTATAGGTTAAAGGAACCTGTAATGTTAAGAGGATGTTAAAAGGAAAATCAAAACTTGAAAGTAATTAAATCCTTGATTTATGTAAAGCCAGGAAAACATAATTGAAGCATTTGTGTTTTTCTCTATAATTGGTCAGTATCAGGACTATGTCAGAGCCTTACTCAACAATTCCCAAACTGATCCAAGGATCTAGAATACTGAACGCTTTCTTGATAACTTTCGATGTCTTCCTGTATAGGTTCCAATCTCTTCTTTGGTCTGGACTCTGTTATATAAGGCTGGAAGTGTTCTTAGACTTGCAACTCGTGGGGTTTCCTGACTAACTGCAGAGTTGCCTATGATGGCAGCAGATTTGATTCTATAATGGCTTTTTTCCTCCAGCAGTCCCATCGTATTTATGCAGACAGGAGTATTGGGGTAATGAAAATCCTATTATTTTCAATGGTTACTGAAGAAGAAACTGTTTTTCCAGTTTGCAATTAACTGTGAACATATTTTGGTATGAATTACCCTTTCCTGCATAATTTGTCATACAATTGTAGCAGGTTTTCCTTACACAGTAATTTTCACTGCAGATTCTGACAATCCTTTAAAGTACAAATAAAATCTTAGTGCACTGAAAATCCTTCTGATATTTCACCCAATACAAAGAATCTTTCCCTCTGTTTTCTGAACATCCTTCTCAATAGACTATCCTTAAATTAAAAGTAATGCCAAATAGGTACATGAAAATGCTGTTCAAACAGAAGGCAACAGCTGTTTTGCCAGATTACAAGAAAGGTAGGATTTCAGCTTGCATTAGTATGGCAGGGCAAAAAAGTAACTCACTTATTTTTGATACTGTTATCTTCCCACATTTCAAGTTAAATTAAGAAGAAACCACAAGAGAAATACATATAGTATCTCTGTTGATTTTCTAACTGCTCAAACACGAAAAATTGCTTTTCATAATGCTAGACTTTACAATATCAGCTCCTTCAAATTTATGCTCATTAAAAATATATAATTCAATATTTCGCAGCACACTACACTCCCTTCTTTGACACAAAACCTTTTATAAATACAGGAGGACAAAAATTTGAAGATAAAAAGGGGATGAGTCAGGTGTTTCTCTGCTAGAGAGAACACGATGCAATTTTTCACATACATTGGAACTTCTAATATCTAAAACCTTCAGAAACTGTTGTTACAGATAAGAAATTTTGAATAATTTAAGCAAGTAATAATCCATTTCAATTAATGAGAACTTTAATTAATATTTAATAAAGTCCACACACTTGATGACTTAACTAGATCTTATGCATCTTTTCTGTAACAATTAGTTTGCCATGACAGTGATTTGAGTACCAGCAGCTCTGTTATTCTAGCATTTATGAAAGTCATGCTCTTCAAATGTATAATATAAGGGCACATAATTTAATTAAAAGTCAAATTTAGGCCGAGGGAACAAATTAACACACAAGCCAAGCAAACTGTGCAATAACTGCAAATGTCATGTAAATATTAAGAATTATTCATCTTGGCTTTCTTTTTTATTGCAAGAATTACACCTTCCTAAAAGCACATGTAACTGCTGACGTTGTTTTCATGTTGTCACTCCAGTTTTTCTATGATGAAAAAATAATAATCTTCAGATCAGGGGGAATACTGACTGAAAAGAACTTTATGCTAGAAGCTAGTTTATAGGCTTTTGGATCCCTGGAACTATGCCTAGTTTGTTAAAAAGCAGAGAGAGAACAGCAGTTGCTGTAATTTTCTCTGTAGGGTTCTGTTACATACACACATAATATATTGTCCCATGTTTCTTGCTTTTTTCTTTTCCTCCACTCCTGGAATTTGATCAAAAATTGTATAAAACAAGTCCTCTTTATTCACATGAATGTGAGACAAATGCAGGAATACCTGAAGTATTTCATACGACATTGTTTTCTTTATTCCATAAAATCACAGAGCCCCATCACTGGTCAACAGTCTCAAATAAAACAGCTGCTTCTTTTTACTTTGAAAAGAATGTTTGAAGGAAAAAGAGTGTTTGAAGCAAGCACCTTTCATCCTGAACCACGGGTTGCCAGGAAGACGAAACTTGCAACAGTCTCCTTGAGTTGCTTAATGCAGATTCACTTAAGTAAAAGTGAATCCTCCTGATATGCCTTTCGGCGTTATGAGCTTTAATGATGCCTAGCACAGCAGTGTAATTAACAGTACCATTGATATATCACAATCCTGTGCTTTCCAGTGGCAGAAACAGAAGGCTAATGCCAGATTGCTTATTAAAGGTACACCCGGCTGCAAAAGTGTACCAGATGAAACAATCCCCCAGTAGCCATGTAATGAGGTACAGACATCTGTAAGATTATCTCAGAACTCTGAATGTGAAGATTAAAATCTGGTGATGCTGCAGATGTTTTTATCATCTTTCCCACAGCCGTTGTCACTGAAAATAGATCAGCCCTCCAATGAGGCTGGAATGCAAATGGCTCAAACCTTGTTTTTCCTTAAATGCCTTAGTGCATTGCTCTCCCTAAATTACTCAAAGAACTTCAGACTAAGATAATAGAATATAAAATGTTTTATGAATCCTTTCAGAAATATTTTTAGGCCTGAAAAATCTGCTAGAAGTGAGCATTTTTTTGGCTGTTTTTCTTTGCGGCAGTATCAAACCTTAATATATGGGCAGAGGAAGAGAAGAATTTATTTCTCATTTGAAAAATAATCACACGTTTTATCAGTTGTGGTAGAATAACTTACGCCCTCTTTCAGACCTCTTTGTATTGGCACTGTGATGCAAAGTAGTCCCAGTGCAAGCATGGGACAGAGGTATAAAAATATTATCCAAGCAGGTAGGAAAGTTTTACAGCAAAGTATAGAAAACCAAACAGTATTTGACAACAAAATGAAGTTCCTGATTCTGTGCTCTCACTTTCTTCTCACACAGGTGAGGTAGTTCTCAGCTAAATGAAGTTGTTGACACTTTAATACTGTAATGAAACATAAGCAACAAGATCTTTTTTAAGGAAACCACTGGACTCTTTCCTGCTTTTTGTCCTGTAAAAAGACAAAAATTGTATCATTTTTTTGCAGTCCAGCCCCTTCACATCGTTTCCTTCTGATTGCATAGGCCCACACACATCAGCTGAAAGTAATGAAACAGCTTCATTTAGTTAAAAGCAAGAAAATGCTGGTGATTGCCTTAAGCTATTCCTTTGTTGAGGCATGAGCAAAGAGACCCCTTCAATTGCCAGTGCCAGAAGCAATCTGAACAATTACATCAAAAATATATGGACTTTCACTTTGCTACCTGTTGAGTATCTCAGTCCAGGTACTACTTCAGCTGATTCAGGACTTAATTCCTGAGAGAGTTAAAATGCGAAACTCTATTTTACATTTAATTAATTCGGGGGATTACTTGTTGGATGTGAAGTGAGATGAGCTGGTGAATTTAACCTCTTCCTAGCAGCATCTCCTGCCCACCTGAGGCAGACTTGGTTGAAGTTCCTGGAGTTTCATTTTTTCTATTTTTCTTTTCTTTTCTATTACTCTTTAATTGATTATTTTAGTCAGGCTAAACTCTATGTGATGTTATTAACATAAAATGGAAACCAGATGTAAGTAAAGAGGACAAACAGCTGAAAGAAAAAATAATCCCAAAGACAGCAGAAAGACTACAAGATGGCTATCTAAACCTCTTCATTAGGAATGTGTGTTTTCACAATAAAAAAAATATTTTGTAAATATTTATAAAAGAAAACCTTTTCACGACAATCTGTACAAAAGGACTCAGAAATAATGCAAGCTTTATCATCTCAAATATCAAAATTTAGAAGAACCAACTGTAACAACTCCCCAACCTAGTAGCATGCTATTTTAAATAACTAAGAAAGAAAGATATGGTCCTTCATAAAAGTAGCTTCTTTTTTTTTAAAGGGCAAAGGTGAGAGAACAGCAATTTGTTAGCTTCTATAAAATACTAAAATAGTTACCTAACTCTGATATTCTCCCTTTAGTTTTATTATTTTTTCATTGCACCCATCTCCTATATTATCTTCTAATCTGTATTGAGAATCTTTTGATTATTTTGACACTTCTCTCCTCCAATGCAAATTTCAGTTTGCAGAAGAAAATATAAAAAATATTCATATCTGTATTGTATTAATTTTTCAATATTTTAAGAGGAGTGTTTCTTCATAAAAAATATTTTTAAAAATGTCTATCTATTACAAGTTTTGCACAGAACATTATAGAGTGAAATAAATAAAAAACACACCAAAAAAATAATAGGAAGAAAATCAAGACAAGTTTGCTGTTGTTCATTTCCGCTCTGGATGTTATTTTCAATATTTTAATGTTCTGAGACTTGATCAAATCTCAGCATTTTTTATAGCTGAGGAATTCATAGGCTTGGAAATTTCCTTATTCCTCAACAAAAGAGCAATAATGTAAATGAAACTTAAAACAAAATCCTCTGACTTTATCTAACAAAATCCACTTTCTTGAAATAAAACACTCTAAAAGTGCTATATTGATTTTCTGAGACAGACATTTTCTGATAGTAAACATGTCGAAGTATTTTTGTCTAAATCTACAACTTTATTCTATCTTTTGCAGGAGTTTCCCTCTCAAGAGGGAAAAATAGGCAGTAAAACCCAAAAACAAGTTGGCAAAGGAGTAGAACCACAAATGGCTACAGACTGCAACATTCACCAGGGAGTTATATTTTGGTGTCAAGGAACAGAAAACGATCAGAGAGACTACCCCAAATTTCAGTGCTGCGAGATTCTTGCTTCTGTAATGACCACAATGGAATATATTTAATATATCACTGGGACTAGATCAGGTCTAACTATGCCACTACGACACATTTACTTACACCTCATGGCCTGCACATCATCCTTGGTTTATTCAGATCTAACTAGTGTCTATTTTCCATAGCAAACAAAAAAAAAAAAAAAAAACCCACAAAAACAACAAAAAAAAAACCAAACCCAGAGAAAGGAAGTTATTTAAGATTTATAAACATGGTCCTTCCACCGTGTTCTAACTCAGCTGCACTGAAACCAAACCTTGATTCCAGGTATTTTTATTCAAAGCAATTAAAGCTCTACTGCACTTCTGAGAACAAACATATACATATCAAAATACTTAAAACTGAAAAGAAAACTTTTCTCTTCACAATAGCAAGCACTTTTAAATTGCTTTGCCATTTAATGCTACCTCAGTTGCACACAGAAATTAAGAAATCTGCTTTCAGACATCCTTGTTATTCTTCATAACAATCCCAAAGATGTCCCAATGAAACGAGAGTTAAAGCATGTTAAGTGCTTTACAGGAAATCTGTTCCCAAACACACAGTCCAATTAAGTGCCAAATGATGCCTTCAGGTCATGTAAACCACACAAGGCCACGGAGATACTTGCAGTTGAAATTTAATGGAAAAAAACCCATTCATTATTTGGTAAATCATAAGCATAATTTTTTTTTCCTAATTGACTTCTTTTCATTTTGAAGCTTATCCTTTGCAACAGGTTGAATTACCAATGGGGAAAAAAAAAAAAAAAAATCTCTGTAAGCCAGGAATTGGTGAGGAGTATGACGGATGAACAGATTTTTATTGTGGGATTAAACAGACGGAAAAATATAAAGCCATTCCAAAACAAGATGTGATCTAGATTCAGAATGCCTTTTCCTGAGACTTCAGTTTGTGTCTCCAGTAGCTACTGATTTGATAAATTTCCTTAACACAGCTAGATTTACATACAAACACAGTAAGGGTAGTATTGTGCCTCTAGTTTTTTAATTCACCAGGGAGCCTTTAATATTTGCTGCCCACAGGACCACTGTTGAATTAGATAGAGAATACAACAGAATTTCTGCTTAAATGTTGAGTGATCATCAAAAAAATATTAAGCACAATAAAAGTTAATTTCTAAAATGCTTAAACCCAGCAAGCTATAAATTCCCAGTCATCCTCTCTGGGGCATTTGTAGTCTAGACACATCTTTTAAACTGCTTCTCAAACACATCCTTTTGAAATTAAGAACTCCTTAACTGTTTGGTCTTCCATGGGTAATCAGCTGTATCATAGCTCTGACCATCCCTGTTGCCTTTGTTTTTTTGAAAGGGATTCTTCCAAATGCTGTAATGAGTAGTGAGCCACTCACAACCTGGTTAAACGCTTTTCCAATATCTACTGTCTTTGATTAGCATCTGATCTCTCAAGCAGTGTATATTTTGGGCCTGGACAGTGTGGAAGTTTCAGCGACTCTTTCAGTCCTTCAGTTTTGTATTTCTAACGTTTCACTTGGAATTTATCATGGAGTCCATTACATAAAGACTAAACACAACTTGAAAAACTATGAGTTTAAAAGGCTACCTGACCTGTTTAAAGGTCTGTAAGAAAACAAAGAAAACTGCTTTGTACTTCACCATGTTATTATGAAGAAAGCCTATGGTAGCACTAGGTAAACGTGTTACAATAACACTCAGGGACTGTTATTCAAAACCAGAAGAGCATTCACAATGAAATCTGCCCCTTACAAAAATTCCAGCCTAATTTCCAGACCACAGAAGTCTGAGTAGCTTTTAATAAGTAACCATACCCTCAAGGCACGGTCTTTGAGTGGGTGCTACTGCAAGGAAGGCTGTCTCACTGCAATTTCTAGCAACTTCCAAGTGTTAAACATATTCACTTTTACAGGCAGAGGACACATTTAGATCTCAAAAGCACCTTTTAGAATTCAAATGTTGGTCTCCTGGAGATCTTTTGTGTCCTGGTTTTTTGTTTTTTTGTTTTTTTTTTTTTGGTTTGTTTGGTTGATTGGTTTGGTTTTGGCTTGTTTTAAAGAGGTTACATTTCAAAATAAGGCAAAATATCACAGAAAAATACTTATTTTAGGAAGTGCTACAAAGCCCATGAAGAGTACTGTTGAATACATCTACACCTTTCAGCAAGTAGGAGCAGATTTTCATACCCTTATTCAACTTCAACTGCATTTTACTGTGCGAGTAAAAAGAAACTAGATTGGACCCTTTACATTGAGTTTTTTTTTTTTTTTAATTAAACGCATCCTTAGTAATCCAGAGTAATGGTAAAAACTAATGGAATTCAGCGGCCAGTAAGTTTTGGTACAATGACACCTTGGAATTTTTGCAGCCTTTTACTACCGTCCTCCTTCATTTTTGTTTATGCAAGTTACTCTGCACCAGGCTTTTGTAACCCAAAGAGTAAAATCCATATGACATGTTGGACTGCACCCACATTATTCACACTGATACCTGGAAAGAACATGTTATCAGTACATCCACTTTCGTGGACAGCACAGAAGTTCACCACTGAGTCAATTAAGATACAGAACTTTTACTGAAAAAGCAGGCAGTTGAATGATAGTTAGTGTACACCTGTAAAAAAGTGCACAGAGTAAAAAAGATATTAAAATCTCAGTACATAGGTTAGGCACACTGGAATTAAACTGCAGGATTAATCTTCTAAAAAATTTTGATAAAATTTTGGTCTCTGCTTCTAAGACTGCATAAGAAAATTGAAATCCATTTACGTTAACTAAATAGACTTCGCATTTTGTTGTTTTATCTCAGTTCAAAGCCTGTGCAATAATGCACAGACTGTAAAATAAACCACTTTTTCCATGCAGAGATTATTATTCAGTGTTTTGTTCCTCTATTTTTTTTTCCCTTTTTTACCCCATCCCTTTTTAACTGCAGGAAAGGTGAATCATATCAGGCATTTTGCACTTCTGTCTAAAAGCAGCGATAGCTATGCCCATTCTCATCTCCTCAGCACTCAAACCCATGAATGGTTGCAGGAAAAATCACTCTTTTCAGCTGTCTCTTTGAGGTTAATAGTTCTAATTCGTTGGGAACACAATACCTTGATGAATTCATAGTCATTAAAAGGGACTGGAATTATTTTAGGTCACTTTTTAACATCCATAATATCAAAGCACAAATTCATTAGCGTAATCAAATAGGTTAGTTCACGTAATTACTGTTCAAAAACCATAATAACAATCCTTTAACTAAACCTCAATGCCTCTATAACCCACACAGATACAACTGTGGCTTTCTGTCCTATTGTGGCTGGACCATAAAAGTCTTTTGTTGGTCTTTTTCTGTGTAAAAAACCATAAAATTATAAGTTGAGTCTACAAAATAAAGTTCTTTAAACAGTAAGGGTTCTACAATGCTTTCATAAACTGAAGCCATGATTTCCAGCTCACAGTCAGTGTGCACAGTTAATAAGCATGATGGATTAGTCAAGGCAGTGGAAATTAGCTGCAGATCTCTTCATCGCTGTCAGCCAAAGTCACTTCAAATTGCAATGCAATTTATGAGTTAAAAAATTCACCTCATTACTGTACACAAATCTTCTCCATGCTCCAAATTTTAGGGACAAATATAAGCTAAACCTCATGCAATAGATACTAATACTGTTAAAAGTCCAGTATTATTATTAGATTTGAAGGAGGCACTGGAAGAATATCATGTCGCTCAACAGAAGTCAGTGAATGCACACTTGAATGATGGATTCTTTTACCAACTCCCAGGCTATATTTGGTTGGATTTTCTAATTCTCAATTCACTGAAACAAAAATACACATCCATAGAACAAAAGTGAAACCTTTTCCCACACCAATTTTTTCCTATTAAAAATAAGAAAAAAAAAACTTAGAAAAAAAATCAAACTAACTTACCTAAAATGATTTGTCTTATAAAATTCTACTAATATTTGGTCTCCCAACAAGTTGCTGTCAATGAGCACAGAAACAAATCACAAATATTATTAACTGATAATACAGGGGACAATTATGGGGACAGTTAAAATTTCCATCTGTTTCTATTAGCAAGTTCCTATGAAAGAAGTGTAAAAATTTGGAGTGTTTATTACATTCTTACATATAACACAAAAGTAACCACAAGTTCAAAAGTGCTAAAGGGAAAAATTATTATCTTCTGTTTCTGGCTGTTTTCTATGAATTTTCTCATGTAAATCTGCTGGCAGCTTCCCCACTTGGAACTCATTCCTTAGATATCTTCGGTGCTGGCATTCCTGGAAAAAGACAACACCACGAGCTTCCCTGGCAAATTATGCTTTAGTGATTCAGATTATTTAACAGCTCGGCCTTGATATTTCTCAGGTGGAATCCCAACTTTTATTCTATTAAATGTTCACCCTGCTGCTGTTACTTCCCTTTTTTTTCAGGGGGGTTTCCTCTGGTTTGAGGCAAGCACAGCATCCAATTCCTGCAGTAGTTAATTAAAAGTGTTTTGCCCTTTCCCCACCATGCAGGTAAGGGCTAATTCAGCCTTGTCAGGTTTCTGGCATGGAATCATAAAAGACATATTTCTTTACAACTAGGGTAGCCATCCATGAGTGGGAAGCTCTCTGAATTTGAGTTACCAATTCCACAAAACTTAGCTCAGCAGCATTTAAGGGAAAAGTATTGCTATTCAATTTCCTGTCATAAACTGTCCAGATAAGAGAATTAGAAGGGAAGTGTAAGGCCATCCCTCTACTGTTGAAGCAATGTGTGCTGATATCAGAATTTCTAATGTTAGGTTTTCAGTATGTAATACTGTCACTCTTAGTAGATCCAAATTAGCCATAACTTCAGAAATTCCATTTTGTGTTGCAGCAGATATCCAGCACTGTGACAGAGCACTCCCTGGGTTTCCTTTAGGGTTAAGATCAGCAGATTTCCTTTTCTCACTTGTGAGACACAAATTGGCCTCAGCAGTTTGTCAAATAACTCCTGGTCTGGTGATTTTAACTCTTTGCTGCCCAGAAAGCACACCCTGCCTTTTGGCATTCCACTGCAAAATTAATACTGACTGGCTTTCAGTCTCACCCAATTCATGTCCAGACTTTGCCATTTCGGCAGCCATACACAGCACTGTTTCAGCAGCAGTTTGCTGACTCTGAAAATCATTTGAGGTTTCAATTTTAATTCCGCGTTGTAAGGCTACTTCTTCATCATCAGATGCCAATGTAAACACCACGTCTTGCCCTTTATTAGAACAACAGATTAGCTCACGTCTCCCAACTCCTCCACACAAAAGCTCTGAGTCAAAATAACTTATTTCTGAGAATGTTACTAGATCTACACCCCAAAATTTTTCCTGTACAATTCTCTTTCTTTCAGAGCAGTCCAAAACTCCATTTGAGGCTCCCTAAAACACTCATTCTCAGCAGCAAGCCACCTCTCTGCCTGCAGCCTTTTTTCGTGTTCCTCATTTTGCTGACACTACAATTCTTTCACCAAATCTTGTAAAGATAGTATTATTTAATTTTCAGATTTCTGAGTAACCAGTCTGTCACTACCCCTATTTTCTTTAGCCAACTCCACCCTAGGGGGAGTGGGGTGACTAACAAAATTTTCAAGAAGGGAAAAAAATTACTTTCTTTACACTAGCCACCCAGGATAGCGATTTTCAAAAAAACTACACAACTTCCCTCACAAATTGCCTCAGAGGGGAGGCTGTGGCAAAGTTTCCAAAATTTTCTACAGAAGGAACACTCAAGGTTTCCCTCAGAGGGAAAGGTAGTGTCCAAAGGCACTTCAGGTCAGAGGACAGCATCGCACATCTGACAGCAGCGAGGCCATGTAACCATCCAATATAACACTACAAAAACTTTAGAGAACAGTAAATATTGAGCAGAAACATGGGAAAAAAACCCAAGTGACCTTAGGTAGATGACTTAGGTAGAATCTTAGGAACATAAAAATTGAACAAAAGATTAAGACCCAGTTTTTCAGACATGTAAAGTTATAAAAGTTTGAACTCTTCAGGATTCCCATTCTCTATTCAGGATTGAATACTCATAACAAGGTTATACTTACACTACATCTCTAGAAAAACAACAAAGGAGTCATGCTGTTGACATCTGCTTGGATCTCGCTTGGTAGAGACGTGAGCCTCCCCAGGGAAGCCACAGTCACAATTTGAGAACTGCTGTGTGCTAAGGTTAAAAGTACTGAGTACAAGAGTTCCTTAGGACAGGCAAACTCATGGTGCTCTGATAATGCATTTAGCACAAAAGAACTAAATTTTTACAGATCAAAACCCTGATTTCTACACTTAAATTAAAATATGAACAAAGCACTAACAATTACATGAGTGTAGGTTTCTTTCTAAACAGCAGGACTCAAACCACATCCTAGACTTCCTCACCACAGCCCTGTCATTCTTGTCCTTTATATGTGATTACTTACATAACTCTTGCAAAAAAATCTGTCCCTCTAATGTTATCAAACAACATTTTACCTTACGAATCTCTCTGCAATATACATCGTGCTGATAAATGCGTGGATCTCCCTACTATGTCAATTTACAGAGGAGACAAACCATGACAGCTCCCGGCTACAAGGTGTTGTTGCTCAAAATGCACCTCTTTATGCTCTTTTCTCCAGAGTCGTCTTGTTTAAACTTCAGAATGTCATTCCAGAACAAGGCTGATACATGCACTGAGGAGTGCATAAATGCCTTTTGTTTGCATTCTGTTTTCCCTAGGGCAGTAGCTCGGTTACAAACCAATTGTCCCCATGCATCAAATAGAAATCCCTCACCAAATAGAACAGATATTTTCTGTAAATAGCTCCCCCCAATCTTCATATACAATAGAAACATTTCCTTCATCCTGGAGGCAACTGCATAGCTCAATCCAATGGCTAAAATTTGAAATCTGTGAAGCCAATAAAATTAAAATAGCAATTTACTTAGGAAGGTGATTATAAATAGAATAAAATCTCAATGTATTTTTTTTTAATGCACACTCCTCTGCAAAGTCTCTTCCTTGAAAAGCTGTGGTGCTTACTGTGGACAAAAAGTCTTGGGAGAGAAAAAAATATTCTAGATTTTTTTTGTCTTAATAAACAAATGTGGGCATATGAGATTCTAATCAAAATGATATTAGGGGCAATTACCAACAAACTTGCTCCATTTCCAAATTCAAACACAGCAGTACAAAAATCTCAGAAAAGTTCTAAAGTTGCAGAATATACATTTCTCACAAATTCCTGGGCAAGAAGTTGATAACTCAACTTTATTTTTTTACCTCCCCCGTCCCTCAAATATAGAGAAATTCCAGGTAAGAGAAAGGCATTCCATCCCTCCTCAATATAAAATGAGCCAAACTGACAATCTCTCTGCACATTTTTATTTTTTACAGAAACTTTAATGCCAATTAATTTAAATAACATTAAGTATGATCTTAATAAAACGCATCTTCTTTACTAAAGCCAGGTCGGAATATGTCAAGAAGAACTGTATTATCCTCTACTGGAAACCAAATTAATTTGTTTGGGGGTTTTTTTGTGTGTAGAACTCTGGACTTGTTAGAGTGCCTAAGCATTTGTGTGCATGTTTGAATAATTACAGGCACAAACTGTTCTCAAGACAGCAAGTAAGATGCACTATTGCTATTAA
Organism: Monarcha castaneiventris obscurior; assembly: GCA_026261815.1. Taxonomy (NCBI): domain Eukaryota; kingdom Metazoa; phylum Chordata; class Aves; order Passeriformes; family Monarchidae; genus Monarcha; species Monarcha castaneiventris. Next base: position 3,158,994 of record JAMPIT010000040.1, read on the forward strand.
GGTTCATTCTGATCTCCTTACTGAGCTTGGCAGGCAGAAGCTGCTGTACTTTCATAATATCAACAGCATTTGTGCCTACAGACACAGTCTTTCCAAGTGTCATGCAATTACACAGAAAAATGTTTACAGCTTCCTTTGTGTTCAGTTACAGGTCCCCTGGTGTGTGCAGTCGTTTTTAATCAGAGTAAGACTTCCTCTTGTGGATAATGTAGGCCTTCACCACAGAGCCAAACACAGGAAATAAGCAACATCTTATCCAGGGTGATATGAGAATGATGAAGCATGGAGCACTTAAGACTAAGATAGGAAAATGATAGTTTGAATACAATGGAAGCTAGGACATGAGCCAGGCTAAAGACGGTGCCAGAATGTGTGGAGGCGTGTGCTGTGAATGTGCATTCAGGGAAGGAATTCCTCGAGCACCATAAGTGTTCCCATTCACAGGTTCTGGTGGAACAGGAGTAATGCATCTGCAGTTTCATCACGCAAAAATATTGGAGCTAAGCTAAAACAAACAAGGATCCAAAGTTTCAAATACATCACTTTTGACAGTGAAGGTAGATGCAAACTAATGCATAGATTCTCTTGTCAACAGATCACCCACTGCCCTCACCAGAGACGGGCTGTGCTGCAACTGCTATTGTGCTTTAAGAACAAGAGAATCAGCAACATAAATGTTTTGTTTAGTAAGTTAATAGTGGAATAATAGAGATTTGGAAAATATAAGCTGTTACTCAATATCAGTAGAAACCCCTTCTGTAGTTTTCATTTTATCATCTTCATCTGCCCCAGTAGGAACACTTGCCTGTCCATTTAAACACTATACACGTTTTCTTTGTCATAGCAATCTGAAGAAATTGAACTGTAGCTTGCAATGATTCATGGTCACATTTACTATTCAGATTGCATTCAGCTAAAAATTATGGTTTCCATAAAAAAGAAACAGTATGTTTAAATTTTAGTTTTGTGAATTACGATTCTGCTGCTGAAGCCAAACTAAAAACCAATGAATGGTGTCGATAAAGTCTGTTACAGAACCAGAAATAGCACATGGCTATCCAACAAGGAACCATCTCCAACATCCTCTATGGAGCCTGAGCCATCAAACCAGGATTCCATGGCCACTTTGAACAGGTTTAAGGTAAAATCTCACCTTTTTCTCACAAGGTGTATCTTAGAGAAGATGGTTGAAATAAGTGCTTGTACATGAGATGAAAGAATATGTTTCAAATATCATATGATAACATTTTATACATAGGCCACAATCCTGTCAGCTTTATTTCAATAAAAATATCCTAATGCCACAATAGTTTTATGGTGAAGGTAAGAATTGATTGATGGGCATCACCAGCATATAACATGGACTTCAAAGAAAAATGAGAAACAAAATGTCATGAGGAACAGGTTTTCTTTATGTACGTACACACTGGGCTAGATGATCCACTCCTTGTAAATATCTAGTTTGCCATCACTTATGAATGGCAAAACTTAGTGTTCAGATGAAGCTTTGCTGTGTGCTAAGAAAGACTTTTCATAAAATTCAGCAGTGTACAAAAAAAAATTCTGATAAGCAGGAATTTTCACATAAATCCTACAGTGTTCTGTATATATCAAAAGCTTACATAACCTAAAAGAAATGCTAGCAGAGCATAACATAATTTGAAGATTATGGCACAGTAGAATGGGATGTTTTCTTTGTTCATAAAGTGCTAAGAGACAGAAGGCAGATTATTCCTTCTGAATATTTTGCAGAAATATTTCCATAACTAAAGGCTACTTTCATTTCTATCCTACACATCACATTTTCGGTATAAACCCAATTCCACCACTGATCTCAAGATTATTTTTATCTCTGCCTTTGGCCTTTTTTTTTTTTTTTTACAGAAATACCTTTGGACACCTCTGGTTGTCTGCTGCCTGCCTATTTTTATTTGATGAGGACAGTGTGAACTGAGACCCTGGATCTGAATGTTACTTTCCATTTGTCTAGCTAGCAATCAAGTATTTATATTAGAAATGTATCAGTGATACTGAAGCTAAAAAGTGATGATATTTCCCTGAGTTTTCTTTATCTTCAGCATATCCTCTTCAGAGAAGGAGAAGGTAGTGGGCCAAACAAGTCTAGTTGCATTGCTTCAGATCCATGAAAAATCTCATGACATTTAGGGACTCAAGGTTTTGCATCAAGCAGTTACTATTTCATTCCTCTTTTAAAAAATATGGCATGTGGTCTATCTAATCCTTGAGTTCCATTTGAAAAGTGTAAGTTGTACCCAGCATGCTTATTTACCCTTCTTAAACCATTCATCTTTAACTCCCCAATCCATAGGATTACAAATAAGAAATGAGGAGCAGAGGAAAACAAGTATTTTAGCAGACTAGGTATAGACCAGAATTTATTTTTACTTTTGTTTTTTTTTAATCTAGTAACATAATGGCTTTATATAATTATCATATATTATACTCACAATAAATGGGGTTTACAGTTATGAACTCCTCAGCTTTCATTCTGTGTTTAATCAATCTCAAAAGCTGTTTAACACTTCTTATCCTCTTTCTGCCATGAGCATTATAAAACTTACAGAATACAAGTTATAGTGTTCAGCTTTTTGTGCTCTACATCCTAGTTATCTGAAAGAAGCCTGATCTAAAAATGTAAAGAAAAATCTTAGTAGCTCTTGAAATCATTCTAACTTGCTTAATCTGTTGTTTTCTTTGCACTTGTATAAATTCCCTGTACTACTACCTAACTATATCAACATGTTTTAATGTTGTGCTTTGTTTTTGGGTTGGTTTCAAGTTGTCATTGGGGTTTCTTTTCCCCCCATGTCACCCACAGTCGACAGGAACACCACTACCTGCTCTGTAAAATTCACCACCAGATTTGTTCCCCATACACTAAAAGTTTTGGTGGGCATGTGCATGGCAACCAAAGTATCATGGATAAGGTTGGTGGGGCTGATGATGCAATATAAACGAATGCCTTCATTTCAGCTCTCATTAAAGTTAAACTCCATTCCATATAAAAAAATATACAGAGTATTGTAGTACTTTGAAACCAGCATGAAAAGTGTTTCAAGATGAGAAAGGCATCTGTGATTGGATGCACAATCTAGCAATTTTAAGACTGAGTTTCTCTAAGAGTCTGGCAATGTCTTCTCAAAACAAGAGTTGCTAAAATTCCAATGGATTTGTCTTAATATGACAGTATGTGAGAACTGAAGCAACAATTACTCATTGATTTTCAAACTTTCATGTACATGAGGGTCTTTTTATTAGGAAACTAATCTAAATTTTTTGTCCTTAAAGTAGAGAAAATGCACAGAATGAGGAAGCTGAGTTGAAAAGCTAGTAGAGTTGCATTCCCTGAGAAGAAATTAAGAATTCCTCAACAAAGCCAGAATGCCTGTTCAAGAGACATCTATGTGACATCAGACTATCCCTGGCTTAGAGTGCATCACAACATTACAGAACTGCCTGCTGCATCTCTGTATTGACCAGTTTATCTTTTGATCCTGAACCTGTTCCAGACAATGCAGGGTCTGGACACCTCTGCTGATAAGGCCTCCCATTTATCATGACACTTCCCCTGGACTGAGTCCTGCTGGTGCATGCACTGCTTGCCTGCTGCTTACATTGTTTTGCTTTGTTAAGCTTGAGAAGTTTTCCTACTGTCCCTGACCTTGACTTTTCATAGTTTCTTCTACTACAACATTAGCACATCTGATTCTTTCTAAAGCATTTTATTCGCCTCTTTCCTGCAAAGTTGGACTCAGTGAGCTAAAGCAGATGAGTTCAGTCTTTCATTTTCATTTTGCAACCAAGAGAATGTAATGTGCTGGGTTCTGCTGTGTAGCAAGCATTGCACAATGGCTCTACAATTTACATAAAGAGATATGTGAAGTTGAGTCACGTGTGTAGAACAACTCAAAATAAGTTTTTAAACTGGAATAAAAACAGAAATTAATCTTTCTGCTCAATGAATGCAAATATTTAGTGAGGCCTTCCTGCTGTGTATTTCTAAGGAGCAGGCTCCCTTCAGCTATGATGAAAATCACATCTAAAACAAGTCTTTGATAATGCCATTCTTCTCAGAGAAGGACAGGTTGATGTCTAAAGAAATTCTGAGACTTCTTTTTTCACCAGTAGAATTTTTTTTTGCTTGCTTATAATTTGCTCTCCAGCTATTGTATTCCTTCAAAACAAAGCACTTATGCTGTTTTATCTCTGCAATACCACTGAGGTTTTTTGCAAGTAGAACAGAAAACAAGTCAGAGGAATTTATCCCAAGTGTGCTTATTCACCACAAATAAGGCTTTCTACAAGGATTTTGTCACATGTTTAGAAATACAGTTATACCATCAATTTCCCTTATATAATGTACAGTAAAACACCTTGCATATAAAGCTACCACAACACATACAAAAGACGGATAAAAGACAAATGCCTCGTGATAATGAGAAAACTGAACATACTGCCTAATGTAGTTCAAAACAATATATTTTTAAAGAACCATTATTTTAATATGCAAATTTCCTACCACCTACACATCTTCAATTGAAATTGCACTTGAGCTTTTGTAAGTCATTATCATGTCATATTTGAAAAGTGCTGAAATTAAATTAATCATAAAATCAACATTACTTTACTTGAAAAATGCAGTTCTTGTGGTATTAAACTAATCACCACCAAGTATCGACTGCCCTTAAACATATCATGTTAGTGATTCCATGAGGTCATTTATCTTTCCTTTTTACCCAAGAATTCAACGTGTTTCTTGCATCAGTCTGTTCTGTTTTGGTTTAGTGTAATGTGTCAGCATCTGACAATTTGTGCCTTTGCATGACTGCTTTGATTTTTGTCCTGTGGCACTGGCTGGTTTTTTTTCCCTAGACATATTGAGAAGACTGGTTCAGTTTTGTTTATATCAGGCATTGTGGCAGTCTGCAGTGGGCAGGAGTTACTTTCCCAGTTCTCCTCCACTACTAGCTGGTACATGCCTTGAGGCTCTCTTTCAACTCAGTCTACAGCTGTCAAACCTGCAGAGCACAGCTCCACCAGCCGTTCCGCACTCTGACCTTTACTAGAAAGATTTCCATCCATTTCAGTAATCTTTTACTGTCTTCAAATTATTCTTGCTCCCAAGAAAAATTCTCCTTCTGTCAAAGGCAGACTGAACATTCAGTTTGAAATGTCCAAATCTGAGTAAATTTATCTGAGTATAAGAACTATATTTTATATATGGTTAAGCTGTTTTTTGTTTTAGTAGGTGGATAGCAAAACAACATCTCCCATATTTTAGAAGGGAGAATAAACTAGAGAAAAATCTTGCCTGCTGGATTTCTCTTGCTTTACTAATTGAGTATAGATTTTGCTTCTATAATCTTCTGAAAAGAATATTAATTTTGAGTAATCTCCTGAACTTTGTGAAATTATAAAATATCTCAGAGTATCTATGACTGACTTGCTGATAGATGCAAAGAAATTCTCTTTTTTCCCACCTCTGTGGGAATTCTAAGGCTACAAGTGGCTTGAAGGAAGAAAAGGTGCTCTGGGCTGTCACGTCTGCAATTCTGTGAAGTTTCAACTGGCACAAACTCTGTAAGCGAGGGATTGAGGAAACCAGAGGAGGTAGATGCAACTGGATGTAGATCAGCCCAATAAATTAGAGGTGCTTTAAATGTATTGTGTCATCCCTATTTGTTCAAGGTTCATTCTCAGCCAGAAATCTGTGGGCTGCAGACTTAACCAAACTATGCATATCGACACCAAAAGAGAGGTGAAGCAGAAGTCACTATCAGAAGCAAGTATATACTATATCAGCTCATATTCTGTCCCTAAAACTCAGCTTCATGTGCAACAAAACCCAGGGGAAAGAATAAGAAAGATAAGAGCAACAAAGCAACAGGGAAACTTCAATGAAATTGTGTGACATTGCTCCTAAGTTTAGTTCTTTTTCTATTTTCCTCAGTAACTAATTGGTCAGAAAAAAACTTGATCAAAGCTGGCACATACTGCTCTGACTTAAAAGCGTTACTCAAAGATCTAACCCATTTGACAGTGATCACTTCAATAATTAATTAACTGAAATGTAGTTTGCATACAATTAAATTGGTCAATGCAGTAAGCAAAACTAACCTGTGATGTGAAACTTCAGCTGCTATCCCAAATTCACGCCAGCTGTTTTGTTTTGAGAGTTTCAGTGCCAAACTATTTTTTTCAAATACAGATTTATTTAACTGATTTTAAATGAAACTGAAGAAAGCACACATTTTACATTGTAGGCTGTTTAATCACAAGTGTAATTATTTATATTTTAGTCTCGTGTGTCAAAGCATAATTTTTCTTTACTTGTTAGTCCTTTCCAGTTTTTAACATGTTTTGATCATAGCAGATAATCTTACCCATGTCCCTTTGAAAACAGCAAAAATCCACTTGTATCTAATAGTAATTTATACAGGAGCACACTCACTTTTACATCTCAGACAGCAAAAAAATTTTAAAATACTTGTAAGCTTCTTGGTTAGAGTTTTCAGCAAGAATTTTACAGCACAGATTGAGTTTGTTATATTTTTGATGCACGCCTGAAGAGTTTTGTAAAGGTTTGCAACAACCCCTAACAACCACATCATGCAGCAGGAGCCAACAAAATTGGTTTGTTACTAGGTGGGGTCAGGATTATGTCGTCAGAGGTAACAGAGCCTAAATATCATTCTCCATAAGATCCTTCCGGAAGTATGCCTGTGGAAGGAAATCCTACAGCTGAACAGAGATGTTCAAAGTTTTAATGTAGTCTAAAGTAACACCCACTTTTGAGAAGTCTCTTTACATACATACTAAAGGACAATATTTTCAGTCATTGCCTGTTTTTGCAACATGTATCATGATCAGAAAATCCATATTACAAGAGTATATTAACTAGCAGAGATAAGAAACATAGATAGGTTAAGTAAAATTAGCAACTACCAGCTCTTACACAAATGCTTAAAACAAGACCAAAAACAGATCAAAAGGTTAACATTAACTATCATATTCATATTCAGAACTACTCTGTGAGGGCAAACTAATACTTTATCCAGTATGAGTTTTGCCTGGTCTTTGTCAGAGTTTTTTTAACTCCTTCGAACCAAAACCCAAATACCACATCTTAAAATTTGATATATTTACTAGTAGGTGTCACAGAAGTAAAATTCATCTGTTTAGCTAGACAAACATAGAAACATACGAGGAAAAAGCTGTCATGCACCATTCCAACTGGAAGAAAAGTCATTTACAAAGTAGATTAAGTATATAAGCAGAAGACAGGATACCATTTATTCACTTGTAAGTTATCAAATGAATATTCTGCTGAAAATAGAACAACTGATAAAGGTACCTCAAGGTAAATTTTCCACTCTCTAAGAGGTTTCAGGTTTTCAGCCAAATTTAATTTTGTCATTTTTCTCTCATGCTGCAGTACAAGTGAGGAAAGGCAGCATCACAGGGGATCCACTGTTTCAAATGCTCAGTCACTTGGTACAACTGAAGGGTGATGCTTTAAAAATCTCTCAGTCATTTCAAGTTAAATGCTAAATAAAACATAATTATGGGTTTGGGCGAAGAAAAGGATTGTCTTGTTTTGCCCTTGTCCCAATATCTCTGGAAAGGCTTCTGCACAATGGTATCAGCAATACTTTTCTCAGTCATACATTCCTACACATTTGTATTGGAGACCTAATTTGCTTTCACTTTGAAATAAAGCCAGAAAGATGCTAATTTATAAATTATATAATGCAGTGCACTCATGAGGAAAAAATAATGATTTAACATTCAGAATTAACATATTATCACATTTGACCATTCTGTTTTCTCCCACACTCCAAGCTTGTAAATATCAGCCATTACAATCAAGTAAGGTTAACTCATTAGGTTGATCTTTAATTGTGCTGACTTAGCTGATGCTGGTGAGATTTTGATCCTTGGAACTTTCTTGATTAGGTTGCAATGTTGAAGCCTGTTAGTATCACCAGAGATCTTCTGTCTAGACACAGAGCCATGTTTTGGGGGTTTTCATCGTTTTTTTTTATTCTTTGTCTTCTGTGCATTCTGACCACATTACTGTTGTACTGAAAGCAGCATCAGCATATTCTCTATAGATAAAAGCACCTCCTTCCAGATTCCAAGAAAAATCCAGTCATTATCAGAAAGGGACAAAAAATGAGATAGGTTTAGAAATTCTTTAACATGAGGGTGGTGAGTGATTGGAAGAGGCTGCCCAGAGAAATTGTCAATGCTCCATCTCTGGAAGTCTCGAGGACAGGTTGGATGGGGCTTTCAGCTACAGAATATCATACTGCTCATCTGAGGTGTAATCAAATCATTTAAGATACAAAGACATAGTCACAGATGAGCTAAATAAAGCTCTCAATAGTGAGATTCTCTCACATGCCTCACCCAACCAAAAAAAATGTTCCTTGGTGTAATCTAAATCCCAAATGTATTTTTCAAGTTATCTGTAAAATTCTGTGTTTTTCCTGGATATTTTTATCATTCTTACATCAATCTATGCATACAATTAGACTTTAGAAATCAGTGGTTTTACAATGATATAAAATTAAAACAGATAGAAATCATGTCATTGATCACATCAACTAAAGGAATTTTCCTGAAATGCTGATATTAAATCGAGCAAGCTGGTTGTTTGCACACCATGTACAGCCTGTTCTGTCAGTCAGAATGGCTTATGAAAGGAAAGGTTTCTTTAAAATTGTTACCTTTTTTTAGTTGCCACGATAGAAATCAATGCAAAACAAAGTGGTATTAGAAATCACACTCTTCCTAGACTTAGGCGTAAATAGAAAGTATTTTTTTTATTAAGAAAGTGGTGTGGGGAAAAAAAATTTCTGGCTTATTGTGTGGTAATGTAGGAGATAGGAGTAACAATATGCACCCAAGAGAGATTAAACATTAAAAGAGGCCAAGTTATGTAGAACTTGAGCTTCTAAAACACAAAAGACAAACAAAACAAACAAAAAAACCCCTCATGCAATAAAACCAAACAAATCCATATAAAAACTTTGAAATAACAAGTTTGAAGAAAGTAAAGAGTTTATGAAAGCAAAGAAGAAATGTTTGTTCATAGGGTATTTCTGCATAATATGCTCAGTCTTTCTGCATTTCATTTGGCTGAATGGGTGAGAAAGGAAAGAGGATCCCAGCCTGGATGAAATCAGACCTGCATAATGTAATCAAGAATAGAAAGGCATTATATATTAGACATAATATAAAACAGGTAGAAGCTGAAATGAGGAAAGATAAGTCAAATATGGAAAATGGACATAAACTGTACAAGAGGCTGAGGTAAGACTTTTCCCCAAGTACATGAAAAACATTGTGAAGAAGACAGGACAGATCAGTGGGATTCAGAGAGATGCCAAAAAACCAATGTGCTGACAGCAAAGGTATGAATGAAAGTAAATAATATCATTAATTCCATATTCACAACAGGCCAGGGTCATCAAGGGGTGTTGTTTGTGGAGGATGAAAAGTTGTTATTAGGAATGATATGACACCAGAGAATGTTAAAGTAAGCCCAAGACATATAATGACATAAAAATAACTACAGGGCATCAATAGAAAACTAAATACATTGAGATGGCCTCCAATCTTTAATTCATTCAGAGACTTTTCAGTAATATACTGAAAATAAAAGGAAATCGCCTTGCAAATCCAGTCTCAATATAAATAAATGAAAGAATACATTTAAATTAACATTTTTCTTGAAGAAATCAAGTGAAGAATAGCTGTCATAGTGACCATTAAGATCTCAGGTTTTGTTACATTGTTTTCTATATAGAGGATAGTTATTCTTTGTAATGGATGTATCCATACAATCCCATGTTTTATGAACAATGCCTTAAAAATAAATATGTATTAATTTAGGATTGCTATCATGTGCATTAAAATATGAAATAAGGATATAGAGATTGATGAAGCACTAAAATAGTATTGTATCTGGAGTTAGGAAACACTACCCATCAAATCAAGTCAAGATTCCAGCACTACAGGAACTCTCCATCTGCCCACTGCTATGATCATTCACACAGAAATCCCAACGTTGAACAGCACAGCACTACAAAAATCATGACAAGTGCAAAGGGAAAGCCTCCCTAGTACTCTTCCTTGATTTGAATTAGGAACCTCACCCTCTAAAATACACAATTAGTGTCAACATCCTTAAATACCCAGAGATTGTTTTTTTATTCTTTTCTGAGGTAATTCCTAACGTGCTTCTGTTACTTTTTTAGACAGTCACAGCCAGCAGGAGCTACAAGTCTTGACTAAGTAACTCCATAATGAATTACAGTTTCTCTTCTAACACTAAAACAAATCAGAACCTAAGCCTCGCAGTTATGTAGGTTGCAGAATTTACCAGGGGGGCTGCTGGCCCTGTGCATACATTTCAGTGAAAAGCCCCAAATCAATGAAGGACCAAGCATATGCTTAATTATACTTAAGCGTGTGCTTAAGCATTTCTTAAATTGGCGTTGTAAGTAAGGTTAAATTTTCTAGGATATCAGTCTGACACTAATTGTAATCAATGCAAATTTATTCTCTCTGGTATTTGTTCACAGAGCAATCCTGATTTCAATTGAATGCATCTATTGCTCTCATAACACAACTCAGATATTTTCTGTCTGTGGGTTGAAATGAGCGGTTACTATTTCTGAGCATTTTGGGATTGCTTACATCTCATGGAATTGTTTTGTTCTGCTACCAAACAGAAATTTTGAAACATTAAGCTGGTCATATGGTATGAATACTTAGCGAAAATATTTATCTTAAAGTAAAGACATGACTAATAAACTACAATTCTACCAAAACTATTCCATTCAACAGCTTTTAAGCTGAAGTCTCTATGCTGTATTTGTGCTATACATAGTTGAACCTGTCTCCACTTTCAGCTGCCTGGGTAGCTTAGCTGAAATAATTTCAGTTCTCAGAGATAGATGTTGAAAATCAAATTGTCTTCTCTCTGCCTTGGTACTATAGACAATGAAAAAGCCAGGGATCACTAAGCGACTTTTTTTTCCCTTCCTGCTGTGTGCAGTTGAGTTACAATGGCTCCCTACTTACCTCACCAGAGTTTGAGGGCTTGTATCTTCCCTGAGTAAAAGGCCACATTAGGAAGTTAAAAATGGGGGGAATTGAGCTCCCCTGAGAGAACAATTATTGTCTATCATGCACCACAGGAGAGCTGCTTGCACACATCCCTTGCATGCTGATGTTAGAAGAGAGGGAATTAGCATTTTCCAGCATCATCTTTAATAGCTCCCTAAATGTGAAGTGCCAAGTAGTTTTGCCTGCAACAGCTTGCAGTTAGCTGAATTTAGAATTTTTTCCTACATGACAAACCAAAGAGCCTATATGTGTGTGTTTGTGTGTGTGTCTGTGTATATAATTAGTCTAGCTCTTTGATTTACAACTCACCTTTGGAAAGACATCCACTCTTAAATTTACAGACTTCAAATAATAAAATTAACCTAGAGACTTCACCACATCCTCAAATAGTCTTTCAATAGATGCAGTACTTTAAGATAAAAATATGCATTCAATTCTAATTTTAATTTACCTAACTTCAAATGCAAACTGGATCTTGCATTACTTTTTCCTGTACCATGAAGAAGTATGTGCTGCTGGATAGCTCATCCCCAAAAACATACTTGTAATGAGTATTCAAAATGCTTCTATACCCTTGTTTCAGTAACTTAGATTTTCTTACTAACACAAAACTCTTCCTTTCCTGAAAGACTCATCCCTGTATCTTTTCTTCTGAAATCTTATTTGACTTTTGCACAAATCTTTTAAAGTTCTGGGCTGAAAAGAGAATCTGAAAATGGTAGTCTAGCACTGTGTCAATAATATCAAATAGCAAGCTCAGACTTCCTATTCTGAGCTTATTTCATATTTCACACTTTTAGCTTCCAGGCTTTAGGGAAGTTCACATTCATTTGGCTAAGACAGGCTTTAAAATCCAAATCCATACATTAAGTTTAAAAGTGAGACTTACAGATGGCTCAAAAATTTAAAATTTTAATCTCCATACAGCTACATTAGTCTAGAAAGATAAAAACTTCAGACGCCTATCAGCTTTCAAAACACACATTCCTTATGATTATCAAAATTCTGGTGAAGACTAATAGTGGCTTACGTCTTGACACAACTGAGAAACATGATATTTATTTCATGCTTATCTTCCAGCACAGTTGAAAATCTAAACCCTGTATGCATCCTGAAATGCAGCACAGTTCTCATTCCATACAAACATGGTTGAAAAATGTGGCATTCCCTTTTTATTCATAGTTCATTATTGCATATTAACGCACCAAAGATGTGAGACATTGTCGCCCTGAGATTTGCAGTCTTTTGATGTTTTCATTTCTGTGATGGAGTTCTCACGCACTTTCTGTAAACACAGTTATGTTTGGCTCACCATTCCTTTTTGTTTTCATTCCTTCTCCTGAGGCGGAGAAGTTTGATGGACTTTTCGCTTGACCAGTGTGGTTGGAGAGGTGGTGACCTCATCCTCCAATCCACGGTCATTCCTAGGAACATATATTTATGAAGTAAAATAAACATATATATATGAAGTCAAATAAACTGCTGGGGCTTTTCCTGGCTTCTTTTCTGTCCTGACTAAGCTGGGTCTGCGTGGTTCTTTTCGTGTCCAAGTGCAACAAGACATCAAGACTTAGTCCTCCCTCTTTGAAGGAAATATTCAAATACACCTCTAGAACCACTCAGAAAAGGGTGTGTTTAATCTTTAGGTGGTTAACCTCAAAGTATATATCTAAATAGATACATACATGGATTATAGAGGTGTCTGAAGGACTGCTCTATAAACACCCCCAGGAAATGCTTCATTTGGTACCTGTGGTTTTCCTTCCTTAAGGATCAGAAAGTGAACATAATTCTTGCCTTGTTCCTAATTTCTTGAGCTAGGAAGAGACAACCAAGACAGCTTTCAGCTGTATTTTCTAATTTAGAGATGCATGCTGATGTTCACTTTCTCTAGACCAATGAATCTGCCATTACACCATGCTGCATCCCAGGAACCTGCAAACAGAGAACATTCTCCTGATATCACTGATGAATTCCTCTAAATCTCCAGCAGCTGGAATGATTTAAAACACACAGCACATGGCCGCTCTTAGGAAACTTTCCGCTCAGGAGTTATGCATAACTTGCATTCAACTCTTTTGTCCCTATTTTAACAGAACTTCTAACAGGAACCATGAATTTCAGCTTCTCTCAGCTTCAGCTCTCCAAGTACTTTCTTACACAACATCATTGTATTCTGTTATTCCCATAGTACGAAAAGACTTCATGCTTTGGAACTTACTATATTACCTTTTCTATAGCAATGATCTTTAAATTAGTCTGATAATTTATTTAAAATTCCACTTTTTTTTTTTTTTTCCCAATCTGCATATCACTGCATTTCATGCTAGAAGTACATCTGTGAAAACCCAAAGAAACATCCCTGCTGATGTACCCTTTTTCCCAGTATCTTGAGATACACTGCTTTGCTTCCCAGAAACTCACAAAGTCAAGTTTAGCCACAGATATTACCCCCACCAATTTGCATTACCCCAATTTTAATGCTGAACATTTTAAGCTAGTATTTATTCTACCAGGGGATGGTCACTGTCATTTATTTGCTAGTACCCCATAACATGGATAGGCTCATATTTCTCTTAAGTTCTTCCATACAAAGCTACCCATTAAAACTGTTATAGCTACATGAAAATAATTCTCACTTCTAAGAGATATTTCTTCAGCATTAGGGACACCAGAAGGGGTAGTGTTGGACAAGAGGAGGATCAGTCTCCAGAAATAACAATTGAACACCTTTCACAAGCACTAAATTCAGCTGAATAAAAGCTAAAAAGCAGAAAATAGACTAACTTGAATTGCAAATGTAATCACTGATGCCAGACACTAACCTTAAAGCTTTCAAGGTGAAATGCACCCATCCCTGCACCACACTGAGAACTGAGTGCAGTGCCCTGAGTAGGCATTGTGAGAATGGAAGTCATCGACCCCAGCTGTGCACATGATAAAGACTTGCCTCAAAGCCCTTCTCACTCCAATTCTATTCATAAACTGAGAGAAAAGCTGCATTTTTCTCCTTCCTCCTACGTGGTCAGAAACACAGGATCTTCATAATAGGGGAAATGGAGGCCTCTCCCTCCTCCCATCAGGATAGCTCTCAGTCATACAGCCAGCTTGGCTGAGTGCCATGAAAAGTCAGGAGTCAAAGCCCTCATATCAGGCTTGCATCTTATCTTGTGGAAGATATATTGTGCTCTAAAGAATAAACAAGCTGGCTCTTCAATCATTCAGAAACGGAGAACAAAACATTTCACTTCCAGCATGTGAAGCCACTTGTGTCAAGTAATGAACCCCAATAGCCTCTTTCTTGTTTTTCCTTCTTTTTCTCAGTTTTACTCATGATACATACTTGAGTGGCTCAAGCTGACTGCAGTGCCTCTAAGGATCAAACACTTAAACTTTTACTTTCAAGCATCAGACACTAGACATGCTTATTAATATTCACCAGATAATTTCCTACTTTGCTGATAAAAGTTCTCTCATAAGACATTTCTTTGGTGAAAAAAAAAATAATCCACATCCAGCAAATGAGCAAGCAAACACTATGAATTATTTGAAGGCAATCGTATGCAACAATGACCTTCAGAACCAAGAGACTAAGCATTCAACATTCAGATAGTTTAATCCTGCTCTTTCTACAGCCAGCATTTAGTGGCTGCTGATGATCTACGACATATGCAATAAGGCTGAATCATCAATCCTTCCTATGCAGGCAGGTCTGTACGAGTGCATCTACCAGGAAACCACAGCTTTTTACAGAAGATGCAAGGTTCTGAATAGAACTGGAGAATGCCCTCTGACCATCAGTAATATTCTTTCCCAAACTGAGACTTGAAGACTGAAATATTTGGTAAATAAGGCACTGTTAAACAAAAAGTGGAACTAATCAGAGGTTAATATCATGTCCAATACAAATACTGCTCCATCTATACACCATTCCATTCCCCAAAAAAACCAGTGTTAGTCTCTGAACCATGATTACAGACTTCATATGTGAAAGCAGATTTCTGGCATTATGTTTGCAGAATTCAAACAAATCAGTTGATAAAATTATTTTAAAGTATTTTTGCATATATAGGTTCAGAATAAATGTTCTGGGGTTGGGGAAGGTCCTGACTAAGCATCCAACCACAAGCAATAGAGACTTGTATCTCTCAAAGGTAACAAAAAATTTCACTTGTCAGTGACTAGAAAATAGCCGAATGTACAAAATAAGTAAGAAATAATGTCATTTACTTTTGCTATCCTCTTTTTATTAAGTACCATGCAGTAAAACATCAGAGTTAGATAATGGACGAGTTGATGAGCCAGAGAACCACAAGGATTAAATGCCACAAAGAGGAAGAACATGTAAAACATCAGAACCACACCGTATCACACACACATATATGCAAATCTTATACCTTGCTTTTGGTAAATATTAAAGCTATGTAAAGCAAGATAACCCTCCCCCTTTTGCCAAAGTGTATGTGCTACATAGCCACAGCAAGTCCTTTTGCTGAAGAGATTAGTTTTGTAACATTAATTTTATAAATATATTTAGTAATGCAACTTTGAGGAAATAATTGTCTAGCTACAAACCAAAAAGAAAGAAACTAGGGATCTTTGGACATCGCTTGCTTAATTCCCTATGTTGTGTTATGACATTTATGTGAAGTGTGCAGATGTTAAAATTATGTAGGACATTTAAAAGTACGTCTTGGTTGAAAATCGAAGGTGCAAGATGTGGCTTTACTCAGAAATGTTGCTTCATTTTTTATGATGGCTTTTCTTTTCTGAAATACTACAGCAGATTAGTATGGCAGAGAGTAAAAAGTACTAATTCTAAATACCTTATTAATAATAACGAATGGTTAAGAGAAATTGCATTTATATATTAATGATTATTTGATGTGTTTGATATGTCATGAGAAAACCATTGTACCTAACTATGTTTTTCAGTTTATAAGTGGGTTTTACATTTGAAGAGGAGGAAAATAATTAATATGTGATTATGACTAAAATCACCCCAAGAGGAAAAAAGGGTTTAGAAACCAGGAGGCTAAACATGGATGCATGAACAAGAGTGCCACAGAAAGCTGGAAGAGAGGTTAATGGGAATATCCTTGTTCTCCAAATGATCTGTCAAGTTTGGATATAGGTGTAGCAGAGATTCAGAAGAAAAAGAACTTGGGGATAAAGAAAGAAGAGTTGGTTGTGCTGAAAATGGAGGTCATGGAGGACCCAACTTGACTAGGAAGGGAATAAAGATGACTTAAGCCAAACATAACCTGAAGAAATGAAACCAGTGAATAAAGAGAGTCAAGGATAAAGTCTAAGGAAAAGCACTTCAGAGCACAGATTGAGTTCAGCTTAAATATAAAAGGGAGAAATGTGGATGCTAGGGATATAGATGGAGAGTTAACTGGAATAGAGGAAAATGCTGATGTTCTTAAAGGCTGGTGTTTAATTCTTTGTGTGTGAAACAGAGAAAAAAAGTAGACATTTACAATAAAAGAGGAGAGCCAAAGAGAGTAAAATTAATGGGAACAGAAAGCACATGGAGCATGAGATAAATTTAAATTGCTGAGGAAAAGCAATTAAATAAAGGAGAATATGCAAAAAATCTTCAGTATTTTCACCACCAAAAGACCAAGAACTCTGAGAGGAAGGAAGGTCATATCAGACTTTGTGTGTAAAATTACTGGCATTCACTTTCAAAGCTTTGGTATCAAAAATAGATAAAAGTGATCTACAAAAGTCTGCTATAGCAATATAAATTGCTACAAAAATGACTGTCAGCAAGCAAAACTAACAGCATCACCTGAATTGAAGAATAAATTACATAATGAAGTGTTTGAGAATTCTTTTTAGGCAGAACTCTTCCCTGGGAAGAGCAGTGTTACATAATCCTTACAGAGAAAACTGGCATAATTTCCTCTACCAGTATTTGCAGACAGATGTTCTGCTATTCTGCTACACCACCAAGAATTTTACCATTGTTAACATTTTTATTGTTTACATTTCTTTATTTAGGCATCCAGTGACCTTAATTCCTGTTGTCATTTAGAAATGCTATGCTCCAATTTAGTACTCCCACTAAAACCATGTGCTCTTTCCCCTTCCTCCTCCAGCTGGAGGCAAAAAAGGCAAAGATCATGAGCTGAGAGAAGAACAATTTGCTGGAAACAGCAATTAGGTAAGAAAATTATTTGTAACATGAACATGACTAATGACAGAGGTTCTAAGAAAAGAAATTATTCCTATGGAATAAACCATCCTTCTCCCCTGGCCCCAGTAATTGACAACACTTGATGGCTTCCTCCACCACGTTTTCTCAACCAAAAGGAGCCCCTTCTCCCTGGAAAAGAGTCCCTTTCCCCCACCCCCAGAAACTGATTGAGGTGGTATAGAATACATCCTAGCCTTGTCCTCTCTTAGTTACTGCAAAATATTAACCCCATCCTGGCCAGAACCAGCACACTTCCTGCTCACTGGAACAGTCTGAGTGCAACAGACCTCTCTCAAAGACTTCAACTTGTGGCATTGAAAAGAAAACATGGAATGGGAGTAAAAGGATAAAAGTAAATGAGAGAATTACAGCAAAACAAAGCATAGGGTGTACAGAACCCTCTGCCAAAAGCAGAGACTACCCTCTTCCATTTGTCTACCAACTGTCAGGTTTCAATTTACCAGGAGTATCTTGCAAAAAGACAGTCTTGAGACAGCAGAGGAAAGAATATAAGATGGTTTCTTGGTGATTCCACATTTTTTCAAGGAGCTCTCTCCTATGCAAAAGGCAATACCAAAGAAGAAAACAGAAGTTCTAGGTCAAGAAAAGGCAGAGGATGGTCCTCTCACTCTCAGTGGGAGGGGACAAGTTCTTAATGCTCTTCTGTGTGCTTGTTCTAGACTACTCCCACCCAGTGGGAGAGTTCCAGGATCCTCCAAATAGAAGGGATGCGATGCTTTGGCTAAGTGAAGTGCACAAGGTCTAGAGCTATCAGGCAGTGCCCCAGAAGTAAGGACTGGGTTAAACCTTGCAGACAGACCACAGTGTACTGTAAAAATGGACAAAGTCCAAGCATATCAGCGTAACTCCCATTATCCTCTTCCTGACTGCTTAAATTGCATCAACAATCAATAGTGTCATTTCCATCTATGTTTGAGACTGAGAAATAGAGACTTCAAGAAAATTTGTGCCGAACTTGCAATCAGATTTCTACTTTTGATTTGACTTCATTTTGTCACAAAAATTTCTTCAAATGTAGGGAATTTTTTTTTTGTTCAGACTTCAAAATTTTTTCCCTGGTAAATGTGAAGTCATTCACAAAAGATTCCCAGTGAAGCCAACGAAGACTGGTGATTATTGGTTTGTTCTAGGTCCACAAATTAGGTTCCTCATGGATCCATCTTAGCACCCATTCTGTGCAAAAGCTTTATCAATAAACTGAAGAAGAGGCAAACTGCACTCTCTCTGTCAGATCCCTTACTATAAATTCAGCTGCCTCAAGGCCAGAACTGATAAGGTGCAGCCACGTAACCTTCTGAAAAAGAGCTGTGAGAAAAAAAGCCATAAGAAGACTCACAGATTCCCCCTACGCTCTTCACAGAAGGAGAGAAATTAAATGAAAAAATGCTGGCATAAAGCTTAAAATGTCAGATATATATTTATCTTTCTCTAAGAAGTAAAATACTTTTTTTAAAAAATCTGAAATTAAAAGCTTGTTAAATTGATAAAAAGTCATATCAGCAGAGTTTATCACAGGATATGCAATAGTAGAAAAAATTAGAGAGGAAGAGACTAGAATAGTTATGCATTCGAATGTCTTCTGAGATATTATACAGAGTGCAAATACCATATGACTGTATGTACTGGGGATCTCACTCTCAAGATTAACAAAAAGGTCTCAGGGAGATAAAGAACTCCACAGTACAGCATGGTTCAGTAGTGTTGAAAAGATTATCAGGATGAATTAATTAAGCAATTAGACTGTAAAAGAAAATACTCAGGCATCTCACATATTCACTGAACCCTAGGTTCAAAGAACATGACAACCTATTAGTGCCGAATTCTGTCATCCATAGCCTTTCTGTCACCAGTGCATGTCACATACTCGCAATTTATTATAAATACCAACAAAACACCAAAATAACTGTTTTAACATTATTTGTAAAAACCCTCATCTCTTAGTCTAGATACTCTTTAGAACAAAAACTATTTCTGAAATAGGTACATGTAATACTAGCAAGAGTGACAGGAATCAAAGTCATCCATAGAGACATTACAGTACATGGCAAGAGTAGAAAACAGAATGACAAAAGCCTAATGAAACAAGAACAAAATCTGCAAAATTTCATGCAAAATGTCAATCAGTATACACTAAGCAAGTTACTTTGGTCACATCTTCAAAAGAGAAGACATCAAGTTTGATTGGAAAAAAACGTATCAGTTACAGTCTACCAAGATCTACAGAAATAAAAGCACAGTCATGAGAAAGACAGAAGTGTGATAACTGATACTGCAGGCACTATAATAAGGTATATTTCAACTAATATACCATCTCTCTAGGTAGTACAGAAACACAACTTCTCTTCCGTATTTTCATTCTGATGACCACTCAGAATTTGAGTGTGATACAAAGGAAATAAATTATTTGGTCAAGACTGTAAAGGAAGAACACAGAAGAAGAGATATGGAACCCAAGCCTTGGCCATATACTCAGGAATTGGTTTTGTCCTTTTGGCCATGCTCAAACTGAGAACAAGCAACATACACCATAGATAGAAATTCGACAAGATTAAATTACACAAGCGGCCAAGAGGCCCTAATTTGACCAAAAATCAAAAATTCCTTTGTTGTAGTGAGCAAGGAGGAACTTGGAGGAACTGCAAATTGCAGATACGCAATTAAAAGTCGTAACCAAGAAGTAGATTTGCGTTCCACTGGTGTGCTCAGGAATAGCCTCATCATTTGATCCTCTCTTTTCTTCTTAAAAAAAATTGCATCTCAAACCCAGTGAATTCTTGTCACTATTTAGTGGATAAGAACACTTTGCAAGCAGGTAGCTCTCTTATTGACCTTTTACACTATTTTCCATTTCATGAGCTCTCCATTAGCTACATAATAAAAGAAGCTTTCAAGGGGCAGAGTGTAAAGCTTTAGTTGTAGTAGATAATCTCAATTTTTTTCTTTTTCCCCTAGAAATTCCCTAACGATCATGCAAAGAATTCTGCAAATGCTATAAAGATAAAGGTTGGCTCACAGGTAATCCTTTCCCTGAATGACATAACACTCGTGTTATTTTTCCTTCAGCGTAACTACAACATGTACATGTGACTGCACCAGCACCATCTATCAGCACTTTGTATTAGGTGATTAAGAGCACCAGAAATTTTCATCTATCTCTAAACATCCCAAGTCACATTTGTTCAGGTCTTCAAGGCCTGTTTATCTGCATGCAATGTTCAGGCTGACTGACAAAATCATAAATACAGACGTAAAATTTATAAGCATGAATACTCATATTCAAAACAATGCTCCCAGACAAATGTTCCTGATATTTTATGTTGTGGGGAACTTTGGTTAAGGATGCCAGCTTTCTGATCTAAATGAAGAGAGAAATTCCCCTGTGTGTAAGAAGGAGTATAAAAATGCTCTGCAATCCTTAATGCTGTGAGTTTAGAAAAAGAAATTAAAATCACATCTTTGCATTCTGAAAAGAAATAGAATACACCAACCTGCAGAAGCTCTGAAACCTCTAGGCAGTAATAACCTTCCATTGTTTCGTATTGCTGAAAACATTTTTTCCCTAATTAAAAATTTTAAAAGGACATATACCTTGTTTGTATATTGCATACTACAAGGTTTGCCTCAGAAGTGTTTATCAAACAACATGTCATAAATTTCTGAAGTAATTCTTCATGTGTATGAAAATATGCCTCATTTTTAGTCTTTGAAGTGAACCCTAAGGGAATATATACACACATACCCTAATGCTGATTATTTTATCAGCCACCGGAGCAAAAAATGCTTTATCACAAAGACACCAATTAATATAAAAACAAAAAGCCCTTCACTTTTATGTCTGATGTTGAAAGAAACTCAGTTACAAAATAATTAATGAGAAATGTAACTTCTGCAATACACATTGTGAACACATGCTCCCTGATGCTTAGTTAAAAAAAGTGCTCCATTAGGATTACAAAGGAAATCTGTACTTTGTTTTTCTTTTTTGCTGCTGAAGTATTGCACACATATCTTTATCCTTTCATGTGCCATACTCAGTGTTTTTATGAAACACAAAATCTACGGAAAAAATTATATTGTAAGTCATATAGAGACCCATATTAACATTATGCTCTTTGTCTATATGATTCGACAATTATCTCAAAACAGATGAAGTCTTAAAAAAAAATATAAAGAAACATTTTCAAGAAAAGTCAGTGTAACTTCTATTTTATTTATTGCTGTTCAGATTTTTAGGTGACTGCTTAAATTGCCCTCACTTGGGTTTTCTGGAGTCTGAATTGTCCTGAAACCATCAGCCCAAGGACAGTAAACTGCTGTGAATTGAAAATTAGATGCTTATCAACATAGTGCAGCCAAACCACAGACTTACAATTTTGTCAAGGGAATGCTGTGTCACACTGCTTGGTTTGTGGGGGAGGAATTCACCATGCGTATAACAAAGTGATAATTTGAATAGTTCTTTGCAATGTCTTGGGAAAACAGAAGGCTAGTGAAAGTCCTGGCAATGCACTCCACCTTTCCTGCTGGTAATCAATATGTGCACAAGCCTTTGCCTCGTGCATATGAAGTGGCAGCAACCAACTTTTGAAAACTTCATAGAGGTTTTAGTACACATTTCTGTTGTTGATCATCCTGAGGAACCAACCAGGCTAAAGTCCCTTTGTGCCAGAGTCTGCACATCCCAGTGTTGCTCCATAGAGCTTGCAGCCTGAGAGTTTGCCTTGCCAGCTGACTCTTCTGTTTTTGCTACCTGTGATGCTGCTTGGACTGAAAAAAAATGAATGCCCCCTGCCCCAAGGTGCTTCCACTGGTAGAAATATGAAAGCTGTGCCTGCATGGCACAGGGGTAACAGCAGAAGGTATTTTGCAGAGAGAGCTCTGAGTAGTAACCTGTGTCAGAACTACTGACCTCTACACATCCAAGCTGGAGGAAGCCAGATTGGAGTCTCTAAACCAGCATGCCCTTTGATGATTTACAAATATGCCAGCCAAACTCCTGACAATGCTGCGGAGAATATGGATGCTGTCAGAGCATTTATATTTCAAATTTCTCTCAGCTATTTCCATATGAATCAATTGTCTAACTCTGGGCAACAGCAATGCATAATGTTGTGAATATAAATATACAACATTTGCTTGAAACAGCTAGGAAATATAAAGGAGTTTCATATGTTTACACAAATATATAGCCTAGTACACCCATTAGTTCAAGACATCAGATGACCTTTATGTTATGCTGTAACGGTCAAGGGAGGATACAAGGGAAAGAAAACAAAAAAAAATCCCCAACCAAACACCAGACAGATTTCGTGTAATTTACTAACTAGGACTGTACAGGTCAGAATGGAAGAATTCATTGGATTAGCCTCCCAGAAAACAGGTACCACCCTAAAGCTGTCACTCAAGACCTTTTTCCTTTTTCTTAATAATTCACTTGTCTTCTATGTAATTTATTTTCCATTCCATCTTCCACCATTTCACCCAGCACAAAATCACGTGTGACCCAGCCTCTCTGAACCTGCATTTGTTTCTATGGAAGGAGTTTATGAAGGGTTGATGAAAAACTCATTAACGCACTTGATTTCACCTTTATTCTTTAATGCTATTAAAAGATGTGTTCTACCTGTTGCATTTTTTACAAAAAAAAAAAAAAAAGATTTTTCTAGCCCAAAATCTCATGGTCACATACATGGAAATAAACCAAAATGAAGTAGGTTTTATCTTTCTCATATATGTAAGTAATAACATTGACGTCACTGTTATTAATCAGTGATATACAGAAAATTCAATCATCACTAGCTGGAGGGAAGAATCAATATGAAATAATAATAATGATAATTATTATTATTACTACTACTACTACTACTATTCTTATTATTAGTTCTTCAATAGAACTGAACAATTTAGACTGTTAATAAAGTTGCAGTATTTTAATCAGAGCAGAACAGCATTCCAGATCAAATTAAATTAAATAATTTTTATTGCTGCTGGACACTGAACTCTGTAGAACTTTCACTGAATGAAAAAATAAATTAATACCACAGTAAGAGCTTACAAGAATCAGAGGCAAAAAACATCATATTAATCTATTATGTTGCACTAGAAAATAAATGCCAAGTGAAAGTCTGTTTAGCACAGCACACAGAGAAATAAAATCTTATGATTATTTTGCATTTACAGTCTTGCAGTGACAGTGCTGTTTCCTTAGCTAGAATACTTTTAAAGTTTCAGACTGAGATAAAATCCTCAACTGTTATGAAGCCATCATAGCACTTTCTTCTCTACTTTTGCAAAACTTTCTGTGTCTCATGTTACATAATGAATTTTGCAGCCATCAGTAGATTGCTCATCTGCTGAATAAAAATGTAACTTCCAATGAGTTTCCTATATCAAAGAATAAATTACCTCTGAGTGGTTAGTGTTGACTGGCTGATTGGTTGAGAAGAATATGCTATTAGTCTACAACAGAAATATTAAAATAAATTACTTCAACCACAAAACTACTTTAAACTCTAGAAGAACAGCATTTCAATGCTTTCTTGGTAATATTTAATCATCAGGAGCTCTAGTCACGGACATTGCTAGAAAAAAAAAGAATAGCTTTTGCCTCAGAGACTTCAAACCTGAGTTCAGACAAAGGCATTATAAACTAAGAGACTATAAAGAAAGGAAATATTGTGGCCTTTACAGTTCATCTTGTGCTGCAACCTTATGAAAAAGGATTGGTGAAATTATCTGGGGTGCTTCAAAGGTGGTTAGACATTCTAGGAATGAACATCTGTAGATGTTTCCATTCTAGACACTTGAGACACTTGATTTTTATTATGGCAGACTTGCCATTCTGTTTTAATGAATGTGTCTCTGAAGCTTGATTTATCATTAAAGCTTCACATCCATCAAAGTTATCCTTGGATCTCTTTCAGAGCAAATTATTGTTGAAAAGAAAAACAGAAAAGATGAGTTAAAGGGGGATGGATTGGCACTGGTCACCCAACTGATCCCAGTGCATATTCAGTCAGAGACACATTGAGTAAACAGAAGACTGTGCAAGTGTCTGAGCACAAACCTCTTCACTCTCATGAAAATAAAGTTGCACAATCAGGCACCTCAGTTTTGCAAAATTACTACTTTCCTTTGATTAGTCAGAACTGCACTGCTGGCATATTTAACATGATTCTTCATTCAGATAGATTACCATTAATTTGAAAGCATAAGAGATTTAAATTCCATGAAGGAGGCTATAGGTCAAAATTAAATATGTATTGGCCTATTTCTGTTGATTTCTTTATACTCAAATTGCTTAAGCACCTACAAGTAATCACAGGGAAAGGAGAAATAAAATAAGTGAAGTATAAAGAACCACAGTGGTATAAAGCAATTGAGTCCATTTCAATTACTTCTTTATGGTCATTAGTTACAGCGAAGACATCTATATTCTTGCAAGGGACTAAATGATACTGACATATTAATTAAACATACATGAAGCCAAAATGACAAAGCAGTTGACACAAATGTGATGCCAACTTTGCTTTTTCTTTTGTATTATTAATGTAATTACTAAATATAAGTTCATGCAGTTATTTTTTTCTAATGTTAATCAGATTTTACTGATACTGCAATCTAGGGTGTATCATTCATACTTTCCAGCTAATGCTTCAAGAAACTTTTGACTAAATATTGCAACGGTTCTTCTGGAGTTAGAATATTCCAAACCAAACAATTTGAGGTATTTCCAAAAGTACGAGATAACATTTCATCCATCTATTATGCCACCTGGACACTAATGCATTAGCTTTGTGACTACAAGAAGTATCATTAAAAATGTGAATGTGAGAACAGAGTCAAGCTCTAATGAGCTTTAGACATTGGTACTTTCCAGCTATGAAGTCAGGTGTGGCAGGCAGGCAGAAATGCAATGTATGGACCAAAGGGCAACGAGTCAGTACAGGAATCCAGGCAGATTAATTGTGCAGCTTGATTTGTTACTCTATTCTGTGTGCATTCATGCAAACCCATCTTTTGGAGCTCTAAATAAATAGCTGATTAGGTGAAACTAAAATTGTAGGTGGAACAAGGCCTTTGCACAAGGTGCTTTGAAATCAAGGCTTAACAAAGGAATGAAAAAGATACTTCCCAAAATACTGTAACCCCAAAAAAAAGCAGTACCAAGTACACATCTCAAGAAACTTTTCTAAATAGGAATGGGTAGGTGAAAATAATATTTCACCTGCCACAGTTGCAGATATTCAAATTAAATAATTCCCAATTTCCTCAATGGGAAAATAAAATAAAAAGGAAAAACTAAGTAGCATCTAACTTCAGGTTCTTCCAATAACTTCTTCATTTTTTGAAAAGTCACACATTTATACAAAATATATATTTAGTTTTCATCTTTCGTTAATGGAATTTTCTGCGAAAGCTAGTGGAGCTGGAAAATAGAAGCAATTTCCATAAATTTTCTTCTGCTTCTTTCGAAAACAAAGTAGTATTTTTTATTATTATTGCATATAATTTTCACTATTGGCTATCTAATTTAATTTATAAAAATAGTTATGGAAGTTCTTTTTTTTCTCCATATTGTAATAAAATGGAAAATCTATTGTTTTGCTATATAGCCTCTCTTAAAATCTCTTACTGTTGTGCTTAATCAAAGTGTATCGAGGCTAACCTGTGTAAGTGGATTTTCTCTCTCTTGTGCTCCTATCCTTTTTCTCTCTCCCTGTCACAGCTCACTGAAAACTCCATGTTGAGAAAGGTGAACTGTGGGAGAGCACAGCCTTGTCCACTCAACATCCCAAGATTTTCACACAATCACTATGCAGAGAAAGAGCAAGGAACATGCCCTTCTTGCTATTAGTGAGCACACCTTTGTCAGTCCAAGGTCAAGATGTGCTTGCTTCGAAGGGCAATCTGGAACAGTAAACAGCAAAAGCCTATGAAGTCTGTCTCAGTAAAAAACTGCTGGACAGTTTAAAAGACTAAGAGACCAAAGGAGTTGACATATCTGTGACTATGCACAGTCTCATGCATGCTTACCATTCCTGATGTTGATTTTACACACGTGATAAGTGAGCCCATCTGCTCAGACACCTCCAGCTACCAGCACTTCACAGACTTCTAAGATCCATTCTTCTTTCTGCAAAATAAGGCCCTGAAAGCAAACTGTCTGAAAAAAAACCCCACTGGCACTACAGAAAGGGAAAAGACTAGACATGGTGTTTGGTATGTTAAAAGACAATTACTATGGAAATGGGTGTTCTAGCATCCCAGTAATTCCATTTGTTTTTTGTTTATGAAACAGTGACATAATAGGCTTGAAAACACAGAATACCTATGATTTGTATTTACAAAGAGTGGGAAAGAAACAGATATTAAAGAAGCTGGCTTTTCAAACTCGGATAACATTAAAATGGTATTTAATAATAATAATTTAATAATAATAATTTAATGATAAAATTTAAATTGGCAAAACTAAACTGAGTGGAAATTAAAAGTACCCATTGCACTGTAACTCGTCAGTATTACATATTGCCATCATAGGGGATGAAGAGTTCTGGTTTAATTCTTCTCTGAATGAATTTGTTAATTTAACAAAAAAAATATAGGCAAGGAAAGGTCTGTCTTAAGGTTATCCTAAAATATTTTTAGTTTTTACATTAAAGAAATTGGTCATATATGCCTTAGACCCAAAAAGGCTCTATGATGTGTAAATTTATGTGTGTAACAGAAGTCTACACACATAAATATGTGTTTAGAATCATGAACATGTTCAAATATTTTGCTAAACCAGTTCCTTAAATATTAATCCAGTGTTTTCTAGAGCCCAGTGCTGATCTCAAATTATTCATATTTATAATATTCAATGCATTAAGTACATTCACCCTTCACAGTCAATGTCTATCAGCAACTTTTCTAGAAGGCAGTCCTTTGGAGAATATTTAAGTAGATCTCACATGAACATTAAAAAATAGAAAAGCAATATTTAATATTTAAATCGTAATTACAGAGATTAGATGCCATTTATGCAAAGGCTCATGTTATTTATTTCAATAACAGATATTCAATGTAATTCACCTAATTAGGTCTGTAAAGTTATTTAACTATCTTAAATTAGGAATTAAATTACTGCCATATTCTATAATACAAAGACTTAATTAAATTATTAAGAGTTAACTCTTCCAAACTGATTAACAGCCCTGAAGAAGAAAGAGTTTGACAAGTGAAAAATATGCTTTGGGGGCAGCAAAAGAGGGAGAATATATGTATTTTAGTTGATTAAGCTCAGTACAGGGATCTAAATACTTGTGACTGCTCTGGGAATGACACCACTGTTGATAATTGTCAAACACCCACAAAATGACTAAAGTGTGCTCATTAAAACAAAATGCTTAATAAGCAATCTTGAAAATGCAAACCATGATTTCCAAATGACATTTTCCTTCTTTCCATTCACTTTCATCCCCCTTGGGTTTTAATACAGGTAGTGACATCACAGTAGATATTAAACCCCCCCACTTTATGCAGACATACTTTCCCATAGTTCAAATTGCCTTCATAATTTTTCCTCTATGGAATATAAGAAATCAAAAAAACAGTGAAGAGGCCTACTGGTCATCATCATAGTCATAGGGATTTCTATTAAGATCATATAACCAACAAAAATATCAAGTGAATTAAAGCCATTGTTTGGTGCAATTCAGGTACTCTGGATTTATTATTATAAATAAATGTACATAAGAGTTTTGACCATTTGTCTGAAAAAACTATTTTCTTTTCATAGCAGATAAAGCAGCTCCTTATACACAATATTCACCCAATGTGGGAATATTAATAAGCTAGTGGATGTAAATTTACACAAATAAAAACTGCTTTAACAACCTTAATCATAAGCAAGAAGACTACCTTGGTGGTTAGTAGATTTATCTGTAATATGGATAAGCTGTTGCAACCAGCCCTGGTTCATTCCCAAAGGGGGAAGAAAGAAAGGAAAAAGAGATTAAAAAAAAACAAAAAACATGTGAAAGAAATCATCTGCAAACAGTTATTTACTCAGTGGATGGCTGATGTCAAAATACCCAGATCTTCAAGTTCTCATAAGTATCTAGTTCATGTGATGATTTAACTCTGAAGTTCCCCAACGAGTAAACTCATAATTACATACACACATTATAACAATGTAATCAATCCTTCCTATCATAACCTTCTGTCTTTTTATCAAAAGATTTTAAAAACTAGCCCCACCTGGGCACAATTTTTCTTTTGAAAAGAGGGTGCCAAGCTGACAGGAATCCTCTTTAAAAATGCAGCCTAATTCACATTTTTTGAAGAAATCAGTAATCTTTCCCTTCCAGTTTTGACCAGCATACACTTCATTTGTTAGCGCTAAGAGGGCAAATTATTGCCTTTAACACTGGACCCAGTTATTCCTCAAGTGCATTTTACTGAACTCCTCAGTTAGCAACTTGTCATTTGAAAAACTCTGAAGCGGCTTAGGGACCACCAACGCAATAATTCTGGAGACTGAGCTCCATCCCCTCATCTCCTCCCACCCTGGCCCCAAACCTTTCCCCAAGAGATTGGCTTCTCCTGATGGCTGCAAACAACATATCTGTTCCTGGAGACCAAAACGAGAAAACTAAAAAAAAAAAAACAAAAAACCACAACCTACCAAAAAAAAAAAAAAAAAACCAAAAACCAAAACCCACTCAAAAAACTAAAAAAAAAAAAAAAACCATCAAAAAAACCCTAATATCCTTTTACTTCCCCCTTCTCAAAAGCCAGGGAAAAGGGCCACATCATAGGAGAAAAGGTGGGTTTTTTTACACAAAGTAACAAATGCAATGTATTTTAAACACAAAACAACTGAGAAAGAGCGCTCACTAACTGAAGGAAGAGATAACATACTGCAGCAAACTAAACACCTACAAACAACCTGAAGACAAGATATGCAATTATACATCTCTGTTTTAAGCAGAAAAATGTCCCACTAACTATGCCCTCACTGCCCTCCTGTCTCCTCCTTGTGCCTTCATTTTCTCAGCCCTATCCAGATTACCCTCTCATATCCCCTTGGAATACTTGCCCCTATGCTCTCTGAAATCTATGCTGCTGTTATTTCAAGATAATACTTTAAGAAGAAAATTCAAGCCAGGCAACAAAACTACTGATATCCAATTGACAGAAACATCATCTGTCTGTGAACCAGTAAAGAAAACATC
The DNA here is from genome assembly GCA_026261815.1 of Monarcha castaneiventris obscurior. Taxonomy (NCBI): domain Eukaryota; kingdom Metazoa; phylum Chordata; class Aves; order Passeriformes; family Monarchidae; genus Monarcha; species Monarcha castaneiventris. The sequence goes on from JAMPIT010000040.1 coordinate 3,188,598, forward strand.
TTTACAGAAAAGTCTTACTAAGCCCTACTTCCAAACAATAACAAAAAAGCAATTCTATGAGCTCTAACGAAGACTGGTATCTTATAGATTTGTGACCTGTAGTTGATTGACCTTGATGTGTATTGAAGATGTAAGCTCCTGGTAAACCTCTCCCGAGCCTAGGACATTTATCACATTTTTACTGGATAACCAAGTAACACAACATTTCTCTCATTTGGCCATGTAATCCATCTGCTTATTTCAATCTGATTTTGCTTTGACACTTTACCACACTGTCAAACAGGGTCAAAACAAGTTCCTATGACCAAAATGCATCTAAAAAGTATTAGAGACAGAAATTCCATGTGACTGCAAAAATTCTGCATCTCTGGCAAAACAGAAAAATTGCAAAAAAAACATTGTTTCTGCAGCTAAAATGGTATCTCCTCAGCAGGCAAGGTCATCTTGAGTTCTTTCTGATTCTCACAACACATTTACTCCATTAAATATTCCACGTTTTATTAATCTCCCAAAATGCATATAATCTATCTCTTCAGCTTGATCTTTCTCCCCCCACCCTTTTTTTTAAGTTTAACTATACCATAGTTTAAATCTATACAAAATATCAGAGAACCGTTAAGGTCACAAAAGTCTTCCAAGGTCATTAAGTCCAACCTTTGACAGATCACCACCATGTCAACTAAACCATAGCACTAACTGCCACATCCAGTCATTTCTTGCATGCTTCCAGCAATGGTGCCTTCGTGACCTCCCTGGGCAGCCTCCTCCAATGATTAACAACCCTCTTTGTGAAGAAATTCTTCCTGATGTCCAGCCTCAACCTCCCCTGGTGAAGCTTGAGGTCATTTCCTCTCGTTCTGTTGCTTGTTACCTGGGAGAAGATTAACCCTACCTCACTGCACCCTCCTTTCAGGGAGCCGTAGAGAATGATAAGGTCTCCCCTCAGAAAAGATATGTAAATATACACCAAATAATATATGCCAATTCTTCCATAATTGCTACAGTTCTTAACATTTTTATGAGTTACGGAAATATTGTCTAAAATTTTGTTTCAATATATAATTTTCTAGGTATGATCTTAACATGCATAGTAAAAAAAAGGGAAACAATTTTGCTCTTAAACAGATTTTTTAATGTCTGTTGCAACCTTAGGCAGTATATTCAAGAAGGTATTTAAAACTTTTAAGAAGTCTTAGATCAGCTACAACAATGTTGAGCATGATGTACAAAGCAAGAAATAAGACAAATAGCTACTACCCTTGTGTACAGTCTCCATAATTTTAGTCCCAGCTCGATAAAGCCTGATTGGCAAGTTTTTTCTCATTTTCACAAAACACACAAGTCGCTTAGAAAAATGAGATAAAATAAAAACGTTAAATGCATAGCAAGATTTTGAAACCAAAAATCAGCAAATATCTGTTTTTCTGGAAATAGTCATAGCACATTTCAAACTGACTACTGGAACAGGAAAACAATGTGTGGTAGAAAAACATACAGAATTGTCAATGAATGGGGAAAACTTTTTAAGTTTCATGAGACAGAACTATAGGGAATGCTTTCTCAGTAAACAGGAGTAGCAAGTAAACACTATTGAAGCTATTTGAAGCTACCTGCGCTAGTCTTTAAAATAAATGCTGAAAAATAAAAAAATTCCCAGAGAATCTATTATCCTTCCTTTAAGAAAAGCAAAGAAAATTATAAAGAAGATAAATACAGGTTTTTTCATGAAAGCTGGAAAAACAAACTTTATGAAGCATTTCCAGCTATTGAGACATTCTTGTCCCTTCACAATTGCACAGAATATTCTGTTTTCTGTCTTAAAATCTTTTCTTTTGTTTTCAGAGCAAAATCACTGTATCTCAGGAAACACAGGACTTTAAATCCAGTTCTCCATGGGTACCTAAATATGCAGTTCAGGAAAAAGTTACAAATCCAGTGACAGCTACGAAAAGTACAGAATATCCCCTTGCTCCCTTTACAGAGATAGTGTAACATATGGTTATCATGGGGCTTTTCTCATCAGCTCAGACTGAGAAAGAAAGATCCAGTTAGACTCAATTTGCATGTATAATATCAGAGCAGAGTGTCTGCAGATCTGTAAGCCAAAAGAAAAAGTATTCACAACTTTAGGAAATTAAAACTTGGAGCTGCAGACAGCTTTAGCTGATCTCAAGTCCCATATAGCTACTAACTAATTCTCAGTAAGGCACACAGGGAATTAAACATTCAACTCTCATCATTATCAAAGATTGCAGCTACTCAGAGTCTTTATATGCTCAAAACCTACCCTGTAGTGTTTCTAATAGCATCCATTTTTGTACCGCAGGTGAAATGCTGATTACTTAATTTATCTCTTAGTCATTTGAAAAACTCCCACTGCATTTATTTAACATACCCTGCTTTTCTTCATCTGTAGATGAAGGCCACTGAAAAAATTCTCAGGGATACAACAGGACCGTGGCACAACAAATGAGCATCGCAGTATGAATGCATTACAGGGCATCAGGGTGCAACATAAAAATCTTCTCAACAGTCCATTTACACACTGTGAACTAAATTCAGTCACTGTATTTGTATATGAAACTTCTACCTACCCCTGCAGAGCTAATACATGCATGTTGAACAGCACACTTCAACCTTTGATTGTCTCTGCATCTAGTTTGTAATTTCACCGATAGAAAAATATACCATTCAAACGTTTTAGAAGCATTACATGAGGGAGAGGGGCAGAGAAATAATTCAGTACATCAAGTTTTAATAAGTGGCTTTCATGAACAAGGGCCAGATCCTGCACATTCGCTGTTCCTGACTGAGAAAGCAATGTCAATTTGTAACCAGAGAAAAATAAAATCTAAGTCATGCATTTCTGGCCCATGCCAGCTCTTTAGAGCTGCTTTCCTATTTTATTACTAATGTCTAGCATTTGTCAAGAATACAGACTGATCACAGTTTCCAAAAACAATGAATAAGTTGACCTACACAGAAAAAGGAAAAGTGATGTTGGCAGTTGGATGTTGTCTCTTTCAATGCTGACTTACGGTAAAGTAAAAAGAAAGGAACTCCTTATGCATGGTATGCAGTTCTTATTTCATTCTGCTTTATGAATACAGAAGTGCAGTGCCTGAGAAAAAAATATGCAAATTTAAACTCAGGAATTTTCCATAGTACTCATCAGTACATTACCTTAAGTTCCTCTCAGATAAGACTTTCAAGGAATTTACATAGTCACTGGTCTTCCTTTCATTTCCTTGATTATAAACAGCTAAATTAAATGACTTGTAGCTCTGGACATCCTTCTCAGAGGCAAACCTCTTTCTACAGAAAAACCTTTTTTTTTAGGCATTTGCAACACAGTTCCCAACCAAAAATCTTACAGCTTACTTGAAACAAATGGCTTTACTAATAGAAGCTGTGGTACAACTAAGATCCAGCTGAATTCCTTCTTTCCTCCCTTCCTAAAGAATTTCATCAGCTTTTTCCACCTCCACCATCTCCACACACCTGCTTGTCTCATAATTAAGTGGGAAAGATCTGCTTACCTATTAAACAGCTATTTTGTAGCCTGGAATGCAGCATAAGAGAGGTTGCTTAGCAGACTTCTGTCCTTCCTGTTCTCTGATGGCTAAAAAATAACTTCACCGGCTTTGCTAAGCAGCATAGGAATCATGTAAAAAAGATGTGATCAAATGAATACCTTTCAGGGACCATTTGCTACCAAATTTATTTTATAATTCATCTATTCTCTTATACCAGGACTTACACCATCCTGTAAGGTACAACTGTACTTCCAATGCACTGCTTAAATGTTAATAGAGTGAAATTGCTCCCATCCATATTTTAACAGGCTTAAGTACATCAGCTCACTCACTCCTGTAACGAAACTCAAGAGAAGTCTACCAGAGAAATTAATCTAAGAAATTAACTCTGAAAAAATTATATAGGGTTGGCTCAGCTTTTAGGGTTGGAGGTGAGGTTTGGTTTTTTGGGATTGTTTTTCTTTTTTTTTTTTTTTGGATGTGGATTTAAATACATTGCCATATTATGGTATGTTTCTTACTTTAGTTCCTAATAGTTTAATTCCTAACAGTACATTGTGAAAACCTATATTTTTGAAAACTGCTTGTGTTATGGGCTACAATAAAGTTTTTTCACCCCTCTAAAGCCACTGTTGTATATGTAATGTCTATTGTTTAGCTTCCAGTTGATTTAATTAGACTAGATTATTTCAGTCAGAAAATGGTGTAATGCATGTATCATTTTGACATAAATAGTTCATGCTGAGCTTTCAGAGAGAAAAGAATTGAGAGATTTGGGGATGTTGAGCACCCCATATGCTTATGTATATATTTATATAAATATGCAATATAAAACTCTGAGGCAGCCAAACTCAATCAAAACTTGGGCAAACACTTTTCAAACCCCTCAATACCATCAACCACAAGTAAGTGTGATCTCAACAGTAAAATCACAAACACGAAGAAGCTAATACAAACAATGGGTATGAGAAAGAACTTGACAGAAGATTTACAGATTAAAACAAAACCAAACCAAACTTGCAGTGATGCTAAAGCTTCTTAGTTTTGTCATCCCCAAAAGGAAACTAAACTGTATTCTCCAAAAAACCCCAAACAAATAAGTCTACAGTCTATTGCATCCAGAAGAGGGCAACAAAGCTGGTGAAAGGGCTGGAAGGAATACCCTATGAGGAGTGGTTGAGTAGGTTTCTCTCGCTTGGAGAAAAAGAGGCTGATGGGAGACCTCATTCCTTGCTGCTGCTTCCTGAGGAGGGGACATGGAGAAGGAAATGCTGAATTCTTCTCTCTGGTACCCATTGATAGGACACAAGGGAAGGGTTCTAAGCTGTGCCTGGGAAAGTTTAGACTGGACATTAGGAAGAATTTCTTTAGTGAGAGGGTGATCAGACACTGGAACAGGATCCCTAGAAAGGTGGTCGATGCCCCAAGCCTGTCAGTGTTCAAGAAGCATTTGGACAACACGCCCTTAACAACATGCCTCAACTTTAGTTCAGCCCTGAAATGAAAAGGCAGTTGGATTGGATGGTCATTTTATGTTCCTTCCAACTAAAGTGTTCTACTCCGCTCTACGGATGCATTAGTCTAATAAGCAACTAAAGACAGGAATCTACGATTTTGCTAAGCAACAGCATAACACTAGAGGTGAGTGTGGGCCAGGGACTTATTTTTTGGATAAGTATTGCAGTTTTCTCAACCATCTTTTTTCACCAGTTTGGTTAGATTCCTCGTGGTCCCTATTTTCTCGTATGCTAAGCAAAAGATTCTCCTGACTCAGTGGGAATGGAATACAAACAATTAGCTATTCACGTGGATAAGGGCCATTTGAGAAGTGCTTTTGAGCCACTGCCATTGCACGCAAGAAAGGACAACATAAAATGGCTGTGTGCTACTTCTACAAGAAGAGTCACTTGACATTGCACATTCTCTTGGATGTAACACAGAATCTGACATTCTCTGCTGACAGTGTGTCAAATGTGGAAAAGTAGTTTTAGAGGAAATTTCAACTAAATAGATCAGGTGATTATGGTCTGTGAAACAAGTGATGAGCCAAGAGCCTCAGAAATTCGCATTTGTAAGAAAGAAAATGATACAGACCTTCCATTCAATTAAGATGGTATGTAACCAGAAAAAATGGTGGTAAATGGTCACCTGGACAAAGCAATTCAGAACATGTAAAGGAGTAAAGACTTTATAAAACCAGGTGGCTGTTCAAATAAGACAACAGTTGTCTCAGCCTTCCAGTATGAGACTTCAGTGTGTTTTAGACTCTGTATAGCACAAGGAAATAATTAACATTTTTAATGTAAATTGTGCTGACATAAAGCTCAGATCATCTGTGTTCTTTGGGGCATACATAACTGTTGCTGAAGCACATGAAGAATGTAACAAAGAGATTAAAACAGTGGAAAAAGCATGATAACAACAAAAAATAACAATGCTTCATACAGCCAAAGCAAGAAAATATAAAGGATGTGATTTTTAGACACAGTACTCAGCTGAATTACTTGCTCAGTTCTTTAAAGAATTACTTCTTTATTCAGTACCAAAAATCAATTTCTCTCAGAGGTCCAAAGAATTGATATAATATGTATCATCAGGGACAAAAGGTAAAGGATACATCTTAAAAAAAAAATGTGTTGGGGTATTGGTTTTTATTGGTTGAGAAATATATTTTGAAATACTGAAAAAGTCCCTTCTAAGAAGAGCTTGGATAATACATATAAGTATGGGCACAAATCATCAAAAGTATACCAAAGAAAGGATATGCTTGAAGAAAAAAGCCAACTTCAAGTAGTCTCATCCCATAAAATCAGAGAAGAAAAAATCATTACTTTCAAGCGTTATGTATTACTTTGGAATATTTTTCCATAAGGAACTGTGGAATTCATTTTGCTGATGTTTTCTCCTTACTCAGTTCCTTTGTTCCACAGCAGAAAGGAGTAACTTTTCACACAGAAGTCCGTATTGTGAACTTTGCTGCAAACGAAGGACTGACCAGTGCATACATGTAAACAAACAGACCCCATGCTTAGGATTTTTAAATCCAAGTATTTCTGTCTACAACAGAGACAAGTCAGAGCAATGAGCTTCTTAGAGTTTTTCAGTCATTGAGAGATGTTTTGATGATGAGTACTTTGAAAATAAAGAGAGAGCAAAATTTGCATTTACAGTGTTGTTTCCTCAAGACAAACAGACTCCTCCACACACAATTTGAAGCACTTTAACTGTCGAGCTCAGTTCAGCTACTCTAAAGTCACAGACCTGAAAGGGGTAAAACAAGTAGCTTTTCTTGAGATTTTGACACATTTTCACCTAGGATGTTTGGGTCAGACTTCAAAAGGCACTTAGCTATCTAATTCCCATTACTTTCAAAGTGAGGAAAATATATAAACAACTTTCATAGTCTGGCCTTTTATGTATACCAGATAACCAGGGCTTTCTTGTTTTGTACTTTTTAAACAAGTTTTACTTTTAAACAAGTTTCACAGTCTATTTCCAAAACTTTTTCTTTTATCTTCAGTGAAAAATCTTTTAGATTTTGCACTTTTTGCTCTAAGGTGTTTAAGGCAACAAAGAATGCCTTTTTTCCCTCTTCAGCTGCAGAGGACAAAGAAAAAATTAGAGATGTCAAAGGTTTTTATATATATGTTGAATAATGACAAATGAGAAATTATGAAGAATATGTATCACATATTAAAAAAAAACTATATTACAATTACAGATAAAATAAATAAACAGTAGGATACAAAAAGAGCAGGTGTCATAGTGAAACGTTTTCAATTTTGTATATAGTACACTAATGGGCTACACATGTAGTACTTAATTTTTCCTTTCAAAAGCAATGGCACATTTCCCATGGCTATTTTTGAATTAGAGCTAAATAGCCTACAGGCAGATGTGCAGCAAAATTTCCAGGTGAAGCATGGAACACCACAGACTTTGCTCTAAAAGACTTATAACAATGATTTTGGTTTTTTTTTTCTCTTTATATATATGAACTTCTCACTACTCTACTTTTATTGATAAAAACATTTCCTCCTACATCAGCTAATGATCCAGTACAGTATACTACATATGCACCAATGACTCTGGAGATACTGTCCTTTTCTTCCTCTGTAAGACTGACAATATTGAATCTCTCAAACACAGGTGAAAAGCCTAATTTCCCAGCATCAGTGTTTCCCAGCTCCCAGGTTATTCCCATCATATTTGGATATTTTTTCTAGTTTTTATCTAAACAATGTTTTGTTATTTTAACAGATAACATTCATATACAACTTGAAAGGAAAAATATCTGCATGTATTAGAAACCATTCTATAAATATTGGAATAGCACACTTAGATGGAAATTCACAGCCTGATTTGAACAGTTTCACTTATCTCTGATGATGTCTGTTAGCTTCTGTTAACTATTAAAACTTAATTTTTTTTTTCTCGTTCTAACACACAATATTTAGAATATAAAATTTTATGCTTATCCAGCACAGAAATGCTGTACTCTTTTAGGCATTACCCACCACCAAAACCCAAACCATTATAAACTACGAGTCTATTTTTTCCTCAAAAAAATATTTCAAATATTTCAGAAAATTAAAAGTATGGCAAAACCAGGACAACCTTCCTCAATACTCATTTTCTACATAACCTAGTATTTTCATAAGTTTTCTCTGAAACCAAATAAATTCCAAGAAAAATGAAGAAGAAATCACTTAAAACTGAAAGTAGAGAGGTTTACGGAAACACACCATTTCTTGACATGAGCTAGAATAGGAAAGCAGTAGTAGGCACAGGCTACATAGGGTCTACAAGCTCTATTTGCTGGACTTGATCCTGTTCTCCAGATATATTTTAATAATCTTTTATAGCTTTATTTTCTGGTTTGGTTAAAGGGGCCACAACACAGCTTTACATGGCCAGCTATGGGATCTTGAGCAGATTGTTGGCTTTCTTCTGATCTTAGCTCTACACAGTGAGATAGAGTTCTGATCCTGCCTTAGCAAGTTATTAATCAGCAAAGAAATTTCAGATCAAAATTATGAGCGTACTCCATTTGTCTTTTTTCTGGTCTTATAAGTAATTTGCAGAGCTTAATAGACAGCCAAATGTCTTTAGTAGTAGATGAGAGTGTAAATGGGTTTGTCCCTGTCTAGAGATATATGATATTATCTGCATGGTGTGCACAGAAACATCAATTAAAACTACAGAGAACACATATAACATATCTGATTTCTTCAGCTTTTACACTTACCATACAACCGATGAACCATGTCCATAGTTCAACTTACTGTATATAAAGGAACATACACTCAGCAGAAATATTTAGACATGTTCTGGCTGTAACATAACACATTTTCCCCCAACACACCTTTAGGTATTCATCAGTGTCCATTCCCCTCATGAACATTTACCTTAGCCTCATATCTGCCAACACAGCTAACCCCATGAGCAGTATCCCAGACAAGATCCAGGAGTAAAAGCCAGGGAGACCCCCTGCTTGCTTTGCCACTTCACTTGAAAACTTTTGACACACAGAAAACTCACCTCAGAATGACCCACCTATGTGAATCTGTTTCCTATATTAATTTTCCAATTTAATTACCTTTATTTCCCCAAGACAAATAATTTCCACTATATGGAAATTGTCATACTTTAATCAAATCAATGAAGGATTAAAGAAATATATCTTTGCCAGTATGAATAAGCTGGAGTTTTATTAATGCATATTTCAAAGATCTGAAAGTTCTACTGTAGTCACTAGCCCATGTTGTCTCACACTGCAGCTGTAATTTCCAACCGGATAACCTAAGCTAATAATGACTTTGAATGACTAAAAACAAATGGCTACAAGAATTCTTTAACTAATAAAATTAACAGTCATAAAATTAATTTAATTAGAAGAAAAAAATTCTTAAATGATCTAAAGTAATACTAATTTATTACTATCAGCATCTCAGTTATTCTAAGGAAATAAATTACTAATAAAAGCCATTAGTGCTCCAAGTACCCTGCAAGTTTAAGCTGTCAGCATGTTTCACTATTTGTATTTGTTTTTATTTTGCGGTAATGATCTTGAATAAAATCTAAAACTTCAAGCTGTGCAAACTAACAGTATAATTTAATGGGTATTAATTTAGACAAGTAAAGCTTCTTCAGTTTAATTTTTAAAGTTTCATCTTGCTTTGTAACTACTATAGGCTTAACCAGAAGAAACACATCTTTTTTCTGTAGGACTGACCTGATAAAATAACAATAGATTATGTTATATTAGTTTTTGTTTAAACTCTTTGCAATAATGCATACATAAATTAAACACAAAGGTAAACAGAAAAGCAATGCACTGAAGAATGGCTTATATGGAGAGGCCAGAGTGATGAGTAGGAACAGTTTGGTAGATTTCTCTTCAGAAGCTAATATTGTTTATATAATAAACCTGAGATCCTTATAGAATGATCTCTTTCAAGAAAAATAAACTCATGATACCCTTTAATGTTGAAAAGTATTTCATTATTTCAGATGAGGTGGCTGAGCCCTGTGGTATTATCCTCTCTGTTGTTTGTGTAAACCACTGTGGAATTAATTGCTCCTTACAGACTTCATTCAAAAATCCTTGTATTACCTGTGACAAGTTCCTTGTTTCCTCCTACACACAGCAGCTTCTGCTTCCCTGTGCGGGGAGAAAGCTTCACAAAGCTCCCGTTTGAAAAATGCCTCGAGGAGGATGACTCACACTCCTGCTGTTTCTCCCCAAGATTTCCTCCAGTGAGACCAACAAAACCAAATTCAAGAGTGGTTTTGGAAGGAGAACTCATTCTCCACCGCATGGCAAGCCAGCACACTAAAAGCTGCTAGACAGATGTTGATCCAGAGGGCAAGCAAACAAACACAGCAGCCAAGTGGCTGAATGGCAAATACTTATTGCCTAGGAAACAAACACCTTCTAAAATACATTTTCTTCAGCAGTGGGGAGGAGGAAGGGGGAAAGACACATATACAAAAAAAAAAAAAGCAAACCCTGAACATTAAATATATTTTCGTAAGAGTCACTAGAAAGCAAAACAGAATGTTTAAAACACTGAACATGTCAGGATTTTGTCCCTAAAATCAGAATGAAAAGAGTACCACTTCATTTCTGAACTCATTTGTTACTGTCCTGTTTTCAGCCATTTCTTCTCGGTAGCTGTTACGGTGCTGTTTTTTGGATTCATAATGAAAATGTGTTTATATCACACCAATGTTTTGGGCTTTACGCTAAGTTGTATTTACCCTAAGTCAAGGACTTTTTCTTTCCTTGTCTCATGCTCTGCCAGTGAGGAGGTATGCAAAAAACCTCCAAAAAATCAAAACCAAACCCAAAAAACTGTGAGGGACCATAGATGGGACAGGTGACCCAAACTGGCCAACAGGGTATTCCACACAGGAGAGCACCATGTCCTTTATGTAAAACTGGGGGTGTTACCTGGAAGAGAGACCAATCTGGGTTGGGGAAGTGAGGTTTGGCACCAGTGAAAAGGTGGTGAGCAATTGCATGGTGAATCACTTAGGGATTTTTTTTCATTTTAATTATCGTTATTATTATTTACCCTTATTATTGTATTTTACTTCATTTTCAATTATTAAACTCTTCTTATCTCAACACACAATTACTTCCATTCTCCTCCCCCTTCCACTGAGGTGGGGGGGACGAAAGGGGGAGTTGAGTGAGCATCTGTGTGGTGTTTCATCTCCAGCTGGGTTTAAAACCATGACAGGCACTTATCACCATTTCACAAGAAATGGTGATAGGCAGTCCTAGCCTCACTATACATTGCTGGTATTGGCACATCACAGTGAGACTACATCGATTCAGACATCTGATTTATCCTCCTTATCATGTTCTTGATAAACTCAAAAATTTTATTAAGCTGTTAAGAGAAAAATATATTAGAGAAATAGGAATTTACAACAAAAATTTCCCGCATGTTTACACTTCATTCACACTTTTAACAGCTGCATTGTGAAAGTACCTGCTTTTTGTCTAAGTTACAGTGGAGATCATGTGAACATTTTACATAGTACGTATAAGTGGATCTCCCCATCTGATTTTTTCCATTCTGCCTCCCTGAAGACAGAATGCCTTTGCATCAACAGCAAAATCCTTCCTTTGCTCTTTCTTATAGAAGTTCTCACTTAAACAAGTCTGAAATTTGGGTAAAGACTGGCACCAGCTCTGGCTCTGGCACTGTCACTTGGCTGTAAGCTCAGGCCTCGGACTCAGAATCCTTCTGCTTTCAGAAAATCTGCTGCTCTTTACTACAAAGAAACCATTTTCTCCAACTAATCTTAACAGAAATCGCAAAAGCATTAAAAGCACCCAGCAGCATTAACCTATGGAATGCATGGAGCCCTTTCACGAGTGTAAGGTAGTGTGAACACTTCCGAGTTCTGAAAATGTGGAATTGTCAGAACACATCTACCTGTCTGTAACATCTGGCAAGTTGCTATACTTATCCCCACTATAGGAAGTGTTGCAAGTAAAGGTCAGAAGGCCAGGGGACTGGACACTGTAAAAGAGGCAGTGAAATTAAAACTTAGAAAATCAACAGGGTCAGAACAAGGAGAGTTTGGGTGATCAAACCAAGGTCAAAAGATGCCTTTGCCAGCTCCCTCACTCATGGCTTGCACAAGCCCTCTGTGGAGGTATGGCATGGGTTTCTCACCCTCCCTCAGGCAAATCTCTGCGTTCTGTAATGCTGAATGGGCACGCTGTATAGTACATTCAGTAGTCAATCAAAAATTTCTCGTGAAGCCATAAGGAAGAAATCTTCTGGTTTCAGAAAATTAGCATTTCCAAGGGAAAACTTAATAATGCCTTAATAAAACTGATTCAGTTGAAGAGAATAATGTAAAAATCAGTGAACTGCAAGAAGCAATGAAACTGACTAGTTTCCATTCTGTCAACACAGCAAAGGTGACTGAATTACAATATACATTAGCAAGATAGAGAAAATTACTCCTTGGTCAATATAGATTTTAGATCTATTCACATAGATACATACGCACAGCACACAGTTTATTTCCTTCTCTCTTACTCTGTGTACACTCTGTGTACATTTTTCAGTGATAAACGTGAAGTTATTTTTTACAGAAAGATTTTCCAGGTGCTGTAAACTACTATGGAGAATTCACCCTACATAAAAGATGGTTTCATGGTTCATGCAAATTTTCATGTCATGCCTTTCAACTCTGAGGCATGCATTTTCACATTTTATCCTCTCAGAGATTTTAGTACTCACATATCAGCCATGAATGCAGAAATCACGGAAACAAGCTCTCAGGAATAGGTCTTGTGAGCAGAAAAACTTCCTTGTGATTTCAGAGAGTCAAAGTTGGGGTCCTTCCTCCCTTTCTGCATATTTAGCCATTAGTTATTAACTGCAAAATGTTTTACCCCTTCTGAAAGAGGAACCAGAATTAGATAGTGCAGTAATTTAATCACTAAATCTTGTCTAAACAATCAGTCCAGCTCAATAAAAAAGGAAACAAGGATAAGAGTGGACATTCTCATAAACGAGTCTTCTTGGCAATCAGACCAGTTAAATATATGAAATACGGATAACATACATGGTACTTCACATAGGGAGGGATCTCATCAATGTGTACAAATATCTGAAGGCAGTGTGCCAGGGAGACAGTCAGACACTTTCGATTGTTACCCAATGACAGGATGAGGCAATGGGCATGAAGTGAAAGAGAAGAGGTTGCTTCTGAACATCAGGAAACGTTTTTTTTTGCTATGAGCATGAACGAGAACTGGCACAGGTTGCCCAGAAAAGGTGTAGAGTCTCCATCCATGCAGATACTCAAAGGCCGTAAGGAAGTGGTCCTGGGCAATTATCTCAGGGTGATCCTGCCCGAGAAGGGGGGTGGGATCAGATGACTTCTGGAGGTCCCTTGTAACCTCAGCCATTCTCTGATTGTATATCAATCACAAAATCATTCATGCATGCATTTCACAGTATCAGAGGAACAGGCTTATAGATGAAAGCAAATGAAAGAAAGGTGACATTGAAGGAAGACTTTCCTCTGAAACACCACTGAATGCACAAACATACACATCTTTAACCAGCAATAAAATCCAACTGCTTGGACAATGTGACTTGGACAATTAGGTAGAGCATTTGCTGACAGTGTGCATCAATCAAACATTTTAAAATAGTTAATCAAACACTATATACAGCTGGCTATTAATTCTCAAAAGGTTCTTAAATCATGTCTTATTACCCTGTTTATAGTCCTTCAAAAGTCAATGAGTGGTGAGTACTTAATTCACACAGCAGCATCATACAAAGACACCCTAATGCCTGATTACTGGGTTAGTTAAACCTGTAGAGTAGGCTCATGTGTCATTTACAGATCCTTCACAATGCCTGGTGTTTATTAGCACCTAACAACGCTAGCCATCCTTGGTCTCGTGCATTGAAGTTTGAGAGAATATTTAATGTCCTTTTTTGCTATGAAGATGCTAAGGAGACAGATTGAAAGACAATTAAAAAATACACAAAATAATTTCCAAATACTTAAGGAGAAAATCTCAGGGAAATTTTAAAAAGTAGGTAGATTTTCTATGTTTTGGCAAACACAGGAGACAGGGAGGGTCATCAGGCAACACTAAACATTCATGTTTCAAGTATATACATTTATTTATATATACACATAGAAAAAAATTTTATATATATAGTACGTAGTATAATATACTCAAGCAAATGTTTATCTCTACAGTCAGTCTAAGAGTCAACTTGGTTCTGTTTTAAATATAAAGGTATAAAAATATTCTTTCTAAATACTATTTTTTGATCTACTACTGTAATTTTTTTTCTGCTGCCCTCCTGACAGTGGACTTGAGTTTGCCCACACTGAAGCAGCACAGGTGGCTTATGCTAAGATCATGTAATCAACTTAGAAGACCTGCCCATAGAATATTTTTCGGAAATAACTATATATATATAAAAATATAATTTCTAAAACTGTAAGTGATATATAAAATTTTAAATTATCTATACTTATGACTTATATTTTATTTACATCTGTAAATTTTGTAAATATATATCAACAGTAATCCACTAGTACATTAAGCAAGAGAAATTCTCCCTGTTTACCATCATATATTCAGTACCAGATGTACTCTGAACCCATAGCAGGGCTGACAAACCTCCTCTCAACATTAAAAAACCCAAGGTTGTATAAATTAGAGTTTAAATAATTAAAAGACCCAAATCTTCAGGGTCATTTGTATGACTTAGGGGTGCACAGCTGGAATTCACAATTAGTTCAAAGACGTACAAAAAGAGTTAATTGTCAAACATGAATTTAATCATTTATATTTGGTTTTGGGTATACAAATGATTAATTCCTTGTTTTAGCCTGGAATGTGGGGGCAAATACTTTTTTTGTTTTTTCAATAGAAAACAAAGATTTGTTGAAACCTTATTATTTATTGAAAATTATTAAAATTATTAAAAATGTATTTAAAACAGAAAAAATACATTTTTAGCTGAAACCTAGAGTTTACTGTAAAAGAGACACAAATTATATCTGTAGCAACAGAAAGAACAACTTTTTGATTAAATATGGAAAACCTAAACTCTACTCCAAAATAATTAACAGTCTGTTTATGATATATTGAATCTCTGTATGATATAGTAAAGTCATTTGGGTGTTCCATATTTCAGATGAGATCTCCAAATCTGTGATATTTAGGTTTTTGATTTTGTTTGGTTTTTTAGGGTGTGTTTTAAACCTCCAGTAGTGTCTCCTGCAGGAGCTGCTCCAGGGCTTCACTTTCCAGGTGGAAAGCTTTTAAGAAACCAGTTTGGATTTTAAAAAATATAAATTACTCTTTTTTATTTCTGTTAGCAAAAGCCCTCCACAAATAACAAAAAACCCAACCAAACAACCAAAATCGAAACCACAAAGAACCAAAAGAGCTGATGATCACTACTTTCTAACATTTTTTATTGCAAGGCTGATATCCCCACATCACCCTCAAATTTTACTGTTTGTTTAGTGAAAATATTTTTCACTATAGGCCTGACCAGCCCCAAACAGGGCACCATAACTCATACATCAATTTGGTCAAAACATTTCAGAATGACTTCTGGCTTTCCTGCAACAGCAACATATTGCTGACTTGGACTGTCATGCGCTGTTATTTTTTCAGCAGCACTGTTGCATACCTAATTGTGTCCCATTTTATCACTTGCATTTATCTTCATTGATCTTCTTCATCATAATTTTTTTTTTTTTACCAAGGTCATTTTGAATTTCCAACCTGGATTCCAAGCACTTGCCAGCCCTTGCCCTAGAACTGCCACTTAAGTTGTATCTTTTCTATCACAGAAGGGACTAAAAAAACCAAACTAGGATTCAGCCCATAATGAACATCCTTCCAACTTCACAATGAACTACAAATAAACTTTTATTTAAGCATGTTGGGCATTTAATTCTTGGTGATTTACTTCTGAAATGTTTAGAGGTCAGTGGAATAAACCTGTCTGAAGTCAAACTGTATCAGAGCTGCTGCTTGTCACCTACCCAACAGCCCACGAAAAATGTACATCTATTTAACATGACTTCTCCTTGAATACCCATGTTGGCTGTATCTTAAATCCTTATTAATCCCCACATTAGATGGATACCAGAATGTTAAGATCCAGTTATTGAGAGATGCCTCTGACCAAATTAATGTGCAAGAGGCCACATGCTGAAGTCAATAGTATGGATTTTATTTAACAATAAAATGTGAGGTAGAGAGATAGAAAGAAATACAAAAAGCAGAGAGAGAGAGAGACAGAGAGAGGTTAAGCAGAAGTTAGTCACCACATGTGGATTCATTAGCATCCTGTTGGTCCTTCTTCACCCTAGGCTTCTCGGTGGTGGGGGCTCCCAAAGTTGTTCAAAACTTCACTATGCAAGCATTTTTGCAAACAGAGAAAATAATGCTCATTGGCTACACAGTTCTCTTATTTTATTAGTTAAATGATCCCCTTGCTTCTAATGCTAATTAATGTGCCAGCTTAGTCTCTGTCTTCTTTTCAGTCAATGATTTTCTTGAGCTGTGGTCCGTGGTCATGATCTCTCCCTGCCAGAATTACCTTTTACCTCGTCCCAGCTGATTTCAGCAGAGTTGCTGAGTTGGCTTTCCTGGTGGCCCATAAATTGTCCAGTATCCGTGGTACATTCTTATGCCCCAGCTTTGTTAAGCTCCCCCTAGGTGTGAGACAAGGATAATATCACCTTTATTTTATCTCAAGTTCCTGACATCTCCTGGCAGAGTCCTTCTGTGTCCTAAAGAATGTTTGAGACAGTCCCATGTCATTCTTGAATGTTTATAAAAGCATTTATGTAAATTTCACATCTGTAGTCCACTTTTTATTTTGAATAACCAAACAAAAATTTTTGCAGTCAAATATTTGGTTTCCTTCACATTTTTAGCCTGTCTTTACTTTTCTTTACCTTTCCCTTTTAAGAAAAGTTAAAGAAACCTATTTTTTTAATGTGTTTTGATTGAGAGGTCTGCATTTTATCCTGTAAGTTTATGCTGTTTCTTTACACTTTTGCAGCGTAGGTAGACACCAAACCTCAAGACTGCATCCAGCTGGATCCAAGACAATTCAAATTATCAACACCTTACTTCAAAACTCGTATCTTGAAAAATCAATATCCATAGCACTGTGATAAGGTTTCTAAGTAGATAGCATCGATGAAAACTAGTCACATTAACTACACAATTCTGAAGGCTTGAAACAGTATGCAAATATAAAGGACATCTAAATGCAAAAAAATCAGATGCAGCCTTTAATGAATACATCCCCTAATGTTACACAATAATTTCAAAGTGTGGTATGTTTAGGCTAGATAGTCTAATAAGATTTTATTTCTTCAACTGCTGTAATTTAATTTTATGGAAAATTATCTCCAAAGCCAGCAACCATAAAAAAATTTAGCATACAAAAATTCTAGATAACCAGAATAAACCAGCAATTACTTTAATAGTTCAACTTCACTGTGTATAGGACTATGTGAAGTTTTTATTTTGTGTACTTCCTGAGTGGCAGAGAGTGGCATGGGGACCAAAGCCCAGCAGGGCTGAGCTGTGACTCACAGTAAATTTGATCGTTGCTTTCCCAGTCCCTTATCTTCAATAAACTGAAGTAAATTAAACTTCCTCTGTGAGGAAGGTGACAGTCAACCGACTATGAACAAACTCACTGATCTCAATTCTTTCACACAAAGAAAAACTTTTCTTACCCCCTTTAGTACTCAGGCAAGATGCAGTCAGTACCTCACTTGTCAGGCCTAGTGGCAGCACAAAATTAACACCTTTGTGGTGGGAAATTAATTGTTTCCTTCTCTTTTGGATTCATATAAATAGAATATATTCTAAGATTTTTAACCAAGAATTAGTAGAAAAGGTAAATGGCAATGGAATGACTGCATAAAAAAATTGGCTCTCTCTTCATAAATGCCACATATAAGAAAAATAAACAAAGAATTATCTACATTTTCCTCATAATTTTTCCAAAAGTTAAACATAAAAAAGAAACACAAAGCTGCAGTATTATCCAAGCTAAAACCCTTTTTTTAGTGACAAAGGTGTCAGAAGAGATATCCCACACAATTTTTCATCCCTAGTATGAACATTTCATTTGCTCTGATCATCACAATATCTGCATGCTTAATCCACTGCTCAAAACAACAGATTGGTTTCTGAAATTCAAACAGTAATGGCCTACAAAGTGAATGCATTCAAATCCCCTGCCACTAAAAATCAATAAACTGACCAATTTTGAAGCTGAGCTGTTTTATTACACAGTAATGAAATTTAGAATTTCAACCAACACATAGTGCTGAGACCTAACAAGCTGTTAAGGGCAAGGAGAGCATATATTAGAATTCCAGCATTCATTCCTGTTGGACTTTTCAGTGTTGACACCCAGCGTGTCACTCAACAAACTGAGAGGTTGCCTCTTCCTCCTCCCATGAAACAGGTCTGAAGGTATCTTTCTGTTACCTATGACAAAATATCAATAAATTCATTCTATCCCATGGCCTCAGGAAAAATAATTAAGGTGTGTTTCTATTTGATGGAAGATAAATGTTTCTGTAGGAAGACACAGAAGACAGATGCCTAAAACTGCTTAAAATTTCAGAATGAAGTCAACATCCTGTCTGTGATGGGCATTCTGATGATGCTCTGAGAAACAGTAGGTTATTAATACGATCTGGAAAATTTGTTTTCTGAAACTGTACCATTTACACACCCATTTGTCTTGTATTTCTTCAATCACTCATTTAATCTTGGCATATAGCACTAGCAACTTACAGTTTTGTTTTGAAGTTTGATGGCTACCTCCATGCACAGAATTACATTAACACTTTTATTCAAGCCTCCATTTTCAGGTTTGTCATAGAGGAAAGGGGGAGAGCACTTAATGTTCCTGTCTCCCGCAACACTCAAGCTTTTCCCAAATTTAGTTGCTGCTGCTTGCTGCATTTACTTTCTTTGCCTCATCAATTTCTGATATCTGCTGCATGGCTTATTGCACAATAACATATGCTCTCTGATATCCCACTTTCTCCTGCAACCTTTTCAAGTGCACTTAAAAAAAAAAAAAGCTATTTTGATTGTGAGTTACCTCTGGAAGAATTACATTACATCTGGCAGAAGTGTGAATACTCACTCAAGGCTAAATGTTATTTGTGCAACAGAGTGAAATTGAGTCTCACCTGATTTGTGGTGCATTTGTAAAGGTTAGGTGTATTTTGATCACTACATATGCCATATATATATATAAGTAGTATACTTCTCAACTACTATTTTTGCTTGTTCAAAGATTGCAGTGACTTTCTTAGCTATCCCATTGCTTTAATTGTTTCTGATGCTCTATACTTTCACATACCCTCTTTCAGTCTTTTTCATGGAGATTTGTGCATTTTTGAACTTCTGTCTCAAAAAGACTTTTAAAAAAGCATGGGAGGCCCAGAGAGTTTAACAACAATATGAAATGTTCTGAGAAACACACAGGTGTGTTATCACTTAGGAAGGCAAAAGTGAGACTGAGACATCTGCTTGTGGGTTCAGCTGCCAAACCCCTAAACTGGAAGGGAGAATCTTCAATACCACTAAATTTTATGCTTTGTCATTAAAAAAGGGTTTTCTTATTTTCACATCTTGAATAAATGTCATTAAATCACAAGAACTTTTTTTTTTTTTTAATAAACAGATGCACACACAGAGAAGGCTTCATTATAAGCACTTGTCAGAAAACTGAACCTTTTATTTCAGTAACTTCAGTAACACACACAAAACACCCTTGGTTTACTACCATCATGGAATATAAAAGAGAGTTACATATGCTTACTTTTGCCTGTGAGGGATCCTAGATACTAAACAGTGTTTACAGCCCCCCAACATACAGAGAGTACTCACCTCTCACAGTCAGTTTACAGTCTGTAAATAATTGCTGTGCTTCCAGAGCTTCGGCCCAAAATTTTATTCAGGGCTGAACACTTCTAAAATACTTGAATTTTATCTCAGGTTCATAAATTCAATGGTTTTCTATTGCTAGAAATGTTAAAATATTGCTCTTCTAAAAGATTAAATGTATATTTTGTGCTAGACATAAAAAAACCCAAAACTCTCACCCAAGCAAAATCCCTCTGAAACAGAAGATTTTGAGGGTTTTTTAAGTACTGTTTTGCACAACATTAATATAGAAAAGGCAGTTGTGAATTTTTTCATCATTTTTGACCATCAGAATAGTAAGATACCATGGTCTTTTCCATGATTCTTTCTTACGTGAACTAGGTTTTGAATTCTTAGAGAGCAGGTACAGAAAGCTTCGCAGTTCTGCCCATACCTCTCTTTAGAAGCTCTAACTACAACCAACAACAAACGAACTTCCTCCATAGCTAAGAATCACATTCAAACCTTAAAAACCTTCCTCAGGTATTCTTTCCCTCTATGAGAGGGGAGCCATGTCCATCCTCACACAAAGTTGAAGGCTGTTACCACAATATTCCAGATGACAATGTTCCAAAGAGAATATGGTGAAACAAACTAGAATCTATTAAGGACAAGAAAAGATAACTATGTAGCATGTACAAAGTGGATGGGATGTGATTCATATTTTGCCATTTATAATCTTTGCTGTTTTGATATTTTAGCTGAACATTTTATGTGAGATGGTTCACACACCAAAATATTTTTCTGATTTAAGAAGATGGAAAAATAACTAGAAATATTTCTCATAGCATGAATTTTAAGTTAATACAACCAAACAGTAACCTTGTATGCAATTAATTCCCCAAAGTTACTCCAAAGTGTGTTGTGAGAGCATTCACCTTACAGTGACTGAAGGAACCAATGACAAAGCTTTTGACCCCTCCAACCCTCCAAGGCAGCCTTTTTCAGCAATCACTTCTCCCCTTGCCTCCCTGCAACACTTAAAATAAATCACAGGCTGGATCCCCATTCATATCTGTCTAAAAATATATATACATATATATATATATATATACACACCACTAAAATACTACGCAATCAAAGTAGTAATGATAGATGAAGGGCATTTTTCAAGCAGTGTCACTATGTCCAAAAACCTAATGGTGCTACTGGACATACTGCTGGGCAATTCCCATCAACAGTACGGAATATATTTCCACCCTTCTAAAAGCTGCTTCACCATTTACATTCTCTGCTTCAGGAGTTTTAGTCAAAAGAATGAACACAGTATTGGAGAATGTAAGTTTCCACTCAAGAACCACATCTTAAAATGTGGTTATAAGGTGAGGTTTCACTGTAATAATGTTTCTTTTGTGGTAGAATCACATGTTCTCCATAAACCACAAAAACACAGAAGAAAAAAAATCCTCATTTAGTTCAGCATGAGCTGAAGTGGTTTCTGCAAATCTTGGAAATTCTATCAACCTAAAATGCAACTTAAAACCCAATAAAATTGCAGCCGAAATACTTAGTTTGGTTTTTCATCTCATGTCACTGTTCTGTCACATAAATTCTAATTCAGGAATCCCTGCTTTATTGAGACTCAGAGCTGAAGAATTCCTTGTCTTTCCCAGAATAATGTCAATCAGAAAAATCAGGACTGATCCGTAATTTAAGCACATTTAATACAAAAAGCAGCAGCAAACTGAATGCCCTTTTCCAAATATTTTCTAAGCAAAACTGTCAGCCACGGTAATGTTTTACTGCAAAGCATAGGATTATAAAATAAAACAGCAACGACAAATCTTAAAAATGCCTAACTCATTAGAAAGTTCAACTTAAAAGTACTCAAAATAAGAAATAATAAAGAACTTTTTTCTCTTGCTATCACCTGTATCTCCCCCTTGGAAATATTTTACTTCACTCTGTTGCTATTCTTTCTCCGACCTACCCAGAAATACCTTTGTAGCCCAGCTAACATCACACCATAGACAGAGCAGCTATTCCATTAGCTTCTTGCCATTGCTATCTCCATTATCTCAGGGAGATTATTCCCTGTGTACACACAATTCAGAGAAGGAAGCACAAGAAACAAGTTGTGAACTGTGAACAATGTACAGTCAAAAAGGCTTCAGATCCAGCAAATGAATGGCAACAAAAGATGTTTGAAAATGGGTAAGTGATTTACAAAGGGAGTAAGAATTACTTGGCCCCTAATGAAATGGGGCTAAATAAGGGAACAGTTTTTTTCCCCATACTCCAGAGTTGTTTGTGGAAACACTGGTACTGTATTTTTACTGGAAAGTAATTACATAAATTAATGGAATAATTATCTAAGAAAATTATTTATTAAATACAACAACTTACATGAAAGCTGGCTCAAATCTTTATACTGCTTAATATAGAAAGCTAAGAATATTTTAGGGGAAAGATCATTCCATATTTGCTTTTTATCTCTATTATTTTCCTAATCATCCCTTCTAACCACTGCTAGAAACAAAACAGGGTGTTAGGAAGGCCTTCTATCTCATCCAGTAGGATCATTTTTCTCAGTACAGCACACATGACTTTACCTGCCATGGGACTAAACAAGCAGGACATTACTTCTATTCTGGAGGTTCATAAGTTCCAAACCATTAATCCATTATCTGTGTTTCTTCTGAGTTCACACAGACCCCACACTAGACCAATGTTAATTACTGGTATGAAAAAATACATGCAGCTTTGGCTGGGCTTTCTCCTTCCTTGTCATATTCAACTCTAAGACAAGCAAAATACTGAGCAATCAATCTACACCTAAAGAAAACCACCTATGATTTAGAAATGGTTTGAATTTAACATTTCTTACACTTTGAAGCAATGGACATTTTTAAATTTATTTTTTACACTGAGAAACTCATGAACATCAAATACCATATATATGAAGCAAATAATTCATTGCTCTAAATAAAATCTTAATTACACCATCAAAAATATCTATTATTAGTTCAGTTACTGCAATACATAGTCTCACACAGAACCTACCTTAACTGCCAAGGACAGAAAAATCCTCAAGAGTAATTAAGACAGCTTCGTAGAGAAACACTAGTACCTACCAAGTTTTCCATAGGGTTTCTCTGGCTCATCCCATGATCTTCCAGGTCATAAAGCTGATGCTGCCAGCCTTCTGTAGGTGTGGGTAAAAGAATCACCAAAACAACTGTCTGCTGTCAGCAGGGGACAGCAGATAAGACTTCCTGCTCAGTCTTAGGATCTGCTGGAGTTTAACTTCTTAATACAGCCTGTTTTCTTCTCACTGATTTCCATTTAAAGTCTGAAAAAAAGGTGGTATGCAATTTCCACTTTTGATATAAAGCTTTATAATGAGCAGATTGCTTAATCTGACTTTCCATTCCTTGACTGCAAAATGGCATTAAAACACCGTGCCTTGGTTTAAGACAAAATAAGAGGTGGACGCTCGAAAAGACTTATCTCCCCATACAGTTTCAACCCTTTCCATCAATTAGGAGAAACAAATACGGGTAGATATAAGTGATATAACTAGATCTAAGCCTCCACCTGCACTGCCTCAGCTCTCCTGGTGACAGCGACTGGGAAAGGCAAAAGGCAAGAGAGAGAAAAAAAAAAAAAAAGGAGAAAACCCCACCATAAAACAGACCCTCTGTCTTAGAGCAAAAGCCACAAGGGAAAAGAGTGTCTCCTTGGTAAGTATCTGAGCTGTACTCAGGATGCACAGCCACGTCTCACATATACATAAAGAAATCTCTATGTAGTCTAGAAGAAAATATTAACTCCGGTGTCTGTGGGTTTATTTCCTACTTTTCAAGACATATCTTATAAACACATTTCTCTACAGAAATAAAAGTCATCAAGGTAAGCTGGTTAGTTTATCAAAGAGTCAAAGACTAAGACTGTAGAAACAGAAAGCCTCAGATAAACAGCACATAAATCCGCACTTTGTAATTCATATCCAAAATTTTGACTCAGATTCAGGATTATGCAGAAACTACAAATGTAATCTTTCCAGCATGCTCTGTGCACCTGGAGGCAAGAGTGATTTTCTGATTCTTTCTATCTGGAAAGAATATATGTGACAACCTCTGAAAGAGTTCACAACTGTCTTTGAGAAGGTGGACATTAAAAAAAGCAAAAGGGTATCAGACAGATCTCTGAACAGGATATCAACTGATGCATATATGAGGTGGGAAGCTGCAGATTCTTGGTTGAAAAAATATACATTGGTGAAATTATTTGTATCACTTTGTGCATAGCTACGTCAGCGTTACTGAAGCTTCTCTACCAATGTATTGCATTCCTTTTAGTCTTGCTGGATTTATAACAGTGGTCAGACAACCTTCAGAATTTAACTTCAGATAATAATCTCAACATTAAGGGCCTTATGAAAAATATCACACTCTTTGCTACTCTCTTCAATGTGAGTTGTGAGTTGTATCTTTCTTGTTTTCCCATCTGCTGTGATCACTGTTTCAATGCCCTCCTTCCCTCTGCACTATTCTCTGCCAGACCCAGCAGCAGCATTTCCCTAAAGAGCTGACAGTTCTCTGGTCTCATCTCCTCTCCCACCCCCTTCCTTACACCTCCTCCTCGCCCCTGCAATTTACACAACTAGATGCATAATCCACTTCAGTCCCCAGTTTATTTTCCTTCCTCACAGGTCTCTAGTTTGAATTTTCAAGTATTCTGGCATCTAAGCAAGACAAATCCTTAAACTTGTCAGATTAGCTTGCTTAGTTTTTAAGACACTGAATAGCTCTAGGGATTCCTAATGGCTAGGGAGCCTTTTGTTGACAGGCTGTGGTTTCAATACCCAATCATGTCCATGATAGCCTTGAGTCAGCTATATCTGATGCTTGTTTCATGAGGATACATAATATGACTTGTTGGGCTCAACATCCGTTTTTATAATAGAAGATGATCACAGCCAGCACTTCTGTTGTCAGTCTCAGGGGAAAAAAAGGCTGAGTGCAGAAATGGAAAGTCAGGGAATGCTTTACAGGTGCAAATGTCCCTGAAGCAGTAAACACACACATTACTCATACTACATGATGCAGCACACTCTGGTGCCACCAAAAATTGCCAGCTTGGTCCCAGAAGCCATACGCAGCTATAAATACAGCAAACTGGATTTATTTACCCAGGCACAACATCTCCTTAACAAAGGTGTACTTCTTCAAAACCTAATCTGAACCCTAAGCTTGTGTATTTCCCCAGAAAGTGCAGGCACACTTGCACGTGTGAGTCACTGTAGGGAGCATTGTCCTTATTTTGGGAGGACAGCTGCCTTTGGATATGCTTCGATTACCCCCACAGCAGCCTGGAGCTCTGTCATCACCAGGACTCAATTCACCCAACACAAACAGTAGTATCACCTATTCTTGAATAGCTAAAACATATGTGTCTTAATCCTTAAGACACATAAAAGAAAAAAAGACACTCTCTTAAATATTCCTACAGCTGGCTTGTTTAAATGTCCATTTGCTTTTGTAAGAATTTACTGTATCAAAACAAGGCTCTGCTAAGTTCACCATCACAACTCCAATCGTGTTAGGTGTAACATCAGGTGTTAGAAAGGAGTACAGGCCACAAAAATATAGAGGGATGCTTCCCTTGATAATGCTCCCACCTTCAGCAGTCTGACCTTCCTGAACTTCTACACCTGCAGCTTACATCTGAACACTGGACTTAACAGCCACCAATGTGGCTGCACATGTATCTGTAACACCCCTCTTTTTAAAATGTGATTATATTAAAAGGCACAAGTGGCTGTGTCAGCAGATTTATATACGTGTATTGAACTGTATATCAAGAATGATAACTAGAAAACAACAACAAAAAAAGCATCCAACATAGCTCCTTAACTTTGAAACAGAACAAATCAAGAAACCAGCTCTATCCCACAGGTGCTTCCCAATCCAGATCCCTTCAGTTCTGAGGGACTGCCCAACAAAAGGGGGAACTGAATTAGAGTGCTAAAGAAATTACAGTCTTGTCACTGGGCCAGAGTCACTTAAACACAGGGGTGGGAGAAAGGTGTGTACAGCTGTCGGGAATTTTTTTTTAATACTTTTCCCCTGTTAGAGTTAACTGGGGAAGGCACTTTATTCAAAACAGAAAATTTTAGATCTCTCCTGAGGAGAGAGTATGAATAGCTCACAGCTGCCTAAAACCTTCCTGTGATATGCATAAACTACATTTTTATTAGAACTGGATTATACTAGCTGCTATCCAGGAGGTTCAAATGCCTAACCACTGGAGACAATCAGAAGCACAGAAAGATCTCTGCATAATGAACATAAATATCCTTTCGAACAGAAAATCATAATCTACTCTGCTGTAATCAAGTCTATATTGTTGTATAAAGAATTTTAAGCAGAAGAGCAATAAAAAGGAAAAGAAAAAAGAGGAACAAAAGAAATTTGAATATTTCTTCATGATCACTTTAATTTTTTAATTAGTTATATATGATAATTTATTATTAGACCATTTCATCTCATAAGTATGATTCTAGAACTAAAAAGGTTGTCTTTTATCTTCATATTTTAAATGAAAACTTCTTTCAGAAGTTTCAAAGTGGGATTTCAGCCCCCATTTTTGAGACTAGTGCCTGCAATCATACTGTCACTGCTTCTTGCCAACACTATGGGAACTACTTTAAATAAATTATAATCCTTTCAAACAAGGACAAGCCCAGGGACAAATTTCAGCCCAGGTAAAGGCTTGGCTATCAAAGATGCCTCAAGCAGTTCTGTATTTCTGCTTCCATTACTTGCTCCCCTTTTCTGCCGCATAACAATTTAAATGGTGGTAAAATTTGTCAAGTGACGTTTCAACACTAGTGTAATAATATCACCATTTTGAATTTTATATGCCTGCTTTACAGTGTTCAGAAAAGAGGATCATTCAGGAAGTCTGGGACCAACACAGAAAAGGCAGAAAAGAATTACTTTATTGAAAAAAATTCAGTAAATTCAGATCCTGAATATTCTGAGGAATAGAAAACATATTGAGTTATATTAATACAGAACAGATGCCAACTTGGGTTCTTGGCAGAAAAATAATTTTAGAGGTCTTCTCTTTACTGGATCCAGTGAGTAGGAATTACATAAAATGGAACAGGATGAACAAAAACATCAGCATTTGTTCCTAGAAAGGGTCCTGCTTCTGAAAGAAAACACTGATTGTTGCAACTGAATGTACTGTAAAATAGTCAGAAGAGCAGCTGGCAATTTTTATTACAAAGGCTTGTCAACCATCACTCTAAGTATTTTCACACAAATCGATTGTTTTTTGAATTACTATCTCATGTTTACTATTTGTGCCTATGAAGAACACATCTCCAGTAAGTGCTGTTTAAGGAGCACAATTAAATTCACTTCTTTTTCCCAGCACTTCTGAATAGCACCTCCCAAGTATGCAAAGAATTTCTATTGCACAGCCTTTTTTAGGATAGGTAGAGATAATTATGACCAAATGCAGAAGTGACTATTCAGGTAATTGATAAAAGTAGCAGTGATCTCTTCCCACTTGTATTTAATACTACAGTTGTGGAAAGTATCAAACCTTTCATTAAGGGATAAAAATTAGCCCAATGTAGAAGCCAGAAACCTAACAGCAATCTTCATTAAGGACTTATTTCTACAGAAAATGTAAAAATAAAGCCATTTTAGAAAAACAGTGTGTTAAAAAACAAACAAACAAAAAAACCCCCAAAAATACAAACAAACAGAAAAAATGTAAGCCAAAACTGAAGTTTCGGTCAAGCTAGCAAGGCCTGTAAGTCTAAGTTACATGTTGAATAAGTAAGCTGCATTGCAAACTCCTGAAAAATCCTTAGTCACCTATCGACTCTGCAAGTGTGGCAACATTTCCACTATCACTGACAAATCCAAAACCCAGTTTAAAACAATGAGGTGCAACCCTACACAGTTTATGGATTTTAAGAATATGCTGGAAATTCTGCTTAAAGGAAACTTTTCAGAAAAAAAAAAAAAACAGAGAGAGAGAGAGAGAAAAGGAAGAAATTTTGGCACAAAACAAAAATTTCTTAATAGTGGGACTCGCTGGGCTCTGGATTACTTTCCCAAGATAAATTCTGAAAGCCTCATCACTTGATTAGTTAAAATAAAGCACTGGGAAATATACATCATAAATATACCAAGGCAATCTTGCAGTGAATGAGATTAAATTGAATGACATAATACATATTTTTCCAATTCTAATTTCCATGACTATGAAAATATTGCATTTAAAATGGAAATTAATGGCACATACAAAGTTTAATAATTTACTATCAGTTTTTATGTTGCCTAAACAACCCAGTATATAATTTTATTAATAAATGCAGATCCTGCCAGAAACTAATCAACAGGGGGAGGAGAAAAATACTCAAAAAAAATCACTTTGTTCTTCAATAATTTAATAGCTATTTACAGTCATAAGACACAAGTAGAGAGTGATAAAGAATAGCAGGTTCTACAGCTTGTTAGAAAAGAGCAAAATTCAACTTTGAGAAGGGGAGGAGGAGGAAAGACATAGAATTGCTATAATATTAAAAAAAAAAAGCAGTCTTAGATGTCAGATGACAAACTCAAGCAATATTAATTGATTTATGTCTGGTGTCTTTGAAATGAGGTCTTTGGCTACATAAATGCAATAGCACAATGCACATACAGTCACTGGAATCTAATTTACAGTCATCTAATCCACCTAGTGCTGATGTCCATATCACTGAGGGAGATTGCTTACAGACAACTCGGTATCTCACATAGACATTCAGGGGGGAAAAAAAAGAAAGGAAAACTGAAAAAAGTAAGGAAGAGAACTCTCCTTTCTTGAACTGATTCTAGAATAAGAAAAGCAAAGATGAATTTAGCACAGTCAGAAGTTAAAAGGGATCCTTTTAAACTGCCTACTACTACTACTACCTAGAGACAAGAGGATGCAAGCACCACTTAGCTGCACCAACACCCTAAACATTGAAAAAAAAAATAAGAAAAACAAAAGAAAAGCTAATGAGGATACAGCTGGATACAACTACACAGGAGCTGGTACTAAATGCCCAGTATTTTTGGCATTAATATAAAAGAGAAAACCACTTCTTAAAAAGTATGCTTGTTAATTTATAGTATGTACCTGTGACAAGACTTAGTATGCTTTGAGCACTCATCAGCTCTGTATCCATATATACAAACTCTTTGATCATGCTCCACAGTAGATTCCTTGACAGAAGGGTGTTGAGCCCACTTGCCTCTTAACCAGAAAATATTTTTCATTAATCACTGTCTTAGACAATGATATGCTGTGAAGACTCCAAAATGACCTAGCTTTAACCACTTTCCTTTCATCAATAAAGAGAGATGAATGCGGGAGGATATAAATGAAAAAATAACAGTTTATTAAAAAAAACCAAAACAGCAACAAAGAAGGTAACAGCAATATCCTCTAGATATGAAAGTCCTGAATCTCATGAATTCCCCAGAAACAACGAAAACAAGATGGAGCAGAAGCCTCTCACCCAAGCTGGTGGCTGCAGTAGCAGACCACATAGCCCAGAGGACAAAGACAATGTGGTACAGAAGCCCTTCTTGGCTCAATCTTCTCCCTGAAACAAAAAAAAACGTGAAGGTAGGAGCTTACACAGATCTTCTGGTTGCAGATATGGGGTGCTGGCCTTGTCCAGGGCAGCTCCAGACCTTTGGTGTCAATTTCTCTGCTTCTTCTTGGCTGGCTGGACCTGGTTGGTGTTGGCACTGCAGCTCCATGTAGCTGCTGCATCACAGGGAGGAAGAAATGGTCCCACTGAGCACTGAAAACCCCCCAAAACCCCAAAACAGACAAATAAACAAAACCAGCAAAAAAGTGAGATTTGCTTCTTAAAGAAGTGACAAAGTCCAAAAGACTGGCTTAGTGGCACCCTCTGTCTCTGAGGCCTTCCTACAGCAGCCTTGCAGAAAGCACTGAATCTTTAATGTTGGCACATCATTTGCATTTAAACCAAAAATTGCCTTATAATTCAATAGCCTTTCTGCATAAAGTAGTCCAGTGGAACAATTATGTAAAGGCATCCACTCTGTTTTGACACTTCTTTCTATAGAAAGAAGATACAAATATATAGAAAGAAACCAGATATTTTAAAAAATCAACAAGGAGCATTAACCAACACCAGCATTTGTATAATTTCACTCTGAAAACATGGCATTTCTTGACTGAGTACATTTCTGTCCTCATTCAATGCAGTGGGAAGAGTTTATTATCCCATGCTTCAAAGATAAATGCCATCAATGAAGTGAAACAATTCCAGATTGTCAAATACCTATTTAGATAACATAAATTACACCTCCCTCCCTGCTGCTCATCAAGAGAGTATTGTGCATTCTGGAAAGGATGCATGTGATGATATTTTGCATGAACAGAGCACATTCATGCTTCCTGCTTCACACCCCAGCAGTTTGATTAACTAAAGTTACTTCAGATGTCATACTTCAACCCTCAGTTCTTATATTCTGCAAAGGCTTCTTTCAGGCTCTCCTTCTACCCTTTCTAACCTCATTTCCCTTTGCACATAGACACATGTTACTGTAGGGACTGAAGGACAAGGACAAAAGCCCTAAGCATGCAGTAAATTAGCTTATTTTAAACTTAGAGTTGCATGGACACACCAAACTGTATAAGACTTGGTCTCAGGGGCAACACTTTGTTCTGCCACAATGTACCATTTTCACTGTAGTACATTTCCAAATGGCAGTTCTATCTCTAACCTGGTATCATACACTTATAATTAATGAAAATACTTCGAGAAGGATGCAGAAAATATATATATATATATATATATTTAAAATAGTGAAATGGGCCTATCTTGAGATGGGTGTTATTGTGGAAGGGAACACCTATCAAAGTATTTGACAGACAAAAACTTTTTTTCTTTTTTTAGTCAGTATTATACTGCAGTTAAGTGTATCCCATTGGAAGGCATGGTGCTTCCAATGGGATTGCCAATAGTGCTCCCCCAAAAAGGCAAGCTAGAGAATTTGAATGGTTAAATACAAATATACATAACTAACATACATAGACACCAACAGTAAACACTTTTTAATGCAAAGCTGATTTTTCTCCTCCAGACTTCTGTAGCCACTGAGTTGCCAGAACTGCAAATGGTCCCCAGAAAGCAAAATGTGAAGAAACCATCTGTCTCGTTCAGAAAAGTTTTAAGTCTGCCATATTGTAGTTTTACAACTGTTTCCGCAGACAAAAGTAAGCTTAAAAACTGGTAATTGCAGTGTCGCAGTTGTGGCAACATTCAAGCTTGGGGTGAAGTGGTGCTTCCATTGTTTTGTGATGTTGTCAGAAAATAACATTTGGACCAAAACTTGTCATGTTTGGTCTCCTTGCAGCTATGTGTATTTACAAATTTCTGTTTGTTTGAAGGAAAAGGGAGAATTTGGAAGAGCAGAAGAGTAAAAAGAAAATATAACATGAAAACAGTCAGTTGCAAAGGCAGCTTTTATCCTTAGGGTTAATATTCCCAGAGTTTTTAAGTGCAGATGAGGTAAAATTCATTGCTGGTCACATTCTACCCTCATTGTTAATCCTACTATGCTTCTCTGGACAGAATTCAGACTTTTAAATTCAAAACTGGAAAGTGACTTCTGTTTTTAATGTGACATTTTGATTTTATCTTATTTTGATGAGAAAACCCAAACTTTATAAAGCATCACACTACTTACAAAAATTGATCGTAATTTAGCATCACAATTTTTGTTGTAATTTTAGAAATTAGGCATCAGTGCAAATCTACGACTAGAAGTAATGAATTCTCAGCTTCCAATCACATGAATTTTATGTAGCTTCACTTAATTTCTTCAGCCAACCTGCTTGTGAGAGTCAGGAAGGATTGCTGGCTCGAAACATTTCATGTGTGTGTTTGGGGGAAGGGGCAGGTCAAATCTTGCTCTGGTGAGGCAGTGCACTGCCCCATACATCTCAACCTCTCTGGGCCTGCATCCCAGCCTGGCAGTGGCTGCCAATCCCTGGCACAGCAGAGTCAGTGCTCCACACCCACTTCCAGAGCCCCTAACCCAGCTCCTGAGTGGCCAAATGACCAGAAGTCCCACCTGGGGAAGGACCCAGGAAGGCCAAGGGGTATTTAAAGCTGAACATGAGGCAAGAACATGTCTTGACTCTACCTCCTCTTGGAATTTCTATCAGATGAATACTACTGGAACCAGGAGTGGTAGCTATGTTTGTTCTTTTCTGCATCTTTTCTGTCCTTTTTTTTCTTTCTCCTTCTTCCAATTCCCTCTAGGAAGTTTTGTGTAACTTAAAATTGAACGGGCTTAGAGTTTGCAGATTTGAATGGGCTAAATTAATGCTTTGAGAAGGGTTTCATGTTGATTGAATACTGCTGTAAACCTTTAGCTGAAGTTCTGTGATTTTCTGGGGTTGCCATTAAAGTTTTTTGTTGTTTTGACCTCTTGAGAATATCTTGTCAGAATTTCTCCCATGTGTCTAACTCAGAGTATACAAGAAACCGTAAATCCCTTTTAAAAGTGCCGTTGAGTGAGTTTTTTGGGGCCTTACACTGCTGAACCTATTGACAAGTTAAAATGGCAAGGTAAACTACTTACTTGATATATAAGGATAATATTAATAGCTTATAATTATACATATATATGGTGATACCCATGAATTCTAAATATCACCACAGTGCAATTCCTCTATACTTTCCATAAGGCCACTGATTCAGGCACTCCTGAACAGCAATATATGTTACCATGCATACTTTTCAACACAAGCAAGACAGAGCAGTCTCTCCAATATAATAGCTACAGCAATAGGCAAAGAAAACTCGGCATCCTATTGATGCAGGAATGTTCATACCCTATTGTAACTCTATAGTAACTATTAAGTGCTTAATAGTTAATTTTTGGCTTGTTTGTACCACTGTGCCTTAAGTTAAGGCAACCAGCAGAGTTACTCTGTAAATGATCTTGTAAATATAGCTCTTTATTTTTTTAATATTTATGTATTCATGTAGTGTAATTGTAAAATAAAGTCCTTCACTGTGGTGAATACACTCCAGGGGATGAAGATAAGGTAGTAAGTAGTGGGAAATTTAACTGTGAATTTCTTGACTTGTGTAAAATAAAATATCTATGTATACTTAATTCTGTAATTGTTTTAATTGAGAAAGACAAATTACTGAGGGAGAAAGTGCCTTTTAGCATACAATAAAAACAGATTTAAGTACTTAATTTTGAAACTATGTCTCCGCTGGTTTTCATTGAAATTTCCACCTATGGAGACTACTGACATTTTCAACCTGCTTTTTGAAAACTGAAGAAGTTTTCATCAATTATACCACAAAACCTGAGGAACTTTCATGGCTGTCTAATTTAAGTCAAGTTATATGTTTGCAAGAAGGTGAGAAATTCAAAAGAAACCACTGCTGATATTTTTAAGCATAGGTGACATCTGCTCGGTGCTTCACTGCTATTTCGTTTAGCCTCTGGTAACTTACCAAGCAAGCTATTAGGAAAAAGTAAACTATTAGAAAGAGAGAGGTGGCACAATTATGTGAACAAGCACTTTAAAAATCTTGTCATGTAATTTGCTCTCCCATTTGTCTTTTCTTCAGTGGAGAGGAAGGAACAAGAGAAAAACCTTGCTTGAAAACTTGCACTCAGTTTTAACAGCTAAAACTATATTCTTGGCAATAATTAATATTATAATGCAGGGTTACTTTCAATGTGCTTTCATTTATATAAGGACTTAGTCCATGCACTTTCTCCCCTATTCCCTCTAATGATTCCCACTGTGAACAAGTCCTCAAGTGGAAAAGTATCTATCCTACAGGAAATATAGGGAAAAAAAGCATAACATCATTTTGAGAAATGAAGAATTACACATCCCATAAGTTTATGAAGACCACAAAGAAACATGCAACTAAATGCCTAGGAAACAAGGATTAATACTAATATAGTCTTTGCCAGCATCTTCAAAATTACTTTCTGTCATGGATTATTTGGACTTTTTGAATAACACCATAATTTTTACATGGAAGAAGCAGAACACAACAAAACAAACAAACAAAAACCACCCCAAAAAACCAACACTAAGTTAAATATGCATAAGAGCCATTTCAGTAAACAGCTACATCACAGGAATATGTGAACAGAAAAGAAAAATCTTGAGGAAGACACTTGAGAGTCAAAAAACCCCAACTGCTAATTTCTGACAACTTAAAATATGTCATGACGTGCTAATTAGTAATGCCAAAAGCAAATGGATGAAGCTGTGACAAGCTAACGTCATCGCCCTCACTTCATGGCATGGGCAATAGCCACTCATAAAACCTGTCCATTACTCCTCCCAACATCTACCAGCTCTTCATCCCTTCCCTGTAAGGCGTCTTCAAAGATGAGTGCAAGCTCCTGATGATATTTATATGAAAAAGACACTGTTCCTAACAGTAACATTTGTCCACAAAGAAAGATGGGCTGCCTACTTGGAAGAGGTGGCAAAGCAGACTACAAAATGCTATGTCTTCTTTAAATAAAAGTATTTTACTATTAAATGCTAGTGCTTAATGTTTTAAAATAGTGACAAGTACCTTGTTGCGCTTCACTGTGTGTCACAATTGATCTTGTATCTTAAGGTGATCACTTTGTGTGGAAATTTTATTAAGAGAATAAAAGGGAGACCAGCTTTTAGAGAGGTTATTTTACATTGGCTTGGGTTGTTTCCTTCATTTAAATATGTTTTGGCTTTTGTTTAAAAGAGCCTTCTATACTTCTGAAATACGAATATGATGATAGTGTGTAACTGGCAACACTGAAAAGACACCTTAAAGAATACTATTAGAGAAAAGAACATTTCTCTACAAAAATAAATAACTTTAAAAAACAATGAAGGAAAGGATGACTCGATAATGGGATAATGATATACGCTACATCAAATCTGTTAATTGAAGGTTTGCCAAGACCACTGAACAGCATTCATTGGAAATATCTTCAAGACATTCAGACTGCTAAAAGTAGAAAATGATCAAGAGGAAAGAAAATTGTAAAGGAATGAAAATCTTTACATACTAAAATATAATGGTAGTGCTCACAGCCTAGAATGGCAGGCTAATTTTGCAAATTAGACTGGTTAGTTAATTGTGCACTTCAATGTGCCAAGCATTTTTGAATAATATTAAAAATGATCACAAGTTTGATAGGGAATAAAAAATCATCTAAGAACTAGACTAACGTAAAGGCACACATACACAAGACAAAGATGACAAAAGATGTCTATCAAACTGTCTATATCACAAGTCATCTGTGGTTCAAATCTGAGCACAGGTTTAAAAATAAAAATTATTTTATTTTTAAGTGCTTTTATATCACATGATAGAATCTGACCTGTAAAAAATGAAAAGCAGTAAACATGGTTATGACATTGAATAATGAGGAAATGTCAATTTGGAAAAAAAATTATAGATACATATGTATATAAACACACATATATAACATGTAGCATCCAGTATTGTAAAATTTAAACCACATATATACATTTCCTTGAATTTGATTTGGGTTACTTGCAAATGTAGCCTTCACAATAAGATACAAACATGACTTGGAAGCATACTGCAAAATTTACTATCTTTGTTTCGGGACAAGTTGCCAGACACAGAAAATATTTTAATTCTTAGTGATTGGTATTTGGAAATGCTACAAAGAAAGATAATTATATATTTAAAAGATATTATTAAAAAATAACATATGCACCAAACCCACAGATTTTATGCACTTTTTAAATTTCTTACATTTAAACAACACTGGCACATTTAAACAACCCTGGCATCTGCTCATTACTACAGAGAATGAAAGGCTGATTTTCTGCAATGCCCTACAGGACACAGAAAACTGTATTTCAGAACAAAGAACGGAAGAGAGAAAAATTCTGAAAAAAACCAGCATTTCGAGAAATGATGTGGCTGTGACCACTTGGGAACCTTCAAGATGGATAAACTAATCAGATTTGGATATAGCAAAATCACAAAGGATTCCTAATGAATGCTGAAAACCTGCTTATAATTAACCAGGCAGGAAAACAACCACTCTGTAAGTGACAGGCTCGATGTATGGCAGAAGACATGCTAAAGATGTGATATTAGCAAACTGCTCTAAATAAACCAATTCAAAATTTCAGACCACCACTGGAAGGTGGTTCCAGTGAAACTGAAAAAGAATAATATTAAAAGAAAGAGCTTATCAACATGAATGCAAATAGCTTTTGGAAATCTTTTTCACAAGGTATAACTGAGGTCAAGAGCTTAAAAAGAATATTAATGCAAATGCATAGAGATAATGAAGGAAAGCAGAATTACAATAGCAACTTAATTTGTTTATTTCATGTGAGTAATTTTTCATCTTCTAAAATAACAATAGTATAATTTCTACATGTATTGGAAAGCCAACTTTTTTCTTTTCCTGTGTTGAAGCAATGCTAAATGCACAAAAAAAAACCCCCAAAAACCTGAGAGTAAGCTTTGCAATAAAAGGAACAAGATATTAACTGAACATGGAATAAAAGAAATACATCACATGCCTATGAACTGCTAAGACTTCCAAATAGATTCTAATGCAGAGATTCCTGTACAGGAAGAGACTGATGCAAAGATTCCTGAACAAGATACCTGATGTCTGTAATGCATGAGATGAGATTGAATTAACCCTCTCTGTCTTTAAAACCTATCAATATAATTAATTCTGGGGCTTTACAGATGTATATTGGAGGAAGACATTAAGGATTTTGCGTTCCCCACTCTGGCAACATATGACATACACGTGATAGGGAACTAACCACAAGTTTTCTTCCAATACTCATGGGCATGAGGAATTTACAGTAGCACTAAGTATTAGATATGATTCTGTCCTGGTCTAGAAAAAGGATTTTTCAGGATAGGGATTATAAAATGATCTAGGCAGTATTACAATCATCCCAGCAATCCAAACTAGGACTGAACTGCCAGTTCACGTCCACTGAAGAACTACTGAGTTTGCTCCCCTCATTCTGCTGACTTCTAATAGTTGCAGCCAGCACTCTAGGTTGGAGTTGGAAAGTACTGAGAGAATGACCTCAATATCAGTTAACAATCTGCTGTTAAAACACATTATATTTTATGCTGATTATTATAGAGTAATTTCCAAACTGGGTATCTACACTAGGCTCTGAAAGTCAAGTTTTTCAAAGGTGAAGATTTTCAAAAGGACCTTAATGGTTTCAAAGCACATGTACATTTTTAGGCACCTAAATACTTTAGTTTTCATACTAGAAAAGAAAAAGTACATCATTACTCTCCAGAAAATGCATGCTAGTGCATAGGAAAACAAAACAAACTAGGAAAATTAACACAGAGCACAAGACTGTGCTATTTATATATTTTATTCAAGCTAATTACTCATGAAATCAAAAACTATCTGCAACCTACTACAGGTTAAGGCTTGGGGTGTGCTGAAGGTGGCTTGGGTGGGGGTGAGGAAGAATAAGTTTCAGAATGTTTCTTTTTTAGTCTGAAGCTTAGTTTTGGCTTTAGGTTACCTGAAGTATTGTGAAGAACACAGTAAGATACCTGAGATTAGCAAGACATTAAATAGTACGTAAATTAAGTGCATACAGTCCTTGCAGTCCCTAGTAAAAACAGTTCACCAGCACACTAGAATAACCTGACATGATTACTGTTTGTGTAACTCGCTACATTCAGAATGGAAATACTTCGGGGAAGAAAAAGGCTTACATAAAGTACTTATTAATTAATCTAGCAGCCATTAAAGACAAGTTCCCCACAGTGTACGATTCATTAGCATGTTGTCTAGCCTTGATCCTACATATATCAACTGCTCAGTTCCCAAGAATTTCACCTATAGGGATATTTCAGACTAACTAGGAAACCATTGCAAAGGTTTTCTTCATCACATTATCAGGCAGTCTCAAGTAATTGTAGTATACATTCTGATATATATTCTGATAACATTCCTTCAGTTTCATGACTCTCCTTTCTCCCTGTGATTATTGCCCATCAGAAATCACTTCACAAATCTGTGAGTGAGGGCAGGAGGGGGCAGTCTGTGAATTTTTCACATTCTTAAATCTACATTTAAACTTACATTTAGAGGGTGGAATATTCATATAAATTGGCCTAGAAGGCCATCTATTGTGTTTCTTGGATATGACTGTGACTCTTCAGGGACTTCCAGATCTGAAAAAATGTAATCTTGAAAAGATGGGTGGGATAAGTACAGAGACACTTTGAATTCCTGTCATAAACTGTTTAAACTGGTATCTCACAGGAGTGCTTTCCATGGAAGTTTTTCTTGTTTGTTTGTAACCATAGCAATTACCAGTGTTTTCAGGGAAGACACTCACTGAATGGAAAATACTCAATAAAAACCTCATTTTTTTAAAAATAGATCTTACAGTAAAGGGTAGGGCTATATTCCAAAAGAGACGTTTCCCAGGAGATAAGGTAAAATGAAACAACCCTTCGTCCATCTCTACCCATGCAACACCACCATCTAGTATTAAAAGCTTAAATCAATTAAACCCACAAATACAGCATAGAGGTCTCAACTAAATAAAAGCTACAGAAAACATCAGAAGGCAGCATGAACTGCAGTCAGTGCTGATCAGTTAAGGAATTTTCTGCCTAACAATATGCAGGTTCCTTAGCAATGCACCATGTACAAATCTTTCTTGGCTTGCTGTGGAGAATCATAAGGAGCTGGTACACTACTCTGACCTAACGTCAGCTAATACTGAGTGAACCTATTTCCATCCTTTAACACCTGCTGATAAAATCTGATACTGTCATATGTAAGGCAGAAGATGTGTCTTGTCTGAGAGGCGATGGGAGCTGAAAAGACCAGAAAAGATCAGAAAAGACTGAGCTCTTGGTTAGACCTCTAACAGGCAAATGTTGATGGGAAGATGTGTGTTCATCACTGACTCGCTCATTTCTGAAGGACTGAAAGGAACAGTACTTACTGGTGATTTTTAACATTCTCAGGCAGTCACCAAGTGGACTGATCAGACACATTATAAGTACCACAAATCCCTGCTTCAAAAAAAGGCACATTGTGCTGATGTTGCCCTCTCTAGTATGTACTACTGAACTAAAAACACCATGCAACCGAAAACCTACTCATTAAAATAATATGAGACATATGCTTGCTCTTTTGGTGTGGAAGAAAAGAAATAAGAGACGATCATAGAGAGTGATGCACAAATGAAAGCTACCTGCATAATACAGGGATAAATGAAATACAAAATTTAATCTTCCTACTATTTTAATGCCTCTCCTCCAGTATCTCTCATATCCCCCCTCAGAAATATCAAGCGTATTAGTGGATGAACCATCTTCTATGAGATTGCTATAGTAAAAGTACAGAGCATAGCACAGGCACTGGCTCTGGAGCTTCCCACAGCTCCTGCAAAACAAATTTTAATATTAAAAATTTAATCTTTTGAATAAATAGTTTTTTTTATAGGAAAGATCAGGTAATCTGGCAAACAAGAAAGGAAAAAGGTAATCTATGTCCTTCTTTAAAAATCAAATTAAAGGATTAGATATCCTGAGTCTAATTTATTTTCTAATGTAAGAAAAAGTCCCATTTGAAAAATGTTGGTCAGTCAAGGGAAGCCTCTCAAGGACACACTGATTTCAACAAAATTTCCACCAAGAAAGATTTGCTTTGATTTACTGGTCAAAGGCAACTGGAGAGGGGCAAAGAATGGGTGTATCCTTTTTGAATGGAAAGACTGGCAAACCCAGATGATGAAAGGCTAAGAGGGAAGATTTTCTGTCCAATTTACTAGTCTACATATAGGTCTTTAAGGTAAGTTTACAGCCAGGCAATATTTTTTTCCACTTGAAATGACCAGTCAGGCAATAATATTTAAATATTTCAATTAAGAGCAATAAAGAAAATGTGTTGGTGTTGCAGAGTAAACAGATTCCTTGTATGGCAAATAAAAAAGAAGGGCAGAGGAGTTGCGAGACCTGGAGTACAGAAATTTGCTCTACTTTGCTTATCAATACAATTCAAATAACAAGAGTCTGACAGCTTGTCTGTCCTCAAACTAAAAAAATAAATAGTAATAATATCAATAAAAACGAAGTCAGACACAGTTAGAAAGTGAGGATTGTATGCATGGTGGAAATTAGTGTGCATCACGAACCTAGACAGAAGGTAGAACAGCTGATCTTCTCTTCCAACTAAGAATACGCTACTCTATGCCCCGAAGCACTGAAAATCAAGATTGGAAGAACTCGTTAGCTCTCAGCTTAGCTATGTTTCCCCTGATCTGATTGCCTTCTTGTCTAACACAGCAGAGAGCTTCCAGCTATTGCCAGCCTTAAGTGTTGTTCATGAACTCGTCTTTCCCTTCCCTCCAAGACTTCTCTCTCACACATGCTTTCTCACTCTAATGAGCTAAAGCCTAGGAATGGCGCTATAAAAAGCTTTTTGAGTTTTGTTC
Organism: Monarcha castaneiventris obscurior; assembly: GCA_026261815.1. Taxonomy (NCBI): domain Eukaryota; kingdom Metazoa; phylum Chordata; class Aves; order Passeriformes; family Monarchidae; genus Monarcha; species Monarcha castaneiventris. The sequence continues at coordinate 3,229,158 of JAMPIT010000040.1, forward strand.
CTGTCTCCCATCACCCTGCGCCTCCCCAACACATTTGCCAAAGTTATTCACAGTGTTGAGCAAGCAAAAGTAGTTTATTCTTCAACAAGACCAGACAGGATCTTACACAATCATACCCTCACTTCTCAGACTAAAATTAAGATGCAAAAAGTACAGTAAGAATGCACTTTTCAAGAGCAGGTTATAGAAAAATCTGTCCATCTAAATATTGTGGAACCCTAAATAAGGTTCCCACAATAACCTTTGGGGTTTACAATACTGAATACTTATTCAGCTTTATTTTCAGATTTGCTTGACCCAGGTTCTGTTACCCTCCCAATCAAAGTGCTAGACTTAATTTATGTTCTTGATGCTCTAAAAACAGAAGGTAAGTTCTGTCAAAGAAAAGGTGACATATTCAAGATTTTTACCTGAAACTATATATTGGGATTGAGAAATAATTCTGTGTATATAGGTTTTTTTCTTTTATTTTTTTCTAGTATATATTTAGCAATAAAATAGTCTTAATGTCTATCCCATCCATGCTTCCTCCTTGCTAGTTTAAAGCAGAAATAGGTAGTGAACTTGAAAAAACACAGCAGAACAACATTTACTCGGGTAATAACTTTCTGCTAAGGTAATTTACATTAACCCTAAATGGCTAAGTAGCTTACGTCAGTCTCCTGAAGAGCTATGCTGCCATCTTTTGGTGTTGAAAATACACTTCAGCTGTTTAAGAGCTTTGGAAAGTTAATATTCTGTTTAAAACCAAGTTTCCTGCGTTTATGTATCATTCAAGACTATAACTCTCCTCCCCTTTCTCGCTGTGGCTAAGTACATAAGTAATTTGGATAGAATCATTTGTACAATACATCAACAATGAAAGTGCCACAACATTTAACACTCACATGAAGATTGTCTTGCTCAGCTTGTCTACATTTACATGCGTACAGCCAAGGCATATTTTTTTCTTATAGATGTGATCATGTCCAGATACATTCAGAACTGAGGTGTAATGAAAAGGTCATTGTGAAAAAGGTGAATAATCACAGCAATCAGTCAAACAAATATATGCACATAAGAATAAGCATTTAATAAAAATGAGGCATCAACCTAAGTTATTTCAGCAGTTGTTAACTGCTCACCAAGGAAAGAATGCAGCCAGGAAGATCCTATCTAATTTACCTTTTCATGATAACCCTGCAGTGCCTGTGCATCCATCAATACTTATAAATTCTGCGAATTTCAGTAAATTCAGTAAATTCCTGATACTGGCTGCCATATTCTTCATGCTAAGAATTATCTGATAGATAAAGATTCAGTGAGTTATTTGAAAATAGTAGCTTCTTAAAAAAAAAAAAGGAAATTAAGGTTGTTATTTCTTTTACTGGTAGAGCAACCCATTTGCCATGTCTTGCCTTGGTCTGTTTTGGTTTTTTTTTTTTTAAATCAGACCAGATGCACTTGGAGGGAGCAAGACCAGCAGCTGGCAGCAGGGATCCCACAATACTTAGGAAACATGGAAGCTACATGCTCAGTTCTTTTCTTTCCTAGAACCAATATGTTCTTAAAATCTAATTTTAGGACACAAAATAAACATTATGCGCTATTCCTGAGCAACTAAGATGCTTGATTAATTGCAGTCACCTTTGCTAAAAAAAATTGGAAAATATTTCCAACTTAATAGATTTTTTGGTTTTGCTTCAGTAATGTCATTTGCTGGGACCAAAACCACTATACATCATTCAAGATAATTAGAATTTGAATTGCAAACTTGACTTGTGTCATCCTATTTAAGTTATGTTTTCAATAGGAGCAAAATTTTTATCTGTATTTTCTTTTTCTTACTTGCGACATGCACTGCAAGAAGTTAATGCTGGATACAGTGGAGGCTCCAGTGCTTTCTAGCTGGTGGCAGTAGTCCCCCACTAACTCACCACTGTCTGAACACACTGTACTTCATATTGTAGAATGTTCTGGTCCTAGTCTGCCATTGTTAGCCTAAAAAAAATGGTAACTCTGAAGATTTTACTTGGGGATGAAGTTCTGGTGGGGATGAACTTCACTACCCCCTGCCCAGTGGGTGCATCTGCTCTTCTCCTCTTAGCTCTGGCCAGTATCTACTCTCTTCTCCCACTGCAGAAAGATTCCAAAAGGAGTAGTGAAACTTTGAAAACAAAAACCAACCTGTCTCTTTCACACAAGTGTTGAGTGGTACTTGGATGCACAAACTGAACGTGAATGGAAATCCCAGAATGGAAGGTTCAGCTTTGAAAAGCCGAGCTATCAGCACAGCTCAACAAGGGATGGAGGGGAAGCCTGGAAGGAAAGAAGGTGGTGAAGGCTGTATCAAAACAAGAAATGCTATAAAATGCATTCCAGGATCCCCATGTAAGAAGATAACATTTATTTGTTTCTGCTTTCCTTACAGCTGATAACTAATGTTGTACATAAGGCGTACACATTATTTCACTGATGCAGACCTGCTCAGCTGCTGTGTGCCCAACTGGTTTTAATAAGATCATGCAAGTCTGCATATAATCACTTGAAGAAAGAGGAACATGCAATCAGACACACAAAATGTAAGGGTGTTTAATGAGATTTTGGTAGCGTATTTTCTCAACCTTGGGAGGCAAAGGTTCTTTAAAGCCATTTTTCATCCTTTGAATGTACACACTGCAAGTTATTATTACAAAGCAAGACAGGGGAATCTTATTTGATACACTTCATTGTACTTTATATTAAAATTCAGGAATTCTAAGCCTTTTTAATGCATAGAAATGTGAAAGAATTTACATCTTCTACTTAGTAATCAGCCATGTTATTGTCTGTTACCCTTAGCTGAATCTGATGTCAGAAGCAATACCCTTATCAATGAATCATTGGGGATGAAACCAGCAGATTTTGCTCATGCAAAACTACCACTGACTCCAATGTCTAGAAATTGCTGCACAAGAAATATGAAAAGCTACACAATTATCTAAGACCTTTGCCAAAATTATGCCCAAGAAGCATACTTACTTCTTTTTTAATATACATGATAATAATCTCACTATTTTTAAACACATTTAAGATATTAAATCCTTTGTTATCAACATTAAAGGAATCTTTTCTTAAATAAAATTGATCTCTTCATACTGACTTTCTAATCCCATTTAAGTACTTTCTTCAATGAGCTCTCTATTCTTAGCTCTCTATTCTTTTATGAGATAATAATTGATACCACCACAGCATTTGGCACAGTATAGCATCATTTCTCCAAAAATCCTCATCTCGAAAGAAGGAAAGAACTGGCTTAATTTATAGCAGATTTGAACTGAAAGATATAGGTATAGCAGCACCTGAGAAATATAAATAATTACTTTTTGTTTTGTGTCTCATTCTAGAAAGTGCTATTAGTCCTCCACTATTTATACTATTTAGGAGGTTTTTTAGACAAGTATTTGCCTGCAGATAAAAAAACCAGCAAATCCTGGCCACAGGAACAATAAAGAGGCATGTAACACACAGAAATCACCAAAATAAGAAGAGCTTAGAAGGCCAAGACACATGTTCCATCCCATGGAAGAAGAAAGGATGGTCACTGTTACTGATGTAGGCGTGCTTCTTTTTTAGTGAGGTCAAGGGATGTTTTATTTCCAAAAAAGCTTTTAAAAGAACAGATCAAATGGACATATTTTCAAAGCAACGTATGTGGAGGATTAAGGGAGACCATGGAGCTTTGAAAATGTTCCTAACCCACAGATTCTATTTCTGATACAATGATTTTATTTTCTTCTTTTTCAAGCCTGAGCCTTCCTTCTCCCTGTTGTTCCAACCCCTTCTTTATCTAGATTCTCCTGCTGTACAGTTTTCTCCCCTACTCCAATTTGGAGTTATTCATGTCCCTGTTGCCTCTTTTCTCTCTGTTTAATCTACCCACTGGCAGCCATGCTGTACTTCTTAAATTGTCTGTGTTGTTCAGCATTTAAAAGCACTTCCAAATTCATGTTTCATATAGGGGGGGTCCAGTAGCTGGAACCAAAATGAAATTCCCCTGAGAAGGTCAGATATTTCAAAACTAGTTTATCTCTAGTGACTTCCATATACTCTGCATGGTGGCTTCAGCTGGCTGGCACAGTGCAAGTTGTTAGCATTGAACACCATTACAACAAAGGAATACAACAGAGATTTATTTTTTTCCTACTGTGGTAAAAAGACTACATCTCAATTGTATTTTGGAAACTTCATAAAGCAAGTAGCAAAATTCCCACTACTCGTAATCCTTCAGGTTAGTTGGCTGCCTGGCAAGGACCAGGCTTTTGGTTTAAGTTTCTGTTGTTACCTATACATCTCACATGGAATGTTGATTCAAGCTACTTTTTAAACTTTAAAAAGTTATTTCTAGAGTTAATTATCATGCTCAAGTGGCCAAGAACAAAGGCATCAGAATTAGAATCTCGGTAAAGCTTTGTAAGTATAAATGTGTTAGGCTTGAAGGCTGCTTCAAAACTGCATGACAGAATGGCAAGGCATCCAGCAACCTAGACTGTGATCTCTCGGTTCAGAAAGTTGCTTCTCTTCCTGAGCATTTTGGGAGAGACAGTGACTCCCTCTGCACTGCAAAAAATTACATTTCCTCACAGCAGAAACCAAGGCGAAAGGATGAACGAGCTGGAGCAGGGAGAATTTAAATCAAGCACCAACCTCTGTTTCAAAAGGCTTTTAAATCAAAATAGTTTCAGTGCAAAATGGTGCTTTGCATAAACCTTTGGTGAACATCCAATCTGAATATTTCAGTATGTTGCCTACCCATAAAGAAATGGGTAAACTGAAGCTTTCACAGGAGTTTTAATTCAAACATATCATACCACATTTTCTAAAGGCTAGACTGCACAGCAAGGTTAGTCAGTGCACTTCTTACTCTTCCTGCAACAGGCCAAGTATATTATGGTTAAGCTATGCAATTAATGCATTATTGTAATCACATGCTACCTCAAAAGCAGGGGTTCTTAAAGCACTTCAATTTATTTTGCACTCAAAAGAGTGGCTGGACTATCTCACCTCACTGAAAGCAAACACACTTGACACTTATCACTGGGGGCTTTCTCAAAGGCTGGTGGGTGGAGAGAGGGGGATTGCCTACTGTGATCTATCATGCTGTAATTAAGTACTCATGCTCCATCTACAGGGGTTTTAACTTACCATACCAATGCTTTCTGTTTTAAAGCTCTGGACGACATGTCAGAGCACTGCTTTGTCAGCATCTCAGCTGACAGGATCATATTTTAATTGGCAAGAACAATCTCTGGGCTGCTCGGTCATTTACCTTTCTTCTAAAAGGCTATGACTAAACAAAAGTATCGTTTTTATTCTAGTCTGAGCATATCCACTGACAGTTTCAGATTCTTCCACCGTCTCCATTAAGATCTGTTGCTCCCTTCACAGAAAAGGTGGAACCTGCACAAGATCTACATCTCTTCCTTTCCACTGTTCCTTTCAATGCACGAGGAATACACAGTTTTATACAGTATTTTGATACAGAAACACTTCTGAAGCATCCTACAATTGACAAGGCCCCAAACTGAGAACATGGAACAATTTCTAAGGAAACCATTGATCTCTTTCAATTAACATTCAGCAGCAATTCTTTTTGGAATAATGCCAAAGACCCAAACTGATAGGTTTTATCCATCTGTAGACAGCACGAACACAACATAAATCTGTTTGTGTGACTCTAGATCCCTCTTTCTTTTAAAAAAATGGTTTATTTTTTTACTTAGTCCTTCCTTTCTTGCCTTCCTTTACCTTAAAATGGTGCCGTGTTATATCATCAGCGTGATGGCATGTAAGAACATACACTGAAGCTGAGAACTTCCAGAAATTTAAGTTCCTTTAAAAGGAGTGAGGAATCAGGCTTCATAAAACAAAAACTTCAAGTCTTATTATAGGTCTAATTTGATCTGCAAATCATATTTTAATTTCTATGTATTTAAAAATTTTTACATATTTAGATCATGTATATTTTCCCAATTATGATGCATCAGTCTGATACAGAGAGACAAGAAAAAACATTAGGTGACATCTAGATTAAAGCTGTGTAAATAATTCATTCTTAAAATTGGTCCTTGATCAACTCAAAAGCATCATTTGATCTTCTCAGAGAACTGAACAACAGAAAAGTAATTTCAACATTAAATTAGCTTAAATATTTTTGGAGTTCTAATCTTTTCAAAGAAAACTTCACACAAAAAATAATGTCATGTATCATCTCAAATACCTCAGCATATTTAAACTTTCAGGACAGAGGAACAAAGAATTATTTTGCATATGAAACTGAAAAGCAAATGCTTGTTTAAACCAAAAGCATTTTTTACAGAACTATCCACTAAAATAAATATTACTTGGTTCCAATAGTGAAAGTTCACAACTCAGGATCAGTTCACAAATATACAGACAAAAATTTCAGAATTGAAAAGCTATGGGATATGAAGAATTAAAATAAAAACGAAGAGCTACTGCATGAGATCAGAACTATTCCTATACCATCAGTTATGTTTTTCAGGTATTTATTTTTAAATTTAAGTCATATTAATAACTGAGGGAAGTTATAGACAAATACTTGATGGCAGATTAAATACAGAGAGTTCATTCAATATATCTCCACAAATAAAAAACAATACTTGTCTAATTTCCAGACCACAATTATGTATTCCTATAGCTACATCCAAAAGACATTAACTATAATAGAAACATTTATAAATAAGTTCTGAAGCTCATTTCATTCACAGGAATGTTTTCCAAAACACACTTTCAGAATCCCGTCAACATGAAGATATATAATAATAAACCATAAGTAATTCGTATTTAGCTTTAAATATTGTATTTTACAGTACAGCAGGTATGCAGTATAGTAAAGCGGGTCCTCTACATTGAACATGTTTTAATACAGTCAAAGTTATACATCTAAGTTAAAAAATGCAGACTGTTCTGTAGCAAAGAGGCTCATGTACAGCTAAGGAGTGGAAAGGTCATTTTACCTCTAAATATGGCATCACTTGGGCCAATGCTGGAATACAACTTTTTCTGATACTTTCAAAAGTGTAATAAAAAGTCGAAGGGCATATTAAAAAAGAAGGGGAGAAGGAGCATCAAAAAATATTCAAGGATTTAACAAAACATCTTAAAGTGAGAGAGTGAAATAGCTCAACCTCTTTAGCTTATCAAAAAAAAAGCCTGAGCAGTAACTTGGTTAGAGTTTGTAAGAACATTCATGGGTAGAAAGCATTGGGTAGTAAAGTGTTCTTCAGATGTAGCAGAGAAAGACCCAGCATTTAAAAATGCCTTGACATTAAATCCAGACAAATTCAAATTAAGAATATGTCATAAATATTTAACAGCGATGGTGATTAGCCACTGGTACTTCTGAAGCCACTGCCCGTTTCTCAGTAGTTCGAAAAGTTAAAACCTGGGTTTAAACCTGGTGCCATTTAGAAAATATGCTTCCATCAGACAAATCACTGGTCTCCAAGTGAAGATGTCTCAGTAAAACCTATGAAATAAGAGGGGACAAACTTAACTCGCTTGCCTTAAGATCAGCAAAACATATCAGTGTTCCTCCTAAGATGTTAATACAGCTTTCTCAACAGCCTCTAATGGAACATGTTCATTTCAAACCTTCCATTTCATTGTCAGAATAAAGTTCAGTTTTCTAATCCTGCTGGAGAACTCTATGAAACCCTCTGTGCACTCACCAGAACAACGTACATGGGCAGTTGTACCTAAAACCTCACCCCATTCGTTCAAACAAAACATTAAATAGACATGTCTTACACAACAAGTCAATTCAAGAGTTCATGCCAGCACAAAGGTAGGCTCACCTTTATAAAATTCACTTGAAATCACATGGGGTTAGGCAAAAAAGGGGAGGGGGGGAAATGAAAATAGAAAAGGGCAGTGTTTGCCCCCTCAGCATTTACACATCTTGCAATTAATAATACTGTGCGAAATAATGTTTTCAGAATGAAAGTCAATGAGATCAAGAACCAGAACATAAATCATGAGGGATACTTTTACTGGACTGTAAGTCCTTTTTGTACCATTAAACCAATGTGAGCAGAGCCAATCAACATCACTTTCCCTCTTTACATTCCACATGGTCTATCAAAGCACCACAGGAGCAGCCAAGGGAGTCAGGTGCGTGCGTACATGTCTGCAAGGTCACACCCAAAAATTCCCCTTCATTTTTACTGTTGAGCATGACATTATATGGCATGAAATGCTCCACTGGTCAGTCTAGGTCAACTGCCCAAGTTGTGTTGTGTCCAATTTTTTTGCCCACCCCAGAGTGCTCACTGAGGGGGGTAGCAGAGCAAGAGAAAGAGAAAACCTTGCTGCTCTGCAATTACTGATCAGCTACAGCCAGAACAGTGGTTTAGTAACAAATCTGAAATGCAGCACCATGTGGGACTGCTATGAAGAAAATGAACTCCATCTCTGACAGGTGCATTTAGTCTTCAGCAGGCAAGAGCTGGAAATCACCACTCCAGCTCCTAAGAGCTCACCAAGAGACACAGCTGAACTCAACTGAACACAAGAAATAAGTCAGAACAGAAATAAAGGTTATAAAAAAAAATAATAACAGGAATTAGTTATGTATTCAGTAGAAAATTTTTTTCTTGACCTTCCCAATAACAAATCAGTCACTCTTGTTCTGCAATAGCTTTGATTTGGAAAAAAGTGCAGAAGGGAAGATGAAAGTAACTGAAATTCCATACATTTTTCATCTTTGTCATATCTACACACAGCCACTCTATCAGCAACTCCTGATTTTCTCCCACATGAAATAGACCATGAATTTTACTTTCCCTCACACTCCTGCAACCACATATGGCAGGTTTTAACACAAATCCATATGGCCAAAATATGTTACTGCAGTTCATCAGACCTGCGACCATCAAAATTACTTACCCATAAATAAGAATAAAGACTCCCTAGACAAGACAGGAACACCATTCTTACCTGTTCTATGTCTCTTTTGCAGACTGAGAAAGGACTTCACTTCTCCTCTAGCTGTCAATCTGGTTCCCTTCACAAGCATTAAAATTCACTTTAAAGACTGAATAATAAGGATTGCTGACCCTTCCACACTGATAAAAATAAATAAATGTCAGTCAGACACCAGTTTAGTCACACAGGTACAGTAAACTTTTTTTCTAAGCACACTGTACAGATTTATTCTTTAAGCTAATCAGAATTCAAACAGAACAGAAATCAAATGTCACCCTGCCACACTAACATCCATCAACCACAATGATTACATCTACATCAATCATTTGATATAATAGGAGTAAAGTCATTATAACAGAACATTGTCAAAAGATCTGGAATTGGTCTTCTGTTTAGTATTCCATCATATAACAGCTACAAGATTATTTCAAAGGCAGAAGTGTCTGCTTTGAAAATATAAGACAGTTTGCTTCAGCATTTTCCTAGCAGCAGACTGTTATTCAATGACAACATTCACTGTGAAGAAGTAACATTACTGATTTGAACTTTATAAAAGGGGAGGGCATTGGATTTTCTGTTCCATCAGTTTTTAAGGTAGAACTAAAAATTAAACAACTGCATTACTTTTACGTATACAGCCTGCAATTTGTCTGAAAGCAGCCCCATCGTTCAACCGACGTGTTGGTTACATCAGATAGTTCAGTAATGTCATACCTTTCCTTTGGAAGTCCCATTGGCTTTGACTCCTCCCGTGTCTAATTTTGCCTGAAACACCTCCCAACTTCATTCCCAAGCAATGGCATTCTAAAAAGGATAATGCTACCTGAAGGTTGCATATATGAAAATAACACATGCTGGTAATTCAAAATGTGGAGTTCACCTCCTGCATGGGACCATGCCTTTTCATTTCCAGACTGGACCAGGGTCTGATGTCTGGTTGTGCTCTGCAGTGCTAAAAGACAGTCAAAAACTCTGCACACAGACTGCATCTGTTACACTCCATACTGCAGGACAGCCAGTGAGAAGCAAAGACCATACCAGAGAAAGAGTACAAACACAGAGAGTACTCCCTTTCTGGATGTCATGTACAATGCCACTGCTGCTTCAATCAAACGAAGATCTTACTCAGAGTGACCTTTCTGTGCATTGATCACTGCAGTGAACATTAAATCCCTTAAGCACAGCTAAAATTATGCTTCCTTTACATGAGAGGTATTGCATGAAAAATTATAAAGGACTGAAAAACAGTCCTTTAGATCCACCACTATGAGGAATGAAGACCACGGAGACGTTATTCCACCTGGCTTGGAAAGAAGAATTATAAAGAAAACCATTTAAGGTTAAGACAAAACTAACAATGCAAATCAGACATGCAGAACGTGACTTCATCAGCCTAATGAAGTTTTTTGCAAATAGTACTGCAAGCAGTAATAGTTCATAAAATCAATTAATACACTTACAAGAGATTTTGAAGGAACCTGGATTCCTCACAGGCTATTTGTACCTTGACCCTCACTGGTCATTGCCCATTTATTCATGACAAGAGTCATTCACAACTGAATCACTCAAGAAAACAGGATCCTATATCAATACGTAAACTTCAAGGAGGTTGAGAACAGCCTTCATTAGTAAGTTAGATTTGTTATTGCCTTCAACAAGCTGTATCTCCAGTTACATCTTCTGCTACTTTTGCTTCTAGACAGATATGCCTGTCCAGTCGAGAACTTGATCTGGATGCCAGTTCATCCTTAGAACCGCTTTTTGAGTAACTACAATACAGCAACAAACTTGTCTGCAACACTTTTTCTAAGAAATAATTACTTAGATCATGCTTACAGATCAAATTTTTGTCAATAAATAAAAAATACAAAAATATATTCTTTCAGACAAGATACTTTAAAAGGATACTAGTCACATTTACTATGTACATGTTTAGCTGGCTCATAAATAAATTACAATTCCTTTAGTGTAAGTTTATATTTGCAGCAAGTACATCGCATTACTCTCTTGAGAATAATAATAATAATAATAATAATAATAATAATAATAAAAAATCCATCACAGAAAACCCCCCACTAATTTAAAATTTAAATAAAACATTTTTTGCTACAGGCTATGATACTAGTAAATAATTGATCATAATTTCCAAATTTATCAAATCACATTTTAATAGCTGTGCTTCCATTATTGAACAAAGTAAATCTTTGCAAATTCTTTTAACATATTTATTATGACAGTCATATTTTACATGTAAACAGCAGTGGTAGTCTTCTATATAATTCCAGGGAATTACCAAGATTTAAATGGCAACCACTGTATATTTACTTGGCATTTCAGTGAACATTAAGGTTTATAGTTCTGAGGAAAAAATTGACTTTGGCTTTACTTCAGTCAATATTTATCTCTCTGTTCAATAAACATTGATGTTTGCCTCAAGAGAAGTCAATATCCTGTTAATGTACATTACTTGAATAACATTTGGGAATTACTAAACAAATGACTCAAATTCAGAGGATCAAAGATAGTGGGACCAAGAAAGACTTACAGGGTGTTTGTTTAAACCTGCAGTCTTAGCAGAACTACCAGTACATGACGTGAAACAGACCTATGAACAATCCTTCCTTTAATCTTCAGCATGCTGGTATTACAGTCAAAACCATCTTTGGTACAGTCTGCTTCAGAAATGTTTATTTGAAAGTATTTTATCCCCTTTCTGCCCTTCTTCGAAGCTTCCTGAGCCAGCTTGTCCTTGAAACATGTTTTGCTTCAAAGATCATGCAGACTGTAAACCCATATTCTTATGCTTTTCTCATTCAACCTGGTTTTCCCTGTTTTTCATCCATGCTTTATAGTGGAATCTTAAAAAGTTCTTAAAGGAACCCTGCTTACAATACTCAGGATTTTTACTGGAAGTTCATGCTACCAGACTTTCTAGGTAGGGATACTTTCCCATATGGCTACAATCAATATTTTAATATTAGTAAGTTTTACTACACTTTGCTACTCACATGAGTTAACAAAGCCAAGAGAATCATCAAATTTTAGGTGGAAAAGAGTGAAAACATTTGCAGCTTGTCTCAGATCTTGGCAAAACTGTCCTTTAATGGACAATATGAATAGTTGAATGTATGAGTTCTGTCATCATATCAAATATTAAAAGGCTGACTGCAATGATAAATCTTAGCAACTTGTCATAAAAGAAGTGATGCAAAGAAGCTTATATGACAAGTTGTGATCAAACTTTAGAGACTGAACTTTCCAGTGTTTCTTCCTGCTAGAGGACATCAGCCACAGTTGCATGGCAGATGACTAAATCAGTAGAGAAAAATCTAGTATTATCATATTGCATCAAGTAGCAATGAAAGGCCATTTGTAATGGAAAGCTCTGAATATCTCCAAAGAATCTTACAAAGCTCAGGCTATCATTTTTTGTGATACTCCATAAATTTTGTCATTTTGGAGTATTCCAATCCAAGAGGGAAGGAAAAATAGAATTAATTTTTTTTTCTATTCATTTAAGTTCACAGAGAAACATCTTATTTCTGGAGGTCCAAATTTTATGAAAAATAAATACCAGAGGCTTTAGCTACTACATTATACTTGCACATACCATGAATATAAGCTGCAGGAAATACTGTTTAAAGGTCAGGTTATTAAGAGCAAAATTATCATAAATAGGATCAAAGATTATAATTTCCTTCTGAAAAGCATCTCTGGATGCATACGTATGAGTAAGAGGTACAGCCTTGAACAATTAGCTGCCAACTCCTGTTTGTTAGCTCCCCTGGACGTTTTCAATCAACCTATGCTTAACAGACTGAGAGATGGGGAAATAGATCACATCTTGGGTATCAAAACAGTGCATGGACAGTGTTACCACTTTTGAAGAACTTTACAGGAATCGTTGAATTTGAATGCACACCTTGATATATATAACAAGTTTTTATCACTTCAAAGAAAAAAAAAATCATTTTTCTGAAGTTTTAGTGCTTTCAGCCCTCAGAGAAAAAGTAAGGATAAGCTGGCTGCAATAGCATGGTGTTTATGGCCTGCAATTTTTAGTAGGTTTGGATCTTCAAGAGAGACACAGCTGTCATTGCATTCTTGTGTTCAGTCCTCTTGCAAGTAAATTTAACAAAAGGGACAGGATTTGAAGGAATATATGGCTCAGAGATATAGATGAACTCCAGATAAAAGTAGGTGCATCACTGGTAAGGGATGGAGCAGTGAGACAAAGATGGCAGCAGCACTGTCTGTGCTGTTCTGGTTCTCAGTACAGCTTTTGTCAGATTCTCAGAGCTGTCAATCCAGAAGTACTAAACCTTTCACAAGTCAACCCTTAACCTAATCTTTCACCTATCAACCTTTCTCAAATACTAGATTCACATTAAGTACATTAGTAATGACAATAACCCTCTATTCTAATAACAAGAAACTGCCAATTAAACCCATAATGTATGGACATCTTCCCCTTACTTGCCCTTTTTATGCAAAATAACAATGTTGGAGATTGCATGCAATACCAACATGTCCATCATTTTAATTATTTCTGGATATTTGTCCATACTGCATTAGATTAAAAGAGTCCAAAAACTGATTTATTCACTCACTTGTAAATTGCATCTTAATGCATTCACAACTTCTTAACATTCATAAATAAAAGACTTAAATTAGAGTTCTTTCCCAGTAAAAACAGGCTCTTGTCTTCAGAAATTATGAAGACACACAGTTAAATGCAATTTTTAAATATTTATTCCATATTTGCATTCATCTGTTCTGCAAGATTTAAAAAAAGTTAGTGAAAGCTGTCCAAAACTCCTACAGTGCAGCCTTTTACACTTTCTAAATACCTACCATTCTAGTAGGATTTTGGTGCTCACTGCAAATTGATCTCTGTAACATGCTTGTGAATAAAGACAATCAAAAAAAAAATCAAAGCACAAAATGCTTAAAGATACAGATGTAATAATTAGTAATTTTATATTATGATGAAGATTTATTTTATGCATGTCAACATTTTCTACCTCTCTGCCTGAAAAAAAAAAAAGTGTCATTACAGTATAAAAAATTTCTGAAGGAAAATAATTTTGACCTTTAAGACAGTCAGTTATTCCATTTCTTCTCACTGTGGTTCCATAAATGGAACCCTATCAGGTGAAACAAATCTGGTTGAGAAACCTGTGGTAACAAATGCTTAAAACCCAAATAATTTCTCTTATTCTGACCATGTTTAAGTCCTCAGGCAAGGACTTAAATATATTTGGCTTAGGTGAAAGGAGATCAATGTCAAGTCCACTGAAACTGGGAAGTTGTATTTTAGCTTTTCATATCTGTCAATTCACAATTCCTTTTCCTTTTGGTTGTTCACTAACTAGCAGTTCCATAAAAGACAAGACCAGACATAGGTGAGTGAAGAGCAATATTTGTGGAAACAGACCAGTGGATTGTTGATTGATTCTTATTCACATTTGCACAAACACATTTCTTATGATATGAAGCAATTTTTCTCAGTCCAGGGAGCAGGGCCCATGTCTGATATCCCCAAAAAGGAGATGAAATCATCTGCTTCTCAGAATTTGTATTTGTACTTTCAGGTTTGCACATTATTTAAAAGTATGTGTGATAAATCTTTTATAAAAGCATCAGATCCAATTCACTCACTGCTGTTCAAACATTGGACAAAATGTTTTAATTGCAAATAAATAACAGGTAATATGATACATACATCAATTAACTTACAAACTAGCTGATCTGCTACAGGAGTGTGAAATTTGGAGCTATCTTAAAAGAAGGCTGGCAGTCACCTAACAACTCAAAAATCTTTCAATAGTTTTTTTATGCTCTCCACTTTAAAATATTGTAGCTACTCTCCAGTTGCCTAGGGGCTGATGCTCTCATACAGCACCCTTACACTATCTGAACCCCTGAGCTTAAGGAATAAATGGAAGGAATCAAAGTCACAACACTGACTATCGTTATAGTCACGTGTGGGTGCTCTGCTCATTCCATGGCAAGAACTGTACTCTTTACATAAAAATAGCAGGCTGGGAAAACAGATGTCTCAGACTTCCTTAGTTTCTGTCATGGAATGCCTTTTTCATGGCTAAAGATATCCTCACCTCAGGTTATCAAGGTCAGGCATCCAGCGTTCAAATTAGGTTTCACTTGTTAATGTATCAAAATGTTTGTATTTGTGTGGACACGTGCTAGAAATCGCTGCATTCTGAGAGCCTGGCAGAGCTCCCTGCTAGGAAGCTGCAGCGGGAAGCTGACACTGCACAGCAGGCAAAGAGATTCCTTAATGTTCTGCTCGGCTAAATCCTGAACTCAGGAGGGACCTGAGCTTGCTTGCCACATCAGGTAGAGGTAAATGTTGAAACTTCAGGTTTTCAAGAAAACTGTTCTGTTCATTGCCTGTGCACCTTGCCTAGCATAAGAGGATTTCACCTTCCATAAAGACTTTTAAATATCAGTCAGATTACATATCCTGAAGGAAAAGGATAAATTTGCCACCTTTATTTCCCTAAGAATCCATGCACTGATCTTTCCACGTAAATGAGGGAAATAATTCTTCATAAATTACCTAAGCTGCACAATTGCCATGACTTTCAAAGGATCAAACATCACAGATCTATGGGAGAAGTTCCGGTTTATGGACTACCAGGGCCAGCACTAGAACTAAGATTTCCTGGCTACTAGGAATTTTGATACTGCTTTTAACTCAATTCAAAACACCATATAAGGCTACAAGAGACTCTTAGCTAACACCACCCTCAGGAATGGAAAAAGCCTAACCAACCCTGGCTTGGAAAAACTACAAAAATGCCACAATTTGCTGATATGGAAGGGACAACAGCAGGCTACTGGAGACTGGTAAAGAATAATGCTCATCAAAAGGAAAGGGGCAAGCTGAGAAAGAGCGTGCTCTTTTTTCTTTGACTCGAACTCCTTTTTTGTTTTCCTATGGGTAAGTAGTTAATGCAGAGTGCTTATAGCCTATCACTGTGATTCACTGACCGTTCAACTCCCAGGACCAGGCAAGCACCCAGGAGGGGCGGCTCCACCACAAAGCACAGCAAAATTCGATCTAACTGTTTTAGATTTACACATGGTATCCATAAGCCTGGACAGCAGCATTGGACTTACTTTGCCACTTATCAAAATTCAGTTTTGACAAGAAAAGCTCTCTCCCATCTGCATTCATCCGTACTTACTATAACATTATCGTTTTCAGGAAAAATGAAGCAAAGAGTAGAAAACAAATGCCAAACCACAAACTACTGAACAACCAACAGTATAAATAATAATTATGTTGACTACATTTTCAGTAGCATACAAATAGTGTTATTTCAGTGAAGTACATTCTCCCTACTGAGAATGGAACATTTATAAAAAGCAGTAAGTCAATGAATTATTAGTTTAAGTATACAGAGAAAGATTACTCAAACATTACGTAGGGTTTTTTCTAGCCTTCTTGAATATCACAATATGCAGTATTTTCTGCATTTAACCCGAGATGTGTATTCAATTAAGGCTGTATGCTTCCCATGCTTCCAGCCTTCTGCTTAGTGGTTTAAAAGAGATTCAGTAGCTTTCACGTTCAAGGACCCATACTACCTCTTAGAAGTGAATTCTAAGATAAATACTGGTAATGAGAGTTGCACAAAGGTGTTAGTTGTATCATTAATCTTGTCAAATACCCTGCACCAACAGCCACGAGTAATCAGACAATGAAACAGAAGGCAGAATTAAATACTGGTTACAGCTTTACTTGTGGTAATAGACAGAAGATTCTCGACTGGGAATATGTGGGAGGACAGAGATAAGAAAGGCTTGCTTTTTGTGGGGGGCTTTTTAAAGTGTGATAATATTTAGCTAGCTGATGGCATCAAAAACATTTTTTTAAGATAATGTGCACTCGCTATAATTAAAATAAGGTAAACATACTATGTGCACATAATATAATACTCAGAAACCAATCACTCACAAAATTAGAATATTCCAGACATCATAATGTTGCAGTTATCCCTGCAGAGCTTCAGTACTTCTATTTTAAATCCATAAACAGTAACTTACTGAAGTGAATCCACATGGCTGATTGCAAACTACACAGGAGTTTGAAATGGGCAATGATCAGGCCTTTACATGGCCTATTAAAACACACACTTGCTGAGGCCAGCTTGGTCACTACTACTTGTCTAGCTATGAGGAATTAGGAAGAATTCTAAGGTAGCTCATTATTAATCAAACTGACTACTCCCAATGATTAACACTTTAGTAGAATGTTTGCTTTTAGCAAGTATCCCAACTGCCTACATTTTGTCTGATAACACGGAGATGAGCTGTGTTCAGGTTAAAATCAGAATTATTTTATCAAGTGTTCTTTCATATTTCACAACAAGATGTTATTTACTTCTCCCGGGTGTTTTATATTTTTCTTTATGTCCATTGCCTTACCAAGCAAATTGGTAATACCCAGTTACCACCTCTCTTCAGAGTGCTGGCTGGTGCCGTGGTATAATGCTTGTGTGATCCATGCTACTGGCCTCAAACTCCCTGACGTGACAAAAATAAAATTTTGGTACTGTTAAAAAAAAAGGGTAAGTAAATGAGGTCAATAAAAGGGCTTGCTGATGAAATAAGCTGATTGGAACATTCCACTAAACATTCCAGTTACAAAAATACAAAATATGTGTTCAACCTTCTGTGTTGAGCAAATAATTGACTGTTATTCCATTCTGACAAGTAATGCATGCACAAACTATACTTTTTATTAATAAGATTAATTTCCTTAACATTTCTGACACTGCACAGAAGGTACCATTCTTCAGAGCCTACTCAGGACTATGTTTCAAGCAAGATCTGCAGGAAATTACGTCTGCTTACGGTGGAATATTAAACTGTCCATTCTACTTTGAAACTGGGTTTGATCAGTTGACATAAATACTATGCATCTTTTCAGCTGAGTGTTGATTTGAAGATCCAATTTACACAATAAACCAAACCAAAATATGATCCCTCTCTCTTACTTCACTTCTATCTACTCACTGATATTAAGATTTACAGATTTCTCTTTTGTGCCCATCTAATCACTGTTAATAAAAGCACTGTGTTCTAATATGGATAAGTTCTAATATGATGGTGTACAAAGACTACAGTCATATATCCCTACACTGGTCTGAGCTCTGGGAATTTTAAGGTTAGCAGGGCTGTCTTATTTAGGCAACACCTTACTAATTTTCCCCTCTCTAAGACTATTTACTTGTCTTTAAATGTGAGCTAGAACTTCAATACAAGCATTCAAAAAATCTATAGTATAGTTTCCACACAGCAGTAGGAAAGAAATTCTGCTTCTGTTTCAGTATAAACACATGCTATAATGTTTTAGAACCAACAACAGTAAATACTGGTGTCTGAGGTTGTCTTCTCCACGTAAGAGCCTCCCCCCACTGCTTACAAACATATTGATGTTGAAAAACATTTTCCTCCTGTTATAGCAGTAGCCTTATTTGTATGAAAACATACCCATAAGTATGATATCCTTTTTCAAGTCAGAGTTTTATTTCAATTTGTTTTATTTCCGTTCACAATACTATATTTCCCTACATATTTGAAGCTGCTTGCTGCATTGTGAATTTAAGTAAACTGAAAGGATAAAAAATTTGCTATGATGCCACTAGAGTATCATATATAGTGACACTTGCTGTGTTTGACTGCATTGGCCCTTTCAGCACAGAACCAAGTAGAAAGCCTTATATCACCAGTTTTGGATGCTATTACACTTTGAAAACACAAAAACCACTGCCTGATGATTTGTTCAACTGAAAACACTCAAGAGAACTGCATTCAGAAATATAACGTTGTGTCAGTATTTTATAAAGTCATTGTAGCTGTATAGAAGAAAATAATTTACTTAGCTATTTGAAATCAAGTTTCCTTTGCAGTACAGATGAACACCAAATGTCTGGATATTAATCAAAACCTGAAAAATATTTTCCTGACACACTCAACAGTCAAAATCTATGATTATTGGTAAGGAATCTAATTAAAAGAGACAGGGGGACACACAGGACTTGAAAAACATACCTTTGTGTATCAAAATGCTGCATAAAAACAGAGGTCAGGCTCATTCTTGGAGATAATATTTCTACATGATTTCAACATGTGGATTTCTCTACTACTCTACAAACCATTCACCTCTTTGCCTCCCTTTCTTTTTATTCCCTTTTATTCCCCATTCTATTCATGGGAAATATTTAATAAAGTAGCAAACAGAAGAAGATAAATAACCAACCAACATACTCTTGCACACTATTGCCTCCTATTACCTAAATATTTTTTTTACGGTAATAAAAAGTACAGTACAAAAAGTACAGTACTTTGTGCCACTTCCTTTTTGGCTTCATTTTTAATAAAATGCAAGTATTTTTCTATTCAGTAGTTTTATTAATAGTCTCTCTGGAAGCACGTATGAGTTGTTAATAAAATCTGGTAACACATTTTAAAACAAAAATAGCATCGTGTTGCTCTCACCTACTGCTTTCAGGAAAACCATAATTAGAACTATGGGGAAATAAATTCCTTCTCATGCTATTTTTAGACTTGACTTGCAGTTTTTGATTATCTAGTATTGACCTAAATTAACCTAAACCCAGAATGTGGTTGACCAAAATTTGTGGAGCTTTGCTTTTCTGAGATTCCCTGTAATAACAGATTCTATAGAGAATATTTTGTGTAGTGGTGTGTATAACAATGTGTATTTCATACTACAATATCCATGACATGCCATACACATAGATAAGACCTCAGATTTATGCATTTCCTTGTTTTTCACTTCTTCACCACACTGTTCTTTTTTCTCTCCTAGCCTTGGACTTTTCTTTCCAAACCAGTATGTAAGAACTCCATTATGCAGATGCAGTTATCTTAACTGATAGTAAAATTACTGAAGCATAAAGGTGGACCCTGCAGAGACTGCAGTGATGTGGGACTCCTTCAGCTTTCTTGCAACTACACATGCACACTGCCTTGTCCCTGCTGTGACAAAGTCTGCTTCCACATGGTAAAGTCAGGTTTCATGCTGTTAAGAACAGTTAGGAAGGCAGGCTACTGAAGCTGCTCCACAGGAGAACCAGCAAGGATATTTTCATAGAAGCCAGCCACTCTCAGAACTGCTAATTTCATTTTGTACAAATTGATACTCTTCTGTCTTTTCAAATGATGAAGTGCAAAACTAAAACAAATAAATAACGGCATAGTAGAAATGCTACCTTCTGTTCTGCAACTTCACCCTTCTTTGGCAGAGACAAAATGAGGCAGCACCATCATCCTCCAATCCCTCTTCTTTATCCATTACTATTGATGGTATTTATTCCATGATAAAGATCCGTTTTTGGACTTAGTTTTTCACGTTGAAGATAAGACATATTACCTAAGTTGTCAAAAGAAAGCTGGAAGTTGTGGCAGCTGAGAAGAGGACAGCCAAGACTTGCAGGATCTAGAGGACACATTGAAGCTGGTAGTTATTTCATGTACCCAAGAGACAGTTAAATCACTTGTCCTTGAAGGAGGCATACATTTACACTTATGAACAGCAGAAATTTAGGAGACCAATTTGGGAAGACTGCATTTCTAAAATAACTAGCCAACCACCACATCCCACCACAAATCCTTCCCACATTACCATCAGGGTGAAAACAATGGCTTCGAGGGTTTGCAGAAGTGATCAAAGATTATCTAAACATCATGTTTCTTTAATTAGACTAAAACAAAACTGCTCTTACTGGTATGAGAGAAATAACTTTTATATTAATACACTGCTTCCATACTGCATCAAAATTTATTATTCACATGAACTTTTCTTATCTAGAGAAAACCTTCATATCACTCAGAATTAGATAAATTGAAACACTTGTCATGAACAAAGCACCAAACAATTCCCAAGTAAAATGGAACAGAGCAAATGTCAGCATAACTGTGAAATGAACTAGAGGTTTTCTTCCTAAGCAGAACATATGACACATTATTTGAAGGATTCCACAGAGAAGTAAGCAGGACTTTGACCTCTGAGTTCTTAAAAACAAAACAAAAAAAAAGTCTTCCCTTTATTATTCAGCAGACATATTTTGTCAAAAAAACCATTTGCTTTGGGAGGACAAGGGTAGAACCAAAAAGAAAAAAATGCAGAAGAGAGCACTTGTTTCTAGAATACATTGTCCATGTCCATTTTTTCCACTTGTTTACAGAGTACTCACAGACACTACATGACTGAACTGTACAGTACAGCCTCTCAGTAAGGCAGGTTCTGAGACCATGTACAAAACCAAAAATACAGCTTGAAACTTGATCATAGTGCAAAGGCACTACATAAATGTTGCTTGTGACAGGACAGGACTGCATTCCATGACCCAGAAGACCTATGCTACTGCTTTGTGTTTGGAACAAGCACTATCCATGCGAAACACTCTATACTATGGATGCGTTTTATTATTAGCATTTGACCTACTCAGACATTTGGAGAATAAAATATCTTCAATCCATGTTTTCAGAAGCAATAATACATAATAAACGTTACTTACAGTGAAAAACAGTAAACTCTGACTATCAGCCTGGTCTTTTCTACTTTGATAAAAGAGACTTTTTTGTTAATGACAAAGGGTTACAGAGACTTGAAATTCTTCACTGTAGGAATTAAGATTAAACAGGTCACCTAGACAGTTTATGTTAAAACAAAACCAGGTTCTTTTAAATAAAACCAACATCAATTAAATACTGTTTTCTCATTGTTCAGTAAATACTTTACCTTTTGATTCAGACTAAGAATCTTCTAAACATATGGTTTTATTCTCAGAGAGAAAAGAAGCACTTAGAAGCACTGTATCTGACCCTCCACATCCAATTTGCTCTCATAATCCACAATGATATATTACCAGACATACATATTTAAAATACCTAATTTAAGAAAAGCAGGACCAGAGCCACTTAGACTATAATTATAATACTCTGTCAGAACATTTTTCTAACAAAACTTTTTAAAAAGAAATTAATGTCCATGGTGAATTTCAAATACTAAAACAATATGCACAACCATGTCTTCCAGCTGTCCATATCCTCTTCTTTACCACTGTCAATGTTTTTAATGTTCATTATAAAATCATCTTCAGAGTCACTGAAAAACAATCCAATAGCAAATCCACCTTTAGTCACAAACTAACTTCTGTAGAAAAACAGAAACTTTGACTACTGACAAAGTTCTGATTACAAACTATTAAAAGAAGCAAAAGGGTTTGCTGTGTTTTGGTAAATTTTTGTGGAAAAATATTTCCTACAAAAGTTTAATGCTTAACATTATGCCTGCTAGCCTGTTACATTACCAACAACCAAAGCTATCAAGCTATCACTGAGACTGGAAGCATCTCAGAATACAAAAGGGTATGAAAAAAATCTCTAAATAACATTTAAGGATCAGATGGTTTCCTCCAATGTCAGTTAGGAATGTATTCCTGTCCTTAGCACAGGTACTCTTTTCCTTCCATCTCCTTGTACAATTTTCTGGTTTTTTTACTTTAACGGTAGGTTATGTTTTGTCAGTGGCATTAATAAATGTCACTCTAGTAAAAACATAAACTAAAAAGTCACGCCACAGAAACAGGCATCCCACATTCCTCTTTTACTAAGATTTTTTTAAAAAATCATTTTACTATGTAATGATGTCAATCATTATAACTCAGTTCACAAATGAAATCAAATATCAATCAAAAGTCACAAAATCCATCTTCAGTTGTATCTATTAAAGACTATTAACTACTAAGACATGCTTGAGAGTGAATGCCATATCCTAAAGGTTATTCATTGTCAGGAGAGGAGAAAGGCAGATGTGTGTTTTGGCCAGATTCATGAACGATGGCTGCACAGATTATAAATATTAAACTCCAAATATGCAGCACTCAAAGCCATAGTCCCCAGCCACATCAAAACCAAGAACAGTTCACAAAGGGCTAAAATAACTGGGCCTGGAACCATTTGTTTACTTTAATCTGCAGAGCATGTCTTCAGATAGAATAAAATAAAGAGAAATCAGTAAAGAAAACAAGACATTTATAATACCCTGTGAAAAATCTGAAAAAAATCACTAAAACAATAACTTTTGGAAAACTTGCATCTGCAGAAAACCTTCTGGGCCTAAATCCAATACAAACCTGTCAGAAAATATTGATGAAAAATGTGCATTTACAATTGTAAATAAGACCTGAATATGGAACCTAATCCTAAACTCAATTATTCCAGAAGGGAAAGGTTTGGTTGGGTTTTTTTTTTACTATGTTATTTAGTTAGTTGATTTAATTAGACAGTTGTTTTGGTAAGCAAAATGATTTCAGAATTAAACTCATCCAATAACCATTGACAAATCAAATGGACATCAAAGACTGTCACTGTGTGTATCTGCCTCATTCATAACAGCTTACTGAAAATACCTGTATGGGTCTAGCATTATAAAAACCACCTTCCTAGAAAAGAAATGTGATCAAAGGAATTGTCAGATGGCATAAGGCCAGCCTTTCATAAACTGTTTAAGGGATTCTTTCAACTTTGTCTTGAAATGCCCTCTGATGCTCCTTTCCAGGTTCTAATCCAACTCTGCAAGTGAAAGGTTAATGAAGTGCACTCTTAACACATAGGCACATCTTAACGTAGACTAACAAAATAACAATATATTTTCATGAAGGGGGCTGCTTTTTTTAACATGTTAAAGTAATAACAGGCCTTCTGCCACTACCCAGAGGGACTACAATCAAGCAGCTGCTCAACATGGATAAGCCTCAAGAAAACCTTCCTGATTAAACTCACTACATCAAATGCTCAGCTGACACAGGTTAGCAAACATACTCACTTGATGTTTTGCTGCTACAATGAAGGGTCAAAAAAACCACAAAACCCTGAAACAACCCAACACAGAAAGTAAGAGGCCAGAATTGCATAAGGAGGGAGAAAATACTGTAAAAAGATTCCCATGGTGGTCAAGCAACTGCAAGTCAGTTCAGTGTCCTTGAAGTCTACTGCTTGACAGCAACTCAGAAGCTGGCCAGTTTTCAGCATGAAAAAGAATTAAAGCAGGAAGAGAAATTAGGTTCCAGTGCAAAACAGTTCAGAAATATGGTCTGTGAACTTCACATAGCTGAATCAATAGTAAATCACGTTTAGCCCAGTCAGCACTAGAGGCAGTACAAGTCACCGGAATGGGTAACTGTACAAGTAAGGCTACACACACGTTTAATGAGAAAACTCTACATTGTCTTGCTGGTGTATTTCTCAGTATTTAAACACTTCAGGTAGATATAGAGGAAAGAGACCAGCAAAATGCAGAAATAAAACACATTCAGTTTCATTTAGATTACAGTAACCAACATTTAAGCTACCCAAGTAGGTTCTTCTACTTCACTTTTAAGAGGGCTATTTAGGTTTGTACTGAAAAATAATTTGTAGTAATAAGAAAAGAAAACCTCAATTATTTTAATTCCACTTAAACTATCAGTAAAAAGATTATAAACCTTTCTTCATGTAAACTTGGAGAACTGAAACACAAGTAGCCTCCAGCTTCTGTCTCAATCTCTAACTTCCCATTATCACATACAAACAACTGTGAGCCTCTGCAACTTGAACTGAGACTCCAAGCTGACCCCTCGGAATTAGAACATCAAACTAAATGTGCCAAGGGCTGATCCTACGTCTAAAATCAACAGGAATAAATTTATGCATCCATCAGGACATGTAAAGATAAATTTCTGAGTAAATAAATCTCTCAGAAAGCTCATGCTTCTTAGGATTACAGGACAGGAAAGGCCCACCAAATTCCAGTCCAGTCCCCAGTCATGAAAAGTACTGCATAATTTAATGTTTTTCACAAAGCAATCGAACTCCTTCCTGAGAGTGCTTATGATTTTGCTCTGATTGAAAAACCATTGCAGAACCTCACTGCTCTAACAATTAGGTACCTTTTTTTAATTCCCAGCTTGAATTTATTCATATCCAGCTTACACCCATTAGTTCTTGTGCCAATATTGTCCTTTAGTTTAAATAGTTCTTCTCCTTCCCTGGTGTTTGCCTCCCTTGAGAATTTAATTTCATTCAATTACATTTCTTAGAATTAATTGTTTTAATAGGAGAGGACACACTTTATAAAACTATCAATGGCACATTCCATAAGGAGAAAAATTAACTTCTCTAGCAATTAAATATCCACAAAAGTTGAAAAGTGCACAGTAAGGCAGTTATAAGCCCATGGAAAAACTTGTATTATTCCGGGATGTAAGGGAGAAATGATGACTGCAAATGAAGATATTACAAGCTGTAAGATGAGAAGCTTTATAAGCATACTGGAATGAGAAAGAATGCTTATGAAAAAATGAATTTATTATTCAGCACTCTTGCACTCTTTAAGTTTAAAAATCCTTTTAATGCTCATGCCACTTGCCACTCTGCAAAATTAAGAAAAAAAAACCCCAAACACAGTAAAACCTACAAAATAATAAGATAAAATACTCAGGAATCATGGAAAAGGGTGCAGTATCTTGTATGTTTTTTAAAGGTTAAGGGTAATTTTAATTTTACTGGGTCAACTTCTACTGTCACTTTGGTTCCTCTTGATAGCTCCTAAAAACGTCAAGACGAAATGCTCCTGGATCCACCCATGATCATGGCAAAATCACATCATCTTTTTAGAAAAGAAGTATGTATTTTGCAGAGCATTTAGACTGTATTTAGTGATTCCTAGGCTGTTTCACATTAATAAAGGAAACAACATTTATGTCAGTATTTCAGAACCATACACCTTTTAATCTCAGGAAATTTTATGTTAGCAAATAGTTCGGCATATGTTGTAGCTCAACTGAACTAAAAATAAAATTTCTTAATTTCCACTCTGTGCCTACAATATGCAGTGAGACAATAGGAGCAATATAAATTCAAATGTAATTTGCATACTAATAATATGACGAAATCGAATACCTAATATTAGTTTGAACTCATTAATTTATACTTGTTAAGAGGCAGAAAATGTTACTAACTCAAGATATTAGGCAGATGAATTACAGAAAAAAGCCAGAGAGTTCCACTTCATTATATTAATCAAGAGTTATCTATTTCCTCAATCTAGAGGAGAAAACAGGCCAATGGATTAACAAGAAGCTTCCCTACCATTTTTGTAAGATGAAAATTAGCTTTCTTCTAAGCTTTCTTCCCACTTAATGAAGCAAACCAATTTCCCCTCTCTTGCATCTGAAGCACAGCCCCCTTCAGTTGGTTCAAGATTGCACATTAAAGAAGTCTTCCAGACCACCTCTCTAACTCACTGAAATCTTTAGAGCAAGTCAGTGTTTTCATATTTCTCCAGCTACAGTTCTTCAAGAGCTATTCACACTATACTAATAGTATACAAAAATAAAGAAATGTCAATCTAAATGTATGAAGAAAAAAAAAATCAAAACTTGGGTTGCTTTTTGATTTTCAAATCCCCCAAAAAACAACATATACTAGAAAATGTTTCACACAACACTAAAAATGAACCTAAATCACAGGTATCACTGATGCAGATAAGTTTAAGATATTGCAAATGTGATGATATCACCTCCAGAATATCACTGACACAATCAAAAATTTTTATTATTTCACTATGATAAAGGACTTCTTCATTCAAGCCAGAACATACAGTGCAGTATCAACCTATTTCTAAACAATGGACTTAGAAACATCTCCACTCACTGCATGATGAAGTGCTGGTTGCTGGTTTTTATTTTCTGAATTTCCCAGTACAATTTTAATAATCACTGCAAGGGGAAAAAAAAGAAATTATCTTTTTTGTTAGGATATGAACTTTTGGTGGCTCACAGTGAATATTCTGAACAGTCCTCAGTTCTACAAGACACAGGAAAATCATGATGATTTTGCAAAGAAATATTATAAAAAATTAATTATTCACTGTAGACAATGTATAAGCATTCAAATACATTATAAGAAAAATCTTTCAAGTTAGTTATAAGTTACTACTACTTTGTACAGACTACAAGAACTAAATTATTCAACTTTTTGCCTCTGAAGAAAGGATTATGAAAATATGGAAAAGAATAGCTATATTTCTGCCCATATTACTGCAGAAATCCAATTCATGAGGATCAGTTCCGTATGGGATCCAGGTTCAAATTCAGTCAACTGAACTTTATGAGCATGAAGACTTGATTTTGCCCATATCTTAACATACTTTCACATCAAAAGAAAACTTCTATTATCAATATTCTTCTTAGCAGAAGCCATGGCTCACAACGAAACAACTGCCCTGTCTTGATTTTGGCATTAATCATTCCTTTTAGCCCCTCAGTGATACTTGTTTTTTAATCAAGCAAGCAAAACTCTGCTGCTCTGCCTTCTATTTTAACACATTATCATAAAGACACTGCCAACCATTTAAATCTTAGTAGCTATCAAAACTGATTTCACATATCTCTTTAATCCTTCCGAAATTACACACTATATAACATAAAGCAGCTGCACCCATTCAGTCCATCTACTAGGAGACCAACATTCAGCACCAAAAGACATGGTCATAGGAAATGAACAAAAAAGAAACTATCTGCCAACTTCTTTTGCTATTACAAAAAAAAGGTGTTTACCTACCCTGAAAGAAAAGGCCTTCCTTGTTACGGAAAAAACCCCATTTTTTAATGCACTACTATGTTTCTAAAACCTCTGCACACATTTTTTTCCTTCCCCTTACAGTTAGGGGGGAAGGGGTGGAGGGGAAAGTAAAATGAAAGAAAAGTGAGTAAAACATTGGTAATTTGTTTAGCTAGTGATGCAGGCTGTTCTCCAATCAAATTTTGTTTCCCAAAGGAAGATATCAGTTTTAAATTACACAGCAAGAAAGCAAAAGAAAGGAAGCAAACAATCAAAACCTTCCCAGGAGGGGTAAGAATAAGGCAAGAACTCCAGAGATCCTATTTAATAAATAAACACCTTCATTTTTGTAAGTTAATTTCACCACAGGAAATAAGTTTAGTTTTAATTATATTGCCTTGTGTCATGTTTTATAAAAGGTACATGAAGCTCATTGACTTTCTCTTATTATTAAAACCTTTTTCATGCTACAGAGACATTGCATGCAGATCGTCTCAGTAGAGCCCTAGCTCAGTGCAAAGTGATGTGAGATGCAATAGTTTTATTGTTATCCCACACCTGTGGCAACTACTGAGATTAAAAACAAAGTGTCATTGCAGATGACTTTTTTCCCAAAGAAAACGAATTAGATGTAAAGAAAATGTTAAAAAGATACCTGTATGCAACAATGACAAAATATGTTATCCAGTCAAAGCCTTTGCTTACATGGATATGGGAGACACACAGAATTTCACAAATACAGAAGCTGGAAAGGTTATAGAGGAATAAAGTCTTAATTTCCAAGAAGAGAAATTCCAGAGGAAAATAGATTTGCTTCCAAAGTTTAGACACAGCAAGTGAGGAATATTCTAAAAGCTCAGAATAGCCTTTCTTGACGTTCTGGCACCATTCAATGTCTTCATTTAAGACAATTTTAGGAGGCAGAGACTCTAAAAAAAAATTACCTTCCCTTAGTTTTCAAATTCTCCCCTTTACCAATTAGGAGAGACAAATGTGAAGGGAATATAAGTGAAAAAATAACAATTTACTAAAAAAGAAAAAGTAATAACCACTAGAGACAAAAGCGCTGAGTCCTGTTTTCCCTTGGAACAAGAAAACAAGATGGCAGTGAAGCCCCTCCTCCCAAGATGGCGGCCACTGGGTGAGCCCATGTGGCCCAGAGGACACAGACAAGATGGTGGAGAAACCCCCTAACTCCAGACCACATGGATGAGAAAGAAAACAAAGGAAAACAACACAGCCACCAAGCCTCTGCAGTTCCAGAAACTCTCTTCCCCCAAATAGCAACGGATCAGGAAAAAAAAAACAAAACCTGGGAAAAAACTATTTCTGACCAGAAGGCTCCAACGCTGCCGAAATGCTGCAAAAATCTTCCTGGCAGCTGTAGGAGCAACCCCTATCAGTGTGGCTGGAGCTTGGGGCAATGGCTGGAAACCTATGGAGTAGGCTCCAGTGCTACTGAAATGCAGAAAAAAGAGAGCTTGGTGCATGTCCATTCCCTGTATTTAAAGGGACCCAGCACCCCCTCCCTTCCATGAATCCAGGGTAAAACACACAAGTTTCGCTTCCTGGGTTGCTGGATCTCAGAGAGAGTAAAGCAGACTGCAGAGATTGATGTAGAGAAAATATGGAAGGAATAAATTTTTGCGTCACCTAGGACAATACCCTATGGCATCAAGTCAGTGAATGCAGCAAACTGTGTGAACCTGTGAGTTCTATTTTGAATGCTTTAGGAGGCAAAAAATAAATTTCATATCACTGCCTTTTTTTTCTTTTTTCATGTGGGGCAAAGCAGAGTTATGATACCACCAAGACTTTTTTTCCCTCCCAAGTCTCAGAAACTTTCAATTAAGACAGCAGTTCACACCCTGCTACTTCTGGTTGAGTATCAAATGTTTGCAATCACTGCCAGATA
The DNA here is from genome assembly GCA_026261815.1 of Monarcha castaneiventris obscurior. Classification (NCBI taxonomy): domain Eukaryota; kingdom Metazoa; phylum Chordata; class Aves; order Passeriformes; family Monarchidae; genus Monarcha; species Monarcha castaneiventris. The sequence continues at coordinate 3,258,706 of JAMPIT010000040.1, forward strand.
TTTCTAGATGCCTACTGTGACCAACAGGCAGCTTGTTCTGCAGCCTGCTGAGGAAAAATAATATATACTAATAATGAATTTGTGAAGAGTTTTCTGGTTTTCTACTAATTTGCTACGACTATTCAATAGCTGGTGCCACATAACCATGCATTATTTCTTTGGCTTCCAGAAGAATGAGAAGATGACCCTGTAGCTAAGATGAGCAGATGAGAAGTCTGTGTTTTCCAGTCTGCTTTTTACTTAACCAAAGAGGGCATGAACTTATTTTTGCTATCAGCCAAAGACCTTTCAGGAATAAACAATTATTTTGGGAAGGGGTAAAACTCTTACACAGCCCCAAAAATCCTAAATGAGATGTAAAATCCCAAAAAACTCTTTTCATACACTGCTCTTTACATTGCTGCATAGGATTTTTCCCCTCAGTTCCCATTATGAACATTCACAGTATCTATGGAAAACTATCTATTAGAAAGTTTTAAAAAAGGTTTGCTAGAATCTTTAGCAATCATTACCTAACACATCTACTCCCAGTTGTTCACCCATCTCTAATTCCCATGTGCAAAGTTTGCAACTGAAAATTAAATACATAAAGTATTTCTTTGCCAAGCTGCCTGACACTCACTCCTCAAGCTGTTTACCCTTCATACAATTCAAAGAATCAAGGCTTTGATTCAATTCTTAATAGAAAAACATTAAAAATTCCCTTTAAATGCTCTTCCTCATACTCATTAATAATCACTGAGTAATTCTGGTGTTGGAATGACAAGAAGCAAGGCAATATTTTAAGAGAGTTTGGCATCCTCATAAGATTGGGATGAGCTAATATGTAATTACCAATAATGTAATATTTTCAAAATTTCAAAGGAAGTCTTCTTTTATTACAGTCAGATGGAAGAAATAAAGGGACCCAGACATTTACTAGAGCCATTCTCACTCTGATGTCAAGCAGGAAATTCCAAGATGTATTTTGGAATTTTGAATGCTACACTGTTGACACACCTTTGAAATTTTAAAACCCCTATGTTCCTTAAGGTAAACCAGTTATCTTTTCTGATCCATGGTGGTGCTCTTAAGAAGTACAGAGTCAACTTTTTAAAAAAATAGGAATATAGCTAGAGCTGTTAAAACACAGTGAATTTTGAATCCAGAATTGACAACTTTAAGCATTCAAGCATGCTGTCTGTACTGCAACATTAATTCCAGTAAGTTGAAGAATTCAGAGGTTTTCAAAGAGTACAGAGAACAAGCCAGCTGTAGGTTGTACAGGTGGCCTAATCCAAGTTGCATCAAACAATAGAGTCCCTTTTCCTAAACCTTTTCAGTCATTATTCTGTTGCTATATTCCTCTTCATTCAGTCATCACTAGTCCATGACTCTTTTCAATCCTCTCATAAACACATCTTCACTGAATTACAAGGACTCAAAAACAACAACAGTATAAAGCCAATCAAACAAAAAACCTACACACTAAACCAAAAAACCCCAGAAAACTCATGCACGTCTCCAGGAGTACATTCAGTATAAAGTAGTTAGAAAATGCCATGAGGGATTTATAATTTTACCAGAACAGCATAGTGGGAGAGAAAAAATACTCTTACTAAGGAACTGTGTATTAACTAGAAGTTATTCACCATCTGCACTTGTCTTGAGAACTAGCTTTCGGTTTGCAAAATTCTGATGACTTCTTTCTTTATGCACTTTACAACATCAGCCCAAAAATGATTTGGTACATTTTTTTTCTCCTATACTTTATTGCTAAAGATTATATGTATAAACCCAGATAAAAAGGTACAGGGAAATTCTGCATTGCTTGAGGCAGGAGACTGCATATAAATAACTGCAAAACACTGTTTTGTGTTTGAAGAATAAGCTGTAAGGTTTGCAAGGAACAATATTTTATTTCACCAGTGCAAGATCACCAGGTATGAAGAAATATGGAAGAGGTCTAAAGCTGAAGTTGGCTTTTTATCTTCCTTGCTTATTACTGTTAAGGCAGGTAAATAATAATATAATTAAGATTCAAGTTTCATATATCTGTGTATCCTTACAAACAAGTCTGTCCAATCTTATTACGCCTCATTAACCTTCACAGTAAATACGAGGTAGAGAGAGAAATAGGAGGAGGAGAGGAAGAGAAAGAGAGTGAGAAAGTTCCTAAAATTCAACTGCTTATCCAACAGCACAAGAACATCAGCTGGTATTAGACTAATGTCTCTGCAATTTGCACCTATTTTCAATTAAGCCGTTTAACAGGATCTAAGAGATTAGCTCAACACATAGATCTCCTTCCCTAACTAAACAAAGGTATCACTTGAGTAATAGCTTTTCACTCAGTTATATGCCAGCATACACCAGCAGAACCTCTTCCAATATGAAGAATCTTGTCGGTAATCAGGTTGTTTTATAATCATTGAAGATTCTCACAATGGCTAGCACAGAAAATCCCAATTTACACAGAACAATTTTCCAGGGGAAACTTTTGAATGAGGCTGTATTTTGAAAATCGTGCATTTCAGTGGCTGTTCTAACTAAACGTGTGATACTTATTTTTAAGAAGTGCCAGGAAAACTTAGTTTCTAAAAGAAATTAAGGAATTTTTAAAACCCCCAATATGTTACTATTTAAACATGTAATTACTGTGGAAAAGTAGCATTCAAATCTTCCTTTACTTCTTTTAAGTGAACAGGTTTTATGAAGGGCTACATCTTCAGGGAAAAACCCTAAAAGATTGGCCTGAAACAGACTAAGGCAATTAGAGGCTTTCTGGAGACTGTTACAGTTTATGAGTTAAATGCAAGTAGAAAATGTAAATATACTGTTAAAATTGTCTAAGTTTCATTTAAAAAACAACAAAACAACACAGAAATCAACATGTTTCAAAATAAATCAATAAAGATGTGCTTTGTGTTTTTTTCCCTGCAGTTGCAAACACTGAGGGGAATAAAAAAAAACCAAAACAAAAACCCCAAACTGCTGGCTTATATGGGCGTTTCAATCTAAAAAAGTTACAAAGCTCACTCATTCATTCATTTGCTTTTTGGTTTTGGGGGATGTGATGTTTTATGTGGTTTTGACTAAAGTTATGTTAGTAGGCCTATTTCTATATCTTTACAGCATTTTTAACAGGTACACCAATGGAGTATCTACCTCATCCATTAGATAAACAAAATGTCTTTTCCTGATGTGGACACAGAAATGAGCTGTCTAAACACTGACAGTGTTAAATAGAAATCTTCATAATTAGAGATATACGGTATGTAATACATCTGAAGTACTTTCAGTTTTGTAGTAGAATATTACTTAAGTCAATAGTGGCTATATTCATTAAATTCTATTCATATCACAACAATGTTCTCCATAAAGGTATGTGGAGGGCAAGGTGTTATGCCATTAATGTGTAATATAAATAGTATTTCTTAAGTGCTCTCAGCAAGATTCAACTGACCTTTAATCTAAAAGTCTCAATTATTTTTTAACCTAATCCAGTGTGTATTGTGACCTGATGTAACAAACAGTAACCTCGCTGCCAAAGGCCAGTCTTCAACACTTCCTGTGTTAGTGGGCATTACTCTTTGTGTGGAGCTTTCCTCTGAAAAGTGTTTGAAGACATTGAAACTGATATCCTGAAAATTCATCAGAAAGGAAGTGATTAGCACTCAGATACATTGGGGACGCTGCCATAAAGCATTCTACAAAGTTTAGAGCTAAATTCACTGTTACATGTCCCCAAGAAGTTAATGGGAGAAAATTCTAGATGCCATCTGTCCACAACAAGAAGCATCCACAGAAAGGAATGTGAAGACCATAGACTAAAAAACTCTGATAACCTTAATAAAACCACCACAAGATAAAACCTGGTTTGTACTTTGGGATTTCATTTTTAAGCATAAACTCAATGTTTAAAAATTTTTTTAACATCTCCTCACCAGAAAGGGACAACTCTCCTGCTCCACCCAGTCACCATGGGGTTAAATCCTTTGTTGTTGTTGTTGTTGTTGTTGTAGAAGTAGTATACTGGAATGAAAATTAAGAGCTTTCAAATTCATACATTAAAAAAAAGAAAATACAAGAACTACCCCTGGGAATTCAATACGTCAGTGGTTAGAACATGGGAACAGAAAATTCCAATGGATGTGTTAAAAAAACCAAAAATCCTTTAGACTTAAATTTCCTTGGTAATTTAGCCTCTAGGCATCCTCTACTCTGAGAAAGGTGGATAAGCTAACCTGGTACATGCATGTAACTGTTTATTCTCCCATCAAAATCACCATCCCTCATCTGACAAATAATTATCCTGGAAACAAAAAAAACTTGTAAGCTTCTACCAAACATAGAATTTCAATGGAGTGGTTATTCTTCAACAGTATTCTAACAACTATATTAACACTTGGTTAATTTAATCTCTATTTTCCCTTTAAACTGACCACTGTTTCACATAATATAAATATTTTCTGGAATCATGTGTTTCATCCATACATTCTTTACAAATGCTCTGCATTCTGAAATTAATATCAATAAAGTTTTGTAACATTCCTACACTATCCTCTATTTTGTTACGCCACCTATTTTGTTTTTTTTTTTTTAATTTTTATTCAAACTGCTATTGCCTCCTTTGAAGTGAATCAGTTACTATAGAAACAGTTGTACATGCAAACCTGAGTTGAATCCACTAGCACAGAATAAAAAAAATATCATTTGATTGAATAGTTTGAATTGCTGGAATAACGAAATGTGAAAATTGATGTGTTGGCTAAAATTCATGCCTTGCCTAGATTCAATATGCGATGTAAATAGTGAAATGTTATAGGTTGATAATAAAGAAACAAATAGCAATGTTTTACGCATGCTTAATCCCATCTAATGTTATCACTGAGTTATGTATTTTATTGAATTGCTCTTCCAGTGAAAGGATGTATGTAAAGATTTGTAAGAAGAAAAATGTAAAGATTTATTTCACAGCAAAACTGCAAGTGATTCATCATTCCAGTAATTTGTATTAATTCAAAGCTACTGTATCAATTTACTGCAATAAATTGTCTTGTGTTGATAAACAGAACTTTATTGGGTCAAAGTTACCAACATTAGGATGTCTACATTTTCTTTCAGTGCTTTATATAAATTAAAGCAAGACCAGGCTGAGACTTTACAACTGATTTTTCAACAATTCCTTTCCTGGTTAATACGTTAGATTTATTTTTCAATTTTTTTTTTTTTTTTTAACAGATAAGAGTAGTTATAAGCAAATAGAAAATATACATGCACCACATAAAGAAATTTTCATACATTTTTAAACTACACCTCATCTTTCAGGATTATAAAAATTCTCAATTAATTGTCTTCCATATTGTGCTGTACTTGGTTTAAACAGGAATTGTACTGAGCGCTGTCTTAGCTAGTTGTGCTTTAACAACTAATTACTGTGACACTGAAAAAGAGGCTCTTTAAAAGTTTGCTCCAGCCTAAATACCCATAATGGTTTTTACAGGTGACAGAAGCCTTTCAAACAGCCAAAATCAGAGCTGACAGCTCACCTTCCATCAAGAACCATGCTAATGAGCTTTTGATGTCACTTCTGTGTGCACTACAGACCCCAGCTCTTCCAAAAACTGCTGCACCCAACCTCCTGTTCTGGTCTCCTCAGCTCTCGGCCTGTGCTGTTCTACCATTTAAATATCTAAGCCAAGCTGAAGTTATTAATCATATTTGATTATTTGTTTCACTCAAGAGCTGCTCAGAGTGAGACTATTAATTGCTATTATTGTGCTGAACTCAAAGAAAAATGTTCCAGTGGTTTCAAAGATCTTTGAATCAGGCCCAAAGGGCTTAAATTGGATCTAATTTATTCCTGGACTTTACTGACCCTCTGCACAGTGATGAATTTAACCTATCTTGAAATTACTAATTAAATAGGCCAAGAATATATTTTTAATGGCTTTTTCAATTTGAACTACACTGAAAAATAGCATCTGTAACATTTGGAAATTTTTCTGAAATCTTTTCTGGATCTATATTATGGTCTATGTACTTTTAAATAATTTTCTTTTTTTTTTTACATCAATCATATTTCTGATGCGGTAGATGACATTGATTATTATATGCTGATTAAAGAAAACACTTGCATGACAATGACTTTAAATTTTAAGATAAGGCAAACTGATAAAAATAGAAGGGCATAATTCAGGGAACAATTATCCACCTCAGGTGAAGGAGCTACACAGACTTAATTACAAAAATGTACAGAATGCATTACTGTCAATTAGAGCACACCCTGTGCAATTCATTAAAGCCCTCTCCTCTGTGCAGAAATGACAAATACTTCATTATGCCCTGGAGAAATGAGGAAGAACACAAAGGGGTAATGTCTGATGAAAAAGGGGCTGATCTGTTCATAACACAGAAGTATATTATATATATTATACATATATATTAAGGAATCTGGACGAAAGGGACAAAACTAGAAGAGGAAAAACTGCCTAAGGAGAAGTCTAATTTGTTTACAGAGGAGTTAGGATGATTTACTATGGTAATTAAGCTATTATTCAATGACAAAATGAAAAAAAAGAAGCAATTACTAAAGAAACCCCACTGACACTTGGCCTAAAAAGATACATACCTTGCCAAGAAAGGAAAAGGTAAAATAAACAGCGACCGAATTTTTTAAAATTGGTTTTATTTAAAACCAAAAGAACCAAGTTAGACCTGTTGCCATGTCATTTTTTAATTTCCTGATCTTCTCCATATTCTTCTCCTGCTGGACTGAAGTATCTCTCACAGTTCCCATACATAGACATAGAGACACCTTGACATAGTTTGGAAGAATCCTCCTCTTTTCTTTATCACTCTTTGAGTATTTAGTTTCATTTACTCGTACTGTTTTGAAATACAAATTTAAAAAAAAATATTTAAGGTAATATTCATGTTGTGCTACACAGTAGTTGTACTCTCATCAACATTTCTGTGGTTCTTGATTCAGGGGCAGAAACTTCAAATTTGCAATGGAGATTTTTGAAGGCATTTCATATGCCTTGGCTAAATTCCAAGTAACCAGCTGATTCCAGTAAAAAGTAATCTATTAATACTAAGATGAGATTTTCCTCTCCTTCTAAAATATGTCCAAATTCACTGCAGAATTAATCTAGGTAACTTTACGCCAGCATCTTTCAAGTCAGCAGGCACTCATCCAGCCCGGCACTGAAATCATATTATATCAAACAGAGGTAAGTCCCATGTGAAAACCATGATCCAGTGTAGGAAACCCCTGATCTCAAGCTCTTCTGTTTTAAGCCTACCTTGATAGTTATAGACTTTATTGTCTGTTACAAAACTTAAAAATTAGTATTGATTGCTTATAATCATTTTCCTGTTTTGACTTAAAACTTTACAAAATTATTTTGCAGTTTCCCCTCCTTTTGCATTCCAATTTTTTTCTCCCAAAGCTATTCTATGCTTTGCAATACCCTACTCAGACAAGCGATAATTATTTCCTATACACAGATTTACACATAACCTGCTTAATTTTAGTTACTAACCCTAATACACTGCTGTGAGGGTAAAGGATGAATGGAAAGTAAGTTTTCTAACTTGCTTGTTACAAGCAAACGTCAGCTAAATTCCAATTAAAGGCTCAGTTTAATTAGACAGGGGATTGCATATGAGTATCTAACTGCTATGACACCACGAAGGAACTCATTCTCCTTTTACCTATTCCAATATATATCAAAATGCAAATCAAAACAAATCACGTGTATGGCAGTGATTTAGATCCACTCGACTGCACTCCTAAGGAGAGGGAGGGAGATGCTGAAGCTGATCTGTTCCATTATTTTGCTAGTTCAGAAAACAGGTCCTCTGCACCATGCCAAAAAGCCTCTCAATAGGTCATACAATCAGGGGCAACGAACTGTGAATCGGCACAGGGGAGGAGAACACCTGTCCTTAAGACTTATTTTTTAATAAATAAACATTAACAACTAGCCAAGTCACGTGAAACAATACTGGAGTATTGCACAACATTCTATTCCTGAATCCTCATGGCAAATTCCATGACAGATAAGGATAGTCAGATTTATCAAAATCATTTCTAATACTGCAACATAACCAGATCAGCTGTAAATCCTTGCTTTCTACACCACACCATTTATTTTGACCATGCCACAGGTCAGGATTCAGCATCCCACCTTCAATAAAATTTCTGTGGCAACTGCACTGCAGCCCCACATGTGGATATTAGAAGTAACTGAAGTATAGACCACACCTGGAAATTCTGTCCTTAGCTTGTCTCACTCACATTCCAAATGCACAGAGGAAATGGATCCATTTGAACCAGAAGCATAGCAGTGGTCTGTATTTTCACCTTTACTGATTATAACACAGATACACAAACAGTCTTGGAATGCTAACGAACAGACAGGAATCTAAACTAAAAAAAAAAAAAAGGGGTGGGGTCACATCACTTTTCTTACATGACTGTTATGAATGCATACACCTAAGTTCAACCACATTCTTCCTCTCTATACTTTTTTTCTGCTGATCTAGGCATGACTCAGGTTTACCAGGAGCATTTTAAGACCACAGCTGATTCTTGCATCGCAAGAAAAGCTGAGACTAAGCTACTTAATTAGCTCATGATAAGTAAGAACTTAATAAAAATGAATGAGCACAAATGTCTGACAGAGAGGGAATACAGTACTGAATTTAAAGTATATCAAGGGTATCACTTTGTCACAGCACAAGTTCTGCAGTAATACTCTGGTAGATGTCATATTTCAGCATAATCAATAAACAATTCAAAACAAGAGCAATCAGTTCCTTTATCTGCCACAGTTCAGTCATTTCATATTCTAGGGCTACATACAGTACTTCTAGCAAAAGTTGTCTCCTGTAAAATCACCACCTAGGTCTACTTTAATAGGCAACAATTCATGAACAACTTGAATTGCGTATCTCTAGTGAAACTTCACAATACCCAGAGTTACTTAATTTTGCTACCATCTTCCAAGAACAACTGTATCACTAAAATCTCCAAATTTAAGTCTAGTCAAATCTCTTTAATCATTTTTTCCAGGAATTATTTCTCTTTTTTTACAAATTAATATAAGAGATAAATTATTTTCATTATGTGTAAACTAACTAAGAATGATCAGAACCTATTCAGCCTCATTTATTTATATTTACTGAAATTTAAATGCATAAGGATTACAAAAATGAATGTTTTGTGTGTTAATCTGTAACAGTTGTGTTGATACAGTGCTCCACAACAATTAGACTGGGGGGTTAATTCTGAAAATAGTGTATATTTAGTGGTTTGATGCTAACCCAAATAATTTTTGTTTTTAATTGGAAGTATATTTCCTTCTGGGAAACACAGACTGGGAAATTCTATGCTTTAGAAAAATCACATATATCCTTTTTTCTCCTCTCTGTTCAGGTATAGTTTATTCCTACTACCAGTGATTACAGATACATACAAGTACGAGTCTTAAAAGACCTAGCCAAAAGGTATGTGAATTTGCGGGAGTGTTTGTTGCAATACATGTAGCTGTGGAACTCTGGCCGGATGATCAAAGTGGTTCATCTTTTACCTATGAGATAAACCAATCTTTGCTAGCTGAAAAAGTGATCAAATTTGTAGTAACTTAGTTTCCTAGTCAGAAAGGTTGTTATAGCACGAGAGAAATCAGGCTCTTTATAATCTTGCCAAGCCAGAGGGAATGTTAAACAACCGTTTAATTTGGTTAGAACAAAAATCATGTATTACTAGTAAAACATACTGTTTTTATCTTACTGAATCCACTGTCAACAATACAGTATTTCCTGTACCAAGTTAAAGTCAGTCACTCTCATGCAAGTGTTTAGAAACATAGGCAGTTTAAAAGTAATTTTAGGCAATACTTTCTGCAACTGTTTCATTCTTATGTTTCCCCCCTCCAGTGCTGCTCCAGTGCCTTCTCACTCTATCCAAGAATTGAAAGATACTCTTTCCATGCTTTAGTTAAACAATTAGAATTTTAGTGTTTCATTGATTAAACTATGAGACTATTCTCAAAATAGTATGAACCAATGCAGTTAGTTGTTATTTCTACACTATGATACTGTTTGTCTCCCAGAACAATCCTCTGCTTTCAAGTACAAGTAAGATTTTGCTCAACTTGGAGACTATTTATTACTCAACCCGTTTTCTTTCCTGAATAATATTACAACACACTGTGTAGTTTTAGCAGGAGATACAATCTCACTCTGCAGAACTATTGAGATCTCCCTTCTTTGTCCACCTTGCATTGCTGGTGTCTGTAAGAGCCCAAACATTTGTGGTCCCAGCATCATTAAAAAAAAAAGTAAACTGATTTCTGTGATTTTAATGCAGAATGAAAAGCAAAACCGGCACATGAACAGAATTTCACCACTAAAAAGAATATACATGGAAGAAAGTCTGTACATGTTACCTGTGTCCCTAAGCAGAGGTAATGAAAATCATTCTACTGACTTATATGACTTTTGAATGTAATCTTGAACAATATTGTGGAGGTAACTGTTTAAGAATCACAGAACTGTAGAATCATTTAGGTTGGTAAATATCTTTAAGATCGTCAAACTCTGCTTCAATTGCATCAGGGTTGACAATTTGCTTATCTCTACCATTGAACTACACAGTCTGCCCATCACGACTTCCAGACTGCCACTGCTGACTTGTTCTTGAAGGCTAAAAGGTTTCACACCTTTTCAGGAGTGTGAAGGGGAAGTGCCTCTTAAAAAACCTAAATATAGGGACATTCTTTGGGAGTGTGTTTGTCTGTCTTTCCACTCATGTCAAACACAAGTTGGTAAGTTTGAGTTAAGTATAATTTTTTAAATTTATTAATTAATGGAACAATATCAGGGCCCACCCTGATAGGAGGGGAGGGTGGAATGGGACAGGGACATGATGACATGGGACCACACACATACATGTTTTAAAATAAAGTATACTTTAGGCCTGTACTTGCTATATTCAGTACAAGTGTCTTACAGCTGACATCAAAAACATAATTTCAGGTCTGAAGGAATATTAGGAGTAACAGGAGCAAAAATGGTGGTGTTGGGGATACAGGAACAGGAATTCTTGATCTAATGATAGCAAAAGGGATGAAAAGTGAAAAGGCATCATGATTTTCCTGTAGGTGTCTCATGTACCCACAGATAAGGCCACCATTTTCAGTGAAGATTTATCTTACAAGAGATGCAAAAGCAGAGGCTATCTGATAATTTTTCTGTTTATATCCAATTATTACCTATCAAAAATATTTCTGCTTTATCATGTTGCATGGCCATAGTCCACTAAACAGTCTAAGCAGAGAAACTCAATATGCTAAATTTATACCATAATTATACAGTTAGGAAAGCATGTAATTTTTACTCATTACAAAGAAAAGCAACCAAAGAGCTAAGATACTATTAAATCTCTAAGGCACATTACAAATAGTCATGTCAGTAATGTATTTTTATGTTGCAAAGAACAGCACTGAGCAATAGTTATGCTGAACTATGATTTGTTCATTAAATGATGAATCTTGTTCTATTAATTATATGAAACATTCTCTAGACAGACATGTTATTCAGGTTGGCTAACAGTGATATGTTTTATTAAAAAAACAATACAATTCAACTTGCAGAATGTATTTGACCAGGTTAAATTTATTCAGAAAGTAAAATATGCTTCCCTCTGTCATATGTAGTGTGAACTATTTTGTATTAAATTGAGAATGTTTAGACTTCAGAAAGGATACAGAATAGAACCCTAAATGAGTACAATATGTAAAAAAAAAAAAAATCATCACATTGAATATTTATCAGGAAAAATTATTTCTTCCCCAGATGAACACAGAATTTCTGAAGGGGATTAGGAAGCGTTATGGGAGAAATATTGCAAATGCATTAATTGAACACAAATGTGCCCTTTACTTCTTGACACTTCATTTGGAAAACACCAAGTAGGTATTAATTAAGATAACAAGTGACCCATACTTTTAATCTTTTGCTTTAATGACTGATGAAAATTTATAAACTTTAATGCTAATTCTTCACTGATGCAGAGCTAAATACACAAGAAGAGAATAACACAGACCTAATTTAGCTAGTAAAAATTTTCACTTTTGATTTCAACAAACATCTCAGAAACACAGGCAAAAAATAAAGTATTCCTTTGTTTCCTTTCTCTGGGAAATCTCACTGGGAAGCAGAAGACAATTGGTCAGTTTTACAGAAGAACTGTCAGCTGACGACAGGTTATTGGAAAGAGCTCTGCACTGTGTGTAGGAACTAGTATGCCTAAGGACATCTGTACCAAAATGAAGTCTCTACATTTATCTGGTTAAATTTTCCATTAGAAAGCTAGGTCCTACCTCCCTTCTAATTACAAAATTGATAAAATTAAAATTAATATGTTTTTATCAGCTGAAAGGGATGTGCCAGCTATTTCTACACATAACCTGTATTCCCTTGTCATTGACATACGGTTATTTATCTCAAGGATCAAGGGGAATAAATTACCCCTCCCGCAGTCACAGCAATTCAGTTGTGCCCTTTCTTTAAAGAACATAAACAAGACTTACATTGATAAGAGATATTCCTACATTTACAAAATGTTTACTTAAAACAACGACATATCAGATAATACCAAGTATTTTTCCAGTATTTGTATTGTGGTATCAGCTATATTTCTAAGGACTAAAGTTTCTAAATTGGAATAGAACACCATGGCTATAGAACTCTCTGAGATTGAAGGAAGGTGAGAAAGCCATTTTTGGAGCAGATCAGTATAAAATGACTCAAAAATAAGATTTATTTCCTTGTATAGTATAGTTTAGTAGACATCAGTTTATTGAGAGTTATCCCTGGCTCTCTAGATAACTAGTTCTCAGCATAAGTCTCCACATCCAAATTCACTACTTTAAGTGCCCACTGACCTTGATCCTCAAAATGCATCCTATTTTGCAGTTACCTTTTTACTCAAAGCAGTGGAATAACATTCGGGTTCCACCTTAGTGATGAAATTTTTGAGTACTATAACACTGTCCAAAGATAGATTCAACACCATCCAACTGCATCAGAAAGGTTCTAAACTTCAGTTATGTTTTTTGATATGGATAATTTCTTTCATCTTGTATTTATTTAGGGAAGACAGAGGCAGTTGGGAAATTAAAAATAAAAAAATGTGTAATATTGTTGCAAACCCCAGTAACCTAACTGTCGGTAGAAATGGTATCTTATCATTAAGAGACTCTTAGATGCTGCTGAGCATGGAATGGCTGAAGCAAGTGAACATTAGCACTTCCCATTGCCCTTTTCATAATGTCCACTATCAGCATTACCTCCAGGAAAACAGTCACATACCACATTAAAACATCATGGGCTACACTTGTAAGTAATTTGGCAAATGGCTGGTCTCTGTAGACCTTTGCCTGAATTTCTCAGTGATTTACATATTGCTAATAATTTTATTCAGCATGGAGATTTTCCTTACAATTAGTTCTTTTAAGTGCATCAGAGCTTTACAAGAAATATATTCATTTGACAGTTTTCTAATTGCTTTTTATGTTGTCATCTTTACACCAAAGGAGCTTTATGATCCAGAACCTCCAAAACAGTTTAATTTTTCCAAGAATTTCATATTAAAGGGCTGAGAACTGTGCTCAGATTAAAACAGCATAACTAATTTGAAGGCTCATAAAGTCTTCCCAATGTATCAGTTATGTCAGTCAGGAATTTTAAACACTTTACATGAAACTACACAAAAATATTAAAAACCAGAAGTTATCCTATGAAAGTAAAGATTTGCTTCATACTTAGTATCATTCATGTCATGATTACTGTCTAGATCAGGCTAGCCTGATCTCTATTGAAAATTTCTTAAACATAATACCAAAACACACTGTCAAAAAAGCAAGAAAACCTTTTCATATCCATATTAAATGATTGTGAGAGAATGAAATGCTATGGAAAACGGCTGACACATTGTAATAAAGGACTTTGCCAGTTATGGTAAACGGTATAGAGAGGCTAAGACCACCAAAGCCCAGCCGTCCTTCACCTGACTGCAACTTTGGGCTGGGCCTTAAGCTGCCTCACGCAACTTGAGATACCATAAAGGTGACACTATTGTTCAGTCACCCCTGGTCCTGGGACAAGGAAACAAGACTAAGGGAGGAGAACATGCCCACAAGAAAGCCAAACTCAGCAGCTCTCCTGAAAATCAGCTTGGGCCAGGCTCGGCCTGCGGGAGGCCCACTCTGTGTTCCAGCAGATCAGACATGGAGGAGGACAAGGTGAACCCCAACTCCCAGGCCCCCAGCCCCTTGCCCGGCTGGCCCCCGGAGCCTCTGGCTCCCGAGGTGGAAAAGGCACCAGGTTCTCCTGCTGGCAGTGAGGAGGTGCCATCGGCAGGGACAGAGAGCCCAGTCCCTGCCCCACCCAGCCTCCCTGGCCGCAGGCGGTCTCTGTGGGACTTTGTGTGGGGCATCGCCTGTGAGATCGTGCACAGGGCTCGGCTCGTGATCCAGGCATCTGGGCAGCAGCCAGAGGAACACAGGGACCTGGAGCAAAGCACGGCTGCAGAACTGGAAGCAGCAGCTCCAGCACAAAGGGAAGAGAGCCCCATCTGTGCCCCACAGAGCCCCTACTGCCCCCCGAGCCCCTCGCCAAGCCCGCAGGAGCTCTCCCTAGAAGAAGCCAGTAGCTACCACAAGCTCTCCGATTGGGATGAATGCACAGAGGAAGAGCTGTCCCACGGCAATGTCGGTAGCTACCAGGAGGCATCTGATTGGGAAGAGTCCATGGGCCAAGAGCGTTCTGAAGAGGAGCACTCCAATGGCCAGGAGGTGTCCAGAGGGAATGGGAAGAGACCCTCGGTGCAGTCCAGCTGGGAAGATGACAGCGACCAAGAGCTGGGCAGCTGGGAACAGAGCACTGGGGACAAGCCCTTGCCGCACGAGGACGATGAGTGGGACGGAGTGAGCGTCCTCGAGCTCTGCGAAGAAGAAGGCAGAGAGCGAAGACTGGGAGGGTTGGCAGGAGGCGGGCTCCCCTTGCCCGTCCCTCGCGAGGCTTGGGTTGAGAACTGGGCATCTGAGCCCCGTGCCTCGCCTCCCCATCCGGAAGCCCTGGCCCCCACGGGACACACGGCCTCTCCTGCCTTTGAGAAGCAGCTGCCAGAGGCAGGGACACAGAGCCCGGTGCCCGCCCGGCGCCGCCGCCGCCCCAAGCTCTCCCTTTTCCAGCGGCGAAACCAGACCCCGATCGAGCAGCTGGGTCGCCCCACAAAACGCGGCTCCATCCTCAGGCGGGCGCTGCGCAGCCTGTTCTGCTGCCCCTGCCTGGCGCCACAGCCCAAGGATTAGGGCCCGCGGCCTTTCGCTCTTCGCTCCTTTCCACGCAGCCCGGCACGTGGCCGGCTCCCTGGGCTGGCAGCACACGTTGCCGGCTCACGCTGAGCTCCTCCTCCAGCAGCACCTGCAAGTCCTTCTCCTCAGCCCCTGCCCCGCTCAGCTGCGTGTCCCCCACAAAGCCCGTGCTGAGCTGGAGCTCCACCCTTCTCTCTGCCTCACTGGCAAAGCCGTTCAAGAGCCCCGGGGCCAAGGGCAGAGCCCTCCCTGAGGGACACCCCTCGTCCCCGGCCTCCACCTGGACGTGGAGCCACTGGGCACAACTCCCCGGCTGCGTCCATCGGGCCAATTCCTGTCGCCCCGCACAGCCCGCCCTCCAAAGCCAGGCCTCTGCAGCCTGGGGCTCGGCGTGTCTGTCCTGTGGCACTGGGCCTCACGGGGGCTCTGGGCACATCAGCGCTGCCACAGACTGCAGTGTTATGGCTCATGGCTTAGACACTGCTAGCAGGGAGCGTTGCCCACCATGGCAGAACTGTATCAAGACGCTGAGACCACCCAAGCCATCCTTCGCCCGACTCCAACTTTGGGCTGGGCCTTAAGCTGCCTCACACAACATGAGATACCATAAAGGTGACACTATTGTTCAGTCACCCCTGGTCCTGGGACAAGGAAACAAGACTAAGGGAGGAGAACATGCCCACAAGAAAGCCAAACTCAGCAGCTCTCCTGAAAATCAGCTTGGGCCAGGCTCGGCCTGCGGGAGGCCACAGCACACCGGCTCGGCTGCTGAGGCCACCTTTGCTCACGCTGCCCCGCAACCAAGAAGGGAGGGAGGAGGGTTTTGGGGCTGTGGCGTAACCTCTGGGCACAAGCAGTGAACACCCATCCTCCCTGACACAGCCTGGCTCAGCTCTTAAAGCCCCCCAGCCCGGGAAGGCCACATCCACGGGACATTCCCGTCAGGGGCAGCTGAGCAGGTGCCATCATCCATCAAAGACCCTCAAAGCGCTCCCCAAACTCATTGCTGAGGCTTTGCACCACAGCACTGCCCGTGAGGCAAAGGGATGCAACAGATCCACAGTCTGCTCTAAGAGACTGTCCCAAACTTGCCCCCGCCAGGGGAGCCACCTGGGCCTTCCCAGCCGGCCCAAGTGAATTTCGATGCGCTGAACTCCTTGTTTGTGAGGGACCCTCAGCACCAAGAATTTCTGAGGGAAGAGCATTCACGAGATGCCACTGGGATCCATAGAGTGGTGAGGTTCCCTACTTAATGTGTCTCTGTCTCTCTCTTTCTCTCCCCCCCCCTCTTTTCTATTTCCCTCTCTCTCTCTCCCTCCCTCTCTCTCTTTCTTTCCCTCTCTCTCAGTCTCTCATTTACAGTGAAATAAAACCCATACTATTGACTTTGGCATACGGGCTCATTGGCACCCTAATTCGGGCAGAGGCACTTCTCATCATTTTAATAACAGGATCAGAACATGGGGCTAGAAGCCCCCCAGTCCGGGGGCTGCTCCATGCCACTTCCAGTGGCCCTTTGTGACGCAGGCGCCTTGCGTCAGGGCCCTGGCTGACGCGGGACACTGTGATGCCCAGAGGCCTTTGTGACACGGCGGAGCCACGCCCCGCAGGGGGTATATAAGGGGCGCAGGGCCCTGCGTTGCCCAGTCCCAGGAGAGCCGCTTGCTCAGGAGGAAGCAGCTCCCAGGATCCCACTCTGCGTTCCAGGAGATCAGACATGGAGGAGGACAAGGTGAACCCCAACTCCCAGGCCCCCAGCCCCTTGCCCGGCTGGCCCCCGGAGCCTCTGGCTCCCGAGGTGGAAAAGGCACGGGCTTCTCCTGCTGGCAGTGAGGAAGTGCCATCGGCAGGGACAGAGAGCCCAGTCCCTGCCCCACCCAGCCTCCCTGGCCGCAGGCGGTCTCTGTGGGACTTTGTGTGGGGCATCGCCTGTGAGATCGTGCACAGGGCTCGGCTCGTGATCCAGGCATCTGGCCAGCAGCCAGAGGAACACAGGGACCTGGAGCAAAGCACGGCTGCAGAACTGGAAGCAGCAGCGCCAGCACAAAGGGAAGAGAGCCCCATCTGTGCCCCACAGAGCCCCTACTGCCCCCCGAGCCCCTCGCCAAGCCCGCAGGAGCTCTCCCTAGAAGAAGCCAGTAGCTACCACAAGCTCTCCGATTGGGATGAATGCACCGAGGAAGAGCTGTCCCACGGCAATGTCGGTAGCTACCAGGAAGCATCTGATTGGGAAGAGTCCATGGGCCAAGAGCGTTCTGAAGAGGAGCACTCCAATGGCCAGGAGGTGTCCAGAGGGAATGGGAGGAGGCCCTCAGTGCAGTCCAGCTGGGAAGATGACAGCGACCAAGAGCTGGGCAGCTGGGAACAGAGCACTGGGGACAAGCCCTTGCCGCACGAGGACGATGAGTGGGACGGAGTGAGCGTCCTCGAGCTCTGCGAAGAAGAAGGCAGAGAGCGAAGACTGGCAGGGTTGGCAGGAGGCGGGCTCTCCTTGCCCGTCCCTCGCGAGGCTTGGGTTGAGAACTGGGCATCTGAGCCCCGTGCCTCGCCTCCCCATCCGGAAGCCCAGGCCCCCATGGGACACACGGCCTCTCCTGCCTTTGAGGAGCAGCTGCCAGAGGCAGGGACACAGAGCCCGGTGCCCGCCCGGCGCCGCCGCCGCCCCAAGCTCTCCCTTTTCCAGCGGCGAAACCAGACCCCGATCGAGCAGCTGGGTCGCCCCACGAAACGCGGCTCCATCCTCAGGCGGGCGCTGCGCAGCCTGTTCTGCTGCCCCTGCCTGGCGCCACAGCCCGAGGATTAGGGCCCGCGGCCGGCGCCAGCCCGGGCCCCGCAGATGGCGGCCGGCCCGCAGCCTGCCCAGCGTCCCGAGGCAGCCTCACGGGCTGCCTTTGCCTGGACACGTCCCTGCAGCCTCAGCAGGCCCCGGCTGATTTGGACCATCCCAACCGGGTCTCCTCAAGACCAAAGATTCCCCGCGTGGCCAGCCCCAAACCAGCACACCCGTGGCGGACACTCGGTGTAAATAGAAAAAATAATTAAGCAGAAGAAAAGAAAAGAAAAAGAACAAAAAATAATAGGAATAGGAATAAGCATAGGAAGAAGAAAAACGAGTAAGAATAAAAATAATTACAGGATTAAGAATAAGAAAACAAAGAATAGGAATGAGAATAAGAAAAAAGAATAAGTTGATGTAGAAGAAGAAACAGAAGTAGAAGTTAAGAAGAAGAAGAATAGCGATAAGAAGTAGAAGAAGTAGAAGGAGTAGAAGAATAGCGAGAAGAAGTAGAAGAATAGCGTTAAGAAGAAGTAGAAGAAGTAGAAGAATAGCGATAAGAAGAAGTAGAAGTAGAAGAAGAAGAAGAAATAGTAGTACTATCAAATTATTATCTTCTTTCCTATTTCTTTCCATCTCTCTCCCTCACATTTCTTGTTAAATAAAACCCCTGTTAAATGAAATCTGGATGTTGTCATCCTATGGCCTCACTTGCAGCTCAATTTGGGCACAGGCGTCTCTCCCTAAGCCAATGGGAACACATTCTCTGCCCAGCCTGTCTTCATAGCACAGGTGCTCCAGCTCTCTGAGGTTTTCCACCGCTCTCCTCTGAACTCATTCTAGCAGCTCCATGTCCTTCTTATGCTGGGGCCCCCAGACACAGATGTAGTGCTCCAGGTGGGCTCTCAAAAGCTGGACTGGAGGGCCACAATCGCCTCCCCTGACCTGCTGCTCTTCGCTCCTTTCCACGCAGCCCGGCACGTGGCCGGCTCCCCGGGCTGGCAGCACACGTTGCCGGCTCACGCTGAGCTCCTCTTCCAGCAGCACCTGCAAGTCCTTCTCCTCAGCCCCTGCCCCGCTCAGCCGCGTGTCCCCTGCAAAGCCCGTGCTGAGCTGGAGCTCCACCCTCTCTCTGCCTCACTGGCAAAGCCGTTCAAGAGCCCCGGGGCCAAGGGCAGAGCCCTCCCTGAGGGACACCCCTCGTCCCCGGCCTCCACCTGGACGTGGAGCCACTGGGCACAACTCCCCGGCTGCGTCCATCGGGCCAATTCCTGTCGCCCCGCACAGCCTGCCCTCCAAAGCCAGGCCTCTGCAGCCTGGGGCTCGGCGTGTCTGTCCTGTGGCACTGGGCCTCACGGGGGCTCTGGGCACATCAGCGCTGCCAGAGACTGCAGTGTTAGGGCTCATGGCTTAGACACTGCTAGCAGGGAGCTTTGCCCACCATGGCAGAACTGTATCAAGACGCTGAGACCACCCAAGCCGTCCTTCACCCGACTCCAACTTTGGGCTGGGCCTTAAAAGCTGCCTCACGCAACTTGAGATACCAGAAAAGTGACACTATTGTTCAGTCACCCCTGGAGCTGGGACAAGGAAACAAGACTAAGGGAGGAGAACGTGCCCACAAGAAAGCCAAACTCAGCAGCTCTCCTGAAAATCAGCTTGGGCCAGGCTCGGCCTGCGGGAGGCCACAGCACACCGGCTCGGCTGCTGAGGCCACCTTTGCTCACGCGGCCCGGCAACCAAGAAGGGAGGGAGGAGGGTTTTGGGGCTGTGGCGTAACCTCTGGGCACAGGCAGTGAACACCCATCCTCCCTCACACAGCCTGGCTCAGCTCTTAAAGCCCCCCAGCCCGGGAAGGCCACATCCACGGGACATTCCCGTCAGGGGCAGCTGAGCAGGTGCCATCATCCATCAAAGACCCCCAAAGCGCTCCCCAGACTCATTGCTGAGGCTTTGCAGCACAGCACTGCCCGTGAGGCAAAGGGATGCAACAGATCCACAGTCTGCTCTAAGAGACTGTCCCAAACTTGCCCCCGCCAGGGGAGACACCTGGGCCTTCCCAGCCGGCCCAAGTGAATTTCGATGCGCTGAACTCCTTGTTTGTGAGGGACCCTCAGCACCAAGAATTTCTGAGGGAAGAGCATTCACGAGATGCCACTGGGATCCATAGAGTGGTGAGGTTCCCTACTTAATGTGTCTCTGTCTCTCTCTTTCTCTCCCCCCACCTCTTTTCTATTTCCCTCTCCCTCTCTCCCTCCCTCTCTCTCTGTCTTTCCCTCTCTCTCAGTCTCTCATTTACAGTCAAATAAAACCCATACTATTGACTTTGGCATACGGGCTCGTTGGCACCCTAATTCGGGCAGAGGCACTTCTCATCATTTTAATAACAGGATCAGAACATGGGGCTAGAAGCCCCCCAGTCCGGGGGCTGCTCCATGCCACTTCCAGTGGCCCTTTGTGACGCAGGCGCCTTGCGTCAGGGCCCTGGCTGACGCGGGACACTGTGATGCCCAGAGGCCTTTGTGACACGGCGGAGCCACGCCCCGCAGGGGGTATATAAGGGGCGCAGGGCCCTGCGTTGCCCAGTCCCAGGAGAGCCGCTCGCTCAGGAGGAAGCAGCTCCCGGGATCCCACTCTGCGTTCCAGCAGATCAGACATGGAGGAGGACAAGGTGAACCCCAACTCCCAGGCCCCCAGCCCCTTGCCCGGCTGGCCCCCGGAGCCTCTGGCTCCCGAGGAGGAAAAGGCACGGGCTTCTCCTGCTGGCAGTGAGGAAGTGCCATCGGCAGGGACAGAGAGCCCAGTCCCTGCCCCACCCAGCCTCCCTGGCCGCAGGCGGTCTCTGTGGGACTTTGTGTGGGGCATCGCCTGTGAGATCGTGCACAGGGCTCGGCTCGTGATCCAGGCATCTGGGCAGCAGCCAGAGGAACACAGGGACCTGGAGCAAAGCACGGCTGCAGAACTGGAAGCAGCAGCTCCAGCACAAAGGGAAGAGAGCCCCATCTGTGCCCCACAGAGCCCCTACTGCCCCCCGAGCCCCTCGCCAAGCCCGCAGGAGCTCTCCCTAGAAGAAGCCAGTAGCTACCACAAGCTCTCCGATTGGGATGAATGCACAGAGGAAGAGCTGTCCCACGGCAATGTCGGTAGCTACCAGGAAGCATCTGATTGGGAAGAGTCCATGGGCCAAGAGCGTTCTGAAGAGGAGCACTCCAATGGCCAGGAGGTGTCCAGAGGGAATGGGAAGAGACCCTCGGTGCAGTCCAGCTGGGAAGATGACAGCGACCAAGAGCTGGGCAGCTGGGAACAGAGCACTGGGGACAAGCCCTTGCCGCACGAGGACGATGAGTGGGACGGAGTGAGCGTCCTCGAGCTCTGCGAAGAAGAAGGCAGAGAGCAAAGACTGGCAGGGTTGGCAGGAGGCGGGCTCTCCTTGCCCGTCCCTCGCGAGGCTTGGGTTGAGAACTGGGCATCTGAGCCCCGTGCCTCGCCTCCCCATCCGGAAGCCCTGGCCCCCACGGGACACACGGCCTCTCCTGCCTTTGAGGAGCAGCTGCCAGAGGCAGGGACACAGAGCCCGGTGCCCGCCCGGCGCCGCCGCCGCCCCAAGCTCTCCCTTTTCCAGCGGCGAAACCAGACCCCGATCGAGCAGCTGGGTCGCCCCACGAAACGCGGCTCCATCCTCAGGCGGGCGCTGCGCAGCCTGTTCTGCTGCCCCTGCCTGGCGCCACAGCCCGAGGATTAGGGCCCGCGGCCGGCGCCAGCCCGGGCCCCGCAGATGGCGGCCGGCCCGCAGCCTGCCCAGCGTCCCGAGGCAGCCTCACGGGCTGCCTTTGCCTGGACACGTCCCTGCAGCCTCAGCAGGCCCCGGCTGATTTGGACCATCCCAACTGGGTCTCCTCAAGACCAAAGATTCCCCGCGTGGCCAGCCCCAAACCAGCACACCCGTGGCGGACACTCGGTGTAAACAGAAAAAATAATTAAGCAGAAGAAAAGAAAAGAAAAAGAACAAAAAATAATAGGAATAGGAATAAGCATAGGAAGAAGAAAAACGAGTAAGAATAAAAATAATTACAGGATTAAGAATAAGAAAACAAAGAATAGGAATGAGAATAAGAAAAAAGAGTAAGTTGATGTAGAAGAAGAAATAGAAGTTAAGAAGAAGAAGAATAGTGATAAGAAGTAGAAGAAGTAGAAGAATAGCAAGAAGAAGTAGAAGAAGTAGAAGAATAGCGAGAAGAAGTAGAAGAATAGCGATAAGAAGAAGTAGAGGAAAAAGAATAGGGATAAGAAGAAGTAGAAAAAGAAGTAGAAGAAGAAGAAGAAGAAATAGTAGTACTATCAAATTATTATCGTCTTTCCTATTTCTTTCCATCTCTCTCCCTCACATTTCTTGTTAAATAAAACCCCTGTTAAATGAAATCTGGATGTTGTCATCCTATGGCCTCATTTGCAGCTCAATTTGGGCACAGGCGTCTCTCCCTAAGCCGATGGGAACACATTCTCTGCCCAGCCTGTCTTCACAGCACAGGTGCTCCAGCTCTCTGAGGTTTTCCACCGCTCTCCTCTGAACTCATTCTAGCAGCTCCATGTCCTTCTTATGCTGGGGCCCCCAGACACGGATGTCGTGCTCCAGGTGGGCTCTCAAAAGCTGGACTGGAGGGCCACAATCACCTCCCCTGAGCTGCTGCTCTTCGCTCCTTTCCACGCAGCCCGGCACGTGGCCGGCTCCCCGGGCTGGCAGCACACGTTGCCGGCTCACGCTGAGCTCCTCCTCCAGCAGCACCTGCAAGTCCTTCTCCTCAGCCCCTGCCCCGCTCCGCTGCGTGTCCCCCTCAAAGCCCGTGCTGAGCTGGAGCTCCACCCTCTCTCTGCCTCACTGGCA
Source organism: Monarcha castaneiventris obscurior (assembly GCA_026261815.1). Lineage (NCBI taxonomy): Eukaryota > Metazoa > Chordata > Aves > Passeriformes > Monarchidae > Monarcha > Monarcha castaneiventris. The sequence continues at coordinate 3,281,738 of JAMPIT010000040.1, forward strand.
AAGCCGTTCAAGAGCCCCGGGGCCAAGGGCAGAGCCCTCCCTGAGGGACACCCCTCGTCCCCGGCCTCCACCTGGACGTGGAGCCACTGGGCACAACTCCCCGGCTGCGTCCATCGGGCCAATTCCTGTCGCCCCGCACAGCCCGCCCTCCAAAGCCAGGCCTCTGCAGCCTGGGGCTCGGCGTGTCTGTCCTGTGGCACTGGGCCTCACGGGGGCTCTGGGCACATCAGCGCTGCCACAGACTGCAGTGTTAGGGCTCATGGCTTAGACACTGCTAGCAGGGAGCTTTGCCCACCATGGCAGAACTGTGTCAAGACGCTGAGACCACCCAAGCCCAGCCGTCCTTCACCCGACTCCAGCTTTGGGCTGGGCCTTAAGCTGCCTCACGCAACTTGAGATACCATAAAGGTGACACTATTGTTCAATCACCCCTGGTCCTGGGACAAGGAAACAAGACTAAGGGAGGAGAACGTGCCCACGAGAAAGCCAAACTCAGCAGCTCTCCTGAAAATCAGCTTGGGCCAGGCTCGGCCTGCGGGAGGCCACAGCACACCGGCTCGGCTGCTGAGGCCACCTTTGCTCACGCTGCCCCGCAACCAAGAAGGGAGGGAGGAGGGTTTTGGGGCTGTGGCGTAACCTCTGGGCACAGGCAGTGAACACCCATCCTCCCTGACACCGCCTGGCTCAGCTCTTAAAGCCCCCCAGCCCGGGAAGGCCACATCCACGGGACATTCCCGTCAGGGGCAGCTGAGCAGGTGCCATCATCCATCAAAGACCCTCAAAGCGCTCCCCAAACTCATTGCTGAGGCTTTGCACCACAGCACTGCCCTTGAGGCAAAGGAATGCAACAGATCCACAGTCTGCTCTAAGAGACTGTCCCAAACTTGCCCCCGCCAGGGGAGGTACCTGGGCCTTCCCAGCCGGCCCAAGTGAATTTCGATGCGCTGAACTCCTTGTTTGTGAGGGACCCTCAGCACCAAGAATTTCTGAGGGAAGAGCATTCACGAGATGCCACTGGGATCCATAGAGTGGTGAGGTTCCCTACTTAATGTGTCTCTGTCTCTCTCTTTCTCTCCCCCCACCTCTTTTCTATTTCCCTCTCTCTCTCTCCCTCCCTCTCTCTCTTTCTTTCCCTCTCTCTGTCTCTCATTTACAGTGAAATAAAACCCATACTATTGACTTTGGCATACGGGCTCGTTGGCACCCTAATTCGGGCAGAGGCAATTCTCATCATTTTAATAACAGGATCAGAACATGGGGCTAGAAGTCCCCCCGTCCGGGGGCTGCTCCATGCCACTTCCAGTGGCCCTTTGTGACGCAGGCGCCTTGCGTCAGGGCCCTGGCTGACGCGGGACACTGTGATGCCCAGAGGCCTTTGTGACACGGCGGAGCCACGCCCCGCAGGGGGTATATAAGGGGCGCAGGGCCCTGCGTTGCCCCGTCCCAGGAGAGCCGCTTGCTCAGGAGGAAGCAGCTCCCGGGATCCCACTCTGCGTTCCAGCAGATCAGACATGGAGGAGGACAAGGTGAACCCCAACTCCCAGGCCCCCAGCCGCTTGCCCGGCTGGCCCCCGGAGCCTCTGGCTCCCGAGGAGGAAAAGGCACGGGCTTCTCCTGCTGGCAGTGAGGAGGTGCCATCGGCAGGGACAGAGAGCCCAGTCCCTGCCCCACCCAGCCTCCCTGGCCGCAGGCGGTCTCTGTGGGACTTTGTGTGGGGCGTCGCCTGTGAGATCGTGCACAGGGCTCGGCTCTTGATCCAGGCATCTGGGCAGCAGCCAGAGGAACACAGGGACCTGGAGCAAAGCACGGCTGCAGAACTGGAAGCAGCAGCTCCAGCACAAAGGGAAGAGAGCCCCATCTGTGCCCCACAGAGCCCCTACTGCCCCCCGAGCCCCTCGCCAAGCCCGCAGGAGCTCTCCCTAGAAGAAGCCAGTAGCTACCACAAGCTCTCCGATTGGGATGAATGCACAGAGGAAGAGCTGTCCCACGGCAATGTCGGTAGCTACCAGGAGGCATCTGATTGGGAAGAGTCCATGGGCCAAGAGCGTTCTGAAGAGGAGCACTCCAATGGCCAGGAGGTGTCCAGAGGGAATGGGAGGAGACCCTCAGTGCAGTCCAGCTGGGAAGATGACAGCGACCAAGAGCTGGGCAGCTGGGAACAGAGCACTGGGGACAAGCCCTTGCCGCACGAGGACGATGAGTGGGACGGAGTGAGCGTCCTCGAGCTCTGCGAAGAAGGCGGCAGAGAGCGAAGACTGGCAGGGTTGGCAGGAGGCGGGCTCCCCTTGCCCGTCCCTCGCGAGGCTTGGGTTGAGAACTGGGCATCTGAGCCCCGTGCCTCGCCTCCCCATGCGGAAGCCCAGGCCTCCATGGGACACACGGCCTCTCCTGCCTTTGAGGAGCAGCTGCCAGAGGCAGGGACACAGAGCCCGGTGCCCGCCCGGCGCCGCCGCCGCCCCAAGCTCTCCCTTTTCCAGCGGCGAAACCAGACCCCGATCGAGCAGCTGGGTCGCCCCACGAAACGCGGCTCCATCCTCAGGCGGGCGCTGCGCAGCCTGTTCTGCTGCCCCTGCCTGGCGCCACAGCCCGAGGATTAGGGCCCGCGGCCGGCGCCAGCCCGGGCCCCGCAGATGGCGGCCGGCCCGCAGCCTGCCCAGCGTCCCGAGGCAGCCTCACGGGCTGCCTTTGCCTGGACACGTCCCTGCAGCCTCAGCAGGCCCCGGCTGATTTGGACCATCCCAACCGGGTCTCCTCAAGACCAAAGATTCCCCGCGTGGCCAGCCCCAAACCAGCACACCCGTGGCGGACACTCGGTGTAAACAGAAAAAATAATTAAGCAGAAGAAAAGAAAAGAAAAAGAACAAAAAATAATAGGAATAGGAATAAGCATAGGAAGAAGAAAAACGAGTAAGAATAAAAATAATTACAGGATTAAGAATAAGAAAACAAAGAATAGGAATGAGAATAAGAAAAAAGAATAAGTTGATGTAGAAGAAGAAACAGAAGTAGAAGTTAAGAAGAAGAAGAATAGCGATAAGAAGTAGAAGAAGTAGAAGGAGTAGAAGAATAGCGAGAAGAAGTAGAAGAATAGCGTTAAGAAGAAGTAGAAGAAGTAGAAGAATAGCGATAAGAAGAAGTAGAAGTAGAAGAAGAAGAAGAAATAGTAGTACTATCAAATTATTATCTTCTTTCCTATTTCTTTCCATCTCTCTCCCTCACATTTCTTGTTAAATAAAACCCCTGTTAAATGAAATCTGGATGTTGTCATCCTATGGCCTCACTTGCAGCTCAATTTGGGCACAGGCGTCTCTCCCTAAGCCAATGGGAACACATTCTCTGCCCAGCCTGTCTTCATAGCACAGGTGCTCCAGCTCTCTGAGGTTTTCCACCGCTCTCCTCTGAACTCATTCTAGCAGCTCCATGTCCTTCTTATGCTGGGGCCCCCAGACACAGATGTAGTGCTCCAGGTGGGCTCTCAAAAGCTGGACTGGAGGGCCACAATCGCCTCCCCTGACCTGCTGCTCTTCGCTCCTTTCCACGCAGCCCGGCACGTGGCCGGCTCCCCGGGCTGGCAGCACACGTTGCCGGCTCACGCTGAGCTCCTCCTCCAGCAGCACCTGCAAGTCCTTCTCCTCAGCCCCTGCCCCGCTCAGCGGTACACCTAATTGTCTACAGCAGCTGATGCTGCCTGTAGCTTTTATCATCTTAATTGCAGAAACCAGTGAAAATTCCTCCAATCAATAAAATTAAGAAAGTGTAGGAGATAGTTTACCGATGTGTGTCTACAGCCCTGGATTTTGTGTCTTTTCATTAAGTTTTATGTGCTACCTTTTGTAATGACATAACACAGAAGAACTCTAAAACTGAGCTAACCAGAACGCAGTACATTTGAGCACTGCTGGCTATGCCAATCTTTGCTGGAGCTAAATAATTCTGTTTCCAGACAACACTCAGATCTGACCAATACAAGCTATTTTTAAATGCAGAACACACATTACTTACAAAGATAATTGTAAGTACTATGGACTTACAAAAAAAACTTTTCCCCCCACTCAATGCTCTTCAAGTTTAGAATTGCCTTATTCAACAAACGTAGTTCACTGGGTGATTGCAAACTGCCAGAAGATTCCAAGTACACTTCAAGAGCTGTTCAGATGCACCAAAAGCTCTGAAAACTGTTTTTCTTAGATCTGTATTTGTACACAGTTTTTTCAAATTATATTCCAGAATTGCTTCGTCTGTGAGAAATTTAGGCTACGTATTTTCTAGTTAAAGGCATTATCAGCATTGCATAAGGACAAAAAACTGTTTTGCAAAGGAATGGGATGCAGAAAGTGACTTTCCAAACTGAAAAGGATTTTAATGACTTGAAATATCCTCTAAGTAGTCTTCTCAGGATAGTAATTTCACAACACAAACAGGGAAAATGTTACCATTTAAAATTAATAACCGTGAGAATAAAGCCAAAATGTCTTGTTCCGGTAACTTGATGTAAAAAAAAGGAACATTATGCAATGTTGAAATTCCTCTTTTTCTTTCCCATCTTTAGGGGTTTTGTTCAAAATTTTATTTGAAGAAAATGTTTCATTGAATGCAATGTTTTTCTTTCCCAATCCCAGTAGCTACTCTTTCAGCACCAGCATTTTTGCAGCGGTGATTTTGATGAGGTTTTAACTCACAACTCTGTTACTGAGATTATTCATGTGAAAGGCCACCACACCACAATATATTTTTGCCATTTTTAAAATGCCATTGATATTTAAAAACCAAACACTTATTTCAAAACTTCTTTCAGATTGTTTCAAACAACTGTTGCTACTCCTTGAAAGATCAGCACTATCATCCTCGTGTGAGGACATCACAAGGGTGGCCCAGACAAACACCAGAGAAACAAGGTGTCTTCCCTTTTGCCCATGCAACAGTTCCTTTTTTTTCCTCCTCCATTTTCTCTTCACCAATATTTATTTATACTTCAACTGAGGTTCACCTTTCAAACTACCAGGTCTGAAAACAGCTTAAGGTGAAACAGCTATTAAGCGATAACCTTCTTTTGCATCCTCTAGTTTTTGATAAGAAATAGTATTCTCTACCAAAATCACCCACACAGTTATTAGAAGAAAAAAAAAAAGTCTGTTTTTTGCAGTTTTTCTGATGGAACATCATGTAGCGGAAGAATTTCTACTTGTATCTGATTGCAAATGTAAACAAAAAGAATTTCATAGAATTAGATGACTAAGTAAGGCAAAATTCTCTATGCTTTAGAACATTACACAAATTTGCAACAATTACCTGGAGAAAAATTAACTTATTTCTTTAATTTGTGTCAACACTCTTGCACTTATGAGAAGCCAAACAATAACATAGCAAAATTTTAGGGGAAAATAAATCTGTTAAAAAAAAAGAAAAAGATTGCTAAGGAAGTTATTAAAAAGTAGGAAGCTTAGAAGAAAAAATCTATGGGAAACACCTGAAAAAACCTTTTAAAATGCTAACTGTTCAAGTTTCTACATATCATTAGTAAAACTGTAATTCTTAAACTGAAACAAGTATAAACCCCGAAACACAACCACATGGAGTATTTATGGACAGAAGAAATATTTTCTGGGCTTCCAGAATCATAGAATACTTCTTAAAAAAATGGCAGGCACAAAATAAGTGCCTGTAATTATAATAAGTTTCTTTGCTGTGGAAACTGCTACTCAGCAGTAAATAGAAGTAAAAACAATTATTCCCTGCCAAAAAAAATGCAGCTTTATATTTTATAATTCCATCAGTTTTATTAACAAGATAACAATATTTTTTTCTCGCAACTTTGAAAGCAGAACCATGTGAATTAATAGCTAATTCAGATTTAAAATTAATGAGCTTTACCATGTTGATTTCTTTCCAATTTTCTTGAATAAAATTTCCTTTAAATAGTCTTTCACATAATGCATAATCTTATAAGTCCCAATTGAGTAACAATGAAGTCTCGTTAGTCTTTGTCACCTCATAATCATTCATGCTGCATTTTAAACAATGAACATAAATTGCTGGCTTGGGAAATTATTTTGGAGTTACGGAAGAATATGTGCCAGTTTAAGTTGTAGGTTGTTCTTGTAAAACATTTTATACTAAAGAAGTCTTACTGGCCATACGAGTGTTTTCTTATTACTTTTTTTTTCTGCTAAGTGTGGATTATTTCTGACATATGTTAAATCCTAACTGCCTACCTACTTTATAACAGCTCTATTTAAAACTAGCATTTTTCACAGAGGTGATAATGTAGATTTATGTATTTTAAAGGAACACTTCAAAGCAATTCAAAAGAAGAGAAAAAAGAAACCAAAACAGAACATGCAGAGGTATTTTTTCACAAAGAAGGAATTTCACAACATAAGTGCTTATTTTTCAAGGGATTTCTTTAATTTTTCCCATACCTCATTGTCAAGTCATCTGTTTCTGGCATTTTGACAGCATTTATAATGAAACTGGCCCCTTGTTTGTTGACCTACCAATTAAGCAATGCTAACAATTAAATCAGAATACAGCTCTGGGCAGTGGGCCAGCACAAATCTCACCTACTACTAGGCGCTGCTTTTGACTCATTTTGAGAATAGACTGCAGCTAAATATGTCATTAATGGATGTTTTACACTAAGATTCAATTCATGTCTTATCCTTCAGTACCACACATTCAATAATATCTTGTTTCATGTAGTTCACTATTTTGGCATCAGATTTACTGCTACATGGATCAGAACGTGTTTTCCAAATCCAGTCAATGTCCATCATTAAATGCAGAAAGAGAATTGACACCATATTGCAGTATTAACTGCCTGTAATAGGCAAAGTGCTTACTTCAGATTTGGAGGGAGAGCAGATAGCAAGCAAATTTTACAGAGACAAAGCCAGAAGATTAATTAACTCTTTGGTTTACCACAGAAGTTATGCTATCAGGGAGAAGGTGAAATGTCAGAAATTCACAAGGCTTTTGAGCAAAGAAGCTTTTAATTAAGGCTTCCACATTCTTGCAGATCATCTTAGACATGATTATATCTTTGCAAGAGTAGCTTCAGGTGTAGGCATCCTGAAGTTACATTTCATGAAGAGGGAGATTGAGACACGGTGCCGTAAGAAGCCTCCCATCAGGATTCTTTTCCCTCACTTGAGTATTTATTTTCCTGTACGTTAGCAGGGTATGAACAGACCTACTGATTAAAAATATGGGACTTCAGTTTTAAAAGTTTTGACTGAAATTTGAAAAATTATGAAATTTCTGTAACCTTAAATATAGAACCATGTTCTCTGATCAAATAATAATTAGCCCATGCAAAGACGCATCTGTTTTAACACACAACAGAAATTCCCCAGTACTTTAAACCCAGTAATTAGCTCCTTCCTGGGCAAAACAAAAAAGTTGAAATAGGTACCACTCCAGTTCTTAATGCCCCACATCCTTCATCCTAAGAGCACTGAAAGGTTTCAGTCTCTCATGAGAAACATCTTGTTTAGGCAGACAGTCTTCACACGGGAATCCAAACTATGACTCCTCCATGGAAGGACATGCCTCCCTGTAGACTAGAAAAACAGAGTCTGACATAAATGTTCTTGCATAATTTTCTTTTGTGAGGCCTAGGTAGAGCTCACCTTAGCAGGCAGACTTCTGGGCATTTCACTCTTCAGGAGCTTACTCCAAACATAGAATCACCACCTGAGATTACCTGAAAAGCACGGTATTTCATTAAAAGCTAAAGAGTTAGGAAGCCAGACTGAATTTTTAAAGTTTGGATTTACTGACTTACAGATTATTAGACATCTGACAAAAAAAAAAAAAAAAAAGACAAAAAAAAAACTTTACTAGTCTTAAAAGTATGAAATAAATAAAATGGAGACAAAACATTAATAAGTTTGAAATTCACAATTCACAGATACCTCAGTCACCTTTAAGCATTTATTTTTCTCTCACAAGATTTGTAGATCCTCAGGTCCCTCTCTGTCCCTAGATCTTAAAAAGCAGAAATTGAAGCTTCAGGATAAGAGTTCCCTGTTTCCACACAGGGGATCTGGAAATACAGAGATTTCAAGTCCCCTAGAGATATCTTGGAAACCTGCCCCATTATTACATATCCAAGATCATCAGTCCTGTGACAGGGACCTGAGAGGTTCAGGGAACCCCAGCTCTTGGGTCAAGTCAATTGCATAACCATGGTAGGGAACTTGAGACATAGTGGACACAGGAGAGATGAATGACCACAACCTCCTTCCGAAAAGACTGCCTAAAGCTGTAAAAGCCCAGATTTCCAGCAGAAAAAACATGAGAACGGTCAAGAATCCAGTAGCATTTGCTTTATTTTATTTTTAAATAGTTATCGTTTCGCAAGGCATTTAATGTAAAAGTAATAAGAAAGATATTTCACAAGAAAAGTCTTGTTTTGCTGCACAGTTCCCCACCTAGCTGTAGTTTAAAGGATCTGTTCCTGAATAGAGTTTCACCAGTTCTGTCATTCCCATATCCTTAAACATTTCAGAAGACAGTTTTCAAAGAACCAGGACCCCTTATTGAAACATCTCATGAAAAGAGGAAAAAAATCTTTATACAAGAGCTTGTAGTTACTAATAGGCTTCACTTTTAGTTAGTTAATGATCCAATTCAGCTGTGATCAAAGCACAACAGCTAGATAATTCAGGATAGAAAATGGAGTTAATTTACTTAGATATGATACTACTTTCTTAATGACTTTATTTCAATGGAGTTTCAATTGGTTATTAGGTTATTTTACTCATTAGTCCAACAAGATGTCTGCAGGCAATTAACGTGTCACTCCTCATGAAAACAGAACTTTTTTTTTCCAGAGGGATGTTTTTAAGATTTATATTACTGAGACTTTTTTAACAGTTTATGAAAAAAGTAATTAAACACTGAAGCTCAGTGAATTGGAAATTTATTTTTGTTTAGGGAACTGAATGAGTGTAATGAAAAAAAGTTACCATTAGCAAGAGCCATTTGTTGGTGCCTCATCTAGGTTTCCATTCTGATTGACAAACACGGATTTCCCTTACCTAGTCAGACACGGAATGTACACACTTAAAAGTCCAGACCACAAATTAAGACAGTCAGTTTTTGTAATAAAGTCATTCTCTCAAACAGCTAAGCCATATCTCTGAGCAGTGCTCAAGTCCTAGGAATAGTTAAAAAACATGAGCTGCAGCAATTACCATATCAGAATTTATCAGTTTGTATTCTAATATCAGTCACTTCACATTCTAATATAAGGATACTAGAGTTTTAGACAATTTATGGGGCGGAGACTCCAAAATGAGTTACTTCCCCTTAGTTTCCAGCTTCTTGCCCTCTATCAATATGGAGAGAAAAAAGGGAAGAGATGTGAGTGGAAAAAATGGTTTACTAAAAGAAAAGTGGCAACAACCAATATAACAGCAATAACCACTAGATACAAAACTGCTAAATCAACAAAGAAACAAAAAAATAAGATGGCGGCCCCTGGGTGAGCCCATGCGGCCCAGAGGACAAAGACAAGATGTCAGAGAAGCCCTCTTCCCCAGGCCACACGACCAAGAGAGATCAAAGGACACAGCACAGTAACCAAGCCTCCATGGCTCCAGAACTCCCTTCCTCCTAGTCAAACCAAACCAAAACCTGGATATTTTTTTTTTTTTTTTTTTTTTTTTCTGGAAGCAGTCAATGCTGCAGAAATGCTGGAAGAACCTTCCCAGCAACTGCACGGCCCATTTACCTCAGTGGCTGGAACTCATGGACCAGGCCCTCTCTCTCCCAACATGGATGGACTGGGGACAGCTGGACTTGTGTTCATAAGCTGCAAACCCCTCTCTGCAAACCTACATATTGTATTAACCGCTATAGGGATTTTTTTTATTTTTTAAACCAAGGGCAGCAGTAGGTCTTTTAGACTTCTTGTCTTGAATTAGCTCTCCTCTGGTTTCTAGGCTCTTAAGTATGCATTCCTCAAACCAGAATGCAGCAGTAGTGTTAGAAATGGACTTACTTTTAGATATAATTAAATGGGGACAAAGTCATCGAAGCCAAAGGAAACTGTTTGTTAGTAACGATTCACCTGAGCAGGACACGTACCTCCCCCGAGAGCTGAACACACACCCCCTCCAACAAAATGGCTGCTTTTTATACCCTTTCCCGGCTGGGGGTTGTCCCTGTCCCCATTGGATAGGTTCTTAGCAAATTACTTTCTCTCCCAACCGCCTATTCTTCTGTCCCCTCCCCTCTCATGCTTCTTCCTTTTGGTCAGTTCTTCAACCTCACCCATCTGCCAGCTCACAGCAGCACCCAACAAACCAACAGGAACAAATCCAAACCACAAACAGCAACACACAGAACCAACAACTTTCACTCTTTAACTTAGCAACGTTTTGGCTTCAGCAAAATATTACCTCATCTCTTACAGCAGAAAGCAGGATAAGTAGAGAAAGGGGAAGGCTTCAGCTGTGGCTTTGCAAACCTCATTACCTACAGGATAAGCAATTTAGACTACTCAGACATACTGGCCCTGGAGAAGTCAGGCAGAAATGCTTACTGGAGAGAAGCAGAATTAACTTACTCTTCTAAATGTATTTCCCAAGAGACAAGATCCCACAAACTTTATCAGCCTAGCGAAAGTGCACAAGAGTGGGTCAAACCAACTCGGAGGAAGAATAATGAGCTTGACAGCCAGCACTGCTGAGAAAGGCATACAGACAGCTATGGAGACAGCCAGGCTGACAGGCTTTTTTATTGTTTTGTTTTTAATGGTAGTCTGATAAAATAGGATGATCAAAGAAAAATTCACATTCATAAAGTCATTCTCTGACTCTCTGAACCCTCTTCGCTGTTATTTATGGCAAGATAGGAGGTCAATTCAGAGAGGTTTTAGTTGATGAAGAAAAGCTGCAGGAAGGATTTTCTTAATTCCAAGAAAGGGAAAGTTTTTTCTTAAAAGAAAATGACTGGGCACATCCTTCTTAAGAACTAAGAAGTTCCCAAAACATTTGATTTCTAAATGCAATTTTGCATAGGCAATTATTTTTTCTCCAACTCACAGTATTTGACTTTTTGTTTTATTTTTTAAAATAAGTCTTTTTAAAGGAATCCTTTGCTTTTGACCCAAATAGTAACACCACGTCTTATTCTGTGGTTGAAGAACACTTAATCTTATTTATCCAATGGGAGACTCATGGCAGTATGACCCTCCCGAAAAAACAATACTTCAAAAGAATTTCACAAATTTTCAGAAAGTTGAACTCAAGTTGAGAGTCTTTCAGGTATCACAAGATTAAACTTTTTCCCTCAGGTGCCCAGTACAGATGCAAATGCCATATGACCACTGCTGTATTATTTACATATTTACATATGACACTGCTGTATTATATTATTATTTACAAGATGCTAATTCTGATTCACAGGATTGTCTTAGGGTCAGATTAACCTTCTCCTGTGAAATTCTTTTTAACGTTGTGCCCAAATAAATGTTTAACATCATCGTTATGTTGTCATCAACCTTGAGAGTGTGAGGTATTTACCACATTATTCATGCAGTGCTTAGCACCTTACAGGACAGAAGTGAAATTTCAGCTTTTGCGATGAAAAGAAATGGAGTGCAAATGATCAGCTGGGAAAAAACGGACATTAAAATAAATAAATAAATAAATAAGTAAATAACATTCAGTTTAGTACTGTAAGGGATTAACTACCATGGGGAAAAAAAATCCAATTCTTTCCTATCCTAAATACTTCTGTAGGAAGTTAGGAACTTCAATATTTTAGGAATAGATGATATATTACTAACTTTTACTATCCCAGCTTTTAGGCTCAACAACCCTGTATGAAGTGCTTCATTTCTCTATGGCATGAGAGAAGTGTCAGATTCCCAAATTTCTTCATGTCATACCACTGTTATATTGTCATTCCACAAATGTTTCTTCTACAGGCAGAGCTTATAATTGTATTGACATCATCCTTCCAGCTGGTCCCACACAACCAGTAAGGGCAAAAGGTCAATTAGTGACCGACGTTAGCTAAAAACAAAAAGGGGCAGGGAGAGAGAAATTAAAAAGAAAGCTATTTCGGTTCTGTGCTGAAACCAATTTACTTGTATCCAAACACTGGCTTTCTCTCTCCCAGTCAAAACCAAAATAAAACTTCAGTCAGTCCTACAGATTCTCTAAAGATAGAGAAATAGAAGTAGGCTCTTTGAACCTGGGCCTCCCAAACACTGAATTAATGTATTAGCCAATTTCCCCCTCAAGCTAAGGAGGGTCATATCTAAATCTTTCCCTTTCTAGAATAGCTTATTCATTTTGCTACAGCCACTTTGAGGAAATTCATTTAAGTAGCAAAGGTTCTCTCTTTGGAGAAGAGTTCTTATAGTCCAGAGTATTCAAGTATTTTATCTTAAAAATGCAATAAGTAAATATGCACAGAGCCCCTACAAAATCCAACCCAGACTGGAAGTGATTGTCTTCACAAAGGGATCAGGTAACACCATTTATCTATGAAGACTAGACAATGAATGAAACATTCTCTCTTGCCTCTGAGCTATTTTCTGAACAGCATCTGGTGTCATGAATATAGTGAACAAAAAAGGCTTAAGGAGAAAATGCATTCCAATATTAAAATCCCTATCATTATGAACTCTTTGGAAAACAGAAAAAGCTAAAGGCTTTCATTCATTCTTTTTTTCATGGGGAAAAAAATGTTAGTAGCAACAGGGAATACAACCATCCAGCAGTATTGTTTTGGACAGTTTCTAGTTTTGTAGTGCTCTGTATGCTTAATAACTCTCAATTAACTCAGCCAGAGCAATCTAATTATGAAATTACTATAGAAAACAGAATGCAGTACTCCATGCGAAAATTAAACTATATGAATATATTTGCCAATGCCAAACATTAAAAAGAAGCATAAAAATGGATAAACCAAGGCTGTTTTGAGGCAGGTAGAAGAGAAGAAGATAATCTGTTTTCAGATAAGATCAATTTGGCATCTCAGACAAAACTTGTCATAGTAAGACAGTGAACACTGACAAATGAGTTGAAATTGCTAAGCAATTAGAGATTCTTTAGTTTGTCCTGAATATTCTGGATGGTAGATAAAATTCTCTGATCATCACAGAAGTCAGAAAAAGAAAAAATTACATGTAGAAAACCACGAATTTCAGCATCTAAGCAACTTCCAGTTCTCAAAAGCACTGAAAAAAATAGCGTATTTCTGACCATAAGTTTTTATGGAGTGAGGAAGCATTGGGATGTTCCATGCTTCTTTCTATTCGGGGGCTCACCTCTCTACCTTGCATTCATATTTCATGACTGCACAGAAAGGCAGTATACTAAGACTGTCCAAAGTTAATAGCTGAGCACTGACATTTTCCATGCTCAGGTTTGCTTTGGAGAAAAGTTTATTCAATAAAGTTCAGAGAAGCAGTCATTGTGTAAATGCTGCATGAATATCGCTAGCAATATTAAACTCTCCAGCAAGTACAAGTGTTCAAACTATTCAGTGAACTAATTAACTGAATTCATCTGCCATTTGTTAACCTTTTCTAATTAATGTTCTTTCAAGTAATAAAATACAGAGCAAGGTCACCTTAGGGAAGTGTAACAAAACAACTAGTAGAGGGACAGCATCGTGAGTCAAAGAAAAGGTGTGTTGTAAAGTAAATCATCATCTCTGTTGTAAATCCAAACCTGAATGAAGTGGTAAATATCATATAGGTTGTGTGTCAGCTAGTCACACACTAGCTCTGCTAGTCATCACAAAGGCTTGGTCTGTGGCTTCATTTTGAAAAAATTTCCAAGTTAATTGGAAATGAGCAATTACTCACTACTGCTAAAAATATACAGTCTTTTTGATATTTTCCCTTGTGTATGTTGATTCTCTCACAGATGGGGAGTAGCTTTTCATTTCTAGGATACATTTTTTGCGTGACTTCAGAGTAGCTGAGTATTGTTCTAAAGCAAGTTAGAGGAAGCATACTGTGCTATTAAGATATTGTTGCTCAGTTGCTCCTCTGCAGAGATGAATGATGAAAAGCACACCTCTACTCCTGCCCAGCAGGACTGAGAATTGAACTGGCCTCAATCACAACTAGAGCAAATCTCAAAGCTGCATTTGGTCAGTCAATTTATTTCTTTTGTGAGCCAGGAGTTAGAAAATAGGAACAGAAGCAAGAAAGCTCAGAGCTTTACAAAGACAGGAAAGTCACTTAACAACCACTGTCGTGGGCTAAACAAACTGGACTTGGAGAAATTAAGTTATTGCAAGTTACAATAAATATTTAGTTCCTGATATGGGTAAGTGGCAAACCAATACAAAAAAGGAACAAACATTTATAAGCTTCAGAAAAACACCTTTACACCCCATTTTCCAAGCTCAGCTCTGTGTCCTCAGGTGAGTCCTCTTTAGAGTTGGCTGGAACCAGCTGGGTTTGATCAGCCCTAACCTTTCACAGAGGCCAACCCTTCTGCCTCTTTGCTCTACCCCTTAAAAAGCCCTTAACTTTACCACATAAACCCAATTCAGATAATGATGTTTCTTACTAAAACAGTATTATGAGCAAGATTTTTCTAGAAAAATGCAAGTTTAATACAAATGGTGCAGGCTAGTGTAAATTTAGCAAATGGGGAACAAGGAAATCCATAGGGCTTTACACTCAGGAGTTTTGGAAAATATTCAACATCAGTAATAATATTTTCCCTGCATCACAGTTAGTGTCTAAAATAATGCAGTACTCCATTCCTAAATGATGACACCTACCTGAGGGGCTTTTCTGAGCTCTGAACCAATGTACACAATGAACACATTTGTACTCTGTCTATGAAGGCATAGGTAGCCATCCCACTTCCCCGCTTCTGGTGGGAAATACTGGGATGAGAATGCAAGGTGAAAACTGTTGCCACCAAATACTGCCATTTTTCAGACTTCTAATGCAGAGCAGTTCTTATTCTGGGGTAACTCAGCTGCACAGCACATGAACTGTGTGCAATTGCTTAGCCTTTGTTAAGGAAAATTTGTCAACAGACAGAATCTAACTGCACAGGCCTAAGTGAGATAAAGGTTTGCTTTACATCTCTGTACATTCTTTAGATTTTTTCAGGTTTTATTTTTCGACACTGTTTACTCTATATTTTAAAAATGCTCCCTTCATACTTCCAAGTCCGCAGTTACTCTGTTACGAGAAGCATTAGAGGTTTGCCTGTAACATCAGAAGAATAACAGTTGTGAAGCTGGGGGAAAAAGAAAACACTCATTTTTTGTCACTTCTCTGAGCAGGTCACAGATTTCAGTGAGAAACTCTGCAAGCAAAATGATTCCCTGTGCTCAGGCCTGTTGCAGGATTAGAACCTCATTTCTCTTCAGTGGAACTTCATGAATAAAAATGATGCTGAGCCTCTGCCCTTTATCCTCTACAAAGACATCTATGAAACTCTTTTATCCTGTTCAACCCATCAAACGTATGCTCAGAAAATTTGACTAAATCTGCCAACAAACCAAGTTCTGTAATAAAATATAAATCTAGTTACTTTAAAATACGGGATCACAAGCCTTCAAAGGAAAATCATTAGGCAGCCTGATGAAAAAATCACTAGGGTTACCGATACCAAAATTCCAATCAGAACTCAGAAAAATCACTAATCTCTTTATAACAACAGTTGCTTTGAAACATAAGTTATGGAATAACACGGTTACAATGGGAATGTAAACTACAGAACTGCAGCAAAAAAGTGAAGGTTCTGAAGTCACACTATGTTTAAAAAACTGTGTTCTGAAAGTGGATTTACATTCACATGAAATAAGAAACTGCAAAGCAGATACAACACACCAGTCTTTATGTTACTCATTCTCACTCTTGCATTTTCTCTTTCACAACCATCTTTCATTTTACTGTTTCAACTCACATGAATTTGGCAGCTCTCTGAAGAGGCAGCTGTGTTTGCCAGGAGGCTGGATTCAGACTCACAGATGAGAGTAATTATTAATTAGAATCCACCCAGAAAAATTAATCACATTCATTGAAGTGTAGGGCAGGGTAAAGTTTCCAGTCAGGTGCCTCTACCTGTGAAAGCAGATAGTTTTAATATATTAGGGGGAGGAGAAAAATTAGATAATTACAAAAAAAAACAACTGAGAAGCAAATTCTTCTCTCATTCTGAATATTAGTCACCTTCACATGTATCCTGTAAGCATAGGCCTATTTATCCAGCTGGTCTTTAGTTTCTCTCAATAGATTTTTATACTAAGACACAAACTTTGTTAATCTTAAGAATTATGCCAGTGCATTTGATATGTCTGTGCTTCACTAAATAATTGTATTATCACAGGTGGGAGATGTTTTTTAAGTTACTACACAGTTACTAATAGTCAGGTGATTAATTATTTTTAGTTAAAAGAAGTGAGGAAAAAAAAGAAGTGCGATAAAAGAAGTGAAAGACCAGTTATCAAAGTGTGGTTGCATGAGAGAGAAAGATGATAGTGGATTTGGGCAGAAAAGATTAATTGTGGAGTTTTTCAAGGATCAGTCTTGAGGAAGCAATCCAATCTAAAATTTTTATAGGTAACTCAAGCACAAAAAGCATGAGAATGGCAATGAAATGAGTGGATTATTCAAAGCTGCCAATACACAGGAAGGCTTAACAGCACCCCCAGAAAAAGCAGATGATATTCCCTGGATCAGTTTTAAAGTAGAAAGTACAGTGTTGAAGAAGTGCTACTACAACAAGAATTGGTGTCCTAAGTTTTGAGAGGAGACTGAGAAAGCTTGATGCAGTTGGTCTCATAATCTGAAAGTTAATATTGTTACTTTCTATGTGTACAGGAGTGAAACTGTCACAATGGGAATCAAACTGCATGAAAAGCAACGCTGGCAGATGAATGAACTATTATGTATGTATGTATATATGCTGGTAGTTAGATACTTCCCATATACCAGAGCATGGAGTTTCTGTGCCAGCCTTTCTATTTACAAAAAGAAGGATCAGAAAACATTGCTGGAGATTGTTCGTTTTGTTTGTTGTTGTAGTGTCACTGCCTACAACAGAAGAAGACTTAACTTCAAGACCTCTGTCCCTAATAATGAAATATTTTTTCTCTTTCAGGTGAATATAATGGACTTTTCTACTGTAACAACAAAATTCAGCGAGCATATACACCAGCTAATTTAAAGGGGTGTGGGTGAGTATACGTGCTGAAAAAAACATTTAATTCCTACATTTGGTGAGGTTTGCTGCATGAGGGTAAAGAATATGATTAGTCTAATACCAACTATGTCAGGGACTGTCGTAAACATTTCCAAACTCAGAATTTCTGAGGTGTATTGCACTGAGGTATGAATGTAAAGATCTTTTACCACAGCACTTCTGAATATTTCAGGAAGGAAAGTGGAAGGGAGAGGACGAGGCACTGCAATTCTCGTTTTAATCCTCATTCTGTGGGGGATGCTTGGGACTACAGGACATCAAGGCAAGCTAGAGTTAACTTCCAAGTTCAGTCACTAGTCACAGGCTAGAGGTACCCACAATTAATAGCAGTCTTGATGTTTCTGCCTTAAATGAGGTAAGCATGCTAGAGCTATTCCTTAAAACTTTGAGAATATTATAAATAAATACATATTAGAGAAAGCAGACATTACAAAGATGTTTAGTAAGGTGAACACAGCCTAGAGTTCTACCATTACATTAGGTTTAAGATCGGGTTTAAGTTGCTAAGATGATGTTCATTTCAAAGAACTGGCCTTAAGAAGAAAAATGGCTTTTGAAAAAGCTTTGCTTTTGTTATGCATGTTTACAACTTGTTTATAGTAAAAAAACCCCAACATTTTCAGTACATACCTGCTTCTATCTTATAATTCTTCTAGAAAAAAAAGAACTTTCATACTGCAGGAATACTTAAACACTCTCCAGGAAGGATCCCCAAGCTTCCTTTTCCAATAAAGAAACATGTTAATGTCACACTTTAGCTACTGGCAGTTCCTGTTCTTGGTTTTGGATGCTATATCCATATAACTCTATTATAACCATCCCCTCCACATCAGCTCAATTCTTTGTTAGGGCACAAGACAGAGTATTATCCCTTCAAAAATTACTGCCCAGCTTTAAATTTCATGGCTGTCACATGCAATATCTTGAATGCAGGAATTAGTAATGCTTCCCAGTGAATTTCAGGGACAATACTATACAATTTTTTTCAATAAAGATTTAATACAGCATTTGGAATCTTTCTTAAATTTGCTTTCAAATAAAAGTAATAAATTTACTGGGATTTCCTCAGATATTAGAGGAAAAATGAGGAGACTAGGTTTTTTTAAAATGGGTTCCAACACAAAATTAAAATGTTACTGTGCTTTAATATACAGCAGTAAACATCTTTGCTTCTACTTTTTTATTTTTCAGAGATGATTTATCATTCTCCCCTAATGTGGCCTTAAAAGATATTGAATTCTTCAGCATTTGACAAGAACAATCACTTCTTCAGGCTTTTTCACTCCAGAAAGTTGGCGCAGAGACTGCTGGGGCAGGGCTTTAAAGAGTACTGACTGCACACACAAAGCTAGTTTAGAGTAGCTGGTGAATTTTAAATCTGCCCCACAGCTGACTGCACTAACAAGAAATGATGCATTAGTCCTTCTCACAAAGGGAAAACCCTTAGGTGGCTTGCAGAACAAGGCTTGCAGTATTCCAGTCTGGGGGTTGAAACCTGGTGGGAAATAACTTTTGACAAGAGGGCAAAGGCAGTCTGTACTCAAATACAGCTCCTGCATTAAGTACCCACAACACTGCCTTTCACTCACAGATTTTAACCTCTGCTCATCACAGACATCAGGCTTGGGCAGCCTCATTCTGTCTGGAGGTTTTCTATGCAGCTTTGGAAACCACTGCTGAGCACAGGGAATTGCCACTACTGCTTTTTTTTTTCTCCTGGGTCATTTTTAAACTTTACTACATTGTTCTTCTAAGTCTTCGTATTTTATACAGAATCCATACATCTTATTTTCTCTGCTTCCTTTGGAACTTAAATATGAGGTGGTGCCACACACGGCACAGAGTACAAGAATATGGGCTGCTCCTCCTGCTTCACTTCTTTAGAGAAGTTCTCAAAATCCTCAAATTAAGATTCTTCCAGTCTGTGATTCAAAAGCAACTTCAAGCATTAAGCAGATGGCACTACACACTCAGAATTTACATGACAGCTTCATATCCTGAGATGAAGGCAGCTTCTTCCCTTCACTACTCACTAGTCCCTTTTTCCTTCTTGTATAGGAAGAATCTGAATCTGACTGCTTGATGAGCTCTACTTATCTTTCTGGCTCTAACAATTAACTCTTTTCTACCTGGCATCTTAAATTTGTCAAGAGCTCTAGAAAAGGATTTAATGTCTGTAGGCTGCCCCAGCCCAATGTTCAAAGGTTGGAAACCAAAGTTTCTCATCCCATCACAAAGAAGAATTTAGACTTTTAAATCAGTTGCTAGAGCTGATGATTATAGAAAGACCCAAGTGTGGAGCTGAGCTGTTTACAGAGTTTATGTGAAATTTGGATTATCAGTTAAGTCATGCCTAGGGGTAGAGGCTAGGTAGATTCCTAGGATTTTCAGGCACACATAAAAATGCCATGTCTTCAAATATAGGCTCTCATATGCTTCTCTATGAACTTTTCTCTCATTTATGTATGCTTTGAATGACAGAGGGCTTGTAAGAGTAACACTTAAGCAGATAGCAAAAAATTTTCGAAAGAAGATTCTAGGGTTTTAACATTTCTGTAGTTTTGTATGTGTTCTACTATTTCACTGTCTCTGGGTGGTAATAGATTATCATTCCAAAAGTATATGAGAAAAGCACCTCAAACAATTTGTAGTTGACAACTAAATATAATTATACTGAAATATATCGTGGCAATCTGATAATTGAATCTTCTGAAACATGATTTTTCTCATGCCAGTAAGAAGAACTGATGAGAAAAAGAAAAGAGTGACTGATACATGCTGTTCAAATGCATGAAACCTGAATGAATTTCAGTGAACAGTACTGCAATAGCAGATATTCACCTTCATGTGCTCTCAGACCACAGGTCTGAGAGGGTTATCAAAGGTATGTGAGATAGCTGTAGGCTGTGTTCAAGAGAATGGCTACACACTAAACCATTTAAAATTTTCATTAATATTGACCAATAATTTTAATTCCAAGGTGAATGCTCTTGGCCCACCCTAAAGAAAGTAAAGCACTCTAATAATGTGCTGTTTTCAGACATACCAATGTGCAGCTCAATTTTGAATTTTTAGAAGCTGGTTCAATTGGCATAATTGTTTCACAGATACAGGGTAGTTTGAAAAGAGAAATAAATCCCCTTGCTAGACTTATGTCTAGGGTGACTTCTGTCTTAGTTTACTGCCAGAATCAGAGATTGTCTACCTTTAACACAGACACAGTATAGCAAATCAAAAGATTTTGATTTTCTGTCTGATGGACCTTCTCATCCTGACAGATAATGGTCAGATAATCAAAACAGAATATACCCCAGCATCAGTCCCTAGAGCAGTCCTAAAAAATATGATTGCAGAGAGGTCCTGTTCATAGACACCCAGTTTAGCAGGATACTTCAGCCAATGTTTAGCTCTAAGCACAGCTTTACAATCACCTCTGTGCAGCAAAACCTTTAAACATATCTGTGTTTAAATATGCTCCTGAATCAGAGCCATAGCTAGCTATTAGAAAGCATCTGTTCTCTGATGCTGCCTCAACCTGGTTTAGCTCCTAAATTCTCTATTTAACATAGGAAATTTAAGTCTGTGCCAAGACTTGTTTTCTGGAGTTACTTGTCACCAGGATGCAGATGGATAATGCTGCAATTGGTAATTCATATGAGCAACATCCCACCCATTGCATTTCTTAAACTCTATGTGCTTTAGATCAGATTTTTACCTAGGCTGAGACAGCTTTGATCCTGGCTGAGGCTGGGAAAAAAACTTGTAGGCTGAAAAGTAAATAGTAATAGGGAAACAGACATTGGTACTACAAGTGTGCTATCATGGCATGTGTGCTGACAACATACTCATCAAGGAATCGTAAGAGTACCCAGGAAGTCAACAAGTTTGCAGAGTTAGCTACATAATTGATGTCAACTAAATGAAATTCTTTATTTTACATTTAATTGTAAAAAGAAGACAAAGGTGATAAAAAGAACTCTGAGAGGCAAATGTCTGAGACTGTAATGATAGATTAAAGGACAGGGTCAGACTGGCAGATGAGGTATAAATTGTCATTGATGGAGCTATGACAATTTCCTCTGCTGAGAACTTGTCCTGTATAAGTTCATGATTATAAGATCAAAAGAACTAGAGGAACTATTAGGTTTAGTTTTAAATTGAGGCAGTAAATGTTATGATATTCGTGGTGTGCATCAAGTAGCCATCCTCCACACAGACCCTTTCATATCTTAAAAATTGTATGCATTATATGCAGATAAGTATTGCCAGAAGCACTTTCTATTACCAGATACTACTGTAAAGAAAGATAGGGATGGAACTTGGAAGGAGACATTCATCATATTTCTTTCTTGAATTAGTTAATAAAAATTCTTTTAATAAAGCACTGAATACCAAGAGGGCTAAGCTTTTACATTAGCTGCATCGGTACTTTATATCAGGACCTGTTTAAGAAAAGGTATTATTTCTCTTCATAATTATTTCCTATTAATACTGCTAATATCATTGCACAGTATTTTAACAGAACTCTCTTTGATGAATTTTAAAAGTAGGAATGAAACTGCGGGCTAAAGTTGTTCTTTATAGCTAGCTCTCATTTGAAGTGGAAATGAGGGATTTTCGTTGACCTCATTTTCTTTGTTCTTGTGGTGGTGGATAGCCACTTCTGAGGAGTGCATGAAATACAGCCATTGCTTTTGGCCCAAGACCACTATCTCTACATTGATATTATTCATTTGCACAATTAATTACAAAGAAGTGCTGGGATTTATAACAGAAACAGGTGACAATGAAAGGCTAGGAGAATTAAGCCCTGTGGAGCTTTCAAGTAGCAAGAAGTCTAGGTCCCTGAGCTTACTCAATAAAGCCTTTTGAACACGCTTAAGCTACATTAAAGCCAGTAGCTAGCCATCATCCCTTTCTTTTGGAAGCTGCAATGTTTAGAAGTTGAAACCAAAATCTTAATTCTAAGTTTTAGAAACTGTATGAGGAGGAAATACACAGGTGAACCAGCCCTGTATCCAAAGCAGCAAAGAAAACACTTTGCATGTCTTTCACTGAAAATGGTAAGATACATTAGGAAATTACAGAAATGCAGGTAACAAGGCTTCTAAAACATTTTGTGGGTCAGGAGGCCAAAGGAGCTCTGTAAGATTTCATTTGAGAATGTTTTTAAAGAATTTAATTTGCCAGAAGTTACAAATACGAATAAACATGCCTATCTTTGCAAATAGCCAAAATTATTGAATTCTTGAGATATTCTTGAGACACCAGACAGAGTAGCAACACTTATGTTCCCATGTTCTTCCTGTAAGTATTACTGAATTACTAATTACTAATATGTGCAATAAGCTAGCTTTAGCCATATCTTGTAGCCCAATTAATTATCTCTTTTTGTATCTCTACATTTTAAGTATGTAGTTGCCCTAAATAAGACTGGATATGAGAGGTCCAGATCAGATATATTACCCTTTACTGTGTATGATCCATGGAGTCCTGGCGATAAAACTGGGGTTGAACTATTTACTGTAACAAGAAACAAACTACTTGTGAAAACTTCATATCAGTAGGAGTATTGCCCAAGTAATGACTTTTAGCCCAAATTTAAGCTTAAATTTTCCCTTGAGCTGCTATTTTATGTATATTGCTGTCATCAGAAGTAATTCTACTCTTCTATGCAATATTCACTTTGTAGTAGGACAGCACTGACTGTATTAGCCCCTAAATTCAAGTCAGTCAATTGTTCTCAACACTGTTTAGCTAACTAAAGTTTCTTGCTGTCTACCACAATGTTCATTATCTAATCCAAATGAGAACTGGGGGGAATATTTGTAATGATATATTAATATATCAATCAGAAAGAGCACAATTGCCTTACATTACTTCTAACACATTTTTATGCCATTACTGTATGTCAGTGAGCTTACTGAATTTATAGTGTTCAACAAAAGTTTGTTATTGCGATGATTTGTACAACACTGAAGTGTAATTATAAAAGCCTATAATTTCTTTGTATTACAGAATTGTACATATTACCATATTACTAATAATTCCTCATTACTCATCAGTTCTTTACGAAATAAGAGGGAAAGCAGGCTCTTATCATCAGGGTGTTAATGAATACATGTAAGTAGAAAAAGAAGATTTAAGTGGTTACTTATTTTACCTTTTCAGAGGAACAAAAAAAAAATTATATATTAATGTTGAAAAAGCACAACTTGAAACTGGGAAATACCATAAATAAATCTGACTGTTTAATATTAACTCAGGGTTCTTTTCTATAGGCCTTATAATAAAGTCATTAATTATATGATCCCAACCTGCATTTTTATGTTCAGACAGTGAACAAGATGCCCAGAAAATAGTTGTGGATGTCAACTTAGTCATGACTAAGACCTTCATCTTACTTTTTCAAGTTATAAAATTAAAAAACATGGGACTCAAGGCAACTAAAAGGCCAAACTAGTTAAAATTATTTGTGCTTTACACAAGAATTGTGTATTTGACAAAACGTATTTCTTGTAAGATCATTACCTTTATGGAACACTTGGATAATAAATTCAGGAAGAACATTTTCTTTCTGATGTAGTTGAAACCTTTTGTTCTGAGCCACTCAGCAATTCATCATGCAAGTTTATAATTTCAGTTATATACCAACACTGAAGCAGCAATCTGTTTTTCAGTGGGCTTTATTCCTACAGTTAAGGCAATGTAATGCCAGCATAGAAAATACATTTTGTATCATCATCTGTCACAAGATTACCATATGATTCACAGGAAGTCACTTAAACCAGACTTTTGAGAGGAAAGATGTTCCTCATTTTCTTCGTGCTTATCTTGTCATAGCAAAGTTTTCATTTGCAAAAATGCAGCTCCAACTGAAACTAATAAAAGTTGGGCTGTGAAAAAAAATAAAGCAAAAAACTATGAAAATCTGTATATAGATAATTCAAAATGGGCAAAGACAATCTTAAATCTGTCTTTTTCTAGAGTTTATACTTCACAAATTGGTCTTATTTAAAAACAAATAAAATAGAAAATGCAAATATCCTCATGTTGAGCCATTGGAAAACATTAAAACCATTCAGAATGCCAGAAATCAAGGGACAATTACATTCCATTTACTATTGATGTTTGAAATGGTTTATGGCTAAGTCCTAGTGGGGAAAATCAGTCTCCAGCGCTTTGCCTGAGAGTTAAAAGGAGCACAGGTGATAGCTTTCAGAACCTTCTACCCATTTCATGTACTAAGTTCCTCTTTTCTGCTCTTACTATCCATCCTGTATGAAAAGTAAAATGCCCATATTGAACTATTTATCATCCTATTGCATTTTGTGCCTCAAGGATTAAGTAAATACTTAATAATTCTGAGGAATGCTGAAACACCAAAGCTGGAAAAGATACTGCTAAGTATAAGCTTGAAACCTGTATTTAGTCATCCAGGATTACTGTAATTCCCTGGCTCCGTGGGGTCCCGCGTGCCCCCATAGGTGCCTGGCCAGGTTCAGTATGAAGTCCACGACAACGAGAGTCGGGAAGGGTATCTGCTTGCCTTACAGCAGGATTTATTCATGTTCCCTGTTGAAGGGTGTAGAGGTAAATACCAGAACAATGGCAAACTCAGGGTTTTTCTCGGGGCCAGGGGAAAGGTGGGATTAGGGAGTGGGGACCAATGGGAGAGCTCTGGGGGAGTGATCCAAACTGGGGAGTTTAAACTGGAATAGTTTAACAGAACCATGCACGCTGGGAAAAGTCTTTTGGTTGCCTTAACACAATATATGTTCACTGGCTACCACAATCCAGGTAAGAAAACATTTTTTGGGCATCTCTTTCCAAGGTGTGGCCATCTGAAAGTAATTGTTGTTTGCCTCTGTTATTCCTCTGACACATTATAGATATAAATTTTTAGGATGGGATACATTGCGCAGTAAGGGTTCTGCTCCCTCTTCACTGCCTGCAGAAGAAATCCAAATGACTACCTTAGATTAATTGCCTAAACAATGAGCAGCAAAGTAATGTGAAATTAACATCAACCAACTTCCATTAGCATTCATCTAGGAGTGGAGAGATGATAGAGGAATTTTTTCCTGCACAGAATGACCAACACATGGGTGTTTTCCAATGTTTTCCACATTATTTTGGCATTAGAATTTGTTAAAATTATTCAACAATCAATTTGAATTTCTTCCTGTGAATAGTGCTTTTAGGGCATAGAGACATTTTATCCCAATGCAAGTCTTCAGTGTTATTTTGTCTCTTATTTTCCTCAGGTTCTGGGATTTTTCCCCATTCTGCTACAGTCTTAGTAGTCACATTTTAATAAGTAGGGAGATAGAGGCCATGTCACTAATACCTGCTCACATGATTTAACAGAGATAAGAGAAGAGGAATACCTCTCCCTCTCTCTGTAACATGTCCCTGCGAAAATAACAAAATCTGATCTTCTTTACTAAATTACAGGACTTTTAACCAGTGGTTTAAACTATTTTGCTGTGCAGATTTGCTCCTTCACCAGTGAATTCAGCTGAAACAATGATTTACTGCCTACTTCCATCCTACCTGAAAGTACCACTTTTCAACAATTTTGTCAGCTGGGGGGAAAAAAGGTGTCATTTATAAAATGATAATTATCACTTTCTAACTTTGTTCTTACTTGTTGGCGCTTACTTTGAGATGCCTTCTTTCATTTTCAGCCAAAAAAATGAGGTAAAATGTTTATGGATAAGATGTGATTTTTAAATTTTGCAGTTCTACAATTTACCCACCAGTTATAGATGCTTCTTGCCTGGAAGCACCATCCATGGTCCAGTTCATGTCCTGTTATCCCAGAAGTTCTACCTCTCTACTCTGAGTATTTCTGGTATATAAATTTAAATAAAAGGTTGTGGGTGTTATAGGGCGGTCGGAGGTGGCTGCTGTGTTCCCCAAACTGCTTTGTGAGAGAGGCACCCCGGGTACAGTCTTAAGCTGTTAGCACCCCTTGTTTGCCCTGCACAGCTAGAAGGCGCTGGTGGCACTCACCCCACACCTTATGCCGGATAGCTCAATATTACCGGAGGCAAGGAGGACCCAACGCCGCCCAGGAATTCCACGGAGCTGCTTTTATTCCATCCGCAGGGGTGAAGAGAGCAGGCGAAGAGGCCGAGGCCGCGTGGCCGGGCCGCTTTCACAGAGTGATCTGAGGGCACAGGGGCGCTACAGAGGCAGGGCCAGGGAACGGAGCCACTGAGCAGAGGCAGGGGCAGGGCAGGGGCCCAGGGCAGGGAGCAGCCACACAGGCTGCTGGGAGAGGTGGTTTTACATTCCACGGGGTCTGGGGGAAGGTTACATTCCAGCCGCAAGGGCTGGTGGGAGAGGCTTTTCCTTTAGAGTCAGAAGATACATTGTCAAATGCCGGGGTTTTTCCAGCAGCCGGTCCCAGCCCTTTTCCCTGGCTCACCGGCTGGCCCAGTGACCCTGACACTGGTACTCCTTTTCTCTGCAGGGAATGGAGAATTGATAGTCAAGCATCTCCTACTAAAAACCCTGAAAAAGAAAAGAAGCAAGGTGCTCTTCGCTTGGTTCACCTCAGAATGGTAAACAACATTTTCTTGAAGTAGCCATGAATAACCACGGCTACATTTTGGAATATTTTTGGAAAACTGGTCTGTGGCATTTTAAATTTCTTCTTGTTAGTGGAGCCCTGTGTTTTTGTTCATTTTTCTTCCCACTCTGATACACAGGTGTTTATGAGAAAAAAATAGAGATAAAAACATAGTTTTTAAAAGAGTTTTCTTTGCAGTAACAGTAATCAGCCATTGTGTGTAACTGTAGGTTTTCCTTCTCCTTTTTGTCTGAAGATTTCTTGTTGTACTTAACAGATAACAGCAACACTTAAACTCTTCTACCAGAGTAACATTCCTGATGGATTTTGTTGACAGGTTTCTTTCTTAGTGTTCAGTATGTGTCTGAAGGACCAACACCCAGCAATTAAAAGTGACAGCTGATGAATGACACTGTGTATTACAGCGTAAAAAATGTTGACCCTCTGAGCCTGAATTTTCAGTGCTCTTTGATGCCCATTGGAAAATCATATGCAAATAAGTAGCACGCAAGCAGTAAACCCAATCAGCAGGAATTCATACCTCTGTGTTAACTCATCCAAAAGGCTGTTCCTCTATTTCATGTCTGTTGGTATTTCTTATCACCATCCACTATTCAAAAACTGTGTTTTAAAATGGCCACTTCCAACTAAACCAGGCTAGTGAGGCAGGTAAACAGCTTTGTTCCACTAAAAATGACAGGATGAATTAAGGAGCTTTTATATTACATGGTTAACAGCAGGGATATTGATCTTTAGCTACATTATCTGATAGATATGGAGTTCTCCAGAAAGGAGAAGACAAGAATAACACAAGGAGACCCTCTTGATGTTGCAATAGGCTTTTCTGTGGTGGTTAAGCTGACTGATCAATGACAAGTAAATATGAAAGAGGAATTACTTTAATATTGGATATACAAATATATATAAATATATATATGAAAATAAAGAAAAGTGTGAAGAATTAAAGCAAATATCTCATGCTGTTATAGCCAAGACTTCTCTTATCACCTTCATTATAGAAGTGATTCACTCCTGCTGATAGCTTTGGTGAGCTGACTCAGGCTCAGCTGTGCAGCCCAGCCAGTAGGAAGGAAGAAGGCAGAACTCTAGTGCCTAAAACAGGAGAGGAAGAAAAAGTGAGTAAAGGAAGGGGGACAACAGGATTTTACTGGAAGGGTTGTTAAATTAGATCAGCTTTCATGTAGAACTAAAATAAAAAAATGTATTACCCAAAAAGCTTGAAGAACTCACCTTAAAGCCAAATGGAAGATAACTATATGTTTCACCAATTCATTTGTCAGCCTCTGTCTTCAGAGACAACCGCTGTTTCCTTAAGCTTTGCATTTCAGTGTTAAAAAACCTTTTTTGCCATAAGGCTTGCCAGGAGTTTAGAAACATTTTTGCAGTGAATTCACTGTAGGCTTTTATTTTGGTCACAGTGGTGGTGCTGAACTCTGGAATAATTAGGGCATCGGCCCTTGGTAATGTTCCTACTTCTGCTCTGCAAAGCTGCAGAGGCACATCTTGAGGTCAGAAACTTAATGCACGCTGGTGGATTGACCCTGTCTGGATGCCAGGCACCCACCAAAGCCTTTATCACTCCCCTCTGCTGCTGGACAGGGGAGAGAAAATACAACAAAGGGTTCATGAGTTAAGAGATCATTCTCTCTCTCATCATGAGCAAAACAGACTTGAATTATAAATATTAATTGAATTTATTACTAACAAAATCAGAGCAGGATAATGAGAAGTAAAATAAGACCTTGAAAACACCTTCCCCCACTCCTCCCTCTTTCCCATCTCTACCTCCTTCCTCAGTGGCGCAGGGAGAGAGGGAATGAGGGTCATGGTCAATTTGTCACACGTTGTTTCTGCCACTGCTCAGGGAGAGGAGTCCTTCTCACGCTCCAACATGGGGTCCCTCCCACAGGAGACAGTTCTCAGTTAACTTCTCCATCGTGGCCTCATCCCATGGGCAACAGCTCTCTGTGAACTGCTGCAGTGCGAGTCACTCTTCCACAGGGTGCAGTCCTTCAAGGACAGCCTGCTCCAGAATGGGTCCCCCGTGGGATCACAAGTCCTACAAGGAAACCTGCTCCAGCGTGTCTTCCCCTCTCCATGGGTCTGCAGGTCCCTGCCAGGACCCTGCTCCAGCACAGGCCTTCCAAAGGTTCGCAGCCTCTTCTCAGGCATCCCCCTGCTCCAGCATGGGTCATCATGGGTCTCCAGAGGCTGCAGGTGGATCTTGGTATCCCTGTGGTCTTCCATGGGCTGTGGGGGCGCAGCTGCTTCCGCATGGTCTTCACCACAGGCTGCAGGGGAATCCCAGCTCTGGTGCCTGCAGCACCTCCTGTGCCTCCTCCACTGACCTGTGTGTCTGCGGAGCTGTTCCTCTTACGTGTTCTCACTCTGTTCTTCCCTGGCTGTAATTGCAACTGTGCAATAACATTTTTTTTTTAACTTCATCTTAAATCTGTTATCACACGGGCATTATCACCATTTCTAATTGGCCCAGCCTTGACCAGCGGCACATCCATCTTTGGGCCTTGCCAGGGCTTGACTCTGCCGGACATGGAGGAAGCTTCCAGCAGCTTCTCACAGAAACCAGCCCTGTCAATAATTTTGAATAAAAATGATATAAATATTAGTTGGTGTGTATGATATATGAACAAAAAAAGTAGGGTTTTTTGAGGTGCAGAAATACTTTCTCTGTGCAGTATTTCATGTCAGGGAGCTGCAGATAATATTTAGATTTTGCATTTACTTGAAAACACGAAGGAAAGACGGACCAGTATCAGCATCCACTCATCCACTTTTTTTTTCCTGCGGCAAATGCTTTCTCAGCAATATGAGCCATCACTCTCATGCCCTCAGAGAGATGAATTTAATCCACTGTCCTCAGACTGCTTGTTTTCAAACATTGTGGTTGTAGTAAAAGCAAGTGATTATTAGGATAGCTGATTAATTGATTGGTATACATTTATGGGAAAACTCGTTTAACCTGGCTCTCTGGGAGTCCTGTACTGTAGCTGGGTTGCAGGTTTCAGAGCTCAGGGAGCAATATAAACACAAAGTGAATGAAGCAGTTTGTATGCTTGTGTCCACAGGAAGGTAATTTTATTAGGAATAATTAACAGTGCTTCAAAAATAATAATCTTAAAATAACGGTTTCTGGCCATATAAGTTACTAATTTTCTATTAAGCGAGGAGTGTGTGGCAAAAAGCCTGACGCATTATTACATTCCTCCAACATTGTACTTTCCGTCATTTCTTTGAAATCCCTACCTTTCATGTACAGTTCATTAGCACTGATCAAAGCACATATCTTTCTAATAAAGTAAATTTTTCCTTGTAATAATTTGTAGATGTTTCACTTCATGTAATATTTTGGATGTTCTTTATTCTGAAATCTCATTTCTAATGTTAGGCTATGGTCAGAGGAGTGACATTAAAGAAATGATACCTTGGTTTACTGGTTTTTTTGTTTCTTAATGATATCCACAGCAAGCCTCTCATTTTAGGAGTCAAAACAAGATTTTTGTAACTGTCAATACTGTACTTCCAAACTGGTACTTGCAAAATCAGCTGTTTGTCTGACTGCAATGTCTGCTAAAACACAGCATTCCTTCACTCTATATGAGATTAACTTTCAAAAGTAATTTCTAATCTTGCAATTTACCTATTGCATGTGCAAATCTTAATAACGACTAAAGAGTTACACCTCTCACTAAGCAGCAATATGTATGGTGGCCTGAATTTTATATAGGAAAATCTGCTTTGCA
This sequence comes from Monarcha castaneiventris obscurior, assembly GCA_026261815.1. Classification (NCBI taxonomy): domain Eukaryota; kingdom Metazoa; phylum Chordata; class Aves; order Passeriformes; family Monarchidae; genus Monarcha; species Monarcha castaneiventris. Next base: position 3,312,304 of record JAMPIT010000040.1, read on the forward strand.
CACTGGAAGGACTGAAACCCAGCTGTTCAGCCCCTTCATCTGGCTCTGACTCGTCTCTGATTCTCGATGAAGGTGGTAGCTCAATAAATCCACATCTTTTAGTGTGGGATTTCAGTGGGGTTTGAGGATATGGCAAATGGCCTGAACTAACATCTCTAGTATTGGCAAGTAAAAAATACTTTGACTGGCTAAGATGAGGTCAAAAGGGATGGCCAAATAAGCAGAGAACACTCTGGATGTTAAGTGGGTGGTGGTTTTGGAAAAAATAGATGACTGAACAACATGCAGTCAAATGGGGACTCCTGCTCTTCCAAAAATTTCTTTGCTAAAGACTTTTTTTGTTACAGTCTCTGGTAGGTATCGCTCTTCATCTCCTTGTCCCACAGACTTTCTGTTAATTTCAGTGGTACTGCTGGGATGTATAGCACTGAAGCTCTGCATTAGAAAAGATAAGCATAGGTTTGATTCCTTCTCACTTATATTATTTAAAATTATTTAAACTTTCATCACTAAGAGAGAGGAAAAAGCTCTCCATGCAGAGACTGAGAGACAAAAATTTTGTGAGTGCAAAATGCAATAACTATTTACTAGAGGTAGAAGAACAGTTAATTCATTTTGAAATGCTGATAGAGGTAACTACTAGCAATTTCTCTGTGCATACAGAAGAAGCAGTTATTTTTTCTGGAAGGCTCTTTTTGTTATGCTTTACATACATTAACAGCAGCCTTAGTAGAGAACCAACATTTTTTTGCCTACCAGTAAACTTTCCCATTCTAGATTATTATTCTTTTGTTAAACTGCATGCCATATAATTCATTGGCATCAGAGAGGTTTTTCTGCTACTTCTCTTTTTTGTTTTTTTAAATAGTGTTTATGTGTCATTCTAGGGTGAATCCTCTGCTTTGTCAGTGATAAAAACAAAAATTTCTTGAGACGTTGTTCAATATTTCCACTAACTTCACCTATAAAATTGTGCACTGGTGCAAAAGTATGACAGAAAGAGTTATTGTGGTGTGTAGTGAGGTTACCTTATCTCATGTACAAAATGTGTATATATTAAACATATATACTTACTTGGTTAAAGAATTATGTCTTATAAGCCTGGGGGTATGAAGAAATACAAAGACAGATACAGTAGTAGGATGCATTCAATAGCATTAATTATGTAAGGGCTGACAATATTTCAGTCATATCCCCGTTTTGCTATGCTAATAACCTAAATGTTCATCATAAAGATTTTCCATGCATGTTTTCTGCCTGGAGAAACGTGTTATTAATTATTACTGTTTGTTTGGGGAAAAAAAATTGTCTTCTTTGAGGTTAAGTGGAATCCATCCCTTAAAAGCAAAATTTAATCCCATTTTCAAATCAGGTTTAAAACAAACAAACAAACAAACAAACAAAGACATACAGCAAAAAAAAATCCTGAAGTTTGGGAGTTTGTAACTGAGCTGAACATGATCTTAATTGTCGATGTTAGGAGTGGAAAATAGCAGGTCAACCAGACCAGCATAATGATTGCAGAAAAACATCTAGGTTGAGCAAACATAATTTTAGGTTTTTGAAGATCAAGTGGTGTTCAACCAGATATCATCCCAACACTAGGAGATTCTTCCACCCCTTGGAGAATGGGCTCTTGAATCCTTCCTATAGACAGTTGCATGCCTCAGGAGTTTTTTTCTTTCTTGTGCCATTCCTCTAACACTGAAGGCAAGGGAGACAAGGAATTACCCAGACTTCAAAATTAGAGCTGTCATGGTATCTATCCAGGCACCTGATTTATGCCTTCAGAAACTGGTAGACTTTTCCTATAGCTGTATCATGACTTTTAGTATTTTTTGGACAGACCATTCTGGTGTAACAAATAGTAGTGATTTTCATAGGACTGAACAGCTTTTTTTTTTTTACAATCAGTGACTCCCAGTGCAGTCAAGCCAGAACAATACTGTGCTTTGCTAGAAGCCTATTTTTAGGTTTCCAGCACTGAAGGAAGGTCCACAGGTACTGATCATTCTGCTGAAACATGGAAACAGACTGATCAGCTCTCTATGACTGAAGAGTCTGCAGTAGAGTCAGAAAAATGAAAATTCCACAGGCAATTTTTTAAAAATCTTTCTATTTTCTCCATTTTGATGCAATGATACATAATGTTGCTGACAGCACATTAATTCAATATGCAGTAGGATGCTTTCCATTTTAGGTTGTTTGGGTTTTTTTCTTTCTAAATTTGGTATGCAACTTGACTTCTTATGTCCAGTATGGGAGAAATCCACACCAGAAAATTATTTTTCTAGGTGAGGCATTAAATTCCCAATGTCAGATGCAGTAAATTCAGCGAACTCAAACCAAAGAAAGTCAGAATTGCTCACTGGACAGGACAGATGGCTGTGGGTCCTAGCTGTTCCTGATTTGACAGATGTGTTTTTTGAAATCACAATAACTCTTTATAACCTGGGTTCTACTTGTTTTTAGAGCTTTTTAGGTCAGCTGTCACATAACATCCCCTTTGAAGAACTGGGTAGATGCCTAGAAACTTTTTAGCATGGAAAGCTAGTCACAAAATCATTAATGCTTTTGTAAGCCTATATTCACTTTAATAAAGCCAATGCTATGCTGTATCACACAACTGCTGCATCCAAATATACAGAGATAAAAAGACCATACTTTACAAAATAGTCAGTCTCCCAGAGATCCTGACAGTGTATGTAATGTAAAAATACCAATTTCACTGAGAACTTAGAAGGGCCCCCATGATGCAGCAGATGATCTTGCCTTCCAGATTTCCCTGGAGTGGAAGCCCGTCCCTCTTGATGTATGACACAGACTAGGAGTTTTCAGTAGTTCCTACTCAACATGGAAATGACAGATGTGAGTTTTAACCTCAAAATAATTAAACCAAGAGAGAAAAATAGTTACATGCAGAACCTCATTCACAAGCCCTGCCCTGAAAAGAGAGATGTAAAGAAGAGTCACAGCCTTATCGGCAGTGCCTTGACCGTCAGGCCACCTCATCAGGCAGAAGAAAAGAAACTCTACTTCTGGGCATCTGCTGAGCTTTCCTATTGTTATGGTGTATGTCCTTCCAGAGACGCAGGAGGCCCAGTCAGAGCACCAGAGCCCACTGTACTTCAGTGCAAAGCACATCAGACATATCCACATCTCCTCCTCATGCCATTTGTAGGAGCAGCTGGGAAAAGAAGTGGATATGAATTTCATTATTACTCCGGCTGACTTGTAGGGAAATAAATAAAATTTGATACCTCATTTTAATAATATTCATAAATGTGCAGACAAATGCTGAAAAACAAAATAATGGTATTGGGATTTATTACTAGCCTTTCTGTTCAACATACTGTGTACCATCACAGATTATCTCTTATTTTACACACAAGTCTCTTTAGAGCACTGTTTCTGTATTTCTTGCGAATGTGAGGCAGCTCTTTCTACATTATTATTTTATTGATATAGTGCCATGAGTGCATGCAGCAAATGTCTATAAAGTCTTATTTCAATAGACCTTTTTTGCTATAGGCTTCTTCTCCTGTTATTTTCTCACTTCATGTTTACCTAATTGTATTTTCTCTGATCACAAGCATTTGATAATCAAGACATTGAGGACTATGTGTTTAGCTTGTGTCTTTCTTTTCTTGATACACACTTCTTTCAAGATTCATCGAGGAAAATTAGGTGTTTATCCCTCTATTGCATTACCATTTACTGACCCCTGACCCACTGAGTTCGATTAAAGTCCGTCCACAGATGTTTTAAGAAATCTAAGGAGGACCCCTTAGGAGTAGAAATGAGTTGCTTTTGGCAGAATCTTTTGCGCCCTTCAATATTTTATGAAGCAAAATTATTAGGCTCAACATACTTTGGCTTTCTGCCTATTTCAGTCCAGTCAGAGCAGATGTAAGATACTTGTCAGGTCATTATACAACGTGTTTTCATGACCATGATGACCTATCTGGCAATAAAAGCCATCTCAAGAGACGGGATTTAAACAGACTCAGGAGATAAGCAAAAGCAATTGCAGGTTCCAGAGCTACCAAGTGTGGTTCAATAACCTAAAGACCTCAGACTGTGGCAAAAGACCAGAAGGTAAGTCAAAAAGCATCTATCAATAATTTAGGTAAGAGAGCGGCACAAAAGAAAGCACAAACCAGTTCACACTATGGGAGAAGAATTGAGTTAATATGTAGAATTTATTGTAATAACAGACCACCACAAAATTTATTAGTAAGATTAGTAAGATTAGGAATATAATTATTAAACATGCTAACTATTCACCATTAAAAGGGGGATTGGAGTCAGCGGATTTGTAGTGAATTTGGTATACTTGCATTATACGAGACCGATTCTTTGTTTCCTCTAGAAACATAGTCTATATTCTATCCTGCTGTCATTGTATGTGCAGAGCCAGGAGTTGGACTTGATGATCCTTGTGGGACCCTTCCAACTCAAAATATTCTGTGATTATTCTATCCTCCCCTGTCTGTGGAATCTACTTCAGTGTGATATCTCAGGAAGTTGTGAAATGTATTTGGCAAACACTCCCAGGTACCTTTGTGCATTGTCATCAGCTCACTGCCAGGAAACATTTGCTCCAGGCTCTTGCTGATTACTGCCACAAAACTGCCTCCTTCTGCTGTGCATTGGTTTGGAGTGACCAGCGAAAGTATGCAGATGAACTACACAGGTATTCGAAGAAAACATGGGCAGAGGCTGATATGAGCAGAATAGTTTTCACTTGCTGTCTTTATGCTGCAGCTGAAAATCTTTGGTATCCTCTGAAGAGTAATTTGTCCATTATGTCTCAATTGCTGAAAATGTCTGCTGTGACTTCTCTAAGAAACTTCATAATTTCATAGAGAGCTTGCTCCTTTTCCCCCAACTCTTTGCTTTAATGTCTAACAGCTAAATAATGTCATTGTGTGTATGGACATAACTCCCACTGGCTTTGGAAACAAATAAAGAAGGGAAATTTAACTTCATCTATGTAAATGAGGCCTTGTCATGCTATGCAATGCTGCAGAAACTAAGGAAGTTGTGCTTAAAAGTCTTTATAGAAGGCGATTTTGCTTGATGTAAGAGAAAAATGAAAGAAATTGTGAGGAAGGGAATTTGAGGAATATGAATGTACATTTACCCCTTTAAGAGGCTGCAGCCATAAAACCAGTGCTTAATTCAAAACCTGGATCCTAGGAGCAGTAAGCTGCATTTTAAAATCAAAAATTTTGGCAGTAAACTGATGGACCTTAAGAGTGCAGTGAACTGTGTGCCTTGTATATACATATTAATCAAAAAGCCTTTTGGTTAAACTAATGTTCAAGGCATGATTTAGAGACTCAAAAGCAAGAAAATGACCATGATAGGCCAGAATTAATGATTTTTGAGTACTAAACCCTGGGGTTCATAGCATTGCATAGTGTTCCTAGACTTATTCATTACCAGTAGTGTCTGCTAAAGACTGAGGAAAATAGTTTGACTGGGGAAAGAGACTTCCTATTAAAGACATAATATTGTAAATTTATTTATTAAAGTTCATATTTTCACTGTTTCCAACCTTCAAAGTAGCATCCCCACAACAAGGTTTTGATTTCAGATCATCAGTTTTCTAAGCAGGTTGAAAAAAGGAAATTTACCATAACCATCATGTTTACCAGAGAAAATAAATATCCACTTGCTTTTAGTTTATCAAAAGACAAAAGAGATTATGACATTTAGTGTGTTTTTACTTTCTTGTCTTTCCCATACACCCTCATGTCTTGTTCCTGGATACTTAAATATGGTGTTCCATGTACTTTTCCACAGACACTCATCTGTGATCTCTGTTAGAGAAAGGCTGTCATAGGAGATTGGTTTATCCCAGTTTGGCCATTCATATATTCTTCTGAATGTGCAAGCATTGAATGAAGGTGCTAAGTTCATTACATGTCTTGTTCTGGGTTAAGCCTTGCTTCTGGAAAGAAGTAGTCATAGTACTGAGATGTCTTAAGCAAAGTTGTATCTTGCTCTCTTATCTTTTTTCCACAATTATGCTCTGTCTCAGTTAGATAAAGAAACAGGATTGTTCTCCTCTGATGGACAGGAATCCTGACATTTTCTCTTTAAAACGCTGGAAGACATTTATTCTTAGAGACTTCTCTGTGCACTAATGTACTTAACTGGTAGCTGTAACAGATTAATTCACATGCGTTCCGAGGCAGTGAAGCATGTGGGTGAGCATTCCTTTCGAAGTTCATGTCAGCTGATAGACAAATATCTTCAATGCTTTGCTTTGATTTGTCTGAAAGCATTTACAATTAATTGCTGCTTCTTGATACTTGTTGCACTTGTCTGAAAAGTTTCTAGAATAGATATTAATTGAGCAGAGGGGATTTTAATGTGACATAAACATACTGACATGTCACATTGTAATTTTAGCATCAATTAATTTGGGAATAGTTAGCAATTAGTAAGTATATGTCTAATTATACACTAGTAAAAAGCAGTTTAAGGAAAATCTTCAATTTCTTCCTTATTATTCTTTATTTTTTGAGTCTTCTGTGCCTGTAACAGGAATACTCTAACTTGATTCTCCATCTCAAATTTAGAAGACTCAGTCCTGGTGTTACTTACAGAGTTTTCAAAAAAATTTGATAGAATCGTTTTTTTTTTTTTCTGATAAGCTTTTAGTCAAACATCATTTCTGGAGGAAGAGCATATGACATCTTTCTATAGAATTTTCAGTGTTTGGAACTGGGAAAAACCAAGATATTTCCTAAGTATAAAGCACATAACGATTGTTCTGCCCCCAGTTTCCTTCATGGACTGTGTTATTGTCATGGTTTAGGAATAGTACTCCACAATTTAGTGTTCCCACTGAAACTAAAATCCATACACTCTCTCTTTCCCACCTTTTTCCCCTCCCCAGTGCAGCAACTGAAAAGGAGAATTGGGGGAACAAAAGACAAAAATCATGGATTGAGATAAGAATAATTTACTGGAAACAGCAATGAGATAAGAAAACAAACAATAACAGCAACAATATTAATAAAAACACTGTACAAAAGAGATACTGCAGAGTTCAACCTGGCCATAGCCACAACCCCCTGACTGCTCCCTCCAAGCCAATATTGTTGATAATACCCTGTTGTTAGGGCATCCCAAAACATGCTATAGTCCAAGGATACGGAGAAAAAAAATAGATTGGCTGTCTCTTGTGTGAGTAAATCATCTTTTATAATAAACTCTAGATGTCACCCAGATAAATGGGTTCCAAAAGAGAAGTGATTTTCAGAGCAGACACTCCCAGGTTTTATTGGATCCTGACATTTTCAAGTATGCTCCAACTCCAAATCTTATTCTTTGTACTGTACTCCCATTAAAACTTTGACAGTCGTAATTTTCCTTCACATTTTTAGTTCCCTGGGTCTAAACAATTATAGGTCCTCATAAACTGAGATGACAGAATCCTAAAATGAGCTCTAATTTGAGTAATCTTTTCCTTTTACTAATTTAAAAGCTCAAACTTCAGCCTATCATCTTTTGCAAATTACATCATGTATGGAAAAAAATTGGTATTAAGAGGTTGTGCGAGTGACTGCTAGTGATTAATGAGTCAAATATTTGACCATTTGCTGTAAGCACCCAGGTGCTGTGAGAGAATGGAATATCAGTACTAATGGCTCAGTGGGCTGGGTGCTTTGCTAGTGATGCACCTGAGAGTGGCCTCCCACGAGGGGCGTGCACACCTGAAGCTGCAAACTGGGTTCCCAGATAAGGCTGGTGAGAGGCAAATCCTGTGAGGTGGGTAAGTTTTTTTTACCATGCCATTGTCCTCCCGTATCTCATGACTCCGGCTGTGAAAACTCCAATCCAAAGTATGAGACATTCATATGTAGGATAAAGGGACTCATCTTGAGTGATGGGCCGTGCTTGATTCAACCATGCTGGCTAAGAGACAGCTGCAATGCCTTACAAGGTGTGAAGACCCTCAAAATGTCCCATGATCCACAACATTGCATCATTCAGGTGTCTTGTGATTTATATTACATTACCCAGTTTGAAACTCCCCTTGTCTGGGCATTCCCACATGAACCTGATTGACTCTAAACCCAACAGAGTTTGCATTCTTTGGATTTGTTCCCCCACCATTTGATGAATACAGTCTGAAACCACCACCTCCAGAAGACTCCAATCACTGAGAAGACCAGAAGAGGAGGACTGGTAGAATGTTGTTGGAATCTACAGAGTGGTGGTATTTTTTCTCTGCTTCCCTGCCACTTTCTCTCACCCCTCTCCTTCTCCCTTTCTCTTTCTCCACCTCACATTCACTGCTAAATAAAAATCCATTCTATTGACTTCAGCATATGGTCTTGTTTGTGCTTTAATTTGGGCAGTGGTATCTCTCTGATAATTTTAATAATTGGATTTCTACAGAGGCCCTGTTATTACTGCATTAAGACAGTCACAAATTAGCAACCCTTTCTATCAGATAATATTAGAAAAATTCCAGTATACAATTGAAAATTATATATAAACAAGTACAGAAATTTTTGTCATTCTTGCTTCACCAGTCATCCACTAAAAAATGCAAAAGTCTTAATGAAGTGAAAACTAAATTTATTAAAATAGTTAAATTTAAAATAGCCCCACATCCAAGCTGTACAAAGGAAAATCTCTTTTATCCCTTGCTTTGATGAATCTGGCCTGTGATCTTGTGCACTTCTAAAGATGATCAAATTGAGCAAAGAATCCCATGAATTCTAACACAGCACTCTGAGTGATGTTCTTAATGAACACAGCATGAGATATTTAGGATACCTTGAGGACAGCTGCTTCCATCTAGCTACTTGTGTCTTCAAACAGCTATTTAGTCAAGATACACTGGGTCAGCTATTGAAACACTCTAGTAGTGGCTCCTGTGAAGCAAATTAAATTTGCCCATTTTGCCATGTCTGACAGTATTTCTGTCAATAGAAAGGGTTTGGTTTATTTGTTTTAAAATTATTTTATTGTACTATTTATTCTGTTTGCTACTACTGTTATTATCACAGTTTTTTGGAAGAAAACTGATGGAAAAGAAAGAAGCAGCAAAACAAAACTTATATACCATTTGAAAATAAAGCTTATACATGGACCATAAATGAAAATAATCATTTAATGGCTTTCTGTTCTGTAATTTATACTGCCCAGAGCATGTAACTGCAAATCATTGAAACAACAGCATCTTTCATCATCTACTTCTTGTGTCATCAGTGTATTCGTACTTCTTCCAAGTGACCAGTTTCAGTGTCCCTTCACTTGAAACTTGACTCACTTGGGCTAACACAGGTTCTGTACCTTGGGCTGATGATTAATAGGTATTCCCCACTCAAAAAAGGAGATGTGATGATATGATAATATGGTTATGCAGATGGCACTTTGCAATTCTTTCTGTCTTGATTTTATAATGAAATTAATGTTTTGACATGAACTTTGGTTTCCAGTAAAATGTAGCAATAACTTTTTAGAGGTATCAGAGAATCATAAAAAATAGAGACAAGTTCTATTACATAAAATTCCCTCTGAAGTTTCCTCAAGTTTTGCCTGAGCTTTAAATAAGCCTGTGGCTCAGTAGAGTCCTGCAGTCAGTTGAAGATCTCTACCTCATTAGGGCAATTTTTGTGCTGATACTGAGTTTCATACATACAACTGAATTCCCTTTCTTGCAAAGCTACCATGGCACATTATGGGAAATCAATATTTAATTTAACACATTCAGTAAAATAATCTGTATATCTTTGTGCTGGCTCCCTTTTATTTTTGTAATGCCACTTTTTCATCAGAGAGAAAAGTATTCAGCCCTGCTTTTAATACGTTCAGAGAAAGAGTTTTCCATTTATCCAGGAGAGAGCTATGCAAAATCCCTTGCAGAACCTGAAAAAATGACAGGGTGTGAGATCTGTTCATTAAACTATAAAAGAAGTGCAACAGGTGATGTATTCTCTGGCATGCCACTTTCTGCTGGAGCACACGTACTTTCAGATGGGTCAAGCTGCTAAAAGCCACTGCTACTTGAACTGTGGTGTAGTCAGATTGGAAACACAGGGAGTAAGGATGCTGCTGGCAGAAGGGGTTTGTGTAGACACGGTCATTACGATACCTCGACTGCCAGACTTGGTTCATCCTCTGGCAAGCTAAAAACTTAAAACACCTACAAACCTTTTCTCTTAAGAGAAATGTAAGCATATTATGAAAATGTAAACTGTTACTAGTTTATAAGTGCTTCTATAAATCAGTAAATAATAAAGTGTGGTGTCGTACTCAGCTTTTCAACTAATTTCCCAATTATTATAAGTGAATTCTACTGATGGCCCTTGGCAGGCTTATAACATATGGATAATAGAAGCATTGAGGTTGGAAAGGGCCTCAGAGATCATGGAATCTGTCAAAGCAGCAGCATTGTGTTCACCAGTAAAGCATAGCCCCAAGTGACGCATGCACCCGTTTTTTTAAACACTTCCAGGGATGATGATTCTACCACTTCCCTGGGCAGCCTGTTCAAATGCCTGACTGTTCTTTCAGTGAAGAACTTTTTCCCAATACATTGCAGTTCTAAGTAGATATAAAGATATATTTCAGGACAGGATATAATGCTTATTAGCAAGAAAGAAAAATGTCACTGTCACATCTTGCTACTAAATTTTCTGTTAAAAGAGACCATAGACATTGTAGTGCATTTCACTTTAGTTAGTGCACTTCACAAATCTAATGCTTATCTAGGCATTTTATTTTCCAAAATTAATGTTAGTCTTTCAGTAGGTCAGTTACTTAAGGAAATATGCATACAGCTCTATTCTTCACAATTTTATCATGCTGCATATTTTCTGCTTTGAGCTTCAGCAACGCCATTTGAAGAGTTCAGAATATTCACTGTGAGTCAGCCTTCATCAGCTATTTATTTGGGAAGTAATTATTATGTAATGTTTACCTGTGTATGCAACTGGAGAAACCTTAAGAGGGACTCAATCTACAGATGCCTATTTAGTCCTTTCAGACATTCTTGATTGAGTATGGCAGCTACATTAGGATCAATATATCCGGTGGTCTGAGCTACTCTTGGCATTCATGCCTCTACGTAGGTGAAAAGCAGCTGACTAATAAATTTTCAACACAGATATCACCTCAGATTTTTATACAGCATATTTCAAATTTGAAGATCAGTGCCTCATCATTCTCACAGCCTGCCTCTGGTGTCTCTGATGCACTCAGTGGTGCTGTCCTTGATGAAGTCTGGCTTTCCTGGGATAATGGAAGCTTTGAAACACTCCCACAACAGATATTAAGGCTACTTACCACTGCTTCTTTCTAAGAAAACCACGTTTGGGCTACTGTTTCTTTGTAAGTGAGAAGATTTGTGAAGAACCCAGCACCTTGTTCAAAGTCATTGAAAAATTTGTGGAAGCACAAATGAAATAGTTGCTCCTACTGGACCAATGTCCAGGTTTTTTTCCTAAGGAAAATTCCAGTGTTTTCTTAGGAATAGGATTGTAAACAGAAATTAACTAACAAGTTACATATTGGGAAGTTTAAGAAATGCTCAGAATGACTCACAATGGTTATGAAAGGCCCTAATGACTGCTCTGGAACTCACATCATGGGTAAGTTTAGTAATGAACATCTGACTTGACTATTTTTAGGTATTGTTCTAAAGAATGTAAAATATCTTTCCTACAGTCAACTGATTTAATTAATGAATGTTCAGCCTCCACTTAAGCTAGAAATCACTGATGTAATAAAAGATAAGGAGCAATTTTTAAAAATTGTACTTAGAGTTGCTCTTGAATTTGTTTCAGTTACAAAGCAAAACTATGTTATCAACAGAGATTTGGCTGTCTTCATCACCAATTCAATGACTTATGTCATGAGAAATAAAGCCAAAATAAATATATTAGACTTTGCAAGTGGATATTTTTGTATTTATGGAGATATATTTTCTCTTTTTATGCTTGTGGAGACAAAAGGCTAGAGAAAGTTAGCAGGAGTTTGAATACCTGCTTGGGAAGAAATGGAGAAAAATGCAGTGGGACATTCTTTTGAAAGTGGCATCCACTGGGTTCCCAAAGAGCTATAGCTGATTATCTTCCCTGGAAACAAAAAAGAGCATGTACAATATTTTTGCAAACAGATTGAAGCCCCCAGCATCAGATCGAAGACATGTCAAACCTACAATCCAGGGGCTCTTTCCTTGTGACTGTGCATGAAGAAATCAAAGCAGTCACAGAATACCAAGATTGTCAAATATTCTAACACATCAAGGTGGATATGTACTTATATATTCATAGGTAGGCATACGTATGCCTGGTACCTGCGTTGAACCGCTGGTGGTAATTTTTATAATTTCTAGTCACTTAATCTACACTCTTAATGGGAAGGTCAATAAAAATAAATAGAGGAAATAAGAATGCATATTTTATCATGAATAAAAATAGTGAACTTTTGAGAAAATATACATATGTCATGGAAATAAGTAATAATGCATCAACACATGAGTTGTTAAATTTCTGGCTTTAGGCTCTTTCCCTGCCCCAGGACATCCTGTAGCTTTGGATACCTGCAAGGGGTGTCTGTATGTATGTATATATGCATATATGCACATATGCTGCCCATCCCTGACTGCATTATATAAATTAATTATGTGGCTTTTATGTTATGCAAGAGCTTGTTCTACCAAGTGCTCTATATACATATTTTGTATGTGCAATTAATTACACAGACTATTTTGCCATTGTTGAATTGCTGAGGGGAAAAAATGATAAATGTTAATGGAAAATTCAATAATAGACACTACTGAATTCAAGGAGAATTCTGTCATACTCTTCGTTTCAGGTCTATTTTTTATCAAGGGAAGGTACAAAGAAGAGTAAAGATGTTTTATTATTCTCCAATTCACACAAAGTCTTCTTTCTTCTATACTGCAGGAATACTGGTACCCAGAGTTCAAAGAAACTAATCCTTATAACTTGCAAATACTTCTCTCCTACTGAACTCAATTGCAAAGCTCTGAGCTGAGTTGAAAGTGAACCAGCTGAGAAATAGATTACAAGAAGGAATGGGAGGAATTTTCTCATAAAAAAGGACAGCAGTTGTGCATTAGAGTGCATATCACTTTATTTCCTTTGTGTACATCTTGTATTTTAACAAGTTGCGGATAGGTAATTCAGAGACAAACTGTAGGATGATACATTAGTTTCTGGAAGGAATTTACAGAGCAGCTGTGCATCTCTTAAGTTTTCCTGTTTTTAAACTGCCTGCATTTGGCTCTTTCAGGTACCCCACTGTGAGAGACTGGAGGGATTGCTGGCTCAAAACATTTTGGAAGCGTGTGTGGGGAAAAGGGGCAGGTCAGGTCTTGTTCTGGTGAGGCAATGCCATGCTCCACACCCCCAGGGCTTCATCCCAGCCCGGCAGTGGCTGCCAATCCCTGGCACAGCAGAGGCAATGCTCCACACCCCACTCCTGGAGCCCCAGTCCAGCCCCAGAGTGGCCAGATGACCAGAAGTCCCACCTGGGGGAAGGGCCCAGGAAAGCCAAAGGGTGCTTAACGCAGGACATGAGGTGAGCACATCTTGACCCTACCTTCCCTTGGATTTTATATCAGCTGAACACTGCTGGAACTCGGGAGTGGTAGCTAAATTTGTGATTTTCTGTATTCTTTCTTTTTTCCTTTCATCTCCTTCTAATTCCCTCTTCTCGGAGTTTTGAATAACTTAAAACCAGATGGGCTTGGAGTTTGCTAAGTTGAATGGGCTAAGTTAATGCTTTGTGAAGTGTTTTATGTTGATTGTTTATGTTTTATGCTGTAAACTTTTGACAAAGTTCTCTGATTTTCTGAAGTTACCAGTAAGGTTTTTTGTTATTTTGATCTCTTAAGAATATCTTGTCAGTATTTCTCCCATGCATCTGCTTCAGAGTATATAAAAAATCCATAAGCCCTTTTAGGAGCAAGTTTCTGGGGCCTTACATTTTCATTGGCACCATGACAAGGGTGCTCTTGAGGTGACAAAGAGGTATTTTATAGAGACGCAACTGCTAGTCGCAGAATAAAGGAAAAATTAATATTTGGTCTAAACTGATAGTCTGCAGCAGAAAGGCCCTGGAAACCAAGGGAAAAATTGACCTGAACTGTTCTCCACTGGTAGAGTTTCTAAAAGCTTATTAAGTTTATCCAGCCCCAAACACAGAGATGTGGGCTGACTTTTTCATCTTTCCCTGGGTATGGATCTTGGGGATTATCCTGAAACCTTGTTGGTGGGAGGGATAAGGATGGTAATCTGGGACGTGTATATCTGTTTGGGTTATAACGATACCTGGACCTGTAAGATTATAGGCTCCAAAAGGCAAGGATACCTAACTATTGAAAATTGGCCTATCCTTAAAGTTTGTATTTTTTGACAAGGTGTGCAATGCATTGCAGTATCAGTAAACAATAAAGAACCTAAATTGAACTCGCCATGCTGCTATTTTGGAGCTCATCTTACAAGTCCAGCAGGTATCAAAAGTGGTTTTATTAAATTGTCTAATGTTTGGTATGTTATTAATAAATGAGCAAGGTGTATGTAAAAGGCAAGAAGAAGAAGAAGAAGAAGAAGAAGAAGAAGAAGAAGAAGAAGAAGAAGAAGAAGAGGAAGAAGAAGAAGAAGGAGACTGTATCAAGAAACAAGGAGGAAATCACCAACCAATCTGCTGGACTCTTTGGTCACTGCAGCTGAAGGACTGCTTTCATTAATTTTTTCCCCAAATCCTGTTTCACATCACAACTTGCCTGCAATTTGAGAGATTCACAGGGTGATGAGTGATGACTTGCATAGAGGGAAATTTTTATATTAACTAGACTTTGATTATTGAAATAGCAATTGTCTGTTATTTGATTTCTTATATTCTTTCCTCTTCTTTCTCTTCTCCTCTGTCTCCTACATTAGGACACATAAGCCCTTTCAAGAGCCTCGTCAAGTGAGTTGTTGGGACCTTACAACCATGTCTTTTAATCCTTTCACCATTCTCGTTGCCTGTCTTCAGAGCTTTCACAACCAGTGAAAAAAAGAACATGTAATTCTGTTTTCACCAGAGCTTGGTAAAGTCCTTAGTTGATTCCCTAGCTTTACATAAAACCTCCTGCTCCAAAACTGTTCCAGTCAATCAGAAGAGTCCCAGTTGGTACCATGGGTTACTTTTCAGACTCTCTGTGGAGACATCAGAATGCAGATTATGCCGCTTTCCCTTTTCTCCTCTGACAGTATCTAATTGCAACCTCCTCTCTGAAAGCCATGTGTCTGGCATTCCTAAAATAAACATTTCCTCATTTATTGACTAGCACTAATTCCTTAGTCTGTTTCCTTTGGAAACCAATTACATTGCTCACATTTAAAGTCTTTATCCTCCACTTAGAAAGGCTGCTGACATACTGGAAAGAGTTCAGAAAAAAAAGTCACAAGTGGTATCCAAGATCTGGAACATCCATTTTTGATTGATTGATTATTTTGGTTAACACAGAGAAGGATCCCAGATGAATTGCTCCTGATCTGCAGGAATGTAAATGGAGATAAAACTTTTCATAGCATAACAAAATTTAATGACCGTGAGTTTAACATTAAAAACCTTACGTGTTTTTTACCAGAGAAGGCAAGAAAGCCTTGGAAATATTTGCTTAAAGAGCATAGACATTCTCAATTAATGAGAACTTAAATCAAGAGACAGCCCATAGTCTGTGAAGAGCTGCTGTCCTGTTGCAGGACTCAATTGATGAAATTCTATGACCTGCACATGCCTGAAATCCAGCTAGATTTTATTGCCTTTTCTTAAAAAGCATGTCAAATTTTTAAAAGTACCTGCATCTTTTCCTACAATTTTTATGCATTAACATGTCAAAATCAGTAAAATTTTTAATTTAGGTTACACTTTAATCAATTTCACATTTTAACAACAGCCTGTGTATGTGCAGTCTGTATCTATTAGCAGGTAAATTCGGTTCAGGATCAGTTGAAACCTTGGGCAGAAAGTGCACTCTCACAGACAGAGACACTGAGTCAATTTTGGGACCTGTCAGTAACAGTCAGTGTCCCTCATTAATGCTCAGTAGTGCCAGCTTCATTGTCCTTTTTATTAGTTTCTTTACTCAATACCATAGACACATAAACACCGCAGTGGAGATTTTTACAGGGTCAGATTTTTTATTTCATGAAAGTACATGGATTTTCTTTTCCCATTACAAACTTAAAATGAGAATACAAAATGTACAAATCTTCCATAAAATTATATTAGAAAAATAATGTTTCAGGTCAATCAAACATTCTTTTCAGATAAAACTGACACATGTTATTTGGAATTTAAGTTTTGTGTGCTATTTACTTGTATTGGAATTAATTTGATTTTCAGAAGTCATTTAAAAATGGTAGACCCCCCTGAGCCAAAAATGCCAAAATGGAGTGTTATCATGCTGTCAAAACACTTTATATTTTAGGCAGATTTTATACTCTCCCCTTCTTGTGTCAATTAAACAAATGTCAAGTAATGGCATTTCCCTCTGAAACTGTTTTAGTAAAAGATTCTACCTGAATCTCATAATATCACATGTATCTGGGTGCATAAGATCACACCAAGTATTTAAAAGCAAAATAACAAGGTGTGGGGGGGAAGGCAGGTGTGGAAATTTTACAGAACCAAGGCTATGGGAGTGAAGGTGTTTGCATCCACATATTTGTTCTAAGATACACTTTCACAATATGCTTAGTCCCTTAAATAAAAAGATATTATAAGTATTTTTAGAGTAGGATGTAAATGAGTGCATGGACTGTGCGTCATTTGGCTCTCATGAATATCCTAAAGCATACCCTCTGTGGTTTTTCCATGGTGCTAGGGTGTCAGAATCATAGGATATCCAGGTTTGGAAGGGACCCACAAGGATCATTGGGTCCAGCTCCTGGCCCTGCACAGGACACTCCAACATTCCCACCATGTGTCCGAGAGCATTGTCCAAGTGTTTCTTGGGCTCTGTCAGGCTTGGTGCTGTGACCACTGCCTGGGGGAGCCTGTTCAGTGCCCAACCACCCTCTGGGTGAAAAACCTTTTCTAACATCTAACCTAAACTTTCTGTCACATGGCCTAGTATGTTAGTGTGAAAGGCACCATGGACTATGATGGCTGTCTCCTGCTTCGATCACAACATGCCTGAACTAAGCAAAAACATCATTTATTTTGAACGGCTACTCATTTCAGGTAACATTTTTCATAATGTTCTAGTGAAAGATTTTAGTGAGAGAGAGTAGGATGCTCTCAGAGCAGTGTGCTTGCATCACACTTTGTAACTCTGCGTGTCATCCTTGTACCACCCACCATTTCCTTTTTTTCCCCCCTTCTTTTGAAGAGGGGGCTACTTGCAATATAAGCATTATTCAACGTATCACAGAATCACAGACTATGTTGGATTGGAAGGGACACACGAGGAGAAAGAAGGACAGAAATCGAGGCACTTGTGTGCAAGTTAAGCACAATTCTGGCCCATTGCTTGTAATAGTTTTCTCTCTTCCTACACAATATTCTCCACTTTCTTCATTTTCCTTCATACTGAAAATGAAGAAAAAGTAGTTTTGAACATTTTTCATCCATCTTAGAGGCTTCACTTACACAGTCCCTTTGTTACTTTTCAGTGATCTCCTTCTATTCTCTCTAGATATTTCTAGAATCCTTTTGCAGCCTTGTTACATTTGATTTAGCCTTCTTTGTTTCCTTTACTTTACCTCTGCTTTGTTTGCCAGCTAGATTCCATCTAGTCCTTTCAGTCTATTAATGTTGTTGGATTTGGGGGATGTGGTGGGGGGCTCTCTGTCTTCCCAGGGTGAAATGAATAATGCAAATTACTTTGCTGCTACCTAACAAAAAAGAACTATGTAGCTTTAGGTTTAGTTCTTTATTGCCTCACTTGCCTCCCTGCAGTGAGTGGCGTCTTTTGATCAACTTTTATGTCTTTGCTTTAGCTTAACAGCTGAATGTATTGACGGCAGTAATTTATTAAAACATATTTTGATTTCATAGCTCAAATAACAGAATACAAAACTACAGTTTCCAGCAATCATGTTTCTGTTTTCTCAAGAAAATGGCTTATTTGTTTTAGAGGGAGAAAAGGAATGGCATGTTAATGCAGACGTGGATAAAAGCTATTCAAATTCCTACACAGTCCTGTACTTACATTTTCTTTCAAATACCATAGCTGTAGCTAAGGCAATATATATGAAAGCAAAGACAACATTATACATAAGGTACAGTAAATGCTAAATTGCTTTACATCCATTATACAGCACATCTGGCATGAATGCCAGATCTGTAAGCAATACCTCTTATGATTAAAACATCTTGATACATTATGTTACTAATATTTTACCACACAACACCATCTTTCAACTAAAAAAAAAATTGAGTGCTTTATGAATAGAAATAGGAAGTGGAACCTGGCTCCAAATATTATTGCCATTTAGAATTTAATTAAATAAAGTAGTAGATGGTAAAGTGTCTTACTGAAGGCTAGGCACCTGCCCAAATATATTTTTCTCATACATGGATTCTACCTCTCTGTCTTTGAGAAAACCTATTGTTACATTTTGAAATTCACTTTTGGGTGCTCACTTTTGGGTCATTTCATGTGTATTGCGTTCACAAACTCTGTCCTCTGCCCTTTACTCATTATATCTGACAGTGTTCTCATCCCCAATCTCTTAAAATACTGCGAAATATTAAAATGCCACCATCAAAACTTTCCAGTACCAGTGCAGGAATGTGGGATTTCTGAATGGATGTAAAATCCCTTGTGCAAATGTTTACACAGGGATTGGAGTAATGCCTCAGAAAACTCTAGTCAGGCTACAACAAGGAAATCCTTATTAAAGAGGAAGAGAGAACTGTATCATTCCTGACTTTGAAGAATAAATAATCACTCTAAAATTACTGGCAACTGGATATATTATGAAGACATTTGGGTCATTGCTTTGCCATGCAATTTTTTCAGGAATTTCTCTTTGTTTCGGGGTTTGTTTACTTGTTTTTAAGGAAGGCAGCTAGTGCATGCTCTGTAACATTTTAATTCTACTTTGAAATGATTCAGAGCAAGATTTAGTGTTTTATACTGAACACAGGAATGTATGCAGGCTTTTTCCTTCAATAGTTCTGCAGCATGTGATTGAGTCATATTTTGTGAGCCCACAGCATTTATTGACTTGGACATTTATATCAGAATGAGATCATTTGCAAGTGACGGGGATTTCAGTGCTGAACTGTGATCACTTTAGCTAAGAGAATTCTTTGCACACTTGACTTCTAGATGTCACACTCAGCAGTGAATGCATAATACATCATCTGCCCACATGAGCTCATGCACTGGTGGAATCAATATTTAATTATTAATGTTGTTGAATTTAAATTTTTATCTACAAAAGGGTAGGGTAATTGAGATGTGTTCGAGTAAAGTAATTGATACATTATGAGTATACAGGTAGGGTGCCAAAAAATCTGACAAATGAGGTACCAGGGAATGAAACAGACATCTCACAGACATGTATAACAGCCAAATCAAAAGCTTCTGGCAATACTGCTTAAGAAAAATTTTACAAACATTATAGAAAAATGTCATAATATACTTTAGAGAAGCTGGTGGTTAGTGATGTATTAGATCTTATGTGATTGATTTCTGTTAAGATTAGGAGCATACTGGGTAGCAAGAGGAAAACTGAAATACGTAAAATAATTTATACAGGCTCTATATTGGGGGCAGATTCATTCATTGTAGAAATAAATCTACTATTCTGTTTGAAACTATCAATTAGAATGGTAGCCATTATTCATGAAAATAAATATATAGAGTGTTACTCATGACAGGAGAATGTATCATGTATAAGTGGTCAATAAATCATTTTAGGGGAAAAGTGATATGGAAAATGGTGGCACTTAAACTTTCAATTTTCATTAACATTTTAACTACATCAAGTTGTTCAGCAGTGAGACAATCTCTGCCACGCAAACCCATGTGAGCACTTGCTGTTCAGAATTTTACAAAAAGTACTACCCATTTGTCCAGTACCTGGCTCTGCTGACTTCCAAAACCTGCCACAGATCCTCCAAAGAGCCTATACCCTGTAGTCACCTCCCTCTTGGTTTTGAAACCTGTATGGCTTTTACTTGCACTCAATTTGCAATGAACATGGGAAAATTTACTGGAAGAGGAAAAATTTGAAATCAATAATACTTCTAGTAAAATAGTACAACGGAGATAGTCTGTTTTACAACTTATTTTATTACATTTTCTTACTTTTCTTATATCGGCCTTTCTTGTTGCGTCATCGAAATACATTCTTAATCTGCCATTAGAATCTAAATAGGTTCCTGTTTAAATCAATGGGTCACACTTAAGTGATCGCACTCGTGTTCAAAACACTTAATTCCAATTGCTTTGCTTTGGGAAGATCTCCAACAGAGGTTAAATTCAGTGACAGTGAGCATACAGGCATCCCAGACCCTGCTGAGGCACCATATCTACCTCAAGCTGTATTTCATGTGCTATATTAGATGTAACACCATGAAAAGATATTATGCCTATGAAATTAGCCTGGTACCTTGGAAACCTGGTTACAGAAAATGTTGCAGCTGGGATTAGCACTATAATGTAGTTGCATAACAAGTGATATTGCTCGTCCTCCAAACACTGTCTCCTGTCCCATGGCAGACAATCCTTTTCCTTCCCCCAAGCACAGAGGTGGAAAGAGAGGCAGGGCCATAAAACCTTATTTTTTTCCCCCAATCCTCAGTTCCTATCTTAGTGACAGCACAGACCAGTCAAGAAGATCAAAGGCTACATTGAGTGATGTCAGCTGCGTTCCTGCTGTCTGCTTCCACCTGCACTTTGGGAGGCACAGGTGACATGCATCATCCCCAGTTCCTCTGCTGTTAAACACTGCACAAAGTATTTCTCAACACAACTTAAGAATCAGCCATATAGATGCAGACAAAGGAGGTGAGCAGAGTGAGAAGGCAAGAGGACTAAACACCTTCCAGATTTCAGACTGGAAAGAAAGACCTGCTTTAGACAGTGAGAGTTGGGCCCTGAGTGTAAGGGTTAATGGTTTATGGCAGTAAGGATCTGTTGGTAGTTCCCTTTTGGCTAGTTAGCAAGACTTAATCAATTTTCAAGTACAGCTTAATTTTATTCATTGCCTTAATGGTTTTTACTCAGCTTTAAATTTTCTATCTGACATTAATCTTTCCTTAGAGTTCCATTTTTCAGAGGGTTTTTATTTACGATGAGTTTTTTAATCTGTATTTTTTTACCCCTTAAAATTACCTTACAGGTAACAATTAAACTGCTGCTAAAGAGAATGGTGTCAGGTTTTACATGCTGTACTGGCAATAGAGCATCCCCAAATCCTTCACTGCAATTTACCTATCTTGAAAGCTCTTGGCTTTTACTTACAACATACTCCTAGCACATTGTCATAAACATGCTTTGCACTGACCTGCTGGCTCAATGAATCTGGTTTGTTGGAAGAAATTAGAGTACCAGTTATAGAAGTACAAGTGATATTTGTTCAGCTGCTACACAGGCAAATAAAAACTAAATAAGTTTGGTTTGTGAAGGCTATATATTGCCATCTGACAGGCAGGCTAGCTCTCTTCTCTGGAACAACTCATGTGATCCTTCAAGTGTTCTTAAAACACTGCAGCAGGTTTCCTTTTCTAGGAAGAAAGAAAAGCTTCAGGAATAAAGGCTTCCTGTGGATTTGTGAAAAATACATCATTAATGGTTTACATGTCCACACAAGTGTAAGTCCTTGTAATTGAATATTCTGCATATCCTGAAAGTTTCACATCCATAAATAAATGTATTTATATATGTAAACGCATATATTATTACACATTATCTTCTCTTGTATCCTGTCTTAAGTTCATTTTCCTCCTTTAGAGTGATAAGATGAACACACATGATATTAAATTATATACTAGTCAGCCTTAAAACCAAAAACTTCTTGCAATTCAAAACCACTACCTGTGTCAATTAATCAAGGCAAAAGCTACTCCGAGTTGCTGCAGATCTCTTTGTTTCCCAGAAATTCCCTGAATTCCCTTCAGCATTAGTCCTTGCCGTTTCAGGTTATGAAAGGCCCTATTTTTGAAGTGTTGATTCTTTTTAAAGTGATCTCATTTTTGTCTGGAATGTGAGTTACCTGAACAGAAATGTGGTAAATCGGCATAAATCAGCAGCCCTTGCAAAAGAGCAGTGTGTCATTGGCTAAAGCCATTTTGGCACCTTAGGGGTTACTGGGCTGGTAATGGTGTGTCTGACAGAGCCATGAAAGGGCTGACAAGGTTGGGACAAAAGCAAATCTCATAGGATGAGGTTGCTTGCTGTCACCTCCCAGCTGGCTGAGGCTGGCATGGCCTCTGGTGATCATTACTGAGCAGTTTGAGTTGATTTGTTCTGGTTTAGAGTTTGTGGGTTTGGAAATAAAGCAAGCCCTGAGGAAGGGCATACAAAGAGAAGTTCTATGGTTAGGGACTTGATTTTTCCTTGTACTGCTGGTGAGCCTGCACAGTGACTTACAATTAGAAATAAAGTCCAGACAGTCCTTTACAAATCATGAGCTAGGTGAATTTTTTGCCATCAGAAGAACTCAGTGCCTTTAAAGAAAAAACCTTTCAATGAATGTCTGTTGAAATTTAAACCTTAATTCATTCCAGCTATGCTTGGGCCTCTTTTAGAGTCTCTTTCTGTGAACATTGAAGCAAGCAGTCATTGCTTGTAGAAATAAAAATTTAACTACACAGATTCCATATTCATATCACATAAGGTATATTATTTCTATGGAATGGGAAACTAATATAAATGGCAAGGGGTGGAAGGGGAAATGTTCCAGTAAAACCTTATCAGAGCCATGCAAGAGGAGCAACTGAGCACCCACCATCCTATTATTCATATGTAAGAGAAGCATGAATATATAACCATCCTATATGACATTGAGGAAACCAAAATACATATAGTTTATCTACAGAACTATGTCCTATATATTATAACTGTCTATAACTATATATAAAGCTGTATAAATAACATATACATTCTGCAATTCTCCATGCTATTTTAAAGGTGACCTATAACTGTTGGCTTGTTTAGTTTCTAAACTAAATTTTTCTCCTAAAAAGAGGATTTCAAAATGATTGTAAATTTCTGAAACCTGCTTCAGTTAAAAGCCAGTATTTACAAGCAGTTGTACACATACATGAACAAGATTGTCCAGGTGAGTATAGAGGCCTGGAAAGACTTTAAGGCACATGTGGAATTAGCACCCCCAAAAGTAACTTCACAAACCAGCAGACAAAGTGGTGACTCAATTGAACATAGAAAATGTCAGAGGAGAAACCACAGCTCCAGCCTCATTATTCCAATGTAGATAAGACACATAACTGCTTGCTACAGAGCTTTAGACATTCATCTGGCACTGGGTCTTATTCTCAAGGAAGAATCATAGAATAATAAAGAAAATAAAAAGTATTATAAGGCAGTAAAGCTTCCTTTTATTCCTCTTCCTGCTAATGTGGCAGAGCAAACGATCCAGATGTTCTATGTGCTGTGTGAATACTCACTCCTGAACTGCACAGTGTCCCACCCTCTTTTCCTGCTGTCTAGTAGCACAGGCATTTCTGAGGCAGTCAGCAGCGATGAGTTTGCACTCAGCCACGCGAGCACAAGGATTACTCTTGTGCCTTCTACCCTTTTTGTCACAAAATATCTCTGCTGAAGCAGCTCTGGGATAGCACGCTGGATAGGTACCCTATTATCTTCTGATGATGTACTTCTAAAACCAAGACCTCCTTGCCTCATCCAAGCGTGTGCACACATCAGGCTTGAACAGTCAGGCAAGGGAGATCCATTTCCTTCTTACTGCTCCCATACAGGAGGTGTCACACCACTGGAAACAGCAGCAATTCTTCAACATAACAGATGACACATCAGTCGTCTGTCAAGGCTTCTTGATAGTGGGTAAAGAATGAGGACTGTGCTGGCATTGCAAACTCTTCCTCAAGCAGAAAGAATTGCAGCTGGCTCCTCCATTGCCATGCAGGAAGAAGCAGGAGAGGGCTGTGATTTGACATATGTATTCTGGGGCTTGAGTCTGTGAGTTTATGAGCACTTTCACAGCCTGCTAATTCATGTGGAAGTAGGCAATGCCTCGTACTCCACAGGACGTTGAGCCTTTATTTACACTAATGCTAGCTTTTATGTTTTAACATAACATTTATGCCTGTGCAATCACAGAGGAGATTTTCAAGCCTGAAATTTTTTGACTGCAGATAAATTACTGTAATTACATCTCACTAGAGCAATGACAAAATACTTTCTTAGCTATGAAGAAAAAAGCTATAAAGAGAAAAGGTTTTTCTGTACCTGAAAATGAATCATACTTGTGAATAAATTTCCTGGACTCAGTCAAATTCTGAAATATTATGCGTGGGCAATGTTCATGACTAGGAAAAAGACAATAAACAGAGTAGATACCCAGACAACCCTTCCTTTAACCAAGTAAATTGCTAGTCTGGAAACTTACTCCTAACTGGGATGACCTCAGCTTAGCCATTAACACTCTAGAAAATACCAGGCACACTGCACCTTTTTACTGGGATTGGCTCTTTTAGTTAAAGAGTAAATCTGACGTCACTTGCAAACTTTAATAGCAGCTAAAAGAAATACCTGGAGGGTGGGGTTCTAAGAGAAAATCATTCTTCCTATTTATTGTATTTTCATGTGGAAAAAAACAGCTGTAGGATTTGAAAGCTTATTTGTTGGGAAAAGAATTTGCTAAAGATAGAAAACATGGTGGGGATTTTCAGCAAATTCCCTTGCTGATAAATGAACAGTAATGCTTAAGCCCTTCTAATGAAGATGAGTTTACCATGGAATAAAGTCGTCAATGATGAGCAGAAAATAGGGCATTTGTAAATACAATGTAACACAGAATGATAAAGCACAGCCAATTTATGCAAAGATGTGCTTGCAGAGCACGATAAATAATATCTGCATAATCAATTACTGGAAGAAAGACAGACTGAATAAATTGTTTTCTGACAATTTATGGAAAACAAGCATAGCACAAAAAAAAAGACGATTTGACATTAGTCTTTTAACAAGATTGACAAGGACTAAACCCAAACTTACGAATGATTCAAAGGATGCAGTATTTATAGCTGTCTATTTTCATAAGCAATAGAAAATTTGAATTAGGGCAAGAGCCAAATTCCTATTTTTTAAGGTAAAGGGCAGAATACACAATGTAGTAATATATATAACACACCCTCTCCCCATCCCCCATATATTTGTTTTTTCCTTGTATATAAAATTCTTTCGTTTAAAAACACACATAGATTGAGACAGGTGGGAGAGAAAGCAAGAGAAAAATATATTTTATGCTCATCAATAAGTAATAATAATGGGATACTATATGTATTTGAATTAGCTCTAATAGATATGCATTTAATGTCTGGATGCTACACCCACTGGTCTCAATGGAAAAGTTTTATTGAGCTGGGTGAACTAGCCTTTAAAGAAATTCTGAAACTACTTTAAAACTGAATTGGGAAAGTTGCAAATGATATCATCATTCATTTACGGAGCCATTAACTTTATGGTGCTAAATATCTCTGTAGTGGTTCTAGAAAGCTTCAGTAGCTGTTTAGGATACCAAGAATACCAAAATGAGTGATAAGCCATTTAATACCCAGATATTAGCTTTGGAAGACAATGTCATTGAACAAAAACAATTCTCTAATCCCTCATCCTTCCATCAATCAAAATAAAAATTAAAATGCAAATATTTGGGAGCTGACAGTACATATAACTTTTGCCTGTAAGAATATTCAAATGATTGTTATAATCTGCATAAAACAATTCAATATCCAACTTGAAAAACATTTAGCAGTTTTCAACAGTCTATGCAGGATATTAAAATTCACATAACTACCAGATTCACTCTCCATGTAAAACATTCAATCATGCCTGTAGCACTACATGCTCTGTTAATAAATAAACCACTGCTTTTATTTTGGTGTTATTTCAGCCTTATCAAAACCTCTCTATTTATCTATGAAAAAGGTGCAGCCAAGTTCCAGAAGGCTAATGTTGTTGTTTATCCTATTTATGTGACACAGCCCTAATTCCATCAGCTAAGCAGATGAAAAAAGAAAATCAATAGTCAGCGGATATGACGCTGAATGGGATGTTTGATTCTGACTGAGAAGAGAGAGTGTGAAATCCATCTCTTTAAAATTTGCTTCTGACTCTGGGATTCAGCTAGGTGTTCGAACCTACACACACGGCAATGTCTCTCCTTTGGGGACTCCACATCAAATTTCCACGTACTGCTCTAAAACTGACATGTTTCAAGCAATCATATCTTGATTAGCCATAATTTGATTAATGGAAATAATTAGTTGTTGGGGATCTAACATCTCCCCAGAGGTTTCACTTCAGCCCATAAGTCTTAAGGCACTGGTCATGCTTTGCTGCCTGAGTGCACAGAGAGTTACTTCCTGAAGCCTTTATGCCTGTCTCAGGACACGAAGGCTTCACTGCACAAAGATTTACGTGCTGAAATGAGGACCTCACTTAAAGACTGATGTACTAAAAACCTGACAAACAGTTACTGCTCTCTCTTCCCTGCCCAGGCAGCAGCCACACATAGAGATAGGGCTAGGAGGGGCCTGAGCACAGACCTCAAAGCAAGTGGAGCAAGCACCCCATGTTAGTAGTATTCATAGGAAAGACAGTTTCAGCTTCAGTGGAAGCCTTATTGAACTCTCCTAAGTGCTACAGTCCTTGTGCAGTCTAATCTGGCATCAAGGCTAGGAAAATAAAATGGCTGATGCAGAGTAAGGAGATCAAGCCCTCAGAGAAATATTGGTAAAATGTTCAGGGAAAGTACCTGTTCTCAGCATTGTATGCACTGAGTGTTTGGTAATACTGCTGCAGTGAGCCTGCACTTCACGGGGAAGACAAAGGCACATGGATATTTCCAGGTGGAAAAGTCCCTTCGTAAAACATGTGTTTATTACAAGAAAAATACTACACAGATTACCAGCCCTCTGACCCCATCCACTTCCTGTCCACAACAGAGCTATCCGAGCAAAATGTTAAAAGAAATAGTCCAGTTTGAGGGTTTAACAGAGCCATTTACTCTCCCAGATGTTGAAAGAAAAAGGTGAGAATTAAGTTGTCATTAGGAGCTAAATATATATTTACCAGTATTGGTAAATGGGAGTTTTTTGTCTAGATAAGGTGCATTTTACAAATACTAAAATCTGTATGCTTACACCAAATTGCACTAAGAGTGCAACATGTGAGGAATGGAAATAGTTCTGACTTTAGGGCATTCACATGTGAAATACCATGTGCATGCATTTTGCTTGTTCCTGTGAGCTTCCTTTTGAACAAATCAACCACACAATC
Source organism: Monarcha castaneiventris obscurior (assembly GCA_026261815.1). Taxonomy (NCBI): domain Eukaryota; kingdom Metazoa; phylum Chordata; class Aves; order Passeriformes; family Monarchidae; genus Monarcha; species Monarcha castaneiventris. The sequence goes on from JAMPIT010000040.1 coordinate 3,339,800, forward strand.
ACTCAGGAGATGGAAAAGTGGGAAAAAGTGGGGGTTAGGGGATATATTTTTCGATGTGGTATAACACAGCAGTAGTGTTCTAATTAACTTTTTTTTTGAAGCTAATTAACAAAGCCTACCAGTGGCACATTTAACTTAAGATATGTGAGGAAATAAATGAAAATAAGTGGAGGACCTAAACATTGATTTCCTTTTATGTAATTCTGGTAATGATCAGTATCTCATGATGTGCTTCTCCTCTAAAGAGATGTGTGACCCAATCATTCACAACCCTATGCTGCCATAAAGATGATCTGACGCTGACTACCTGTGAAAACTTATGCAAGGAAATTTTAGAAGCAGCATAAAAAGAGATGAAAAAAGGAAAATCACTCGATAGCAAGAAATAGCCAAAATAGCATGAGTGTAAAATAGCTTCATGTGCAAAAGTGATTTCTTGAGATCATGGGTATCTCCTAGAAGCAATTTTTGAAGTTACTCCCACAAAGAGGTCTGATCATCTTAAAATACAGGCAGCAAAAAGCCAATGAAGTCTACCATCCAGCTTTGAGCTGCAATGGCTGTAACTGTAATTAGAAGTAGCCAGATTTTGGAGTTTTCTAGGGTCCCTGTCCTATATGGAGAAGCAGTTTGGTAAGAAATGCTGAAATGAATGCCCTTCACCTGAGTTGCCTTGTGTGTTTCTTACCAGCAGCCAAAGATCCGGGCCATTAAGTTCAAAGGATATAACCTGCTCAAACTTTAGCATTCCATTTAATGTTAATTTATAGTTGAACTTTTATGGAACTACAAAAGCTTTACTATCTTTATTAAAACCACATACATTTATTACGTACTGAAACTACAGCAAGGAGATTCTGGGTTGAATATTTCGTTGATGTAATTCCTACTTTTTATTTTAAAACAAAAATCTTGGGGAAATTATTGAAGGCAAGGTATTTATGCCTTGCTTTAAGAGAGTACCCAAACACTGCAAATAGAAAATGACAACTTACGCAAGGCACTGAATGAAGTCTGAGGTAAACTTCCATACAGGTTCATTTTCAGAGTCTAAAATTAAGAAAACATCTTTCATAGTTTGAGAAAAAGCTGTATAAATATTCCTCTCCCTACCTTTGTCACCTACTTTACCATATTTTTCATGTCAACCTGCTCACACACACAATAATTAAGTCATTAGCTACATTTTCATTTACTTCTCATGCCTTAGGAGGTCATAGGTCTGGTCCATTAACACAGGGTTCTTCTCTGTGCTGCAATTTGCATGTAGTTAGGAAAAAAAGGTTTAATGTCAATATTTCAGCTAACAAGATAAGACAATTTTAAAAACAATTGTGAAAAAAATAACCTCTGACACATCAAAGCAGGGATGTTTTCTACAAGAGAAGAATCCATAATGCATGAAAAAATCTGAAGGGATGCTAGGGATGTAGAGCCACCAAGATTCTGAACCATTGCATACTACATGACTGTAGGAACAACCACGTGTTGTCTGACATGGGGACCAGTGTTATCAGCTATATAGTTTTTCTCACCTATGAAAGTTTTTTATATATAAAAATGCATTTCTTTATAATTTTTCTTTACTTTCTAATCCTGAAAAGTAAATCAGATACATAATTTGATTTTTATAAATGAAACATTACAGAATTCAAGAAATTTCACTTAGTACTTGTAGACTGACTTTTTAACATATTGGCAAAAAACCCAAGGTCTAGAATATTTTGGTCGTCTGTAAAGCAGAACAGCATGTATTCTCTGGAAAATGAAAAGTGAAAGGAAATATTCCACCACTTTCAGCCATAAGGAGAGAATGAAAAAATGTATTAAGGCAGTTAGAACCCCCAACAGCTATACACAAAACCAAAATTTATTTAAAGATCATGATTTGAGACTAGGTGTAAGACATTTTTTATGAAGAGGGTGGTGAAACACTGGAACAGGTTGCCCAAAGAGGTGGTGGGTGGCCCCTCCCTGGAAACATCCAAGGCCAGGCTGGATGGAGTTTTGAGCAATCAGGTCTAATGGAAGGTGTCCCTACCCGTGGCAGGAAGGTTGGACTAGAAGACTTTTAAAGGTCCCTTTCAACCCAAACCATTCCATGATCCTATGACCTCCTCACTCTTTTCTTAATGCATGGACATTTCTCCATAGGCTTAGGGAACACCACAAGAAGAAGGAACAAACTTGCATGAGTTAGCTGAAGAATTCATAGCTGTTCCTAAGAATGTTGTATATGGACAGATACTGCATGGCCTCAACAAAGGAATCAGCCCACTTCCACATATAAAATCTCAAAACAGGGCAGAACTGACTAAGTGTAAAATTGATCTCTTTCTAAACAAGGGGCAGAGGGGAAACGAAGACCTCTTTTTCTTCTCTCTAAACTGCTTTTGAAACCTTCTCTTAGTCATGCAGAATGTGAGAACTTCTGCACAGAGCACTCCGAAATGAGGCAGAAATATGACTGAGATTAATTATTTTAGAGAAGGAGCCAGCCTTTTGCAGAAAATCTAGCACAGTGCTTGTGCCATCTAGTCATCAATGTTAAATTAATAATGCTCCCAGAAAGTTAAAAATGCTTTTTTCCCCTCACAATTGCCATCCTCAACTTTCTAGTTAGTATAATTCATAGAGAAGCAATGGGGGTTTTGAAAAAGTAATAGTTTGAAAATAGATAAAACAGACCGAAGTGAGACAACTTGAACACACCTTGAGATTGCATTTATGTGGCTAGATCCCTACACAGATCCTTTTATAGGGCTGTGTCCTTTTTAATGTCCCCATTGAAAAACAAACTTTGGTAGGGTGAGGATCAGAATGGGTGGATATACTCTGTGATTTCCTTCAGCCTCCTCTTCAGTTTTGGTTCACCGTTTTTTCAGCAGGATTCTTGCTTATATAGCATCTGAGTCTTTTATCTGTCTCCTAATAACCACGACAGGTATCATTGATACTCCCTTCTACCCTACCTCAGCTGTCTTTAAGCTCTGAAACTTCTGATTTCTCATAATGTCATGAGTAAAAACTGAACTTGCCCCATGAATTTTAATGGTTGTTTAAAACTTTTTTTTTTCTTCTTTTAACTGCTAGCGCTTCCAGGATTTTTGCTGTTTGATGTTGAGAAGTATGGACATGTAAAGAAAAGATCAAAGTACACTTCTGGTTAATAAAACTCAGCAAAAATTACTGCTCAAAATGCTGGCAAAATTAGACTTCATCAAAGAATCATGGATGGTTAAGGATTGAGGGGAAACATTAAAAATCAGGGTAGAAATATTTTTTAAAAAACAGAGGAAGGAAGAAAAATTTGGTTTAGAATGGACAGCAGGGAAAGATGTTACATGTCATTATCTAATTTCATATTTTCATTTTCACATTGGTTTACAGATAAAGTATTGGAAAACAGATTTGAAAATCCATAGATGAATAATGTTGGTAGTGATCAATGAGCCTATCTTCTGAACAAAAGCACAGTATTTACATTTGATGTCATAATACTACATAATTGAATTACGTATAAAATATGGAAAATCTACAGTCTCCCTTGTTCAAGAACAAGAACTTTACAAAAACACAACCTTTAGGTATAAATGTTTATTTAAAATACTTTATTTGCTTTTTATTTCTAAGACTCTGCTGTGTAAAGTGTGGTTCCTCCTACATGCCTAAACAGCCATTTTTAATTTGAGTGTGTTCTTGCATCAAAACTAGATGAGTGCTTGGGTTACTCTTCTGTGTTTTTCCTTACTCCAACAAATCCAGTCCTCTAAATATAATTTTAAAATGTTGTCTACCTCTCCAATAATACAGAATGGTACAAATAATTTCTGTCACCCTTCCATGTGAGTAATCCAAACAGGACAAGGAGTTCAAGGTGAAAACACTGCTGATTTTATAAAATTGTTCTATTTCACTGTTGACTGACTCTGCTTCCTCCAGGTCTTCATGCAAACTGAACTCTACCTGGCTTGGCTGTTACTGGGCACTTGAACAGGTGTTTCATTACACTTGTCCCAAAAGATGTTAATTTTTTCTCTAGATAAGCAAGACACTGATAAGTGGAATAGATTTCACCTGACAGGTGGGAGCTTTATTAAACTAGTTCCATAGGAGAAGCAAAGAGATGTGGAACAGTGTGATCACAAAGTGTTACTTAAATTGTCCAGTGCAGTCAGACTACAGAATTTGCACACAAGTGTAGGGTGATGACACTGAGCTTTCCCTGCAGAGTACTGGGGCAAGGATTCAGTGGCATTAAGTGCCCAGGGGTCTTCATCTCTTCATATGAGGAATGAGAAAGCCAGTGGCATTCACTCAGAGTGAGTGAAATTTAAACCTACACACAATCTCAATCTCGCCTCTCAAACTTCTGTACGCTCCAGCTGCTGTGCAGGAGCTGAATATAAAAATATGTCTTGTCCAGTGACAAATTCTTTTTTTCTGACCCTGGAAAAAGCAACCTCTCAGAGTCTAGAACATGCCAGAAAAACAGTCTTTTCTTAAGAAAAAGAGAGCTATAAAAACAAAGGAGGTATAAGGTAATGCCACTGCCCACTGCTTTGCTATGTTATAAGAGGTTAATATTTTCTAAATTGAGACAGTTGGTTTAGATGGGCGGTGGGAGAGTTGACTATTTTTATTCTTTCATTGTATTTTGAAAATGGATTTCAATTGCTATCACTCAGTTAAACTCACAAAGATAGAACAACAGGTCTTTCTCCTTACTTCTTTCTTTAAATAGATTATGCAAGGGAATCATCCACTGTTCATGTGTGAATTTGTTATTATCAATAACTGAGATTTAACTAGTGAAAAAGAAACAAAACAAAGACGCCATAAGCAGATTCCCTAAAAATTCACGAAGCACCAACCGTCTTTCTGGGAGACATCATTGAGTTAAGGTCACCTTTCACTTTTGTTATCATTGTAATGGATTTAAAGTATTTTCAGGAAAGTTTGCAGAGCTTCTTGGGATTTGGCTTTCCAGTCACAAGTTATGAAAACAAATTGCTTTCAAGCAATTGAATAACTTCCAATATCAGATTCTATGAGTAGAAATAAACAAACAGAGCTTTGTACTGATTCCTTGGGCAGAATCTTATTCAATGGATATTTGGCAATTTGGATTCCAATCCCCCTTTATTCCTTCTTTGCTTTCACAGGAAAAGCAGAGTATTTTTAACCAGTTCCTCACTAGAAATATTTTAGAAACTGTTTTTGAATTTGATACTTTTTCAAGTAGCTAACTCAGATGTCCCATATCTCACCAAATATTTTTCATGAACTCTCTTGAGTTTTTCTTTTCCTCTTTATAATTTAATTTAATATTTCTTCCCTTTTTTTCTTTATTTTGTGTTCCATTTGGCCTCCTTCTTATCAGTTTTTTCAATAAATGTACATTTCACATGCTCTTCTGACACAGTCCATGCCTTAATTAGACCTCCCCAGATGGGGGACATTTGTTAGAGTTGTTGCCAGGAGTCTAAGAGACTAATGGGACCTTCAGCCTTCTCTGCTTTCAGATAGTTTTTTATTAAGTTTTATCAGAGTCACTGACATAACCCAGACACAGCACAGAGAAGAGAATGCAGGAGAAAGCCAACTTATCAAGATCACACAGCCTTTTTAAAGGTAAATCATCCAATGAAAACTTAAAACGAAAGCTATTTTTACTTTTCCACCAATGTTCAATAAATCACTTTGTCACTTAAACAGGAACTGAGGAATTTTTTATCCAATCATCTGAAACTACTTTTACTGCAGAATATGAAGTACTAAGAGAAGAAGGAGACGGTCTAGAAACAACAGCAATCCTCCTCCATTTTGGAGTTTTTACTTTTTATCTGTTTACTCTATTAACAAACTCAAAACCTCTACATTTTCACCCTGTGACAGTCTTACATAATATTCTATCACCTAGTTCAGACCAGTCTAGATTCTAGTTTTTCCCAGAGAGCAGGCAATTTTCTCCATGGACAAAGGTCAAAACCAGTGTTTTCCAGGGGAGTAGAATCCTTCAAAACAGGCAGAGAAATATTCTCTGCACTCTGGATTCTAACACTCTTCCCTTCCTTCCACCTCCTTTGCTTCTTTTTTGTCCTATTATTCTCCTCCTTCCTTTTCCTCCACTGTTTCTCTTGGAGTTGATTCTTCACTTCTTTCACTCCATCAGCCTATCAATTTGAAAGCTGATGTGTTGATTTGAAAGGGTTCTCTAAAATAATTTCAGTAGCACAGGAAGATTCAGATGTACACAAGGCATGTTCACTTTCAATCCATTACGTTGTCATTGGAATACTGAAATTGCTGAGGTGCAGTGATGATACTCCATTTTGCTTCTTCAGAGATTGTAAGTTTTCCAGCTAGGCACAAATCATGTGTACCAGAGTCAAGCCCATCAAAATCGTAGTCTGCACTCTGCCCTGCTCAAACTAGGGTCTGCTGCCAGATTGCTTGAAAGAATATGCAGGAAAGCACACAGCTGTGGCAGTTTCTAACTAAATGAATAATGCAGTATCAACATCTGTAGGATTTTTGAAATGCTAAACATTCAGCTATGAATGACGAGGACACAGATGGTAATGATGATGTTCTTGCAGTGGTTCCACCAGAAATGGTCAGTTTCAAAATCAGAGTGGACTCTTAGTGCCTGAAACAATCCTTTCCTTTAGCAGCACTAGCTCTCAGTGCATCACAGAATGATAAATGCTCACTCTGTGGGCTGCATTAAATTCCAAGCTTTGTTAAGCTAAAGAAATCCAGTAATGAATATGGACATCTTCAAGCATGAATACAGATGCCAACACCAGTTGATAGTACTCGGCAGGTGAATTTAAACTGACAATCCAAGCTAAGGTAGAATAATTAAAATAAATTTTCCATTCACAAGTCCTATGTTTACCTCAGGAAACCACAAGCAAGTAAGCCAACTTTTCCTAGATGCAAAACAGTATTATTTCACAGGATAATATGTATTTTTCTGCTTTTTAAATCATATCAGTATGCTTTGCCTACTGAAAGAATAAAAAGAAATAAAATGTATCTCTGAATACAAGTAAATATATCTATTCATAGCCCACTGTTTTTAGGACATTAAAGGAGAGCACAGTCTTATAATTTATTCTTTGTCTTACTTTTTTCAATCAATAAAAATTGTGTTTCAGAGACATTGAGCAAATACAAAAAAAAAAAAAGCGCTTTTGCTCAAATTAGAATCTGTCCCTGGATTCAGAAACAAGCTAAAAGAACTAACTGAAAATTCAGCATAAAGTTAAGCAGTGTTGAGAGGCAGAGGAATTAAAAGGAGCTAATAAGGAAAGCCATGACTATATAAAAAAGGCTTCTAAGAGAAGGCATGATGTCACCAATCAGCTCCTCTGGACAGCTGTAGTCTGAACTCTTGATCCCAGACACAACTTATCTCCTTAGCTGGGATAGGCTCTCCAGAAAGATCGAGGATTATTTCCTTTGTGCATGGACACAGCTGAGACAAGTCTATTACAAATGTTAAAAACTGTACCCAAACCACAGAATTATATTTGGAAAGCTTCAAATACAGGGGGAAAGGTCAAGATGGTAACCCAGAGATTCCAGGAAGCCTGTCCAGGCAAGGAAGGAAAAGGATGCATTGTTTTAACAAGGGTTCTTGATTAACCCTGTACATAACTTTGAAAGTATCAATAACCCTCTCTTCCCAGTTTTCTTTAATTTTTAGGAAAAGATCAGAACGTCAGCAAAAGAAACCCGATAAACATCTGTTACTTTGCCTTTTTTAATGCTGGAAGCAGGATATTCAGAGACAGCTACTCACCTTTGCAAGACTTGGGGTTCATAACCTAAAGTAGGCTCTTTAAGCAACCAGCTTAATTTCTTGGGGAAGGGATGAAACATTTTTATTCCTGTGAATGCTCTGCAGCAAAATCTGAAAAGGATAAGGTCTTGCATCAGCCATGTGGCTGTCCTCAGGAGCTGCTTTGCAGCTTTGTGATCTCATGTTTTTGTCATGCCCAAACTACTTACCTTTTCCTCCACATCCTGGTAAGAAATGGAGTCATGTGCTTCTGCTGCTCACTGACAGAGATGTCAGGAAAAGTAGAGTTCTATTTTTCTTTTGGGTACTTCTCTTTGAGCCTGGCTCCTTCAAATCTTGGAGTCATTGTCTGGCAGAAGGCTGGCCTGGCTCTGAGACTGGTGGTGCTACAGACAACTCTGCCTTTATCTTTCATCGGAGAAAGAATTTTGCTATTCCTAAAATCATATCCGAAAAAAAAATAAATTGCTATTAGAAACACTTGGCAGGGTGAGCAGGGGGAAGGGAAGACAAAGAAACATAAACAAGAGCACTTTCGAAAGTCAACAAATCCTACAGGGGCCTGGAGTGGGAGACTCTGGGGGACCATCAAATGGCAATGGTTCAGTGGTTGAATCGCCTCATAATATCACAAGAGGTGCAAAACTGTGCACAAAATCCTCAGCTATAGTTTTCAGAGTGAGAAAGTTGCTGTAAAAAAGAGCCTCTCAGGTCATACTATTATTTTCCAGGGGAAAAAAATGTGTACTGTTCCTCCCATAGGAGAAAGAAGCATTCACAGCCTCTGTTCTGCAAACTGACTTCTGCTACTAAAATAGCAGATAGGAATAAAACGTCCACATAGGGGCTGGAAATATACATGGAGTATGTGTGTGTGGCACTGGCCAAGAGAAAGAAAGAAAGAAAAAAGTTTAAAAAAAAGTAAAATAATCATCTCTAGGATTCATATGTTTCTACACAGAGAAAAATATGCACACCTTGATGCACAGAACATTAGCATTTTGCACATGCAAGAATCTGAGCTTTAAACCAAACCACAGAGGGCCTCAGCAACTTGCCCAAGGTCAAAATCTAAAATCCATGTAAGGCTCTTTGATTGCGATTTGCTTTCTAATGGAGAAAAAACTCACATGCTGAGGGATGTGCTAGCATACAAGAGTTCCTTCTACCTAATTTACTATTCATATAAAATTTAAATAATCTGATCTCAGTAGATACTTGTTCACTTCACAAAGCTACCATGTATTTTGAAATAATCTGTTAGAGTTGGAAGACTCTGTGGAGGAAAGACCCAGAAACCCAGAAATGAAACAGAAGACATGTTACAAATCAGGATCAAAGGATATGCTGACAGATGCATTCAGGAACCTGAGATAATGTTTCCATGCTCTGTGAATAGCTTGAATCCAGGCTATCTCCTGTTAATATTCATGTGTAAAGCGTCTATCAAAAACTTAATAATGGAATTATTACAGTAATACAACCTCTGCTCTCTTGGGAAACTTTTACAATTGGTAAGGGGTCTTTTTTTCCGCTTTAGGAATCTTCTTCATTTCACCACATCTCCTTCTATTGCTAAATTTCTTAAAAACTACTGAGAGCTACTCAAGCACATTACTGTAACAGCTATGCAATCTGCCGTGGTGCACTCAGGCCAGCTAGGGCCTCACTGCTGCAAAGCCTACAGCAAATATCGGAGCCAAACCTAGAAAAGGCCTTAGACACTCTTATTTTCAACTATGTAGTTAATTCCAGTCACTGGAGCAAGATTCAAAATTACACATATTGTGAAATACTCTGCTGTACCAGTGCCCCTGTGTAGTATGTTTCCTAAAACATGCAGAGAGTTCATACATGTTATCTATTTCCTGAGAACATAAAACCACAGGATCTTGTCTCTGATTTGTGTCAGTGGAGCAAACTCTGCTTCCTGCTGCATATTTGCCACCCAAATTAATTAAATAAGACTCTGGTGCAGGGAATATAGGCATTTTTCCATGACACCTTAATGCTAAACAGTCTGGTAGCTGTGATGTTCTGACCAGTGCAGAATGCCTTTATCTATATATATACACTAACCTGCATATTGAAGTGTCTTTCTATTTCCATAAGAGAAGCATCATGCTAAATGAGGAAACTGATCTATAACAGGCACTGATACTGCTGATTACCAATGCAAAGCCTCAGAACAAAGGATCTGTTTGGAAAGATTATGATTTGTAGACTTAAGATCTTAGCAGTGTTTCAGTGCGTTGAAGAACCTTATAGAGTGAGAACAAAATGTCTTATGAAAGTTTAAATTATGTAAAATACTGAGATGTATTTTATGAGGCATTTTAAATAAGGGCAGAATAAAGGCTAAATACTTCTGAACTGTCTCAGAAAAATTAATCCTTCTAAATTCATGCACCATTACCAGACTCCAATATTAAAATGCCTCCTGCCTTTAGGCTGATGTGGTTATAATTATTCACTTGTTTTAATTCATATTTTAGGTACTGTATGTATTTTTATGCAGCACCAGTTGTGGTGGCATCCAACAATTAAAAACAGGCATAAATTAATCTCTCATTTACGGGCAAACATCTTCAATTAATGAACTAAAGGACCTTCTACAATTTTTAATTAAAGTTTTGAATAAGCCAATACACATATAAATCTTATGAAATTTGAACTTTTCAGGAGGATCTTTTTAACAACACCTTGGAGGCCATTTTATCCCTGTTGTGAAAACAAGAGCCTAAGCTTTCTGTCTCCCTAATTACTACTGGGTGCCCCAGGACCAGGTAATATCCTCCCAGCACCATTTGAGCAATAGTTAGTGTATTGACTTCTAGCCTCAGAAGAGTTATGTGCCATTTTTAGCACTCACTCTCTGAATGACCCTGGGAAAGAAAACTGTACAGTTTCTTTGTCTCACAGAGGTGCCACCGTGCTAAGTCAGGGAGTCATGGGGAACACTATGTGGAAATTGTAATGTCTTTTTCTATAAATGTTGTTACAATCACCAGGCAGCATTCATTCTCTAACAGAGCTCCCGATCTTGGATCCAAACTGCTGTTGATCCACAGGACAAATGAGAATTTGGGGCAAAACCCCCAGGCTTCTCTCTGGGGTGGGACGACTGTAAGAGCACCCTTCGTATTAATTAGGTTTTTGCAGTTCCTGAAGAACAAACAGGAATAGCATGGTGACTTTTGCCAAATAACCTAAAATGTCACTACACCCAGCAGCCCAGCAGGCTTTTTCTTGTAGCCACTAACATGATGGCAGCTGAAAGGAGACTCTAGAATATATAAATCTCCTAAGCAGTCATGCTCCCAGACTCAGCACAGAAGGCACTCAAACAAGAACACGTAATGAATGTGCTGAAGTGGAAACAACAGAATTCAGAGCTCCTGGCAAACATGCCCCCAAGAAGAGAGAAAAAATTAGAAACAGAGGTACATTTCTAATAGACGTAAGTTACATAAAATTCTTTTTTATTTTAGACCTTATCATCCCCAAGGCATCTTTCTGCTATGAATGTAAGAGATTATGGCAAAAATCCAGCTCCTGAATAGTTGGGTGCTAAACGGACAAGTGGTTGAAAATTAAAAATTGACATTATTTTTAGCTTGGTACTGACCAAGCACCTGCTGTAAAGATAGAGACATCATCCTATGAATATTTGACTGGTGAATATCAGAATTATCAATATTTAATGTGAATACTACTCCTGAGTATGTTGCACTGTGTAAGCTGTACTGCAGACTGAAGTCCTAGAACGTATTCATAATTTAGTTAAAGTGGAAGTCTGTAACCATAATAAAATAATATGTAATATTGTGTATTAAGTTTCAAATATACAGTAATAAAAGCATATGTGTATAGTACTGATATTTTTGAGAAACATATTTTTTTAAATCTCTTTGTGGACTTTGGCAAAGCTGCTATCTTTCTTTAGATGTAGAATGGCATTTCTATCATTACCATTCATAGGCTAGGAATATTCATGTTGAAATGACTGAGAGCACTACTCATCAATATTTAGATTTGAAAGGTTATTTGTATTAAACTCCTCCTCAAAGGATCTGAGATCACATTTAAAATTTTAGAAATAGAGCTAATGTTTGCAAACCTAAATATGGATTTATCCTATATATCATGAGTTATAGAGTCTCTATTCTAAACCATTAGTAGGAAGTCTAATCAAAGATTAGCCATCTTTCTTGGGACAGCCAATTAGAATATTTTGAGTAATTAATTCATACACTGCTTTTTGATTACCCCCCACACAAATGCTTATATGTGTATGCTTCTATAAAGATGGTGCTTGTACATAAGGGAGAAGTGCATTCTTTTAATCATAACCATCCTAAAACTTAAGGGCAAAAATAAATTGCTCAGTAAAGAGCCATGTACGTCTCTCTCTCGAGTGAAATTCTGTATCTCTGCTTCATCAAAAAGGAACCACTACATGTAGGCAGAAGACTCCTGGAAATTAAATAAATTGTGCCATGCAGAGGAAATAAAACCAAGCAGTTCCATAGCACGACAAAGTGAAATGATGATAAAGGCAGACTTTACAGTGCTTCCATCTGTCATATACTTGTCATATGTCCGTTGTCATATACTTGCCATCCTGAATTATATGATACTCTATAAATCTTTTTACTTTAGAAGTTACAGAGTGTTCTTCTTAAATTGTCTCAAACCAAGATGGGGACATATGTATAAGTACTTATACATCCAGTGCAAAAAGACAAAGGTTATATTGCAAACTTAAACACTGAGATACTGATTAACATCAGAAATATTTGCATTTGGAATTCCTGGCTATATAACAGTGTTTAATTCCATTTTCACTTCATTTTCTAGAATCTCTTAAAACTTTACTCCCTGTTATCTTAGCCCATTGTCCTGATAAACTAAATTCCCTAGGTCCCAGACCTGGTTTATCTGATCTAAGATACCCTGCCCAATTAGCTCTCATCTATTTTGCAGCAGGATTTATTAGCTGAAGCATAATGACACACTGAATGCAGTGCCTGGCCAACTTAGAAATGAGGCATAAAACCTTGTGTCTCACTCCAAAAAGCTGTATGGGCACATGCTTCATTTCCCAAATCCTTGCCACAATATCCTCTATCTTGGGATCCCACTCCCCAGCTCTCCCACACATTTGAAACTCCACTGTCTTTCCTGGATTCTATCTTAATTTCATGCATAATGAACAGAATAGAAGGCTATCATTTAATTTCAGTGGACCACAGTCAGACCATAGATATCATTCCTGCAGTAAACTTCATGCTGAATTTCAGTGGGAGGAAACTTCCACAGGCCGATGTTAGACATTGCTCTGGAAATTGGTTGGGGACAAGCCACTCACAGAGCAGTGTGATAACATTTTCCCCATGGAAGGAAAAGGCATATTATCACTTAAAATAGGAAGGTGGTATCTCCAGCAGCACAAGGCACAAGCAGTCCAAGGTAACACTTCCATCTTGGTCTCCCCTGTGCTAATGTTATCAGGATTTCTAGATGGTTCTTTTTATTTTAACTTTAAATGAAGTAGGCACAGATGCAGTGCTTAGTCTTATACCTTGGACCCGATCTTGTAAAAAGCTGAAAATCCTGATCCAGAGTAGAGCCAAAGAGTTCAAAACACACTGAAAGTTTTCACATAGCAGGCTTTTAATAACTGAAATAACTGTTTTCTTGTTTCTGTTCTGCAGGAGTCACTGCTTGAAAATGGTGAAGGGTGGTAAACAGAACTAACTAATTTTTAGGGTTTTTGATAAGGTGGTTTTCTTCACAGAAGTTACTAGCTGGAATTTGGCTGAATATGCCAGATTTATCAGATATGTTACTGACTCCAGCAGGCAGGGTCAGATGAGAACCCGTATGAACAAGACCTGTAGCTATAGAGACAAGATTTTACCTCTAAAATGGTGGATATCCTGCATTCATCAAGTTTTAAGTGTTTTTCATTTTTTCATGCAAACTCGGTAAACAAGACCTAAATAAAGGAAACTACACTTCACTGGAGTGTGGGTAAAGTTCCTCCTTTCTGACTGATGATTGCTCATTCAAGAGTTGGTAAACACTATCTAGAGGCTAAAACTGAATACCTGGACCACATGAAAAGTATCCTTGAGTCCTAAATAAACCCTGCATGTTTTTGGAGGTATAATATCTGTGTGGTGATCAAGCAGTATTGATACTTTCAAGCATCTTTAAGCTTTCTGCTGGGAAAAGAAAACTTAAGATCACAGTTTGGGCTCCATGGAATGCCTAGGATTTTAGTATGAAAAACAGCAGCTGTTTTTTCCTATTATAGCTTCCCAGTTGGCAGATTTTCGGCTTAGAGGGCCTGCCACCTGGGCTTATGCCAACAGAAGTAGAAGCAGTTGATTACAGAATAAATTCTCCTTCCTACAGATAAAAAGTCTGTATTTTATCAGAAGGGATATTCACAGAAAGGGGATGACAGAGACAGGTTCTCACACTTGGCTTCACTGATGGCTCTTTTGGAGGAGTCCACCTGGCAAACTGTGGATGGTGCACAGAGCCCCCAGCACCAACATCACTCTGAGGCTGCTCTCAGCTGCCTGAGTACTAATTCTCCTCAGCTCTGGGCTCCTGCCCCAATTCCTGCTGCTCTGGGCTCTCATCACCATAAATCTAGTTCCAATATGAATCACAGAAGCCCTCAGACACATACTCAGGGCTGCTCTCTGGTGACAGATTTTGATTCTTTGGGACATTGTCAGTCATAATAAAACGTTTTTTCTGGCTACTCTAAGCTCTAATACTCATTAAAGACAGGAGCCAACTCCCATGGAAGCCACTGGGATTCTTTCAGTTGCCTTCCTTGTGGTTCAAATCAGGAGTTGAACAGTTATATTTCTAAAAATCACTGTTGTTTCCAGTGAGGACCTGTTTTTTTCTATATGAAGTATTCATAAGAAAATCTTGAAATGTATTTCTCAGTGACTCAGTAAATAACTCATGTCATGTTCAATGCTTTTGGGTGGTAATTAAAGATTTAAGACATCCAACAAAAACGCCGTTTCTTAATTAAAACCAGTAAAAATCTTTCCACATTAAAATATTTGCCTGTTGCCACTCAGACTTTATTCTAGGTATATGATAGGATTTTTCCAGCTAATCTTGCTTGAAGCAATCAGGAAGCTCTTTTTCCCTGGATGAAAGCTTTAGACAAAACCATATTGTCATAATCTTCACACTGTTAAGAATTTTAATGTGTATTTATTCTTCAAACGTGTGGTCCCATATGCATTATTTAATTTCATTAGAGGTAATGGACAAATGGATACAGGCTATACTTTCATACTGCTTGTGTTTCTTTCTTGGAATTGTGGAGCTATAATCTGGTTATTATCCAATAGAGCGTGATAGATTGCATCAGCCTCTACAAGTGTCTCTCAGGTCCCTCTATTGCAGTTTCTTGGTCTGTGAAACACAGGTGTGCTCTTAGTACCTTCCAAGCAGAAAAAAATCTCCCTCCTCCATGCCATGTGTCCCCTCCCCCAATTGATGAATTACACTGTTTAGTTTAGAGATGGTTTTTAGAGATGTTAAGTTGTCCTTGCAGAAGACACTGTTTTGCCACATGCTGAGCAACCACATGCCCAGTGAAGCAAAAGAGGGAGCTCCAAGAAGGAAAGAGAAATGTGGAATCCACGCATATTGTCCTGGTGATAAATATGAAGCAGGATCCTGTCATGATCCAGGTTCAAAGGAACTAAGTGATATCTTCAAGACCCTCAAGTGATGTGTTCCTGGGGACTGGACAAGAGAATGGTTGAGTAACTCAGTCTAGATAACCTAACAGAAAAAGTCACGTTAACCTTACTTTGTAAGCCTAAAAGCCTATCCCTTTGCTTTCTAATTCGTGGGTTTTACGCAAAAATAAAGGACAAATTGTGTTGAAAAGCACCTTCTCAAGTAGATAATTGTATATCTTTCTTACTTCCTGGATGAACACTACTTAAGCTGATACCGAGGTAAGAAGCAGCAGGGGAAAATGATAATTTTATAAATCAAAACTTTGTAAAATCACCTCAGTGAACCAAAACTCATTTTCACAGAACAGATGGTTCATAATGTGGATTTTTTTCACCACTATGATTACATCATAAAATATTCCTCTAGCCTAGTTCTGTTTGAGCTAGCTCTAGCACTGGCATCAATAAAAATAGTCCAGTAAAATGCTTAATTCCACTCTCCTGAATCCAAGTCAGAGGCTTTCTCATTGTTTATCCTGCCCTTGATTTCTTTTTCTCCATTACTTTCATTTTCATGTTCAAGGAAGTTCAAGTAATTATAAGTTAGCCTTTTTATTCTGCATAAACATGTTGGCAAATTTAATAATATCATAAATTTTCAGGTGTTATGTATACTTTAATTTCACCTAATGAAAGATGAAAGGATTATTAGTACTAAATATTTTGGCTCACCCTAGAACACTGTATTTAATTTTTCCCCTTCAAATGGCAGTATGTACATTTTCATTAACTTATCTTTGCTTCCTAGCATCCTAATTTTCTTATAGGCTTCACAATTTTGATACCTTTAAGGAGCCTTTGATCTGTCTTGCACCTTAAAATATTTAAACATTTTTTATTTGATGTAATCATTTTTGTTGGGTTCTTCTGATGTCTTCATTGCATTCATTGCTTTGCTATGCCTCTCTTTTTGCTTTCAAAGAGTCCTCTGTGTTCAGAGACAGACATTACTTTCCCAATGCTATTTTCCTGGCATGATCATCTACAAAAAAATATGCATCCTTTATTTTAAATTTAAGTGGCTTTTAGATTATACCAATTCCTAATACTTATGTTCATTCTATGACATACACAATTGCTAAACACAATGAAAACGTGTCCTCCTGTATCTGGAATTTCTCAAGACCACTCTGACATCAGTAAATGTTAAATAAAGGATAGTCTCTTAGAACAGTAGAGCAAGAACTTCTTGAAGTATTAATAGAATATTTTGCTGCTTTTTACACTGTGCTATTATCTGGTTGATACGCAGATACTTGAGCCTTTTATGTTTTGCCAATTTTTTTCTGCCTTTAAAAAATTAACTGAGAACTATGCAGTGCACTTTAGCTTTTTAAGAACGTGAGTGAAAATAGTGCAGAGTACTGATGGCAGCAAGCTGGCCATCTGGCCTCTCTGTGTACTGAAAACTGCATGCTTAGACCAAAAATTTGTAGCAGCATGATACTTTTCTACCAGAATTTTAATTATAGATGGTGGTACATAGCCTTTCAGGAACAGTATGATTCCATGAGTACCTGGTCTTCTGTAGCTTGTAACCGTGTGAAAGTTACTGGAGAACATTTCTAGGATGCTTGCTTCAACTCTCCTGCGTGTTTGATAAAAACTCTTTACCAGACGCTTGGCGCGCTCGATTAGAGGAAGAATCCTCTAAGTGCCCAGCACACTGCAATAAAGAATGCCTGCTTTCCATGCTCAAAACTGTGTTGGAAAGTTTCTGTCTGACCAATTTTGGTATCATCATCCTTCTGTGACACTAGGATTTATCTAGAGGAAAGAAATCCCCAGCTCGTTCACTAGTATTGCATTAAGATCTGTTGTTATGAGCAGATCAAAAGGGATTTAGGACAACACAAAATCTATTCTCATTCACTGGCCATAATACACCAGAACTATTTTCCTTCTTACTGAAAATCCTGTAACAGAAGCAGCCATATAAGGTCTAGGGATTTGATTATTAAGTGTCTCCCTGTAGTTGATCAGAGCTCCTAGAATCAAGTGACTGGATAAGAATTTCAGCTTTCATGTGAATGAAATTGAAGGGTTTTATCCCCCATGACTGTCAACAACTGCTAGCAAACAAAACACCCTAACCTCATAAATGGAAACTAGGATAAGACATACCATGAATTAATAATTTTATAGATGTCCATTTTCAAGAACATTTCACTTTTCGAAGACACAGAAGAAGTGATTTATGGCAATAAAATCTTCCAGGACATGAAAACCCATGCACTTTCACCTCATTTTTGAAGTGATGCTGCAAGTCAAGATCAATGCATATTCCCCATGTTTTACACTGTAGAAGCTCAGTTTCCAGTACCTGTCATTCATAATTCCCCAGTGGATCACAGCACAACATAGACACTTTGCCTTCCCCAGGCAAAGACATAATTTGCATAAGAGGGGTCACACTCAGATTTTATCCCCCAAAAAGAGAAAAGATTTCTTTTGTGGCATTTTTTGCGACAATAAATAAATTAAATAAATTAAAATTTAAGGCTATCTTGAGTAAACTATTTGTGCACCTTTCAGTCTTGCAGAGTCATATAACCCCTCCCTCACATCTTCTTCAATATTAATTTTATAATAAAAGAAATAATGTAAAGGACATTCAAACTCTGTCCCTTGCCAAAAGTAAATGAAGTCAGTACAAATGCTTTGACAATATCTTTATGTGCTTCCTTTCCATACAAAAAATAATCTTCACACTCTGTATGTCAGCCAGCCAACCCTCTTTTATAATTTCAAGGTCATTATCACCATTTAAAAAGTACTATCTGTGAAATAAAGAATATTGTGGAAGTTGTGCTGTACTTTTGCAGCAGTGGGTAAAATGGAGGCTTTCAAGATTTAATTATTTGTGTGACTGTATCTCTGCATCATCTTCTTAAATAATATTGAGAAAGGTTAACTACTGCATTAGTGCTGATTTTTAGAAAAATGTCATTTGGGGGAAGCTGAATAGAGGGGAGTAACGTCAAGATGAAATTACCAACAAAGAAATTGTCCTTTCACTGAAGTAAGCCCCACAGACATTGTAATGTAATTTCTTGTTAATGAAAGCATTAATAGAACTTTATAACAGAAGAACCCTCTGAATTTTAAACTATCATAGATCGTTGTTCAAACAGGGTATGACAAAACCATTTTATATTGATTACATATTTCATTTGCACAGCTGGATGCACTAATGAAAGATTCTGAGTATATTTCCCCGTAACTCAGAAACAGTGATTAAAATAATTAAAATTCTTTCCACAGCATAAAATTTTGACAAGTATAATGTCATTTGCAGATCCATCATGAAGACCTCGGTGATGTAGTGGGGGTTTTACATGCACATGTCTGCTGAAATCAAAGGGTTGAGGCGGTGAGAACTCACACAGTGAGAATATCCTTCCCTCCCTTCTTGCTCATGTACCCAAGAGCTGAGCATGAAAGATGAACTAAAGAGGTTTCTATTAGTCCTCCTCCGTTGCTATTAAGCAAAGAGCAGCCCAGGCTGACACTGCAAGGCAGCCCCTAACTCCATGCACTCACCTCAGCACTAGAAAGAGGATTACCTTCTGCAGTCCTGAAGCTTATACAGGTTCCTTGTCAGGAGCCAAGGGCCCTGGCCAGTTTGTATATAAACAATAGATATATTTTATAAGTGCATATAACCGCATTTGGCATGCAGATAGAAAATAATGTATGGTGGTTCAAGTTCATGAGCAGCACCAGCCAGCAGCTCTGCTGCTCTGCCCCCATCCCTCAGATACAGGGAGAGGGCAGCTGGAGACCAGCAGGTCTCATCTGGCCCTTGGGCTGCACATTACATACCCCCACTCTACAGTTTGATGGGCTGAACAATCTCCAATTTCCAGCTGGGGATGTAAACTGATAATGAGATTGCTTTGATGCTCTAAATCTCAGCGGCACTTTCACAAAGGCTATTTTCTGGTCTTTGCAGTTGCCTGAAAGGGAAAGGGATATAAACACTAGAGGTGAAAACAGAATTGCTGTGTAAGTTACAAGACAAACACAAGCTGCTGATTCAAGAGGCAGTGTAAACTAGTTGCAGTCAAATAGCAATTCTGTTCTCTTCTGATACATGTCATGTTGAGCATTCATTTATAATGCTGTTCAGGTGGACGGGCTTAAAGAAAGTGGCATCATATTTTCACCAGAGACTTGATAATAGCAGATAAACACTGCAAATGCCTTGCAAATAGCACAGTGCACCATATGATCCTTTTGTGTACACAGTATGCCAAGAGATCTGCTTTACACCAGCCACAAAACCAACACTCTGTTAAATGCACCATCAAGCAATCCACCATCACTTCTATTTTCAGATGTTATGACAGTCCATACTTGCTTCTCTAATTCTCACCCAGCTCTTGGGCTATAGCATAATTTCTAGTTGTCAGGCATAGTGTAATTCTATTTTAAAATTTTCCAAAGTGTAGTCTTGAGAAACTAAAAACAGCAGGGGCCGAAGTTTAGTAAGTGTCTCTGTTACCATCATTTCAGGAACATGATTCCTGTTGCCATAATCACAGGAGGTCTTTAACATGCCTTCAGGGACACACAGTTAAAGCCAAGAAAAATGTCACAATTATTAACTGATTACAAAGAAAGAAAAGTAAGGAAGCTGTTTTAGCATTGCTAGAAAAGTATTCTCTTAATTAGAGCATTAAAACGTTATATTTCTCTCTTCAGTACTGAGCAGCAGTGACATCTATATTCATAAGTGGCATAAAATGACAAGACACTGACCTTTATTAAAATTAGTGGGTGATGATTCTCTTACAATATCCCTGAATTCCCAACACTTTTCTCAGCTGTTGTGCATGACCTCCCTTGCATCCTTCCCCACATCACACCTATGACACCTGTGGCATGCCCCCTTCCTTAAGCTATGTGTGCACCCCTATCCAGTGACTCCAGCAAGGCCCTGGCACTTTATCCTTTTCACTTCTTCTGTCCTAAGCTGTTTACCATCTTTGCCAGTGTCTTGGGGTGACTATATATATATCCAGCTGAGCTTGACCACCTAATTACAAACACGTGTAGCACTTGTCAAGCTTTGAGTGGCAGTAATGAGGGTAATCTTTTTCCCAGAAGCCCCTAATAAACACAAGAGTAAGCAACAAACCAAAAATCCAGGAAAATTAAATTAAGCTGCTTGTGCTCAGTGGGTGCAGCTACATCACTAACTTAGTTTGTTGTAGGGTTTCTGTTGAGAGAGAGGCTGTCTTGTGTCCGTACTTGGTGTTCCCTCATACTCCTTAGCCAGAGAACTATCACTCCAAGCCCTTTCCCTCCTGGTGGAAACAAGAAACATGGTTCGCCCAGGTTTGTCTCCAAGGATGCCCAGTGAATCTCAGAAAAGGAACCAGTGTGAAATGCATGCTGAGAAAGTGCAGTGTGGATGCAGGTTTGAGGGACATAACAACTAAAACAAAATCTAACCCATACCTCTTAGTAAAGCAGATGGACGCACTGAGCAAATTGCACTTCTCCCTATTCCTTACAGAATGAATTAAATTACTCGAGAAAACTGTATTGGAGTGGGAGAACAAAGTAGAAATAGGAAGTTAAACAGAGTAATAGATTCTTTCTCATTTTTGTTAATAGTTCTATAAAGAACAAAACTAATAGTCATGTCATGAAGTGGGGAACAGGATGTAGCTCAGGGAGGAGGAATTATCGTCACCTGAGTGAATCAACTAAATGTGCCTCAGGTTGAGTGGCTATCCTAATCCAATGCAAAAGCACACAGCCCTTTGGGGAGGAAATACTGAAAAATGGAGCTCTCTGAGCACCCGTACAATTAAATTTTCACTGATCTCTGAGTGGTGTCTAAACCCAATATTTATTACTTTATTGTAGAAATTGAATTTGGTCCTGTTACTAGAAACCAGATCAATCCATTTTTCTCAACACAAAGCATAATAATATTTTAAAGTCCTTCACTCTTTCCTTGGTGAAGCA
This sequence comes from Monarcha castaneiventris obscurior, assembly GCA_026261815.1. Classification (NCBI taxonomy): domain Eukaryota; kingdom Metazoa; phylum Chordata; class Aves; order Passeriformes; family Monarchidae; genus Monarcha; species Monarcha castaneiventris. The sequence goes on from JAMPIT010000040.1 coordinate 3,361,388, forward strand.
ACTGTTGAGAGCACTCGCTGACTTCCAAACTCCTCTTGGAATGTCAACCTGCAAATTTTGGTGATAAAACCACAAGACTTTATAGCCTATCCAACCAGATAGCAAGGCTGTCCAATATTCTGTCCACTGTCCCTCTTTATTTATTTCCCCTTCTCTGCATGCACACTGCCAGTGTACTCCTTCCCTCTGAACTGCCATCAGTCTGGAGCACTCCAGGAGGAGCCACTCCTTTCTTTTCATCCTCCCATTGCACCTAGGAGTGCCACCACATGCAGAGTGGCATTTACATTGAAGGGTGTGCAAGGTTCAGAAAGATAAAGAGACCTCAAGGAGGAGCTAACTGTGGAAACCTGTAGTCTGGAAAATTTCCTGGGAGGCATGATACGTGGATTAGAGCATATTGTTCCAAATCTTGCACTCACTAATTTGGACTTTATTTCAACATGCAAATAAAAACCTTTATGAAATTTTATGTATCTGTACCAATCATGATTTCCAAGGCCTCTTACATATGAAAAGAATCTAGAAAATTATAGGAAAATTAAATTTGCAATTATCTTTATGTAAATTAATACGGAATTTTATAGAAACACAAGCATTTTCCATATCTTAGACTCCTTCTGTGTCAGCAGGTGAAAAGATTATCTAGGATTTCTCTTTTAGCAATAGGTGTTAATTTTTCTAAATTTTATAAATATGAAAACGTTTGTGACTACCCCTGAATTTCAGTAAAAGTATGGGCAAGTTTTAATTAAATTTCTAATTAAAATATCACCATAATGAGAATACATATTAAAAATTTATGTCTACAGCAGTACAGAAATTTCTGACCTACAGTGTCGCAGTGTCGGACACGAACACGCAGATTCAAACAGCAGGTTGGCAGCAGGTCAGCCACCGAGCAGAGTGAAAAGGGCCCTGCCCACCTTTATTATCACACTTTTATACCTCTTCTAAAACAATCATACATTGGTGAATGAGGTTAACACCTCTAGCATTTTACAGGATAGGAACACAGTCTATCACCTTTCTCCGTCTTGGAGAAAGGTATGAACAACAATGTAAAAGTTCAGTAAACATCCTTAGCCGGTTAGAAAACAAGAGCTATGTTTATAGAAAGTGCATGAGAACTTCTACTACAAAAGTAAAAACATGGAGCACTGTCAAAACCAGGGCGACACTACAGGAATTTAGATAAACATATCCAGTGGGAGTAGAGTAACATCCTAAATCATTAGTCAGTTGTCTGCCACTAGTTTTAGTCAACTCTACTTTGCAACTTTCAGGCAATAACGTTCATCCTTTGGAAGATTGTTCTCGATTAAACAGAACATGCAAAACAAGGATTCAAAAACAAATTAAAAATTAATAAAAGTAACAGGAAAATTACCTTAGGAGCATGTAGAAAGGAAATGGAGTCCATGCAAATTTTCACTCATGGAAAGATTCAGATAATTACACTAATTTAGGAGTTACAGTAACGTACTGTAAAATCATACACAGGATGGAACTTTATGCAGCTTCTGAAAGAGGGTCAATATTGCAAAATACAGCACAAGAGAAGACGAATTTATGAACCATCTGGAAAGGACAAGTTTTGCTCCCAGCCCCTGTGGGCACTGTTTACCTTGACTGATGTGTATCCATGCTTCCTCCTTGCCTAAATAAGTATGATATATTGGGCAACACGCTTTCATCAGTCAGTTAGGGCCAGGAGATTTGGGAGAGAGGCAGTATTTTTGGTCCATTTTGCACTAGGTGTGAAAGAGAAGGACAATGATCTGGCATTTATTTCAATTCCTCACATCACAGATCATATACAAAAATATAATTCATCAATGTCGTTCTACCAAAGGCAAGACATTTTAGCGCAAAATACTGTTCTATCTGATTACAGTTCTAGTTTAATTAGTGTAATAGGTAGACAGGACAATATCAGGCTAAGTAAACAAGCTGCTACACTTAACAGGACTGTGTTTTGAAAGTGAAATGTACTTCTTATGTACTGATGATTTTCGTTATTCTAAGAATAATGATGGCATATTCAAAAATAGATTTTTGTGTGCAGTTTTGCTTTGCCTTCTTTATATAATTATCCTCACAAGTTCACCTAAGTTATTATTTAAGTAATTACATGGAGCACACCTTTCTGGAAGAGAATAGCTTACAATCTAGGGCTGCATACTATCAAATTAGATCTCAGCTGCGTACATCATCCAGGAAATTTCAGCATTTGCACAACACATTTATTCAGGTGGAATTTAATTAAACTGAACAAATTAAAGCTGACTACTGACTCATTTCAGAGCATTGGAGCAGAGCATAGACAGTAACACTGGAAAAAATTTGCAACCATCTAGGACATTGTCATCTCTCAGTAGCCCTCAATTAACCATTAATAATTTTGTGAAATTTAAATTTGATTTGCACTGCACAAAAACCAATTTGAGAAGAGAGACCTGTTAAGCTTTGCATTTCTACAAGTCTCTCAAAATGTGGAAACGCTTAAATACACACTTTTTGATCCCTACAAGCAAATTTTAAGCAAACTGGCTAGTGTGTATATGTACATGTATACCTCACCTCACCATCTTTGCTTTATTAGCTTTTCCTCCATCTCCTTAGGTCATGAAGGAATATAAACTGTGCTGACCTGCTATATCCCGATTATACAGAGCTGAGGTCACGGCTAAATTAGCACTTTGTACACACATTTATGTACTTCTGAAATTATAATTGGAGAAAGTGAAGGAAAAAAAAAAAGAAAGAGAAAGCTCTCTCAGCTGTGTGTTTGACTGTGGTTTTGATTGCCTTTACCAGCCAGGTGAGCTCAAACTGAAGCCTCTAAGCCTCTAGCAAGCCGCAGTAGATGGGCATGTGCTCACTCAGCCCACCTGCTCAGCTTGGCACACACATTGCTGGCTTCAGTGTTGAAGTGTTTGCCCTCGATCAATTGACCTGCTCCAGGCTCTTGTTTGTCCAGGACCACCTCCCAGCTCTGTTGCATTAACAGCTATAGGGAAGCCTTGGCTGAAAATATTTAATGTAACCTGTGCTAAAAAGCCTCCTGTGGGGAAAGTCCCAGAACCTCCACAAGTAACCCCTTCCAGTGCTTAACTCTCCTGTCACTAGAAATGCTTTCTGACTACCTAATCCGATTTCCCTTGATGCAACTTCAGGCCATTATATCTTTGTATCCTTCTGGACATGAAAAATAACTTATTCCTTTAGATCTTAAAACAATCTATATATTTTGAAAACGGTCACTGTGCCTCTCTTTTACTCTCCTTTAGAGAAATAACCCCACTTCCAGGAGTCTTTTCTCTCAGGTAGTGCACCTCCCTGTCTTCCCTCTGGAGCTGCTCAGCTCTGCCCCGGGTCTGATTTTAGAAGCTGTGCAATTTCCAGAGTAGCTCACAAATGCAAAAGAATTGTCTTACAAGACTGAATGGCCAGAAACCTTGCTTCATAAAAATGAAAGTTAAAAAAGCTTAGGCTCTGGCCTGTGACAGGGTGTCACCAAAATGCAGGAACTGCATTAATGCCGTAGCAACAGAAGAGTAGAACTAGCTTAAATACTCCACATCTTTCCTAGAGAAATAGAGTATACAAAACAGCCTTGATATGTTCCCATAGGTTTAAACATTCAAGCATATTCAAAACAAAATCTGTCGCAAAAATACACATTTTGGAAGCAGAGGGAAAACATAAATCACTGTGATTGCTAAAACAAGTGAAAAATAATGGATGAGACTAAAAATAAGTATCAAATAGCACAGAAAATTTCAACACAGTAAAATTGTGCTCAGTAAATATTCACAACATTTAAATAGCTGAGGATGATTTTCCCTTTACTGAAAAAAACCCCCCAGGCCTCTATGGAAACAATTGCAGGAAGAAAAACTGGTAAATAAATTTACAATCAAAATCACAGCAGAAGGAAAGAATCAGATTTGGCATCATCAAAAACATAGGAAAAAGGAAACATTTCGATCTGCTTTTGAAGATCAGGAGCACTTAACTAAGGCAGATAATACACAGATAACTCCCAATGCTAAATTTTTCCTGCGTCCTAACAGAGCCATCTTCTGTGTGGTTTTATCATCTCACGTGCAAAACCACGGAAGCTGTTAATACAAACACATGGAAAAAGCACAGACATCCTTTGCTTTATGTGGGGGAGGTCTGTGGAACTGCTCTGTGTGCTTAGAGAGTTGGGGTTCAGCCTGGAGAAGAGAAAGTTCTTCTATAAGGACACCTCATTGCAGGCTTTCAGTACTCAAAGGGGGCTTACAGAAAAGATTGGAACAGGCTTTTTAGCAGGGCCTACTTTGATAGGACAAGGGGAAATGGTTTTAAGCTAAAATCATGTGGATTTAGACTAGATGTCAGAAGAAATTTTTCGTTATGAGGGTGGTAAAGCAGTGGCAACTCCCCTTACCCAGAGAGTTGGTGGGATGCTCCATCTCAGGAAATGTTCAAGGCCAGGTTGGATGGGGCTCTGAGCAATCTGGTCTAGTTGAAGATAACCCTGCTCATTGCAGGAGGGTTGGACTAGATGGCCTTTAAAGGTCCCTTCCAACCCAAACCATTCTGTGCTTCTGTTTCTAGTCCCATACTTCATGAAGCCAAAAAATACTCATTACATGAAAAAGAGCCTAGGGCTACCCAGACAAACTGTAAAACAAATTCTTTCATTTCAGTTGAAATTTAATTGTGCAAAAGCCAAATAAGGACAGAGCTGAAGAGGTGGGCTATATGCAGAATTTTCCAAGTACCTTGCTGACTGGAAGTTAATAGAGCTATCACTTTCTTTTGCACGCATATTATTTGTTACCACCTTAGTTCTATTAGATTTACGAATTGTTCATAAGCAAAGTCTCATTTTCTTTAATACATTTGCTGTGTGTAAGCTCCCCTGGAACAGTTTAGAAAACTCATTTTCAGGCTATTTTTGGTGAAATGTTTGGTTTATGTGTTCTCAGATTTGATAGTGGGCGCTTGCTGGACTGTTTAAATTATTATATTGGCTGACAATCTTTTTGAAAATAATAACAAATCCTCCTCCCATCACTCCCCCTCACTGGCATGTCCAGGAGTAATTCTTAGATGCACAATTGATCCATTTCAAATAATTAAAACATCTGAGACTCATGAACATTTGTACAGTTAACCAGAAGATGTTAGAAGATTCATGATGTATGGTTAGGAGCCCACTAGGGAGAAAAACTATTTCAAATTTGACCCCTGTCCTCAGAAACATGCTTGTATTTATGAATTTGATTTAAAACCTTTGCTTATTTTTGAACCAGCTACGGACACTAGCTTGGCAACTATTTTCACTGCTCCATCAAAGTACAAAAAACAGACAGGGCAGATGCAGATGCTATGAGCAAGATATTTGGCTGGGGTAAATCACCAGATCTTACACAAAGCTGGACTTGGTTTGACAGCTGCAGAGATTTGGCCAAAGTTATTGATCAGATAGTTAATATATTTGAAACTTAAGAATTAGGCAGGTTCTCCAGCACTTTACTTTCAATATTAATACCATAAAGGCATACAAAAACAAGGTTAGAATTTTCTCAAATTATCACTAAGCAGAAAAGGGGTAGAAGGATACCTATGCAGAGACATAAGAAAAATACACTGGATCACTTGATTTGATAACTGGGTCAGAGTTAAGAGCACAAGAATACTTTGTAAATTAAACATACAAATCAAATTATTTACTAAGAGAAGAGTGCATTAAGGCATTCAATAAACATAGAAGAGATTTAAGAGTTAAAACATTGGCAAATGGTCACCTCTAAAGACTGCATTGTATGAAAATACGAGCTGTGCAAAAGCTATGAACCTGAACTACTGAGCCCATTCCTAGATTCTAGAAGTGTCCCTTTTCAACTGTGTATTCTCCCCTACAGAAAAAACTATACTTTATTATATAGTGGGAAGTGTACTTACTTAACATTAAATAATGTGAAAATAATATAATTCTAAATTTACATGGCACTATGGACCTTTTTTGCTTAAATGCTTAAAATTTAAAGTCCTAGTTTTACAAACATTTCACAGAGGTTGTTACCAGGTACCTTACAGCACAGTTAGCTGAGCTGCACAGAATAAATGATGCCTGCTTGTAAGTATTTGTACAATTATGCCTGAAAGAGACAGTGTGACAGGTTTGGGATTCAGTGTTAAACACCATCTAATCAAACACTGAAAAAACATTGTAATAAATAATTCCAAGTAATGAAGGAATAGATGATATTGTTCAAGATAAATTATATTCCACATACAAAAATAAAATATTAACTTGAGTTATTCAGCACAGTACAAGTGACTGAGTATAAAAATACCAATCAAGGCAGGCATTCAGGATTGAAACTCAGAATAATTTAAATTAAATTAAATTAAAATTATTTTGATAAAAGTTTTGTTATTTGGGCTGTTCAAGATATCTACCATTTTCTCCACTAAATGCTATGTCTACAATTCAGCACCCAGAAGGATTTTATTGAGGTTTTTTTCCAGTATTGACTCCACTTATTATTTTTAGAGAAAGAGTGCAGACACAGGTGTCTGCCTAGACTTCGCGTGGGTCAGATAAAGAATTTTTCCTTGTATCATACACATTAATGTCCTTGAAAGATAAACAGATTTGTTGGTGTCCTTACAAGGTGGTACAGTTTAGTACTAGTCAGTTATCCCCCCAAATCTGAACATTAGAAATGACATCACACAGTGAACAGTAATCCTTTCATTTCTATGGCCATTGAAAAATTCAGATTTATCTACATATTTTAAAAATCTACTACTAGCTACTTAGTGTTTTTTGGAAGACAATACTTTTTTCAATAGATTATCTTGGAAAAGTTTAAAGTGATGCAGCCAACCTATTATATTCCCTGTGTTTTTAGGGGCAGCATTTAGAGATGCAGCAAGGAAATAATGTATTAATTCTTTGTTTGTCAAAAAGTCTATTTATTTTTCCTGTTGAAAAACTATGTGTCGTTATTTCCCTTCCTCTTCCCAGCATAACAGACCAGTCTTGTTATTCGTGTGTTCATCCCTACAACAGTAGAAAGAAAAAAATTAAGAAAGTGTAACTGTAATTCCACAAAAACTGGCTGACAAGACCGTCTAGGAGGCAAGATGCTTCTAACATTTCTGAGAATTAGATTTCAAGTTCATGATTTTCTCTTAATGCTTGTGAAAGATATAGCTTTGAGAGCCTGCAAAGCTCAAATCTTTTCTCATTACTTCTGTAGAACAAATGTAGCTGCAGTACAAGATCTTCCAACTTTACAGACAGACACTTTCCCCTTTTTCAAAGGATCAGTTCTATAGGAGTGAAGCAGTAGTAAATTGTGGCATTATTTCCTCGGATGACCCCACTAAGCTCCAGTGCTAAGTGGCATTCTCTTGGCTGGCTGGAGAATCATCACATTGGTCTTCAGAGACAGAATGCAAGCCTCAATATCTTCAGGAGCTGGAAAAATGGTTAAGGGACATTGTAGAGATTATTTCACCTTGAAATACATCTCCCTTAGATCTTATTTCTCCAACTCTTTGCAGGTTCAATGGGGAAAAAAAGACACCTGCTGAAAAGGAAAATTGATTATGTTGAATTTTCACCACTGAGCAGCTATTCCCAGCTGCTGACAACTCCAGAAGTTGATGTAGCTTGCATCAAGGGGGAGGAATACCTTGGCAGCTCCTAATCAGGTGGCAGCAAAGCTTCTGCCCTTTCACATCTCTATCCTGGAGGTAAAAGAGGGAATGACACAGTCCCCCAGAAGACACTGACTTATAAATTATCAGAGTAAGTCTCTGTTTTAGCAATGCTTTTTTGCTGCTGCTGTCAACAGCTATGAGGATTGCAAACTTCTTTTCTCTAAGTATTTTGTTGATGGGAAAGATAGCCATAAACATAAACACTTTCATTGTTCAATAGGATCAATACAACTTTTGAGTTGCTTTAGCACTTATAGAAAGTTGTTTTATTTTTAGTTTCTAGTGAGGAGAAAAATCTCTATCTATAGATTCTGAGTCTTTAGCATAACATGGCTACCACTTTTATTAACAGCAAATCTAGAACAAGAAGTATGGCTGAACATTTTCTTCACCAAGTATTGCATGATCTCAAGACAGTACCAGGTTAAAGGATGGAATAGCATTTACATTAAAAAGAAGCTGCTGTGCATTGATTTCATTGACATCTCAGTCACTGGGTCTTTTTGTGAACCCAGACAATTAATTTTCTATCTGTTTTACTCAGTGTGGACTCTACTGTGAAATGAGTCCTTAACAACATTCAGGTATTGGTTATTGTAAGATTCTGTGAAAAGGGGACTGGAAACTGGTTTGTTTTCATCAAATAAATAAGATAGGCTGGCATTTTTATACATTTAAATGCCTAAAAATTCTCAGTGCTCTTTACGAAGAACCAACAGGAAAAAAAAAGTCTTCTAGTGTTCAGTCCTTTCAAAAGTAAACTCAGCAGGGTCCATAACATATTTAATTGGATAAATCACCAATCAGGAATATTTATGAAAAGCACATAATTCCAGTAGAAATCTTGTATGTTTTGTCGTTTTTCAGGTAAATCCTGAATTTATTCACTCTCTGTAATTATAACTCCTCTGTTTATCCAGTCCTTTACATTTTCAGACTTAGAAACTTGATCATACCAGCTGTGATAAGATACCAGGTTTGTTTGCTTTAATTTCATGGCTCACAAATCAAAATTTCACTGGCCTTGCTAACTAACATTTGGAAAAAAAAAAAAAAAGAAAAAAAGAAGAGAGGGAAAGAAAAGAGCTGAAAATTACTTGTCATTTGAAACTTGTAACCTGCAATCTCTGGTTATACTGATCTGAGCCCAAGTCTACATAGTGGGGGAGATCTGAAGTCCTGTTCCATAATCAAACACTCCTCATTTATTTCTAAATGAATGGACAGTATAAAACAGGAAAAAGAGTCTAAAACTCATCTAGGTGCGAATACAGACTGGGCCTGCATTTATTTCTTGGAGTGAGGTAGCTCAAAGCTCACAGACAGATATGTGTAATGTCAAACAGAACCATTTTCCTGCTCTCTGACCCAAAATAATTCAGAATATAATAAATATAACTAAATTAAATGTTCACAAAATATGTGTCCTCTTGTCCCCTTGAAGGGTTTCTACCCCCAAGACTTAGATCCTTGGAAATCACAAACAATATGTTCATTTTCAGGCAGTAGCTAGTTTGGGTAATACCACTGAAGCAGAATATTCTAACAAGGGAAAAGTGCTCAATCTGAAGAGGAAAAGGTCTGTTAAGGGTTTTTTTTAATTCCTTTGCCCAGTGTACCTACAAAGAAAGCACTGTTAAGTGCACTGCAAACTCCTGTTCTTTCTCTGATATTCACATCTTTCAGATATTGCAGTGCAAACACTTCAAGGGATACAACTAAGCAAGAGCAAGCCATGGTGAAGGTGCAAGGCAGGCCCAGCCTGTGGTCACAGCTTTACAATTACGCAGAAACACCACCAAGTTCTTTCCTGCAGCAGACAGCATCCTCGTCCCTACAGATATGACTAAAATAGGATAGTACAATTCCCTAAGAGGAATATATCTCATAGACTGTAAATAGGCTAACACTGAGGCTGCCATACATGGTATTGTCCAGAAGGCAGATTGTAAAGCACAAGTTTCAGAATGTACATGTGCAGCAAGTGCAGGGTGGTGTAAAAGCTGACAGTGACCCAGCTACACATATGCAACATTAAAATCAACAGCAGTTTCAACACCATTTGGGATTACAGCCTTCAATCAAACAGCTGAGGTCCCTCATATTGCCACAAACCCGTGCCTAAATTATACTACCAATTTATCTGCAATAGTTTGTGTTCATTATCATAGAATCATAGGACAGTCTGAGTTAGAAAGGACCCAGAAGAATCATCAAAGTCCGACTCTTAAGTGATGGCACATCCAGAAACTGAACCCACAATCATGTCATTATTAGCACCACATTCTAACCAACTGAGATAATCTCAGGCTCTGTCACAGTATCATTTGCTTTTTCCTAATGGCAGTATTCATGCTGTCATGCAATATCTTAGATGAAGTCAGAACAAATTGACCATATCATTTTTCATGTTAGATGTACCCTTCAGACTTTATTTTTCAGAAAGTTAGAGTAACATTAGATATCTACAAATGCTGAATTTACCTTGTATTCACCATATTCCTGCTTCCAGATTCATCGCCTTCTATACTTCCAGGTTCTTTAGAGTAAATGCATAGCAGGTTTAATTCTGCAGTTTCTCAATGAATATATTAATTTTGATCTCTTCCTTCTCCAGCATTCTATCAGTGAGGCATGGCAATCGGAAGAAAAAAATATAAATCCATTAATACCAAATTTTCGGTGCATATGAACTAAAAATTTTAAGAAGTAGTGTCTTGATAAACAAGCAAATGCCAGCTGAGAATTTTACAAGGAAAAATTCCAGTTCATAAACAAATAATATAGAGAAGTAACCAGCATCTTTTACTGAATGTAAAGGAGTTTCAAATATCTGTTATTTATGTATTTATCTGGATTTTCACATTACCGCATATAATGCAGCATTAAACCATAACAACCCAGAACCCAGGTATTTAAGGTTTACATACACAGGAGATGGAGAACATAGGAATGACAAATGAACATTTTCCTTGCTTGTCCTGCCAGCCTTGGAGACACAAGCAGGGTCTAATGCCCAGTGACTCCCAAGCTGCTGTTTAAGCCCAGAATATGGAATGATGGATCCAAATTTTCCTGTGGTAAGCCAGCAGGAACCCACATCCTGTGTACATCACCAGCCTGCTGTCAAAATTACATTTCCTACTGGTCTGCAGAGGCGTGGATATTATTGTCATGTCTCTCAGCAATTGTACAAACAATCCTTTGCACCCCACAGATGTGAGAGGGGTTCAACCTTGCCTTGATTGTATCTTTGAAAGAAATTTTCTAAGTACCAGAAATATGAATAGACAGCACAGGAAGCTTTGCATTCACACTGATGCCCCTACACAACAGCATGCTCAAATAGTACAGCTAGAACTTTCTTTGAGCAAATTCAATCTTTGCTGAATTCTCCTTTCTCTTCCTTCCAGAAGCTCATAAAGTTAACAATGAATGGAGAGAATTAAGCCAAATAAAATATCTTATTTCAGCTTTATTAGAGGACAGGAAATATAGCTGTTGCTTTTTTGAATAAAGTAGATTTCCAAAGCTCCCTGTGCTGTGAAGTAAAATCATGAAAATGCTTGCTCCACAAATACATCTGCTCATGGGGACAGACATATCCACTGTAGACACCTACCTTTTGGAGCTGGCTCTTCATCTTTTGTCTTTTAAGCCTGTTCAAAACTGATAGTGCAGGGAAAGAAGTGGATGTCAGGGAAGAATTTCATTTACATCTGTTCTTGCCCAGCATAGAGCCCAACAGAGACAATATGTCACCAACTTAGATTTGACAAGCTCTCTGGCTTTTCCATTTCTGCCTGCAAGTGATTTGGACTATTATACAGGGTTAGAAAGCTGTAACTCAGTTTCCTCCAGCCACAGGATGAAAGGTTGCTTTGGATGGTGATTTACATAGAGATTAATCACAATCATGGCCATGGCAAACGGTTACCCTGCTGTGCTCTAGTGATTTAATTGTACTGCACACAATAAATCGAAGGCACTGGGTTTGTGTTCTCAGTACTCTTTGAAAGTGTCCTTATTGCTGCTATTGCACATTGGCTGCCCCAGTCAGCCAATGAGGCAGGTATTGAAGGTAGCTGGGTGGCAAGCCCTGGGTCATCTCAGTGAGTCAATTGTTAAAGTGCTAAATAAAAGTGGACAATTTGAACCAGGAGCCTGAACATCTGATGAGCCATGTGGTGCCTGGATCCAAAGCTGTGTTTTAACACCAGATACATGTGTGGGCAGCTGCACCATTTAGCTGTGGATCCAGGTTCAGGCTCAAACACCCCAGGCTGGTTTGAATGCTTCCTTCCAAAGTCCAGTGGGTTTCAGCGTGATGGTTTTCAGTTGGGCCCATTTTTAACAAAAGCAAATGCAAATGAGAAGCTACCCAGAAATAGCACTGCATGGCAATTTTCTATATCAATTTGTAATGCAATGGAAACAGATGGTACATTCAGCACTGTCAGAGAAAGCCATTTGGGTTTTGGTGACTATTTCTTTTTTATTTTTGATGGTATATTTACTCTGTCTATTTTCATTGCTGAGTTGTTTCAACACCTGTATAAAATAGAAATCTACCCTAAGTGAGAACTGTGTAAACTAATCTTGGTAACAGATGCAGCTCTGTCAGTCCTGATGTAATTTTCTGACCAGTGGTGTAAATTGGACAGCATACCAGTTTTTGATGGCAATCAACAATCTTCACTTGGTTTCTACTTCCATAAAGAGGTATTAATTTATGAGGGATCATTAGAAGCCATTTCCAAAAGCATGAAAGCCTCCTTCAATTTTTATGAGGCAAGTTTTGTGTTTAAGATAAGGCAACAGATCATTTATTTTGATGCTGTATTTCAGAGGGTACTTGTATTCTACATTTTCTACAATATTTACAGGAAAGGCCAGTATGGTGATCTAAATTCAGGACACACAGCTCAGAGAAGATTAATTTAGACCAGGCTTGGGGCAACACATAGCTGATGCAATTTACTGTCACCATTTCCACTGAATCCTTGCTGATTAATTCAGCTGCAGAAAAAAAAAGTGACCACAGTTTTTTTTAAGGGAGGAGCATGATCAAGGTTGCTTGGTTGTACACTGATATTGTACAGTTCTGAAGTAACCCCCTCTAGTGTCTTCAGCCAGTAAGAAATTCTCCAGTTAAATGTTTTCATCAGAAATTGTTCATTCATGAAGAGACTCAGCCACTAAAATCCACCAAATATCTCATGCCCGGAATAAAATTTATGGCCATGATGAACAAAAGCAATGGAAAAGCCCAGCTGTCTATTGTTGGCACACAAAGATGCTGATTTAATTTTGAAGAACGAACCTCAGTTTTCCATTTTCCAGTGTCCCCCACTCAGTGTTTTCTCTCACACTCTGCAAGTCTTATTCTACTAGTGATTGCCTCCCAGGACAAACTACTACTTGAATCCCAATCTCAGGAAAATAATAAAATTGCCAAGCTAGAAAGCATTTCATCTGCTTGGTCTTCTTTTTCCTACCCTCAAGCCCACTGTATTGAATCTTTGAAATAGAAAACTGTCTCAGAATAATAAAACCATTTTCCTTCAAGCAGTGTTTCTCTTTGGACAATACGAGTAAATAAATATGCATCTTTTTGAGAGCACTGAACACCAATTTTTACAGTATTTGTTAGTCTTCTCTTCACTGTACTGCAAACGGCCACGCTGGATAGATGGGTACAAGGCATTTATCACAAAACAGTTTCCCTGGATCCATCAAAGGCAAATTAAGACTAATGGGCAGTATTGTAACTGTTCTCACAACAGCTCAGACATATAATAACTTTGGTTACTCAGAGAAAGGGTCATTGGGTTGTGAATGACATCCTGAAAGGTAAATCCTGATAACTGGGGAGGAGGGGGGTGGTGAAAGGAAAGGGGAAAAGAAGAAAAAGAAAGGAAGAACTCGTGTTCTGTGCTCCTTAAAGACAGAAGGAAAATGACTGAGTTCAATATAGTGCATGAAAGAGGGAAAATATCTGAATTAACTGAAACAGTGTAGCTAAGAATCAAGAAATCTTCTCTGAGATGAAAAACAAATTATTTAAATTTTGTAGTACTCTCAAAAAATGGGGAGCAGACTTTTTTTTTTTTTTTTGGTCTATTTTTAAGGCGATATCTCCACAGCAGGATCTATGGGACCTGGCCCAGTCTGATCAGATCACAGCTTCAGTCTTTCAGTTCTACACTAATTATCCATAAACTTTATTTTTTGTGTATTTATGATAGCACAGTCTTGTGGACTGGTGCTGTTAGTAATAATGTTGACATTAAGAGCAATACATTTCAATTGGGTTGCTGTTGGGAGTCAATATGCAATGCTCCACAGCAGCCATGAAGTGAAGACAGGAAATCCCACTGGAAATGCCAGCCACAGACCCAGCGTGTGACCATTCATTGCACAACCACTGTTCGAGACAAAAATAGAAAACTACAAAGTATTTACTCGCCAGTGAAGGATGGAAATAAAATTAGATTTCCATTGAGAAACAAATTAGCGCATTATGTTATTTTCATGTATCCAAAAAATGGATGACTGTAAAAAAGCTTTGTTTACATACTGCAGACTGTTTACCTGATATTTACAGATAAACAAAATAGACACAGATCCGGAATATATCAATGCAAATTGTATGTTTGTCTTCATCCATTGAACATTATTTTTTGTGAATTTGTTGATAAGCTATTATTTCAATAATGAAAAACAAGTAAAAACTTCCCCCAAATGAGCAAATTCCATTCCCACTTGCTATGCAAATAGGAGCAAAATGTATTTTCCATTTCTAATTAAACCTCTACCTGTTCCTCAATCAGGTAAATTGCTAATAGCTTCTTGCTACGTTATTTTTGGGACTATTTTGAGCAGAACTATTCTGGTTTCTATAATTAAGACTTCTAAAATTAATATGTAAATTTTATAAATGCTGGACTATGACATCCTGAGAAATAATAAATACAAGCCTGATTGCAGAGCTGAAGTGAGCAGCTATGTGCATTTGACTCTCTTTAATCCTGCAGTCTGCATCCCTCTTCACCTGAATGCTATTAAGTTCTGCAGCTGATTACATGGGTTGGTTTGTGACTCAGACAGCCAACCCTTCAGGCACCTAAAAATAATGTTCTGTTTCTTTTGTTAAGGGAAAAAAATACACGTGTACCACTTCAAGCAACCTGAGCTAGACCTGAGATCGAAAGCCCAGCCTGGTCCAACCAATTCAAAACCTCCACATCAAAACTAAAGTACTACTTTTTCAGTGCTAAAGGCAGGGAACAGAAAACTTGTGATCTCACCAGCTGAACATTCAGCTAGATGGATGTCAGTATTTTGTCAAGTCTGTCTGCAGTTCCGGTCTTCAGGTCTGAGGCTTTCTAGGCTTTGATACCAGCAGGGAATTTGAAGTAGGGAACACAAAAAATTAGTAAAGTAATTGCTCAAAAACAGCAAATGAATCCATCACAGGTTATTATCTGCAGTGAGTTTATGTTTGGGAATGGGAGAGAGAATTCAGTGTGTGTACAAAACCCAGAATGGCAAGATTCCTAGAAAAACAAGGAGAAATACAAATTACTTTAAGGAATATTATGAGTTCAGTTCAAGATAGAGAGTATGTGTCCATTACCTTTCATGCAGCTGTTTAAAGATCTTGAAGAAAAGACTGGACTTCTTCAGACGTTTTAAAGGACTGATGTTATAATATTTTTTTACATTCTTTTTTCCTCCTCGGAAATCATGTTCTGAATCAGAGTTTTGATTCCTGTATATTCACCTGAACATTAAGAACAGGTCAATATAAAGAATGGTAGAAAAGGCAGACAGTGGAAATAAAAAATTCTGCTATGGCACAAAAATAAAAAATGAACCACTTTGAGAGTCTGGTTTTCAAAACTAAGTGTCTACCCTCACCCCTATAATGTGAAACAACCTAACAACCATTTGTTAGTAAAAAGGTGATTAAGACTCAGTGGAGAAAGGCTGCTTCTCCTTCAGTGACTGAGTTAATACAAGGCTTGAATTGCCACTTAGAAACTTCTCTCTTTTGATTTATACAAGAACCTAGGACAACTACACTGCTAATTAGGATCTTCAATTAAGTACTCAAAATTTGGTGGGATCAGTGCCAACCAGAGCAATTACTCTCACCTTTTTTGTACAAATAGAATGCTACATCATGTCTGGAAGATTCACCAGTGAAGGTACAGATCCTGAACAGAGAACAAATGGGGTTTACCACTTTCTGTATTGTCTTCATTTAAGGACCTCTGGGGGACCTCAAATGGTATTTGCAATACTATTTTTTTTTCCCTTTTCTTCCAATGAAATATTTCCCCTCTCATTCTGCGTCTTCCATTGCTGCTGCAGAAAACCATGGTGATAGAGAGTGCAATGAGACAGG
Source organism: Monarcha castaneiventris obscurior (assembly GCA_026261815.1). Taxonomy (NCBI): domain Eukaryota; kingdom Metazoa; phylum Chordata; class Aves; order Passeriformes; family Monarchidae; genus Monarcha; species Monarcha castaneiventris. Next base: position 3,377,538 of record JAMPIT010000040.1, read on the forward strand.
CTCACCCCTCAGTACCAAAATCAGTAAAACCAGGCAAGGACATTTGCAAATAGTCCCCAATGCATGTGCTCATGTCCTGCCCTGTCCTTCAGTAAAGAGCCGTAGTGTCCTCCTGTATGAAAGCTCTTCTTTTGCTCTAATATTTCAATTGCTTCTTAACAATTTCACCATAACTTTCCTAGAAGATGGGCATAGAAATTGACCAGTCATTAGGTTCCCTACCATATATTTGTAAAATTTCACAAATCTTAATTTCATTTTTCTTTCTGATTGCCATTTTCATTTCCTATCAAAAGTTAATAATATAGCATATACTAGCTATTCGTTTATGTGTTGCTACAATCATTGCACAGCTATACACAACTAATCAGGCATCAAGCATCAATCTGAACTATAGCTCATCAATATTTTTAGAGACCATTTCCAAAGAAAGCAGAGAATTCAGGTGACTCTTCCTTTATGTGATTTAACTTGTCAGTAAGAGAGGAGGTTATGATATTTTCATCTTAATTATCCTAATTTTAAAATTCCTCTTTCAAATAAGAACAGTATTACAGAATGGATTTCACAGTTTTAATTATTCCAAAATCATGCACTGCTTAAAATAATTAACAACTGTCTGTAATTATGGGTGCACAGGGGTTTCTCTGCTTAATGCAAAGTGTCCTGTTGAAAGTCAAGGTATTTTAGTGGGGAAAGGACAGATAATGTCACAGGATATGCTGAACAGAAAGCTTTGCTCTTCTGATAGAGAGTAATATAATTTTAAAACTAAAGTTTAATTTCTTTTACCATTTTTAAAAATATACCAACCTATTTTAGAAACCATAAAGAAACATATAAAGATATACAACGTATTTTCTAGAAGTGCAAGCAGGATTATTTTAATGACAGTCTACCTTAAACTGTCTTGTTATTGCTGAGAAAATAACAACTCTGGTTTATGTGTGTGGTGAGGTGATTCTGGTAACCACCTTCTGTTATTTTCAGAATCAGAAATTAGAAGCACCCATAATATTTACATCTAGTAAATAGGCATCTAATGAATTAATGACATTTTCAAACCGAGAAAGAGGAGATTATTCTGAAAGTGATCAGCAACCCTTTTTTTTTAGTTCCCAAACAGGGTATCTTTTTTGCTCTAAATATAACAGTGCTGTCATTCAGAATGGTCAATGAGTTTGAAGTACTTTCTTCAAATAAAATTTAAAAATCAGTCACCCAACATTCAGCTTTCCTCTAAATTAGGAAACAATTGTTGTCAAATATATGAATTATTCGTGAATGGAGTTATATCTGATCTTGACACGTTCATATTTTTAGTTTTCATCTTTGTCTATGTAGATTCATCTTTCCTAGCATGAGAACATGCATTCATATACAGATCTCTTCATCTTGCTTCCTAAAATAATAGCTATGCAACAACAGTATATTTAATTTTCTTTTTTTTTACAAAAAATATATTTTTTTCAATTGACGGCTTGAAGACTGCACTCTTGTCTGTGTGCACACCCCCGTATATTCACATGCATTGTGTGCAGACATATTTCTAATTCTCATAATGAGGTTGAGATTTCCTCTTTCAGCTTTTGTTCAATAAAGAGAAACAAGGTCTTTTACAGTCAGGAATCAATGGCCATTTGGAACCATTAAACTTGTACTTTTTCCCCTTGATTACTGTGAATAGCAACACTCCCAGCGGATGAAATTTGGATGGTATTAAGTAGAACTGACAAAAGTCCATTAGAAAAAAAATCCACTTTACTGTTTTCCTATAATGTTACTTCTTAAAAGAAAAAGTACCATATTTCTTTTGTCAATTGGCAGGCAGAAGCTGAAATTCATCCCAAATGTCTCTGTATTTGCTAAAAAAGTATTTCATTGTAAAGATGCTGCTGCCATCTATTGGGTGACATTACTCTACAAAAGAATTATGTCTTTTCTGGATTCAGCAAGGACAAATAAATTGTGTCATTCACCTTTTTTACTGTGGAGTTTTATTAGCAACTAGGTTATAGCAACCTGTATTTGGTTTATAACAGATGTTTTATGTGAAGAGCTTGGTCCTGTCTTTGTCACCATTGCCAAATTTCATGAAGAGAGACATCTTGGAATAGCAGTGAACTTAAATTTAATGATGTGGCACTGGAACAATAGAAAAATTAAAAAATCAACAACAAACCCACCATTTAATGCCTCACATCTCAGAAAGATCTTATACAGACGTTTTCATGCACAGTGTCACTAGTGGAACTGCATCACTTGCTGTGTTTGAATAAAAGACCTCATTTCCATGTAACTGGCAATCTTTTGCAATACAAAGTGATTTCTGTGATATACAGAGACTTCACAGTTGGTTTTTTTTTTTTCTAAGCAACTTAGTGAGGCTTCAAAGAAATATTTTGCCACTCTAATATTGATTTTATTTTCTTATAAAATTTTAATTGAAGTTCGGATTCCTTTTGCAACATCCCTGCATCTGTATCTTCAGCGCATGAAATGTGCATTTTTATGAAGAATACAGGCATCAGAAGTAAAAATACTAAAAACACATATCTGAGCTTTGAAAGCTGTAGTTCAGTCCATGGTGGGACCACATGGAGGTAAGCACATATGGAAAAATAAATGAAGGAAGAGGGTGAAGTGCCCCACTGTGCTCTGTCAGTTCTGGCAGAACAGAGGCCTTAGAAGCATTGCTCTGCTACAGAAAACAGGCAAACAAATAATATTGACAACAGAAAACAATGGCAAAAGAATGAAAAAATCTTCTTCTCTGTTTTTATCTATTGCCGTATCTTTCTGACACTGACTAATTGTGTCTCTCTTCTCTCTTATCTTTCAGAAGAGCATTTTACCTTCTGTGGCCCAGAAGAAAATTAGCTGACTGCAGAAAGTATCACACACATTGTTGATGCCTACACCACCAATAACCAGCTTGACTTTTTATTGATAAAATGGACTGATAAAAGGCCAGCAGCCAAAAACAGCAGGAAGAGAATTCCTCTCTACTTTTAAACAGAATATAGGTGACCCAGAACACTGAAGCGACAGCAAGCTGGAACCTCACAATGCTAACTGTACCAGCACTGCTGAATTGCACTTTGCAACCTCTTTGATTTTTTTGTTACCGAGGTTAAACCCAGACAAGTTCAGCTGACTGTGTGCTGAGGTCGAGAAAAGCCATCACAGACAGTACAAAATTCTTTTCTGCCATGCTTGGAAAAGAACCATTTCTTCAGGCTAGTGTTCTCCTAGGGAAGTATAAATGCCTCCCATTACCATTAAGAGCACAGAAAGGACAGCTATTAAATATTAGACTAGAACTCAGGAGATCTTACATCTAATTATACTTCTGCTAAAGCATTTCCACATGACCTTGGGCCAGACACACAAAAATCTATCTGTGCTTCAGGCTACCACTGGTAAATGGAGATAATGATATATTTGCCCCTTACAGCAGCATTCTGAGGTTAAACTCAGGTTACTGTAATATTAACATTTGTTTTTCAGTATTGAAATTATAAAAGCACTTAAAGGTCTATTGCAGCAAGATTAGAGAGGAGCCTGACTTTCTTTTTTGTGTGCTTACCTTTCAATTAACACATCATTTAAAGAAAAAAAAGGGTGTTCTTTTGGAAATAGTCACTGCTAAGCAGCAGCAGGAAGATTTCTGTGTGGAAGAACACCCGTAGCAAAGGAACTGCAGTAGAAGGGGAAGAAAGCTCCACTCCTGTTCTGTGGAAGATTGCAGAACCTGCCAACAGAAGGGCTGATAATGTGAGCTCAGCGTATTCCAACAACCAGATTTCACCATTAATAAAGGGGAAATGTCTGCAGATGACAACTGTGTGAAATTACAACCTCTGCCAGCTCCAGTTGCAAAGGGGATATAAAAAAGTGGCACCAGCATAATATCTAAATTGTGTTGTAGGGTTTTGTTGCTTTTTTTTTGATGAATAGGAAGTGAACTTACAGAAAATACAGATTTGCTGTATTTAGATTTGCTTTAATATTAATTAATAGCAGCAGTACAATTTGAGTTATACTATACCATGGTTTCGATATTTCTACTGCCCCAACCAACTGAACTTGTTATTTAAATAGGGAGATGTTTTCCATAAGGATTCTTATCCTTTCTGCGGTATCTATAGCTGAGTAATACTTTGCAGTTCTCTGGAGGGGTAATAACCAAGTTCTTACTTTAATAAGCTCTTGGTCTTTGGTTTCACAGAATCTTCTTTTCTCCCTCCTTATGCTAACTTGGCAAAGTATCTACTGGTTATCCCATAAATATGCCATAAGGATATATTAAAAAGAAAGGAAAAGCCAGCATTTTACTGTCTCCAATCTGTTTTTTTATCTAAAACAATGCCAAATATCTAACAGATATGGAATGTTTCACTAGCAACAATAAAAATCACAAAGAAGAGGTCAAATATTTTCTTCCCTTTAAACCCAAAGACTGCAGAAGCAAGGAATGCTGTATGCTGAGATTGCCTTTTAGCTGCTCTAAAAAATTCTACTTGCAACCTAAAGTCTGAAAAAGAAAATTCTAGCTTTAAAACTGATATTTTGAATGCTTTGCTAAGTGCTGTACAAGCTATATAGACAGAGGGTTGAAGATAAGGTCCCAGGTACCTGTTCAATCTCATTTCTGCAGCAATTAAATCTGGGTATGGGTACCAAGTGATTTTGAAAGTAATTTTGTTCTTAGTCTCCTGGACTGGAATCTTGGTTTTGTCTTGGAATGTGTCCATTAATTTAACACATTTAATTAAAATTACTAGAAATGTGAACAATTCCTTACGTGTTAAACTGGCATCACACTACCATTCACCCCAGGAACTGAATGACAATCTGTCAATGTAATGAAAAGCAGTTCTTCTTTTTCCATCTCTGACCTGAATGGAGCACATGAAGAAATAGCACACAGGAGTGCGATGAGCTAGAGAAATATGGTATTGGGATATTATTTTTGGCTTAGTTATCAAGAAAGGGAAAGAATTAACTTGTGGTTAGATATCAATAATGAAGAATATGTGATGTGTGTGTGTAAAATGCCTCCTGTCTGTTGTATAGTTACTCTTTGGTTCAGGGAATGAACTTAAATCACACCTTTCCTCTAGTGGCTACTTCAAATGCCTCTTTTTACATTACTTTGCTTCAGGGGTTTGAAGTCTGGTTTTCTAAAGATCTGAAGGCCAATAGCTAGAACTAAGTCAAAAATGCTCGTATCCTGAATACATGAAAATCAAAATATTGACTTTGCTAAAACAGTGTGTGCCAAGCTCGGTAAGCAGATGTTTAGATCTGAGGACCTAACATCAGCCATTTTCCCTCTTGGAGAAGCAAAGAACTTCTCATGAAAAGAGATTAAAAAGAGAAAAAACTCCCTCACAGCAAAAGCCTTGTGCACAGTAATTTATTGTCTGACTGCTCGGACAAGCAACATGGAGGCAATATGGAGCCAAAGTTATGCTTCTGCATGGATCACACAGCAGCATTTATAATTGGGAACTCTGTATGGGGTCAGTAGATGGACTATGATCTGATGTAGAAGGAGGCTGCCTATATTGCATTTTGTACTCAAACAACTGCAGTCTGCATCTCCAGAAGAAAAAACAAGAGTCCTAACTGTCCAGAAAACAAGATGTAGCTGAAAGCTCATTAGCAGGACATGGCATGCCTAAAAGTTCAGATCCTGTGTGTCTCAGCTCAGATATTTAAAATTATTTGAAATGTCATAGTTCCAGCCTCAATCACTTTGAGCCTCCTTTAAGAAAAGGAATAGCAATGTAATAATGGATAGAAAGAATTTTGCATTTATAATAATGGAAGTCATCACTGACTCTTCCTCATTCAGGATGATGAGCCTCAAACATCCTGCAATCTTCATCCCATGCAATGCACTAAATAACACAACAAATTTGTGGAAAAAAATGACAAATATCCACTGCAATTAAAGAGCATGCCATGCAGCTTTGACACTAAGAATGGTGCAGCTGGAGATCAGCCTTAATTCTTCATTATGATAATTCCTAAATTCCAGTGGTTGAATGTATTCATGTAACAGAAAGTTTGGGAATAATTCTGAGAAGAGAGAAGTGTTTTAATAATTCACACCCACATCAACGCGCTCATGAATTTTTTTTTTACCTCATCTTCTTAGTGCATTTCTCTCTATTTTACCTCATTTCTTCTCTCTTTCTTGCCTGTATTTTTCCAGTCTCCTCCTTATTTTTCAAGGCTTCCAAACTTTTAAGTCTCAGTAATCTTTACAGAACACAAATAAAACAAGAGTTTAATAACTTCTAAAATAAACAACAATGACCTTCCTCCTCCAGTTCCCTCTCCCCAGGAAAACAGAGATTGAGAGAGTTCATCTAATGGTGCTGACTCTTTTTATCTACTTTTTATTTCAGCCTGTAAAGTAGTACTATGGATGGAAGGAGATAAATGACAGAGTTCCTGGTATAAAGGGGTTTTTTTTCCTTTTGTAGCAACCCCTCAGAGAAACAACAAGTGAAGCAAAGAGATAGATATTCTGCTGTATTAAGTGTCTAAAGTGCAACATAAAAAATTTACTTGTACAGTTATGTAGTGCAGCCTCCTCCAAAAAAACAGAAACAAGAGGCAGATTCTAGTTTACAATGTCACTGAAAATACAAATTATTTTGTAACTTTTATGTTTCCTGGGTTTTATCCAAATGTCTCTGACTCCCAATTTAATTTTAGATGTACCCTGGATTTCTCACCTTTCTCCTTTTCCCTCCCTTGACAAGCACTAATTATTTGTATGCCTCACATTCCTGAAGGGCATGCTCTTTTTCACAGATGAAAAGAGACAAATATTTAAAGCTGGGGTGAAAACAGGAAAACATTTATTAGCCCCCAAAGTCAGTGCTTTGCAGGGCAGAGTTAATAGTGCAATCACGCCTGTAATAAGCAGAGATCATGGCAAAAGGGAACAGAGGACAGCAAGCTTCTTCCAACATCTCCAGCTCCACTCAACGAGCAGCTGTTTTGGACACCCATTAGAGCAACTTTATAGCCATTCTTGAAGGTGCCAAATGCTACCTAATAAACATAAATAAGTCTACTGAAGGAGAAGCTTAGCTATAAACTTTGGAAGATTTTCAGTCGTATTTTCTGTCAGCTCAGTCTGATGTCACTTCAGAAAATTCTTTAATTCTACTGCATAGTGCAGACACCTCCATAATTTAAGCTGTAGTTATCCTTTACAGAAGCAGCTTGAGGCAATAGAATTAACTAAATGAAGAATTAAACCATGAGAAAGATAAAATAATGTTAGAATTATATTTTTAAGTATAGATAATATGATTGAAATAATTTCAAATTAAAATGGAAAATTATTTTTCCTGTGTGCTTATGGTGTTGGCACCTGAGACATTGGTTTAACAATGAAGAAAGTAAATGATAAATTGTGACTGGATTGCAAGAAAACCAAAACTTGTTTTATATTTGAGTCATTGTGAGTTAGTGAATTTAGGCAAAAAGTTCATATCAATCAGGCCAAATCCAGAAGCACTAATAATATTTGGGAACTGCAGATGATCAGCCTGCTCCCAATTTGGTGATTTTCTCTCCTCCTTTGGGTCCAGGTGTCCCTAATCCCAGGTGAGGCATCCAGCTGAAGATGCACAGGAGCAGTACCGAGATTCCCTATAGCTGATTCAAAAGCCACATTCACTGAATGAGCTGAACCCACACTAGAATAATAACAAAGTAGTTTTTATTTATCTTGTGTCTGTGTTCAGTAATTTTTCCACATCAGCCCTCTGTAATAAGTCTGTGTGGCCTAGAGTAAATAAAGCTGTGGACAGCAGTGCAACTGTAAGGATCTGTAGATTTGCAGATTGTTTGAAGCACAGCAACAACTCCTTATGTTCACTACAATAACATTCAATTAGCTCTAATAAGTGTAAGTTTTAGTGTTTAACCCAATGCCTCTCTAAGGATATGCTTGCAAGGAGGTGTAACTATTAGTTGGTAAAATATAACACCATCTGATTAGGACAAATTATTTTCAAAACATAACTGCCATAAAAAGCTAGAATGAAAGATTAATTGACAGAACAACTGCTGCTAAATTCTATTTTCAGCATTGTAAATGGGATAATATACCATAATTTATTTTAATGAGTAACAATTAAGAAATGGTTTCTCAAGTTGCATGTAATTTCTTTCAGTTATTAGTTATTAGTTGTTCATGCATAAATGTGTTTTAATACTGGCTTATCTGAGCTCTAGTAGGTGATTAAAGCCTTTCAAGATATCAATTTTTTTTTTGCTTTTAGAGTTGTACATTGCAGAGACAATTCTAGCACAAGGCATTCATAAGAAAGAGATCAGTAAAACTTAGACAAATATTCCTTAAATATTATGAAAAAAATATGTAAAGTAATATGAGAAAGATGTCAGAGAAAATCCTGATATGCTTGAGTTTTGTTTTATCTAGCTACAGGTACAGTTTAATGGCCTCTGTCTTAATGAAATATTAAGTTAACCTGGCTGTAGAGTGACTTAGTGTACTACATATCCTTTCACTTTATTAGGATACAGAAATATTATCATGGGAGGCTATGCTAACAAGCCTAGACATTGCTTGTATTGTTAAAGAATAAGTTCATATCTCAGAGGAGCGTAAAGACCCAGAGAAACTGGCACCTCTTTAACTGAGAAAGCATTCTACTTATCTCAAAGAAAGCAGCCTATTTTGTGCTAAGAAGAATGGCTTAGAACAGACTCTCTGCTATCAGTCACTCTCATGGAACACAACATTTACTGTGCTTGCTCTTACCCGAGCTCTGGGGGTCACGGGGGGAAGGAAACAAATGCGGAACAATTCTCTTCAGAAGGCAAACACTACCCTGACCTAATGTAGTGCATTGCAACCTCATCAGTATGAATCTCTTGGGAATCAATGCCTATTCTTACAAACTCACCCATGGAAATATTCTTAACCAGGATATAATGAATTATCTCAGTAGAGAGAATTTTCTTTTTTTAAACTTACAGTATCCTGTCAGGTTATATTTATGTTCTTTAGGCCTCTATTCATCCAGAAACTTTAGAATAATGAATAAACCTTTGAAGATTATTTTGGTAGTTGAACTGTAGGTCGTTAAAGTTAGACTAAATTGCTTCAATAAATGTGGATATTTCTGACCACTGTGCATATGTTGCTTTTGCTGTATTTTTTTAACATATTTCTTATTCCAGTTACACTGAGCCGTCTCAAAATAACATCTCACTGTAATTAGTAATTTTCTACTGCAACAACCTTTCAGGCCAGTAAGTAATGCACCGTGATTTACAAACCTTTCTTAATTACACACAGTATTTGTGGCAGTTGGATAATAAATAAATATCAATTTCAGTGTCCCATAGACCTGAATTTCAGTAGAAAACAACAGCTTTGCTCATTTGAGCTCTACAGAGAGGCTTGGTACTTGGGTAATTTTTAACTATTATAGAAGAATTGAAGAAAAAATAAGAAGCTATCTGATTTTACTCTTTCTAAACAAATTAAGTTTTGTCTGGGAAAGACTGCTGTGATCAGCACGAAAGTTTCCTGTGTGCCATTTCTCAGGATGTCAGGGATGGGTTTTTGTGAGGATTCTTTACTTGTTTTTCCATTGCAATGAAGCAAAGCCTATTTTGTGGAGATACAAGGTTGCCTAAATCCTTCTTAAGGCAGCAGCACAGAGTGCATGAGCAATGCAACACAAGGAGTATTACAGTCTGCATAACCACTTTATTGAAGCCCTTATTTTCCTGTACATTTAAAATCTTTTCTTTTCCTGCTGAAGATTATATTCATCCTGAAACATTACCCTTCAAGTGTTAAAATGACAAGTGCTGATGAAGGTAAAGCTGATCAGCTGCAAGACTCCCACTGCTGAACATTATAAAGTTTCTGTTGTTCAAACAGCTCAGTTAATTATCCAAATGTGAAGGATATCAGAAGGGGACCTGCTGAGCTTTACAGCTGACTTCCAGGGAATTATCCATAATAGAGCCGTTATAAGAAAATTGTGACAGACACAACGTACAGGGACCTCTGCTTACCTCCCCCGAGGATTTGTGCAGGACCTTATAATCAAACAGAGTTAGGACTTTCCTCAGAATCAAAGAGAAGCTACACTTTGCAAGGCAAAAGCAGTCCAATCAACTTCATGGTGTTTTATCACATAAACCCAGAGAGGATTCTAGACTCATGCATATTAATTGCCTGCTGCAAAAAAAAAATGACTGGCATTCCTCTGGTGCCAGCCAGTACTCGCTCAAATTTTGGTTCTCAAAATTGCTATCATGCCTTGTCCACAGTTACAAATGTAGTTCCTTACTGCCTCTGAGTGAGGTTTTTGAGAAGCCGTAATGTCCCTTTACAACAAGCACTCATAAGGGGTCTTTATGTGACTACAACTGTGGCTTTTTAAGCTGTTACAGTCAACATTTCGTGAACCTGGGACATTTCACGAACCTGGGACATTTCACAGCAAAATAATTCAGGTTGAATTCAGTGACTACTAAAGAGTGTAAAAGAATGAGCAGTACTGAGGTGAATTGGGTAAAACACAGAATCTGTTGAAATCTGCTGCTAGAAAAGCCAGAACTAAAACAAATCTGCACAGCACTGGCTGATACTGCAGCAGCTAAAGCTCTGTGACATCTTTATTTCATGATCACAGTCACTTGGGCTAAACCAAAAGATATCAAACTCTTTCTTACCCTCCCAGAAACCATAATTTGTGCACAGACCACAGTGCTGTACTAGCACAGTGCTATTCAGTAGTTGTTATTTTCTGCTGTTTCCAGTAATCACTCTCCAGTACAACTGCAAAGAATTTAATTCACCTGTGTGGTCATGCCCTGGCTGGTAAAATTGTATGGGGTTGTGTTCAAGCTATGAAAGAGAAAATGAAGGCACTGAGGAAGGTTTAACTGATGAGTTAATATTTGAAAATGAATTCAATTAGTTTACCCGAAGTAAATAATTAATTTTCCATGACAAACAGTGGGAAACATTCATACTTTCATATCTTACACCAAAGTTCACCATTATAATTATAGAAGCCTTTTTGTGAGGCCTATCACAATTGCATCTAAACACTATCAATCAATCATTTCTACACATTCTTAATTTTCAATCTCTCTTTATATAAATGTATAAATATATAAATATAATTTAATAAATTAATTTAATTAATTTATAATTATATAAATATAATTTAACTTTGCAATATACCTTCTAAGCAGGTGCACCTAACAGCTTCTATGAAATAATGTGCAGCAGAATGAGCAATTTTGGGTCTGATAATATCAGTGAAAACTATACCCTGCAATTATTACCATAAAGTCATAAACAAGATGGTATAATAATGGAATAGTAATAGAAACCACATTTCCATAATTAAGATAGTCCACATTCTGTAGAACAACAGGTTAATTTGCAAAATTAATTTGATCTGATAAATGATCATAAAATTGTCATGATACTAACCAAAGCCAAAATCAGGGAAAAGTTTCTCTGATATAAACATTCAATTTATTATTTTTCTTCTTTCTTTCTTTCCATCCAGACATTTTTGTAGGCTTAGAGACTGAAAATCATAAATTTCTTTTCTACCAAAGACTTCAGCAGCAAGATTGGAAAAAAACCCATCATTATCTTGGCTACAGAGCTGATTTGGCTGTACTTCTTCCAGCACAGCTGCTTTTGGCACACCATCTTTTACAAGAAACTTTGCTTGTGAACCCTGACTAGCGCCAGTTCAAGGGTCAATGGCCCAAGCACTGATCAAAGCCCTGTGAAAGTCTTATGCCAAATCTAAGAATTTAGTTTTACTGTTGTATGCCCATGTAATTCCACTTCTGCTGGCAAAAAGTGCAAGCCTGGTATGACCATGTTCCCCACCAAAACAGAGTTACCTCTATCCAACCATGAGAAACAGGAAGTCTGAGAATTAAGTCAAACCTGAACAGCAGTGCTTAAATGCATCAGAAATTCGCAGTACATAGCAAAACCTGGTACAAAAAGTATTAAAGTTCTCTAACAGCACAAAATAAACACATGCTCATCTATTATTGAACTTAATTTGGTAAAATAGTAAAACATTAATATGGTAGTGACACATCAAAGCACATATAAGGGAGTTTTACTCAATTCTTCTATCTCTGAGTGTTTAACAAACCACTCAAGAAATGCAAGATGCTTTTCAGATTTTATGCTACAACTCCAGAAAAAGATATTAAGAGTATTGTTCACTAGCCATGAAAACTAAAATGTTCTGTTACTGGGACTATCTCAGCTATTTTGATGGTGTCTAATTGTAATTTATGTCTCTTTGACCACCAGTTTACCATATGGAAATATGATTAGCTGTTTGTTCTCTGAGTCCTACACCTGACCTACTCCTCCTATTATTTAGAATTGCCTGGTCAAACTTCTGTAAAGTATGCTGCAAAAGCAAACATTTTGAGATATGTGTACATTAATGTCCTGCCAAACACTGCATAGGAAGCTGCTGTAATTTGCAGCGTGAAGCTCCTCAGCTGTCACTGTAGGCTAAGAGGCCAAGGTTCCAGGCAGCCATTCTGAAATAAGAAAAGGGCTCACAGCAGGGAAGATTTTAGTCTATGAAAGAAACAATTACACTCTCCTGTTACTGGAAAACTATCTAGCTAAATAAAACTTAAATTTGTCTTAAAAGCAAAGAGCATGCTTTAAATATTTGGAATATAAAGTCACACATGAAACCTCTCCATTCCATGTTCTCTCCAGATTGTTGTCTTGGCAGCCCATTAGATTTAGAGGATTAATTGATTCTTCCATCCAACACTTGAACTGATGCCTGAAGAGGCCACCTAAAACAGAGACTAGACAAAAATAAGGGAATAAAGGTAGGTATTTATTTGAAGGGCCTTCAAAGGTACCCCCTGGGGAGCCAGAGGCCATTGCCAAGATGGATCCCAGGTCACAAGTTCTTCACAATTTTATAGGTTTGGTTCATTTGCATATCAGGGTTAATTCTCCAGTTAAAGCTGCAGCTTAATGATGTAATTCCCCTCAGCTTGCCCCCCCTTAAGAGTCTTTGGTTTACACATTTTTGGCCTAGAAGAGCCTGGCTGTCCTTGAAGGCAAAGCCTGGAGAGGCTTTGTTATGTCTACCTAGCACGAGAGAGCAGAAATTACAGGCTACAAGGAACTTCAGAGTTCTACTCTAAGCAATACAGAATTTGAAAAATATAAAAGTTAAAACCTAAGGCAACAGAGTCAAAACCCCAAACCAAACTACACCCCAGCCAACTACTCCTATAAAGAAAGGGAATGTATCTGTATGGAGGTCAGGACAACAGAGTTTAATAAAGTGTTATGTATTGTTGCCTAAATATAAGCCATTAACAGGAAAAATACATGTTATGTAAAATACTCTTACTTTAAAATTTATTTTCACTTCAACCACTTTGCAAGAAGGGAAAAGCCGCTTCCATAGAATTTCTTGAATTTCTGGAAGTGAATTCTTCGTATTTCTAATCAATAGCCCAGCGATACAAGTATTCATTCACTCAGAACAAGAGGCCTTACAGTTAATTTCCTTCATCACTACTGAAATAGAGCAAAATTTTCCAATGGTTCATAAAAGTGCTTTAACCACTGAGCTGTTGGTTACATGCAGATCAGTACACTGGGAAGTATTGTCTTAAAAGGTGGAACACAGGATATCTCTGCATAGTAAAGCTGCTTTGTAGTTCTGAGAGTAAACAGAAAATTTTGACTTTACTGCCTGCAGTCTGGCAGATTGTACATTCCTAAGCAGTAGCTCTTACCAAGATCAGTGAAGACCAAAGCAACAAGGCTAAAGAAAAAAAAAAGCACAGCAAATACTGCTTTTAATCTAGACAAGCCCTGACAAATGTCAGCCTTCCTATCCTGTGAAATTATGATACCATTTTATTGTAAGAGAACTCCCTCTCGACTTCCATATAACAGGCATACCTTACTAGTTTACTCTTCTCAACCTGTTGATTTTGTGTAACTCAAGATGACTGGAATGCTGTTTCTGTGAGGATAAAATTAATCCTATTCTAACAGGAACATCTGCAAAGTCATTAACATTTTCAGTGAATGCACCTTTTTTTTCCTGTTTTTCTAGAAGAATCATACTTTATTGTAATCTCTCCCCTTCACACTGAAATGTCTCATTTAAAGAATCAGTGTAAGCAAACAGTGTCTTCTGAAGCAACAGACAAGTCTTTCATGAGAAATAATTGTTTGACTGGTATATTTCCCAAGAGACTACAAAAATTATTTCCAAACTACACCATCCAGGAGAATAAAAATCCAGCCATTTCTCATTAAACAAGGTCTCTTGAGGGCCAGCTCCCAGGGCTGTTTTTGTGCTATCTAGCTACTTTTTCACACTAAATTCCCAAACCCCAAATTGATTTTAATCAACTTTTTTTTCCAACTCATTCCACATGCACTCACTCTCTATTTTTATTTATTTATATTTTGAAGTCCAGTGATTTTGAGATATTGTCTTTCACGTTTATAACCTCAAGGGCATTTGAAGTTCTGATGACATTGAGATCACTAGACTCTAGATGACTCTCAACTTTTATTTTATTTATCATCCTTGTCTTCTTTCCCAGCAATATGAGGAGCAAGTACAAAATAGCCTGTGCTTTTACTGAGTAGCCTGCAAAATGTATCAGAAAGGAGTCCTGTCCTCCAGGAAGACATACCCCTTATCAAGTCCATAATTTCCAGCCAAGTCAATATTGACTAATTGAATTTCCAGTGATTAATGATCTATCCTTTTTATAGGCTTTCCTTATCTTTCTTTTCTTTTTAAATCTTGCCTGGGAGGTCTATACCAATTTTCAGTGATTTTTAGGTTTTAATTTGCCTATCTTTCTTCTTCATCTAAACTGTCCCTACTCAGGTGTTCAGACTACATATGCCATTTATTTATTTTGTCAAGAAAGGTTCTTCGTACATAATGTCATATGTCTTTCTGTCCTGCTGTGTCTATGCCTTTTACTATATATGTTTATCAAGGTGTTTCAACTTTCATTCTTGGGACATATTTACAAAATGGGTATAAAGAAAAAGATATATTTGTGTACCTAATTAAAATCCTACTTACTGATCTGCATTTGTAAGAAAGCTGGCAGCTCTGCCTGCATGGCATAAGAAGTACTCTGAAAATACATGCAGTCATGAAGAAATGACGTATTTCGATGGGTGTGGTTTTCCTGGATAGTGTCAGTCAAATAGACATTTTGCCATTCATCAAAAGCTGCAGATATTCACCTCACCTGAACAATCTGACCCTAAACTGCACAATATTAGGTAGTCATATCTGAAAATCATCATTTCAACAAGTCTGTGCTGCAGTATCCATGTGTGCTTGATGGGATTAAGAATAACCTGTAAAGTTATGTTTATAATTGTTACAGAACACTGAAGACACTTTATACGAGACAGCAGGGCTATTTATTGAGCCAAACACCTATGCAAATAAAGTAGATATTGCAACCAAGAATGATTACACTGTAATCATAGAGTAAGCTGGAAAGCTCTGACCCCTCTGTGTGTTTACACTGTTTGGTGCTAAGTCTACTCTAATGGCATGAAGCAAGATTAGGTCAAAGATAAAGATTTCTCACTATCAAAACTGCATTTCATGCTGAAGGTCAAAAGATAAGGGAAAACAGAAATCAAGTCTGTACTGCTGTACATGCAGCAAACAGCCTGGGGCAGTCAGCTCAGCATCTGGGCTACCCTCAGTGATTTAACTTGTAGAGCTCAAGCAGAGCAGAAACCTGAATTTCTGAGACTACAGACTTACCCCTCACAGAATTCTTTTGAATGTCATGAAAGGTTTAGGGTTACTCACCCAAACCACTTACATAGCCTAGCACAAGAATGTCTTGATTTGTTTAATGGAAAGCTTTGATACTTTTTACATCCATCACCTTGGAAACAAAATGTGAATATGTGGTTGTTCCCTTTACAATGTGGGAAGTGTTGGATTTACAGCCTTGGACAGCTGATGCCACTGACATGTACAGTTCAGCAGTAAAAGGTTGAGCTCTCTTTTACTGTCCTGCCAAGATGCCTCAATCCTGATTGGGAAGGAAATTGCAGGTAAGGACACACACTTCCCAGCCACCTCTCCACAATTTCTTCCAAAATGGTGTTATCTGTAATTCTTCTTGTAGTTTTTGTGACTTAGGGAGAAGACTCCTAGTCCATACTCATTAAAGTGGTTGAAACACAGGTTTAAGAGTTTCAGTACATAGACTTTCTCTCTTTCTTTTTTATTTTAATATATTAAATGAACCAAAAGAAATCTTCTGATGCTGGCTAATTATAGTGTCATTCATGGTCCTGCTTTCACCAGGTAATATGATGCTAATGGAGAAAAGCATCTGCTAATTTTGCACATCATCAAATTATATTATAATCAAACTGACAACAAAAATTTAAGAAATACTAAGCCTATACTCAGGTCTCAAAGTTGAAACTTACTTTCTTTTTTAAGTAATTGCTGTAATTGCAAATAATATGCAAAGGGAAGATATCTTCAGTGTTTGCTACTTTATATGCTGTGCAATAGACACTGGAGAGATAAATACACCCATGGAGAAAGGCAAGGAGTCATCTCAATGATGATTTTGTGCTGCATGGTTATTCTTGCTAAATCTCATGGGATGCCTCACCTCCAAGCTCTCACTGGAGGTTTGTCACTTCTTCCTTCTGTTGATGTAGTAAGGCACACAAAGCACAGCCACATTCCTCCTTTGCCAGACATGGATACATTTTCAATGTCAATTACTTTTGATTGCCATATAAAAATTTAACTCTGACTGGAATTTTAGCAGCAATCACAAAAGGGTATAGAATAATAATCAGGATCCCCTTGAGCATAAACACAGACTTTTTTGAGCACATGTGCTCACTCCACTGCAGAACACTTGTTGCCAGGTTGGATTATTTTTACTGATACATATGTGAGGTTGGCTTAGTAACAGAAGAGGTTCTAATAATCCAGCTTGTCTACAGTAGAACAACAAAAAAAAGGAATAGACTAGATATAGGCCAAAATTTTTGAGTGACTTGAAAATGTATTCAGTTCCTTTAGCAGAACAAAAATACGTTATTTGTGAGAAATGACTCTCAAATATTACCCATGTAAGTATTCGCCGAAGTACCCAGACCAACAGCCCCTTTTTCCAATGTTCAGCTGTGGTTTTTTCCCCCTTAAACCCATCAGAAAAGTAAAATTAATGCAAAACTACTTGTTACTAAATGGGTTATATTTGCAGACATCAATCCATGCAGTTCTGGAGGCCTGGCAACAAGTTAATGAGGTTTGAGTATTCAGCAACTGAGATAAAAGTGACCCAGAGAAACAGCAGAGCTGTCATGCTGTCATTTCTAGCTGGCAGCAAAATGAAACCTACAACAAAGGGCACTTAAGAATAAATGCACAATAATAATCTGGTTGGAAATAACACTCTAACAATCATTTTTCTTATTTAGGGATAACCCTTCTTAACTCAGTAAATTGTTTGTCTATTTATTTATTTGACAGATATGCAGAAAAGGCAGTAACCACATGGGATAAATGTGTACTTCTCTAGCAATTTTTTTTTTTTGCAATGCAGGGGCAGCATTTAATTTTAAAGACAATTCTGCAGGAGAATAATGAAATCCATGTACCTCAAGTATTATTGCAAAAATACCTCTCATTGAGCAGCATTTTAATATGTAATGTTTGAATTCCGATGTTAATGCTCCCAATGGGAAGATGACAAAAACTAAAAGCATATTATTGCTGAATATTAAATATACTGTTTGGATGTACTCAGGACACACAAAAAGTATGGATGTTCATTATAAATACCTCCATCAGAAATTAATTTCTCTTCCACAATATGAGTCAAGGAGAAAAAAATGAACCTAAATTTCTCCTCTCCCCAAAAAGAAAATTTGCCTCTATTTCCTCAGGTGTGCTCAGCACTCAGTGAAACTTCCAGTGGGTCCCCAGGCTTCAGCTCATCTTTATGCTCTAGGGTTTCTGATGCACCCAGCGCCCAGACTGACACATACATCCAGAACAAAGGAAAACAGATGGAAGCTGGTACAGCATTAATCTAATAGTTTCTTGCTGCAAACAGATATTACAGATTCCAGTCGTTCACCACAGACTGTGAGCAGCTCACATCCCTGACATGCCTGCCACTGTGCCTTACCCTGGATAGCAAATACACTGATAGAGGGAACTTTGCATGAACTACTTAGATAGCAATTGTGTCAGATACCAAAGATAAAACTAAGTACAGTATGGAGCCCAGGACACTTGCCTGGTAGGTGGAACATGATGGGTAAAAGCTCCTGAAAAGAGAACTCATAGGAGAATACCCTAACCTACGGGATATTGAGAGAAATGAGGAAAAATTATCCTTTTCATTCTATGGCAGTTTTTTAACCATAGTGCTTCATTTCTCTGGCTTTTATTGCAATCATTGAAACACTTCTGTGTTTCAGAGATACTGTTTCAGCATTGCATTCTCCTTTCAGCTCTTCTGAAAGTGCATTTTTGAGGAACAAGTGCTGTAAAAGGAAAATATAATTCAGCTCTAACTTCTGAGTGATCTGATTGCCTTGTATCTTTCCACTGTCTGGTCAGCACCTAAAATAAATTTCCAAAGTTATACAGTTTTGTGTGCATTACAAAAGGTTAGAAAGAGTATTCCTTCCAGTATTTAAAACATAGGTGAAGCTGAAAAAAATATCCTGAAGTATTGTGGAAATGTCCTTCTTCTCTTAAGATTAATAGAATCAACCAAATGAACCCCCTGAACTCTTTTCCAACCTGAAAAAAGTTTACATAATAAGACAGCATAAAACCAATACGTGTTTCCCTTTTATGCCTGTCTTATAAGTCTATTGTTTGTCGATTGGAAATTTAATTTTAACCTTGCTGAAGTTATGTCTACACTATAAATGTTTAGAAATATAGGGAACTCCTTAATTCTAGGCCAGAACACGAGTGATGCTCCTATATAAATGTGAGGAACATAAGCATTTTGATTTGCTTTTCCTTGCTATTGCCACTTCTTTCTCGTTTTTGATCTGTGATCATTTTCCTTTGTCATTTATTAACTTATTTTTTTTCAAGTTTTATTCCATCTTTCCTATGTTATATTTTGTGTTAAATTCTCCCTTTTAATAAAATCAGAATTAAGTTTTAGCTCAAGCTCAGGAAATCATAAATTGTCATGTCTGGAACTTGGCAATGCAAACCTGTGCATCACTCACATAAATATGGCATGTCTAAGAGAATAGAAAATGTTCCAGTATGTATTTATTTTTTTCTTTCTGTTGAACAATATTAGTATTCCAATATGTAAAATCATGCCATTTAGGATTTCCACAGCAGCAGATGATACAATTTCAGGGAAGAATACAGGTACTTTTAAAGTCTGTAACTGTTTCCTTCTTAGTGACCCAACTATGTTAAGTGTCACTTACCACTCTGAGTCTGTGATCTTCAGGTGGCATCATGGAAAGAGTTAAAAAAAGGGAAGAACTCTTCATCTGCTATAATAATCTCAATACTAAAAGGAGGATTAATTTCCCTTTAAAGGCCTTTTACCCTGTTTTGACAAAATCATTCTTGGAACACTATCATCAATCCTATTTTAAAAATATCTTACTGCTGGAAAGGTAAAGGAAAAAATAACTGCAATGACCTGAGAGCTGGAAATTTCCATGAGTTATGAATGACAGCCTGAGAATTCCCAATCAATAAAACAAGGAAACTTTAAAGATCATTTAATTGAAGTAGAGTATGTGGAAACTTAAATAATGTCAACGGAAAAGTTACCGTTTTCAGCTCAGTACACATGATAAGACTTTGAGAGTCGTAAGTACCTAATGCCATCTCAGGAATTTAGTAGTGGGTAAAGATTAAAGCTTACTGTCTCCACAGGGTGCTGAGCTCTTGATTCATGTTTTTTATAACATCAAGTCTGGATTATTGTAATACCCTATTTGTACGCCTCTTTGATACAGTGGTTTGTCGTTCACAAGCTTCAACATGCACAGTTTATAACAACCCAGATCCTCAGTGGAATTGAACTGTATCAACATCCTACCAGACTTGATTGCCTTTTTGTCAGATTTAAAATGATTTTTAAAATGTGCATGTTACCCACTTTTTTTCACCTTTTTTTTTAGACTAACCTAATGATTTTTCATTTTCTCTGCTTGCTGCGTATTATGGTGACAACTGCACTATTGGCTACAGCCTCTGAGAGCAGATGTGCCCTCGACATAACAAGAAACACGGTGAGAGAAAGGTCTCAGACAAGGATGGATATTAGAAACTGTACAGAACAGATTTCTTAATGCATGATTTTGTTGTTCTCTTGTTTCACGTTTCAGAGTGTGTCTGGCTGTGGAGAGGCAATGCTCAAAACTTGAGCAGTACAATTCAGTTTTTTTTAAATACACTTTTCACATTTTAAAAGAGTCGTTGGAGAACAGTAGATAATATTTTATGAATCTATACAAATTGGCTATTCCAGTTGTATATTCTAATGAATCAAGGCAATAATACAAACGATTTCTGAGAAGTCATGGAAATGGGAAAAGGTAGTAAGTGATTAGAGAAAAATAGTAGCAGTTGATAATAGTGATAGCTTAAAGATAAAAGAAGAGGGTGTCGTGAATGCTGTACTACCACAGGGGGTAATCTTTTAAATTGTCATTCACTGTATCTATTTACGTAAAGAAATATTTAAAGTAGGAAAAATAATAATCAAATATCTAGGTTTAATTTCAAGAGAATTCAACACTCCAAAGACGACTGTAAATTTCAATGCAGTATTCTGGTTAAGTAAATAAAGTTTACTTGAATACTCAGGGAGTACCAATTCAAAACACACTGCAACTCAAGCTCTGAAAAGAAGTGAGCATAACAGAAATGTGTATAAAAACTGTGTGAAATATGGTATGAAAATTTTAGCATTTAAACAATTAATTACAGTATTCCAGTGGATTGAAAGATTTAAAAATCAAACCCTAGGACACTACTGTGTAAGGCATCTTATTTCACTTCTAGGTAGGTAAGATAAATATGTAGATAAGTAAGAAAAACTGCTGTGACACAGAACACAATGTCAATTATCTGTAAGCATCTGAAGGCCTGCTGGATCAGCCTGCACTGAACAGGAGAAGCCTCTGAGTTCCAATGATAAGAACAGTAGAACAGAACATCACTTGACTCTGAAAAGGGCAGTAGAACAGAACAGCACAGCCTTGGAGAAGTAGATAAAGGATGTAACAGGCAAACTGAAGTCATGCAAAATGCAAGCAGGATGCCAGCTCAGCTCTGCAAGGCTGACAAAGCAGAAGTCATGCAAAGGAGTGATGCTATGCTTACTCAAAAGCAGGGGTCAAGGAACAGCCACCTGAAAAGGACACTGGACTTAGACAAACACCCTTCCCTTAAGAGCAATGAGACTTCTATTAAAAAAAAAAAGCATAAACTAGGCATTTCATAGAAACATTCAGGATTTTTTTATGTTTCACATAACATAACTTCTTAAAGAGGAAAAAGAAAGGAGTGAAGGTGTCAAGAACCCTGACTGCCTTCTGGTTTTGACCCACTTCTTAAAGCAAACTGGAGCGTTAGTACTGAAAATGCCAATTAAAGGAAGGAATTTCCAAGAAGCATTGTATAAGATGCCCAAACCCCAGAGAGAGGCAGACACGTCCCTGTCCTCACCATTCCCTAAGGGCTGGTTACACTGTTTTTCAGCTGGTTTTCTGTCTTCTCTGGTGGTATCAGGCACTCATCTTCCTCACAGTGTGCAAGGAGGCAACATGACAGTCTGCTTACAGAACAAATGCCCAAGCAAGGGAGATGATACTCTTGCACTAAAGACTCTTTGGGGTTCCAGGTGTTCAGAGTTCATTCAGTATTACTCTATGCCACCTAGTTCAGGATTTAATTTTGACAGCAAGATAACTTACTAGTCTCTGGTTTGGAAGTTAGTGCTCTGCTTTCGTATCATTTCAGTTGCCAGCACTCTAAACGATGCAAATATTAGCATGAACTGCTATAGTAGAAGAAAGCCAGGAAGACAAGAATTATTCAGGTTTCTGGTAATTTTTTTGCACTTGTGAGGGGGTATGGAATGTAGAGAGGGCCTAAGTCCACCATTCACAATCCATTGCTTACTCAGCCAACAGACCCAGAGAAATGAGCAGCTAAGTTATTGGACAGATGTGATGCCAGTTAGATCCTTATAGGAGATATTCAAACATATTTTCTTACAGAATATCTTATTTCCTTTCTTTGAATAGTCACTCTTTAACAGATCTATTCAGCCCGAGAGCCTGAAAATACAGAGACACTTTATCATAAACAAAACCCCCTCGACTTGTAACGCCACCATATCCCTCTTAAAATCTCTATGTTCATGGGACTGAGCTCCTTAATTGTCCTCTTTTACACTCCAATAATTTCTGTTTGCATGTAAAATGTAGAGATTTGTCCACGAGTCTTTTTACTTTTGCAGAACTCAGATTAATTTTTACTTCCTAATTCAAAAAGAACCGAAGCAGATGGAGTCCAAGGTAATTTTCCCATTGGGAATGGCAGATATGTAAAATTGGATCACTGGCATTTGATCCCGTAATCAATGAAATGCTCCCAGACTGACAATGTCTTCCTAACCTTTTTTGAATCTTAAATGTCATGATGAAAAACAGAATGCAAAGACTGTAATAATATTACAGAGAGCACTGAAACTGATTAACACCAGTTATAATAATATTAAGAAAATGAGAGAAAAAATTGTATTTATGTAGATGGATTAAAATAATCATTAAGTATTAAACCTATTTACTGAAATTACAATATTCAACAAAGTTACCAGCCACTTATAATAAAGATAAATCAGACTATAAGTTACTTATCTTTAAAGTGGGTAGTCTTACTCTCATTCAGAACTTCCCTTAGATACTATCATTGTTCACTGAGGTCAGGCTTAGACATCAATGTTATGTGATAAGGCAGTAAACATTTTAATGCTAAAGAATAAATTTTAAAACATTTAGTTTCATTTTAATT
This sequence comes from Monarcha castaneiventris obscurior, assembly GCA_026261815.1. Lineage (NCBI taxonomy): Eukaryota > Metazoa > Chordata > Aves > Passeriformes > Monarchidae > Monarcha > Monarcha castaneiventris. The sequence continues at coordinate 3,400,721 of JAMPIT010000040.1, forward strand.
TAGACATTATTTATTTTTTAAATTTTATTTTAATTTAGAGAACATTCTGATAGAGATGTTTGGTTTAGTTTAGTATTCACTCTAGAGAAAACCCAAATATTCTTTCTCTAACAGACAATTACTATTTACAGTGAAAGAACTCAAACCGTGATGCATTAAGGACATTTTTTCTCTTGCTTTTTTGTTTCCAGAAATCACACCTGAAGCATACCATCAAAATTATGTGATATTGATGCTACTCAAGGAACAGATAACAAAACACCCTAATGTCAAAAGTAATTTCATTTTTCCACCAAGAAGAATGAGGCCATCTCTAAACATATTAAAATATTATTCACTTTGACAATAAAACTAGTTCTGAGACATGAACTATTGCTATATTAGAGAAGGGAAGCAATCAGTATTTTTCATCTTCTAAGAATCTCTATAATACAAAAAATCCATCATTGTCTAATGGAATCATTAAGTACCTGGAAGGCAAATGTCTTTTCTTATTTCCAGTGTGAAATCTAGTTTGAAACAAGCACTTACAGTTAACTCACTTCTCTAACATCCAGAAAAGTTTGGCCAGTAATGAATGAATATTATCCATATCTTTATTTGAAATTACATATTTTTCATTACTATTCCATGGTGCATTGTTGTACTCTTAAAGAGTCCTAAAGGGGTATATATGTGTGGGGCTGCACTAATATGCAATAGTGCTACAAATGACAATATTTCCAAAGATTTTAACCTAAAGCAGTTAGTTTTGCAAAGTTGTTAACTGTTATTACTCACTTGCTGTAGTATTTTTTTCTGCTAATCTGGTACACTTATTACAGTGTGTTGCACTAATGGCAACATTTGTGCTATATATACTAGCTGCATTCTATAGAGGCATTTTTAAATGTGCTTAATGTCGGTTTTTAAATCAAGCAGTGTGGCTGTTAAGAGTACAATTTCATGCATTTCATTATGAAAAGCTTATTTTAACTGCGTGGTAATCATACCTTGTGGATTTAATGAAACACATGCTAAAAAAAGAAATACACAGGAATGCGGATTAAACTTTAATTTCATATGTACAAATCAAGAACTTGAGTACTTCAGCTGGGACAGAACAACCCTTTCTCTGATGATGTATAAATTGCTGCTGCTCTGTATCAGCTCTAGTAGTTCAGGGATCACCACAGAGTCCATTCCAGTTTCATGTTTCATGTAGTGTGTCAAATCCCTCCAAACTTATGAACCAAGAAGCTGCAGCATTGAGGTGGAATTTCTCTTTGCTTGAGGAAGAGAATTGCCTCTGACCCAGGGACAATTACTTATTTTTTATTTACTTGAGACTCACTCAGCCCAGCCATTCCATATTGTTTACTTCCTTCTCCATTCTACACTGGGATCAGCCATGATTTCCTTCCTAAAACCCACTGCTGTGTCACACTCCTGGTAGAGTAAAGTTGCTAAAGGGACAAGCAAGCCTCCAGGAGCATTTTGTATTTATTACACTGCTTTCACAAGGAGTGAAATGCAACTAAAGCCCTTAGTCCTCTCCCACTGTAGTTCTCTAGACCTGCATAGGATGGGGGAAAGTACTATCCTAATTCAAATTACAGGAATTGTTACCATCTAACTCACCACAACAGTCTACTGTCTGTTTTACTGCCAATATTAATTACTAAAGCCAGCGTGACTATCTGAACCATAATTGTAGGCACGTGATTAACAAGGTTTGCAATATGAAACACGTTGGTATGAGCTGACAGTTGGCTTTCCTGTGATGCTGGAGGTAAAACACAGAAACCATAGCACACATATGTCCTCAGATTGGTCCACCAGAGAGAGATCTCTTGGTTCAAGACCTCTTAGTTGTGTATTTTATCTTCGTGGCAGCTTCCCATCACTATTACTAAAGCAGCTAATTCATTGCCATTAGAAATATGTTTCATAATACTTAAACAGCTCTCTGAACATCACAAGTACATTTTAATAGTGCTATCAAATCACAATCTTGAAACAGCTTTCTTTTGCTGCCAACCCAAGCTGTTTTTGAAAGGACATAAATAGACGTGTGCTTCAACATCTTACTGAAAGCTGCTGAGCTATCTAGACACTTTTTTCTTTAGTCAGACTTTTAAAGGCTCTGTCATTGTATTTTAAAACATAGATTTAAACCAACTATTTTTATGGTGTATTGAATCACAGCTTTCTGTAATTTTAAATTGCTATATTCTTTGTTTGATGTCTATCTTTTTGCAAATGTGCTCTGGTTAGTGGGACTTTACAAAATGCAAAATTAATGCTCAGTTTTCTTATTTAAGACCAGTAGCTAACGTCCCTTTTCAGTGTGAAAATACAAATACGAAAGCAAAGCATTCAGACTAAACTCTTAGTTTCTATGGTAATATCATGAAGCATGGTAACAAATGTTATTTTAAAGCATTCTTGCATTTCCTATTGAAATGGTTAGTACAAAGTATTTTCCAGTATATTGAGTCAATAGCAGATCAATGTCTCTGTTCCTCTCCTGCCAGGCATACTGCAGGCAAGGAGAAGTCATACTGCTTAACAATATTGCTATGGGAGACTGGATTAAAATAATCAATATGACTTTTAGCACATGTTTTTCATTTCAAAGAAAACTGTAAAATTCCAGTTCTTGGATTGTCTCCTGCTATTAAGTGCATTGGTTTACGATGTCATTATTATTTCCCATAGCAACTAATTGTAATAACACAGGGATTACTACACTAAATCAGATGTGTAGTTCATTTTGTCTGAAAACCTTTTTCAGACTGCCTGATCATACATGGCCTACCAAAATATATCAAAATATATAAGAAAACTCATATATCAGTAGAAAGAGGCTGGTTAGAGAGCCTCTAACTTTCATGTGAAAGTGAAAAGGCTATGCTCGGTGACCCACCATGAGGCTGTCAGAGTACTGTAACTCCTAGTTACAATTATAGACTTCAGAGATTTCAATTCCCAGGTGGAATCTAGTATTTCAACCACATCAATTCTTCTGGAACTGTAACTTAAACAGCAAACATTGCAATGAAGGTCTTCCTTACTGATAAACTCAATTTAGTTTCCATGAAACATTATACCTTATATCTCAGGACAGACTCAGATAGTCCTTGACCTCTCAAATTCACCAAGTTGTTGTTATATTTGTGTGTATCACGACCAATGTGGCACTGCAGTTTTGCACCAATTCTCTTTAATGGAATGCGTTGGCCACAGTCCCAAGTATGCTAAACTAGCACAGTTCCATCTTTGGAAAAAAACACCTAGTGTGTATTTCCTAAGGCAGGATCTATTACCTCTAATTCTACTACTGTCTACAAAGACAGTATATTATAGTTGGATGGTGACAGTATTGCCTAATCCAGCATTATCCAACTGCACTGCTGCACAATTCCGTGTCTAAGTGGTCATCTGCTGTTAACTCTTTCAAAGAAAGGGGCTATCATTTATGAGGGCAAACAGGAATTCATTCTCATGATGCTAAAAAATGTATGAGTAATACATTCAACTATATACACACTAAGAAAGCAGCAAGGAGTGGGACTTAATACATCATGATGTAGGATCACCTTGATTACCAAGTACTCATTATATATTAATGTTTTCATTACTAGGTACAAAAGCAAATTTTTCAAAGCAGTTTTCATGAATCCAGAGAAAGACTAGGAAGACTTGCTGTTCAGAAACCCAAAACAAATTATTCGTCTCAAAATAAGACACTAAAAAAATGAAACTTCCCAAATCAGGTTAATTTTTCAATAACATTCTGTTGTGCATGGCTGTTCTTATATTACCAATCCATTCTCCTCTTGTCTAAATTTTGAGTTTGAGGTGCTACTAAAGGTCTCTCTTAGAAGGAACCTAAATAAAATCTTGCTGAACAAGAAGCATGTTCATTCAGTTATGTCCTCTTGCTTTCTACATATGCCTCTAAAGTTTAAATTTTTTCTTATGTCTTCGGTGATTTGGGGATACCTGAATTTGAATTTCAAAAAGCTGCCATAGTTTTAAAGTATTTTGCATGTAACTGGGCTTCTTTCCAGAGAAAGGAATCAGTCAAGGGTGATTCACTGAAATTAATTGTGTCAGGGGCCAAACACCACAAAATTACTATCAAACCTTTTCTGCCGAGATTAAAAAAAAAAAAAAAAAGAGGAAAAAAGGAAACGTGCTTATCTTGGCATTTCTGATACACTTCACACTACAAAAATTGTAATATATCTAAATATATATAAGCATATAGGTATTTATTTACACACAATATTAGAAGCTGGATATAGATTCACTCATGAGCTGGGAGATCAAAGTTAATGTTCTTACTTTGAGTGAGGCTGAGAAGGGCCAGTGTTTCCCCCTGAGTGACCACGTGCCCCTGAACCACACAATGAGCAATAGCAGCACTTCTGTCTCAAGACCTCCTTTGGCTAGCCCAAGATTTCCAAATTTCCTCTGTATATCTAAAAATGGCTGCAATAGAAATGTAATAATCTTTTCATGTTTTGTGAACCTTTTTTCCTCTCCTTAATTTCTAGGGAGACACTCTTAAATCTATTTTGCATTCATGTTCAGCCTTTGCAAGGTAAATTTGGAGCTTGTGGCATGTTTGGAAGGGAGAAAAAAATCATTTAATAATCCCACATGTGATCCATGAGCAAGGTCAGTAATATCTATTAGACAAAATGGTAGGGTGTCTCTTGTTCTTAAGTTATTCTTCTGAAATTGGTGTTGTCTAAAAATAATGTCCCTGGTTTCAGAGACTGGGGCCCACAGGAATCATCAAAGTCCAATCCCTGGCTCTGCACAGAACAGCCTCAAGAACCACATCATGTGACTGAGAGCATTGTCCAAATGTTTCTTGAACCCTGGCAGGCAAGAATTAGTGATTTAAATTACACTACTGACAAATGCATGTTTGTGCGCTCTCTGATCTCAGGTCAAAGAAGATCCAGCAACCCTTAGAGCTAAAAAAAACCCAAGTATTCCCATGGAATTAAAGCAATTGAATTGAATAATTCTTGTTGGATGAGATCTTTAATTTGCAAAAAAAAAAAAAAAATAGAGCAATTGCTTTCACTCAAGTATGTGATTCACCAGTAATTAGTCCTGAAAGACTTACAGAAACCCAATTAGGGAAAATAAAATACGAGATATCCAGGTGAAGTTTGACAGCATTTCAGTCTGTGAGCTTTTCAGGTGAAGGGACAAACATTTCAAAATTATAAGACAACCTGTTATTTTCTGTAAGAATATTTGTAATGCTCTGCTGATCCATGTTAGTATCTTATCATGTCCTTAAAAAAACTGGAGTCAGCTGTTCATCATAGCTTTGTTACCTATCTAATCCTTCTCGGGTTCTTAGTAAAGGGAGTGATTTGCAGGTTTTCTCTAAAGCTTAAGGGACGAAACTTGCCAATGTTTAAATATCTGTTGCTTTACTCATGAAGGAGATCTGTCACAGGGAAAGAGAGTGAAACAAATGCAAAGCATTAAAGGGTTTCATTCTACAGCATCTTTTTTTTAGTCTCCTATTTACTTTTTCTAAATTGATTCTGCTTTGATTTGTAATATCTGGGGAAGCCCTGTCAGCTGTTGGGGCTGTCAGAACAAGTCACAGACTTTAGCAATCCAGTATAGCAAGCTTCATTTTCTCATTCTCTTCAGAAAAAAATACTATACACACATTCACTTACACAGCTCTTTCTTTTATTGAAAACTGACATTCTACTCAAACCCCTACACTGCACAAAAGGAGATATAAACATCAGTTCTGAAGTGTTCTGATTTTTTTTCCATTTATATAGATATATATATATATATACACACATATGCACACAGATGGAACTAAGAATATGAAGCTGGCTTTACTTAAATATTTGGTGTATACTATGACTGGAGGCATTATGGGAGAGAAAGACATCAGGCCAAGACAAAAATGAGAACTCTTTTATAGAGATTTTGAGAACCTTGCTGTAAAGAAACTGAATTTGTGTTGTACCTGATATATACTTAGCTCCTGTGGTTTTCCCATAAACATAGCTGTGAAATTTGAGCAAAGGAGGTCGATTTGTCTTTTCCAAAAATGCACCACAAAAGATGGTTATATATTTTTTGGGAGATATATTCTATGTTATATCAAACAGGATGCTATTCAGTACTGTTAGATAATAAATAGAACTTCAGAAATCACACTGGCTTTAGTGACAGTTCAAAAAAAAAAGAATAGATTAGCACTTCTCCTAGGATGTGACCATGTACTACTTTTAATGGGCCTCACAAATACAGAAGATCAGCTCTCGTGAGGAAAAGCTGAAACATTCCACCAGCCAAGCAATTTAAATTCTAACCATTTACCAGAAGACATAAAGGTCAGATATGTACCAGTATCTCTAGACACACAGATAGGTTATCTCCGTCTCTGAAGGAAAAAAATATTAAAGGTAGATGGTACATGAGACTCAGAAATTAGATGCAGGTGCTTCTGCTAGAAACAGCATCAAGGTGAAATCTCACCCATGGGATCAAAAATCCTCCCAAACTCAAGTTCCGAAAGATTCTGTGGATTAAAGGAGAATACTCAACATCAGTCCTAAAGCATGACTATTCTTATTGAGGATTTTTTTATTCTTACATACCAACTGTGTGAACTGTTAGTCTCACATGAACATTTTGGGATAACAACTAAGGGAAATATGAGTAATAGCAAGTCAATAGTAGGGGAGTAGAGATGATGAAAATTCATCAGAAAGAGTGACTCTGGCTGTGGATGCTTGGATAATTGAGATTCCAATGTTTTTTTCCTTTAAAAAAACCCACAATTCTATCTTACTTTGAATAATGAAAAGCAAATGAAAGCTACACATTTAATTTGTTTTATTTTAGCCTCCCTCCAAAGCTTTGTTTCCCCAATCTGTTCAGTTCACAATATTGGTTAGAGCTGATCTTCCTCATAAATTAACCTCTTTGGAGATATAACTCTATTTATAAATAGAAAACAAATCAAGCTGACAGACAGAGCAGTGTCTCTGTGAATGCTGAGCTGAGACAAAGATTTTTTTATCTAGGAAAGAAAAAATAACTGTTATAAATTCTTTGTTAAGATGCCTAGATTTCATAATGCAACTGTTAAATTGGGGGGAGGGGGGGCAGGGTTGGCCACTAAGCCTGGCCTAGATTTAGCTTAGCAATGACTGGGAAATCAGCAGGGGCAGCAGACTAAGTGGGGAGAATGATGTAGCACATAACAAGCTATGTTGAACAGCAAAACCAGTTGCAGAAAGAAAATAAAAATCAGGATTCTCTTTCCAATTCAGATCCTGCTGGATTCAACCATGTAGTTGAAAGATTCACCCTCAGTCCTACGAGAGATTCTTTCAGCCCCAAATTATTCCAAATCAATGTAATATTTGTAAAAAGATGGAAAGATGGTTAGGGTATTTTTTTCCTTTATTCTTCTCTTTTAGTACTCTTTTTACATAAGTTTTAGCAGAAATTGATTCATTGCCCAGTTAAGTCAACTCTAGGTACATCAGAATCTCTTCATGAATATTCACAGAGCTTAATAGAAAAGCTGCCAAAAAATCAAATTTGAATGAAAAACTAGGACATCTGTCACACAGACAGGTAACCCTGAAGAAGTGTTTTTTTGGAAGAAACTGAAAGAGGAAATTAGCTGAGAAAAAGAAACTTGCCTGGATTTTAACTCTAAGTAGCAGGGAAAGTGAGTCAAAATATCTCTCAGAAATGATATATATTGTTGTATTTTCCAATGTCAATACTGTAATCCTTTCAGTAAAACATCCATGTATGCTGCTTTTCAAGGAAAGGAAATATTCCTTGCAAAATATGCTGGGCTTTCAAACTGCTTTAGAAAGTGTAAGGCATGTCTAACAAATTTTAGTAAGAATTCTTACCTATTTGCATCAAGTCTTGCTGCTGACAATTCATCCTCTACATGAAAAGGTGGTGGGAGAGGATTTCCAGAGAACTCGGGCAGGCTGCAGAGCATGCTGCTCCCCTGTGTATAACTCCAGGCAGAGCTCCTACTGCAAACTGCACTCACTCAAAGGCCTCAGACACCCATTCTTTCATTTCCACTCCTTTGCCACGCAGTAGCACTTTGAAATTAAGAGATAAAATAGTCTTTCCGGAAACAGGCACAAATATCTCTTCTCCTACGCCCATGAAAACCTATGCAGTCTCAAGCACTGATATAGCCAGTGGGATGTCCATGCCTTGCATGTGCTCTGCAAGACCTTGTGGAATTTTACAGATTATTTCCCACATGCTCACCAGGGCATTACAGGGTTTCTCCCTAATTGCAAATTCTATACTAGGACCATAGCCCACCATTTTGCTTACATGGATAATACCAGGACTTTCCAAATAGAAAGAAATCTGTCTTTTCTTCTTGTTGATGTGTCAATAGACCAGAGTACTGAGTTGCTCAGTTGCCTTCTTCTCACTGCACAGCTCAGTGTGAGTGTGAGCATGCTTTGTAAAGACATGCACATTTCATAAGCCATATGAGAAACCTGGGGTTGAACAGGCTACTCCAACTTTGGGTTTGCTTAAGTTTAGAATACTTGTGGGTGTACAGTACCTATGGCATACCAAAGTAATTAATGCGATTTCAAAATTGGTTAAGATCTTTCAGAATTAGAGAAATTATTTTAATTTTCAAAGAGACAGACTTTTGAGCATTTGATCATGCTTTGGACAGAAAATGTTTTGTACTTTTAAATGCTCACTTTCCATTTAATGTCTAGTAAAAAGAAAACAGCACAAGTTGAAAGAAGATATTTGAGTTGTTCCTTCATGATCTCTATTAGTACATATCTTCTTGAACCTGAGCTATCATGTCTGGGTCCTACCCAATGGAGCTTATAACTTGTTTGATCTGTAACTATTTGGTTTTGTGCTTCCTGGACCAAGTCCCTCTGGACATATCTGACCTTAAAAGAATTGCTATTGACTCAGACATCATTAATTCAGCTGTCAACTTTAGCAGTAGTTTGACTGAAGTTAAAGTTAAATCATCCTTTACCTAATCTAGTTTGCTGGAATCCACTCATTCTAATTGAGGTATCCATTTAACAAGAGACTTTTCACTAAGGTTTTCTTTATACAGAAAGAATACCTCAAACACATTAAAATCCTTATGTGTTATAATACAAATTTATGTCTACGGTTTAAAAACACTAAGACCTTTCATTTTCATACTTGGCTTCATTGTGAAGGCTCAATACAATCAGGTGCGACATTTTCAAGTAGGTATTTCTCAGTTATTTAATGGCAAACCTCTGAACAGAATGTATATGAGAAGATACACTCTGCCATGTTCACAGAAACCACACAAATCTGCTTCAGCTCCTCATAAAGAGACACTGGGAGTGATTTGCTAGGGAATCAAGGATATTTTATTCTCTCCCTGTTTTAGAATTAGCTAGTATAAAGTAAACCACTAAGTCGTCTTGCATGGTAGTAATTAACATAGGTTGAACTTGCAACTCTCCCAATTCAGGTTGAATGTATACAATGATAAACTAAAAAGAAAAGTGTGCTGAAAGGCTCATTTACAAATTCTGTAAAGGTTATAGAGACGAGTGGGACTTTTAGTCTGTCTGTAAGATATCTTCATTATGCTTGAAATAGTCTGTGCAGATTTACACAGCAGACAGCCACCAGGAACTATGCAATGGTCCCATCCACACAGCAGCCTGGGCAATAACATTTCTCCTGCCAGTCATTTTCAGTATCTGTGTCACCCATTTTTGAAAAGCCTGGACAATTGCTAAGCTTTTCCAATTAAAGGCTCTATGGTAAATATTTTTTAAAAATGTTTTAGAAGTTATGTATATTACTGTTTCAGTTAGGCAGTGAACTGCTATTATATCACAAACTCATTAATCACCATATATTTTAAATTTTTCTGACTTCAATGCCATTCTTCTGAAACAAAGATTATAGTCCATACTTATAGTCCTATTCTAGCAGTGATTCTGGAAATAAAAAAAAAAGAAATCTTTCTAAATGTCCATTTCAGATTGACCTCTTAGAAAAATGTCCAGCTGAAAAAGTCAATAAAGTCTTCAGCAGCGTTTAACAGGTGGATATCCGGACAAAAATAAAGTGAAGGTATTATTTAAGATGTTTACTGAAATAATATATCCAAGTCTATTCTCCACATGATTAAAACCATGTTGCAAAATTTGAGAAAGTAGCAAACCACAAGGATGATTTAAAGACTGGAAAATCTGCCTTACAGAAAGAGATTTAATAGGTTCAATCTATTTAGCTCATCAAAGTCAAGCTTAAGGGATCTAAAAGAACAGACAGTGGGAGACTGTATCTTTCACCAGAGGGCTTTTCTCATGGCAGGCTAAGATACAACTATATTCCTTGGCTGAGAGTTAAAGCTCACGAAATGGAAATTAGAAATAAGGTCTGTTTTAAACAGTAAGAATTATTAACCAGTGAGGAAACTCAACTAGGGCTGTTCTGGATTCTCTCATATCTGAAATGTTTAAAACAAACCTAGATATTCCCTTTTATTTCTTAAAAGATGTGCAGGCTTGATGTTGAGCTAAAAGATTTTGAGCCAATCCTTGTAGTCTCTTGCATGCTGTTCCAAGTTTGTGTTGTTCCTTTTCTGGAAGGGTCAGTAACAAAGCTTGTGTCTAGATTGTCCAGCACAGGCAGAGAAAGCTCCAGACCATCTGCAAAACCCCACTATGGTCATGTCCATTAAATGCCCCCATGGGGTCAGCCAAGGGCTTGACTGATTTTCTGGTCAATAGTAACAATTAAAAAGGCACTTTCATTGTGATGTTATCTGATCTACTCGATGAGGTGAATCTCCAGAAAACTCCTTTTTGTCCGACAATTATTGCTACTTTTTATTGCTACAGCTATAGTCTTGTTGAGAAAAGAGAAAAACAGCATGTATGCGGAGTGAAGGATTTATTTTTTGCCCACTTAATGTTTTAACTGGCTATAATTACAAATTATGTAACTGAGGTCTTAAAGAGTTGAACCTTTGGGGGCTTTTAGGACTCAATACCATTAGTTCTAGCTCTGAATTACTTAATAAAAACATAAAAGTTGCCAGTTTTCCTTGTGTAACTTTCTTAGAGGTCCTGGTTGTTTGGTTTAACACAAAAGTATCTTTTCTCTGTATTTTTAAGGCAAACATATCATCTAAGTAAGCAATCACATAACATTCCACTTAATCTCCACTAGCAGAGATTATTACAAACCAACTGCTGTTGGTTCCTAGAGTTAAAGGCATAAACCCCTCACACAGAAAGCTGCTCACTTTTCAGTGCTACAGCTTTTGATAAAACTTATTCTTGATACCAATTAGTACTCACTATGTGTCCTGAACCCCAAGGATTCATTAACCTCATAATTTTCATCACAGTTGTTATAACTGTAAATGCTATTATTCATATAGAAAAATCAGCCTTTAAAGTGCCATAGCTGTATTATTACCTTTTGAAGCTTAATCAGCACTTCACTGCAAAGCTGGACTCATTACTCTGAATGACAGGGAACTTCCTATCTCAGTGAGGAATCTGAATGGAATGTAGCTGCATGGGACTTCTACTGAAAGAAAATGTTAATTCACATTTATGTTCAAATATGGATTACTTTAAACATTTCCCAGAGTATAATCTACATATGAAGCAAGGGTCTAAAAATGTTCTCTTAAACTTTCGGTTATTTCTTAAGTCTTTTCTCTATGAAATTAACTATCACAATCCTTCAGGAGTTGCTTTCAGAACCCACCTTCCTGTTCAAATGAAGCAACTTCAATCTCTCTGATCAGCTGCCTCTTATAAACCCTGTGTTTACCCGAACATTTAATCTTATGCTTCTTTAGAGTACATTTACCAAAATAGTGAAGTGTAGGAAATGGTTTTCTTGGAAATGCTTTCTTTTGTTGTTATATTGAAAGAAATTGAGGACTAATTTTCAAGTGCACATTATAATCTTTACACAATTCAGACAAAATTTCAATACATAATTAGGCCTGTTGGCAAATGAAGGCCTTCAGAATTCTGAATTTTATCATGTAAAAGACTCAAGGAAAAAAAAGAATCTTTGTGAAATATTAAAATGAATACAACAAACACTGAAATTTTTTCTAATGCTTCATCAAAGGCTTATGTAGTTGTAAGGCCACCTGACAAAAAAGTTGCATTTCACTTTACTGAATAAGATGAATAGGGGTAAGAAATGAACATAGGCACAAAAGCAAGAGCACAGGGGGTAGGTAACCTCAGAAATAAATCTTTCACCAGCACAGTGTGTGGGAAACAACTGTGGGGAAAGAATGGGCAGAGAGTCTGAGGAAAGCAGTGACAAAAACAATACTTTTTGTGTTCTAACTGCTCTGCTGCTAATCACATTTTTGTGTTTGTAGTCAAACCCCCACCATTCATCAACTTCCCAAAGTTGGGTTCTCCTGCTATTTTGTTAGACACTTTACAAGTAAGAAGCACCTTTAAGTTTGTCCCTTCAGAGAGGACATATGAGTAGCACGTTTCCTATCCCTCAGTTGCCATTCCACTTGCATTTACAAAAGAAGGTTTAGAAGGCAGTATCCTTTGAGGGTAGATTTTACTCTCAAGCAAGTAAAGCAAATTTATACACAGCTTCTGTTAAAAGCAGGGATTAGGATTGCCAGCTGCTATGAGCAGGTGTACTGAAGAGCATTCTAACACCTGGATACAAACACCGTGGTAGTGGACTGGATGTGGAGAAACATGAAAAAATATTTCACAGCACTGACTGCTGCCAGCCAGCAGAAAGCTGCAGCTCACCAGAACTTATCTCTATACATAAAACTACTTTCAACCCAATTATACTATTAATGAAGCAAAAGTTGGACACACACACACACACACACACATATAGACAGTAAATCAGCTACTGCTTTTTTTATTTTGAAATGTTTTCTAGCATCAGATATCAGTCCTGAATCTGCAGAGCCTGGCAGTTTAATTTTTTTAGTTTATCTTATTTAATCCTGATATCAATGTGTTTGTCCAATATTTAGACTGTTCCTCAGAAAAAGTCAGTAGTCAGGCTTTTTTATGAATACCATTGTTCACAGACTGAAAGAGATAGATGTGGGCAGACCATTTGGTATTTCTTTATTTCTTTCTATCATGTATTGATTTTTCCTACAGAGGTGGTGTGAGAGACTGAAATGTTATTGTTAATGGATTAAACATTGCTATGAAGGACTTTTTGCCCATTATGATCAATTTTGTTCTTATTAGGTCTTTCAAATCTGAAAGTAAAATGCTGAGGAATCACATACTTAAAATTTCTGCAAAGAATAGTAGACTTCTTCAGTTTTTCTGAGATTATTTTCCATCTGAATCGAGAGATACTTGATTTTATTTTGGATCAAGCACACAGACTACAGTTAATAACTGATGAGTGTAGAACTAAAGCAACTTGGTTTTTAATCTCAAAGTGCAATTTCTTGGTAAATGCCCTGCAAAGACCATGTGCCTGCAGAGAAACCACAGGAGCAGCTTGAAGCACCAGTGCTGTTCTGGACCACTAAAAAAAAACAGTGCACAGAGGAACAATGATGGATGTAAGAATCTAGGAAAAGACCTCAAATATAACCCTGGAACCCAGTATCCAAAACTCATTGATTCTTTTTTGAAGACAACAGAATGGCAGACACCTTGCACAGTGGTGGGCAGCATTCAACACCCTCATGTGAAATACTGACAGACCATTGTACTCTATGATGTAAATGCACAAAAAAGACCATAAGAAATGAGCTTTCCAAAATTATAACTGGACAAGATTAATTTATTTCAATAGTTTTCACTCCAACTTTTTCTTCTGTTTTACAGCCAGTGCCAGAACCATTACTTAAGAATTGTTACACTGAAAGTACACAATTAAAACCTCTATTATGCACCAGAAGTCGTTTGTGTTTTACTTCCAAGTTATAGGATTATTGCATTTTTTTCTCATAATTAAGCATTATATGTTAATTCTGCTTTCTTCCTTAAAGTCATTAGCATATAAATACAAACGCTGACTAAATCTGCAATTCTCTGTGAAAGATTAAGTTTTTAAATTTCAATGGACAAATGATTTATTAAAAATAAATATGCTTCATGAAATTACCATTGCTCTAACACTTCCATTAATAAATACACATCTAAAATAGAAGTGATTTTAATACTAAATTGGACAAGATGGAAAAATTAAATTTTAGATTATTAAAAGCATATTTAATATTATAAATGTTATATTTTCTTTAAAATATATGCTTTTTGTTTAGAGATTATTTTCTTTTCCATTTTGAATAATTACAAAAAATATGCTTAAGCATTTCCTTGTTAACATTTATATTTTGCAGCAATTCAAAAGATCAAGTGACATAGTCTCAATATGAATTACTAAACACTGTGGCAATATCCCGAGGAAATTTGCTGAATTGGAAGAATTCTCAGAAACATGTTTTTCTACAAAGTAAAATAATTTACATTTTCGCCTGCCAAAAAAAATAAAAGCAGGAATCTCAGTTATTTTTCATATCCTATCCATTCTTTGTGCTGTTATCAATTGAAATTATATACACATATATATATCCATATCCATTTTTCTAATCCTAAAACTGGCAAAGACCATGCATTCTAACCAGTGATACAGATAACACTCACAACATCACTGGTGAAAATGAAAGGCTGCTGTGTGAGAGATGGCATGTTTGCTTTCACTTTTATGCAATATTCCTCTACAAGGGGTGACAAAGAACCCCCTGGCAGGAGGGGGATGTTATCCCCACCTTCCGAGTTCTCACCCAGCTTTTAGAATGTGGCAGAAGCTGTGGCAGCCACACCAAAGAGCAGCATTCACCTCTCAGGCCTTGAAAAGATCAAGGTGCACAGAGTCATGGGGTGCATGACTTGGACATTTTTTGTTTCAGTGTACATTTTGGAAAAACAGGACTGATGTGAAAGAGAATTCAGAATTAAGTAGCACCATCTTTCTCCAACAGCCTGCCAAATGTCAGAGCTTCTTCTGTCTTACGCGGACAGCCTTTGCAAATTGTTCTGGGTGATATTTGTTAATCCATAGGGAATTTTCACACCTTCCTTTGCTTATGAATCAGACGGTGAGCTCTTGGCAGCTGACCAGAAAGATAGTACCTTTTCCCTGCTGCATTATCAATCAAGAAAGTTTCTCACTGTTCTGTGCTGCAGACACACTCTTTCACACACTAAATTATCTCCGATGGACCAATTGCAGTGAGGTTAGCATGCTAAAGCCATTTGACTGGAGTGCATAAAACTCTTTATTGCTACACAGACACAGCTGCACCAGCAATTCATATCTTTGAGTGGCCCAAAGGAGTTTTCTGTATGGCCTTTTCAGTAGTTAATATATGTTCTGTAACAGCTTCTCTGGCAAGTTCCTTCCAGCAGTGCCCTATAGGTTATACAGCCCACTAAACCCACTAAATATCCCAATGACATAGAAAGATGTCACACATAGGAAACAATGAGGAATTCAGTGCTCCACATAGCCTCAGTTCTGCTCTGCAAACTCTCCTTCCAACTCAGTTCAGAAAATATTGGCAAATCCCACTGAAATATCATAGCAGAACAAGAAAACACTCATTCCCTTTCTACCTCAGGCAAGACACACATAAAAAACACCTGGCTTGTCTGGTTTATTCTCAGTGGTAGCAGTTATCAGTGATGTCCCAGATCTTCCTGTAGCCTTCTCTAGCCCCCTCTTCTTTCTACAGCACTTTATTTTATTTTTGTCTTAGTTACTTGCTTCCCCCTAATAACACTGCTTTAAGCTGTATACTCTGTACTTTGAAAATACTCAACTTATCTCCCACACCACAGTGATTTGTAAAACAAGGATGTTTGGGTTGGCCAAGCAGACTTATAGTGGAACATGAAATGGCTGAAAAACTGAAAAAATTACCCGGTACAAAATGGTAGCTGCTGATAAGCCAATGCTTGAATATGGGATACACATTTATCAACAGTTTCATCACCAACCTGGCTGACGACATAGACTGGATTCTCAGTGACTTTGAAGATGACAATACACTGGAGAATTGTCTGACGTGACAAAGGGAAGAGTCCTGAAAGAGTGGAAAAAATTGAGGGATGGGCCAACAAAACCCTCATGAGGTTCAGTAAGCAGCTGCAGTAAGTTTTGCTGTGGGACAGAGACACACAACACATTGGTACGGGCAGCAGAAATGAATGCTGACCTTTCTGAAAAGGACCTGGCAGGACAGTGAGTGTGGGTGTATTGAGTTTGTGTGGCCAGGTTTTGATTGCAGGGGGGCTACAGGGGTGGCTTCTGGGAGAAGCTGCCAGAAGCTTCCTCCATGTCCGGCAAAGACAATCCCTGGCAGCTCCTAGATGGATGTGCTGGTTGCCAAGGTGGGGACAATTAAGAACTGTGTTAATGCCTCCATGATAACATATTTAACAAGAAGCAACTATGAAGACACCAAGATCAGCAGAGAAAGAGGGGAAGAAGGTGTTCCAGGCTCCAGAGTGGAGATTCCCCTGTGAAGGAGACCCACACTGGAGCAGGTAGATGCCTGAGAGGAGGCTGTGAATACGTGGGAATACAGCCTGTGCTGGAGCAGGGTCCTGGCAGGACCTGCAGACCCATGGAGAGAGGAGCCCACATTGGAGCAGGTTTCCTGGTAGGACTTGTGACCCCACAGAGGATCCACGCTGGAGCAGACTGTCCTTGAAAGACTGCACCCCGTGGAAGGGTGACCCATGTTGGAGCAGTTCACAGGGAGCTGTTTCCTGTGGGATGAACCCATGATATGGAAGTTCATGGAGAACTATCTACCATGGGAGGGACCCCACGCTGGAGCAGAGGAAGAACTCCTCTCCCTGAGCAGTGGCAGAAACAGTGTGTGATAATTTCACCATAACCCTCATTCCCTCTCTCCCTGAACCACCTGGGGGGAGGAGGTAGAGCTGGGAAGGAGGGAAGGGTGGGAGGAAGGTGTTTTTCAAGGTCTTCTTTTACTTGTCATTATCCTGCTCTGATTTTGTTGGTAATAAATGCAGTTCTTTCTTGCCTGGTTTTTGCCTATGGTGAGTGATCTCTCCTGGTCCTTATCTCAACTCAGGAACCCTTTGTTGTATTTTCTCTCCCCTGCTGTGGAGGGGAGTGACAGAGAGGCTTTGGTGGGTGCTTGGCATCCAGACAGGGTCAACCCACTACAGCAGGAAAGGGTTAAGAGCCAAATCTCACTGGAAGTCAGACAAACTGCAAATTAGGCTGCATTTGGAGGAGTGTGGGAAACAGATTGAGAGAACGTGTTACTCCCTCTACTCGTGGATGGCACTGCCATGGAATACTGGGTTCCCCTTTGGGTCCACCTCTGTGCGTCTGGAGAAGCCTGGGAGGATCCAGCTAATGGCTACCAAAGTAATAAATGTTGAGGCAGTTGGCTTTGTTTAGTCAGGGGAAGGGATTCTCAGGGAAAATATAATAGTATTCTACAAATACTGGAAAGGTAGCTGCAAAGATGTTGGGGATAAATGTTGCTGAATCTCTTCCATGATTTCAAGACAACCAGAGAAAACCTGATTTTGGATAAACACTGATATGTAAAAGGTGTTGAAGGAGGCAGAGAAGAGATATGTACAGGTATATCATTCCAACTGGCTGCTCTGAACGGCAGTGTCTTCTCTGAGGTATATAAAACAAAAGTTCTCCTAATGAATATCTGATGATTTTCTACATGAAAGTTATTTTTTTTTGCTTTTCAAGGAGAGATCTGTGTAAAAATATCCTTCTAAAAATCCAAGAGAATCAGTGCTGAAGAACAGATCAACATCAAATTCTGAAGATCTGGCCTCTTACAACTAAGGTTTAGAAAACAGCAGGGGAAAGCCAAAATGCAGATCTAAATTCACCCTAATTTTACCTGTGTTAGTGTTTCAGCTAAAGCATTTAACTCCATTAAAGTCATATTGGTAG
Organism: Monarcha castaneiventris obscurior; assembly: GCA_026261815.1. Classification (NCBI taxonomy): domain Eukaryota; kingdom Metazoa; phylum Chordata; class Aves; order Passeriformes; family Monarchidae; genus Monarcha; species Monarcha castaneiventris. The sequence continues at coordinate 3,418,751 of JAMPIT010000040.1, forward strand.
TTGAAAAGAAATTGATATTAAAGTGTCGTCTTAGACTATTAGTTATTTTATTCTCTGCCCATATGCATGCTAAAAAAGTTTTTGTTAACTACTGTTTGAAACAGAAATAAATCCCCCTTGGCAAATCCAATATTCCATCATTCTATAAAGGGCAGGGCAGAAAATAGTACCAGGGAGAGGAGCACTGTACAGAATGTGGTAAGTACATACACTTTGCAGGTCACAGCTCTGTGTAGCTAACCCTTGTGCCAGGCAATACCTGCCACTTTATAGCAGTGGTCTGGAGTGGAAAACATCTGGCTGTAACTAATGAGCTCTTTTGCAGCCTCCTTCAGTATTAACAGCACTAAGCAAAGGTGATGGTGGCTTTACCTGTTGCAGGGAGCTCTCTGCTCTGGTGCAATGTCACTGATGTTCCAGTCTGCAGCATATTTAAACACATTCTCTCATATGGCTCTCCTGTGCATTGTTGCTAGTTTATCATTACTTTTAATTATTTTTGAACACACCACTCCTTTCCCAAACTTTGTGTTTCCCAGAAAGCGCAACAGAAATGAACCAATATAAAGATCAAGGAAGTTATCAATGATCAATAGATCCAAAGAGCAGGTTCATATGATAATTTATGTCATGATTTCTGTCTACCATAGACATTCTATGTCTGCTAGCAATGGTGATGCTGCTGGTAAAATGACAAGGAAAATGCCACATTTTTGCCCACCCATCTAGAATAATATTTTACAAAACATATAAAATACTGTAGCAATTTTTTTTTTAACAAATGTATCCACTAAACACTCAAGAAGGACCATAGAAACTAATCAAATAAGAAGGCAATGAATCATGTGGGATTAAGCTGCAAGAAATTTTGCTACATGTGTCAAATCAGAATAAATTTCAGTTGGGGAATACCAGGAGAAACACCATGCTACTGGCTTTTCCATTACAAAATGGATTTTTTTTTTATGATTTTCTTTAATTTAATAAAAACGGGAATGATGGGCTCAAGGGGATCTGATGCATTATGATAACTTGGATTGTTGTTGACAAAATATATTCACCAAAGATCTTGTAAAGCCTGTTACAACATTTTTTTTTCATCAAAAAGAAAAAGACACTGTATGAGAAAGAAAGTGTTTAAATGCTCCTTTAAAAATGGAGACATTTCCTATTCATGGAAGGTGAGGTTTTTAATAAACAGAAGTATTTCTGCCCACAAAAGATAACTGATTTTGGTGAAACCAAAACTTCTCACTCTACAAGTGGAAGACACTCATTTCAGGACAAATACCTGTATCTCTGAATAAAAGACAGTTTTCAAAGACAACTACTGAAGGTAATAAACTAACATAGGGCACTGCCTGACAGAGGTAGATGGACACAGGGGCCTATTCTTAAAAGACAATGTTTGTTTGGGTTTTTTCCACTCCCATTCAACTGAATCAGACCACTCAACTGAGATGCAGCTTCTCAAATGAGAAACCAGCTTAAAATAACTTCTGTCAACCTCAGCTGACCCTAAAAATTGATCTTTGTGTTCAGGTGGATACCAAAGCATCTAACTGCTACTTCCATGGAGCAATATAAGAATTATATTTCTCTTCTCTTCTCTTTTTGCTGGCTGGCAAACAGAAAGTTTCATATGTAGTACAATTTTATTTAAAAGTCTAATTAGTTTAATGTTTTAAAGCATTTGTGGGAAGTCTTGGGCTCTAAGATGGATTTTGCATTTTCTTACAAAATAAAAAAGCAAAAATCATCTCATATTGACTTGTCTTGGGGAAAATAGTATGGACACAATATTTTCCAGCAACTGGCCTTTAATTCAATTCTTAGTAGTCAATAGCCATTGTGGACATTTTAGAGACCCTTTTGAGGGTTACTGTGTGATAGATTCTGCCAAATAGATCATCAAGAGGAGAAAAAACCCATGTGACCTCCACTGCATATACTGCCTAGCCCCTCTTCACAGGCCAGAACTCCAGTTTGGCATGAAAATCAGCCTGATACTTCCTGTGGGGAAAAAAAATCAAAAAACAAAACAAGATAAATGATCTCACCCAAATCCCTCCTTCCCAACTGTTAAGTGTATCTTGCCAGCAATTCATTTTCTGAAAGAATCTCAGGTTTTTCAGGCAGATTCAGAAATAATTATAAATCATTGCTCTTGACAGCTGGGTGAGATAGTCCATCCCTCTCCACTCTGGGGTCACTTAAAAAGGGTAATATAGTTTAAAATGTTCAGAAGCAAAAAACAACCTAACCTTGTTCAAGCTCCCACTTACAGGTAGGACCCAATGATGCACTTACAGGTAACACTGTGATTCTGTACAGACAGTTTTAAATGAATACATGAACTGAAAAGGTAATTAATTTATTAAAAAGGCTATTTTTATAGGTTCTAGTAACAGCTAAAAGCTTAAAGGTTTTTCTGCTTCAAATAATTATATTAATATTTCTTTTGGAAGATCAAAAGGGGGTTGAAAAAATTATTTCTTTAAGAAGCAGTAGTCTTCTGAAGCAATGCCATTTACTTTCAGCCGTGATGTGATTTCCTTTGGATATAAATGTGCTGAACCTCAATCAGGATGCAGAGCAGACAGTTAAAGGAGAACTTCAAAAAGCCCTGAAAAAGGGAAACCTGCATAAAAGTTCACAGTAATTTCTGCATACAGTTCTGAAAATGAAAGGGCTTTGTAACATGACTTCTCAGTTTGCAATTTAAGGTGCCCTGTTCATCTAAGATGCTTTTCTTAAGACTGCTTTTTGCTTTAAGATTCAGACAGACAAAAATTAGCCTTTAGATGTTTTCTCTTTTTAAAATTCTGTTTCTTCTTACATTTCAGAAGCCCCAAAGTCTTTAAAATGGGGCTTTCTTTATGTAGCTTTTTTGGACAAAAAGAATAGCATCTAACGGTATCATTTTCCACACTTTTAATATGAAGTGTTAGAAAAGTAACTCACCTCTGTGGGTAAGAATGACTAATCCCTCAAAAATACGGATAAAGAAAATTGAGAATAGCTAGAATGAGGCTGTAAGATAAAGCATATCCTATCTTAACACATTTTTAATATTTTAATACATTTCAAATATCTTTCTAATTTTGAAAAATTAAGGCATATCATTTTAATAAAGTAGTGGGAAACCCTCCAGGAGACATAGGGAGCTTAAGCAAGCCATATGCAAATCCAGCCCTGTGATTTTGTAATAAGTATATGGCATATGTAAAAATATATAAATATACTGGGTTTAAAATTCTGGTTTGAAAACAGCAGTTTTCATCTCAGCTATATTTTGATACAAATATAACAACTTGCCCCACATGATAAAATGTAAATAGGCAGTTCCCCAGCAACGACAGAGAGGGAAAAACAGAAATGAAAAAATTGTGTAGGAAGAAGAAGAATCTAAGAGCAAATGCCTTCAGCAAAATATTGACAGATGTAATGAAGAAATACCAGTAGAGAATGTTAACAGAATAGCTCATAGCCCTGCTGAACGCAGAAATAGTGGGTTTTATAAGATGAATTAATACAAGACAAGGCAGCCATGGATTCCAGGAATGGCAAGTTGTCAGTGCCAGATCCCACGCTTTAAAAAGCCTTAACTCAGTCCAGAGAAACTACAGAGAATCAACAATGTAATTTATATGCCAGCAGCAAAGATGACACCACATCAGATAAGACTGATATAGAGATGATGAGAAAGACAAGGTTGATAGGAGCAGGAACCCTGTACAGCTACAACACAGGAAACCAAACTGGCTTTGAAACAGAGGAAAACAGACTGTGGGAAATGTAGCAAAGCATCAGGCCAAAAGAGGAATTAAATTTCCAACACGAGACAGGGATGTAGCAGGTATTACAAAAATAATATTCTCCAAAAGCACTCAGGCCGCTCAGAGCAAGCCATGACGGGATGCAATCATCAGATAATGGTCTCCTGGGAGATAGTGTCATTAGTACAGACCACAGGGATGACTCTAAATAGACAAAATATTGCACATCAGGCTGCTTCAGTGCAGAAGGGGTCTTCCTCTTTGTCAGTCACTTTCTGTCCCATTTCCCATCGCTATAACCAGGATTATGATCCTGCTGTGTGCTGCACATGAGGAAGCAATTGCGAGCAGAATTGCAGTCCCTTGCTGGGAAACCGTGGAGGTTTTAGCAGAAGCAACTGTGAAAGTCTGTTCCATCACTACTATCCTAAGCCCTACTAGTATAATTTCCTTCTATCCTGACCCCAGAATATAGACCATACCTAATAAAAAGATTGGTGTAATACATACACAAAAAATGTGTTAAGGACTTGAGGAACCAAGCTGACTCAATGTTTCAAGAACACAGATAAAGCAGGATTGCCAGTACTCTGCTGTGAGTTGTTTTAAGCATGGAATCATTTTTTTAAGCTTCTCTTATTTTGGTGGTGTCTGTAAGATTCTGTTCCTCCAACACTTTAAAAAATGAGAGTCTTCACAGTGCTGTAAAGGGACTTGCTAGTATTTATGCAAGACATACAACATCAGAGCTCTAAATGTAGCATGGAAAATTACTCTTTTATAACCATCTAAAATGCATTTGCAAGCTTTTCTACTCTTCCTAGGGCCTTCCAAAGGGCCTAAATTCCAAGGAGCTCATTCTGAAACCACCCCAGCACCTCCTTGATGCTCTCCGCATTCCAGCTAGAATTTCCTTCTCCATGTTTATATTACTTCATACTGAAAAAACCACCAATGACAGTAAATGAACAAATCACACACAAACCCTTAGTTGGTTAAATATGTAATTTTGAGCTTTGATAAGCTGCTTCTGATTTTGAGTAAAGAGGACAAACCAAAGACAATTCTGCAATTACATTATACCCCTCGTCAAAGTATGCAGTGTGGTTCCAGTTGGTCAGTTAGTGAAATTCCTTGCCAATGCTTAAAAATGTCAAAAATTTTGATTGTGGCTTTCTCCTGTTTCATTGTAGTATTTGATACTTTGTTTTGACATTTTGACAGACATAGAAAAGTTATTTTCACAAATGCAGAGGGAAGCATGCACACATTTGATAATTTTTCTTGGCTACTGAGCATTTCTTTTAAATGTATTTTTATTGAGCAATATGTAGATGACTATCTAAGATGAATCCCTTGAAAAATAAACTTGTTCATTCACCTAAAATGATAATTACCCTTATTAAGAGGAAAATAAAACATAAACATAACCAACGTTCACATTGGGTTATATTTTTTCTTGAGGGTTCAGCAGCACATGAGAAAGAAACTATCTATTTTTCTAAGTTTGCGTTCTTCACATCTGAAGTAACTAAGAATTAAGCCCCTCCATTACAGAGCAGGACTAAAATTTTCCTGTCCATGTGTTGGTTTCCACTTCCAATAATAATATTAAATGGATTAATGAGATTTTAATAATTAATTCGCTCTACATTTTGGCGTCAGGAAGAGAGAAGGCTAAATAGCCCTACAACATAATGCACACCAGTTCATCGAGGTCAGCCTTGGAAGGAGACTATGAGGTTTAATAGCTTTGGTTTGCATTTTAGGAAGCACATGTATTGTAATGGAATGACTAAGATTTTTTTGTGCTGTCCTGTTTTTCATGGGTTTGGAAAAGAAACAGCACTATGATGCAGAACATGCATATTACTACTGGCTTGCTAATTGATGGCTTGCATTACATATTAAAAAATATACTAACAGGTATCATTGTCTACACTGGTGCAAAACCTTCTGCCATGCTAAATTGATAAGTGATTTTCACAAGTTTTCATAAATTTTGGAAGAGTTTGGTTAGCTGAGCCTGATTATAAATGCAAAGTTAGAAACACTAGGAATAAAGCTCAGCGATCTAAATGCTCAAGAAATAAAACCAGAGACATCAGTTTGAACAAGAAACTGAATACAGAAAAAATGAATAAATAGAGGACTATCCAGAAAATATGCTCAAAACAAAACAAAAAAACAAACAAACAAAAAAAACCCCCCCCAAAAAAAAAGGGGGTTAAAAAAAGAGAGAAATCTTTTTAAGGATTAATTATGTGCATCCATATGTCCATTTCACAAGCACAAACTCCAGCCTAAACACACTGCTCCTGACAATAGGTCTGATGGTGACAGTCCAAGACTATAATTATTGTCTGGCCTGTCTGAGGTACAATCAAACCAAGATTTAAAGTGCAAGTCCTAAATGCTACCTGATTTTATGCCACTGTTGTTAATACTTAAAAATCAATACTGACCCTCATCAGAATTACATATTTAAGTCTCCGAATTAATTTCCTGCTTTTAAAAGGGTAGGTTTCAAAGAATAGAATTTATATTACATCAGGTTAATGATTACAAGAATCACATTTCTGCTACTGTCTCACCAAAATGTAAATAAAACCACACCTTTAAAAATCCCATTTTTTTTTCCTCTGTTTTTTCCTTCACTTCTATAGCAAGGGATACTAAGACTCATATCATTCCTTTATCTTTGGTTGTTATTCTCCTGGTCTTGTAGCCTTCAAGGTGCTTTCCCACATAGTTCAGACACACAAGCACTGGCGAAAAGAAAAGGAAAAAGAGATGAACAAAATTTAAATCAAAATGAAATCTTACAAAATAACCTTCGAATTATGGTACTGTGAAAAAAAAGTACATTCCTAAGGTTCTGTTCTGTAACTGCCACCTGTGATTGCTGGTAGGAAATAGAATATTAATTTTAGTCTTAAATATAGAGATTAAATCAGATCATCTCAGACAGCTAACATGCAAACCTGGCTAAATCTTAGTAACTGAGTTGCCTATGCTCATGTATTATAGGCCAATGTTTCTATGTGTTTTCCTTAACCTGACCTCTTGTTAATGACCATTTTATTTTGGATAGCAAATATCAAAGCATACTAACGTAATGATCTCTGAAAATTTAGTAATTACTCTAGTGGCATCCAAAAAACCCAATCTCAGCCTTAAACCAAACAAAAGCTTGAGCAGGTAGCTAGACTGCGAGTAAATGTTATTTACATGTGTCTGAAATACAGCTTTTCAGAATGAAAATTAGTATCTTTCTGATTTTCTTAGGAACCGAAAAGAGGAAAGGTGAAAACTTCCCAGGTTTTGCCAAAGTTCTCAGCTAAGTTTTTCAAACCCAGAGGTTTTAAACACAGAAGGTTTTTAAACACAGCAGGTTTTTAAACACAGAGGTAAGCCTCAGAACATCTGGGTGCCCATTGACTCAGACAAACCTAAATCTCCAGGCCATCAAAGAATTTCTGCTCAAGATCATTGTTTGAAAAGAAAACTGAAACCGAGGAACTATTTAAATGCATATTTCAATGTGTCTGCACTCTGAAAATGAAAAAAATTCCTATAGGTATATTCACATTTATAGCACCCTTTTGTGTATCAACCAAAATCTGTAATGAGTGCTGTTCTACTGATAACAATTGCACTGTCACCTGAATAGCTTAATAAGAAAAAGCAATTTTATATTCCCAGAGCACATAGGTTTCCTTTCTTTTTATAAGATGAATTATAGTGTGGAATTACTGTAACTTTTTTGGAAAGGGTAGATATTTGACAGAAATGTTAATAAAGAGTGTAATGTTGAGGTTTAGAGTTGTACAAAAGAGAAGTGAAAATAAAGCACAAAACTGGAGTGGGCTACGTTCTGTCAGAAAACAGAGAAGCAGCTGCAACAAATCAGTAGCATGGTATGCTATCATCTATATACAGCTTTCTGGGACACTGAGGCAGAGAAATAGAAGTGTTAATTTATTATTTTACTTTATGTTCAATGTATTCATTACCTTCTGTCAGTGTATAGCCTGCACTTCCTTCTATTGACTCAGGGCTGCAGTTTACAACTATTTAGCTTACTTTGCTATTGGATGAAAAACACTTGGGTGTAAACAACATCAAGGTAACAATATGCATTACTGTAATAATTACTCTGGTGTTTGCTAAGACAACAGGAAGTAATCAACCATTTTTGCATTGATGCAATGTTGTACAAAGCACTGGAGATATCATTGTAATTTGGCACATGCTAAATTACCCAAAACTGTGGTTCCAACGTGCATCTGCTTTCAGTGAAAATAAACAAATCGAAAACAGGCACAGAGAAGGAGTGTACACTTGCCTTGCTAAAGAGTCTAAGTAAATAACTGAGCATAAAAAACTAGTGAGGCTAAAGCAAAGGACAGAAGCTGATCCAGTTAATTGATGCATTCTTTCCTATTAGAGCAAAAGCACAGGTGCTGAAAGGAGAAACTCTGAAAGCAAAAATAAAATTGCTTTGTACTGTTCTGCTGGTGTTGAATATGCAGAAAGCTGACAGCCTGGAATAGCATTTACCAAGGTAAAATCATGTTCCACTCTCTGGAGGTCAAGGAATAGTGAATCTATACCTGTCGCTTAGCTTGTCTCATTACTAAAGTTTTTTGAAAATTTATAGACCCTTGTGTTTTGCCACATATGTACAAATGCAAGTTTGTAGCTGGCACTCAAAAAATACTGATTTGAAAGTTGATTCTATAAAAATATGGAATGCTGTCCCACCTTCCTCAAGCAATTGTTCATAGCTGCAAAGAAGGACTCCACATTCACAAGGCAGTGGCTTCCATGAGTAGTTCAGAAGCGTTATGGCCTCATGACCCTTAAAGTTAGTGCTCTGTCTTCAAGTGTGTCCTTATCTTTAGGATCTAAAGCTGCCAGGACAGGCTTGGTGAAGGATAATGAATATCAGAAGCAATCAAAACAAAAAAAAAATTAAAACAAAAATAAAATTCATCTTTCTGCTCTGGCCTTCATCAATCATTCATAACCACTGCAGCTTCTTTCAGCTTTCTGCTTTACAGCAGCACATCCCAGAAAGGCATGTCTTGTGCCTTGATATAACAGGAGGTCCTGCAGATGAAATCAAAGAGCAGTGGGACCAAAAGTGCTTACTGATGTGCAATCTTCCTGCTCAGAAAAAATATTTCTTTCTTTCATGACAATCGCATTCAATCACAATACAATGGATCATAGTTCCTTCTGAACACCAATTTCTGCTAAATAATGTTCCTTCATCATTTAAGCTTTGGGCCTTTTGCTGCCTCAGGCAAACAAGGAAATGAGACTTCTTCTTTCTCTTTTACTGATTTGTTCCTGGTTAACATTTTAAAACAGAGAAAACATATTTGCCTCAAGCTTTCATTAAGTAAACATTTTTTCAACTCTTAGGTCTCCTTGCATGTGTTGGGGATTTTTTTAACTTTTGGTTTTTTGCTTTGTTACATTTTGCTTAACTGTATTTGTGTCCTCTTTAAATTTATATTACTCTGGTATTTATCTTGGCACAGTTTCCCATCTGATTAGTTTCTCTCTTTCCCTGTACAGCTTGCTTTCAGTATCCTCTCTGCTCCTGTTAGCCTTCCAGATCAATCACCTTTTCCCTTCTATATTTTTGTCAATTCCTGTCAGGAGCCTGTAGACAGCCCCCAGCACATCCCCACACCCACCATTAACCTGTCAAGCTTATGTCTCTTCACCCCCACATGCACACACCCATGTGCACATCCACACAACAAGGATACATACAAGGATTCTTTGGAAGCAGTCACTGTTTATTTCTACAGAACAATTTACTTTCCCCACACAGACTCTCCATTACGTGTATGTTTCCTCCTCAAAAGTATAAAAATTGGCGTGTAGAGAGGAAAATCAAACGTTTCAGTCTTTTTCTGGGAAGGCAAAATCATTAACTCTATTTTTCAGCTTCATTTGCTGGTCGGTGTTGGACCAAGGGCATACACGTTAGTTACAAGTGGATAATTAGGGAAAAGAAGCATATTGTCGGAGTATGTATAATTTCCTACTTACTGGGAGTGAGTAAAGTGGAGATGTTTTAGAGAACTGTAGGCTATCATGAAGGAAACAGGGGCAAGCTGCCACTACAGGAAAAGATTTCCTACCTTATTTCCTGAGTTCACGCGTGTTTGCACTCCGTTATCCTACCATGGCAAGCCCTGTACGCCATTAAATTCAGCACTTCTATCTCCAACACAATATAGGTTGCAATCCAGTCATTTGAGACTGCTGCCTAGAAAACTAACAGCAGCAACACTGCAGGTGACTGCCCGGTTTTGTTCTGCAATTCTCATGACCACTACCATTTTAGAAAGACTTCCATGAAGAGGCAACTTTAGTTTGCCCACAGAAGCGTCCTCTCTTTTGTTTGCATGATTAATTTGAGGTAAATAAGTTACTTGGGTACTTCTCTACATTTAGTTTTCCAGGCTCACAATAAAATGAGATACAGGCCTCCAATCACCTTAGCAGTGTCATTTATTTTGAGAAAGTGTAATAGAATTTATTTTGATGAAAGAGAGTGAACCATATTAAAACTGGGCAATCTGGTCTTAGTTATGACAGGTTTCAGCATGTCATGCAGAATAAAAATAATTGGAAGTAGAAACAGATCTATTTCTCCCTTCCAAAGTTTGTAGATGTCCAATTGATCTTCTAGCTTAAAAAAATACATAGAAGAAAAGTAAATTGTCAATTATAGTGTCATCTACCTCTGTCAACTCCAAACATGCCTTGCAATGCTACAAACAGCTGTGCAAGATAATTCCTTCATCCAAGACTCCTAGGCCAATTAAGGAATCTCATTGATGGATAAAGGGGTTTTCTTTTTTTTTACAGTAGAATGTTGTGTAATTATACCAGGCTTTCAAAAACTCCTTTGTGTATGTTTTAGGAGACCAAAGAGGAGTGGTGTATCTCTATGGCAATACTTTAGCACAAAATATTTGTTTCTCTGTGCTTCTTTAGCTGTAATTTAATCTGTTCTTAAGGATGCATTTTCAGTGAATAGTTCCTTAACGGCAAGCCACCTGCGCTACAGAAAAAGATTTGCAGAATATTAAAAAAAAGTTTCTGATTTTATTTGAGTATAAAACAACATGGCAATTTCTATTCTAATTAAAAGCATGTGCCTCCTGCCCCTGAGGTACAAAATTTTAGTCAGTCTGTTTCCTAACACACATTTGTAAAAGGCGACTTTGGAGTTCAGACGCCTGAATTTTAGATCTTTGACCTGAAAGGGTCTGGTTTTCAGAAACTGCTCTGAATCTTTTCACTGAAAAGCAGTCTTCTAGCAAAAGAAACAAACAAAATTCCAAGGTTTGTCTAGATACACTGTTTGATGCAGTTGGTAGAGTTTCTGAAAGAAGAGTGTGTTGAGCAGATACTTCTGTTCTACATCTGGAATAGAAAAAGAGCAAATATCCATGACGGTGATGCTGAGGAGCAGGAAAGGAAGACCTACTTGTTGCTGAAAGAAAGCATTTTCAAACCAGCATCTAGAGATCTTTAGCCAAGAGCCTTAAATAAAGTAGCTTAGGAGGCTAATGAACCACTAATGATACTTTTTAACAAATCTTGCAAAATTAAAACCCTTCTGAAGATGGCCTTGTCCTGCCAACACCATCCTAATATATTCAACTTGCAAAACCATGGGGAATTATAGGCAGATCAGTCTGACAATTATCCCCTATAAATTAGTGGAACTACTGGTATAAAATGAAATTCTTGAAGATAAAGTAATTTTGAGTTAATTATCCAGATGACTGGAGGGAATGTAGCTGAGGTGTATAAAACAGAGAGGAAAAGAGAATGTGAAGAGAGATCAACTACTGACTGTGTCTTTCAGGTTAAAGACCTAGAGGCATCAAATGAAACTAGCAAGAAGAAAATTTGCCTAAAAAATGAAGTGATTCTTAACAACACTCTAGTTAAGTGAGATAACTTCTTAACTTAAACATTTTTGTGGGCGGTATGTTTATATAGGTCCCAAAAAAGCACGAGGCAAGTTCAGGAAAAAAAAAACAACAGGATACTCAGATATAAAAATGGTATCTTTAGCTGTCTAAGCTTCCACTTGGTAAAAATGTTCAGAGTATTCCAGAAAAAAAAAATTGCTGTTTGTCTTAAACACAAAATATTTCATTTTGTCCCAGTCACACATTAATGAGCTAGAGGCATCTTTTCAATGGTCTTTTTCATCATTCTCTAACAATCAATCACCGTGTGAAATACTTGTAATCTAAGAAAATTACAGACAACACCTAATACTTCAAAAATTACAGCTTGAACAGAGGTCAAATTATTCAGAAGTCTTCATAAATGAATGTTTATCACAGCTGAAAAAAAGGAAAATGCCTCTGTTCATGTGTACATATATATATTTAAACTGAAAAGATAGGTTCTTACAGCCAACATGGATAGCACCTTTTTGAGAGCTGGCTAGCATTTGGATTTGTATAAAAAACCAGCTTTATATTTCCCCCAAAAGGGGGGCTGCCTCTGGCCTTGGAATTTGTGGATTGATGAGTCTTACTGTTCATCCTTTCCAGTCTGGGTCTTTAATAAGATGAAGGTTGACAGACTTCCTCACATGCCTATGACATTTCGTATAAAAGACAAGAATTACTGTCAGTTTTCTGCATCACAGTTTAACACTGTCATCTTCTTGGGTAAGTCTTTTCCATATGGATGCTGAAGTTTACCTGGGTGGAATGGAGGATTTGTTCTGGCTGAAGAACGATAAATTGGTCAAAGGTAGAAGAAGTTTATTGAAAGGGATGAACTACTGCAGCTAGGTTTTTTTTTTAAGTATTGTATCTGATCTGGCCTTTTCACACATTTACAGTGTCTTTGGCTACACTTCAGTGCTCAAAAACGAGTCCCAGTCTCCCAAGATGAAGGAATAATTCTTATCCATGTGCCAAACACATGGAGGTAGTGGTCCAGGAACCCTGTACTCTGATTTCCACAGAAGAGGAAACATGGACAAGTAAACCTGTCATGTGAAACAGACAGATTTTACCAAAAGCAACTTTGGTGTCAGAAAGAAATTCCTCTGAAAAAGTGTGGTCAACATAGAACACGACTTAGACGTTTAGCACCTCCTCTGCAGGCTCTGCTTACCTGCTGAAATCATCTACGCAGATGTGACCTGACCAACCCCCTGCCAAGATGTGTCTTGATGACACCAACATCTCTGTGGTCTCTGCTGTCTCACTGTTCTAGGGAACAAAATGCTTTAGTCTAATTAGGATCTCCTGACTCTGGTAGTACGAACCACAAAGGCCTGTGATGTAAAAGAGACTAGGTGAAATAATGCCTTCTGATCTGAAACTGTACGAAAATATAGAAACGTTGCAAACTCCAGTTAATAATGGTGTGTATCAATAGCCTGTGTTCTGAGACATGGTTCCCTGGTTTCATTTTAGTTATGCAGTGTCAGCTTTACTGAATTTGATCTATCAAAGGCAGCTTGCCTTTGACACTCTGGCCTTGTTTTAAATAAGTGCCAGAGAAAATCTGCAAAAGACTCTAGATGGACTGACAGTGAAATAGCTCATTTTCAATAAAATAATTAAAAATAATAATTAAAAATTGCCTTTTTTTTTTTTTTTTTTTTCTCTTAGAGGATTAACCATAGTATAGTGTTTAGATTTGGAATCTTTATATAATAGCTTCAGGCCCTGTGGGTGGCTGGGAATTCTTTTTCTTTATTTTACCTTTTCTTACAGCTCCTACTATGACAAATGAGAAAGCTGGAAGTAGGTGTTATCTGCTCAACTCAGAAACATTCACAGAAATGCAAAGTATTAGGTAGCCTTTACAGAGACACTCAGTGAAGCCTTTGCAGCTGAATGCCTTTTAAATACATGTCACATGAATATTCAGTCAGATATGCAAATCTAGGGTATCTGTTGCTTTAGTAGATTGATTTGTTATTTGAGATCAAGGCATAGATCACACAAAAAGCATATCAAAATATCAAACCTTTTACAATTTTCTTGTACAGAATATACTGCGGGTAGTCTTGTTTGTTTTCTATTCCTCTTGGCAGTTTGCTTTCTTTCCATAGGAAAACAAAACCTAAATTCCTCTTAGCTTTGTCACTCCACAGGCTTTGATAAAGTGCTTCATCACTGAGGCTTTACAAATAACTTGAAAAGGAGGTTTTGATACTATAAAACCAAATCTACGTGGTATCCAGCATCTCAGAATTAGTTATATATTGCAGATAAATGCAGTTAAAAGATTTGGAAAGTCTAAGAGGTTCAAGATAAGTCTGTATTTCACAAGCACCTAACTGGCTCTGTAATATATTCAGGCCAGTAAGAGAATGAGGATTGCTACCCTATTCCAGATTCTTTTTCAAAGCAGGTTATTCACCAATTTCTTTAGGTGTATTTTAAGAACAAAATAGTGAATGTTACTCCTGAAACTCTTTCAGACAAAAAAAATTAAATTTACTTGGGGTAGGGCTTTAATCGAAGATCAAAAGAAAGTAATTACTGACCACTGAAAGAACTCTTGGCTAGCTGAGAGGAGACATGTAAAGTTCTGCAAATCTCCTGCAATATATTTCAGGATATTAATAAATCAGACAAGTAAATCAAATTGCCAGATGTCCCGAATTTAAGCTAAAATTTCTCTGCTTCCAAAAACCTAGAACTCTTTACCTTTCCTTTGTCACTCTTGCTTCCTTCTTGTCTCCCTCTCTCCAAAAGGATTCACACAACAGTCTTATGCAATGGGGAATTTTACCTGCCTGGGTGAGGACACAGTCTTCTCCAGATATTCTACAGAGTAGTTCTTTTCAGGTGGATTCTCTGGGAATGGCTGTTAGACATGTTGCTTCCATTGAAAATTAATTATGAGTGGGCAGGACACCCAACTGTTTAGCCTCTGTATAATCCCATTACATAATGGAGGATAAAAGTCCTCTTTTTTTTATTTCTCCCTCCCTCCCTCCCAGAAGAAGAAAATCTCAGCTCAATTTTGTCTCTAGTATTCTCTGTTCTGCTGTTACTGTAAGGGATTAAAAATCCCTCTGTAGCACTCCTTTTTTTGTCAGCTGTATCACTTGGCACAACAAAAGATGTCAGTTCTCCCTACAAACTCTGCCTTATCTATGCTTAAACCACTACATCTACAATACTACTTTCAAAAGTTAAAAATGCAATATAGGCCAGCCCATTTTAACTAGAGGAGGGTTTGGATGTTGACAACAGTGCAGAGAATAGGCTTGCAATGACCCAAGTTTCCCAGGTTTAAGAGAAGGGTACATCTCTCACTGATATCTGGCTTGGCTAAAGAATTTATTTGTAGGTTCCAGTGGTAGTGATAAAGTTAATCTTCTTTCTCACAATCAGCCAAGGCTCTAAAGAAGCTCAACACCAGACCACACAACCCAAGAAAACTTTAGTTTTAGATGTATAAGTTCCCAAAACTCTGCTGTGACTAAGATGAGTATTATATACCTGCCCTTTGCCTTTGAAATCTGTGGTGCTTTCTCTACAGGACCTTGTGCAAACGACTGGCATTGCTGGAACAAATTGTTTCAATTAGGAAACTCTCTTTAATTTCCTTCCATGTTAAGAGGCTGGTATTCCAAATGAACAAACTGCAGAAGAGATGTGATTTGCAGCCACAGCTATCTGTTAGTCAGGCAACAAGCTCATCAATGATAATAAGCAAACAGGAACTAAAGATCGGGGGAAAAAAACAAAAGAAAAGTCAGGAGGAGTAACTTCTTGAAGAATGATAAAAGAACTGCAGGGAAGCTTCTAATTAGCAGCAGAAAAAAAGGAGGTATGTTGGAATATTTTGCTATCATAACTTTTTACATTTATATGTTTTACATAATATATATGTGATACATGGTTATATCAATATAATTTACATTTTATATTAAGTATATGTACACATATTTATGATTTCACTACCACCTAAAAAGATATTAAGAATTTGTTTTATGAGCCATTAAGGACATCTGCCAACAGCAAAATTATTCTCAGAAATTCAAGATTTAAAAAATTTTACTAACTAAGCAGCCCAGTGGCTGCTTAGTTTTTATTTCAGTGATATGAGACATGGAGAATGATACAAAATGTGTCTGACAGAAAGAGTCTCTCTCCAGAAGTAAGAAATTTTACAGAGCATGCCATGTGGGACCATGACATTGATGAAAGGAAGCTCTCCATACCAATCAACCCAGGATAAAGCATTGGAAAAGTTTGATGGCCATTTAACCTCATGCAGATATCAAACGTTATACATGTAATTTTTATTATGTCCAATAAAACCTATTCCCAGTCCATTGCAGATGGATGCTATTTAATGGTCAGTTTCCTAATGTCATCATCTTTGCTGCTACTGTGTAAAATGTAATGATAATTCCATTGCAGAGCGCAGCATTGCTGCACGTAGATGAGATTATCTGGGTCAATGTAATTGTTCTTACTGTGTCAATGACATTGGCCTGTGGCACCACTGATTTAAAATAAATCTCCTTATTGTTTAATTTTACTGTAAATAATGAGATTAGCTCAACTGGTCAGAGCATGGTGCTAATAAATGCCAAGGTTGCACGTTCGATCCCTGTGTAGGCCGTTCACTCAGGAGTTGGATTTGATGCTCCTTGTGGGCCCTTTCCAACTCAGAGCACTCTGTGATTCTGTGAAACATGAACAGCTTTATGTACAGATTTGTTCTTCATATCTAAACAGATTCACAGCATGGCTTCTAGTTCTGTCATATATCAATTTTAATAAAGACTCAAACAAAAACTCTGTGTAAACCATATGTACAGAATTAATCATAGGTTTATGGAGTTGTCTTGAACTGCAGTATGGGAAAACAGAAAAGAAGAGAGCATTGAAAGTATGAACTCTAAAAGGATTACATGTTGTATAGTTCAGTCAATGATTAATAAATGATTAATAAAATATGATTAATAAATATTTTAGTTGGAGCATATACAATACAGAAACAGCAGTAAGGTACTTCCTTTTTAATTTAAAGAGATTACTGCAAAGTTTTAGGTCAGAATATAATTTTTACAAAATTTTGGGGTTTTTTTCCTTCTCTTTCTTTCTTAGTCTGTCCATGTACCTGGGGAAGTCACTTTTGAATCACACATGAGGCCAAGGGTTAAAACACCAGAACATAGAGTATTTTTATGGAGGTAAATTCAGGCAGATACTGTTGTTTTTTCTAAAAACTATAAATTTCACATTAAATTGGATATCCAATAGAATGTGTTAATGCTTGCTAAGTCAATGAAGGGATCTCTCTGAAGTAAATTTATCATACCTAGACTGGTAGAATTCTATCTGTAGTTTATAAAGCATAGAGACTTTTCTCAAGATATCAAGTACAACTATAAAAATTGATCTGTGAAGTAAATAATTTGCAGATAAAAGCTATGTTGAAAGTCTTCATTAACTTTGCAGTCTAGCTGTTGACATTTAGGGAAGGACTGAATCAGAGTTTAATACACAACTGTTTAACTGAAGATCACATTTTCCATAAACCCAAATTGGGCATTTCTGAAACATGCATCTGGAAATGCTGGAATACTGTTTCCAGTATAATCTGGAAATCTGATGAGATACTGGTACTATTTAGTGGTTACACAGTAAATATTCAAGATTAATTACTTTCCCTGTGTCTTTTGAAATCTTCATTGTTTTTAACAGTGTCAATTTTGTTTGTTTTAATGATACACCAAAGTAATTATTACTTGGTACTTCCTGTCTCATGAGCCTTGCATTTACAGCCCATCCCTCTTTGAATTTTGGCAATGGCAAGTCATGGTAATAGAACTGTCTATTCTAAGGTCTAAACTTTGGATTGGTTTGTTTTCATGTTAAATATGGCTAAAGTTATTAAATAGTTGTGGGCTTCATGTTTGCATTCATTATTCCCCTTTCATAACCATCTTGCACTCATATCTAAGAGTCATTAAATATCAATACTTAATAGAACACTCTCAACTCTTCTTCAGTAGAAGGGGTATGTAATCAAACACCTGTCAGTGACAGAGGTAAGCATGTATTTGTTGTGATATCTGGATTATTAGATTTAAACACCTAGTTTCACATTGAAGTGAAATGTCCCAATGCATCAATACCAATTTTTGTATTAATTTTCAATACTTTTTATAAATCTTACTAGTCTCAGGGAGGGGTTTGCTTATAAACTCCCCTATCTATACTCCTACTCTGGTCCTTCTGTATGGGAGAACATTGATTAAAGTCCTCAGAACCATTATGTCACTGCAAATTAAATTCGTCATCTGCTTTACCATCTTGAAAATTCTCCCAGCTGATAAGAAACAAAATAACTCATGTAGAAATACCGGCTTAAGAAAACTGAACCACTCTATTATTACAGATACCTTCATCTTCTGGCTCCTCATCTGCCCTGTCTCAACATTTGTTTATAAATTCACTGGAGTGGAAACTAAAATTTACTATAACTATGTAGAATAGAGTCTTGATTAGCTGAAAGATTTCTGGGTGTCTCACCAAAGTAATCAGTAAAATAGAAGAAATGAGACCTACCTTGGGAGTACAAAAACAGGTCATGTAGAAACTTCACTACTGGTCTCAGAGTAGTTCATGATCTCTTTAAGACAGACATTTGAAATATGAAGATTTAGAGTGAAATTATGGCTCCAATGAAGTCCACGTTTTATGTTTTTTTGATCTTATTTTGGTAATAATGTAACTTATCGAACATCTGTGTATAAAAATAACTTTAGAAAATGGCATATAATTTTCTTTTCCTCTGTCTGTAATGGCTTTATTACTGTATTTACAAGTAGCACGACAGAATGTTCTTGTTTTCATCCTGGGTTTTGTAAAAGAGCTATTTCTTTTTCCTTTCAAGCTTATGAATCTGATAGCTGCGTGTCAGTTTTGTAAACTTGACAGATGTGTTCTGTCAAGGGAGGAGATCAAAGGGAAAGCTGGTGGGCCTGAAGGTTTTGGCTGTGACAGGATAAACTCATCACAGAGGACTGTGCTTCCAAGTGTTGCTGCCAGGGCACAGCGAGACCCAGCTGCTTGCTTAGGAATGGGGAGCCAGGAGCTGAGGGGGACCCCTGTGCTGGCTGTGTCCTCACAGACAGGACATCATCCCCAGGGTCTGAACACAGCAGGCAGAACACATCATCAGCCCTAGACATGGCAGTGAACCAAGTCCAGATAAATTCCTGTCAGGAGCAGTTGATGGTTAGGGACCAGAGACAGGGCTGGAGAGAGATCTACACCTCAGGTAAGAACTGGGCTGGATTTGTGGGGGTTCCCAGGTGAGGCTGGTCAAAGAGCCCATTAGTGCTCATCAGTGAAATCAGGCCCCACAAAGAGCTCTTTGCGTTTAATTTTTTTCTCTAGTTTCTTTGTTCCTATTTTTTTCTACCAACAGCAAACCAAACAAGGTGAACACAGGTTACCTCATTTCTTTTGTGAATGGCATCCTGTGTACACATCTATGAATAACACTTAAGAGGATAAAACACTGAAAGTCTTCTTCATACTTAAGGGAAAAACAATTAAATGCTCTATTGGATATGCTGAGTTTTCAGGTGGCCCCCTAAACAATGTTTTCTTAAACAGAGCTCCATCTGTCTGAATCTACAAATCAGCACATAAGAGACCCTATTTGCATTCATATCTTTGGACTTTTACAGATACAATTCTGAAAACAAAATGCTAATTTACTTGCACAGCCACATGTCACAGAGGAAAATTCTGTATAGCACTGAAAACAGAAGAAGTTTTGTTTAGTGGAGATGGGATTTCATACTTACTTTTTTACTGTTTTTACAGGTTTATCCATGAATGTTGCAGATGCGTTTGGAAAGACTGATCAGCACCTCCTTTGGGAGCTGATATAAATGCAGAACCCTAACAGAAACTCTTGCATTTCAAAGGAGGTTCTTGAGACCAAGCTGGTTGCAGAGAAATATAACAGGGACTCTTCCCTTATTCTTTTATCTAGCTTAATACAATGCTTTTGAGATTAATTTCTCTCTTTCTTATGCTCCATGTATTTGTCAGTCAAATTTGCTCATTCATTTGCTATTCTTTAAATTATTATGTCAATTCATTTTACAAGACAGCATGCAGGGACTCTTCCTTCTCTCTTCAAATAAGGCATAAAGCTTTATGCTAACCTTCACAAGTCATGCTGAACTTGTCACAAATATTTATCACCTGAGTTAAAGTGATACCTACACAATTTTCAAGTTAGCGATATGGTTCATTAGCTTTCTTCTTTTTTTTTACTTATTTTTCAGCCTGTACTGATATGGGATTTGTGATCTGTACAGTTTACATTGCAGACTTAATTATGTCAAAATAAGATTCATAGAAGTTGTTCAGTTATTTTCTTTGATTTATCAGTTCTAATGACATCATACTGAGTGAAAAGTTTTCAAAAATGCCACATAATCATAATGAAACAATCTTGCCTCAACACATGAAAGTCCATTGTATTGAAGAGTGCCACAGAAAATCCATTTAATGTTATCATCATGTTATTAGAAACAACTTGAAAAGTAGATGCTTAGTTATTGAATTTATCAGTTGGAAAAATATAAGTGAATATAATGTTCTTAGCCTGTGAATGTGAAAACAAAATATGGGGTTTGTCTCACTAAAACCAATATATACTACTGACGTTGGACTAAAACCAAAATGTGACATAGTGCTTTTCAGTGAAATTTAAGAGCTTTCTGACTAAAAGAAAGCTTCTTCTAAAAGAAACTGGGTACTTTGCCACATATATCTCATTAACTTTCAATGGGCTTTTTGGAAAATTAGGTCACTAAGTTACCACTTTAAGCAGTACTAATGTAATACTTCCAACGTTTTCATATATCCTAACCCCAATACTTGAATGCCTAAAGGTATATTCATAAATCATCAATTTCTAGGTTGATTTTCCATTCTGTAATTTAATGGAAGCTCAGATCGACCCCAACATTTCTAAAAATGCAGCCTATGTTTACTTAGAATTCTGTATCTCAATAGAAAGCCTAAAATAGGCATCTCAAGTACAAAACGCTGGTTTCATTTACCTCATTTAATAGTTTGTTGTCACCAAATACTTCACTAATTTTTCTTTGATTTTGCCAACATACCAACTGTTGAACAAAATACTCAGAAGGAGAAGGTGCACACTATTAGCATTTTGGATCCATGCAGATTTTAGGCCAATGAAGGACACAAATATAATTGAAACCAAAATTTTTCATTTCTTTCCCCTCATTAAAGGCTCTCCCTTTGCTTACTCAGGCAAGTCAGTGCTATCTGTAAGAGTCTTTCTGGCATACAGAAATCTCAGAAATGTATATGGAAAACTGCTCACTGAAACTATGCTATGGAAACTAATAGAAAAGTCCAAAACATCATTATCCAAACAAAAGAGTCAAATAATTACAAATACTCACAAATACAAATAAAATTATTGTAGAAAAGAAAAGTTCCGTTTATACAGAACAGACTGACAAAAATACTGAGCAACCTGTGACTGGGGATCCTTGTGAGACCAGTCATTCATCCCAAGAAAATTTTGAATGCATTAGATTGCCATGTTTCAAATGGTATTTATACCTCTTCTCTTTAATGTGTTTAAAATACAGTTTAGATAATTGCACTTTTGCCTGCTGGAAAAATCATCTATGGATGTTCCTAAAATCATTTAGGGATACTGGCTCCCACAAAATATATGGATATTAAACAAAATGTCTTAATATGTGACATTTACTACTGACCTGGCTATTATAAATCCATAGCCCAGGTTTATCCACTTCTGGTTTATTTGCTTGCCTTTTTCCAATTTAAAAATCTTCAGACGGTGAGAGAGGCATGTGTTGCAACAAACCCCTTCAAATGGAAGCAGAATTCTGCTCCAGCCACTGCAGCAGTTCAGTCTCATTATTTTAATCACTGTGCAGCATTTACAGTTGGAAAGGAAAAGGGCTGCTTCGAATGGCTCCATCTGGCAAGCTGTCTGTCATCTTAATGGACGTGAATTCCAAGTCTTCTTACACCCGTGGCCATGCTTGAATTCATCCCCCTCAGCACAATACTTAAAAAGAGCACTTTTGAAAAAACATACTGGAATGAACTATCAAGCTTGGTCTTCAGGGTTAATAGCTATTTCCCTTATTAAAATGCTTAGAAAACTTTTTTTTTTTTTCCAGGCTTTCTATGGTTGTTAGCTTTTTGTTTTGTTTTGGAGGTTTTTTCCCCTTTTTTTTGTTGCCCTCCAATAGTTATCAGTTTCCATCATCAAGAGTGAATCTTGTTTTAAAGTAGTAACAGGAGTAAAGTAAGGTATAGACCTAATTATCATCCCCTCAAAATTTATAAAAGAATCTAGCCCTGGAATGGGGATTTCTCATGTAGAGTTCCAGGAAAAGGACGACCCAGTGGAGCTCAGTGGTACTGCTCTCCCTTTGGGGAAACTGCACCATCCCCCAGAACTCGGTCAAAAACAGAACAGAATACAAAACATAATCATCTGGGTTTATATTCTTCTAGATTTAGAAAACTGAGGGGAGAGGAATTTGTGATTAAGGTATTTTTGGCACCCCAAACAAGAAGTCTGGCACTTGTTGAACTAAAATTGTGTTATTTGTGTAAAGTCTAGTAATTTATGCATACTTCCTATATGCGCATGCTTAATAATTTGGGGAGAGTCATACATTAAGAGAGCACAGAAAAGACTAGCCTAAATAAATATTGATTTAGAAGACAGAAATCAGTGTTTTAAAAAGAAGAAAACACCCAAAAGAACAGGAAAAGAAAAAAAAAAAAGAGAAGATGAGGCTGTAATGACCTATTTTCATAAAGCACACCCTGTGGAAGTGAAGTGATAACTCAACAATAATTTGGTTTGTAATATCTACACCTCAGCTGTAGGTAGCTGATCCATGCTGTGAATGAGACTGTAATTTTAAATCAGATTCTAGTTTCTAGCTACCAATAAATCAGAAAATTTACAAACATTTAAGCCTCATGTTTTTTGCACATGTACATGACCATATCCCACTTTTAGCTTCAGTAGATCATTTGCAAATGAATTTTAGGCTGATGATGGAGCTTCATAAAACAAACATTTGCAATAATTTGAATTACATTAAATTCTTTTTATTCATCCCATTTGCCATCGCTTTTGTTTTACAAATTTTCCTGTGCATTCACATTCCTAAGATTAATAAAATTAATATTTTTTGAAAATTGCAGTGTCCCTGTAATCACTTGGGATACAAATTGCACACATTTCATTGCCTTCATTAAGCTGGTAGTCATATGTGGCTCAGAAGATTAGTAATTAAGTTGTTAATGGACAGTTTACTCTACTTTTCCAGTCTGCCTTTGAATTTTTTTTACCAACCCCTCTTGAAGGAGTTGTAGCCTTTGCATACTGATATATCCCTTCTTCCCTGGCTGAAGGAATCCCATACACAGAGTTGCAGAAAACTCAGTCTTATAAATCAGCAGCAAATTGCACAGAAATTAGTTTATTTCAATGAAATTTTTTCTTTATAACTAAATTTTGCTGCCTTTATTAATGAAAACTGTAAATTTGTAAATCATAGTGTGGCTATTAATGGTTAATGAAGTACAAGAACACTTTTATTCCCTATTGTTTTAACGTAAAAGGGTATGTAGATTAAGTAAAGATTCAGTCTAGATTCCTAGCAGGTAGCCCACAAGCTCTTAATTTTACCAGTAGTTTTGAGAGAGGGATGTGGGAAGCCAGAAACAGTTAAAAGAGAAAATTGTAAATTCTGTTTGTGCTCTTCCCTCAAACCAGGGATTCAAAAAAAATTGTGTATTTCTCCAGTAGATCATATGACACAACAAGATTCAGAGACACAGCAGGTTTTGACTTCACACTCTGGTGACCAAACCCAGATTCTTCCTACTCAGTTCAAGGCTTCTTTTGAAGATAACTAAATAAAAACATCTTGAAAGCATAGAAAAATATAAGACAAATACTGGTTTAGTTATGGGAAATCTATCCATACATCCAGTGCCTTCAACTTGTTTCTGGACCAACAAATAAACAGAAAAAAAAGCATGCCAGGATAAAAAACAAAAACAAAAACAAAACATGTCAGAACATTGTAAAAAATAATTTATGTATTGTACACTAATCCAGAAAGGAAAGCAAAGCTTGGAGTTTTTAAAGTCTCTGGTTAAATTTAAATTAAATATCTTATATATAAGTCTGTAAAAATCCATGTGAAGTAGTCACTGTATGTGGCCACAAGTCCATCAGTTATATCAGATTAATTGTTTGTAGGTGTGGATTATCTGGTGTATAGGAAACATGGATATTATTTTTACTGGATGACCTGTTAAGATGCTGAAACATTCCCTCTCCTCAGTGTGAGCTTCAGTTTGCTGCTTTTTCAGCCATTCTGAGGGTCTGCTCCTTCAACACCACGAGGATACACTCTTGGACCAAGGATCCAGATGCCAAAATGAGCACTGATGGAGTCAGAGGCTTTTTACTTCTTAACAGCATCAGGCTTACAAGCATTGAGCTGAACTCAGGCTACAGCTGAAACAAGCAGCTGAAACTACCAGAACATGGCAACTGTTCTAGGGTGCTCTCGGTCCTTCAAACACATCCTGCCCAGACATCAGAACAAAGACACCTACAGAGCAGACTCAGCACCAGCAGGTCAGACATATTTTTGTCTTCATCTGTGTCTTCAGCATAAAAAGCTTCACAAAAACTTCCTTTGTCAGTGCTATGGTTTATCCTCCTAGCCTCAAACCAAAGGACACGGCACAATGCAAGAAGAGTGACTTTATTTCTTGTGTGTTGGGTTTGTACAACCAAGAAGAGCAGGAGTCAGACAAGCCTTCAGCCTCTGCTTTAGTGTGTGCATGCCAGAGATGGGGAGAAGAATGGGGCAGGACTTTCTGCTCACAAGTAATTATTGGATATCTCGCTAGACATCAGATATTTTCTCTCTACACCTTCTCTGACAATGATTAGATTCTAAGTCATCTCAAATATCCTGCAAAATCATATTCTTTTGATCTCTGGTGAGCTATCAGTTAAGTATGCCCTGCCTACATCACTGACAGATCAGTAAAGGATGCAAGGAGCCGAGTATTTTGAATGGTATAAGGCTTTGCTTTTGTTTTGAGAGACAGGATCCAAAACAGCTAAAGCTATTGAAGCTTTAGAATTTTATCAAGTGTAAATTGTCAGCTTTGGTACACAGAAGGTTAACACTGTACTTCTTAGCTCTGGAGTGATATATGAAAATATACAGTCAGTGACTTCAGGAAACCCATCTAAACCCTGCATGTACATTTTTCACTTCACCAACTACTCTGGTGCTAGCCAGTAGATCTAATTTCATCAAGCTTGTGCTCCTGACAGCAGTCACATCAAATTAAAGGATCTTCCAGACTTCGCTGGCACCTTCATCTAAGCCTTTATATCAAATAATATGCCTGTTGCCTTCATCATGCAATCCTTAATTATGTGAAAATCAGCAGACTGCTGCTTGTGCCAGCAAAGAAAATGAGGAAAGAATAGTGTTCTTTCCAATGCACATGGCTGGACACCCTTCAGAGACATCTGACTTGATTGGTAGTAACAATATTCCATTGATGTTCTTTTTTTATATCTATAACTTAAGGCCCTTTTCCTAAAGAATTAGTTTATGCATGCACATATTAAAACCTGCATAATTTTTTTTCCATGGTGACAGAGATGCTGCGAGTTTTAGTTCTGGTTTTTAAACAGATGCTACTTGGTGGATAAGTTTGATGTGCCCCTAGGCCAACTATATTTTGCTGAAAAAAAGATTAGGAGGGTGGGTGAAGATTGTTTACTACAGAAGCATGCCATGCATAAATCTCATGGGAGACTCACAAAATATCTTATCCTAGTCCCAAACAGAGATGTTCTAATTCCTTGGAATCAAATACAAACCCCAAAGGGGATCAAGGCCCACACAGCAAACTAGGTGATCCATTAACAATCTAATTACATTCCATTGACCCAGAGGAATTTCTAGAAGCAACAGATACCTTTGGATGCTGGAGCAGCATCTATCAATTGCTGGCCTCTGGGTCTTGTCATTACCTGACATCTCCACTGCTAAAACCATCCCTAGATATCTTCTCTCTTATATAACCTGATTATTAAACTAGATGCTAGTACCTAACAAACTGCTTCATGCTAAATTCCAGCAGAATGCATCATAAAAGGGGTTTTGTTCCTTGTAACATCCTGCCTCTCATTACCAATGCAAAACATTTTAAAATACATTTCTTTGGAAATCACATTCTGATACATGCCATGCATTTCAGGAAACCTGGCCAGAGGGAATGTCTGAGGACTCTTGTCTGCCATAGTTATAAAAGAACCAAATCTCAGTAACTTCACCAATATGGAAGGATAATAATTAAATATTTAAAAAAATGGAAAAAAAGAAAACTGTGCATAGACCAATTGACTGGTCTACATCAGATGTATTATAGATCCTCTTTTTTTGTTTACCTGATATCTCAGTAGGACAGGGATCTGTTCTATGTGCCCACAATATACTATCAATTACAAAAAAAAGTAATCAAATTGATGCATGACAAACATGCTTTACAAAGGTTTCTTACTAATGGCTGAGCACAACTGCTCTTTTCAATGATGTCCACTGGTGCACTGAGGACAGCTGAAAAAGCAAACAAGAAAACTGCACTGGAAAAACAAAAAGAAACTACTATAAGGATTATCTGTTTCTCGTAGTCTGATGACTTTTCAGAAGGAGAGAAGCAGACAGAGTTACTGGCAAGAAATTAATATTAAAATATAAAATAAAAGGTATGTTAGGTAAAGTCCCAGGTCTGTGAAGCCCTGTGAGTGTAAATTGTAAAAAGCATTCAATTGTTAAAACTGTATTGCACTGTACTCTATGCATTTCTTTTTGTTTATTGCCTCATGCCACAAATATTCCCTTATTCCAAATCTCAGCCACATGCAGAAAACTATATTTGTGCTGCAATCTAAATGGACTAATAAAAAGCAACATTCGACCATTTGGAACTGAAATATTCATGAGATATTCAGGGAACAATGAAACTGAAGTGCTTCAGCTCTCCTGAAGGAACAAGACTCAAGAACAAACAGGAGTAACTAGAAAGTGTCCTTCTGTGCCTTCAAACTTTGCTCTTTATTTTTCCTTATACTTTTTACTCCTCTTAGTTCAAATCAAGCAGCCTCATTCCCATTTAGTAGACACCACTCCTGGCTACCCAGGTGGCTCACATCCATTTATTGAAATTTTAGCCTGTGTTAAGTTACTATGAAAGCAAAATACCAGACTGCTCTGCCTACCTGAGTGAACTGCCTTTGCCACAGTATAGTCATACAGCCAGATGATGTAATTTTGCTAGTGTGTGCATCTCCACGTGAGTCCAAATAAATATTGAAATTTATTTTAAAATTTCCTAAACTTGAATCCTCAGTCTCAGGGAAAACTTCATATCCCTTGCTTGTTACAATTAATAACTTTGCTGAGAACTAGCTCTAGCTCAAGCTTCTTGAGACATTTGTATTAGCAGACCATTTCCTACTTCAATGAAACATACGACCCAAATAAGAAAAACAGTTTCCTAATTAAAATTGCAAGCCGCAAAACTAAATTATTTTACAACATTATTTAGAAATCTGGGTCAGTGCTATTCTTGCCAGGAATTGAACGGGTCTAGAAATAAAGTGCAATGGGGCCAGCTATTTTAAACCACTGCAGCTCTGTGCCTTGGACCCTTACGACTGACATCCGTAGCTAAAGAGGGTGTTATCTGTGCCTCTCCAGTATCTGCAGCTGTGGGCAAGCAGAAGGTAATTCCACATGATTCTGTTTATAATTCTTTATTCTTAGCACCTCTCTAGCTACCTGTAGTGGCAAATATAACTGTCACCTGTCTCTTCTTTTCAATAGATGCCCTTTTTCAGAAGGGAAGATGGAGCATTCCAGCAACAGCTCTGAACAGGTCTCTGTTTCTCCTGTTTCACAGGTGTCTTCTTCTATCCCATAATTTTTCTCTCAGCCTTATACACAGGAAGGTAACTTAAAGCTGAATAAAAAATAAAGCAGGTAATCAACCTGCTAAGTCTGGAAATATGAAATATTTTAGAGAACTTTTCAAGGAGCCTTTGATCTATTCTGACCATTTCAGATGATGTTCAAACTGCCAGGATTACCTTTAATGTCTACACTGCAACTTTCCTTTTCTTTTGGTGTAACAGCCAGCACTGCCTACCCACAACTTTCCTTTACACATCCTGTAAGGGCAAAGGCTGCTGTGGCTGCAGCCAGCCTCCTCTCTTCCAGCTCCCCAACGCTGTTTGTCAGCAGCTTTCTGCACCACCTCTGTGCATAACCACCTCTCCTGAAGTCCCAGTCAGGGCTTCTGCATCAACACCTAAACAATGTTTAAAGCCAGGAAATATTAATATATTTCTAAACTACATTTTTAAGCCCAAAACTGACTTCAAATTGTTTAAATTCTTGCCCCCTAAAAGATGTTTCCATAAGAAGAATAAAAAGATTTGATATGAATTATCCTCAATTCAACTGTTCTTTTTCTGAATACAAGAAAATAAATAGTCTTGTGGAGGGGAGGAGAACTGTCCAAGTTTTTCCTCTAGAAAACTAATTTTTCTATTGACTTATTAAATGACAATTTTTGACATGTTCTTTAATGCTGATGACCATTTTTTGACAGCATAAAATATCTGTCCAATTTCCTACAGTTTTCAAACCTTAAGTAGTCTTCACATAGTATGTACTGTTGAGAGAAGTCCCACGGATGCAGGATACAAATATCAATAGAGGATTCAGAAACTGAAGAACTGAACACTAGCATCCCTAGATTTATTTGCAACTTACTTTTGTATCAAGCTGCCACATGCTTTCAGCAGTACAGTTAACACAGGATCTTAATGCTTTTGCACCACAGAAGCTTCAGTAAATTCATGTGTTTGATCCAACTCACCCCACGAGCCCTCCATTTGCACAGCCTTAATCATGAGCTCTTAAACATCTTTAGGGGGCTTCCAAATTTGCAGATTATAAGCTTTAAGATAGTTTTTGGCTGGTACATTGTTCCACCCTGGCTCTTTTGCTAGATTTATCCTGTGTGTTTTCTGAAGTGTTTAGGAATCCCTCTGAGATACCGAGTGTTTCAAAGACATGAGAATGTGCCATCCTTTCCACTGAATCTTGGCTTCAAAGTTAAGCCGTGCCATACTTCTTGTTCCCACTTTCACAAGTATTTGAGGAATAATATGAGAGAAGAACCATCATCTGTTTACCTTTCAGTCATAAAGAATTGTATGTATGTTTAGCATCTTCATTAACATAAGCACTGACAAGAGCTTGCTTTTGTTTTTTAGCAAAACATTTACTGGAAAATAGTTTAAAAATGAAGAAGACGTCAAGGTATGATACAGCAAAAGAACCAAAGAGCAACCTAAACAAGTTTTTGTTTCTGTCTTCTGAAGGCATTCTGTGTAACAAAAAAGTAGTATATATTGTTTCATCTTTGTAAATCAACAGTTTTGTCTATTGAAGTTGTTAACCTGCAGTGCTGTTTGATTCCAAATGTGAAAAATAATTATTGTGTTTTCATGCCTATTAACAGAATTCTGAATCCAGCTCAGTCAAGTCTCCTCAGCCTTGTGGTTCCTATTAACAAACACAAGAATTTATATTAGAATTCTTATTTAAGGAATGGCATAATTGAAACGACATATAATTTAAATGTGAACTTTAAAAAATCTTATAATTTATTTGAACTTTGTAGAAACTGACAAAACAGTATTTATAAAAATAGTGTAAGAAGGTACAAATAAATGAGAGAAAATTGAAGCAAAATATAGTACTGTACTTTCGACAACTTCGATAGTAATGTTTATCATCCTCTAAAATATCAACCTCTAAATAGCTGTTCTGCAATATCATTTTTTTAGTTCATTATTTTGGTTGAAGAGCTGCTCAAAGCATTGGATTTCAATGCATAAACCTCTTGCTATGAAGAAATTAATGACAAATTATTTTCTTAATCTCCCCTTTGAAGAATTGCCAGCCAGCAGTAGTTATATTAAGCATTTATCTATTGAATTATTGGATCTTTAGATTTGAGTCTGTACTGTAGATGATACCTTTATGGTCTAAGGTATCATTTTGCTATTTTCCTAAAGAGAAAGTCCGTTCTTCACAGCACACGTAGAATAGAAAAACAGCTGTTCTGCATGGAAGAAGACCTAGTTTTTCTGCCTCATAATGGCAAATCAATTAAACCTTGATTAATGTTTAGCTCAGTGTCACATAAATTTGTCTAAGAGCTGATGCTACATAAGTTAAGATGGCTGGTTGCCAAATCTCTCAAAACACTGCACTCAGTGCATCCCCTGCATCCTTTTCGAAACACAGGTTTGCTTCCTCTTGATGCCAAAAATTGCTAACATGAAGAATGAAGACTTAGAAATACCCATCCTGTGTCTTTTGTTTGTGATCAAACATAGCTAAAAATTCAACTAGAAATATGATCACAATGCAAATTGCAAGTTTCAATAATATACTTTAGAGTTACCCTTTATTTTCTACTGATAATATAGAGACCACTAAACAAACTGGAAGATTGATAAAGCTGTCACATTTTTTCAAAATGAGAATTCTTGATACATCTTAAATATTTTGATTAAAAATTCCATAAGTTTGAGTCATTCAGATCGATTGTCTGATTGTCAGTCTCTACAAGCAATCTGTCTTTATACTTGGCAAAGAGTGGCTAATGCTGTGGCAAGCTTCCTTTCAAGAAAGTAATAAAATGGCTTCTGATTTTTTGGCAGTGCCAAACAGAAAGCAAGCAATCATATAAATATGTGGTTCTAAATAATTTGCATGAGTGCCAGACACACAGGGGGAGATATTGTGCTAGAAATGCAGAAAAAGAAAATAAATTACAGTACACAACAAATTAGGTGCTAAGAATTTAATCGCCATCTTGATAATACTGTGATAAGTAATTCTTCTTAACATGGACAAAGTGTACACAACATCTTTAAATGTACACTTTCCATCTTCTGATCACAAGTGTGGAGTACCATCTCATATATTTAACTAACCATGGCTGCAGTAATATGTCCAAAAGCTCACTGATGTAGAAAAAGCATTTCTATAATTATGAAGTAATTAAAAAGCAACTAAATATAGCAAGCAATAAATACACAGGCAATATTTGACATTAAAATATAATCGACCCAAACTAATTGACAGGGAGTCATTAGTATGACTTTTGATGTATTTAATCAATATTGATTGTGCGGTTAAACAATACCCATTGTGGTCAATAGCTCCACCCTGTGCTCCATAGAAATATGAAGCTCAGTATTTGATGTAACATGTACTATTCAGTATTTATGGCAAAGCCATCTGTGTCACCTCTATCATTTAGCACTGGGAAAGATCCAGTTACAGACAAATGCAAACTGTAATTAGAACGGCAAGTCAAGCTTACACTTGCACAATGGCAGGCATCTATAAAGTGACCAGATTTCTCAGTTATTTCAGATTACTTCTCTCAAAATGTCTAAGAATTTTCATCAGTGTCTGCATTTAGATTTTAATTAGATATGCAGCAGGCAATTAGACATTTATTTCAAATGCTGTTGGAATTGTTTGCTGGCTCTCTTCTCAAAAGGCCAAAATAGCTGACAATGGCTAATGACTACATATTTCACGTGAAAAAGGATATGCAGACATAATTACTGCTGCAATCTCATCAGAGCAGCCAAGTCTAATTAAGTGTCAAACTAAAGTTACAGAAGGGTTATGAAACTTTCCCTCAAAAATGACTACTCAGCTGCAGTGACGCATAGACAATAAAACAACCTCAAGAGCAAGAGAAACATGACTTTTATGTAGGTTTGTGAGTAATGTTACAGAAAAGACCCCGTTCTTTCCATTATTCACAATACAGTATTGAAATTAAATCAAAATTGCAATATTCAACCTGCAGCTGGGAAAGAACACTTATTGTAATATTCCCACTTTCATTAACAAGTCCTTAAAGCTGTCAAAAACTTCTTAAATTGTTCTTCACTCCAAATCAAACCTAGAAGGCTCTCATAAGCCTTATCTCTTTCCCACTTGTAATTATTTACATTTTTAATTATTAGTGTGTCCTATTAATGAGTATGTTAACTATTATTAAATTGATCCCTAAAATATGAATGTTCTGTATTCCGTTTGTAGGCACAAACAAACCACATGAAAGACAGTAGTGTGTTAGACTTTCAAAAACAAAGATGGGAAGGAAATAATATTATTGGCCTATGAACCTGCTAGTTTTCAAACACCTTTTCTCATTCTACATTGCTCTCAGACAGAGCTTTCAATTTCTCATAAAATCTTGACAGACTAATAAGCCCAGTTTTTATCTAGCCGTAGTAAAATCTGGTTCTTAAGAACAGAAGATGTAAAGATGACACATTTTATTCTGTTTATCATTGTGCAGATATACACAGACATTCTTCATAATTTCTTCTTTAACGCAGCAATGACTTTTCCTCATTTGAGAAACATGCCCCAGAAATACAAGGCAATTGGTGTGGCTTTAGCACATGTTATTATTTCTAGAAGTGGCTGCCCATCTTAAGTTAGAACAAAGATTTTTGTTTTACTTCTTCCACAGAGCTCTGTCATTTCCATGATATTTGTGTTGAATAATACTGATCCTCTTTTAATTTAAAAACGTAATTGTGTTTCAAGTCAATTCCTGCTACACTACTTATCATGTAGAGCAACATAGCTATGCTAATGCTTGCTGGGGTAACAATGCAGAATTTGCTCAGATTTTACTATTAGGAGACACTAAACTCTTCATGTGTGGCATGCTAATCTCGTTCTAATTTTTCATCCTTCTCTTTTGAACCTTCCTCCCTTCCTCACCCTAAATAAGCTGACAATCCCATGCCATTAAATATTATTACAGTCCCTAGAAATGTTCAGTATATATTTTATCTTGCTCAAGGAGTCCTCCTAATAATATATGTACATGGAATATCTTAAAATGATTGGCAGCCAGCCACCTTTTCCTCAGTCAATACA
Organism: Monarcha castaneiventris obscurior; assembly: GCA_026261815.1. Lineage (NCBI taxonomy): Eukaryota > Metazoa > Chordata > Aves > Passeriformes > Monarchidae > Monarcha > Monarcha castaneiventris. The sequence continues at coordinate 3,451,751 of JAMPIT010000040.1, forward strand.
GCTATTTAGTATTTTAATATCTTCTATTAAAAATGCAAGAAAGAACACAGAAGTTTAACACTGCCTCTAACCCAATCACAGTTCTGATTTTCCTTCCTATTCAAGCAGTGGTGTCTATGCTATGTTCTAATCAAACACCATTCAGCCAAGGGGATGAAATAACAGACTTACTTAAAGGAATTACAAATAAAGCTTTTGGGGTTTTCAGTAAGATTGGGTTTTTGGTTGGTTTTTTTTGGTGGGGGCAGTGAGGGTGCTTGTTTATTTATTTGTTTGAGGGGTTTTGTCATTTGCCATTAGTTTTGTGATCTTCTGCTTTGTCATGCCATCAGTTGGAATGGGAAGACATGACAGAATCACTGGCATTATGCAGCCCACTCCTACTGGTGACTTGAATGCAGGTATTTGAGATTTGTACTTTTCACATGATAACTTTGCTGCCCTTGTAGAATACTCCTTGCCTGCAAAAGCGGATAGGCTGTTAAGCTATTTTATTTTTTTCCTTTTAAAAAAAACCAGGAAAATTACTTTGGCTTTTTATTCAAAACAGCTCATTCAAAGTACAGTCAGTGCTACACAGTATTGAAAACAATCCTTAATCACAGAGTCTAACTTGAAGGATCAATGTATGCATCCTACAATAGCCTGATTATCTGCTGAGATAAGGGCATGCATCATCTCATCCCCTCCACTCTTACTGAAAAGGGCATCCATGTGCTTGAGCTGAACTGCCAAGCAGGGAAGTCAGAGATGTGAGCCAGATGATGCCCCAAAATCTTGTATCAGCAAAGAGGGAAACTGAGTGAAGGAATTAAAAAGAGAAGAGTGCAAGGTGAGGTAATATGCACTGTTTATGCATGTATATTGAATAAATTTATTTGTTTTTATAAAACTTTTATTCAAAAAAGGGAGTGTGAGCAGATTTTGCGAAAAATTCAGGAGAGGATGTGCGTATCCTGAGCTGATGTGGGCTGTAAAATACATTACTTCACAGAAGAAGACAATTTAGTTACCACTGAAATTAAACAATATCCAATAAAAGCCAAAGAAAACTTATCTCTGAGCATAAGTGCTGTTTATATCTTGCATTATGGCTTCTCTTTTCCTGTATGCAAGTTGTATTTTACTATTGATGCCATTCATTTAATTTTGGGATATCACTCACATGAGTAGACTAAATTCTAGGAGCTCTGGAGAATAAGAGACCATACTCATACCCACATTTGAGAACAGAACTTGTCTGTGAAATCACAAAACTGCAGCAAAAATTTTACTTTCAGGCCTTCTTCTCACTGGAGCTTTGTCCATTCAAGCAAGCCTACAATGCTGGCCACAGAAATACTGTGAAATAGCTCTATGAAATAAAAATAAATTGGAAAGAAAATAAGCTATTGAAGTGACGCTCATATTTCAAAGGCATTGTCTTTGAGGATGAAAAAGAATTTTGAGAATTTTCCAGTCATTTTAAAAACTCCAGTGATCTAAAAGAAAAAAAAAAATTCCAGATAATTATATCTCTCAATTATCATAAAAATCAATCTATACATTTTCTATAATGTTTATCACAATATAATTTTTAGAACCACACAGGTAACGTATGAAACTCACTTGCAGAAGGGGCTTTTAAAAGGAGCTTAAAAAAAAACAGGCAACTAATATTTCTCATTGTCTCTGTATATGACAAATAGACTGCTTAAACTATATTGCAGTAAAACTCTTGCTAGTGTGAAATTTTAATACTGTCAAATCATTGAAATTGTTCCTTATATTTGGTGCAACACTCAGCACTCTTGCTGTCACTGGCTGTTACACAGATATTTAGGAAGAACAAAATCCAAAATCGTGAGGACTATTTTTCCCATTATAGAGGGTATTATTACAAAAAAAGTGAATCTCCAGTTTTAAATTAATATTTTAATTAAAGTAATTTAAGTACTTTAAGGGCTTTAAGTAACAAAGTACAAAATTCAGATCTAACTATGTTGTTTCAAAGACCAAAAGTCATCTCTACACAAATGCTATTTTGAGCAATGAATATTGGAATTGAGCTAAATATTAACACACCACTAGTCTCTGAGAGTCAAAATTATTATCTATAATACTTTATAAGCAATGCAGGAATGTTAAGCATAAGAATTAACTATAACGTAGCCAGAAGATAGCCCTTTCAAATAATGGTAAACAATGAAAGGCTTCAACATAAAATAGAAAAGAAGTACAGAATATAAATATTTTGTACCCCATGGTCAGCAGATATCCATTGCATCTGTAAAAATTAATAATGTTCAATATGCTGAGAAGCAGACAGCCTCAAAGAGACTGTTTTCCTCTTATGTGCCATGCTGGATTCCAGTCACATATTTTTTATACCTAGGAACTCCTTAGTTCAAAATTCCATGAAATCTTTTCTTAGAAACAACATACTTTTTATAAATTTAGGTTCTTGTTATGGCTGTCAAATACTGTCAGTCACATTTAGCTCACAAAGCACCAGACAGTCTGCTGGCTGTACAAATTTGGATCACAAATTTAAAATCTGCCTTGTTCTTGGTATCTGTTTACAGCAGAAAAATGTCTCAATACAAAAGACATTAAAAAAATTGGGGGCTAGTGAGGGGATCAAGTGTCATAGTAAAAATACAATATTTATTTTAGAAAATTCAACAACTATTCAGGGTCTCTGCAAATGTATTAAAAGTTTTGCTCCACTAATATGATGCACTAGATGATAAAGTTTTCATCTTTCTTCATACACAGTCTCACGCCTGCAGAGAAACTTCTCCAAGTCCACAATCAATAAACAAAAATTTACTTATTCTTAAGGGCTCTGGGATAGAGTTCATTTAGAGTGTTGCTTTCACAGAGAGGATTGCTTCATTTTTATCTCACCTGAATACAGAGACAAAGGCAGTTATTCATGAAGGAAGGAATACCAGTGTCACTTGACTTTATTACAAAAAGAATTAAAATAGATCAAAGCTTATGCTACTAATAAAAACCAGATTTGCTAGACATACTTTATAAAAAATTGTATTTTTTTCAAAAAGATGGGGACCTGCCAATTTTATGAAATTGTGGTCAGATGCAAGAAACTATATATATGCAACATACCTTGATTTAGAAAAGCAGAAAGCATAGCAAAAAAACCTGAAGTCTCTGCTTGTCTGCTAGCATCTGGTGACATACTAACTCAGTGAGAAATGTATACATCTGAGAGGTTTGGGATCAGAAGAATGAAGGGGGTTTAAAGGGAATTGTTAAAATTTGTGACATTTATATTACTGCGAGGAAACTTAACTCAGGCTTTGAAAGCATTTCAGTATTTGGCAAAAACCAGGCCCTGAAATAGGGCAATACATTCTCGTGTCATTTGGTGCCTCCCCAATTACCAAGCTTCAATCCACTTCTCAGAGGAGTAAGAAACATGAAAGACAGCTTTGTGAATGACTGATTAACATGGAAAAGATCATTTCTCCAAGATTATATTGTGTTCCTAACAAGACCAAAAGTGTGCACTAAATTATTATTATGATAATTAACTTTGGCAGACTTTGTCGTATTGTTAAAAAGCAGTAATAAGGTACCTTAAAAGGCAGAATAATTACACTTAACTGCTGTAATTAGTAAGTTAATTCTCAGGTAAAAATTATTCATAACATAGGAATTATGCAACTGCTGCCATTTAAATTCTTACTGCAATGCCTTAATATAATTTAAAGCAAGAATTGTTAGCATTTCTGAACCTTTACTTCAATAAGGTGAGAGAAAAAAAATCCATTCAGGAAGGAGACCATTTCATTTCTGTGTCAATGGACTGGAATGTCTGAAACTGAATATCAAAATAAGCATATATAATCCAAATGAGGGAAAAGGAGGGAGAAGAGAACAAAGTTAATATTTTCACCCACAACTTTTGTGACATCAGTTTGATCCTTTTCCACCAGGTGCCATTCCAAAATCTTTCTTCACTTTCACTAGTTTTTGTATTTCACTGCAGGATCAAAAAAAAAAAAAAAAACCACCAAAATTTCACAGAGAAATTTCATCTTCTGTTCTGTTCATAGAGAATTTGTGCCAAAATTTGTGATTTCATATAATTTAAAGTGAATTTTGTTACTTGCCTTAAGATCTATTTTCCTGGTGACCTACACTGCTATTTCTGGGTGATCTTCAGAAAATGAAAAAAATGAGTGATTTCAGTCATATTTTCTAAATTAGAGTTCATTAGAGTAATACATACATATTGTATAAAACAACTCCTAGACTGCTCGTATTTTACTACCAATACTCCTAAATGAGAGCACACAGCTCTCATGTCCTTATTACACAGGAAGTCATATAGGTCATTATTTCTCCAAAGATGAATACACAAATCCCATAAAGGGGCAGTGAGAAACAGAAGAGCCCTTGACACCGTACGAGCACTGCTCAGCAACAGCTAAAACATTGGTGCATTGTCAACACTGCTCTGGTCACAAATTCAACAGAGGAAAGTGAGGACATGGGCAATACTCAGCAGGCATTTTAAAGAGTTTGATATTGTCTAGTAGCTGATTATATGATGGGGCTTCCTCAGCATATGTCACCTTTTCATCCTTCTCCTCTGATCATAGTCCAAAATTTTCACCTTCAGACCGGTTCTTGATGACTTCCAAGACCCCTGGGCTATTGAGATTTCCTATTCAAGCTTGCGGTGTGATCAGCACAACCCGCTTACCCCACTACCATCAGTGGCATGATGTGGGGAAGGGACTTCCCCTTTGAACATCCAGCCCAGCACTGGTATCTGGGGTGCCAGAAGCAGCTGTGCTTCAGTGCCAATCACTTCTGAAGCAGCTTGAACCCTTCATAAGCTGCCAGGATCTCTTTTTCATTTGGAGTGTAACAGGCCTTGGATCCTTTGTATCACCAAATTCAGAATCTCAGGGCCATCCTCAGGTATCTCTGGGTACTTTTTGCCAGAGGCTCCAGGAAGGCCCATTCTCACTGGCTGCAAGTAGAGCATATTTTTCACACCTTGTCATAACTTGGCTGGTCCAAGCACTACTCTATGAACAATCTCCCATTTAATTTGTTCAAACGCTTGCTGTTCGGGACCCCACTTACAATCATTTTTCTTCCAGGCCACTTGATAGAGAGGGCTTACAATATGGCTGTAACCTGGAATATGCATCCTCCAAAACCCCACAGTGCCTAGGAAAGCCTGTGTTTCCTTCTTGCTGGTTGGTGGGCACATCAATGGATTGCAAGTGTTGTGGAGCCTCACCCTGTTCCAGTGCAGTCTGGATCAGTCCATGGCAAACAGCAGGGTTGTGTTTCCACCCCTAGGACAGTCCATTCCAGGTGTGCTGCCTACCAATCCAGATAAAACAAACTGTGGCCTGCACTCTGCTGCTCAGAGAATGGAGAAAAACACATTAGCATTTGACCATGGTGTGCTCTGTACAAACATTCGCCACAGTACTTTTCTTTCACCTCTTTTATCACTCTATCAGGGCACTTTCATTGTTCAGGGGTGAACTTCCAAACCACTGGAGCAGAATAATCCTTCAAAAACTGGCTCAATTTCTCCAATCTTCCATGCCACTCATGGTTATCCAACCTCAGGGTAGATCTCTGAATAACCTCCTGAGAAATCTCTGTCTTGACTCTGAACCTAGCAGACTTAGCAACAAGAACATGCTTTCCTTAACATCCAAAGGGAATTCAAAATTCTCAAAAGATGTTGCAACAGGAGGAAAGGGGAGGAAAGGGGAGGAGGAAAGGGGAATAAAAAGCTGGGAAAAGCATCCTCCCCTGTTTACCCCACAGACTGGACGCTGCTATTAATGGACTCCCAAAAGCAGTGCCCCAGGTAAGGGTGTGAAAGCAACACTGAGTACACATCCCAAATTATCCTCGTTGCCCTTGAAATTATCATGTCATAAGCTGATATTTCACAGTACATCAACAAAGCAATCCTGATCCCTCTCCCTGCTCTGAAAAAGAGCACCACGATGGGCACTCAGTGCATGTATGGAAACAGATACAGGATTAGGCACCACAACCGTCTGAACAGACCAAGCAACTTTATGACCAGGGGCTCTGGATGTAATACAACAAGTGCTCAGACGAAATTTGTTTCTGATGAGCCTGGGGTTTTAATGAAGGACTCTTGTCCATCATAAAGAAGTCCATATACTGGGACCTTAACACAGAATCATAGAAAGGTTCTGGTCGGAAAGAATCTTAAAGATCATCTAGTTCCAAGACCCCTGCCACAGGCAGGGAACCTTTTATTAGACCAGGTTACTCACAGCCCCATCCAACCTGGCCTTGAACACCCCTACTGATACTCTGATCTTGTTGTCAAGTCACCTCAACAACTGGATATAGGCAGTTTCCAGAAGAAATATAAAATTACCTCTGAGCCATAGGTACAGAATTTAATTCATGGAGAAAAAGACACTGAATTATTTTCCTGTAACACTTTTTGCGTGTGTAAACCATAACACAATATTCAGCTGTATTCACTCAGGTATTCTAAGCTTACTGTCCCCATTATAACATTATCACTTAATTATAACATGTTTCATCTCAGGCTACATATGAACAGGTTTGCTAAAAACTTGCACTACTGGGGATTAGCCCTACAGAGAAGAAAAAGATATTGTGCAGATATGTGACAGAAGTTTGATTGTCAAAGGATTCAAGTTGTGTCTTCTGCTCTCTGCCTCAGCTGAAAGGCCAATTTTCTCAATGGCCTGACCCCTTTCTAAGATTCATCGTCACTGTCTGGTATTTTGTAATCCATTTGTGTTATTTTTATAACTGAATTCCCTAGTTAAGGCTCTGACTCTTCAAGAACAAAATCTCAACATATACACCAGGAAATGAGTACTTATTCAGTTCCTACTTACAGAAGCAGACAAGGAGGTTCCATGCTAATATCTCAGCACTCCTTTTGGCTTTAAAAGGAACAGTTAAATTCTCAGTGTTCAACCCTAAAAAAATCTAGCTTCCAGATCTTGTGATCCTACCTGAATCTATCACCGATAAGCAGCATTACTGATATTATAATTCCTTTTATTTAAATATTTCTTACTTCATTAAACATCCTTAAGAATCAATAAATACTTTGAGAGATAAAATAAACCAACTGTTACATGATAAATGAAGCGGGTTCTTATAAATATGATAAAAGTTTAAAAGCCATAAAGGGTTCTCTACAGGTGCTAATTTTACTACTTGAATGAAATTAATAAGACTCTCCATAAAACAGCAGGAGATCCTTAGATTACATGAGTAATCAGCAAGAAAATTTATTGTGGATTCATGAAGCACTAAGTGTTTGTGTAATGTATGCAAAAGTGGTACTTTATTCTCTGCAGTGAACAATTCTGAGTCCTTATAATAGAAAAATATTTAATAGCTTGAAAACTCTTCAGGCATAGTTTTAAAAAGTTGTTCAACTGTGATGAATTCAACTCACGACAAACTAGTAATGAAAGGTCTGCCTTATTTTAATATTCAGTCGGAGCCATTATTAAAATAACTACTTAAGGTTAAACAATTAGACAACTGAAAATCCAACCTGATGTGTAGGAATGTAAGAGATAGGAGAGTGAGATTTGCAAATTCAGTAGTGTATTAATCTGAAAAGCTAAACTAACTTTTCACCTTGGCTGCTGTATGAATAATGTATTTATTTACATGACTACTTGTTCCTGCAAACTTCATGTTTTATAAACCATTTCAGATGAAGAATTTCCAGAAGTAGTCCCATAGAGGAAATTCTGTCTCATTTGTGCTATCAAATCCTCAGTAAATTATGCCCTCCAAGGAAGAATATAGCCAGGCTTTAACTTTTTTTTCAAAAATCTTTTATTACAATGAACCATGGAATCATGAGTTTGTGTTCAATACTTTACATTTAATATTTATTGATTGCTGCAATTAATTGCTTTTGGTTTGTAGCTTTGGGCTTAATTAAGTGGACTAAAAGTGTCGATACACTGCGGCTGTTCAACTGACTGACAAATGAAACTAAATAATGCTTTACCATGACTAGTTATTAATGTTCTATCAATGAGACAAGCAAGGGGAATGCATGGGTCAGGGAAGTAGCAATAATAATAAAATACAGAGCCTTTAATGTTTAGATTAGCTGCTCAGCACAAATTAACAGTAGCTAAAATTACTGTAATCTAAGAACCCCAATTCATTCATGTTGTATTATGTGTGATGTGAAATGAGATTACTGATAAAAGTACAGTGCTTAAAGACAGCTCTTGTCCTGAACAGAGGTAAGCAAACTCTGCCCAGCATTGGAACTGATAGAAAGGCACATGGCTGTGTCACTACAGTGCTAAAACAAAGTAAACACATCCTGCAGACAAGGCCACAATACTGGCTGGAGTGTGAGAATGTGTTCCCCATGGCTTTTGAACTGAATCCGTGTCATATTCCACAGGCCTATAGTTTGGGCAATGGCAACATACAGTGCGCATACATCCACTGACAGTTCAGGAAAGGGTCTTTGCATCAACTAATTTGGGGACTGATCTACACTGTGACCTCTGTAACTGTTCACCCCTTTACAGGACTCTAACCCAATAATCTAAATAGGCTCATTTCTGCACTTGTCAAGTAGAAAATATAAAAAATGGGAAAACATGTATTTTTAGAGCTTTGGCACTTCTCAGGGATATTATATTAAAGCTTATGCAAAGAAAGATGCTATGTTTGTTGAGGTCAACTGGTACATCTTCTTTGATAGCAACATAGCTTTGGAGAAGTGAGAAAACCTGGTCCAGAATATGACTTAAAATCCAGTTTCCCTGCTTAAAATACAAGTTGCACGTTAACAGATGTTATCAATTCTAACTTAGTAACTTCTTGTATCCTTTATATGCAGATTCTTCTAGTCATCATTTAAAAGTCTGGACACATATGGTCTCTAAGATCTAATTGGTTAACTTACCCTAAACCACAGATGTTCACAAACTGTGCATCATTAACTAAAAGGCTTAAAGTGAAACTTGTCAGTATTGCAGGTTATCCATGAAGTTCCTGCCAATCGTTTTGGGCATCAATGTGCTACTAGACCATCTTTTCCCAGGCTTTCAAGGTTTTCCCTTTCCTACGTGCAAGGCAGTTTGCCATTTATCAGTTTCCTTTCAAACTTCCATGCCTCTGCCCTTATCAAAAGACAGTATTCAGCTACAAATGTTCCTAAGACACTTAATTTTGAAAAAGCTGATGGACTTGGCTCTCAAAGTATGACAATTTCACACAATCATAGAATATGCTGAGTTGGAAGGAACCCACATGGACCATTGAGTGCAACTCCTGCCCTGCACAGGACACCCCAGCATTCCCACCAGGTGCCTGAAAATGTTGACCAAACACTTCTTGAGCTCTGTCAGGCTTGGTGCTGTGACCACTTCCCAGGGGAGCCTGTTCCTGTAGCCAAACACCCACTGTGTAAAAAACCTTTTTCTGATATCCAATGTAACCCTCCCCTGACACAACTTTGGGCCATTCCCTTGGGTGCTGTCCCTGTCACCACAGAGAAGAGATCAGTGCCTGCCCCAGCAGTTTCCTTCATGAGGAAGTTGTAAGGGCAATGATGTCTCCCCTCAGTCTCTTCCAGGCTGAACAGACACAGTGACCTCAGCCACTCCTCATACAGCTTCCCCTCAAGGCCCTTGCTCTGAACTTTTTGGATCTTTTTTACCAAGGATTAGTGTTTTCATGACTCTTCCTTCCAAACACCTTACCACGCTTTTATAATTACTTCAACGTTTATTCCCCTCCCTCTACACACCAACACCCATGCATATACCTATCTGGTATTTATACATCTATAGGTTTGCTGGGTCTTATCTGACGCAGATCTCCTCTAGTGCCTTTGGCCATTTTCTCCCTGACTGGGGCAACTCAGTCTCACCAACACTTCAGTTTAATATTTAAGGACAAATAATAATCTTTTGTTCTGGGCAAATAAAAGCATCTTCAATAATAAACCACCATGCTTGCATTATATAACGTATAAAAATGGGTTACACAGAAAGAGAAGATTTAATAATTTGTAAAATATTTGTATTTTGGAGGAATATTTATGTTTTTCATATTCTCCAAAATACAAATACAAGACATGAATCATGCCCTTTAACATATTTCTCTGAGTGTTCTGAGATTAGATCAGATGGAACATTTCATCAGAATCCTTGAAATCATGCAAACAAACATGAGCATCTGCATTTTAAATATTAACTGCTAAAGCACCATGAAAACTTCAGTGCTGGCAGACTTGCTCTGATTCCTCTGGCAAAGAATGGGCTCATATTCTTTACCTTAAAAGCATTCTGCACAAGAGATGAATGTGAAATTTAGCTTTCATAGCTGACACACATATAGCAAAAAGCCTTACCATCATTAAATTTAATCCTGATAAAGAACACAGTAATTCCTATGATACATTATTTATATATGATTTAAAGAGACTGTTCACTAGACCCAAATTCGAATAATTATATCCACCTTTCATCTTTGAATCCTATCAATGTTATTTCAGCATCTGCTCTCTGTAAATTCTAGCCAGCTTGAACATCTATGGATCTAGGATTCAAGATACAGTATCCTGTATCTACTAGTTTTTTTCTGCAGAAGTGACTTTACCTATAAACATACACAGAAACTTTTCATCCTGATAGGCTTGTTCCACCCTTTAGTAGCCGCTTGCTCTGTGACCAATCTTTATAATTTAACTTCTTTGGTCACTTCTTTATTTAGGGAAGGAAGGAAGGAAGGAAGGAAGGAAGGAAGGAAGGAAGGAAGGAAGGAAGGAAGGAAGGAAGGAAGGAAGGAAGGAAGGAAGGAAGGAAGGAAAGACATAGACTGTTGCATAATAAATAATCCCATTTAATCACAAAGTCCAAAATATTTATGTAAAAGACGTGGCCAGCTCTCTGCTTTTTTCTGCTTTGTAGACTATTCTCAAGTTTTCAGCAATGTCTACACTGGGCAATGTAGAACAGGCAAGGATCCCTGTGTTTGGGTTCAGTCAGACTAGTAAATCTGGAAATGATATGCATACAGTGCTCTGCCCAAAGAGCTCACTCTGAAAAATGCCTGGGATGATGAAAAAAAGGAGACTGCCAAATGGTATGTGCAGTGCCTCTGAGGAAGATAAAGACTTTAAAAGCAACAATAACCACAAAAGTATGCAGACAAAATGTGGATAGTCACATAAAGCAAGATCTGGAACAGAATTTGTAGCTTGGCAGAGTTGCAACTTCAGTTTCTTCCTTTCTACATATAACAATGTATTCTTTTTATCATATATCATTGCCTACACTTGTCTAAATGATGTGGTCAAATTAAAAACAGCACAAGCCCTAAAGAAAAGAAAACAGGCCTAAGGACTGAGGATTTTATAAGCAGCCCAATATTCCAGTCTACAAAATCCCCAAGGCCAGCTTGAAAATCTCAACCTAAATGTTTAGCCGAGTTACTATCTGCTTTTCTTTCAAACTGCAAATCCCAGTTGTTCTCACAATTTCCTACTGTGCACCATGCTTATCCATGAAACATAAGCTGTGGTTAGGACGAAACCTTTGCCCTGCATTTTCTCCATGGATGCAAACTATCTGTCAATACACTATAGCACTGCTACCATTCCCCTCACATTGCATTTACCAACACCTGCACTTTAGGAGGCTTCAGAAACCATCTTTCCTAAGGATTTTCAGCAATGTAAAAAGAGTTTTTGGTCGATTTCAAGTTTTTAATATGATGCAAAAGAATGTGAGGTGGTTGCAAATACAAAGCGCTGTGGAAAGGAAGCAGGCATTCTAGATAAAAGTACTTAAGATTAATTTAACATGCACAGGATTTCCCAATTAAAACTTTCACATTAGCACTGCATTTTAAACAGTTAATCTCCTAACGAGACATCCCCAGCAATAAGAAGTGAATTGCAGGACTGAATAAGGCCCTGAGGCCTGCATCTGGAAAAGGCTGTGCTTTGTAAATGTTGGATTTATGCTGCTGTCACAAATTCTGCAAGGAAAGAGCTGCACTGCCACCTACTGCCAAGATGTCTTTTCCCCACCAGAAACCGCCACTAAAAGTGAGAAACCTTCTGTGCTTCTGCACAAAAGGCTAACCAAAGAAAGTTATGCAACTCTTCACATACACAAATTTTAGGCTATTTTTTAACCCTAGTAGCTAGAAAGGCAGATTGTTTTTCTGTTCCTTTTCTTCATAATATGTATGGTAAAACCCTAAGAATGCTGTGCTAGACAGTGTGGGACAGTCTATGCAAAAGTCTGGTTTTCCCTCTCTTATTCCCAGATCTCTACTGTCATGCCTTTGAATCCTGGCTGACCTGCAGTGATCTCAGCTAATGATACCCCTACTGACTCACCCAAAAGAGTTACACTGAGGCTGGTTTCTTTCCTTCTCTTGAGGACCAAAGACAATACCTCTGTGATGTGCCCGCTCTCCAAGAGTCTAGATGTGAAGGAGTCTTGCACAGCATCTCACAGCACCACTGTGGCGACACTGCCTTAATTGAAAATGAAGTTTTACTGTAGTTTCCTTTTGGGGTCTTTTTTGACAGCTAAATTGCAAATCAATTAACATTTTGAGAAGAGCTACTCTCTTTCCTAGTAGACATAGTCACTAACAATTGCTCATGAAATAAATTTTTAGAAGTAGCAGAAAAAAAAGGAAATTAATATTTCAGAATGCAATGAAAGATGCTTAACAAATAGTGAAGTAGGGAAGAGAGAATATCAGGATTAATGAACATCAGCTGTGCTCTCTATAAATTCTAGCCAACTTGAACAACCATGGATCTAGGATTCAAGATACAGTATCCTATAACTACATGTTTTTTCTGCTCTGTACAATTTCTTTAATTGTATACTCAAATAACATTACAGGCGTACAGGTGAGAGAATCTCCGTCCTTGTGTTTATAGTTGTTTGGTAACATTAAAGCACAGATCGACTCGAGCTGCTGCTAGGAAAATCACAGCATTACATATCATCTGCAAGCACCCTGGAGGGAAAAATACCTTCAATTCACTGTGTCAGTGGTGTCTCAGACTGAAGTTATATGCACACACTCAAGAAATATGTGCCCTTCCTACATTACCATCAAAATAAGTAAAAAACAAGCAAGACAGCTTAATTGCTTTTTTTAAGACAAGGCTTTTTTTTCTTTTAGACAGGAGCTCCTACAAGTACAGATGTGGTGAGATTCACTTGTTTAATATCTGGGGAATAAAACTCCAGACATCCTGACACTATCTCCTCCTCTGCCTTCAGGCTTAGCAATACTTCACATTTCAAGTACAAATTCAACTACAAAATTTGTGTGTCTCCATTCTGTATCTTTTTAGGGACATAATATCTCACAGCACCAAAGGATTTCTATGTTTAGGGCCTAGAAGAGAGCTCTTTCTTTTTAAAAGCATGAATACAGCACAATAATCCTTGAGAAAGCATAAATTTTCACATATTTGCACTTGAAAAGTGTCCTTTCACTTTTCATTTATCAAGGGAGTAGTACTGAAGAATTAAATATGTTAGAAATTATATTTTATCTGTTGCCCTGAAATTAAAATCTTGTATTTATCTGTTCATCCTATTACATGCTTTAGAGTTTTTACTGCACATACATTCAGAATTTTTGTCTCCACTAGAGAACAGTGGCAAGAGGTAACAAAAAACAGACAAATTTTTGTTCTGTCTTTATAGAAATGTTACCTTTTCCTCCCACTGGTAATGCTTAAAACATCTTCCTTCCAGCAACAAGTCCACATGATAAGTTTTAGATGGCATACTATATATTGTTAACAAAAGAAAGTTGTACTTTATCTATTCCTTCTGTCCACTGTGTTTAAATGCATCTAATGGAATAGTTTCCATCAGGAATAACAGACTTTTAAGCCATCTCTACAAAAGCCCTTCAGCCAGCCAAGTCAGTCTAACTAATTACATATTTTCATCTTGTGTTTTTACACAAAATCATAAGACAAGACAAATACATAGCAAGAAAAGTCCAGAAACAACTTTAGGAAGACTAATCTGCCCCTCTACACTTTCAGCATGTTGTCTTGGGTTTCATCCCTAGTTGGCTACACCATCAAATACTTGGACAAAGTCATTTGTCACTTCTACCTAGGTTAGCAAGATGTGTCCATGAAACACTTCTGTGCAGAAGAGTAAAGGCCTAATGTCCTATAACACAAGAAGTATCTAGGCAGTGCTTAATCCAGAAGCATTTTGCAAATGCAAAGCCAAAAATATTGAATTCCTTTCTGTATTCAATTTCATAGAACTAGAGGTTTTTTTAATTCTGCTGTTTTCTATTTTCTTTCCCCCAAACTGACTCTCCTAGTATCTTTTGTCTTTACACAAAGAAACATCCAACAGTATTTGAGCTGAACCTTCAATATTCAGCTGTATCCATGGTAGGAAAAACAGGCTATCCATTTTCAAAAGAAACTACAGTAAATATGAGAATCAATGAAGAACTGAAGACAAAAATCTATAGGAAAATTATGAAGATGGTTTTGGCAGGCATCTAATTTCTAACAAGCTATACATATTCTTTTTCATTATTATTGTTTGCGAAGAACCAATCCTGCAATGCATTCCCTTTGGTAAGTTACCCATTTCCGTACTGGAAAGGCAGAGACAAAAGGCCAGAACCTCAGATCCTGTAAATTATGCGGCTTCCTGGCCCATAATAACACTGTTCTAATAGGAAGCATGATTAAGGAAAATCCTGATGTACTACAGTGCAAACCCAGGATTTCTACTGTTTGCAGAGAACTTGAGAATTCACTTAATAGGAAGCTTCATTAACACACGGCAGATATGTTGTTACACAGGCTGACAGAACAAACCTCTGGCTCTCACGTAGAGAACAAACCTTTCAGAGCCCCAGTACCACTTTCTGACAGAGACTGAGTGCCCAGCTTCCTGCTGATGAATGACAGGATGTCCAAATGACAACATGGCAACTTCACTGAGCAAAATAAAGATACAGCCCTCCGAGTGACAGAGGTTAACCACATACAGAGACATGTCCAGGCTAACAAGAATGCCACATAACAAAGCCTTTAGATGTAATTTTTCTCAGCTTTGGTTCACTATTAATAACCTGATCCCTACTACAATAGTCAACACCATTGTTAACTGTTGTGACTGAATATGCTGGCTGGCCAGCACAGCTCTTTCATTTTTCACTGCTCACAAACTGCATTACCAATACTCTCAGGCAAGAGTTAATGAAATGTCTGCAAGAGCTGCATACATAGTTAGATCTCTTCTAACTAACAATTTAAAGTTCTCTTTTATAAATCTTAGTGGCAAGCCCAGGTCATTTTAAGGTAAATCTTCTCAGAAAAAGTAGAATATCCAGCAAAAATATAGAAAGAAATGAGACCTTTTATACGGCATTTCTGTTTACTTTGAGATTCAGGTTGGCGTAGGCTCTAACAGATCCTCCAGTTCTGCCCACCACAAAGGCAATTATCCCACCTGCAGCTTAGTCCTTGGATAGAAGAATGATTGCAGCAGGATTTCTTACTCAGGAGCTGATATTTCTTGAGAAATTTAACCTTAATGTTCCTCGTTATTTAGGCTTCAGCTGAATAAGTAAATTAAATAGCCAAAATTCTTAGAAACTAGTGGTAGATTTATTACAGAGTAGTGTCCCTCATTTTCTACTAGATGCTTTATTTTGCACATTCATATTTTTGTTAAGGATCCTCAGGGAAAAAAAGAATTTAAAAAAATATACGTTCAACTTTCATTATCAGCTTAAAAATGCAGTTCTGCATCCTAAAGGCTTTACAAACAGGTTTCTTTGGTTTTTATTCTCTGTGATGGTTAGGAAAGAAATAAACACATTCAAGAGCTATAAAATATTCCTGATATACAATCTATTTTGAAAAGGAAGAACACAGCTCAATCCTAGACATAAAAATAGTTTTGCTAAAGTAGTGTCTTTAAGTAAAAGTGGTTAAGCTTAAACCACCAGAGTTTAAGGAAAAACACTTTTCTTTGATTTTTTTTTTTTTCACTCTATTATGCACAGGGAGTTGCAATGAATTGTTCTTGGCATTAAAGAGAAGATGATCAGTAAAATGTTCTGCAAGTCTTCCAGATGCTGGCAATAACAGCACAAAGCAATAAATACACTGTACATATTGATATGGCTTTTGTGAATAGCCGTAAAGAGTGGAGCATACTTGAGGAGGTCTCTGCTCCACGGTTCTTCCAACCACAAAGAAAGCAGAGTTTGAGATGAAGAAACAGAAATTCAAATGGTAATCCTGCAACTCAGAGAGACAGGATACTGTTGAGCTGAGTGATACCGAGGAGGTGAGACAAAGTTTAACTGGTATTACTTACCCACATGCAATGATTTTATGTACTGATTGTGCCTTCAAAGTAGCTGTGCCTGGCTTTCAAAGGTGGTTCTTACACCGTCACTTATGAAGCACTTCTGCTGAAAGTGAATGACGTTCAGAGATTTTAATTCTCAACTACAAGAAAGAACAAGTTAGATTTACTTTAACCCTCATTATTGTATATGATCAACTGTACTGTATTTAAACTGAACTTATTTTAAGATTTACAACTATATTTATGTATAACAAAGTTTATGTGCCTCTTGGATAAGCATTGGTGCACAGTGTGCTGGTTGGACGCAGGACACTCATTTGTTTCCACATTAAACAATTCGATATCAAGTGAGCCTCTTCATTTCTGAGTTGCTTTCTCCCACAGCTCGATAAGGCTGCAGTGACAATCAGGCTGGAATTCTGCTTTGCAATTGATGACACAGGTCTCCATAGCTTTGGCAGAATGCTTCACCAAGCATTTTCCCCAAGAAGGAAAGCTATGACTCTCTTTACTTGGCAGTTGAATTATTAAGCTCCTGGTTTAAAAATTTTCAGTCAAGTGAAATTTATGAACAATGAAAACTGAAAGAGTATTCAGGTTAAAAGAAAAATAAACTAAAAACCTACAGCGTTTAAACAAGAAAAAGGGATTCAGAAGCTCTGAAGAGATTTCTCACCAGCTAAAATACAACTAAACATTCCCCAACAAAACAAGGTTAAATAAGTTGAGAGCCCTCCTCCTCATGCTTGAGAAACCTGCATGTTAATGTGGTTTCTCTTTAATGAACCAGCCTAGGATGACCCATCTTTAATCTAAAGTATATGAATGCAAGCCCCTTTACCCTAGGAACCTTTTGTGGAGTACAGGCATGAGTACCTTTTGGAAAAGAGATTCCACAGCCAGGACTGACAGAATAACTGAGAACGTAGGCAAAGTTCTTCATGTCTCGTTCCTCCATCTCAAAAATATTCTATTATTCTTGAAGGAATAAAGTTAATATCAAGAAAATTTGTCAGAATTTCTTCTAGACAGTTCAGTCACTTTTTTTTTGATTTTAAGGCCCAAAAGATCACTCTTTTCTGCTGTGCCACATGGATGAATGAAGATTAAAGATGCCAAGCCACATTTTTGGATTACCCAAAGCACACGCTTTTCAAAGTGCTGTGTTCTGTCTCTAATACACAACAGGAAATTAAAGCAGAAATACACACCAAAAATAAGACAGTATTAAGAAATTTACTGTCAAGACAAAAACACTTGAAATGTGAACCTGTCATTTTATGCCTGACAATAGCAAAATGAGAGCTCAAGGTGAAGGGAAAAACACTATATTGACAAAAATATCTTTGCTTCATCTCTTGTATTAAAATGCTTTTCAAGTTTTACTGAACTAAAATAAATTGAGAAAACAGCACATTATTTCAATAGCATCAAACATCTGAGAAGCTGCTGCAGTGGCCAGAGGGAACCTAAAGTACTCTTATTTCAGAAGGCAGAGCAGCAGCCAGAAGGACTCAGTGGTACTAGGGCAGAAGGGAACAACACAGAACACATAGGAAGATCTGTGTCTAGAGAGCCTGAGTAGAAATAAAACTTCTTGGTCTTCTGGCAGGAATTCCTGTAACAGGTAGCTAGGGTATGACATAGCTCTCTGATGGGCTGAATCCCCATCCCACAGCTCTTGAAGGACCAGGCACTCTACCCTGGCCTTTGAACGTCACTTCTTTCATTAAACTCATGGTTTTCAGAATCTTCATATACACAACATTTTTAGCATCTCCTTGCAGTTCACAGGTTATACTTTAGAGTCGTGCATGTATGTCCAGGTCAGCAGCTGTTACAAGCAAGAAAACATATTCTGTGCAGTGGAGTGTTTGTGCTCCAGTAAGACAAACAGCCAGGCTCTGCATTAAATCATCCAGGTGTCCATCACTCTAAAATATGAGCACAGTTTCTAAGTTATTGTATAGAAAAACTGTTAAGCATAATTAAATATAATTTCAGTCTCATCAGATCCTCATATAATTCTCTTTATGATTAGCTTTAGACGTCTAAAAACATTAGATTAAGCACAAATAGTGAAAAGGCATTAATTACCTCCATTTTTTCATTTTATGAAGCTCTACAGTGCAGCATTTTGCAGAAACAAGATACAATGAAGGATGTTGAAGTGCATGAATTGGTGTATTAAAGATATTCCCTTTGCTACCAACACACTTTTAACCAAAACTAAACTAAAAGTGGCTATCAGGAAAAAACTCTCACATTGTAATAAGCCCTCATTTAAATTTCTGTTATTTTCCTTCTTCCCTTGTATACATTTATTTGGTCACTTATCAAATTCATGGAAGCAGAAGCATTTTAGGGTAAGTACAATAGACTTAAGTGCTGAGAAAATCTTAAAAGAAAATCTGTCACAAATCTGTAGCTTCAAAAAGGTTGGTTAATAATCTGGACAAGTGAGTACTATGGTAAGTGTTATGTTATATTTCTTAATTAATCATATTCTATATGAATTCGTTATTACTGTTGTAATCCTGTATCATATACCAGAATGAGCACTGTGGCTCTGAAGCCTGTCTGAGACCTCCTTTGCATCAACAGGGTTAGTGGGAAGTAGCTGACCAGCTGAAATTGATACCTTGTCCCACTCTATTATACACAGGGTAAATGGTTTTCATATTCTGATCTTTTGGAAGGGGCAAAATCTTTTCTCACAATACTGTTTGCACACAGCAATGTGAGGAAAGAAAGCCATGGTGCTTCATTGAACATAATTAATGCACATTTAATATGGAAGTTACTATGCAGTGACAATCAATTACTAAAAACACATTCATTTCTGTCCCTTTCCACATGTTAATTAAATAACATCCTTCTGGAATCTGTGTTTCTATTAATGCTTCTCAGTTTGGAAATCAGAACCGTTCTTGGGAGCACATTGATGTCTGTAATGGTTTTCAGATGGTCGTTTCCTGAAAGGTGGGAGGGGACAGATGCTATTGCAGAGAGCTTTTCTGTTGTCTCTTAACTTATTCACTTGCATGCATTTATGTGTCCTGAATCATCACGTACTGGCATTACAATTATGAAGAACTAAGATTCCACTGTTTATAGGCTCCCATTAATTAGTTCCCTTGTTTCTATGATTTTCTTGTTAACTTTGCAGAAGGCTCTAAAATACTACAGTCTTATTAGGCAATGTTAAAAGTGTACGTAGAAGCCATCCCTTAACATAATATCACAAATTAAATCAGCAGCACCACTAAGCATTTGCAAATATGCATTCAGTTACAGATGCATCATGATGCATTTCTGACTTATTTCAGTCATTTTCCATAAACATTCAAATGAACACATTTATTTTGACACAAATATGCATTGAAAAATAGAAAAAGTGGTGTGAGTGGTGTTATGGCCATGCAGCTGCGTAAGTCCTTATAGACATCTTTGTGTGTAGTTTGAAAGCTTTTTGTAGGATTATGGTTCATCAGAATACAGTACAGAAAAAAAAATTAAATGCAATTTGCTATTCAATATATTACTGAAATTCAAACAGTCCAGAGACAATTGATTTGTATTAAAGGCAAAAAAATCAAAAAAGCATAGGTTGAAAGTGGAAGTAGAGAGGTGCTTTATGACTCAAATTCAGTTGTAGTGGAAACTTTAGATAGGCAAACTATAATTTGCTAAGTCAATTTGCACTGTAATCAGGATACTAGGGTATAGAATCTAATAATAATTTCAAGCATTTTTTTTCAATAATGCCTGGTTTTATTTAATCTACAAGCTTGTCGTTTTATGCCATACTATCTTCGCATTTCAGATATGGCCATTCTATTTAAAATAGCCTAACAAATATATTTATAGAAGTTACAGACGAGTATTAGCTGTTACCATTTCTTTAAAATGTGTATACTTATTTGTAGGCTGACAAATTTAAAATTAACACGACATGCATTTCCCATCAAAACGATTTACAACAATTTTATGAGTTGTTTAGATTAATTAATCCTGTAAATCTTTCATTGATTGTGTAGTAAATGTGTGCTGCATAATGGGTGCATTTAATTTAACTCCATTTTGCTCTATTTTTCCAAACTGATCTAGTATCACCTAACATGAAGCTGATAATATTTTTGTCCAGTAATTACTACCAAATGAAAATCAAATAAGATGCAAGCTTAGACCTTTGTGCAGCAAAATATGTCAACATCCCTTTGAATTTAAGCATTGAGTCTTTTTATTGTGTTAAAATCATTATGGATGTTCACATGATTAAATCTAAGCAGGCCACCAAGTAGTAAACTGGATCTGGGCCCAAATATTTAAAGGAAAAATCAATCCTTTGAAAGCCACCAAGAAATCCAAGTAGAGAAAGCTAGTGTTCTCACTTACCAAGATTTAGGAGAACAGTCAAAAATGATTAACTGGAATCAATTTGCACATATTGTATGCACTGTATTTAGATCACACAAATTACTTCATATTAGCAAATCAATACTTCCATTCATTGCAAGCTCCAAGACTGATTATCCCTTGCAACTCTGAAAAGACCGTAGAGCATTTTTATCCATTAATAATTCATATAATGATAAAGGCATTCTCTAGGCATACAAACTAAAATAGATACTTATAAATATACCTTTGATTATTATAAAAGCTAAACTAAAGAGCATTCAGGAACTTGTTTTGCAAACAGCCAAAGAAAAATTGCAGTATTGTATTTACAGATTCCTATTCTGCTACTGAACTATTCAGTATTTTCCCTCATAGCAATCCCATCCCATTGTAAGCAGTGACTATTATAAATACAGTAGGTGAGTAAAATTTCCTTATTGGAAATGACCACCTGAGCTACATAAAAAAAAAATTTAAAACCCCAAAACTACCTGGTTTTTAGGCAAGTTATCCAGCTGGAATAAGATAGCAACAATTCCTGACATAAAAGTACATCCAAATGGGTCAGGTAATATAATGGCCGGTTGGCTGGAATGAAAATTGGAAAACACAGGTTTTAAATAGAATGCTCTCAGTGAAAATATGGCCCTCAGTACTAATACAGGTAGGTGCAAACTTATTCTGTTTGCTGGCAGAATTGTTCTCAGCTGAAAACTGTGAGATTGCATTACCAGAGAGCTGAGCTAACAAACCCTCCGAGAGCTAAAGCAAATGCCTGCAGGTTCAGGTCTCTGCCTGTGTGGCTATCCAGCTTCCAGCACAGACCCCTCTCATCTCTCACCTCCTGAGTGAATAGGCCAAGTCACTTCATCTTTTTGTTTCCCCTCCCACTTCCCTATCTTTCCCACTCAGAGTAAAAGCTCTGCAGAGCAATGCAGGCATGATTTCAGCTGGGACTTCTAGATGCTTCTGTAATATGAACACCAGCAATAAATCGGGAGAGGATAATAGAAGTGTCAAGCGAGTCCTAAGTGCAGCAGCAGAGCTGTAATGTACTGTACGACACCCTACATCTAACACCATTCTTCAAGGTCTTTGCACAGCATGGTTTATTCCACCACAATAATAAATGTATCCATGATGCATCTCCAAGTATTACACAGCGTTAAAAATGAATCACAGTAATGTTACCTTCACTTCTCTCCAACAAGAAGATAATACTTTTTTGGATGTGATACCACTCTGTATAGTTTTTGACAAACTGGAAATACTTTAGTGAAATAAGGCTGTACTGGGGGCACACGATTCATTTTGAGGCAGCATATAGAAAGACAGTGCTGAAATAAGTGTGGCAGTTCAATTCATATCTGTTTAGTTATGCTTGTTTATGTTGCTATTCCTAACAGTTCTAGATTCCAGCAGATATTTCCTTTGCAGCTCCTCCCATTCACCATGATCAATAGTTTCTAAGACATTCCTGAGATGATGCAAACTAAGCAGGAAACACCATCAAGTGTGTGTATCATTAGCACATAGAATGATTGGAGAGTAATCAAAGTGTAATTTTTAATTCTCCATTAAGCCAGTGGTGCTTTTTCAAAATTTGAGATACTGCTGTTGATTCTCTAGTTTCTCTCACAAATCAATAAACCTGGTTAATGGTAATCCTGTGAATGATGCTGTGAAGAACAAATGTGAATCAGTTTTCATACTGATTTTCTGTTCATCATACATTTTCTATTCATGTTGTTATTTTTTACTGTAGGTTTTCTCAGCCCATGCTACTCTTCATTCTATTTCAACAGTTTTGTGTGATAAAATGTTTCATGGTTTTGTAAATTTATCTAAGTATCAAATATTTTCCTAAAACCCCCAATAAGATCTGCCAGGAAGCTGTTTCAATGTTATCTACTAATTTAGCAACGTTCAAAAACCACACATTTATCAGACTCAGTGCCCTCTTCATAAATCAGTGCCAACAGACCTTGCAGTGGATGGCATGTTTTGTGTTTGACTATCCTGCAGTTTTACCAGTGTCTTCTATATCTTCCCAAGAAAATTTGGGGTGTTCCTGTAGTTCCCACTACTCTACAAAAACATCTTTCTCTTCCATACTACCGATCACGTCTCTTAATCCTCTTGGCAGAAGACCTTTTTTCTATTTCTAATAATTATTGAAGGCTAATACATGATTTTTCTGAGTGTGATTCTTTGTCAGCTTTTGATCATTCTAATTGCCTTATTATAATCTGCTCTCCTACAGTGATAAAGGCTTTTAATGTTTCATGTGCTAGGAACGGAAGGGGAGAAAACGTGAGCAAAAATCTCTTTTTGTTCCTGGAATACCACCACCTCCACAGTTCATAACTGTTAGGAGGAAGAATTCATTTTGGCCCTCTCTTGTGTCAAAGTTTCATCCTGTCAGTGGCCCCACTGTCTCTTTGTGATTTTGTTCACTTCAGCAGCAAAATGAATTGATCATTGCTGCTCATTTTGCCACTTATTTCGCAAGCTACTTTAACATCCCAGAATAATGATTTGGACTCACTTCTTTAATTTCTTTATGAACTGTACATCTCATGCCTTTTTTAAATATAGCTTCCTGTATAATAAAAAAAGCAGATCATCATTACGTTTGCCCAGGACCTGAATTTTATAATCTCAGTTTTAACATCCCTTTCTTCATTACAAGGAGACGCTTTACAAAGTGGAGATTTAAAAACATGACTGAACTTGTGTAGATTTACCCACCATTTTGACTTCTGGCCTTTGAGAAGTTAGAAATGGCTCCAAATAATACAGTCTCTACCACGCTCCAAGTTATGCTGCCTTTGAATTTCAGACTTCAGAAGCATACACTAGAAGCTTAGAACTAGAACAACAAAATTCCTCATTAAAAAACTTTCCAGATTATCTTCCAATGATTTTGTAGCCCATTTAATTCAAAAGCATATAAACTTAATCTTGTGATTTTTTAATCTCTTTTTTTTTTTTGTCAGTCAACCAAAACTGCTCATAGAAACATGCTGGCTTCAACAAATACTTTTTCCAGAAGGATTCCTCTGGTTCATAGTGGAATTAGTGCTCAAAACAAAAGACAAAGTGAAAAAAGAACAGAGAGAAACAAAACCACTTCTGTCCAGGTATAGTCCAAATCCATTCATTCCCAGGAGATTATCCTAATTTAAATTAGAGAAATAGTCAGCCAATAGTCCCGTGAATATTTATTTTTAATGACTAACTCCAACAGTAGGAGGAAGAACAAGATAACAGCACTGGCTTTACAGTACTGCAGCAGAAGTGTTCAGTACTTGGCAGGAAAGCTGGGCTCCAGCTATCCTTTTTGTTTGCAGTCTAGATCATGTTTTAGAAGGTAATTGGGACAGTTCTTCCTTTCTGACTGCTGCTGAAGTTTTACAAGTCTGAAGAAGGGACATGACTCTAGGTCTTTTGAGTCCCAAGATAGGGAAGTTATCTTTTGGATATTATCTTCCCTCAGTCACCCCTTTGTAAAGCTCCTATTTTGGAAAATTGTCCTGCTGTATAGAAGTAAATGTTTCATTTGGGCAAGAGAGAGCCAAGTGCTACATGATCTGGTGGCTACAGCGTCTTCCTAGGAAACTTGTATTCAATTATCAGTTTCAGAAAAAAGAGCAAGAAGAAATTATTTGAAACCTTTCTTCAATATTTGAGGTGGAGCAATTGTCTCAGAGAATTAGTGAGCTACTGAGTACAGTGGCATAACAAGGCTATGCTGTTCTGGGGAAAAGAAAGGTCTCCTAACAAGGTCTGCTTCCAAGACTTTTAATCTCACATCTTTTCTTGTAGAACAAAACCAGTGAACACACTTGGAAGGTTTTTTTTTTTTTAATTTTTGTAAATTTTTCTAGTCACATAATTATGCTCAGTCTAAAAATTCCAGTGCATTTTGAAATTTTGTCATAGTATTCCTATTTTCGTTCTTGTTTCATCATGTGAAAGAAACAGCTTTCTTTACATATAATTGTATAACAATGAATTATTATTATTATTATGAGCCAAAGGAAAGTAAATGCACATTGACTTTGGAAGTCTGAATACAAGCATTGCATTGTTGTCACTAAAATTATTTTGCAGGTCTATTTAATTAAATAGTACAGATCTGTATGAATACTTTTAAATCGGCCTGCAACAAATTTCTTGTGATTTAGCTTAAATCACTAAGAAATCTACTTAAGGTAAATCAATATAAGCCTTTTGTAAAGCCATTTAGGTTTATATGAGGGCTTCGGGATTGCAACTAAATTGATTAATTTAAATGTGAGTTCAGTTAAACAGATGCTGCTTTTGTATGGAGAGAAGGCATAAAGGTGTGACATAGTGTCTTGTCTGCACTGACTCCATACCAATTTTCATTGTTTATTAGATTTTCAATCTTCTCAATGTTATGGCCTTCTTCTGAAAGGGCAAAACACCAAAATTATTTCTACATTCTGTGATCTATCCCTTGGTCAAAAACAATTGCCTATTGGTAACCCCTTAACTACCTCTGGTCAAACCCCAAAATAAACTTGACTGATAATAAACTTTAATGATTAAGGTGGCAACCAAACAGCTTAGTCACCTTACCCCTTAGGATAAGGAGTAGCATATTGTTCAAAGAATGGTTTTCTTCAAGGCTACAAGTAGAACACAAACACCCTGACTATTAATAGTGGGCCTGGTGACAGCTCTGAGTACCACTGGTCACAATTAGGTGTTCTCTGGGGTGGACCAGCAGAGCTGTGATGGGATTACAAACCAGAAGCTGTTCACACTTACAGAGAATCAAACCTGTTGCATTCTGCGGGGCACAACACGACAATGAAAACATAAATGGCAGAGTCTTAAGATATTGTGGTATAATCAGAATGGTGATGGACCTCAGGTAGTACAGGCAGCCAACAGACTGTTTCATACATCTAATTTCATTTTCTTTTAGTGTTCAGTGCCCCCAAAAGCAGAGAGGAGTGTGTTATGACCTACCTACTAATTAATAGAACAATGGGGTTCTTCTGGTGCCAAAGATTCTAGATTCTAGTTATCTCTGATTTTTCTTACTGGATTGTTCTCTAGCTTGATATTTTCCCAATACAAAGGGGAATCAGTCTTTTGTAATTTTACAAGATACGAGGTATGACATTAAAAGCTTACAAAATAACAACCTCTTCAAGGAAAGCCTAGCTACTAGTGCATTTCTGGTGAGTTTCCTTCCCTCAGCTCTCATGCATATGTGGAGGGGTTTAGGATTTTCAGTGAAAGTAATACAGTATCAGAATAACTTGCAAACCGTTCTGTTTTGATTTGTCCCTTTAGAAAAGACAATGATTATGAAACCATGACCTTCAAAACCCTGAGACCTCAAATCTGTGGAACAAACTTCAACCAAAATGAACTGATTGCCTCTAGGAGCATTTGCCTGAAATTAAATGACTTTGTCATGACATATAAGCAGATTTATTGAAAGACTGCTGTGATATTTCCAGGTATGTCATCATTATCATCACATTTTTCTGTGCAACAGCATGGAATAATGCATAGGAATAAACATTCTTCTAACACTAAGTTGAATTCAGAGAATAAATATAAGGATATATTTCTAGTATGGCAGCTGTGGTTTTGTGAGAAAACTAAAATGTTCCTCTCTTACATCTTTAATAATAGATAGCCATGGAGCCAGCTATGCAGCCAGTGGGGGAAAAAAGAAAAAAAAAAAAACAGGAAGAAAGAAAGAAGAAAAAAGTATGGTAATAATTGATCCACAGCTATGCCATATATTGCACATTAACAAATACCTTCATATTTTAAGGAATATATTCTAAATAATAACTATTTATACACAACTGTAAATGTATGCAATACATTACAAAAGCCTAAAGACATGTTCTTTTGTCTGGATTGCTTACAAGCTACCAGTTATAAATATTCTAATGAGGCTTTTATACCTCTAATGTCTCTAATGTCAGTGTGGTACTGGAGTGCCTTTCTATTAATGCATTAAGCTACATGACTAGCATTTTTCTGTCTTTCTGTCCCCAGGTGGAAAATTGCACATATTTAAAAATAATTAATATTTTATTTTTTTATCTATGATGTGCACACACTTTCACCAGCAAATGCAGACAGAATAATATCTATCACATTTTACTGCATTGAATTTAAAGTACTAGACAAGCCTGTTGTATTAAAATAAGTATACTTATATGCTGAACTGGTGGAGAACAACAGCTAGAAATGTCTTGAGGAATCTATTTCATGCCCTTATCAGCACATAGTTTTCATTATCCATGTTCCAGAGTAACCACTGATGAACATTTTGGGTGGATTTTCAGACATGCACTGTATTGGCTTAACTTTGCTTCATCTGGGAGTTTTATCACATACTGTAACAGGAGCAGAGTCTGGCCACTGCTTTATGCATCTGCAAACTCCAGGCTCTGAAGAGAGTGTGAGAGCACAGCAGAGAGCCCAGAAGTCCCTGACTGGTTGCTCAGGGACCTAATTAATCTGCCCCAGTTCCATCCCAATCTGATGCAGTTCTTTGTTCGCCTCCGCACGTGTGAATGGCAAATTTCTTCCTGCTACACCAAAGGTAATCCCCAATAAAAGTCAGGTGTTTCTCACTGGCAGTTACAATTAACTTTACCACTTTCCAGTTTATGGATGAAAACTGGAACATTCTAAATGAGAAAACATTTACATTACTTCCCACTAAGTTTACACCAGAACATCTGTGAGTTACCCAAATAAATTCTATGGCTGTATTTTATTGTGCTGTTTTGAGTATTACACTCACTATTCATGATGCTATTTTCCTATTAAAATCCCTTACTCCCCCTTTCATTTCCAAGGCGTAACCATCTAGGGATTTCAAATCTCAAATGTAGAATACGTATTTTTGTCAGGTTTAATAGGAAAATTTTGATACTCAAAAAACCAGCATTTTACTAAATATGTTTATAACTTAAATTTGGATTAGATCTGTACAGCTTTTTTGACATTGCAAGGAAAGCATGGAAACACATATTTGAAAGATCAGTGCAGTTTGAAAGGTCAGTGCAGTTGTCAAAACCATGGGTCCTTCCAGTGTGCTTCCAGCATTTCCTTGGGAACTAGACTCCCAAGAACAGACTATACAACTCCGAGGCCAGGGGAATGCTATACTGTTACATAGGAAACTACTCCACTACTCAGCTAGCCTTCCTAGATTCCTATAAATGGTAAATACAAAATTTATTCCTGCTTAATTTTTTATGCAGGTATCTTCCTTTTTCTCTTTAAAAAAATAGAGGGAAAATGCTCTTTACAGCAAAGTATCCCAAACTCTGCAGCATGAAGATGTGAAGAGCTCCATTAACAAGAAGGAGTTTTTAAAAGAGTGATCTGAATTATGCAGCAGCCTGACATTCAGAGTGCCTTGCATTACTGCAGTGGCATACACAACCCCTTGCTGCACTGGAGTACACATTCTCACAGCCCCATCCCCAAAAACCCAGAAGTCATTTCAAAATGATCTTTCTAGAATCTAACTTCACTAATTTATGTTTCTACAGATTAGAATGATGTAAGTTCTGAACTGCATTTCTCCTTCACACACCAAGACCCATTCACAGCACTATATTTTTCTTTTTTAATATCAAGAAGTGTATTATTATCATTCAAATAGCCTCATTGTTACAATGCTACCACTACTAGCACATCCAGAGAACTTCTGAGCTCAGAAAGACTGATGAGGCAGATTTTCTTATTGATGTTTGTCTTCACTTCCCCTTATATCTCTACTACCATAAAGTCATCTATTGTATCATGGCTTCCTTTTTCACCCTGCTGTACTCCACACCACCCTTACAAGCATCACTGTGACTTTCCTGCTTTCCAACAGACAGCACATGTAGTTAGCAGACAATTATTTTGATGCCAACTGACCTGCTGCCTGAGCTGAGTGGTTTCTGGACTTCCCTTAGAGCATGGGGAGGACAAACATTTTTGCTCAGAGCTTTGGGCTTTCATGAAACTTGCACTTTCAAGATTCCTACCTTGGTTCCAAGCTAGACAAAGCCAAACAGCTGGTTCAAAAGCCACTGGGGAGGGATTAGCAGGCAAGCAATCAGACAGCTTTCACCTCTGCCCTCAAAAAGAGAAGAAATACCGGGATCGTTCAATGGTTCGCCAGCAAGGAAAGGCAGCAATCATGTAGCACCTTTCTAGCAGAGGAAACCAGAAGAAACTCAAAGTTATTCATAATGAGGTCAGAATTTTGTCAGACTAACGTGAGTATACTCAGAATTACCCCTGTTTCAAAGATCAGAGGTCACCCAGTCCTGTCATTTTCCCAATACTTAATAGTGCAGATACGTAATAGCAGAGAGCTAGGATAGCAAACCCCTCAGTGTTAAATTATTATCTTTCTGAGTCAGCTGTACTTGTGAGCTTTGAAATCTGTTAGGATATCTATTCTGGATTACATGGTAATCAAGAAGTGAAAGGGCACATCCAAACACAGTTTTATGGTTTATTTCTAATTTCAGAAATGGTTTTAAGTCTAAACATGTCATGTTTATGTACTCAACTGAGCCAGCTAGCCTATGAAAATAATCCCATATCTGATATCAAGGTTAGGTCTAGCACCACAACAGCGGGAATGACACAGTGGTTAAGGAGGCTGACCTAGGATGCTGGAACAGCCAAGTTCAGCTGGGGCTTTTGATTAATTTTTCTCATGTGCCTGAAGGTAAATCACTGTGGCTCAGGCATACCAGGACATTTACATGTGTAAACTCTGTTCACTCAAGAAAGCTTGAGAGACAAAGAGTACCCGCATAAAGGTACACTCCAAGTGTCATTGTCCATACAGCTTTTAAAACATTTATGCCTCCCTAAAATGTGTAGCATATTGTTTGCCTGACACAGAGGTTTTGAGAAGAAAAATAGACTCAGATAGTTTAGGTATGCAAAGTACAATGTTATTTTGGCAGAATCCACAACAAGAATAAAAGTAATGAACTCCTCAAAGGTATGCTTTAGGTTGCTTGTAGGGTACAAAGACATTCTAACTGTGTTAACATCACTGGACCTGATCCAAGTCCTGATGAATAAAAAGGACATTTTTAAGTGAAGTTAAATAAATTTGAACATGATCAAACCTTGGTTAACTGTGTATAGATCCCTACCACGCTGTTTTAACAGGGCTGTACAGATCACCTACGTACTGCCAGTGCAGCAAGACCACATCAAAAAGACCACACCCTAATATTGTTTAATCACTTCATAATCAATTTAAATATTATTTTCCCTCATATATTGACCATCCTTAATTAAAAGACAAATCTGTGCAAATACTTCAACCATACAACATCAGCAAATTAAACTGACATTTGGTAAAGGATATGTTTGAATTCCAAAGTTATTTAAATCTGGTGGCAAATTAAGAAGATATTCTAGAAACTAAAATGTCATAAAAATGTTTGAAGAACAATTCATTTGATTATACTTCAGAGAAAATATTTAATCTTGGTTCTTAGATTTTTTACTTACATGCACAAACCCAAAAACTCCAAGATAATAAAAGTAACAAGGAAAAAAACAAAAGAGATTGCTTATATGGCTACAATACAATCCTTTGGTGATAAGTTTGGTGATCAAATAGCTGAAAAACATTTTTATTATTTTGCCAATATGGCAAATATAAAAATGCAAAGATACATAAGAAAGTATAAAATCCATATTTTTGTTAATAAGAAATCTCAAAAATTCCTAATCAATAAACAATTCCTAATACAATTTTTAGACAGCTGATTATTTAAACCATATTTGGACTACAATACTTCTATTTCAAAAGATAAAGCAGATTTTTCCACCTTGGTTCTATTCCTTAGTGTATTATTTTTGAATTCTAGTGATTTTTTTCTTAATTAGACTCCAAAAGCTACAATAATTAAAATCATATGTAGAGCAGGAAGGTCCCATTTTTCATGTTATTTTACTTCTTCAGCATTATTATAAGTGCAGTCTGCCTGATGTGAGTCTAATTCTTTGCTCAATCTTAGGCTAAGTCCCACTGGAAAATTGGGATATTGTGATTATTAAAAAAAGCAGAGAAAGGAGAGACTAAAGAACTCCCTGCTAATGAGTAGGAAAGAAATGTGCCAATCAACAGTGTAGTATGCCTAAATTGAACTTCCAAACAATAAACAACAATTCTTCATTACAGAGAGAGATATTTTATATTGTTCATAGATAATAAGTGAAGAAGGAACAAAAACACTGATAAGAGAAAACATAATAATATTAAAAATAATAATAATAATAATATACAATTTGGAATTTATAATATTTGACTACTTCCCCTACAGCCTTTGACAGAACGAATATAATTCAGACATTTGGTATATTCATTAAATATTTTAAAAAATTGGTTAATAATGAAGGTCCAGTAAGATATTGCTAATTTTATTAATTTTGTGTCTACTCATCTGAGCTGATCAAAACAACAACACAATTCAGCTTCAGTGAGAAGAAAGGCTGTAGTGCAGTAGAGTGGGACCCAACAACAAGAGTATTGAACTGAGCAAAAAGATTAGCAATTGTGCAGACAAAATATTTAGAAATGACAGCTTTCCAAAGTTGTTTGGGGTACTTGGGGCTTTTTTAACCTCAAGGAGCTCTCACTTACACTGCCTGTACCCCCAGAATCTTCATTCCATGCAATTCAGAAAAAGCACAGTGATGACAAAGGAAAATGTCTTGGAAGATTGTCTACAATTCAAATTCTCTAAAGACTAGTGCTACAGCATCAGGTAAAATATTTCTGCTTGCAATATTATTGAACAGACACCATCTCATCAGCAGATCTCAATACTTTATACCAAGGAGGAAAAAATTTTAGATGGAGGAAGTAATGGCGAAAGAACAAATTGAATGCCTATAATTAACCAGTATATTCATATGGCAGAGGTAATAATAGTAAATATTATTCTAAAATTCACATTTTTGCAAAGAATTATTTCTAAATTGCCAAGAGTGAATTGGTGTTACCTGATGGAATTACCACAAGGATTGGTGGAACTTTAGACACACCTGTATTTATTACAGGACTGCAAAATATCCCTAAAGTATTTGAGAACCTGGGAAAAAAAGGGCATTTTTACCTTGCTTCACACAAATACAGACAGACTCGTTGGTGATTCAAGGAAGGTCTTTGCATCATCTGTACATTGATGGTGTTTATTCCAGGCCACTGGCAAGCCCTGGAATACTGTCTGGCCACCCCTGACTAAGACCACAAGACCTGTGACTGCCTGATGATTACTCATCACTCATTTAGCCACTCTTCATGCATACTGTATGTACTGAGATGACTTTGTACTCTTCTAGCTGCTTAATCAAAATTCTTTGCCCTCCCAAGTCCCCTTTTTCCCATAAAAAAGCCTCCCTTACTTCAACTGCTCTCTTAGACCTATCAACCCAAACTGTAATCTCATCAAAAAGGTGTCATATCAACTTTACAGTATCTGTCTTCCACAAGCCTAACAGTTATTATTACCCTTATTTCATCCTTTATAATTGAGTCCTACATCAACCATGCCATTATTTTGCCTAAGATGCATGTCAGTCTGACAGGCCTATAATTACCATTGTAACCTCTCTCACCCTTTCAAAGTATTGGCTCAACAATAGATTTCCTCTCATCTTCTGGATTTTTCCAGTGTCAGTTTTATTGAAAAGCGATGGCAGTGGTCCTCTGGGACAATTTCTCTGTAACATTTGGACATACTATAAAGAAATACTGATTTTAAGAGGTCCAAGGTTAGGCCCATTTTCATCCTCATTAATTGTTGAAACAAGGTATTTCAGCTTCAGCATCATCATATGGCTATCACCCTGTTCCTTTTCCACAGAGAACCAAGAGGAGCACTCTGGATCAGCATTAACTTTGAATTTTATGCATTAGCCTGTAGCAAGCTCCACTTCGGAAAGCCAGCAAGTTAGACAATAAGGGAGCAATAGATGGGATTGAGGAGTAAAAAGGGTTGCAAGAAGAAAACATAAGTCTTCTAAAACACAAAAAAGGCAAAGTTGTTTGCTTCCCAGGGTGAAGACTACTGATGTAGTCTACCCTAGGTATTTGAAGGGACAGATGCAATTTGGCAGATTAAGGACAAAAGTATCTAGATACAAATGAACACCTGTTCAAAATGAAACCTTGAAAATCACAAATCATTACTTAAGTAATTCTTCCCCCCTCATTTCTGATTATTAACCATGTTACAACTTCTCTGCTACTGCTGACCCCTATCTACTTCTGCTTAATCGAGATGTTCCCTGGCAGCACATTTTTGTGCCTCCTAAATCCACCCAGAAGAGATCACTGAACACACTTGAGCTGGGAAACTTGGTATCTTCACTAAGAAAAAGTGGACAGGTTAACATATAATTCAGAAACATGGTTGGTTAACCACATAACAGAAATATTTGTTGACTACCTCTGTTTTTCTTGTATTATTACACACCTTTCTGCCTTTTCCACATAGTGACAAGCCAGCACCAGGTTTACTCGGTTTTTTCACTTTAAAAAACATTTCAAAGTCCTTAATTAAATGGCCATTTCTTCTCATGTCTTTCTGCTTCCTTTACAAATGTCTTCAATTCCTAACTTCTCATTTATATTCATTTCTTCTTTGCTATCTGCTTTCTTTTCTTCCCATTTGTTTCATTATATATTACAGCTGCTTTCTCTTCCCCTATAAGCCAGGCTAGTTTTCAACTGCTGAAAAATTTTCATTAAAAAATACCAATGAACTGACCCTGAAACATTTCATTCAAGACGTCCCTAGTTTGATAAAACTTTTGTCAAAATCAGCAGAGGATTCAGGAAAAAGAGATGGGGTTCCTTGGGACTGCATCAGGGCCATGAACTCTCTCTGTGTTCCTAGCTCTGGGCAAGATGAAACAACAACAACAACAGCAACAAAGCAAACCCAAAGATTTTCTAGTTCCCAAAACAGAAAAAAAAAAAAAAAAACCAAACCAAAACCCACACACACCAAACAAACAAAACTCAAAC
Organism: Monarcha castaneiventris obscurior; assembly: GCA_026261815.1. NCBI lineage: Eukaryota > Metazoa > Chordata > Aves > Passeriformes > Monarchidae > Monarcha > Monarcha castaneiventris. The sequence goes on from JAMPIT010000040.1 coordinate 3,485,645, forward strand.
CATACCATACCACATTTTAAATTCTCAGTGCTTAAAACAGTGCTCAAAAACAAAGGAATGTATTTCTCAAATACTTTCAAAACAGAGACACCTGAATAGGGACTGCAAAATTACAAAATCACAGAAAAAAAGAGTAGGGCTTAGTACATGCTTGTCTACATTACCAGAGCTTTCTTAGTTATCCATAACTCACACAATTCCAACATTCTGTATTTTCAAATTTGTTCAGCTAACTCGTTGAATGTCTCAGGAAGTGATGGTTGTCTCTCTGGCTGAGAGGGACTGACAGGTGCTGCTCAGGCACATGTGTAATGAATGTCACAGATAACACGGAGGCCTCCTCAGAGAATGCCACTGGGAGAGACAGCCTGTCTTCTGGCAGTTTGTAAATAGCAATCCACTGGGAGCTACACGGATTTGAGTTACAAGTCACTTTACTCCTGCCTGCTCTCTGTGGGAGTCAGGAGAATAAACAAGTGCTTTTCATCATGGCACTTCCCATCCAGTGGAAGACAGTGTCTGTTCACAGCAGACCCTTTCAAGGAACAAGCTGTATTTTGCTTTATCAACGCCCCAGTCATGTAGTTAAGACTGCAGTTGTAGCCAAATAGTCATCACAGACCTAGATTTCCACAAGATGCATTTCTACCTTGTGCCTATTCTCTCCTCTTTTGAACAGCACACGTGCCATGCACAAATGGTGGATGGGATTCTGAAGGTAAAGTCCTTTAGAGATTTATTAAAATGGGCATGAATTTTACTGCCGATTTTACTGAGTTATGCCTGGACACAAGAACAGATAGTTCAACAAGAGCACTCTCACACATCGATGCAAGCAGCGTGTTTTCAAGATAAAATTTTCCTATTCAGAATAATAAGGACTTTTCACCTTTGTTTTTTTTCCTTTTGTTTCCCTTACTGCCTTTCTATCCTGAGAAGAGCAGAGCAAAGACGAGCAGCAATACCTAGAGTTTCATGCAGTGAAACATGGATAGTAGGAAAGCCTTGGAGTGCATGCAAAGTTGCTGTCTTTTGGTCTGGATGTCCCTGAGACAGCTGACAGGCATGACAGAATTGTATTCTCTAAAGATGTACCCACGAAATGGCACTGCACACGCACTTTCTGACAAATCCCTGCATACTGAGGTTGTGTGAGAGGCCAAAGCCAGCAGGTGGCACTCAGAAACACGTGCCAGAGCCTGGATGAGAGCAGGATTTTCTGCACTACACAACTATTATTTCTCAGCAGTACCTTGTCTACATAACCAGACGGACACAAACAAACATGGAAAATAAATTTGTTATGCAGAGAGTCTGATTTTTAACCCAATATCAGAGAGATGTCTATGAACTCTTAGTCTCAAGTGAAATGACTGTCAATGCCATCTCTAAAGTCACACTCACACAACCCAGCCACAAAAATCCACATACTCTTGTTCCATTTTCTTCTTTTTACTCCAGTGCGATTTGCCTGCACGAAGAGCATTTCCATGCTTGATTACATTTCTTCAGTCTCAAGAGAGGGAATAAATTTTATCAGTCTTCTGTAACAGGTATGGGATTGGAAGCTTTTTCCACTGCCTTCAGTGTTCAGCAGTGAAATATCTGAACACCTGCAGGCAATTGTACTTATTCACTGAAGATGATGATTAGTTTTCCAACATTTTTACTGCTTCCCCCTGCTTCTTCTTTCAACATGTAGCCATTTGCTCAAATTAGCATGTGTCCAAGCCCAAACCTAAAGCTTGTTCTAAAGTTTGTCTGCATTGGCAGAAATTTACCACTGCTTTATTAATGATTAAACCAAGGTTGCTTCGGTTTGCAGTAAGGCATCACCAGCCCCATCTGTCATTGAATAACAAAAAGTCAGTGCTGCCTGTCATTCCTAGAAAGACACTGAATCAGGCTGCCACTTTGAGCACAGCTCTCATTATTTATTCTCTTTCTTCTACACAGCCTGCTATCAAAATAGACTTTCTTTCATATTTCACCTTATTTTTTTAGATTTTAAAATTCGACATTTACAGGTTGGGGGTTTTTTTCTCCTCTTATTAAACTTTCTGTGCGAAGAAAAATGCAAACCTAAAAAATTTGCAAGGTTGTATCATATTGCTAAAATTTGTTCCTACACTTCTATAATTTCTTTCTAAGGCTGTGTCTGACAATTTATAGAGGACCCTATAGGTGGGTTTTTAAGAACAAAGCCCATACTTAATACACTTTCTGAAAGACTGGCCATGACTGATTCAAGCAGACTCTCTAAAGTGGCAAGAGAGACAAGCCAGCCAGAAGTCACAATAGAAATAAAGAAATCCTTACACCTCTTTTATCCTTTTGTTTTTCTTTTTTAAATATGACCCTTATTTTTCATCCAGTACAAGGGCATAATCAGCACAAAAAGCCCAAAATCATCTTATTCCTTCCAAGAAATCCAATATGAACAGAACTCTTTGTTCAGATTTACACAGCAAATTGTTTGTGAGATAAAACTATAAGCTCAGAAGTACTTCAAGACATAATGCAGTGCTTTATGACCCTTTATACTCCCAACCACAAAGTCAGTGTTGTTGAATGTGTCTCCTGATAAGAGGGAGAAATGCACCATGTTCAGATTTAATTTTTTAAGAGATACAAACCTGTATTTTGTTCCAGCTAAATGACCAGATAGAATGTTTCTGAGGTGTTTCTTCTCTTCCTTCCAGCAGGAGGGATAAATACAGCAAATATGGTTCAATTGACTCTGTTCTCTTGCTTTTATTAAAACAATTACACTGTGTATTTATCCAGAGAAGCCTAGGGGATTATTTTCTTTTTTTAATTTTCTCCCTCTCTTTTCTTTTCTTTTTTTTTTTTATTAATTCCAGTTCAACACTCAAATGAATAAGTAAATGAATCTAATTTTAGTTAAGGAATACCTTAGCTCGCCTTACAAAGTGCAGACTAGCTTTGGGTGAGCCAGACCCAAATTTTACAGTCCTGATTAAATTAGTCTCAACAGTGAGGAGACCATTTTCTTCATCATTGAGTCAGAGATCTGGCACAACAGTTGGATTTCAAAGGCAATACTCAGAAATTGTCAGCTTGCATGGAGCTGTCACATACTTCAGACTTTATGTTTTGCAAGTTTCGTCTTAAAAAATATTGCTGCCCCATTTACTCTGCTGCTCTCATCTCACATAAAATTTTAGTTTAGTTAAAGATGAAACAAATAAGCTTTTGAAATATTTATTTTTATTATAAAAGAGAACAAAACCACCTTTGTATTTCCTCTTTCACATACTTTTAAGGTGGCATATTCTTTCATGGAGATATTATTCATGTTACCGTTAGATTACATACCTTGCTTATAGCTATGAATTAAATATTAAGAAAAAGTGAACTGCATTTTAAACATTAATTAGAAATTACATACCTACAGTACAGTGGATGGCAGGAGGACTACACATTGATCTATTTTAATTAATTCCAGCTGACTTAATTACACAATTTTTTTCTGGGTTTTTTTGCAAGCGGATGGTAAATCTTCAAAAATTCTGCCTTTTCCCTAAGATTGAAAACAAAACCACTAGAGAATTCAGAATGGCACATTATTAGTGATTTACAGAGAACATATTGTATCTAGTTAGGAATTTTTCCATTGGTGATCAGGCCATTTCTGTGCAAAAAAAAAAAAAAAAACAAACCCAACCCTCAGAATCAATTTTATTGTCCTTTTCTGGGTTCCTGCATTTAAAGAAAATTCAAGTTTCAAAAATCTTAATATTTGACACCTTTCAAAATACAAACACATAGACTTATCTACATTAAACACACTTGCACGTGAAAATAAAACTATTTGCATGCATCCATCCTCCTTCCTTACTCTCTGGGACACAGACTGATAGGAATGCATCCTGTTTCTTAACTGTCCTACAGAGTTAAGTGTCCAGGATCCATCCATGTGTCCACAAAGAAAAAACATTTGAACAGACACTTACTAAGGCACATGGGTATTTTCAGACTTCGCTAAGCAATAAATATTCACTATTGCCAGTGACAGTAGCTGGAACTTGACTTCATCATTTTTATAATAACTGTCTTGATTAGAGAAGTGGAAAACCAGCATAATCAAAATGTTAGCATAGTAACTTGTATTAGAAGGTTGGGATCCATAATAAGGGAGAATTTTTTTCCCACAATTGGAAATAGTTACAAGTGCTTATATGTAGGCTTATGGAATTCTAAACAGAAAGCATTTTTAAGAGTTATATAAGGTTTAAGGCAGTTTGTCTTTCCTAAGTTGTGAGTTTGGGTTTTTTTCAACAGAAAGTTTCACAAGCCTTAGACAGACTCAGGAAATGACACAGGTGTCAGAATATATTTGTACAGGCTGCAACGGTATATAACATGTTGACATTTGGAAAAATATTGTTTCTTTTAATCAGATTTTTATCAAAGGAGTGGAGTCCTTCATTCTAGGATGAGTGACTATAATTAGATGGTTCCTCAACCAAATCCTCCTACTCTCCCAGCTTTTGATACAACTGTAAGTTATTTACTCATAGAATAAGCCCTGCACCAATCTAATGAGATGCACAATAAATGCATCATTAATTTATGCTAGATACTATTCTGTTCCTTTCATATCTATTGTCGTTATCCTCCCACAGCACTCAAGCTAATTCTAATTGACGGTTTCCATCAGCAAATTAAAAAACAATATACTCCAGACTATAGTGATGAAAAATATAGCGAGTAAAACAATATGTTCTAAGAGAACAGCACACTTTGTTATCTTTATGGTGCAGAATGAAAGACAAATTAGCTAAAGAATGCTGTGCAAGTCTTTTTATTGCTTTTATGATAATAGGAAGATACTCTTTATTTGTTTTGATTGGATGGTACAAATTCATTGTCCTGTTACAAATTATTGATATGGTTGAAAGTCAGTACTGCCTGATTTAATACTTACAGGTGTTTCCTTCTGATAGTTTACATTTACAATTTAAATTGCATTTGGAAAGCTTAAATGACTAATCCTCAGCTTGTAGGCACTCTCCTATTATGGAAAATATAAATCCAGTGTCAAACACCCCTTTTTTTGTTAAATACACAATTGGTAAAGAATTTTTTACTTGTCCTGTGGAGAGAGAATTACAAAGTTTTAGGGAGAAACTGAGGCAGGGCCAGCCTGAGGGCCACACTGGGCCTGTAACAGCATCTATATAACAGTATAACATCTTATTTCTAACTGGCATTTATTTTACCTGCTGTTGAAAAGCAGTTGTCTTTTAGAGGAAATAACCACCACCTCTCCAAAGAAAACTATAGCTTCAGCATGTATTGCAGAGCTCTAGAGGAAGATATAGAAAATCTTTCACGTGAGCCATTCCACCCTCCCCATCCTTCTGAAACTGAACTGCAACAGCAGCTCAAACTCATTTGACACACAACTTTTCAGACGCCTTCTTCAGAAGACCATCCTCCCTTTCTTCTGCTCACATCCCCTTCTAAACCCCATGCCAGGCAGCCTGGACCTCTGGCACTGCTCAGGCTCTGAACTCAACACATGTACATTTGCTATCCTTAGGGAGCAGCTTGCCCTCTCTATGGCTCAATCTCATCCCAAACTGTAACCGTGGCAGAAATACGTCTGTACAGTGCTTTCATGGCTAATGTTAGAGATCAACATAGAGTCCAAGCAGCCATCACTATTTTCAACTGGTTCTCAATTGACAAAAAAGATTAACTGCATTAATATTTGGGTTATGGCTTCAAACTGAAAGAGAGTAGGTTTAGAACAGATATTAGGAAAACATGCTTTACTGTAAGGGTGGTGAGGTCCTGGAACAGATTGCCCAGAGAAGATGTAGATGTCCCATCCCTGGAACTGCTCAAAGCCAGGCTGGACAGGGCTCTGAGCAACCTGGCTAGCAGAAGAGATCCCTGCCATGGCAGGTGGTTGGAAATAAATGGTCTTTAAGGTCTCATCCAACCCAAATTCTATGGTTCTATGATGTTTGGTTCTATGTATGTTCTATGATTCTGTGATGTTATTTTTTGTTTTATTTAGCTGTCTCATACAAGCCATACACTTACAAGAAAACTTTAATATTCTTCCTCCTGTTCTCTCTTGCTTTGTCAGTAGAGACCACTCCTCTTACTTATGTTTCCATTCCACCTCTATATTTTGTGAAAGTTCCCCTTCCTCAGGCACACGTTACTTAAAGATAAACAGTGTAGTTTTATTACTAACATGATATTTTTCTAATGTTTTTCTAACTAAGTAGTCCATAAATAAGCAATATAAACACGGTTTTTACAGTTGACAGTATCTGACATTTTCATAAAATACTGTTCATTTATTATCACTATCAACCCTGCCTCTGACCAACAAAAGAAGTTGTACTGGCCCATGAACTTATACAACTCCAACAGATTAACTACACAACACCAGCAGGATGCCGTTCAGAGGAAAAATGCTGTATCTTAAAAAATAGATCATAAAGTGATGAGGAGCCTACAGCTCCCAAGCCACACCTCGAGCAGCCACAGGCCTTGATTCTTCTGTCAAAGTCTATCAAAGGAAAGGAGCTGCAAAGGGGATGAGCACTCTGCAGGCTTGCAGAGACAGCAGGTGGTCATTTCAGGTGACTGCTGTTAAAAGAAGTATTGCGTATGTGTATTCACTTTTAGCACCCCATTAATGTTTTTAAGAGATTCTTGAGCACTTCTTAGAATTTTATTATTTTTCACTTTTATTGTTTTAATTCCCTCTGAGAACCTTGAAAATCCAATGTATTTTCCTTTTAATTTCGTCCTTTTCTATTTGACACATTCATTTATCTGAGTTTCTTATCAAGCCTGAAATTAACATCTTTTTCTTTCCCTGTCCCTTCCTAATTTGGAAAATCTGTCTCGCTCCACATGTGGAAGATACAATATCTTACAGCAAACAGCACACCACAGCACAAAAGTCAAAAACTTCATCCTGACTTCCCAGAGCAAGACAAGGACCTGAAGAATAAATTTTAAATATTGACAGCAACAATGTAACAGCAGCCATGAAGTAAATGTTAAGGGAATGAACTCTTGTTTCAGATAGCTTGGGTCCGGACATTCTAGCATTAAAATTTAGATTACCAACTTAAAACATCAGAGCACACAGTCAGTAGAGGCAACCTTGGACTCTGACTACAGAACTAAGGTAGAAATACCAAATCCAGAGCTCCAGTCCTGAAAGACCTAACTCAGCACCTGCATAACTTGAAGGCCCCTAAAGCCAGTGTATGCTGTGTAGGATTACCAAGCTATATTCTTTCACAAGTTACTACTCTTTCCTAATTTGACAGAAGACTTCTATGCCCTCAGAACTGCCTCACTTAAAAGGAATTGATGCTTCTAAGGCAAACCAGCATGTTAGCAATCCCACCTTTGCCTAGGAGGGGGCAAATCAAATAGTCATTCACTGTGCAGTTAAAACATACCAGGTTGGATACTTGGTGAGAGGGTCTGCAGGTACCTACTTCGGCAAATATGTCACGTGGCAAAGTTCCCCCAGCAGTCAATGAAAAAGGCAATTCAAAGCAAAAAGCAAAGAGGCTCTGAATCGTAATCAGGTAAAGACTCTGCTGACAACTACAGAAGCTTAGCTAGGTAATTTCCCAGGCTAAATTAAATGTGTACAGTAAAGAGCTAATGTCAAATGATACAAACTGTTGTCCTTTGTCCTAAAATGCAAAGAGAGGATGAAAATAGCATTCAGTAATCTTTCATTCAATTCAGGTCCTCTTCTCTGGGCTGTCACTGACAGCTGAATGTAAATTGCACAAATGCTGCTGCATGTAGAGAGTAGATGCCAGCAGTCCTTCTGCAGGCATGCGTAAGCTATGGGAGTCATTGTGTCACTTGTGCTATCTCTTTTCTTGTGACTGTTGCATCCCTTTCTACAGAGTGGATCAGCTTCAAGGGCAAAGTTAAGATGGCTGCTGAGATTGCAGCCCCAGTCAGATTGCTTCATGTTTCACGTCACTTTCCCGGGGCTAAAGAAAATACAAATGAGGCAAAGCAAACAGCTCTATGACTATCACCCCCATCCAGCTCTGCTTTAGGAATAAACAAGACACATGCTCAATTCTTAGAAAAGCTAGTTAGAAACGCTTGCCATTAGGAAATAGTTCTTTAGAGTGGAGGTGGTGGAGATGCCCACTTAGAGGTGTGAGTAGTAAAAGGGTAAGAGGGTATGATTTCAGGCACAGGATTTATTTGCTGTTTTCTGCTTACTGGTTAAGGCAGTTTGTCATTCTCACTGCGTGATTTCAACTGACTTTTGAGCAATTTAACTCACCACACACAATGCACAGGACTACAGATTAGTTACCCAAGGAACTGTTTGCAGTACATACCTTGCAGATATTTGTACTGTTTATCAGAACTACCCGCAGTGGAAGCACTCGCTGCAAGCAATCATGTTGTCAATAACACATGACTGTAAGAGAGCTAATATGTGCATAAGAGTGAGAAAGCAAGTTTGTCCAAAAAATGAAAGCTAGAAAAATGCTGTTAAAGATTGCTGAGTTGCCTCAAAGCAGATATTTTCTTCTGAAGAGGGTGTGGATTTGTTAATCCCAGGTGGTCAAGAGAAACATCAGATTCATTTCTGTTCATTTAATGCAGCAGCAATACCACACTTTGTCTAATCCAGCATAGGTGATAAAGTAACCGAGCATCAACAGAAAGACCCACAAAAGGATTAATTTTAGACACACAGAATCACTGAGATTGAAAAAGACCTCTAGGGTCACCAAGTCCAGCCATTAACCCAGCAGCTCCACTATGTTCACCATTAAAGTAGTGTGTCCCTAAGTGCCACATCCACATGATTTTTGAACACTTTCAGGGATAGTGATTCTACAACTTCTCTGGACAGCTGGTTACAATGCCTAATCGCTCGTTCAATGCAGAAATATTTCCTAATATCCAATCTAAACCTCCCCTGGTGCAACTTGGGGCCATTTCCTCCTGTCTTGTCAGGTTTTTACCTGGGAGAAGAGACCAAGACTGTTTATGTGTATTACTGTTTCCCTTGGAGCATGAGGTATAAGTAAATTATAAAAATTCAGTTTCCATAAACACTTAGAAAAGCATGTGGCTTCCCAAACTTCAGATAAAGATCATCTTCCTTCCATGTAACCTTTGACCTCCTCTAGATGCTGAGATTCAGGAATACCTGTCCTGGTATCATATAAATAGATTTTTTTTACGATTTGACATACCTCAAGGAAGTGGCAGTTTTATAGCTTATCTTCCAGTGAAATGAGGAAAGAATCCTTCACACTTTCATTTTCTTTTGCTTTCTTATTTTAATGGAAAAAAATGCTGTCTGCTTATGTTTGTTTAATATGCAGGTAAGCAAACATCATACACTCTTACCGCAGTAAAACTACTTCATTATCTTTCAAAAGTCTAACTCACAAATAAAATAATTCTTCCACATTTTTCTACCTGTTTAATAAACAAAGAAGGTGTTGATACAATCATCTAACAATCTTTTTCCTAATATCTGCCTCAGAGAATGATTCAAAAATGTGTCACAGCTTTAAATGTAAACCAACAAAAATTATTTTTAATATATTTTCTATAATAGATTTTGTTACTGACACTCTTTTAAAAATAAAACGGCTACAACCCAGCTATTACTTTATTTTCCCTAAGATATTTCTCAGTAGTTATCTTTTCTCTAGATCTCTTATCTATATCCTACTATTTAAAGCCATTATAAACCATTAAATGTTTTTAAAATAGTTGTCTCAATTTTCCATAATTTTCCTTATTTAATGTATTCTTCTTCTCTGCAGAAAATGCACCAGCTGCTATTTTTGGAAAATATCCGTATGCAGCATATTTTACAGAACTTTATTTTTACCCTTCTACTTGTAAAAAGCTGCAGAAATGTGTTGGCCTTTAGGAATAAACCAGCCTTCCAAAAAGTGAAGATTGGACTGACACTTTCACACAAAATTAAGCTAGTAGAATTCAAATAGAAACGTATGGGGAAACAAGCCAGAAGTGATGGCATTACGCAGTAATAGAAACTGAATTTCAGCCCATGGCCCTCTTTCTTTCTTTGCTCATATTTTTCAAATGATGGTTATCCAATCCTAAATGGATTACTTCAAAAATTCTGCTTACAGTGACAGTTTGTTTTATGTGATAAATGCACAGGTTAGTTTCTATCTTTCTTTTCCTTTCCTGAATGGAATTGAAAAGTCATTTTCCTAACCTTATTAACACTCTGATAGTTGTACAAGAGGGTACACGATGCCCCTTGGAAATATCCCATATTAAAGCATCATGTGAGAAGTGGAGCAGTAAAGGACAAGAATCAGCAGTGAGGACATACCCACACATCTGAGCACTCTCTTGGGTGTCCAGTGTTTCCCTTGGCCCCTGGAGTCATATTCCCTTAGCCAACATGCTTACGTCACCCATGTTATTTGAAATCACAACTGTGAGAGTAGTGACATCAGTAGGAATTAGTTTCTATCATGAAACATGCAATAAAACAAGATTTTTCTTTGTTCCTCTACTCAAATGGATGCTGGAGAATATTGACTTTCATTTAAAAAATCGAACAAAACCTTCATCAAGGATGGAGCTGGTGAAGCCTAGTCTGATACAACTCAGTGCCCTCACAGCCCTCTCAGAACACCACAATAAATTCTGACTTTTACATTCATCACATAAAACACCACAGCTGCTACCACAAAGGGTGTGCAACAGGCCAGGCTTGCCAGGCTTTCTTTCACTGGAGATGGTAACCATGTGTTTTTTCTCTTTGCATTCCATTTACCAGCTCTTTCTGATCTTTCTGATCTGGCTGTTTAGGTTCAGAATTTATTGGAAAAGTGATGAAGAGACAGAGAGGTCTTAAATCATCCTTTCCTTAAGAAACTAAGTAAAAAAACTTTTATAGATATGAAGAAAATACCTTGAAATATGACTACACGTACACTCGCTTAAAAGAGAACAGCTCAGGTCTTTTGAAGCTGTTATATGCTTGAATTCTACATTTAGGCAAAAGAAGTCTTATTAAAGAGATTTTGGAAAGGGCAATACAAAATATAAAACAAGAACTCTGTAAAATGTGACTGACCATTTTGCTTCCCAAGCAGCTTTACCAAGCTCAGAGAAGGATTCCAAAGCAGCTGTTGCTAGATATAGGGGCTAGATAGTAAGAAGGTTGCTCATAAATCTAGCTTTTGCCTTTTTACTCAAAAAAGAGTTTATATTTCTACTGCAGATGGTATTCTGCTATGTATAATGCTCTTTCAGTACAAAGGAGTACAAAATACCGACTGTAAAGGCTTTAAGATTCACAACACTTGCTTTTCTTCTTAACTAGTGCCCTGTTTACAAAGATCCAATTATTCCAGTCATCTTGTTTGCAGACATTAGGTCGACAAATAGTAGGATGGATACACTTTCTTGTGACTTGGGTAACCAACATGAATAACTCATTCTGAAAATTACACCCAGAGGAGCACTTACAAAATTCCACAAGCCTAATGTGGTTGTAAGATTATTTGATGAACTACATAAAACACACACAGTCATATAAAAAAATCATTAGCAGGTCATGGATAATTCACAGATAGAAAAAGTTATTAAATCCCAAAGTGTTTATATACAGTGAATATCTACGACCTACTCTATTCAGTACATGTGTATTGCAGAAGCATATTGGTTCTTTTCTGACACTTCATAGATATTTACATATACTATTCTACAGTTTAGAGTAAGAAAAAGATGTTAGGTTAACAAGCTGCTTCTGAAAAATCCAGCAATTACAGTGATTCATAAACCAAAACCTGATAATCCCTCAGATTTACTTTAAATATTTTCTTGAGTAAGCTATAGAACACACAAAACATTTGTGTTCTATATTTGTATTGGAAAAATGCCTTCAGGGTTTCAGAATAGCAGTTTACAGGAGCTCATTAAATTATTATAGGGTTGTTTGGAATCCTGCTCCAGCAGAGTTACTCCATGTGCAAATGCCTATTGATTTCAGTGGAACTCCTACTGCACTATCTGCTGTGAACTCTTATTTCTTTCTCATTTAAAACCCTCACTACTGTGTTTGCTCATTTCATTTTATTATTGATTCAAATCCTGGTGATATTAGAGCTAACATATCCAGAGCAAATCTATGAAATGAGAGAGGCTGCAAATCAGAATGCTAATGATAAAGATGGTCATTCACAAAGAGAAGACTTAACTATTTTTTTAAAGACTGCTAGGTATAAAGAAATCTAATCAATAAATGACACTTAATCTTTCTTAGCTCTAATATACCATATATAATCTTATTTCTCTCCATTGTTTTTTACAGAAACCTCCCTGCAATGTAAGATTAATTCTATTTAATAATTAAAATTACTTAAAAGCAAAATTGACTACTTACAGGTACAAGCACTGATTATGTTAATTTAAATTATAAATGCTTTTTCATCAGTGCAATCATGTATTTTTAAGTCTTTTAGACAATCATGCTTCAAGCACATTTGTTATGTGAATAGATAACTTGCATAAGTTTCCTATTCAATGTAAGCATTTTTTTTATTTTCTTTTTTTCTTTTCTAACTGAAAGCATTTTTTATTCACTATCTATTCCTCTTTACATACAATGGCTATAAAAAAAATTACCTGTTTTATCATTTTGATTGTTTAACAATTTCATGCAGAATTTTTTTTTTTTGTTTTTTGCAGCACAGATTTCCATATTTTGCTTGATTCCTGTGTTGCTTACACTCAAATGGGGAAACTCTGATGTAAACACATGCAGGCCTGATTCTGCAAGAATACTTACTTAAAGCACCTGTAAGACGGCTGTGGCATAAAAGTACCTACTTGAGTGTTTGAAGCTAGGCAAGGGCTTATGTGCTTTGTTGCACCTTAAAAAATTTAATTTTATATTCAAGGCATTATAGCCAGCCATACAGCTGTATGCTCAGATCATACCTTGTTGATAATCAAGCAGATTCCATGTATATGAAAACAGCTGACTGAAAAATCAGCTCTTGATAGATCATTCACAGGCTATTTACAATCAAATCTCCTTTTAACCCTTCATAGGAGCATCCCTAGTTACTGTTTAACATATTCAGAATAACCCTAATTGCAACATGCTGGATGCTCTAACAGTTCAAGTGAAGGGGCAGTGGAGCCTCAGTAATGGCAGGAGAAATGGGATTTAACTCATCTCACTGTAGACACAGATATCTAAGCCAGTCGATTATTTCTACTTTGTAGTTACTGGAAACTTGAAAGGAGGGTTGTATTTGGGAATACAACAGAGCAATAACACTGCTAACTTGTCTTAAAAGAGCCAGTGCATTAAATATAAAAAAACAATGCTTATTCACAAGACAAAAAACCCCAAACATAAACAGCAACAAAAACAGTGAAAAGAAACTACTAACAAAGCAACCAACCACAGCAAAAACAACAACAAAAAGAAACAACAAACAAACAAAACCAAACAAAACAAAACCAACAAATACGCAAATGCTTTTGGCCAAGTATTGCTGAAGAGAAAAATAGGTTAAAAAGCAATAATCTAAATAAATAAGCCCAATAACTCCACTAGAGTATAGAGGTGTGTGATGCAAATTCAGAAGGTTATACTTCTAGGGAGGTGTTCATTAGTCCAAAACTTTACGAGAGTTCTTGAATGTTCCAGAATCTCTAGTGCTGAGGGAAAAATCTATAATGCAGAAAAAGTATAGGAATATTATCATTAGTGCAGCTGTTGTAACCCTATCTAGTTCATCATCCAGTGGCCTATCAACAGTTCTTCACAAAAGATTCCAAATAGCCTCTTTTAACGTTTCAGTGAAAAGCAGAATTTCACTGTGTACAAAGCAGGTTTTCTGGATGGGAGCTGGTCATGCAAGCCAAAGGTTTCCTAATTGTTTGCCAGGTGGATTGTAATTTGTCTGACAGACACTTCTAAAGGAATGATCACAGTTTTTGCACTCCATTTTCAGGCAGAAACAGTTCACAAAGGTCACTCTCCAAAACTGAAATGTCAGACAAATTACCATCCAGGCTGCAAACTCTGCCTCTGAAGGGTACTCAGTGTGATTTGCAACTTCAGAGTTTCAGGTTTCTATTGTTCATACTCCTGAGAAAATCACTGTGGAGCTCATTTGTTCCAGAGCCTGCAGAGTCAGAACTCCAGCATAAGGAACTCACAGAAGGCATGACCACCAAACATGTTGCTCTTTTGTTTGCAGAACAGCATCTTACAGAGGTCAAAAGAAAATAAGTGATAAGCTGATGCATTTCATCACTGCAGAGATGGCTGACTGAAAGGGGCAAAATCAAAGCTCTGTTTCAAACTTGTATCATGCAGTACATCCTCCACAGCCAATTTCTCAGGAACAATACAGCAAGAGAAAATTCACAGCACCTGCAATTAATTTAAGAGATTGAAAGGAAGTCTATGGCTGTGTGTTTAAAATATGAATGTTTAGATGAAGGTTCAGTTACTGGTTTGTATGTGTTTTATTTTTTTAAACATCCCAAAGTAATTTTTTAATCACATTCCCTTGAAATTAAAATTATTACCAATATGGATATATTTTATTAAAAGAGACCATTATGCATCTTCCATCACATACTAAAAATTCATACAAAACTGGACTAAAATCCAAATTTTTTTGGGAACTTAGGTGAAACTCTACCAGTTGTCCTACTTTTTAATTCTCTTTAACTTATAGGAATGAGGCTTAGGTTAGGGACTCTGAGTTCTGCAAAGATACAATTACATAATTTATGTACACGTGGATATAGAGACTTGGCAACCTGCAGTGCCTCATTTTGCATACCATAAGTGGTTTAGCCACTAGTATCACCTGCATTAGGGAATGAGCAGATACATACATAAATGGGGTGCAAATCTCAAAATATTCCTGTGGAGGATCTTCTTTTCAGGTTAACAATGACAAAAATCTACTTTGAAATAAGAAGGAGGCACATTTGTTCAAAATTCTAGGTTGGAGGCTTTTGTAAAGAGTGGACTCTAGACAGGCCATTAGCACTTAAACTTTATCACAACTTTTGATTTTAAGAGCATGCCCACAGGCAGAAACTGCAGGGCTCATGAGCTGCAGAGCAGGAGTTTAGTGGCTGCCAGCAGTGTCTATTTCATGTTCCCAAATGCATTTATGGTTGGTATTTATGACTAAAGAATAAATAAAATAAAATCATTCTTTTCTTTCCTGGCATTTAGAAATGTTATAGAAAAACCTACAACAAAAAATATTTCTTACCTGAATCTGGCCTAATTCTGTCTATTCACCAGCCAGATCAAAAAAAGGCTAGTTGTGCATTTAAATCTGGTACCTACGTTACCAGGCAGTGTTCACTTAATTAGGTCGCACACAGCTGTACTGAGTGACAAAGAAAATTTGGTTACACACAGATTGTTCTGATTTTCCCCTATTATACTTCAAGTGGATATTTTGGTAAAGATCTTTACTTTATTGCACAATTACTAGGTGCATCAATACCTCCTTTAAGTGATGTGGTTAATGTTATGTGGTGGATTCTTTCTCAAATCACCTGAATATAATACCTGTCTGTGCAGGCAGATACTTGATATTCCATCACACTATCCAAATCTCTCAAACCTATGTGCAGTTCTTTAGACTTACAAAGCCCTGTGAGGGAAATAAAATTTTTACATTAGAGATGGAGAGTAAGGGCAGAGGCAAATGGAGACGACCAACCCCATACCACAAAGGATATCTGTGCCTTAACTGAAAACTGACCCTGGATTTTTACATTCAAGCCAAATACCTCAGCCTCTAGACCATCCTCCCAAGTGCAAAGATAACTGCATATTAATTAAAAACTATTAGATGTGCAAGACTTCCATATGCACTCATCACTGAGATTAGTAGGTTCAAAATACTGTTCGTCACTCTAATCTTCCAAGAAAAGGGATTTAAATATATTACCTCATCCCATCCACACACATCTTTTCCATTATCATTTTAGTGACCTTTAACAAGTGGAGGATAGACAGGAGAAAGTGTGTGCTAACACTAAAAATGCTTTTTTGAGGCTCTAGAAAAATATTGACTGAGGATCTACTTTCATGCATTCAATACTGATGTTCTATTAAAAAGGTTTCTTCCCTTTCTTTTATACTTTGGAACTTGCAGCAGTTAATAAGTTAGCACTTTTAAATTCCAATAAAGTTATGTCATTTGGTTTGAAGTAATTTAATTATTTCCAGTGTAAGTTAAATAGTCACATTTAAATGTAGCTCTTGCAAAAAAAAGATATTTCCAGTTCAATTCTACTCTAGCAAAATCAAGCAGAAGCTTCTTGAATCTGAATAAAAATCTGAAGCCACATGAACTATTAAAATACACAAAAGTAAAAAAAAGATTTTGTAAAGGAAATACTAAGAAGATAAAGCTCAAAAATTCCGATTGTGTATATATTTCACTGATACAAAATTAACAGTTCAGACTCAGAACAGCATGGATGTTCTTAAACATGAAAAAATTTGGACAGTTTCTCCTAAAATTTGGTCCTGAATTTGCAGATATTGTGAAAGATATTCAAACAAAAGTGTCAATCAATAGATCAATCCCCAACCACTGTTTTAACATCTGGGGGAAGTAATTCAGATTATTAGAGCTGTTTATGTGTATTTTTTAAGTCCTGGTGCTTTACTTTAGGAGTTAGTGCAGTCTAACAACAATTACTGTATGCATCCAAATACTGTCCGTGTCATACAAAAATTTTTACTACCTTAAAAAACAAGAACTTCAAGAAAATGTCAAATTACAGAAGGAATCCCACTTCACTGTTAGCTGAGGAAAAAGTGGGTTTTGCACTAGTTGCATTCTGGTTTTAATCTGTCTGTAAGACAGTATAACATAATTGAAAAGAAAACAAAAGCCATGGTGTAACCAAAAGCAACCTTACTTAGAATAATTTACTTGAATTTCCATCCAGTCTCATTAATGGGCATCCTCGGCAAAAGTTATGAACATTTCATTTTGAAATATTTATTGCAATTTTTAAAGGTGGATTGGTAAAGATCACTCCAGCTCTTCACGTTCCTTCTCTAATGCTCACGCTTTAATTGAGTTAGTCCATCAATGTCATTCACTGTTTGAAGAATGGATGCAGGGCTAGGATGTTAGCACTGCATATGGAAAGGACTTTGATTTAATTAACAATAATATCTCCATAGAGAAATTAAAGGCTATAACCATTCTGTTCTAATAAATTGGATTCGGGCTTTTTGTTTGAATAGGGAGTGTTGAATGATGTTCAGGTCCACTTCTTAGGAGTGGCAGGACATGAAATAGAGAGAGGTTGCAGAATGTCAGTAAGTTCAAACCACTTAAAAAATAAATTATTACTTCACTTTATTGGAAATGTACCAGGAGCACTGTTCTGCAAACCAGTCCATGAAACACTACAGCTTCCTACCTCTGTGGCTTTTTCTAGCTGCTGGCTTGAAAATTCAATTTCAACAACAATACTAAAAATAAGCAGTCTGTAGTTCCATCTTGAATGCACAAGATTGTTGATTTTGCCTTGGCAGTCAACTCACTGAAAAGGCTGAGTTAAGGTAATTACTCACATGAGGCAATATTCGAAGGAGACCAAGATACTCTGAATATATATTGATACTGGCAAATGAATTTCATTCAGCTTCATAGGTTTCCATACATCTTAATTTGTTTTTCGTTTTGTGCACTCCACTGAGCATCTTTAAAATAATAGCCAAATATATTTGTTAAAAAAAATCATTCTGGCTGATGTATGAGCATAGAGTTGAGCTTGGACTGTGAAATAGAGAGAAGATAATGCTCACTTAAATTCTCCCTAAATGCAGTTAAACACCAGCACTGGCACAACTGCTTTCCAATATTTGATTAAGGTACAGAATGCAGCATTAAACGGGCACATGATGGAATTTATCCCTTGTTTTTTATAGTAGCTTCTAACTTGGTGTGTCAGAGGCAGTACTTGAGAGAAGTCGAAGTACCGGTGGTTGTTCTCATTTTAATCCAGGAATCTTGTATTTTAATGTCAAACAACCCAGAGTGAGAACCTTGCAGAAATATAAATGGAGCACTCTGTTTCTGAAGTAGAAGTACACTAATCAGTACCAAAAGGGAGGACTGATGATGCTAAACAGAACAGGGGACCTGAGAAAAGAGCAAGAAATACTCATAAATGCTTCAGCAACTGCTGATAGGAGACTCTAAAGTATTGATTCTATCTTTTATTTTCCTAGGCTGTGTTAGCAAGTAAATAAACAGCAGGACAACATCAAATCCAAGACTATTCAAATAGAGATGAGAAAGATCAAAGTAATCATGAATACGTTTTTCACATTGTTTCCTGCTGGTAAATATTGTTAAGTGGAAACATAATAGGAATCCATGAAAGCAGGACAAGAGCTATGCATTTTGTCGTAGAAGACAATACATAATAAATAATTAGAGGAACAATACATCAGCTTAAGTTTAAAGACATGAAAAATGTGCTGTTATTACACACAGAAATTGAATCCAACAATAAGCAATTCTAGAGTATTTTAGAATACTTCAGTTGGACCTTCTGTGTGTGGCTTGTTTAGTTTTGCTGTGGTTTTGTTTTCTTGCTTGTTGAAAGAAAAACTGTCACCATCAATAAACAAGGATGATTAGATGCCTTTTATCAAAGATAATAACATTTCCTCTAGCAGAAAAAACATTCTTTGAATTGAGAATTCCTATGAATAATCCTAAAATCTTGCTGAGGCCATACTCAATTCAAGGTAGCTGCAATGAAGGAAAAAGCACCACCTAAGAATTGTACCTTTATGTCAAAAGAAAGCAAGTTCAGTCTCAGGAAAAAAAAATTAAGTAAATTCTATACTGCATTTAGCTGCCATGACAATTAAAACATGGAAGAATAAATAATATTTTCTGTAATCTTCCAGTAGCTCATTTCTCTATGAGGAAGGCATAATCAAAAATTATGGCTCTATTGAATTGTTTGAATCCAAGCAATGTTAAATTTCTCAAGCATATCATAGAATGCTCTTGATGTGCTAAATATGCAAATTTAATAACAGAACACAAATTACTACAAATAAATTGTAAGTATCTCTTACTTCCAAAGTTTGTTTACCTTACTCTTTGCACAAATCTTCTCACTTTTTGAAGATTTTCTATGGAGCATTTCTTCTGGTAAGAAAAATAAATATAAGAGCATCAGAAAAATTTATCTTTTTAGAGAAACATTCTGTGGTTCAGGAAGGAAGAAAGGACTAAGATCATCAACACAATTTAAGGGAATATAAATTGTCAGAAGAAATTAAGGGTCTATAATCATTAAGAAACACCAGATATCTTTCTTTCTTCTCATCTTTGAAGTTCAGTGGTTTTCAGCTTTTAAAAATTTGAAGTCTACTAAATTTTCCAGAGAAGATGCAGCTTACTTCAAAAACTATTCATATATACAGAATGTTGTGGAACATATATTAACTTTTCTTCTGCCTTTCCTATTTTGAAATTTTCTTAGAAACAATTGCAGATCCTCAGTCCATGAATTACTGATCACAGTCACAAAACCTTCCAATGTCCCAATTATAAGCTCCTGGGGGAAGAAATCTATGGTAACCAGTGTACAAGTACTGTTTGGAAGGATTTTATTTCAGTTCATTCCTTTATCACCTTCCTGACTCTGGACTGCAGATGCTTTAAAGTTTTGGTATTCTATTTAATAGACAGTGTTCACACAAAATCCAGTTGGAGAGAATTAGCTTCCAGAAGACTAAAATAATTATTAGTTTTCTTAATTAATCTCTTGGACAATACTGGACATTCAGCAACTGTTCACATTTCAATCATAATTTTCTAGTGATTTTTAATCTTCCATAGCTTTACCCATTACAATATTTGTGTGGTCCCATTACCATACTATTATAAATTCACATAACCCACATTTTCTTGAGAATAACTGCCATGTTAACTGCTATTCTGGACTAGATTTGTTTCAAGCAGCTCCTATATTTATAGTGGTCCAGCACTAAAATTCAATGTCAGTGTAGGTCATAGACAGCAAACGAGGTAATCATTCAATAACTGAAAATAGTGGGAATTCTAAGAGGTCAATGTAGCTGCCCAGAAAACAAAGTGTATTTCCCTAGGGCAGAAGGATTTTGGCTTCTTTCTTTATAGTTCTGCTCAAATTATTAAGGTAGCACAAGGAGGACATTGAACAGCTCACAAAAACTTCCAGAAAATAATCTTAGAAACAGGAAATGAAGTTAATGTGATGCCAATGAAGCTTGTAAATACATAACTCTAAGCTCAAAACTATATAAATTTAATGCACACAATGCACTACATTAATTTACGCCAGTATCACCTTGTTTACAGTCCAGATATTCCTTAGACATGGCCACCACACAATAACACCCCCTTGAATTTGAACATTAGTTCAAGAATTTTGGGAGTTTGCTTTTTTATTTGGGGTTTTTTTTGAGGGGGGGGCTGTGCTGTGTTTTTTCTTTCGGTTTGTGGGGCTTGGGGTGCATTTGTTATTGGGGATTTTTTGCATGCAGTTGTATAATATTGAGGTGAGTCGTTCTACCACTCAAGAAACAACGTGACGTAAGGCTGACTTATCCTTGAGCACTCATGGGCAATCACCACGACCAGCCATTGCTTCTTCTGGGCAGAGAAGAGCAGTCTGAGGCTCAGCAAAGGCAAATGCAGGGTCCTGGTGAAGAATAAAGGTGCATGACAAAAGCCCACCATGTCTACACCCCACCTTCATGAGTCTCGATATTGCTCTGCTGTCAGCAAGGAGTACAGCTTGAAATCCTATGGCTCCTCTATAGTAGATAGTCTACCTGAAAAACAGAACAGCTTATCAGCTTGCTGAGTTAGGTCAAGCAGAGCTATGTAATTCAAAGTCTCATGTGGAGACCAGTGCAGTTTCACATAATGGAATTTTTCATTTTTTTAGTCTTCACTCCAAAAAAGTAAAAAACTTCATATGAAATCATTGTGTTAAAGGTTAAGACTGGAAAGTAAAGCACTCCAAAAGGTAGGAAATAAAATAAAGGTGTACTGTGCAACATAGCTCAGATCCTTCAGCCACAAACATTGCAATTTCTATGTTGCCTTACACAACAAGTGCATGTCGTGTTC
This sequence comes from Monarcha castaneiventris obscurior, assembly GCA_026261815.1. NCBI lineage: Eukaryota > Metazoa > Chordata > Aves > Passeriformes > Monarchidae > Monarcha > Monarcha castaneiventris. The sequence goes on from JAMPIT010000040.1 coordinate 3,506,872, forward strand.
CTTTCCCTTTTCTTTTCCCTGCTCTGTGCCTTCTGGCCAAAATGACCCACAGTCTTTCGTTAGAAAAAGACCAAGCACTGTGAATGAGTCGGCTTTGTCCTTTGGAAAAGAAGAATGGTGATATTAAATCAGGTGGACCTTCTCTCTGGTAACCCTAACACTGACCCATAACAGATGTCTCAGATCCTATATAGGAATAAAACAAGCATATGGTGAAAAAAATTCCCAGGAGTCCAGTGATTTGCAGCTCAAATGTTAATAAAACAGATGTGATGAATATTCAAATCAACAGGAACTGAGCTTTGAATTCAGGAAGTACTGTAGTAATAGTAAAACTGATGGAAAACTGGACCAAGTTTGACACTCAAAATTAGTGAAAACTTTTGTTTTTAAATTCTGCACTGAACAGGGATAAGAAAGGAGAAAAAGAAAATCTTGAGACTGCTATGAAGATAAATTCCTTAGGTTTTGTGAAGTAGTTTGATACTACATCTAAAGCATATAACAAAGGGGCACGCAAGGAAATCAGTAATTTTATATTCTGGAGGGTTTGGATGGCAAAGTAAATAAGGCTTGGGGATATGTACCCTATGTTTCAGTACAAGCAAATGTTGAACGATTACCCTCATGGTGACCACAGTACAGTTGTGTATAACTGCATGTGTGAACCACATATATACACATATGGTGTAAAGGGCAGGGGTCCTGTGGAGGGGGGAAACTATGTCAAGTGCTAATTAAAACCTTTCCAACTATAGATTCATTGAGGAGCTGAATAAAATTTCTATATATTTCCCACATTCTGACATTTGAAAACATGATTTTCTTTTTTTCTTAATGTGTGTCTCTGGGGTGCAAAATGCGTATATTTATACTTACACAAAGTCTACTGATTGACAGAATTACTTTTAAATGTCCTTTGAGACACAGGAAATACTTTCCCTTTGGTTATGTTGTTTTTTAAAGATATACATGGAATATACATGCGCTTGAGATATTTCATTACATTATTTTAAATAATCGCAATAATTCAACTTGATTTTTATCTTCTAAGTTCTATTTTCCCTGTGTGCTGAAGTTGACTTCATTAAAGAGTCAGATGATGTCTGCTTCCCACAAGAAAAAATAAAAAAGGACTATTGAGAACATTTTCTCCTCCTTCTCCTGTAGGTCATTTTGATATATAACTTAATTCCTTACTAACATTTTTAAGGGCATACTGAAGCCTCCAGACTATTTAAATGTAGTAAGCATTTAAGCACTGCTTAGCCTTAACCTAGCCTGTCCCAGCTATGGGACTTACTACAGGCAAGATCAGTTTATAGACACTTGCCCTGGGGCCTCCAATCAGTAACAGAGCAAACCATACAAGTCACAGAATCTCTACAGCTTATCTGCACAAAACCCCAAGTGATGTGGAAAGACCTACCCTGGATTTTGGTACTGAGATAAATTTCACACCAAGATGAAACATTGTTGTGAGCAGTGACAAGAAGAAAGATAGCTATCAAAACAATTTTATATAAAGGATATTAAATCCTTATTTTATTTACAGTCCTTCTGAAACATCTGTCTATGGACTCACTTGTATGTATACACTTCCCCTTAAATCATTGCAGAGTTTTTTCACAGGTTTTACTTGACAAATTTACCTCTTCCAAAGTCTTGCTTCATCCCTCAGGAGTACACCAAAAGCTCATAAAAGCATATTGCAGACTTTTATTATTTAGATTTTTTGGAAGAAAAGTCTGGGTTATAGGAAACCTGATGATTAGGAAGCCTTTGGGTGCATTCTGATTCTAGACTTGTTCCTGTAAAGTCTGCGTTTCACTCCCAGGGAATGCAATAAGCCAGAAACATCAGAGTATACAAGGAATCAGCATCTTGCCAACCAGCATCAACACAAAAAGAAAAATGAAAAGTAGTCTTCAGTACATGAAGCAGATAAGAAGAGCTGTCTGGGTCTCACTCTCGTTCTCATACAACTTCTATTTCCAACATTTCGTAAATATTTGCTTTTACTTCCATGCTGTGGTCAAGAAAATACTCAGGTTGTTACTAAAATGTCACTAAGCAGTGTATCTGAGGATATACCTTTGAAATCTATATGTAAAGGGACAATTGATTCAGCTGGCCTTTCCATGTTAATGTGCCTACAGATATTCTAATGGCTAATGCAGGAAGCTACTGCATGTGTCACACCATACTTCCACTTGCTTTAGCCTTCCACTGTACATTTGTTTACAAGTACCAAAACATCAATATCAAAAAAAAAAAAAAAGCACTCAAAAACTTTAACTACAAGAGAACCTATGAGATTTTTAATTTACTTTCATCTGAAGAGCACAAGATTAAACTGAAGCTGTTCAGTAAGCTGCTTGCAAAGGAACAAGAAAGACCTTAGAAAATAAGCACATTGGCAGTCCTAGAAGACATCTACATCAAAGAATGCAGAACAACTTACAGACAGCAGCTACCCCAGCTTTAAAGGAGCTAGCCCAGGCTCCCATGTCTCAGTAGCATGAAGCTCAGGCAGACATATCGATCCTGATGGAACGCAATTTACCTCGTCCTGGTGTACCCCCAAGGAATAAATGGTGCACCTCATTAAGGAAAATGGTGTTCTGTGTGCCAGGGGCACATACTTTCCTTCTGCTCATGAATTGCCACAACTGTGTTTCAACTAAGACATCACCTCTCTGTTAGTTGCCCTATTTGATGTCAAAGCTAACCCTGAATACTGTATGAAGGACAGTTATTAAGAAATAAATGCAAATCCCCTTCTAACCATAAAATGCTTCTTGTTTGACTCAGAAATCAGAGCTTAGGAACACACACATTTCAAAGGCAGTGACACTGAAACATTATCGATCCACCAACACACTTCTATCTATGGCTGTGGCTATGTCCTGGTTTGCCTGTGGGGAAGCATTTTCTGTGTAAATGAATTGCTGCTTCTTAAGCTGTCAAATGTATAAAGCACACAAAACAGCTAGAAACCATCCAATAATATCATATTATCTCATAAACCTGACCATTATTAGAAATAACTCAGGAAAGCATTACAGTGGGTGTAGAGCAATTTAAATTGTGAGTTTTTTGGATAGGAAAATAGAGATTTGTCACCTTTAGAACATGTAGGTAACAAAAAAGCTTTCAGTCCTAAAATGTGCCTTAGAAAATTTAAATGTATATAAATTTTACAATAACAAACTAAAGCTTGGACACTTGGGGAACAAGTTTAATAGTTTGTGTAGATGGAGAGGGATTATGTGTAAGGTGAGAAAGAAGAGGTTGGCAGCTTTAAACCACCTTCACATTCTTAGAGTTTTAAATCTGGTCCTGATCCAACTCAGGCTTCTGCTTTATGCTATAATGTTTTATCTTCTATTGCCAAGAATATCTGGAAAGCAGCAGGCAAACCAATAACAGACAGCAAAACAATGGTCAGATCAACCTTTCACAAGAGAATTATCCAATGGAATATCCAGTTCTTAAGTGAGACTTCTGCTTTCTTTCTTTAAAGAAGTAGAGAAAAGGCAGGGTCAAGCATGAATCAGCACCAACTGTTGCACTCACAGTTTGGAGATCAGAATAGGGTTCTTCAGTTTTGTCCATAGCTTTTTTCACTGGATCACAGAATTATTTCCATAAAATAATTTAAGATTCTGATCCTACTTTCAAATAACCCAGCAGCAATATCCATGTTTTTCCATATGGAGCAACCAGTCAGTATTTTAGGTATTATTTCCCTCCATTTATGCAACTCCAAAGCAGCGATCACCAAGGAAGAGTTCCCATGTGGGTCTTCACTGAATATTTCAGTGACTCACATGAGTTTTTCTCCACAGTCTTAGTTTCACGGTGTCAAAATCCTGCAATGATACTTTCCTACCTCAATAGTGCATCAGTCCTGAGTGCACAAACAACTGGGAGGCACATGAGAAATTTAATCTTTGCCATGTACTATTCACTCCACGGTGCCAAGGACAGCAGCAGAGAATTGATTCTGCCAGACCATTTTCATATATTTAGTGCTGGTTGGTAGCCAGTGCTTCACAGGAAGATCCAAAATGCTGCTCAGTGAAACAACTGCATCAATCTCAGAATGTTAGATGAACAACTTCAGAAGGGAAGCACTTGAAAATTCTTCTGAGAGGCAAGACAACCCTCCTTCTCCCAGAACTGAAATTCCAGACTGAAAAATACACCAGATTATCCTTCCCTGTATATAAGGTACGATCAGTTAGGTTTTAGTCACTACATCTTGAAATACAAGAAATTCATCTTTTTGGCAAACAGCAAGAGCGAGAAAGGTTCCAAGATGAAGGAAAACCAGACTGCTATCTAAAACTGTCCACAGCTTCTGTGGACCTGCCCAAGCCCAGTGTCCAAGGGATCCTCACGGAACTGTAACTGGGGCACCCCAGCTTCCCTCAAAGGCTGACCCCAAATGACAGCCTAGCTCATACAGCACAAGGTTAAAACCATGCCAGAGCTCACACTTTATATGCCATGCTATCTTTCCTAATTAATGTTCAAGCATGGGTGGCCCCAAATACCAGATCTTATTGTTATATACTGATAATTGTTAAATCGTTGTTCATAGAAAAGTTTTGTTAAGAGTATTTCAAAGGTTTTCTTGAATTTAGTAAATCAAAATTGTTTTCACCCTCTGAGACTGGAACGAACAGATTCACGTTACTAAGGAGACCTGTCTCTGGGCAATTTCCTAGATAGCAAAATAGCAAAAACAACAACAATCTCTAAATCCATTGTTAATAAGGTTCTTTTCTCTAATAATATTTGTGGCACGCCGTAAAACCATGACTATATTGTTACAAAGGCACTTGCTGGATGACCTACATAGGTTGTTCATGTCCTTGCTGATTATCAATCTTTGATACATCTATCTAAAAGAGATGTCAGTAAACATTTACACCACACCTTTTTATCCAATGCTCTGTTTTTATGATAAATGCAAGTCGTACCTTAAATTAGCCAGAATTTCTACACACGAACTTTTCAATGCTGAATTAAATTTCTGCTTCTATCTTCTTATAAAAGCAAACTGCAAGATCTTAAAACAGGGGCAGACCATAAAAAATCTCAAACATTCCTTAGGCAAACGTATAAGTATGTAATGGGGATCAAAGCTGAATATATAAATCCAGGATGTGAAAGAAAACAAAATACTCTCAAAATGTCTAAAATCACTGACAGACAATCTATCTGCCTAATGTTAGACTTCCTTCTAAAAGATAAGGAAAGCATAGAAGGGGAAAAATAATCCTTTCATACTATAGGGGAGATAAAATATCATAGAAGCACAGAATATGCTGAATTGGAAGGGACCCCCAACTCCTGGCCCTGCACAGGGCATCCCAAGAATCCCACCCTGTGCCTGAGGGTGTTTTTTCTAACACTTCCTGAGCTCCAGATACTGTTGCAACCGCTTCCCTGGGGAGTCTGTTCCAGTGCCCAACCACCCTCTGGCTAAAAAACCATTTCCTGATATCAAACCTAAACCTTCTGTGACTCAGCTCCACGCTGTCTTCTCAAGTCCTGTCCCTGTCATGAGAGCGAAGAGATCAGTACCTGCCCCGCCTCTTCCCCTCATGAGGATGTTGAAGACCACAATGAGGTCTCCCCTCAGTCTCCTCTTCTCCAGGCTGAAGAGACCAAGTGACCTCAGCTGTTCCTCATATGGCTTCTCTTACAGACCCTCCACCATCTTCATAGCTCTCCTTTGGATGGTCTCTAGTAGCTTAATTTCTTTTTCTTATTATGGTGCCCAAAACTGCGCACAGGACTCAAGGCGGGGCCACAACAGAGCAGAGGGGGACAATCCCCTCCTTTGCCTGGCTGGTGATCCTGTGCCTGATGCCCCCAGGACAGGGTTGGCCCTCCTGGCTGCCAGGGCACTGCTGACTCATGTCCAACCTACAATCAACTATGTCCCTTTGCACAGCACTGCTCTCCAGCCTCTCAATCCCCAGTCTGTCCGTACATCCAGGGTTGCCCCATTCCAGGTGCAGAATCCTGTGCCTGCCCTTGTTGACCTTCCTACTGTTGGTGATTGCCCAGCTCTCTAATTTGCAAAGGTCTCTGAAGGGCCTCTTTGCCCTCAAGGGAGTCGACAGCGCCTCCCAATTAAGTGTCCTCAGCAAGTTTACTCAGTATCCCTGCCAGTTCTGTGTCCAAGACATTTATGAAGATGTTGAAGAGCACAGGGCCAAGGATGGAGCCCTGCAGAATCCCCACTAGTGACTGGACACCAGCCTGATGTCACCCCATCCCCTATAACCCCTTGTGTCCAGCCCATGAGCCAGCTGCTCACCCATCACGGAACACGGTTATCCAGCTGTGTGCTGGTCATCTTGTCCAGAAGATTGTCTCTTATAAGACACAATATCCAAATCTTTGCTGAAGTCCAGTATATATTTACAGCAGAATAATGGTATACAGCCATGTTGTGTATTTATGGAGATAAAAATAGGTTTATAGGTACTAAAACATATTTTGTTAGGCTAAATCCCATAATTGATATAACTATCAAGCATTCATACACAGAAATCCTTCTTTGGGTAATTACAGAGGGTATAAATTTGCAACTATATATGCTGGTCTAATTAAAGGTATTAATACTGTTTACATACCTGTTTTGCTTGTTTCCTTAGGAGCTGCTATAGCAAAACCTCAATACATCTAATTAACGTCTACTGTTTTTTATTTAATACAATAATTAAGGTTTGAAGAAAGCTCTGATATTTGAACAATGCACTGACTTAAATTATCGCTCAATTTCAAAACAAAACTCAACAAGAAAAACCTTTTAAAGAATACCTCAAAACCACTGAAAATCACCTCTTATTCTTTGTCCATCAGAATATACTTAATGTTTTTGGGAATTCTTTGAAACAGCAGACAAATCTTCCCACAACTAAAACTGCATTTTAAAAGTCACTGAAAGCAGTTGCCTTACAAACTAAAGAAAGATTTAAAAAGTGAATCCATGTTTATCATGCAAAATGCTTTCAGGTAATTTCATCAAGAGAAGCATTGGAAAGTCATTCCAGTAAAAACGAAAGTAGCGTAATAGAACAGATAAGCTATGGTACAAGAAGGAATTGAAATTTTAAAATGTTTACTGAACCTAATTTGAAATAATTGGTAAGTAAGAGTGTTTTTTAGGATATTAAGCCAATGTTTAATCATCAGTTGAAAAAATTATATACTAGATAAAATTTCAGGTTTTTGGCAAAATTTTGCAAATGCAAGGTAAAATTAAGTGGTTCAGTTGCCTGTGTGAATTTGGATAGAAATTATTTTGTATAAGTTTTGTTATATAAGACCAGTTTAGGCACCAACTCTGCAAAAAGACACGTCTAATTTTGTGGGCTTTGTGTGGCTGACTTTCACATCTGGAGCATTTTGGTGCCATCTAACCACTCCATGCTGCACAAGCTCTTGACATTAAGCGTATTATATTGTCTGATGTAGTCTTAAAATAATCAGCTTTTAATTAAAAGTTAAAGAATACAGTTGCAGAATAAAGCTAAAGGCTACCTGGAGAATTAACATGTTTAAAATGCTGGGTATTATTTTGGCTGTTTTGTCTACTGGATTACTGTTGGATTAATAGACCTCCCGGGAAGAGCGTTGTTAAAACAGAATTTCCAGACAGCAAAAGACATTTCAGCGATACTTGTTAGTGAAACATACTTTAGGAGGCATCTGTTACCAGTAGGTTTTTGATTGTACCAAAAAGAGGAAGGGTGAAGACACAAAAAGAAGAAATGTTGTTCATTCTTTAGTTGTATAGATAAAGAATGGAGGAAGAATTGAGCAGACAAATTAAAAGAAGAAATAGGCATGCCAGGAAGATACAAAAAATAAATGTTTGCATTTTAAAGAGAGAGTAAATTGTACAAAAGGTGGCTGGCAAGAAGTTAGACTCAGTGTAAAGGCTGGAACCTGAGTACAGCCCAAATTGAGCCAGTGGATGAGGAAAAGACAGTCATGATGCAGAAAGACCTTGACAGAATTTGGCACTGGCAGAACTGGAGCCAAAGCAAAGCTCTTAGCTGAGGTGTCTTGTACTATCGTAAAGGCCATGTAATTTTTTCTTCCTTTAAACTTTTCTTTCTAACTTGACAGTGAGCTACTCAAATCCAAGAATAATGACAAGCAAAGCAGGCTGTAGAGTGCTATATGCAACATACTGTATAATGCATCCATAAAACTGTATGTAAACCTGATGCAACAAACTGTTTGTAATACTCACTAGAATGAAATCCTATTTAGCCTCCCAAGATAAGATTAATAATGGCAAATTAATTTATGTTCCCTCTCAACCAGTAGGCAGAGACATGCACCCAGTATAGTCATGATAATGTCTGGCTCACTTGTCTCCAGTGCAATAAATTTAGATGAGGTATTCTCTACGCAAATTGAAAACTGATATCTGATCCAAGAGAAAGTGATGCTGTACGAAACAATTTGCAGGGCTCTGTCAGGCTATACTGAGTAATGTTCCTTGTACTATAAATTAGTGTGATATGAAATCCACCTAAGCCAAAAGCACTCTTTTTTTGACCTACACCAGATACAAGATTATGTAAGTGACAGGATGGGTGATAAGTGCTGTAATTGTCCTCAATTATTTTGTATTAAAATTACAGTAAGCGGTAAGATTAGAATCGTGCAGTCACTTAAGGATTTTATTTTTTTACATACAGGAACGAGTCATTATAAATAAAGTAACAACAGATGAGCTCTAGAAAGCTCAGAGGCTGATACTTGTAGATCATGCAAAGTCTCCGCTGCTTGTCTGAGCTTGCTGGTTACCCCAAACAGAGTGAAAATGTTGCAGGCAAAAGCACTTCTGACAGTTCTACTTTCCACGCAACCCAAAAATTATGTAAGAGGGACTGCTGTCACCTTTCTGTCCATCTTTAATATGTTATGCAAACATCTTGGATATTCAAAATTAAAAAAAAAAAAAAATTTAAGTTTCAGCTCCATAGATCTTCTCTTGGCATGCTAATGGCCCAGAGGTATGCTATCAAAAGAAACACTGTGTACCATTCTATACACTGATGTTTTTTAAATGAGACTAAAGGACACCAATAGGCACCAGCTGCCTACAGTTCCTAGAGCAATATATCAAATAAGCACAGCCAAAACACTGCCATGCCCTTCTTCACACCTCCTGTCTAAGGGGTGAGTATAGGGAACTGCTTGCCACCTGAGAGGTCACCTTTGCTATATTTTATTGAATTCTAAACATGATCCACGCATTCATTAAGGTCCTGCTGCATTGTCTGTGTGCTATTCCTTCCTAGATTAAATTAGAATTACATGAAATGATAAAAACCAGCATGCAGCCCTATAGGGCTCAATGCATGCATGTGCACAGAAATCAGGTATGTCTACCTGAACAAGGAGCACAGTGGAGAACCTAATTTTACATATACAAAACCCTCCCAACAATAACCAAACAGCACAGAAGCCAGACTACGCATGCGTTGTGAAGTTCATTGGCTGAGTGGCAACTTATTCATAAAATACCTTTAAACCTTCCATGGATCTCCCAGGTTTGCAAGGTACCTCCACCTTTATGAGTGTAGCCAACTTTATGAGTATAGCCACCTGATCCAAGGTAGAAGAATTAAGCTATAATTTTCCAGAACTGCAAATCTGAGCAAGTGCCCACAGAGCTTCCAGTCATAAAGTAAAGGTCAAGTTTCAAAGAAATAGTGAGAAGCAGCAATGCATTCAGAGACTGAGAAGGCTCTCCAGTCAGAGTTGCATAACTTAAGTCACTTCAGAGCAAAACAACCCAGATTCCCTTGCTGCCCCACTTTATCAGCAGTTCAGATGTGGAGAACAGGTATCAGTTATACTTGGACAGCAAGACAAAATTGTTTGAGTAACCCCAAAACATTATAGTTGATTTAGAATCTCTTGGATTCCAAAAGCAACTGAAAAAAAACCCAGATTTTTTTAATGTTAAATGTGCCAACTATTGCCCACAATAATAAAAACCTGTAGTCCTTATATTTATGAGCTGGCTGTAAACCCACTGGCATACTGTCTGCTTTGTGTCATCTATGTTCTCAAACTGCAAAACTAAGCTCAAGACTGAAGGTATTACAGCTTAAATGTCACCCAAAGTAACTATATAAATGTAATTCCAAATAATTAATTATCCAAATTATTATAAATTCAATCCCGAATTATTATTAGTATGCTACTGCTGCATGTGTCATTACATAAGTGCATTTCAGTTAGGTTAGAATATAAAAATCTCATATTATTGAAAACATGAGCAGCATTTCATACGTACAAATGGTTGTAGAGAGTCAGCTCGAAGCTCCTCATACCCAGGAACTTCACCAATGGCAGAGTCTAAAAGAACACAACAAAAATAAAGAAAATACATAGCCTATTTCCTTCAGTACTCTTAACACCTTCAAACATGTGAGACAGATTACTCAAATGGAAGGTTTCAATGGATGTTGTAACACTGAAAGAATTTATCTTCCCGTAAGCTTTTTCTCATTGAACCAGCATAAAGTTTTACACAAATGTCTATGGCAACGTCTTTCACAGCTTATTGTTATTTCACAACTTTACAGTGTCTATACATACTATATTATTTTAATGTACTATGGACACATAGCTGGACTCAAAGGGGTTTTAATCAAGCACAATGAGGTAAATCAGCAAGGCATTTCAGATTAGAAGCATGAAAACAGTCCCAACTCAATCATGTGCCTGTTCTGTTAATTTTATGTTCAAGTACTTTGCTAGCGTAAGACTGAAATTCGTTAATTTATATGGATAGTATCAGAACAACTTGGACCTCTGGACTTATATCCTGCAAAATATATACTGAAAAAATGTCTTTAGTCTTAAAAAAATTCTCAAATCAAATGCAACAGTGGACATTTAATTAGTTAGTTATCTTTATATATTTTTTAGCCCAAAGTAAATAGGCAGCTGCAGTTTTGCAGCTGAAATACTGTAACATCCTAGAGCATTAGGAGTCAGATACTGAAACAGTCATTAGTTTGCCATAAATGAAAAAGTCTGCCTTTGCCCTAGCTGAAAGATGAGCCAAAAAAAAAGCTGATAGAGCAAACAATGAATGAGGGTTTGATCAAATCCCTGTGTTTGACCCATTTTTCATCTAAAAAGGTCCCTTGGGCTGTCATATAAAATATAAAAGGCTTTAATAAAAGATTGCAGCCTTTAGCTATAAGCTGAATGATACTAAAATGTACACGGTTTTTAATGTAAAGGTATTAATATACACTTTGTGGGTTTTTTTAAATCACAGATTTTAAGATAGTAGAACATGCAAGGTGAAAATAAGTTCATAGTCTATGCTATTATTATCATACATATCCAATATTAAAGGGATCACAGTGGTCCTGGTCAGTCGGAAAAATAAATACCATCAATGCAAGCTGTAGCAAATTAAGGCCATTTAGAAAAATAGAAATATTAAATTTAACACATACTGGAAAGGGACCCCACTAATTGCATAGTACACAAACAGGTCTTGTGGGGCAGTGGCTCAGAAAATCTAGAAAAGATCCATAATGGATTGATTCTTCTTTTTTTTTTTTTTTTTTTTTTTTACATGGGAAAACACCAGAAGAAGAGGTGCAGAGCTGGTATTCAAAAGCCACCAGCATTCTACGTTCAATAACAGATGTCCAATTACAGCCAAATCAATTACTAGAGCTCTGCATTAGGGTTTAACGTATTCAGGTCTAACTTACATTAGGCTGTCAAGCATATCTTTAAAGTGTTTTGCAGTTGCATGGCACTAATATTGTATCAAGATGTTTCCAAGCACTGAGGAAATTCATAGTCATATCACTGGAGTTCTGGATTTGGATTGGTGTCATGTACAATTTAGCTGAAGGAAATGTGCTCTGTTTGGCTGGATAGGATGTGGATGGGCAATCCTCTTTTTTTCCACCACTGGTGATAGCTTGTACCTCATTATGCTGACAAGGAGCTTACTCTGCTGCTTCTTTTCAGGACACTCAAACCCTTACAGATTGTTTTGTTTGCATTTAGCATTTCTTGAAAGTAGGCATTTTTTACAAAGAAAAAATCCACCTTACTCTCCTTTGAAAATCAACAAAAATCCAATTAACAGTTTTAAAGTTAAGAATTGCAGGTATTAAATTTGCCCTTAGAAAATGTGGCAATGGTGGTTTATGCTGGCACCTAAGGCATTACCTCAGTCACACAAATGCAGCACAATTACAAGGGCTCCTATCAAGTAGTTAGTTACCATTATACATCTGCTGTTCAATACTCTTGTTAAAAAGCCTTGGCTCTTTCAGAGCTTTGCACATCTGACTTTGTCAGAGCGCTTGTCCCAAAATGATTGAAATTGTAATATATATATAGGAGAAATCAGAAATGTTACAGATACACTGTAAGCCTAGAACTGTCAGTTCTGAATTTGAATTTTTTACTTATTCGATGCAAGATGAAAGCAGTATCTTTCATTCTGTCTCTATAACATCATGAGCAACAGCATATCCCTGAAGACAGTGACAGCTCAGGGCATCATCCTTGATAATTCAACAGATTGGTTACAGTTCTTACACTGGGAACATTTCAGCTTAAGTACATTTATCAGAATAACTGTATTTGTAATCTGAAAAAGATCTAGAGGGTTTTCTTAATGTGTTTTTATGCTTTTAATAATCCTGAGTCCTATGAAAAATAAACTGACATAATCTCATGGATGAAATTATCAACATAACATACATTTTTATCTTAAGTTCACAAGTAATTTGGTCCCACACTGACATTCCAATATGTCCTATGAGACTTCTTTGTGAACCTACATTTCCAGAAAACAAAGTAAAATATGTTACTGGCATATCCAAATTAACCTGTAGGTATCCAGAAAAAAAAATTTCAGGGAAGTCTCAGCTATTCTTTGGTATTTTCTACATTAAACTTTCACAGTTGTTTGTTATTTTATACAGTATTTTCCCATCTCTCGCTGTGTTTGAACTTTCTTTAGACATCTGCTGCTCTCAAACATATGGTAGGACCTAAAAGTCAAAGCATTGTATCAAAGAAGTATGAGTAACACTCTCATTCACATATTCTCATTGACAGGAAAGTTCATTGCCAAAACTGGAATGTCTGATAAAATGTGGGCATGCCAGCATCTGCCTTGTGTGATTAACTGCATAGATGGTGTTTTTTGTTACTTTCAGGGAACAAAAATCAGCAACATAATTGCAACAACAAAAGAGGATTTTCATTGACATAATTTGCACAAAACTTTGCCTGTATATCAAGAAGAGCTTCACGCTGTGAACTTTGTATTGATGCTTCTTTGCGGGTTGCCAGGTATCACTTTACAGTCAGTGTGAACAAATCTAAGAGTAGATTTCCCACCTTGCTGCCCTAATTAATTTTTCAGTCTTTATAAATACCATTAACATCTTATCTGTAATTCAAATCACAGACGCAGGAACTGCCTTCAATGCGAATCTTTCCCAAGCCCTCAATAAGCTAAGATATTCTTATCTCACTTCATCTTCCTACACAAATTTTCTAAAGGGAAAACTTTCCTTTGTGTCTGAACAGATGAAATTAGCACCTGGTTCGTCTGGTTTCCAACATGCTTCAATCTCCTTGTCAGCCTTGACCTCCTCCATTTTACACCAAGGAAATCCACTCAAAATGCTGCACAAAAATCAGTTTTCCTCCTAAATCCCACATACCCTGTCAACTCTGTTTTCCTTCCATGGCCTTCTTTTCTCTCTGAATTAAATGCAAAGTTGTCTTCCTGTATCACTGGTTGCCTAAAGTGTCATGCTCCTACTTTCCCAACCAGTTCTTCATCTGTTGAATTTTCAAAGATCTTTCTATTGTCTCCTTCTGAGGCCATCTTAGTAGTTGGAAACATTTGCAAATTTCAAAAAAACACCTCACTATGTTCTTCCTCTTCTCCAAATTTTACCGGAATGGTGCTAGAACATGAATTTTATAAAACTTTTGCTCAGTGCAAGGAGCAGATGGGATGCAACTACAATGGCCGTGACAAATGGTCCTTCTTCATTATAGGGCCTCAATTTTTTGTTGCAGGTAACACTAATCCTAACACAAATTTTGCCGTCTTGCTTTATGAAGGACTTTTTTTGCATGTTTAATCTTATTCCTGACAGTGGACACGTGGACAGAAGACATATGCTAGAACAAAAATTATCAGGCTGTGAACTTCAACTCTCTGTTGCGCACTCTGGATTATCATTATAATTTACCTTTGAACTGTCATATTAATATCTTAACGTCACACCAATCCATTTTTCTGAACTCTTCCCTTTTCCCCCAACATATTTTTTATTTGAAACAAAAATAAATCCCAGCCATTTTCAGCTGAAAACACCTGGAGACAATTATGAATTTTCTCTGCTTAGATGATGCAAAAAGGGCAACACATCACCAGCATTTCTGACAACTGTCAGCCAACCACTGAGAGTGGTTATCATCCAAAGCTCTTTCAGAGATATTTCTAGAACATTTCCATGAGACCTTTGATGAGGATACCTCAAAATGTTTACATGACAAACATACTGAAACCCTGGGCTTTTCCTCACCAGTGGTGAGGTGTTCATCTTCTCTATCATTCACAAATTCAACTTTTCTACAGTTTTCATTCTGAACTTCAAAAAAGAGGGGTTTTTTTTTCTCTTATTGGTTTCGCTGTAGACTTAAAAGAATTCTTGAGAAAATTCTCACCTCATTTGGAAAACCACCAAAAATCCCATTTCTTTCCTCCCTACCGCAACTTCTTGCGACACTAAAACTTTTCAAAAACACAGAATATTTTTACTTTCAATAGCCCTATAATCTCTTTGTAGTTAATCTTACTTTTACTTACTCTTTCTTTATTACTGCATTACCTATTTGCTGCTATTCACCTTCTTTAGCTCCTCATGGACTGTTCCTCAGAAAAGCATAAAACATCAGAGCATTGCAATTTCTCATGCATGTTGGAGCAATTTAAATATGCAAATGAATTTATTGTATGCAATGCTGAAACATCTGTATCAAAAAGCTGATTCCTTCATTACTAAAATGAGATTCAGCTTGACATTTAGCACCATAGTAGTCATTACTCAAACTGTACTTTGCAGTGGGAAGTTCAAACTAAAAAACTATCCCAAGTAAAAATGTTGATGTTCAGATAATTAACATTTTAGCTGGGTTTTTTTTTAATATGCCCCCTGACTCTTCTGTAGACTTCCCTTAGTGCTATATATAGCCTCACATAAGGGAAAATGTAATAAGGCCGGATTTAAGAGGTCCCACTGGCTACTTCAAGCTCTATCTTTGCTTCAAAAGGAAATCAAAGCCATTTACACTGTATTATTTATTTTTGTGACTGAGATTTTCTAATATTTAAGAGAGGTGCTGGAAATCCAAAGCAGCTTTAGACAACGGGGGAACAATGTAAAGCCAGAAGTGAAAATCTTTAAAAGAAAAGTAAAGAGGATTTCAAATCCATTTTACACAGCTGCATCTGCTGTGACAGTTTATTAAGCTGCAAGGCAAGGGATTTTTTTCCTTGCTGAAATATCTACCATAAGCTAAATAGAATTGTCACAGTGTCTCAAGCCACGACTGTTGGAAAACTGAGCATTAGCATTCTCAGGTGAGAACATTACTTGATTGATTCACTGAGCTGAAGAGTGAACCAAATCAGATCCAAATGGGAGCCAAACCTGCAGCATTCAGATCTGCGGAAGGAACTGAAAATGGGAGAAAAAGTGGAGAGAGGAACTTACAGGCTTTGTGCATTGATGGACGGAAAGCAGCAGAGAATTTGTCATTTTTGAAGAGGTTCCAACCTCTGATGATGTGCTAAGCAGAAAGCACCCACATTTGAACTTTTTTCAGGAGAAACTGAACAATTTCATGAAGGTTTTCTCTTTGAGAAAGTGACCACCTCGGCTGAGGAAAGTAATGTGTAAAATAATGGCCTTGAGTTTGTTTTTTATATCTGAAACCATTAATATAAGGCATGATACTTTAAGTTGCATCATTCACAAGTGCTGTATTACTGGTTTTGGTAGAAAAGCAGAAACACAAATCTCTTCACCTCCCAGCTAGCCCATCACTGGAAATATCTCTCCCAAAACCATACACCAACCTCCAAGCATCCAGGAGACATCATTCTTCTAACTAAATCCTTCTGTGCTGAATCCTTCTTAAGTTTTCAGTCATGTGAAATAAGTGTGCATAATAACAAAATAAAAGTTTATGCCTTCAAACTGAGCATTTACTCCAGTGGATCAGTTCCAACAATAAAGTAACCATGACAGTGCCCAGTTTTATTTCCTACATGTAAACAGGGCAGCTGTATGGAGTGCAGGAGAGAAGGGACAGAGGGGAAAACACACGGGAGCAAGAGGCAAATCCCACCTGCCCGAGTCCTTGCAAACTTCTGCAGAAGTTAATGAACTACCTTGGTGAATCAGGCATCACCCCCTCACTTTTCCCCTTGATATTTAAAAATAAGTCATTGCATTCCGTGTGTGTGCCACACAGTTAGGCCCTGGAATAAAGATATTGACCTTTAAAAGCTTGTTCCTAATTAGAGTTACCCCTTTGAAAGCACGCAAGTGGTTCTGGCACCTTTGGCCATTCATGGCTATTAACAGTTACCTGAAAAAGCACTGCAACACAGTCTGCAATTAAATGTTCTTTAAAGTTCTGTTCCTTTTAAATAAGTACGGGTTTGTGCACAGTGTTTATTGCTTTCTTTCAAGTCCTCTGGAAATATTTTCAGCTCTTAATTAAACTTAAACCGAGAGAATAAAGCCCTATGATGTTGATAGGAAATTTTGACAATAATTATTGCATTGAAAGTCAAAGGTTTCATGATAGTATGTCACATCTCTAAAAAGCTGTTACATGGGGTCAAAGAAACTGAAATATAAGCTGTGTCATGACTTACCTGTAGCACTAGTTTTCTTATTATATATTCTATTTCTACAAGTTTAGTTGTGCTGGAATTTAATCAAGCATAATTTGCTGTGTTTTCGCCTTACAATAATATGTGCAGGCTCCTCTGATAATTTCATGATCATCACAGAACCTTCAGTTTGTTACTAAAGGCTGAACTGAGCTCTCTAATCCTTCTATTTTTTTTTTGTAATCCAACTTTTTCTTTCAGGAAGAGCTCGCGAGGTTGAAGAATGGGAATGATCAACAGAAATTTTCTTTTCCAACCAGTTATGACTTTGATGAAACCTATGGATTTAATATTTTTTGTAAAAAGTTGCATCAGCAGTAAATGGACATCATCATCTTCTTCATCATCAGATATTTGGTATACCAGGCTTCAGAATTCAGAATGTATTTGAAAATCAAAGCTAAATTAATAAATTGAAAGAAGGATAGTATCTTGGGAAAAGAAGAATGGCCTTGATTTAAGGCCAGGAAGCAACAAACAATATCAGAAAGTCAATGAGCAAATGGAAAGGTCTTTCCCTTCTGAAACCAAACAGCTGGGGGCAGGGACGAACTTAGTGAGTATCCCTAGGACACTACACCCATCCAAAGAACAACAACTCATTTTCACTTCCAGCATGACAAGCACTGGAAAGCTCTCACGTGGCCCATTGTCACTGCAAATGTCATTGATTTGTTTGTTTGTTTGTTTGTTGGGGTTTTTTTTAATACCGACATAGTGATGATAAGGATATTCACTGGTCATGAGGGTGGAATAATTACCTAATTAAGTCAGAACTGCATGAAATTAGGCATATTCATGAAATATGCATGGGTAATAGATCAGTATATTTTCCAGACTTCTACTCTGCTGTTTTTATCTGCAGCTTGCATGCTAAAGGGGAGTAGAGAGGCAGGAGGAGAAAAAGGAGTGGGAAAGCAAGAGCAAGGAAGGTTGGTGTGCTGCATCTACTTTGCAACTTAAAAGATTAAATAAATAATAAAAAACAAGCTTCAATGAGTTAATGTTGCATGAGGGATATATTCATTATATATTTCTGATATTTAAAATTAATATTTTTCATATATAAACTGTTTTCTACTTGTGCGTATTATGAAAGTGCAGAGGATCCAATGCAGCTTTGATATTAAAAAAAGTCCCATTAACAAGCCAAAATGATAGGGAAGTCATCAGAGAAATTTCTGAGTAGTAAAGGGTGAGGACTGAGGTGCCAAGAGTGATCTCTTTACATACAAAGATGTTTATTTTGCATGCAATACACTGCCTTCAACACAAATTCCTGAAACATCCCAGTTAATGAGAAGAACAAGAAGCACTAACATCAGCATTCAAGAGAATGTCCCTGAGAAATTCTGCACTCCTTTTCATGCCTAATGCACAAGTGATGCACACAGAGTAAATCTTCATATATTTACCTTCAGCAGTATTACAGAATATCAAAAATGGAACTGATCGCAAAATAAGCAGGATGTTTACTTTGAATGCAGAAAGGAAGTATCCTTACAGCAGGTTTCTAGCAGCTTTTTACCTCTATAGCACATCTTAGTTTCATTTTCTCTGTTTTTGTAAATTATCAGATGAGCTAAACTTAAAACCATTCTATCAGTGAAAATACTGCATCAACTCAAACCATGATTCATTTAACTCAGATCTTATTTTTATCAAAGTGGGTTCAGTAAACCAACAAGTTGGGAGAGAGCTTTTTGGTAGCCCTCACCTTAGTCTCTGAGCCCTTTAAGAGTGAGAATATTTACAAATATTTGTCTTGCGTTTTCAGCACATGCAACCAGCCAAGAACAACTCCAGACAGTAAATAACAGTGCTAACTGAGGCCTTTTCAGTGCTGGATCTTTCCTTTAAGAGTATTGACACCACAAGGACCACAGAAGTTCATCACAACAGCAGGCTTCAAAGTTGTCCTCTAGCATCTTTTTCATATGCTCTGCTTCAAGCTTGCAACCAACTTCAATTCCCCTTTTGCACCACAATCCCTGGGTTGCAATTCAAGTAAAGGACATAACAATCATATGAAAAGTCTCTATATGCTGGTTTCCACTTTGATGGGTTTGTTCTACAGGTGTACAGGCAGTGAGGCTCTCATTAAACCTTTCCTGTTGTTATTTGAGCTTATGCATGACGCCACCATAAAGAAATAATTTCAGCCTTCTGTTTTCCCTCTCTCTGTTAATTATCAAATTTCTGACTGCTTGTGACTGATGATTGATGGGGAGAAGATTCAGCAGGTGTTAATGGGTTGGGTGATGTGAGAGACAGAGAGGAAAAAAAGTGGTCCAGAATTTCATCAAAGTAGGATTGCTGCTGTTGCCTGTAAATGGTTTTCCTCATGGCAGAGTGTGCATGAATCTGTGTTATAAACTGAAAATGGAAATTTCTCTAATGGAATATTAATAAAAAGGGTATTACTAAAGGAGTATGGTTATTTCTGATCTTTGCTTTTGAAATTTTTTTATTTGAACTTTCAGATGATGCAGAATGTACAGTCAAGTGAAAAAGAATTTCGAGTGGAGTAATCAAATTAAATATTACAAACTGAATTCAGCATCAGGAAAGAAATACTGTAATAATGTAATCCAAAACCTATCTCAATACTTTAATACAATTATGAAGACAAATGCATTTACATAAAAGACTTAAATAGTTTCTGAAGTTAATAATTGAACAGGTAGTCAACAGCACAATTGCTTCTTCTGAGACATGGGAAATGAAGGCAAGTTTCATTTAAAATACAAAAATCCAAATTAGGAACTCATTTCTAGCCAACTAAAACAGAGAGACACCTTCCTGATGTCTTCTGCTGAGGTGGACTCTATCATGGATGCTGTCAGGGTTGTTTTTATATGTTCATAAATATTACTCCCCGTCCGATGTTTACATACCTCTTCTTGGAAGCAGATCCTGAAGGGAGTAGGCTGGTGTTTCTGCCTACAGTGAAACCTTCTTTCACTTCAGTACAAGAAATCAGGATATCTAAAAAGAAATTTTCTATAAAATTTTGGTATTATGCAAATTCATGTAATCCATTACATGCATGGGATGCACACAACTAAAGGGACAAACCCAGTTAAAAGAAGTATTTGTGCACACAAACTTGCAGAATAAAGATAAGAAATAGATGACCTGAAAATTTTTTTACTTTAGCTCCATTTGTGTGTTCTATAAAACATATTTTCCTAGTTGCTAAAGCAGAAAAATTCCTAGAAACAAAAAATCTCATTCCAACAGAAAATCCACAGAGAGATTTTACAACGTTTATGAAAGCATCTTAACAGGTGACTAAATGTGCAAGAGGAGAAACCTTTAGATTAAATTAATGCTTAAAATTATTCCAAAAAGGTAATTAAGATTATGATGTTCTTTCAAAACCACAGTTTTAAAGTGGAAAAATTAATAGGGTATAGAGTATATACAGTCATAAAAAAATATATATTTTTGATTGTAGTTGCAGTGAGACTATTTTATGGAAATATTAAAAACTTCTTTATATATATATATAAGCTATTTAGCAGGTAAATGCAAGGAAATGCATGTTACAACAAATTATTAAAGAAGATAGAAAATCAAGCTATTTGTGAGCTTTCATGCTGAAATATGTGTTTATATTAATTTCAAAATATTATTTATTATTTTTATTTAGTCATACAAATATGTATTTTTAAATCAAGATAAGTTTGATGCAATTATCTCCTATAAATTATCAAATAAGGAGCAACTTCTGAATCTGCCGTCCTCATCTCATTACCATAATTGTTACTGAAATTTATAACAACCTACTTTGGAACGTCTTGAAATTTCCACCAGTTTTCTGTTCCAAGGTTGATATGATAAATGAATTCCAAACCCAAAGTCTGAATCATGTTAATCTAACACCAGGAAAAAGAGAGTTTCCCAAATTAAATATAACCCAAAATCTGTTGCATTTACAAAAGTACAGTAATTGTGTACTGTTTGTAATGTAATTACTTTTAGGTTTTAGAAATGTAAATTCAACTTACAGAAGCATGAAACACCATATGCTGCTCACATCAAGAACTGTTTAGAAAACAGTTTTATTAGAAGTGGCTCTTGTGTTTTAAAAGCAGTTACTAAAATAGGTATAAAACTTTAACTTCCTGTCAAATTTCAATAGGATTTCCACTTCTAAATCCAGTAAGAGCTTTTGTGAAATCCCATCCTCATCTCCCTACCATATTGGCAACTCTTTTGTGAAAACCTCTTGATGAAACTGATTCTTTTTGCACTTGAGTTAAAACAATGAACTCCTTAAGGACAAGGAGTGTGTGCTAGATTCTGAACTCTTCTGTGGGAACAAAATTATTTTGGCATAGTAGGATTAGTGAAGGCTTTTACTTCAAGTAGGAATAGCAAGTTAGACATCTGTCCTTTACTAGATTTCAATATGTTCAAGCTGAAAATCCATTTCAGTGACTTCAAGAAAACTGGTAGTCAAAACAGAGCTTTTTACAGGGAAAAGGAAAGGGAAAGGGAAAAGGAGTTGTCCTAATAGCTGCAAGAAGAAACTTGGGACAAATGAATAAGAGATTTTTTGAGCAAGTTAGCGGTTCAAAAAATGAATTTCCTTTCTCTCTGACTCAACTAAATATATTAAAACAAATATCCTTACTGCTTTCAGCAGTAATCGGGTAAAGCTCCAATACTTTTAACAAAACTTAACAATGAATGCTAAACAAATAGGGAAAATAGTGAAAAAACAGGCATAGCAATGATGTTGGCAGTAAACTTGCTGAGGTCAAAAATTAAGAAACACTGGAATATACAAAACGAGCATGGCTCTTTATGTTGCGTCCCAAATAGCCCAGGGGATGCTGTTCTGGATTAGATTTTTCTCTAAAGAGAAATTTTACAACCTCTTGCTGAAGTGGCAGTCAGAAGTTATGATTTCCTGACAGTAATACATGACTATCAAAAATCATGCTTTCTGAAGGCAGCAGTTCTAGTTACTACATATCCTATGAAGAATGGCAGGTTTATAGAGGAAAACCCTGGGAACTACCACACATGAATATTGTGATACAGACCACAAATTTCTATTGTTCAGGTCAGAACAGGCGTTTTTTGTATGTACCCCAAAGAAAAAGGATCTGCAATGGACATGCATGGCTGAAAAAAATATATACACACACACATATCTGGCATGCATACATTTGTTGTCTCCATTATGCCAGCACATTGTTACTTCCCTAACATGTCAGGTTGTATCACAACCATTCCCCAATTTCACTGATACAAAATTCAAAAAAATTTAGGTATTACATCTCCTGTATGCTGTTAGTATTGCTGTGCATTTGTAAGAGGCTGATTACAAAGGTAGAACATCTCTATAACCAGCCTGTGATAAATAACTTCATGTGTAAGGATATTCCAAGTACTAGTTTCCATCCTTCTTTACTTTTTTTTCTTTTTTCTTTACTTTTTTTTTATTTATTTTTTTGGCGAAACATCCAAAGTTATATATTCCAGTGTGGGAGCTTAAATCTTTGGGGAATTTGTCTTCATGACAGCAGTTTCTAATGAACAATGTAGTCTCATGGTTCTTACTAATGAAAGAAGACATTTTTATGGAATGAAAAAGGACAAATACAAAGGGGGAAAAAGAGTTTCTGTTTCTGATCTCTAAGGCTAGAGCATTTAAAGTATTTAATGGTATTTATTGAAAAATGCTTCTGTTTATTCTTTTGAAAACAAATACATTTTGTAAGGGAAAATTAAAATATTTGGTTATTATTACTGCAGACAATGCATTTACTAAATGTTTCTGTCAACCACACACACAATCCAACATCCAATGAATGCACCATTCAGCAAGCCAGCAGTATATTGCTTTTTCAAGGACGTGTTAGGGACTGCAATAAAAAGCAGTCAAGAGGAAGAGTGTTACTACAGGAGGTAAATGAGTTATATTTGCACAGCCTGAAAGAACAAAGCAAAATTTTAGTAGAAAGCTTTGAAGTACTGTCACATGAAGGAAGCAAAACCATTAAGTTTAATGGCAGAAATAGATGGAGAATAAATTATTGGGTGAACTGGACTACCTAAGATTCTTAAAACTGTCTGAACTGTTTAATTGACTAAATGACCCTGTATTTCCAGTGTTATTAGCATAGTCACAATATACCTAAATACATCAAAATAGTGTTTATTTTCTGTAGTCATTCTTCAAAACCAGTTTTATAAAACTATGCGAGTCCAAAATAATGTTTTCCTGTCTCCTATTCTTGAGGGTTTTTGTTCTGTTTTGTTCTTGAAATCAAGTCTATAAATAACATTTATTGCTTTTAGATAACTTGAAGAATTGTTAGATCAACCAGAAAAGTGAAAAATTGATTAACAATGCGGTATTATCAGCTTCAGACCATCATCATTACCACTTCTGATGATCCCTATAAGTCTGACATTAGATGTGATCATTAGACCATCTATCTGCTCTGCTAGCATTTAGGATTTACATTAATCAAGGGCCTGCTCAGGCTAGACTTCGGAATTCAGTCCACCAAAATCACCTCTAGGGATCTTTCTTTCTAGCCCCTACCACTACTGCCTGCTTTATGCCTCCAGGTATGAGAAGCTTTAGGCCTAATTAATTTTATCCCATCTAATGTAACTGCCTGTGTTCTCATTACCTGTATAGATATCTAATCCCACTAAGCTCTTTATTTTCTTGGTATTTCATGGCAATAATTTCCATAAGCTAATTATATGTAGGGTAGAAAAATACTTCCTTTAAATCTGTCACGTCTCTCCACAGAAGCATCTCTTAATCTCCCACAGTTCCATCACCAATCTTCTACCCCTCGGAAATCCCTTGCTTGGTATTCAGACCCCCAGCAATTCATCTGAAAAGCCTCTGGTTAGTTTCTTCTCATTGACTAAACTTGGATCTCAGTGAAGACATCTGACACTTTCCTTTACTAATTTAGCTCACCTCTGACATTTTCTTAACATCTAAAGCAACTGGGCCTCTGTGTTTCCCAAAGCAATCACACTTTTCATTTGCTGATTTTGTATTGCCCAAGCGTGCCCTCAGCTGACCGACTTTTCATGTGCCTAACATCAGTTGTTACTATCTCTCTCTTTTTTACCTGCCCTTCTCAGCACTCCAGACCAAAATGACTTTGTGACTTCACCTATTTGTAATGTTTTCTGAACTCCTTCTCCAGAAACTTATCTTCCCCTACCAAAGCTGGTTTTTTATCCCAAAATTTCCTGTCCTGATTGTCTTTTGTTATCTTCACATAATAATTTTTCAGACAAAATTTTCCAAACTTTTTGGTAAGGTTTTATATTTGAATAACAGGTTCTGACTCAACTATGAACCATGAAGAAGGGAAGCAAAAGAAATACAAAGCTTATATAATAGAGAGCTGCTATTGGTCCTTCCAAGATCACCAACATTTTGGAAAGTAGAAGCTGGACAAACTTCCTGCTGAGTGCACAACAGTGTTTATCTTTAGGCTTAATCATGACTTAAGCTGCTAGATCCATCCAGTATAAAGTTTCCTTTATGCAGGAAAAGAACCAATCCGCACATAATTATTAGTCCAAACCAAACTCTTCATTGCATGGGTCCAAAATTACTCTGTTAAAACTGTGAGTGCCAAACCTACAACTCCAGTTGACAAACTCCTTTCCTCTGCCCTTACAATGCTCTGTATAAATCTAGCCTCTTTGCCATCCAGAACATACTTCATTTGTCCTCTTCATCTTTCTGATTACTAATCTTCACAATTAAAATAAACCCTAGCACTCAGTAACCACTACTGGAAAAGAATACAATTGTGAAAAGAAAAATCAGAAGAAAGCAGCAAGATTGAGCATGACTAATGTAAAGGTGATTCAGAGATTCCAAGAGTTGAGAACAAAAGGAAGACCTAAAATCCTTCTGTCACCAATGGAAAGAAGTCACAGCAGACAACTGTGGAGAGAGAGGGCAGCACAATCTAACCACATGTAATTCTGTAACGTTCATTTCTTCACAATATTTTGGGGAGAAACCAACCATCAAAGTCTTTATACATCATTCATACACTTCTTATTTCTTCTTTATTTTCATTAGGAAATATTTGTAAGTGTTATCTATGACATGAGGGGATTCTTTTTTTAAAAAATGTTTTGATTATACTTCTTAAAAATCGACATAATCTCTGATGGCAAGATGCTACTTTAAAAAAAAGATAATCTGTTTCTTTTATTATCTAATTTTTCAGAATGACACATCAAGTTAGCAATTCTTAAATGACATTTGATTGAAACAGAGGCACACCTTAATTCAATATTTTATGTATAAATGGGGCCTATATAAGTAGACCAAAAGCTATGATTATAATCACAGCTATGTTTCCTTGATCTAGACACATTTTCCTAGTAAATGCTTTCATACACATGCCTGAAATGCTATTTATTTTTTCCTTTTTTACACATATGTGAGGGCTCTGTTTTTGTCAATAAATCTACTGTTTAAATTAAGAAAACACTGTAACAGAATTACCTTTTTAATTGTATATTAAATTTAATTGTAAAAATTTTATTTCCTTCAGGACACACAAGCAAACAAGAAACATATTTAATAAATAAAGCACAGAGCATAATTTACTTTGAGTAATTTAATAGAATCCTGAAGGGCCATGATGTTCTTCATTACCAATATGTAAATCTTCTGGGAAACCCATTAAGGAATTTTTCATCAACAAAGCTGGACCCCATAACGAAGCAATGCATTAACTGGGTGTTGTGGTTTCACATGAGCCATGTTTGATCACAGGTTGGGCTCGATGACCTTGGAGGTCTTTTCCAACCTTAATGATTCCACCATTCTAAAATTGTCGCTGTGTGTCACTTACAGGGTTTAATTACATCTAAATATTATACAAAGAAATATTTTTCTGAACAGAACAAGTTTAAGATTTTATCATTTATTTTTTATTTTTACGTATATACAATATACGTATTGTATACCACAGACAACAAAAGGCTGAATACAAAGTATATAACTTGCATATATATATATAAGTTGTGCAAACTAAAGGTACACTTACTTTCCTGATTTTCACCAAATTTTTCCTGTCATTTCTAAATGTATCATTGTGCAAAAATTCCCCCAAAGCAGCCTAGGCAGACACTTGAATTTTGTTTTCTCTTTGCAAAGTATCATACGCACTTTTCTTCCTAGAGTGGATTCTATGATATATTAAGCTCATTTCAAAGATACATCATTAATTTAACTACTTCCTACCTTCCTTTAAGACGATCTGGAAGTCTAAAATGCTGTATCTCTCATGTTATCTGACTTTCAGATTTGTCATTGTCATAGATGCACAGCCTCTGTAAGTCACATATATTTGCTGAGGAGAAAGGTACAGCCCCTTTCCAGGGCATTGATTTCTTTTCGAGAGGATTAGCACTTATGGCAGAGAAGGTTCCTTGTATCTGGAGAGAAAACAAAACACAGCAGCTTACAAAATGAGATTTTAGAATAATTTGGTCCATCCAACTAGCCAAATTCATTAACAAATCAGGTCATTAAGCTTTTATCAAAGAAGCTTTCTTCACTGTATTATTACCTCTGGAATCACAGTTTATTGCCCTAGTTTACAGAAACTAAACAAAAATTCTTCAGCAAAGACAGATGGCAAACACATGATGCAATCCAAAACCAAAAGCAGCCTTACATTCATTACCACTCCCCAAAATTTACACAGTGTGTGTCTTCCTTCTGGCCAGCCTGATTCTGAAGTTATATCAAAATTTATTCTGACTATCCTTTTTATTTAAAACATCTTTATGATGTCTGAAATAAAACTTCACTGTTAAATGTTAACATTGTAGAGGTTAGAATAATTGGATGGCAGCTACTAGGATTCTTTTTCCTCCATGTAACAAGTGAAACACCTCAAAAATATTTCTGGCACCTAGAAGACCAAAGCTACACAATCCTGCACAATTACTTTGATGTTGAATTTATTTTAGCTTCATCTAAGAACTCCAGGCAAAGGTTAAAATATTGTGAAGTGGACCACCTATTGAAGCCTAGAACACATACTCTGCAGTTTTAGTCTTTCTGTGAAGGCCCATCAATGTCTAATGGCACTACCATAGAGAGTAGTACTACTAAATTAAGTGGTGGCCAAAGCAGGTTAGTTTTTATGAATCACTTCAAAATTTTTGATGGACTCTACTGATTTTATCTCAAATAATTGATAATTTAATGTGCATCTTAAGGGGTTGTCAGTTATTTGTCATAACTCCTGCTACAGTGGCAGGCTGACAAGAACTACAGTCCAGTCCCTAAAAACCATCCATCAGTTTTAAACATGAAGTTAAAACACAGCGGTTTGTAGTAGCTTCATTTCAAAACAATAAACCATCTGCCTCATTAAATCATCAGGACTACTCATCCTTTACTTCCTCTTGGCTAAATCCGTTCTTCTCAGAACTGCTGAGCTGTAGCCAGGTCTAATTCACCATCCTTTCAAGAGCTGTTCCTCCTCTGAATAACTAAGCCTCATCAGCTGGCTCGCTCACTCAACTGATGCCTACCCCTTGCAGCTGGAATACAACATTCCATTATTTTCATACCTAGGAAAGTGAATACCATATGTGGAGACTAGCAGGGGAAAGCGGTGGCTATTCTAACTGGCCTGCTTCTCTGTCCCTACAAGAAAATACATATCCTCACAAGAAATAAGAAATATTAGGAGTGATTCTTTGTCCTAACCTAGAGACTAGCAAGTACCTCTGCTCCAGAAATCCTTCCAGCTAGGTCAGTCAAAACACGGCTAATATTGTCTTATGAAAACTCCAGCAAACAAACAAGTATTTCATCTTGCTTAGAGAAAGCAATCTGGATTTTTGTTAACCAGAAATTGACCTGCTACATAATGAAGATTTTATTGCAGAATGAAGATATGGATGAGAAAAATATTTGATAGAAAAATTTAAAATGCATCAAAATACATTCAAAATCCAAAATACTTTTCTTTTCCTGCAATAGAATGATAATAGATTATTAATAGATTAATCTACAGCACGTGGCCTAAAGTAAGAGTCAAACAAGACCAGAGTGGTAAATCTTACCAAGAAGCTGTAAAAAGAATAACAAATAGCTCAGAATTTTTATATCAACATTATCAAAATAACAGAAAACATCAGAATAATTACAAGCGGCACTAGGATAAAAGCACAATAATTACCAGAGGCAGCCAGAAATGTTTAGGATAGAGTTCTTCAGGGGAAAAAAAAGAAAGCCCTTGAACTTTGTGGAGGAAATCTAATTTCACAAAATTCCCAGAGACATTTTCTTGCATGTTTGTGACAGATATTTGACTAATAGCTGCTTAAGAACCTCAAAAAACAGTGACTCTCTCAGTGGACAATCTATACCAGTGCCTAACTATGTTTACCTGCAGAAAGTTTAGATTTGCTTTTGGAAATGTGCCTGCATGCCCAAAATGGACAAAGCATTTAATGGGATGTACTCCTCACGACTGAGGGAAGACAGCAGCTTACTCCAAACAGTTTTGTTTATGTATGTAAATATGATGTTTTCGGTTACTTCAAAAGCACTGGTGGATGTAGCCTCAAGTCTGTAATTTGCTCTAAACTATATTCTGAGGAATTATTGCTGGGTTATTACCCTCTAAGCATAGCATTTGTCATCAGGATGTAATACATAAGGGGGGAAAACTGTAAGAGAAAAATCAACCAAACAAGCAAGAACCCGTTGAGTCAAATTTTCTTGTTCTAATCTCAGAAATTACTGGGGTGCTACCAGGCTTGGCATCATGAATAAGCAAGAGAAAATTGCTTTCAGTGCTAACACTGGACTCATTTATAAAACACTGAATGGAACTGGACTCAGGATAGATCCTGCCGTGAACAATGGACACCCCAATCTGGCAATGCACCACCCATCAAATAACTTTAGAAGTTTTGTCTTGCTTAATGAGCAAAATGCTGATTAAGTATATCCCCTTGCTCAGAGAATTAAGGGGTTTTTGAGGAATTTATCAAAATCAGTTCTTCCTTGATCCCTCATGCTGCAGAAAAAGCAATATTAGAAATCTTGGTCTCTTTTGAAGACCATGCCATTGCTGTTGACTTGGAGTTTTGTGAATCATTTTTATTCTAAATGTTTTATTCCAAATATTGCTGGTTTAATCAGAAAATTTACTGAGCTATTTCCTTCCATAAGACTTCATCTTCCTTCAGACACCCCTTTCCCTCCCTCTCTGTATTTACAATTAACTATTGTGCCATTTTGTTGCATAGCAGTTCTTCCCTCTTGAACATTCCAGTTCCTTTTTCCATAGTAGTGGTAGATGCATCCGATAAGCCATAGAAAAGTAAACTTGACAACATTGTCTCCTTACAACTCAATTTCTAATCTGTTTTTACATTGACTCCTTTTCTCCAGTTAACAAAAAAATGCTGTCTCTGAGCTCATATCAATTTTAATATTTACAACCTGCCAAAATGTTTCACATTACTCCCTGAAGCCTCAGCTCGTGTGTTTAATTGATCAGGTCCCAAATCCCTTTCTTTAATATGAGCATTAAATCAATCTCTTAGAGCTGGCAACATCCCTCACAGTAGATAAAAAGACATTTTTAGTACAGATAAAAGCAAAAGACCTAATTCCTATTTAGTTAAACATTGATCAATGACAACACTTCTCTGAAGTTTCAAGAGACCTTATATAAATAACCAGCTGGAAGTAAGAGGCAATACTTTGACAAGAAGGTGTCTTGTTCAGCAGCCAGGTTCCATCTTTCTTTGTGAGCACGTGCACACACGGAACCACCTGCCCCAGGTGGAGCTCCCCACGTGCTCCCAAAGGTGAGCTGCTCAGTGCTGCACAGAACCACATGGCCTGTTTATCCTTCCCCACCTCTGTGCTCCCAATTTGCTGACAGAAGAGACAAAGGCAAGGGCAAGACTAAATTTCACTCCATGAGAAAAACCTAAATGGTGATGAATGGGCTGCTCAGGTTCTGAAATGTTTCTCCAGAGATCAAATAAAAATGGTCTGTGAAAACAGAAAGCTTAAGACAAATTATTTTAAATAAATAAATAAAGCTTTCTGTAGCCCAAGGACTGTAGTAGTGCATTGTCTCCTAACAGTTTTATATTCCATTTTGACGAGTGAAAGATCCAAGCTGAAGACAGAAAACACAAGATTCCCCACCCTCGAGTGGTTCTGCCAGGCATGAGAAAAGCAGCCCTGAAGGACAAGTGCTAAATGTCCTATTTACTGTTAACTGAATGTCAATGAAAAGTACAAGAAAAAAAAGTGATTTTATGTTTCCATTAACAAATTTGTTCCTTTCTATCAGCCTTATTTAATTAACATAACCAGAAAATCATAGAGATGTATCCTTAATTTCAGAAGGAAAGCAAACCAACAAATTCTTTGCAATTTATTGGGTAAGATATTCCAAACTGAAGTGACCTCAAAGATTTTATAGCACCTTGATCAGCTTTAAATATCCTCACTTACATCTGATCCTTCAGACAATGTAGTTAGGCCAATTTCACATTTAATTTCTCACTTTTATAAAGTTTGACTTTTCCACCTCAGCATATCTTAAAAATTGAAGTCATTCCTTGCAATAATAAAACAACTACTTCAAGGATACAAGAAATAATTTGATGATCATTCTTTAACACAGGAAGTTAATCCTTTTTACTGTGGAGTTGATGGGATAAATTATATCAATATATAAAAGCTCTACTGCACGTTTATTATAATTTTGAAATACTGACTCCCAGTTGGTCTGAAACTACAAGGCAAATCTTGAGGTCAGAATTTGATAGGAGCATCTGCCTTTTCTTTCAGTCATTACCAAGAAAGAGCCTGTGGATTGATTTTAACACTAGTAATTTAAGGGTTAGGCTTAGTTTGAGATCACATCCAGTAATTTTTGGTCTGTTTTAATAAAATGTATTTTTATGAAGTTAAGAATAGTTCCAGACCTTGATGGACAAGGATTCGAGTTTCATATTTAAAGGTAATGTTACATATGCTTACACGCCTACATTTTTTTCCTCTTCTGTTTTGTTTGGTTTTTAATGAAATACAAACATCTTCTTGTTTATTCAATATAAACCAAGAATGGGATAACATCTCTTTGCAAACACATCTGGGTGAGCATGCTTTGCTCCTCTGGGTAATTCTTTCAATAGAGGTACTCACGTGAAAAAGCTGCTCATGTGGGTGTGCAGTGTGTTACTGCACAATGAGAATTGTTATCCAGTAATACAGATTTTTACCATTTCCCAAAAGTCTTACTAAAGGAATATCATGAAATAATTGCTCTATATCCTCTTGCTGTCACTCTTTTTCCATTTCCCCCACCCCCTGAGCTGTTCACCACTATAAAACAGAGTTCCAGATTTGTATAAAAGTGGCTGAAAGTTGAAAACTTCTTTCCTTACCTCTCTTTAATTGAAAAATGTCTGGGGTTTGTGTTTCTAAACTTAAAATCAAAACTGCTCCTTTCATGTGTCTTTTATGACATGCTTCACCCTAGAGCAAATGCTTACACAGCTAGGAACAGGGAATTTTAGTGGAAATAGTACAAACCATCTAAACTGCAGCAGCGCTATCAGGCATCAGCCAAATTGGTTTCGGTCTGAACTGGGAGCTCCCATCCTCAATTTCTCCACAAACTTAAAAGTAGTGTCATGTTTACAAAGATGGTGAAAAGGTGAATTCGAGCTGCAGTGCAAAATAACAGGCAAGGATGTAGCTGTGCTCTAAAAACAGAGCCCGACAGGAGCAGCGTATCAACACCTGAGGTGAAAAAGCAACTGTGATAATCACAATGAACCAGCTCTTCTAGAGCCAGCTTACTAAAATGAAAAAAATCATGGAGTAGCATTTGATCATGAGATATTAAAAAAAGGTCAAAAAGAAAGATAAAAGATAAGATGGGAAGGTTTGTATTTGCCTTTTGGTGTCACAAGTCTTTGAAAGTTTTCAGTATTTTTAAATCCTCATATTAACCATTAATAAGTTTGAACAAAAGGGAGTTGGGCTAGCATTCTAACACAAGACTGGAATATGTATTTTAGCACCCTTGAACACTAAATCAGGGTCAGTGTTATTGGAGAAACCTAATCCATGCTTTACGACAATATTAAGGATATTTTCAGAATATAAGTTATGATAGAAGGACCACATATGTAGTTATCATTATCACACTTAAGCTGTGCATAATGAAGCCAAAACTTTGCTTTGATGCCCCAATGTCCATACCAGCTTATTCTACATGCAGAATACTGGCAGCTATAAAATCTTGGTGAGGGGAGAAAAACAAACAAACAAAGCCAAACATGGGCATTTTTTCCTAAACAGGTAAAAACACATAAAATTAAATGCTGACCCTTAAAATGAGACCACCACAGGCTTTCTTGCTATCAACTTTTACTGAAAGTTCACTGGCTAAGGTACAGGTGTAGCAGTGAAATGCAATTCTCTCTTCATTCAAAATGCCATTGAAATTTACCTGTTCTATAGAGCTTGTGTCTGCTCACTCACTGGTAGGAATTCACAGCATATTCATTGTAGTAATTCACACTAAGTGCACAGGAAAAAAGGGGATAGAGAACTAAAAAGATCTGCTCTAACCCTTGTATTTCAGGATTTTTTAGCAACATTTGTTGAGTATTTGGAAGCTTCAATTCCCATCTGATTCAGTATATGCGTATGGGAGAGCAAAAGGAAAAAACAAGGTCACCAACAGGCAGTGAAACAAAACTAAAATTCCCTTTATGAACATTTCATTGAGGTGTCAGAGGAAACCACTTCTATTTTCATGGCCCTGACAGACATATTACTGCCGTAGAGTCAATCACACATGTAACTGGTGTTGTTGCACCTATTTTCACTTCCTGCTGATATAAACAACAAAAAAAATCTGCACTGTTTTATTAAGGCCAGAAAATTATTTACAGCAAAAATAAATGGTATGCATACTTATTCACACATAAGTTCACGTGTATATACATATGGTGTTCATAGGTAACACTAACTGCTTAATCCTTTTTCCTTTAATCCCACAGCACTAATAATATTCATCACTGATTGTAGTCAGATCCAATCACAAGTACTTTCACAAGAATAATTTATAGTTTCAAGTCACAGTGAAATCATCTGGTGAATAATCTTTACTGTTCTGGTTAGAAAAAAAGTAAAAGACAGATTTTAGTTACATAATGGAACTGGGAAATCATTACAATTTTCCGTTAACAAAGCATCTTACATTAGAGCTTTTATGACTGAACATTCATTTGTTTCTGTCCTAAAATAGAATTAATTGAAAACTTTCTTTAAGCACTATATTAAAGGATACTTCCACAGAATAAATGAATTCTATACCTGCATACAGCACAACATGCATCAGCTATGATGTAAAATTTCTGTCACCCAGCCAAAGTGACAGCTCAGGAGATTTCACAGTAACCATTGCATATGTCCCCTTCCCATCTTCTCCAGGATTGGTGGGGAACTTACAAATCTGCTTATGAAGATCAAATACTTTTGCTTTACGCATACACATGCTGGCACCAAACAGCAGGTCTCTTATGTTTGGGGTTTTTTTCAGGGAAAGATATCTTCAGGCTATTGTGAAAAACTCTTCACATCTCTAAGACACAGCTCGAATGATATAAATTAGCTATTGTTGCATTATCTAACTACTAGCAGTATAGTTTTTAGTGATGAAAACTAAAAATAGCAAATACTATTTATAGAAGTTTAAATATTTAGTATGTATGTCATGTCATTATGGTCTTCCTTGGATTTCAAAGAAAAATCTTTATTTTGATCACAAAATCTCAAATAAGTGGATTTCCTGAAAACATTTTCTACAAAGTGGAAGTTTGTTTTGACTAGTACATGTACCTCCTCATGTACCACAGAGAACTTCTTACAGATGCTCTCAAATCCAGAGTGATCACATCTCCCACTATTCTCAGGAGCTATCATCATCTGTTTAATAGCCAGAACACAAGTCAGAAGAGATGAAAGTGGTGAGAAATGCATAGAGGGGCTATTGGGACTTCTTGTCTTTTAAGCCTCTCTCCCAGTCAAAAATAAAAGTAAATTCTTGCTAACTGTTAGTGGATCCCACTCCAGGGCACAGTATTCTGAACTTAACTTTTAGTAAGGTTTCAACAGTGCCACTGTAATAGGGAGGCAATCCCTGATGTGACCACTCAAGTTTAGAATTCAAAAAAATCTTCATTAAAAAATTTTCTAGTTTACCATACTGATTCATGGTATGCTGCCTTTACTAATTAAATTAATAGCTACACTTGCTTACTAAAGAGATTAAATTCTGCATTGCCCTCACTCGGCGGGTTAGTTGCTAGGCAGCTCTCACTGGGGATTTGGCACTGTGTTCTTATCTCCAAAGACAAAGGCTGCCGTGCATCTTTCACGAGGAAAATGAATGCTACACTGCTCTCACTGAGAGCATTCATCTCCATTTTTATATCTCAATAGCTCTCCTTTAATTATTTTAATCATTTGATGCATTCTAGTGTTGCAAACCTGTTTAATCTGGAGTCTATTTCCACTTCTGTGCTATGGAATTGTTTCCATTTTCCCCTCCCTTGCCAGTTTACAGCCTCAAGATTTATTTCACGTCACACATGAAGGTCTTGCACGCCAGAGCCTGCCACGATTGCTACTGCAGTAATACTCAGTCTGACGTTTAAGCCCTTCTCAATATTTTTCTATCCACTGAACTGTTCATTTCCAAATATTTTTTTTTTTTTAGCTTGTTCAGCTTGTCCCATACTTCAGTTTGTACCTGGGAAGCTATTCCTTTGATTAGCAGCCTCATTGTGCCAAATGCTTTGTCAGTACCAGCAGCACAGGCACCGTGACATCGCCAAGGATAAGATTTATGGCACCAGCAGCCTGGTCTTCTTTTCTGTGGAGCATCTGAACCTCCAGGTATCCAGGTATGGCTGCACTAACCCCCTCTGCAGTACCCAGATGACTTCCAAAGTATAAAAGATAGCTTTGTTGTTTTCTCATGGGAAATCTGGCCTATTTTTCCTGGTGAGCAGATTCACATCCTTGGACCTCAACAACAGCTGGGAAAACACAGCTCAGCTCCACAGATCTCAGCAAATGGAAGACACAATTCCTATTCTCCAAAACATACCAATCCAAACCCAAGGATTTAGGGAAATTTTCAGGTTTAAGCTGGAAACAGAATTCCTTCCTGGACTCTGTCACATATTCTTAAAAAAAAATACAGATCTTAAAAGTGATATGTGTATCAGTGTTATTCAGAATGCGCTTTCAGCGGATCCAGTGGTAAAATAATGTAATGATAACTGAATGGGAGAAAACAAATTTCAGATGAAAAATACAGTCCCTTTTTTAGTTATTTTCTAAGTTGTACTGAAGACTTAATGAAAAATATAAGTAATAAATTTAAAAAAAGTCTTTTTAATTTATTTGCAATTTTGTATAATCGTATCATGCAAATTTATGCCAACTTGTTTTTGCTATTTTGCTTTTTGTCATGCATCCATTTCTGACTACTCACTACCCTCTAGATGCTACTCATGTAATATTATTATTCCAGAAAGCTCCATTTGACTGAATGGCCCAAATGCTAGAGAGTCTGAGACAGAAAAACCTGAATAATTAATAAAATATCCATACAAATTCAAATTCCCGTGTTGAATAGAGAAATAATATCATTCATATTCTTTGTAATGAATATGTGAGCACAGTCAAATCGAAACGTCTTTACAAATAAGTGGTCTACCCTTTTGTCCAGTTGTGAGGAGTGGCAAGGTTGCTTGCGATTATGTAAAGCCAAAACCTGTCAGCAGCACTGCATTTTTTTCCCAAAAATGTACTGCCTGTGGATAATACAAGAAAAAAGATAGACAGCACAAGCCAGTCAGTTCTGCTTCTGAAAAGGTCAAAATATGGACATTTTAAGGCTCAGCTGGAACAAAGCAGAGTAATAATATCTTTACAAATTTTCAGAAAAAAACTAGAAAGAAGATGTCTTGGTTTGAAAGACAGGTGTCAGACAAGAAAGGCAGGAGCCTCCCCTGAAATGGAAAATGCAACCCCCTTCCCCTCCGAATTATTATAAATTTGAAAATAAGGGGCTTTCAGGCAAAGATATGAGGGATAGGAATAACAGTTCTTTACTAATAAATATATATGTATAACAACACAAACAAACAACAATAGCTGTGGCAGTGACAGCAAACAGCAGCACAAAACTCAGTGCGGCCTCACCCGGCCTCAGGCACTTTCCCCTGGATGCAGTTCCCCCGGGGCGGCTCCCGGTGAGCAGGGCGGGTGCGATGGTTCCCCCGAGGCTGCAGGGGGCGCTCCGCAGTGAGCTCGGGGAGCACTGGGAATGGCAGGGTCCCGGGAAGGGATGGATGAAAAAGCCTCACAAAACCCCTGGGCAGCCAGTCCTGGTGTCTGGCTGGATCCTCAGGAACAGCAGGGGCGAGCGCAGATCCCGGGTGGCAGTGAGAGGTATCAAACTGCGGAGCTGTGGCAGGGAAACCCGGCAGGTCTCTCAGTCGGCAGGGCGCACGAGCCACAGAGTAGCAAAAGCTCCGAGCGGCGGCGGAGCCGGACGGCAACGGCTCCACTCCCGGACAGGACAGGGAGAAGAGCAGGCTTAGAAATCCCGGGGTTTGTCCGTAGGAAACAAACAGCCGAAAGAAGCAGAAGCTTGCCACGTCCACACCGAAGGCAGGCCGCTCCCAGACCGAACGCTGAACACACCAGGCAGCCCCCCGGGTGTCCCAACCCCCAGGTGACAAAAGGGTGGCTCGTTGGACCCCGCCCCTGTGGCCAGGTCTTTTGTTTCTTTTAAGTACCCAATAGTTTGTCCCCTGGCAACCAGTATGGGGAAAAATTCTTTTAAAAGAAAAAACAGGCTAACATCCTAAACCCCAACAGAAGATCATGGTAATGTTGAATTCATAAGAATTATATACCATTCTTTTGTTTTTAAACAAAGGTTAAATCATGGTATTAGATGCATCAAAGATTTTGATCTTTTTCAGCATTCAAGGAATTGGGATGAAACAACAACAAAATAAAAATCAAACTGTCAAATTTTTTCTGTAAATATCAAACTGATGACTGCTTTGAGACAAATACAAGGTAACCACCCTGCTGGCACCTTTATTGCCTCTAATATGTCAGTTTCTTTTGACATTTCATGAAGAAATATTAAAAATATTCAAAACTTTGCCTAAAAATTTACCTCTTCTGGCACATCAGTTTGAAGGATAATCTGCTAATGATGCATTACTTAAAGGGAAATATTTGAAACTGACATACATAATTTATACTGTAAAGTCACACATAAAACTATTTCTTAACTCTTTATTAGCACATTAAAAAGTGCTTTAGGAAGACGAGAATGTAGACCAGAGCCTACAGTTTTAACAGTCAAGGAGAAATACTGCACTTGAATCTCAAGCAACCAGGACAAACATTCTGAGAATAATGAATATATGTTCTGTTACTTAAAATAACTAAATATCAGCAAAATTTCTCATCTACATATGATAAAATCCAAATATTGTAAAGATGGTAATTATAAAATATACTGACTCATGAATCAATACACTGATTCCTGATAGATTGGCACAGTCTTAAAATCCTCCCCGTTTTGACCAACATGATTGTTTTTATACAGGAAAGCACATCCATGTCCATATCCAGAGACTTTGCTACTCAAAATTTGCAGCTATGACCAAACAAAAATAAAACCAAACCAAACAGCCAAACAAACCAGGATTATTAACTTTCACTTTGGTTATACAGCCAAACAATTTTGAGGCATCCACCTGCTGGAAAATTTATAGAAAGCTGTACAAGAGATTATACATAATGAAGAGTTTAGAAGTCAGTATGATAGAACTGGTCTACTTTTACATAAAACATTTTGAAAAGAAGTGGACAACAGGTTTTCTTGTCAGCTTTTCATAAATTGTTCTTTGGGGGAGGTTATTTTAGTTGACTTTTTTTTCCCAGAACACTCTCCACCTGAGTTGAAATTCTGAGCACAGGACAAAGCTTGGAAGCTAAAGGAGCTAGAGCAGAAGTCACCCAAAGACCACTGAGAGAGATTCCTCAATATCTGATGATCAGGGATATTCACTTCATGACTAGCTCACTTCTTACTGAGAAAATATAATCTGTCTTAAGATGCAGTAAATATTAAACATTCTTCTTGCAAGTACATAAGAAGAGAAGAACACTAAAAGAAATGCTCTGTGCTATGGGGAAATTGTTGTTCGTGCTGTCCCAAAAACTTCTTTCACTGTAATATTAAGAACATGATAATTTTCAGTTTCTTTTTTTCTTTTAATTTGTACCTCCCAAAATGAGAAAAATCTATATATGTAATTCAGATCTGAGACTAGTGCACAGGAAGTATGATTCTGTTTCATACATACACAGATTTAGTTGTCACAAAAACAGGCACAAGGAGAGCATTCTCCAGCATGCACGAGAGAAAGAAGTGCCCATATGCTCCCATCAGAAATCAAAGCTCCTCCTGGCACTACTGTCCTCAAAATAGTCACAAACTCCAAAATCAAGACAATAAATGGTGGCGTGTTTTCTGTAGCCAAGAAGTATATCTCCCATAAATTTCTCTTTTAAGATGAAAAACAATAACTGCAACATTCATGGAGAAAGAGAGAAGGTGTGCAAGAATTCCAAGTAGTATCAGCCAATGTATTTTTCTAGAAACAAAGTAGTTATTGGAGAAGTTTTGGTTTTCTTTTAAAGGAGGCATCAAGATGAACAGAGAAAGGTGCAGAGGTGCACCCTAGACAGAGGGAGAGAAACACTTAACCTCTAGCAGAATATTTAAGGCAACAGAACTAACATCCAAAAATATCCTCCATATCCTCAAGTGACAAAAGAAAAAGCTGTAGGATTTGTACTATCTTCAGCAGAAAACTCACAGGTTATGGTGGGTCCACTGGCCTATTGTGAGCCTGCCTGCTATGACATCATGCAAGTTTGAGTTTTATAAGTATTTCTATGCACATGTTTAGAAAAGGTTGCTTCTGGATTCATGTGTTGATCTAAAGTCTCTGAGCTTGAGAAGAGTCCAAGCCAATGCAATCAGATAGCCCACATTTTCTCTCTGCCCTCCCCCTGTTGCTTGTCTTCACCCCAGATCACTGCTGACATCATCCAGGCATTTTAACCAGAAATTTTAGACCTCAGAGCCTGCACTGAGATCAGATGATTACACACTTCTAAGTGCATTATGCAGGAGTAGTTTGCTACATCTAACAGGTCAGAACTGGTGTTTTTAACACTGCCTGAAAGATTGGGCATATGCTACCTTTTTAAGGTCATGAGCTTCATAAATCAAAGGTATGAGTGAAACTTTGTTTGCTCTCAGCAGTACACAAGCACCTATTTTGTATGGATATTTTACCAAATGCATCTGGAACATTCTGCTGACACAGGATCTCAAGCAAGTCCAGTGAGGTAAATGATGTGACAGAAAAAAGAATGTGGAATATATGTCAGAGCAAATGACTGATGCGGTAGCTAATAAAAACTAATGGAAATACAGCTTTTACCAGGGGGAAGTAGCACGAGAGTGCTAGTCTCTCAAAATTAGTATGATTCAAAAAGTATATCCAGTCACTGCACTGTGCCATTCATGGCATGTAATGAGCCATGATGATGTACTGTGTTAGATTAAGACATTTAGAAGGCTCACAAGGGTTGTTTAGAGTAAGAATAGCTTTATAAACTGGTTTATATTATCAGCTGAAATGCTTCTGAATATGAAACTTTTTACCATTATTATACTTACAAGATTATTGGAAGAGAAGAAAATGTCCTCATCAGTTGTACTTGTTTAAAACTTAACCATGCAAGATTACAGGGAGAAAGCTTTTGTTATAGGCACTCCAGATATAATTCTGATTGAATATAATTTTGGAAAAAGCTTTCTCTGTTTTCATTATTGATGTTCAGAGTGAGAGTGATATTTGGACCCATTGTTTTCTTTTTTTTTGGTCACAATGATTAATCATACAAGACTTGTATCCAACTCATGCACTAAAACTCTCAAAGCCTTTCCAGAATTAAGATAAGTAGAACAACATTAGACAAAAAAAAGAATAGGCAAGATATGATTTTTCCCCAAGATACACTTTTACCACTACAGAGGCTACCATTGAATCCCAATCCCTTTCAGCTATTATCAGTGTAGCCAGACTTTTTATATTTTATTATGAACAAGATAAATCTCCAGAAAGCCTCAGAACACTACAAATAAACACATAAAATCTGGAATCATTAAACTTCAGATTTCAAGTTTAGGAGTTTAACCACAGTGAAAAGCAAAAATGTTTTCTACTTTTTTTTTTTTTTGTGACCTTAGACAATATTTTAAAGTATCTCATATAAAGGAAATTAATAAATACTTGAGGAATCTGGTACTATCTTGTCTTCTTCCTGTTCATTTTAACTGAGGTGAACCAAGAGCATGTTACAGGGGAAGCAAATACTTTGGAAAGACAGCCTACCGTCACTGAATAAACAGGAAAATTCATACTCTCAGCAGCAAGGACCTGAATGAATACAGTCTATACAGAAAAAAAAAAGGTGTATATATAGTTTATCAATAATGACACCCCCAATGACTAGCCACCAGCTGGATGCAGCACTGTTCACCACCATTCTCTGGGCCTGGCCATCCAGCCAGTTCTTAACCCAGTGAAAAGAGCACCTGTCCAAGGTGTGGGCTGCCAGCTTTTCCAGGAGTGTGCTGTGGGAGACAGGGCCTTGCTGAAGTCCAGGTAGGAAACATCCACAGCCTTCCCCACATCCACCAGGCAGGTCACCTGGTCATAAAAGGAGATCAGGTTGGTCAGGCACGACCTGCTCCTCCTACACCCATGCTGGCTGGCTCTGATCCCCTGGCCATTCTGTAAGTGCCATGCGATGGCACTCAAGATGATCTGTTCCATAATCCTGCTGGACACCAAGGTCAGGCTGACAGGCCTGTAGTTTCCCGGATCGTCCTTCCGGCCTTTCTTCTGGATGGGTGTCACATTGGCCAGCTTCCAGTCATCTGGGGCATTCCCAGTGAGCCAGGACTGATGGTAAATAATGGAGGGCAGCTTTGCAAGCTCATCGGCCAGCTCCCTCATCACCCTAGGATGGATCCCATCTGGTCCCGTAGATTTGTGAGCATCTAAGTGACTCAGAAGGTCTCTGACTGCTTCCTCCTGGATAATAGTGGGGGCTACTCTGCTCCCTGACCCCATCTACCAGCCCAGGAGAACAGTTGTCCTGAGAACAACCTGTCTTTCTGTTGAAAATTGGGGCAAAGAAGGTGTTAAGTACCTCTGCCTTTTCCTCATCTTTGGTGATTATATTTCCCCTGCCACATCCAATAAAGAATGGAAGTTCTCCTTGCCCATCCTTTTGTCATTAATGTACTTATAAAAACACTTTTTTATTATCCTTCGAAGCAGGGGCCAGATTAAGTTCTAATTTGGTTTTCACCTCCTTAATTTTCTTCCTACATGACCTAGCAATATCCTTAAATACTTCCTGAGTTTCCTGCCCCTCATTTCAAAGGTGATACACCCTCTTTTTTTCCCTTAGTTCCTTCAAAACTCCCTGCCCATCCAGGCCAGGTATCTTCCCTGTTGGCTCATCTTCAGCACATAAGGGCAGTCTGCTCCTGCACCTTCAAGGTTTCATTCTCAAACTACATCCATCCTTCCTGGACCCACTGTTTCCTTCCTCTGTTTTCAAGGGCTGTTTCCCAAGGTACTCTCTAAATCAGTCTCTTGAATAGGCCAAAGTCTGCCCTCTGGAAGTCCAGTGCGTAGATCGAAGGTAAAACATTATGTTTGGTCTCCACCTCCTATTTTTAGAGCAAGGCTTTAAAACTGGACCTTAAAATCTCTAACTGTTTCTCAATATGCCTGGGTCTGAAAGAATAAAACCAGTACATGAATTTTTTCTTTCACCCACTGAAAAAAAATCCTCCTAAAAATTTTGTATGAGAAGCATAAGCTCCATTATTCACAGAGCTCCAAGCAAAACCCTGCTTAGAAGAATCCCACAGTGTCAGTCAACAGGAATTCTCCAAGATTAAAATGAGAAGGATTTGGCACTGAACCTCACTGCCAATGTATTGTTCTCCCCTCTCTCACTCTTGAAAATGGTCATGCTACCAAAACCCTTATCTTGTTACATTTTTGACAAAATTTTTGAACAAAAAAATTTTAATGACTTGGTTTCAGGTAAATAAGACAGCCCAGTTTGTTGTATATTTTAGATACCTAATTTCATAAAAATAGCAACAGAAAGGAATTTCTTCCTCTCCCTTTAATGTTGCAGATATCAGTGAGTCTCCTTATCCTGGGAAACAGGTGAACTATACCTATAGCAAAATAAGAGCTTAACTTTTCTTTCCTTTTCCATTTTATTTTCTGTTGAGATTTCTGAATCTGATGTTATTTCTCACTACTTGAGTGAATAAGAAGTTCATTTTAAATATAAATAAGGTTGAAAAGTCCAACCTAACACAATCATAAATGTTGAATAATTTCATTTCAATGTATGCCTTCTTTTTTACCTCAGAACCGAAAAGGAAAATAAAAACCCTCTAGATTTTCTCACAGATGAACAAGTATCATGGGTGCTTAGAAACAGTTACTCATCTTTGAAAATAGTATTTTTCCATGCACTTTGTGGACCATTAAAATGATCTAATTTATGAACTGAAAGGATTGCTACTCAGAAAGCTTAGTCCCTTTGCTGTTTGCAGCACCAGAACACTCAAAATTACCTGGTGACTAAAGTCTCACAGTAACAACTGATATTTCATTTAACCTTTTTAACTAAAATAGCTAAGCCTGCAACCACCCATGCCATGCTGAAGGAAATCTTCTCCCTGATACCAAAGCCTGAGACTACAAAATTACACGTCAGGCACTTTAGGAATGATACCTTGAAGTTGTACAATCTATAGGGAGTTCCAAATGTGTGGCAATGAGTATGAACAGCCAGGTAGTAGAGGCAGCTAACACCCACTGTTTCCTTTTATAGTAACATATGAGAAAACAAGAAAAATCCCCCAGAAA
The DNA here is from genome assembly GCA_026261815.1 of Monarcha castaneiventris obscurior. NCBI lineage: Eukaryota > Metazoa > Chordata > Aves > Passeriformes > Monarchidae > Monarcha > Monarcha castaneiventris. The sequence goes on from JAMPIT010000040.1 coordinate 3,550,097, forward strand.
AAAAAAAAATCTTTATTTAAAGCTCTAGGCAAAACCTGCTAATACTAGAAATAGTTTGAGTTTTTCCCATCCATAAATCTGAGACCAGAAGCTACTTTAATCTTCCTTGGCCACCTCTGTTTGAAGACAGCATCAAATACTAAGCACGTGTTTATGAGAGCAGAACAAGGTAGGACTCCCTGTTTGGGGACCACACTTGCTTCATTTTAATTAAGGAATACTTCTCCCAGGTTCCCCAGGCAAAACAAGTCTAATTGAAGTCAATACTAAGTCCAATACCTTGCCATATGTGCAGTCTAAATTCACAACCTAAGCTCACCTCAAGCAGGTGAGAATACTGCACATAGGCCTAATAGAGCTTGCAAAGGGACAGAACCAGTTCACATCCCTTGAGATGACCAACAGCCAGCACCAGGAGACTGCTGAAAAGTGAAAATAGGAAAGGAAGATACAGCATCAAGAGGAGTCAGGTATAGTCAGTGAGCTCAATATGCACTCTTCTGAAAGAGATGGATAACTCAAAGTATTCACCTGTGCCTACAATTATGCCAGTGTTAAGCCCTCACTTTTCTTTCCACAACATCATTTCACAAAAATTCTGAGTGCCAAAGCCACCCACTGCTGCATCTGGGCTTCTGGACAGGGAGACGTTAATTCCTGTTAACACAAAAAAACCCCATCAAAACACAAACAGTATATCAATAATTAACAAAGTCCTCCTATTTTAAAGCAAAAAGATACAAGGGAGAGGAGGAATCATAGATTTACAATGAGAAGCACCAAAAGTTACAGGTTTAACCCCTCTGTGAATAGAGCTGCTTACTCAAGGAACACTTTACATCTTCAGGCTGACAGCCAAGAGATAAAGCGATGCAGGTACAAATCCGCATTGGTTACAAATTGTCAACCCTAGAATCTAATTCCAGTTCAACAGTGGTTTAAATATTACAAGAGATTGTCATCATCACTCCTCAACATCTTTAACATCTGGAGCTTTCAAAAGAATAGGCAGTGAATTGAATTAATTATTAGCCTTTCACCTTGGAGACCTTGGTACAAAGGTAACAACCAGTAGCTCAGGAGGTACCTACTGAGCCTGGTAGACTACTTTTGGTCTCCAGTGTGTCCTAGTGCCCCTCAGATATTCCCCAGGCTCCCTTAATTTTATCTTGTTGGATTTACCTTGCCCTCCATCCAGTTTAAAGTGAAAATTCAAGCAGTCAGGAATGTCCGACATCTAATCCTCCTTGTGTAGGAAGTTCATGTATGTCAGCAACGTTGGGGCAATGTCAGTTGCAGAAGACAACATTACCAATTAAGGATGATCATAAGCCCATCCCAGACTCGAGCAGTGTTGAACACAGGGGTCGGAATCTGAAGTGTGATCCAGATAAGAAACTTGCAGGAGAACACTATTTTACTGGTGGTCTGCCTCAAACATCTCAAGATTTCTTAAGCAGAAGACAAAGCAGAGAAAGAGGGTTTCTAAATATGAGATTTGCTTTTTCTGTCTCATACATGCCTTTCAAAGTGACTGTCACCACGATGCTGGTCAAAGGCCAGGTGAAGGAGCACAGAGATGATCAGCAACCCTTCGTGTAGCAACAAAGCCTCACAGCTGAGTACAGACATGCCTTAATTATGCCTGTGTCAATTATGCCAGGGAAATTGGGTGAACTGCAAAAAGGGTTATGGCATACATGCCCTGTGCAAGTCTCAGTAATGGTTCTGAATATGAAGGTACAGAGGAGCACTTTCACTTCCTCAAGACTTTTGCAGGGGCTGATAACACTTGCCCTTCACAATTCACACCTCAAAACTTCTCAAGACCTCTGTAATCTATTCATAAGCTAAATATACCCAGGGAACAAACACGTAAAATACCAGTCTCTTTTCAGAGATAACAGCCTGGACTGCTTTGATATGAGTAGCACAGAGATCAGTTGTGAAGAATATAAAACAGCTGAATTCAACAAGAGCACTCTCTATTAGGAGGTTTTTATTATTTCTTTTAGTCAATGTACCATCATCAAGTCAAAAAGAGAAGCAGCAACAGAAAAGAACCATTTAAAATGGAAACTTAAACACTGTTTACCACATATCTGATATAGATGGATATTTGATATTAATATAGACCTATCAAACTGGTATTAATCAGAGGTTGTTGGACAACACTTCAACAGATGATGTGAATAAATCTGACTATTATTACAAATCCTTACTAATTTCGATAAAGAAATTTTGAACCATCAAAATTCAGACTCAATATTTACATACTAGGCACCCAGTAAGAAATGTACAAAAAAACTCCAGGAGTTCCATGTTGAGTAACTAAAAAAACAATCCACAGATTTTTTTTCCATGTACAGCTTGCTTCACCCTTGCTTACTGTACATAATTCTGTACCAATGAATACAGCTGCACTCTTAATAGAAGTTCCAGAAGCAGAAGAAAATAGAAACAGAAGGAAGAACCATGTTTCTAATGAACTTCTCTTTTCTCTTAAAGCCATATTTCGGACACATATGTAAAACTAGAGTCAAATTATATGATCAACTCTTATAAAGAGCTGGAAGCAAGGCTCATTTAAATCCACCTAACATACTGACAACACCTATTGGGGGATAGGTCACTCAATTCACAGGATTGTTAAACCCCATTTAAAATTTCAGAGGGGAAAAAAACAAAAAACGTCAAAATCTCTTGTATTTAGCATATAGACCTTTTTGCCACTTCAAGCTAAAGACCTTTTTAAAAATGCACTATCAGCAGCACAGCTTTTAAGGTTAAAATGAGGACTTTAAAGTTGGTATCCCACTGTGTATTCTACCACTGCGCTGCCTGTGGAGTGTGAAAAAAAAGGGCAAAGATGGTTCCTAAAGTCTCAAACACTGTCTTACAATGGCTTTTATCCCTTTGAAGACAGAAGGAAATGCAGCTAATGTGTTTACAAATAGCTACTTTTTGAAGGAAACTCACAAAGGACACAAATGCCTCCTGGAATCTCATTATGTTATTTAAAGGGCCATTTTTTTGGTGCTAGCAGTTCCCTCACCTTGGCCTCTCTTTTTAATTTCACCTCTTTAAAAAGTTCATGCACTTTCTCAGATTCTTGTAGTGATTCATGACTCCTGTCTCAAAATTAAAACAATTTAAAGTATCAGTGATCTATGATAATAACAGAGGGAAGCCTGTCTGTGACAAGTCACAAATCCATCCTTACCCTTCATCTTTTGAAGGGAAAATGTTGAAAATTCATCTGACAATATATCTATCACTTTGCACATTTATCAGTCATTCATAAAACCCAATTAAGCAACATGGAAATGAAATCCAGTGGTCCCGAATGAGTAACTCTGAAGCAAGCCAATATGCACAAGTAACAGAAGACAACATAAACCTATGAAGATGATGATTGCCAATGTTATCCTTCAGCACACCCTAAAAATGAACATTAGAGTGTGAAAGACTGCAAATAAGTAGCATACAGGAGCCTAGCAAGTTTCTTTAAGAAACACTAAAGAAATAAAAGAGAAGTAGTAGAAGGAGCAAAGCCTCAGAAACAGACATAATTTCATATTATCATGTACCCCACCAAATGTGGTGTAAAATCACTGCTTAAATAAAAGGCCATAAAATTATTTGGCTATCTGCTTATTTTAAATTCCTGGTTTTCTATTTGAGGATGTAAAATCTATACACTTTTTTTTCAGTCTTCTCTAATTTAGTCATTGCTTATTTTTCAACACTAGTGTTTACTTAATTCTGGATTCTACAGTTGTTTTATAGACTCTCAATAAGACCATTCCAATCAGTGATAGGGACAAAGAAGTGTTTCCCATTACTCTACTGTTTTAAGACTCAAATTTGGACAATATTAAAACCCACAACATCTTACTATATTTTAAGTAATACAACAGATTCTTCAGTAGAAATATTTCCTTTTATCTAATCTAGTAGCAAAACAATCAGTGGTAAGCTACCTGGTTAATTGAAAACATTTCTGTGGGAACTTGATATATCCTTCATTTCATACTTTATGCAATGCAGTTCCTCATAAACTCTAATTCTTGCCAAAAACAGAAAATGGTTTCTACACTTCATTTTATCTATGACCATTCCAGCAACAGATAATGGCTAGATAATAAATAATGTCAGAATGGTTCAGTGTAACTCATCCAAATCTGGTTTGCCTAGCAATATACAAAGGTACTTCAATATGTTATTTGTGGCTGAAATTAAAGGTTACAGAACATGTAACATTTTTGGGCAATAGAACTGGAGCCACATGGTATCAACAAATAACATTTATGAGAAATCATACCTTTTCATCACTCTAGTTGTTATTAAGTCCCCACTCATCCCCATAATTTAGATATGCTAATCCTCCTTCCTAATCCTACATTGTCTGTAACAAATGCAGATAAATCTGCACCCACCAGTACATATGAATCGAGTTTTGTACTCCTGAGGTCAATAATTTTGGTTGACTTTGAGCACTTCCATCTCACTAATGCACGGAAGTGATCACACATACTGGAAAAAAAACAAGTCTATATACGTCACCTGTAGGGACCAACCAAAGGAAATTCTGCCTTGGCCTGGAATCTTTAAAGGGCAACTGATTAATTCTGGAATTCGTAGACACCAACATTATGACATCCACTCTTAAGATATTAACAATAATGTCATCCAGCCACACAAGTTCAAAATGAAATATCATTCTCTCAGGACAAAGGAAAAATAGGTTTTTTTGAAATCCCTCTATCACTCAGCTCTAAACTGTGTATTGGAAATGCAATCTCAAGGAATAGTTTCACGCCAACACAATTTGAACCACAAGAAAGCTCACATCAAAGCAGAAAGGTGACAAGATTCAGATTTTTCCTTATTCTGAGAAGCAATGGCAGCACTCAGAATTTCTAACTCTTATCTCTGCCTTTCAACCAGTTATTTGTCACTGAATTTTTATGCACTGCAGCTATTTTTTGACAGTTTCAAACTGATCGTAGTAGTTCAATATACCCCCAAAGGTGAATTTAGTAGTGTGGGCTAGTTGTAAATTCATCTGGCTTTACTTTCTGCATGATCTGTAGGCTAATCTAAGGTTAAAACCTGATACAGTGTGATTTGAGAAGACCAAATCTCTATTACCATAAGGGCATTCTAAAGAATTAAACTGAAGACATTTATTTATGGTATGTTTTATAAAAAGAGCTCTTCTGGGCTTTCAACATTTACTACTCAGGGTGGACCAACAACAGGTTATTCCTTAAACCACAGAATGCCTGCCAATTAAAAAAAAAGAAGTTGATCCATTCAGGTGACACCAAGAAATTTCTAACAAAATAAGCCTCAAAATCTAGTTTGCATCAGTAATGCAGTGGTTGTGTCATTCAGCTTGGCTGGAGGAGACACAAATTTGGGCTAATTCAATCTTGCAATAGGGCCAGTCACTCCTGATTAATGCTAGGGCAGATAGAGCCTCTCTAAGTTTGTTCTAATTAATGAGTTGTTTACAAGATGTAAAAATCTAGTTTTGCAAAATATGCATCTCAGACAGAAGTTCCATAAGATGGCCAGCTCACTTCTTCCTGGGTGAAGTTCATTTCACCACACCCCTCTCACTCTTGTCCCTCCGCACATCATCCCACTGACTGAAATCAGCCCTGACACCGCTCCCAATATTCATGGAGTCAGTTCAGCTTGCTAACTCAGCAGGAAATTAGTCACGTGTTTTTTTCCCTCAGGGAGAGTATTTCACATTTTTTATTAGAGTTGGTACAAGGTAAAGATAATTTCTTGCATTGTCTTTAATTATGCTTAGAGTTGCTTAAATCTCTCAGGAATAATTTAGCAAAGAACATTTAATTATATATTTTGAATATTATTTTCAGCAAAGGATCTATGGTATTTTTGCCTCAGTTCTGTTAATTTCTGCATAAGAAAAATCTGTATTGCACTTTAAATACAAGCACTGATCTTATAATACACTTCTGAGTATGAACCTTTCATACATTGAAACCAAAAGAATAAGGGAAACCAAAAGTAATCGTTATAAAAGTAAGATGGCTTGGCCAGATGAGATGGGCCCTTTTCCTGTTGAGAAAGGGTCAGAGGAGAAAAAGACACTAACGGGGCATGAAGAAAGCTGGGAGTTCCTTCATCAAAGAGTTCTTGGGACTGGCCACCTTGAGCTTTCAAGGACCAGAGTGATCAGTCCTAATCAACATGGTATCACTTCAGTGGTATTACGTATCACAGCTAAACTGGGTCAGGTTTTTTAAAGGACTGATTGTTTTGTATGTGCAGTGACAATTACTGACAGGTTAAGAACTAATCTTTGGCCATGTGCACTGTCAACCCAGTAAAGAGTGAAGCCTGAAGTCTGAAACTCCACTGATCTGTCTTTCAGACATTCCTGTCACAGCAATTCCTAATTCCCAGCTGACATACAGACTTAGATATATTCAGGTGCAACAGAAGAAACTGCAGCAGTCAAATGCTACCTGGTTTTCCTCAGAGGATTCAGCCTCTCGAGGCCAAGTGCTCAGTGGTGTGCAGCAGCACCACAGCATCCCTCCATCTCCTGCTCTGCCTGCACAAAGCACTGATGAAAGCACAGGAGCACCTACAAGGCAGGGTAGTAACTGCAGCTGGAAAGAAGGTAGCAAACAAAGAAGTGCAAAGCTGACAGCATGAGACTTGACAAGTCTGCATTTGTCTATTCCAAACAAAAATCTTTGCAATTACAAGAGAAAGCTCTAGCAACCTCCAGTACTACAACTAGTGCTTCACCTGTAATATTTTTATAAACAGTGGCAGTCATGTACAGTGTTTGTATTTCTTTATCCTTGAGGATGTGTAACAATTACATATATAGATAGATATAGATACATACACACCTCTATAATGGGTATTCTAGCTACCTATTAAACAAGATGGCTTTCTATAGCAATAATTCCTGTATTTGGATTGAAAGCGATGCAACCTTCAAAACTCCCATTGAGTTCGTAAGGCCATGGTATCAACACTGGAGCTTCCTAAAATTCATTCTGCTGTTATTAGATACCATTAAATCTTCTGACCACATAAGTACATTGTCTTATTATTCAGGCTCAGTATTCTGACGCGCATTATATACCCTGCAGTATCAGTCAGTAATGGTTGCAGAGCAACTGTGGCAACATACAAATAAAACATGAAAGAAGAAATATTTTCATTTTCATCTTTATATTAAAGTCAAATTAACTTGAATATCATTCTGTTTTGTAGGTTAATAAAATACAAGAGAAATTAATTATTAGCAAAAATAAATATTTATAATGCAGGCACAATGGTAACAACAACAAATGAAAAAGCCTCTTAGTGGAAGTACTTGCCCTAAAGGGTCAGAGATATGCCAACCTAATAACCTCACCAGGGGTTATGAAAAATTTGCACATTGCTTGACAGCCTAAGGTAAAGTCTTATGGTAGCTCTTCAAGTGGATAAAAGGGAAAATGGAATGCAATGCAAAGTGGTACCATTTATCTAAATCAATGGAGACATTTCCTACTGCACTGACCTTCACTGCATCTTGAGGAGCATAAAAAGCATTAAGGAACATTTTAAGAACACCCAAGGGTTTTCTTTATCTAGGTTTTCTCCCTGATCAAATAAACTGGAACTCTTTATTACAGATATTTCCCATATTTCAAGTTAATGTACATTTCTCTGCAGCACAGCCACCTAAATAATCTTAACACTTCGTGAGGGCCCTGACAGTCTCCCAGAAATGTCATATTCCTCCCCTGACACACATCCCTCAGAACAATAGCTGTGCAATGTCCCTTTGCACTGACACTAACTGAAATGATCATCCTTAAGATGACCAAGGAACGGCCTGGAAGGACCAATGTTTAACATCAGTGCAAGTATTAAAGGCTGGAAAACCATGAGTGTGTGTAAAGTGATATTGTATATGCAATAAAGCTCACCTGCATCTGGTCTCTTACTCAAATGTTCATGAGAAAGAATACTACAGACAGAAGGGCCATCTCTCTTACGCAAAGCAGCAGAGTAAACTGCTTAATCCTGGCTCTTTTCTCATGAAGACTCAGATTTAAATCAGGCAGCAGTAACACTGGCCCCTAAACAGACCTTCACTAAGCCACACTGGACAAGCACAACTGAATCATTCTCTGTTCAATCCATCCCTGTTTACAAAGGTATTCAGCATCAGAGAACATGCAGACATGAAATATAAAGGTATATTGCATTTAGAATATTGATAGAGCTTTAGTCTTTCAACTCTTTGATGTTGACCCATGTGAACTCACTTTTCACACCAGGAGAAAATGGTAAAAGCAAACTCTGCACACAGATTGCAGAAGTATTTCACCCATAGTGCTCTTTATACCTGTAGGACTTAAAGAGAACTAATAAATTAGCAAGGCTTAAGTAAAAAGGACAATTGTAAACCCACTTCTCCTTATTCCTACTTATGGTAACATACAGCACTGCAATAAGCTGTGACTCCTGACTACATGAGGCATATTCATTTCTAAAAATTATCTTCAGTCTCTGTATTCTTTCCAGTAACACAAAGCAATCTTACTGGACAATATCTCTAAGATGAAATACAGAATAAACAAATGTTGGAGTTAAGTAATTTCTTTATCCATGTTCTCTCTTCTTTAATTACCCTCTCACTTTTGCCATTAAAACATTGTTTGCACGTGAATTTGGGTCTTTTCATACTTCCTTTTGCTTTCTTCATAAGGGCTAATGTTTACCTAGGTAAATACGTAGATCCATTTCATATATCCTTTTCCAAATTTCTCAACAAATACGTACTTGGTTTTAAACGGAAAACTGGTCTGAAATCTAAAGTAAATTAGCATCTTTCATATAAAAAATGCAATGAGGTGTGCAAAGCCTTTCATTTAATGCCACGGGGGTGATAATATATCAAAAGTAAATTTTATCAAGTATGGGCTAGTGAATTTCAAGCTCTTTATATTCTTTTCATACATAAATTATCAAACTTACTCACATGCTTTATGACTTCAAGTTCAATTCACTTGAATTTATGAGTTTCTGCATACGATTAGTAGTTTCTGCACTGCTGCATTGTGTAATACTTATTTTAGTTCTCTGTAGTTTTTCTTTACTATTCAGACATATTTCCTTATTGGACTTCCAAAGCAGCAGATTTATTTCTGAAAAATATAAAAGACACATGTTTCTCTGCTTAATAAGTAAACTTCAGACAGCAATTATAATCATCACTCACATCACAAGTTTATTACATAAAACCTGACAACAGTATAGAACAGTGACAGAATAAATGCGTATCGATGACATTTATTAAAAGCCATTGATCAGAATATTGGAAATTCATTGCCTTAAGATTTGTATTAATGAATCATGGGGATTCATGTTTTACGTCCAAATCCAACAAAACAGGGTAAAGATCTGTGTATCTTGCCTGTCTGTTTCTTTGCTTTCCCTGCATCTAGTCTCTAAATGCAATCCACAGAGGAGATCTTGGGCTTTATCCTCTCCTCTCCTCAAAATTAATGCAAGTCATATAAAGCACCTGACACTGGTAATCATTCCTTTATATTTAAAGTATATGTAGCTAGAACAAATGTGTGAGTCACTTGGCCATGTTCCATGGCTGTGCTGCTGTGCTGGAGCTGCTCTCCACCTCTCTCACATATTGCATGTTTTAAAGCTGTCTAGTGTAACAGATAAATCTGGGCAATCGCCTATTCTGTAATGATTTCTCCTGACATTCTCAATTACGTTTTGGAGAGCCTTGAGTACAACATTTCCAGCAGTTCCCTCAACCGACAGCATAAATTTTCTTAAACTGCAACAGACTGCTGTGCAAGATTTATTTGCTGAGCAGTTAACTCTGGTTACACCATCAAAAGCGGGAAGTGAAACTGCATCAAATTTCACCAGCGGTAATTAATTTTTTATTTTGAAGGGAAATAGTAAGACTTGAGCTACAAACAGAATAAATTAATATAATCACAGCACAGAGACATTTCTTTAAATTTCCTATAAATCAGCATGGAGTGCAAGCCATCATGTAAGAAGGTCACCATAAATATTATTAGGGACCTTAATAACATTTTTGGCAAGAGGCTAGAAGTTAAAGACTGTATGAAGACAACACTCTGGAAACACCATCTAATAGCAGGTAAATTCCCATTAACATACATACTTTTTTACTTTAAATGGAAACCTGGCTTGCTAGGGTGATAGGAACTTAGTGGATTTTAATCATTGCATGTAAAAGCTGACATACTTGAAAACACATAAACTGGTTCAATTTTGGGGGGGGGGGGTGGTGAAGAGGCATGTTTTTTGGGAGAAGGGTCTTTTTTTCCTCAAATTTCACTCTGAAAGCATCTCTTAAAAACACAAATGTACAAATACTGCCATTTTTTCACTCAACTAGAAAAATACCCCAAACCACTACTGTTTAGTATGGTTCTATGTGACAACTTGTAACATTATGTTTCTTGAATGGCTGAGTGAGACACCACCTCTATCCTAGTACCTCTGAAGAGATAGAGTTGTCAGCTGTATTTCTACAAAAGACATACCTGTCCAATTCTCTTCCCACAAGAGACTGGGAGTATGAGCAAAAGAAGGAGCATTATAATTTTTTTAAAGGATCAAAGTACAAAATTAACTACAGACAAACGAGAAACTATATCGAATAGATGACATTATAGTTTACCCAAAAAGACTGGTGAGAAAGAGCAGGTACATAAACTTTTACAAAAAAGAAAAGTAAACAAACACATTATAATGAGCACAAAATATAACCCAAAAAACATAACTGGAACAAGGTAAAAAGTAGCATTTCAGCAAGAAAATGCCTACCCTAAACACAGTATTTCCATGAAAGGTCTTGAAGGGGAAAAAAACCCACACACCCACAACAAAAACAACAAAATGATTGTTTAATAGATGATTTAGTAAGATATTTTAGACTCTTGATCATTCATTAAATTCCAAACTTATAGGAGGTCTCCTTTTGAAAAGCATTTTCAGTTCCATGCAGAAGCAGTCTAAACTAGAAAGCCAGAGGGAAAAAAAACATGAGGAAATTATACACCCAAATTAAGAATGTCCTAGTGCCAACAACTCCAATTTTAGTCAGTCTCTGAGTACTTGTGGTGTATTAGAAACAGGGCATACTGCAACAGAAAGATCAAAGGCTTGGTTTTGAAAGTTCAACCTGAAATACTTTTGCTTTGGTGCTCCCAAATATAAAGAAAGATAATAGCATCTCCCTCCCCCAGATAAGCTCCAGGATGATACAGGCATCTATCAAGAAGTACTTGCATATCACAGTGAGAAGTACTCCAGTTTTTACTACAGAAATAAAACACATTTTGGTGCACAAAATAAGCAGATTGAGTCCTATATTTGTGCTGAAGGTATTTTGGACCACGATTGGCCCAGTTTAGTTTAAAGCTGTGCCTACAGCCTCAACTGCAAAGGCAGATGGCACATAAAGGGCCTCAAAACAGTGGTTTTCTGAAGGAAACAATTTGTAGGTACACAAGTACCCCAGCCACGAGAGCAGAGTGAGAGAAGTTACTAAAAAATCAGCTGGTAGAGTTTATTTTAGCAGGTGGGTGTAATTAAACCCAACACACAGAAGATAAGTTCATACAACCTATGGAATGTTGACTATACATATCTTCAAAACAGTGCTCATGAGCAGATTTTTCTCTTTTTGAAATCTTACATTGTTTTACCTTTCCTATAATTAATTTCTTTTCATTTCTCATTTTCCGTAGCTCATCCCTGTTTCTCACTTGTAAAAAAACACTTAATATTCTGCCTTCTTCCTCCTGCTTAGCAGCTGTCAGAAACCCTAAATTACTCAGAGTTTTACCCTCTACCTTTCCCTTAGACTCTTCTCATCTTTCTTGAGAACTGTAACTCATATTTAAATTCATTTGCAGGGTGCCAGCAGCTTCTCAAAGTTGTCAGTAATTTTTCTCTGGGACTACATTCCAGTAAATGCAATATCTCATCCAATAGAGAAACTGATTACGTACCAGACAGAGAACATCTGCCAGTCTAGTAGGGACACCCCATCTGCAGGAGAGGTGATTTTCTCCTCATTGAAAACAGCTTGGGTCTTCTAAGACTGAACCAATAAAAGTTATTGTTTCATCATAGGAGTCCAGTGATCTTATATAGAGTGTTATTGAACACTGTGACAAACTGTCCAGCGAGCATGCCCTGAGCTGCAGGAACAGAGCACTTTCTACATTCTGCTGACTTGTTCCCTCCAGAAGCAGCAACTCATGTCAGTGATTAACAAGAACCTGGTGGAAACTCAGCACAGCTGGAGGCCAGTAAACGACAAGCTGCAGTGGCAACTGCAGTGAGTGAATTTAAAATTAGGAGACTGAAAACTTTAAAAAACAGAAGATGAGGAGAAAGAAGAAAGTTCTAATGCACTGTAATGAATTAAAAGAATGTTGTAAAATGTTTCTATGCCTGTATTTATGGAAATTTCTCCAGCAATCTTTAGTCACCCTCTACTAATGCATGTTAACAACCATAATCTGAGTCTTCAATGGCAGAAAATTACGCTTGTTTACTTTTGACTTGTTCTTTAAAAACACTTGCATAAAAATAATTGTAGCACTTCCCCTTGAGAAGTTTGGGTGTAGAGGCTAATTGATGCAGATTTGTCTCAGAAATAAATATGTTTTCACTTCAATAATATTGTTTTAACTGTGTTTGTCCCAGGCCATAAGCATGGCAACTTTTTGAACAGTTATATATTGCTCCATTATTCTTCAGCTTTAAAGAAAAAAGGCCACTAAAAGAAAAGAGTAATTTTAGCACAATTATTTTAAGGTTCATTGGCTTAAATTACATAATCAATACTCACATTATATTTCATTTCAGTATACTGTCATTGACAGCGTGATCATCACATTTGGCATTTGGCTGTTTCTGTTGTCCCACACACAAATAATATTTGTGTGTAACTTGTACGTTTTTACAAGAGAAGGTAATTTATCAAAGACTAATCCATAACAATCCCCAGCATTGCCCGGATTTCATTCTGGAAGAATGATATCCTCTGAGATCTTCCAGGAATCAGTGCTATAATGGTAATCATTTAATTAATGCATGCATCATTCATGAAAACAATTAGACACAATTTGGTAGCCAAGAGATTCTTTGAATAAAGGACCATCTGGAACAGAGCAGAGGTAGTGTTGCCTCTATAGATGGTATGTACATTGTAATATCAAGGCAATTAAATACACTTTTGGCTCACTTTGAAGACCTGTAATTCAGAAAAAAATGTTGAAAAATATTCAGAGGAAACCCAGATGGATGACTTAAGATCTGTTTTCACCAAGGCAGAAGATCCATAGTCACTTCTGATGATGAAGAATTACAGTATAACTTGATCGCAAGCAACCTGAGCAGAAAATCTGGCAGAGATTTCTGATAGCAGAAAGCACTTTAATCTAACATATAGCTAAAACAAAACCCAAAGCCAGAAACTGACAGCTAGCTGAGTTCAGAAAAAGAGGTGAATGCTTTTAATAGTGAGAGGGAATACTCGAGCTACTTTTCCAGGATGCATTTTATAGACTCTGAACTGGTTTTGAATGCCACAAGTTTATACCATGAGGTAGAAATTTGATAGAGAAACAACTTTTTTAATTGTAAGAGAATACAATTATGCAGAGGCTGTACTCTGAGGAGGGTCAAATAATGTAGAAGGCCATAATGGACTCCTACCAGTTAGTCCCATGTACTGTCTCTGAAATGGAAATACTATTCTTTGTTTTGGAAAAATGTGATGTCTACCTGGGTGGTGAGGTACTGGAACAGGTTGCCCAGAAAGGCTGTGGGTGCCCCATCCCTGAAAGTGTTCAAGGCCAGGTTAAGTGGAAAGCCTGGTCTAGTGGGAGGTGGCAAGGGGGCTGGAACCAGATGATCTTTAAGGTCCTGTGTGATTCTGTGATTCTATGGTAGCAAAATTAGAAAGCTGCAGAGCATTCCTTACTCAGCTAGAGTGCTATTAATTCAAAAAACACAGTAAGTACAACGATTTCTTATGAGCTTAAGATTGGAAACTGCTGTGAAGCCTACATTGCACTGTTTTGAGCTGCCCTTGCATATTGACTATGTTTGTCCAAATTAAATTGTTTCACACCCATGGCAAGCTCTGAGACTTCTTAAGGCAGTGGGATTGCCAGTGTGTGGCAATGTCTTAAATGTTCTTTTCATTCCCTTAGGGCAATCTTCCTCTGACAGACAAAATACCATTTACTCCTATCAAATCAATTGGCCTCATTTTATTTTCAGAACCTCTAAGGTTTAACTATGTCTGTATTGAAGCTCATTTAGTCAGACATTATTATCTACTGTGTATTTGTATATCACTTAGCAGAGCAAGGCTCTTGCCTAAGTAGATACCACTGCAAAAACACACATCGAAAGGCAGTAGCTAAAATGAAAATATCAAAGCCAAGATCTTCCCATTTGTTTTAAACTGCTGATCTGAATTTTGTAAATTACTTAATATTTGCTAATGTTCTCACAAGACACCAAAATCAAATAGTATAGTTCCTAAGTACCCCAAATGTCACCGTTAGCTGCGTTAAAAAAATACTGTAAATCTCATTCATAAAACTCAGCCTTGAACCCTAATTTTCAATTCAACACAAAACAAAAATAAAACTGATTTTTATTCTTAAATACCAGAGAGCTAAATTTGTTTGTTTACCAGAAGGACACTGGAATTTTCCATTTCCAGTCCAGTACAAAGTTCTACTGAAAAACTGAAAATCCTTCAAAATCAAGGACCACATGAAAATGCAGACAAGCCCATAAATGTGGAAGAAAAAACTGGCACCCTGGAAGCCTTGTACCAACTCAGTGACTGTGTTACTTTGTACAAAAGGTTACATTTTTGTATCCCTTTTCCAGCTTACAAAAATGCAGAAGGAACTAGAGATTCCAGACGGCACCCATCTAAACATTCCTGTCCTGATCTTCTCAGCCATGCTGGAGGACTTCCAGGGAGTAGGAAGAGAGGGGCATATATCTCAGAAGCACAGCAGTCACCTTTTACAGTTGGGCTTATGCACACCACTGCTAGACATCATAAATCCAGATAAAATAGAGTCAAGATAACCCACATTAAGAACTGTTCATTGAACTAATATAATCTACACCATGGCCAATGAGTGTGGAAGGCTAATAAGCATGAACTCTATGACTGCCTTGTTAACCGCCTGCAAGCTCTCGGATGAATGGAAGTAGGGTTCAATTTTTCTGCAAGATTTTAACATCAAATTGCCTGGTATTGGATTTTGAATGCTTCGGACTCTTTATGTTTATGAATTTTTTATAAATGTTACTTAATATGCAAGTGCTATGAGACTGTGCATTAGCTGGAGAAACTGTGTAATTTCTGATGGATGTGAGCAATTTTCCTGCACTCAGATAAACTGAAATATAGAGCTAGTCTTTTACCATATGGTTTACCCTCAGCCCTCATGTAACACAGATCTCTTTGCCCAGCAAAATTACATGCTTTCACCATCAGCATCCCATCCATCCTTACAGTTTCCGAATCACAGAACCACAGTAGAGTTTGAGCTGGAAGAGACCTCTAAAGGTCACCTGGTTCAAATCCCTGCAATAAGCTGGGGCATCTTCACCTTGATCAGGCTCCTCAGAGCAACTGTTGCTGTCCAGCCCAACCTCTGATGCCTCCAGGGATAGAGACCTTCTGTATGGGTATAACCATCTTCTCTGGTCCCCTTGTGCTCTGCTCTGCAGTTGCACTTTTGGCCACTACACACACAGTACACATCTCTTCTTCATGTTTACCAGACTTAAATTTCACTGTGACAGGGTATTAACAAATGTGTTTTGAATCTACCTTGTTTTGAATCTACCCTCCCTTCAAATAATGTAGAATGAAGATATCTAACGCAGGACTATCAGAGTAAAAAAAGTGGAGAGAAAACTAAGTCTTAAGAATATAGAAAAATAAAGTAAACAATGAACCTAAGGATGAACAGAAACCCATGTGAAGAAATAACAGAAAGGAAAGGGTATGCACCCAGATTTCAACCTCCTGATACAGCTTTTCCAAAGATAATTAAAAAAGTCAATGCCCTGATTGGAAATTTTCTACTCTGCTTTGTGCTCTGGATAACCCACATATCTTCCAAGGAGTAGAGGAAAACATAGTGTAGAGAGTTTCGCATTAGTTTCAGCAGAAGGTTAAAGGTCTTTGGCCTTTGTAGCAGAACATGCTGCAAAGCAGCCAGGATAATTATTAAGGAGGGAAGGGAGTAAGAATTCCTCCTT
The DNA here is from genome assembly GCA_026261815.1 of Monarcha castaneiventris obscurior. NCBI lineage: Eukaryota > Metazoa > Chordata > Aves > Passeriformes > Monarchidae > Monarcha > Monarcha castaneiventris. Next base: position 3,566,480 of record JAMPIT010000040.1, read on the forward strand.
TCTAGGTCACTGAAGGATGCACCATCCCCAGGGCAGAGACAGATTTTGCAGGCAGATGAGTCTAAAAGAACAGTGTTTGCAAAGAGATCGATCCTGCAATCCAACTAATCCACGTTTGCCGTGTCCCTTCGAACATAAACACAGAGGGTAGCTGCCCTGAGGGTGATTACACACAGGGATACACATGGCAACACAGACAGGAAATGATGATTTTGGTGCCAAGGAGGTTCTGCAACATGACGTAATGACAGCTGAATTTAGGCACCACTGTTTTAGTATGTGTGGTTCCCACTGAAAAAGCCCACTGAGATTTAGTGCTAGCAAGAAATAGAAAAGAAATATGAAATAAATGGGCAGGCAGAGCCATAACATATATGTGCTGGACAGGTAACAAACACTGCTATTTTAAAATTATTGTTAACATTATTGAGCAAACCTATATAAAATAATAATAAAAAGTCACTCCTTGCAAGATTCATCTACTATCATTGTGTTCTCTCTCTAGAGATTGATAAGCATTTTGCAAAATGAGCATATCTACACTTTGATATCTTCTTTGTCTCTATGCCTTTCCATAAAGCCATACTGTTTCTAAGAATGGTTGGTTTTGGATATCACTTCCTAGCATTTAGAAGAATCCTTCTGCTATGAAGCTTTATCATGAGTTTCTGTACTTAATCCTTTTTTTTCTTTCTTATGCTTTTGCATATCCATAATAGACACTTAAAACAATGAAGCTATAACCTATAATCAACAGCTCCAGGGTGTTGGTGTACTTTGCTCTCAGAATGGAAATAAAATTGTGTCGCCAAGGAAAAAATAAATATTACCCAGCAGTTACAATTTTTAGCCATTTTTATGCAGAATTTCTCTCTCAGATGGAAGAACAAACACCTGCTTCCTTTTCCCTAAGCTGCCTCCCCTAACTTATCCTCCTTAAGAGATCTCACTACCATCATCAAGGAAAGTGGCTACTCTGCCTAATCAGATGGCATTTCCATTCTTGCCCAAATTAATCCTTTATTTTCTTAAGGCTTACAGAAATCTAAAGAGATTTGGGGGAGTTTTCAGGAAAATTGCCTGAAAACATCAAGCGATGTCAAAAACAGTCTGAATCAATGTTGGTGGCATTGCCTCTGAAGGTCTCACCATCCTCTGGTATCAGCCAGTATCTACCAGATGCTGCTGTATTATTTGTGCTGATAAGAAATAGCAGTTTTGTTATGTCTGACATGTTTCAGAATGAGCATCATTCCAAGAAAATTAGACACTCAGCATTCCGAGGTATTTAACAACACCAAAATGAAAACAAACTTCATCAAGAATATGCACCTCCCTCACTGGACCACAGCAGTTCCCATTAAGAGTGGCTTCTGCAATCCTCACTGTGGTGATTATGGTTCCTCCAAAAGTCAAGTCAGGCGGCTTATGCTTTGTCTCTGTTGCCTTTGTGTCTTTGAAATTGCAAGAATGGCATGTTACAATTGATCTGTCTCTTGGCACTACTGCTCAGAACCAAACCGTCCCTGTTTTCAGGATCTGGGAATATTAATTGACCTTTCTAAGAATTCATTTTTAAAAATTACAAGCTTTATGCTGGGCTTTTCACTAGTAACATGGGTAGAAGCAGCCTTACAAAGGCAAGAAAATTTAAGTTCCTGTTGTGATCTATTTCTCACGTAAGTTGTTCTCATTGATCCCCACTGGAAAGTACTAATATTACCAGAATTGTAATTGTACATTGATTTTACCAGCAGAGTCAAAAGAACTTGTGGCACAGCAGAATTCAGGACTGGCATTTGTATCTAAAAGCAATAAAAATCCATTGTGTTGGTTATAGACCAACTTTTGTTCTTACGTACTTGCTACCTGTCATTGAATAAAGACAGAGATGTTTAAGCTTTTTTTGTGTTTTGTGTTTTTGTGTTTTTTTGTGTTTAGGCTTTTGTGTTTTCTGAAAAAGGTAAAAGGTACAAAAGAAAAATCAACTTTTTTTTTAACATTAGGGAAGTTAGAGAAGCTAAACAAGCTTGAGAGGTTTAGCTATTACGGAATTGAACCACATGATCAAAAATTAGATTTTCCCTGATTATCTAGAGAAATTGAAGCTCACATGCATTTTTAAATACTGAGTGTTCACTAATACCTATCTGAAAGTGAATTGAGAAGAATTTCATTGGACTCTTAGTATAAAAACTAACAACAGGAAATACATTAGGAGATGCCATTCATCCAGGCAGTTTTGAGTGAGCTGCTGTCTTTCTTCTGATGGATTAAGCTTCCAAACTCAAAATGACAATTATTCCCCACAAAACTATTCACCAAATGTGAGTAGGAGTGTAAAAATCACTTATGTTCCAGATACTATGTGGCCAAGGTATGACCTCATCTTTGAATTTTATTTTTGCTAGTTTTGAAATGACTCCATGATAATCTCAACTAACTCCAATGACTGAATCATATTTCTTCTGTTCCTCAGCTATCTGCCAAAAATCATTGTTTCATGATGCTCACACACTTGACGGCAGCAATGAGATCACTCTATAGCTGATCTGCTAACAGCTATGTAACTCCCTTTGAGTTCTTGCAGTATTCCTACAGGATTGCTATTTCTCTGTTTTTCCTCCCTTAAAAGCTAGAGTTGTATTCTCCAGCATAACCCTTAATCTGTTCATCTCTACAATTAAAATGGGAAGCAAAATAGGTCAGCTATTCACATATTCATGGTTATTTAAGGCTTGCCAATCTCTCTCATATAAACCTGCCTAATTTTACTGCCTGCAGTTCACTTTAATGGAATATTATCTATCAAACCATAGCTTTACAGTATTTTTTTTTCATTCTCTTTGTTAAAGGAACTTGGGAATTCAACTTTTTTTTTCTTTTAATTACATCTAAAATTTTCATCCATCATTCATCATCACCTCAGTCTGTTTTTCTTTTATGAAAAGTGATTGTATAAAAAACTTGCAACAATACAATCCCGCAGGCTTGAATTTTACTTGCATAGAATTATTGATAAGAACAGTGTAACATGTCCTTCTGATAAAACATGTTTTTTCAGAAACCGTGCCTATTCATTTATTAGTAATGATAAAAACAGCCAGGAGCTGTATTTTTTATGCCTCTGTGTAAAGAACGAACTGCCTCACGGCTAAACATCTCCTACAAAATGTCTTCCCCTCTGGAAAGTGGCAACATCTTTATGCTAATGATTAAAAATATTCCCTGGATCTATTTTTGAATTTTTTTGAAGAAAAACTTTTTCACCCCTTTTTTCCTTTGCACATTATCATACTTCATTCATAAAGAAAATCCCTGTAATGAATCAAGTATGCTATAAAATGTGAAACATTTCAGACTGAACTCCTACAATGTCTAAGGAATATGCCATTATATAAGGTTAAAAGTGTCAAATATGGAACATGGATGGAACATGGACCCAAACAATTACAGGGTCTTAACCATTCTTTGAACTGTTCCCTTTAACAAATCCAAAACTGGGGAGAAAAACCAATCTTTTGCCAAATACATAATATGAATTTCTACCTAATCTCTCCAGTTTGTGATCCAAGCAGCCTAGAGAAATTCCCCCACATCAGAGTAAAAGATGTTATTGGCTCACATGTTCATCAGAACATGTCTGGAGATATGAGGTGGTACCTTGGGCTTTTTTTCAGCTTTCTGACCTCATGCACCTTCTATTTTGAAATCATAGTTAGTATTTCTAGTTTAGTATTTCTCCTGGATTTCTAATTAATAGACTCATTAAGTGTATTTGGGTTGCTGTTATATTGCAATGGATGTCTCCCTAGGACTGTACAGATTCCCATTTATCACCACGGTTTTTTCATCTGCAGTTGACAGGAGAAGAGCAAAATATAGCTATCACCACTACATCGAGATCAAATCAAATAGCCTGTTTTGCTTGTATCAAAGTCAATATTGCTTCATTTTATTTTTAAATAATAATTCTTTTAACAAGTTCTAAGAAATTCACCACATAACCTATCTGCTTAGAGCGGAAAGTATCAGCTACCAAAGGCCATTTTCTCTATCACAACCTGATAGTGCTAAAGAGAAAAGACACCTGTAAGGCAGAGACAAAGGAATCACCACACCTTCTTGCACCGTGTCAGGGTGGTGGATGAGTGCTATGGATGACTGTTAAAAGCAAGGATTATATAATAAATTCCACAAAATACAAATTAAAAAGTAACACTTGATAAGACTGTTGACCAGTTCCTAAGCACAGACTCAGCCTCAGTACATTAAGGGTTTCTCCTAGCCATCATGTAAATCAACAGAAAAATATTTGCCTGTAGAAATAACTCATTTCTAGGACCACTGTTGCATATTACGGAATATAAGCATGTTTTCTGCTGTTATCAAAACTCTTTAGATAAACAAAAGACAGAGCCAAACCGGTCAGTCCTACTGCATCAGCATTCTCCAGCAGAGCTCTGTCCTGCTCAGAAGCTTCTGATCAGGTCTAATTATACTTATCAGCTCTGCAAAGGCCTTTTGAGAGTTACAGAAGAAAAACACAATACTAGAACTGTTATTGTTATTCAACCCTATCGACCTTTTCTCTGAAGGCTGTGAGAAAAAGAAAAAAGAAGGATAGTTTATCTATTAATAACACTATAGATTCGTATACCTAGGGAAGAACTGAATTTAACCACTGCCTCACATACTGCAACTATCATCCAAATTTGAGCAGGTGAAGGGGAAGATGATCCAATTATTAATTTGCCAACCAGCTGAAAGTTTTAAGAGTTCCCACTCTACTATGGGATTCCTGAGAAACCTCATTAAGCTCATAGCACTGCAGCAGCCCGTGTCCTAGAGCATGGAGGGCCAGAGGGCCTGGAAACTGGTAAACTCTTACAGATGTGGTGCCTTTTGGCCTGAGCAGCTCAACCAGCTGTGCTGCACTACCAGCAACCATCATAGAACCAACCCTGCCTCTCAGCACCCAGCGCATGAGCAGGCAGTCCGAGTCTGTTTCCCAGAAATAACCATCACCAGCACCTATTTATTGCTAATATTTACATTAGAAGAGCTCTGTATTAAAATCATGCTCTATACTCACTTCATACAGTAAGGAGAGAATAACAGTTTTCTCATCATTTGTCAATACACATTTCAAACCTGTCCTGTTTCTTAGCTCATCATCTTGAATGCCACAAGAGTTATGCTTCTGCCACCATTATAATCTGTTAATAAAAGGTTACTGCAGGGAAGGTGAAGTTTTCCTAGCTTACAACATCTGTCACTTTGAAGAGTCAAGGGCAAAAATACTGTTAGCAAATTTATTCCAGCAAACACTTGTGCAAGAGACTCTAAACTGCAGTAGCCTTTACAAATAAAAACAATTTTAAGCACCTAGTTTTTCCCTGGGATGCATATTTCTTCTATACTCTTTGTCTGTTGTGTGCAATCAACTAAATCTATTTCATTATTTGCCTATTTAGTTGGCAAAATATTATCATTTCAAACAAATCAGAACCATAAATTCACTGCTTATTTAAAAAATTCTGTTATATGGGACAAACCTCCCTGTATTTTGGTATCTAAACATACATACTAAGAATACTGCATTATTTATACTCAAAAGGGAAAGAAATTCAGGTTATGGTATTAATTTTAAACAGACAGGTTTTATTTACTGTTGTTTATCTATGCACTATCTAACACCTTCCAAGAACATATTTTCCTTCGACTTGATGGAATTATATCCTCTTAGTGGTTTTTTCCTCTGGGACACTGAACATAAGCCAACAACTCACCCTGAACTGATGAAGTTTAATACTACCTGAAGTGATGTGCTGTCCAAAGCTTGGCAGAAGCAACCATTTACAAGTTTTTATGTCTGATATCTTGGCCAAAATCCAATAAGGTCAGTAATCACCTGACCTTCAAAAACCTGCTTGGAATGATAGAGAAACAAGGTAGATTCATGAATGTTTCAGAGAATTTGGGCTCAGCAGGAGACCAGATTTCCAGATCTCCTCACTGCGGCTTCATAGCAAGTCTGCAGAGTGTGTAAGAGTTTTCCACTGACACCATCAGGGCTTGCCTTTGAGACAAGGAAGACATGCATGTTGATCCCCCATCAAGAGCATGAAGGATGCACATCAGACCTCGTAATTCTGGGGACGTGCTTTTATCTTGACTGAAAGCTGGGTTTCTCAACTCCCTCTCTGCTATGTCTGCTTTCCAGTTACCTGGTGCAAAACTACAACCTCTGGAGACATTAAAAGAAGAATACTAAATGAAGATACATTTCATTATAGGGCAATTCAACACTGAAGTACTCTCTTTGTAATACGAAGTCTATGAGACTGCAGTCTTAAATATTGATTTTGTATTCATTGTCATTGACAGAAGCAATTCTATTTTTGCTGAATGTAATAAATATGACTTTAAACAGAATAAGGCCCTTTCAGCAAGAAATTTTACATATATCTGTTTATAAGCCCAAAATTAAAGCTGCTAAAACTGAAAAGAGAAAAAAATAACCAAGGGGGTTTTCAAAAATTTAAAACTCTATCATGCATAAATGGAGCTCATCAGCAAAAGTAATTTCCCTGCAGAAAACACTCCATCTTTTGTTTTATGTAAGTTAGCAACATGAATATTTCATTCCTAGTGAAACTGCCGTTACCCTTTTGCATTTCATAGCTATGCTTGGTGTCTCAGATACATAAGCTTTTTTTTTTCTCACTTTGCTGTTCAAGTCTATTGCAATTACAGGTTTTACCATATCTCAGTAGATAATGGAGTTTGGAATCTGGAATTAGCAGCAACTACATCCTTTGTCCCTAGCATCCCCTCTAGAAAGTAGATGGGAAGAAAGGAACATAAAGGACAAACCACTGCACAGAGGATAATTATTCTCAAGATACCAATCATCATCTGGAAGGCACATCAAGTATCATTGTCCTCAAATAGTTTAGGATTTTCCCAAAACTACTGTCAACCTTGGCAAAATCTCATCATTAAACAGAAGGTAGTAAAAACACCTACACTGCATATTCACATTGGAAAAAAAAAAAAACCCTAAATGAATACTGAACTGAATTTACCTGTGAGATGTACTTCAACTCCAGGACAAGAATAATAAAAAGAATCAGTACAGTGGATAACATTGTATTGCTGACAGCTGTTGCACAAAACTGTGACCAAAATAGGTTGCACGAGAATACAGAGCCTCTACAAGCCTGTATTTTAAATGGGTTTAATCTCAAGAAGCTTAAAAGTAACTTTTTTGATCAAGATGAAAAGGCAAAGAAGATAGACTATTTGACCTATATGTAGTTCCATTACCATTGCAAATTCTCGTCTTTGAGTGCAATTTTATTTTAAATTTTGTACTCAGCATGTCAGAGTCTGAGTGGCTGATTTTCTCGTTTAGTGCTGTTGAGGTTTTTTCAGTCATTTTACAGGATTTTTTTTTCAAGATTGCACATATCTGGAAAACAGTTGTATCATGTATCAGATCTTCCACCTAAACAGGAATATACTTTCTTCATTAAATGCAACAGACTTTTTGAACTGTGGGGAGTGAGCAAGCATGACTACTGAGGCAAAATGGCCTAGGGTGACATAATTTGAATCACACTGCAAGGCAGACCACCATTCTAGAGACCACACAGGAAGATTCTACAAGATAAAATCACTCTACAATTGTAATACCATAAGCCAGCAACAGAAATATTTTGCCACTTTAGTTAAAAGACCATCAGGGGGAGACTCCTGCTTCAGAACACCTGAGTCTAATCACGCACGGAAGAGGAACCAGCCACTGTCCAATAAAAGTCATCTGGTAACAAGAAGCACTGTGTGTAAAACATGACTCTGAGATCACTGGTGAAGGTCCAGGTTTCCCTACTGCTGAATTTCCAAATACTTTGAGAGGCGAGATACATTCCAAAGTACTTTTCATGTTATTTTAGCTATCTACTTTTGCCTTCATCCTCTACATATAGTTTTCCAAATTGTTTATTCTGAGTATGAAATCATTTGCATAGGTAAGGACTCACAATAAAGGCATCAGGACAAGAGCACCCCATGCTTAGAAAGCTTAAAAATTGTCTCAAAGACATGCGTCAATGTTTGTGCCCTGTTCCACAGCGTAAGATCTACAAAGGCAACAAACCTGTCATTTGTGATTTCTGGCAAACAAGTACTGCAAAAATTCACCTTTTAACTAAGTCATTAGTGCAACAAGCAGTGTAAAAGGGCAACTTTTATCAATACATCAGGTGGAATTTTTAAAACCTAGCTGGGTGGGAGAACACATGACATACTAGAGAATTTACATTGGTATTCAAAGTTTAACTATTACAGAATCATAAACTGATTTAGTACAACTACTTAGTTTCAGAGTAGTTTACATGCAAATTATTACCCATCACTGTGAATCCTGCTCAGCATTAAGAAATTGCTGATCCTATAATGTAGCTCTATCTTTGGTGTGGTGATCAACATGTTTGGCCTACTTTGTAAATCACTGCTACATTTTTACTTTAATTTGTTATGGAAATTTATCACATGCTCGGTTTGTTTCACCTTATGAGGTCCTAAATCATTATGGATAAAAACATGCTGAGTTATATATAAAATGGTATTCCACATGGAGCTAAAATAATTACAGATATTGAGGGTATTAGCTAGTAAGCCTCATGTCTTTTTAGCTTTCCCTTTCTTCATCTACGCCAATTTGTCTTTAATTCTTTCAGCGTCCTTAACCTCATTAGTGGTTGTAGGGATTGAGAAATTTACTTCATTAGGAAGGGTAGTAGTGCCATACAAATATCTAATCACCCCTCATTCGAAATTTTCAAAAGGCAGTTGGTAGGAAAGAACACCAGAAAACAGTTGCCTCGTCCTCTATAAAAAGTTTTTATATAACTTACTGTTACTGGGAGAGGTCCCTTCTATGAAAGATGCTGAAGGTATTCCAGAATATAAATATTGAATGATGATGACAAAAGTTAGTTGATGACATTTATAAATTAATTAACAAATGTCATGTAGAACAAGATGTTGGAATTCCTATAGATAGCCCAAACTTTGTAGCAGTCTGCAGGGTCTTCTGTGATTTCAAAAATCACGAAGTCTTTTAGGACAACTGTCTTCCCACTCTGCAGTAGAAGCTGAATTGGGGCTACAAATCTAATTTTCTAATTGCAGATGGAGTGAGAAAAAGAAATATTTCCTCTTTTTTTAGTTTGTGGCTTGTTTGTTTAATATTAGAAGGTATCTCTTTTCAACCTAAAGTCATAGACAAGTAAACAATAAACTGCCAAAACTCATTCCTGCCTGAAGCTGTTGTATTACCTTGCTTTTAAAGACAACCCTCTATATAGGACAAATTACCAGTGAACATATGCTTGGGCAAAGTAGTGCTTTTGGAGAGAGATGATTTTCTAGTTTCTCCATACTCTGATTTCTGTCTTTGACTGCCGTTTAATAATACAGCCCTAAATCAGTGCTATTTCCTGTATTTTAATGCACAACATAAGAAAAAAGAATGGCAGAACTCATAAATAGTCTTGTGCTAATACTCAAATCTATCAGTGAAAGCAACAGAGTCTGTTTCAAAGTGGTTACTCAACTTGTTCATTAAGCCATAAAAAACAGCACAATTTTATGATCAGGCTCATATTGCTTTATCCTCTTTACCTTTTATGGCATCACATCTAACAACAAATATTTTACACAATCATTTAACTGTGTTTTTCAGAATGTAGACTCAGATAGAAACTAATGCAAGGAAATTATTTTCCTAAGGAGTTGGATTGTTTCCTAATTGTTTATTATATATGTATTCTCTTGCCAGAAATCAAGATTTAAAATTCCATCTTCTTCAACACTTTAATGTTGTTTGGCTCTCTGAAGCATTTATATTTAATTTCACAGCAGTGTTACAATTCAAGTGCTATATTTTAATGTCTGCAGCAGCTAGTTGTTGATTTATTTTCTTTCAGGCAAAATGCAAATAAACTCTTAAGAGGTTTGCTCGCAACTCTTGTGTTTGAGTTAATACATTTGCAGTGAATAAACTAAAAGAAGTCCAAATATGACTTTTTAAGGCCCTCTTGAATTTAAAAAACTCCATCAAGTCAAAAAAAACCTCAAAACATTATTCAGAACTTTTTCTATGAGAAGTAACTAGAAAAATACTCATGTGAACTTGGGTCATTTCTGGTATAGGTTTATGCGAACCACAAACCCCAAGGGTGTGGAAATGAGCAGCTCTAGTGACCCAGCACGTTTCTGAGCTCTCCCCTAGAAGTCCATTCTTGGCTGTGAAGACATTCCTGTAAACCACATTCTCCAATTACCTCAGAGCCCCATGGAGCAGTCCAGACAGGACAAGCAGATACTGCATTCGTCAGAGCATTCACCATGCTGCTTAAAATCTCTTAAAATCCATTCCTTCTTTTCTCCATTTGCTGTCGTCAGAGGCTGCTATGACTGAAGCACAAAAGCTTGGGATGGTGGACTCCAGAGACAGAGGAACTGTCCTACCCAGCACTGCCCAGCAGCAAAGAGAGGGAGCCACCAGACCACACCCCAAAGAGAGGGAGTGACCAGACTGGTCACTCCTGGGCTCAGGAGAGCAGACTTCTTCACTGCAGACTCTTGATTTATGGCTCCCTAGACATCCAAGACTGACCTACACTGGAAGAAACCACAAAAAAAAAGGATAAAGACTAGATTTTAAGGAGTTACGTTAAGCAGGTCAGCTTCAGGATTAGGCTACAGATTTTAAAGGTAATCAAGATGTTAACAGGCCAGGTTTAACAAGTTAGAGCAATCTCTTAGGGTTAATTTCCATCAGAGATAACAACAGCTAAGAAGGACATAAACATCTTTTTAAAAGCATAGATGTATGCAAAAATTAATCTTGGAGGGGTGACAGTCTAAATCAACTTTTTCAAATAGCATATTTGCAATAACAGTTACTTTCCAATCAAAAATGCTTTGCAAATCATCAGGATTTATTAGGATGTGTTTGGTCTTTCAAATAAAGCAAGGAATTGGAAGCTGGAAAGTTTGGGTTTTCTGACATCTCTCTCTCTTTCTCTTCTGAGCATAGCAAGAAAATTTATCTCACTTTTAAGAATTTCAGCTCTTTTTTTCCATGGTGTCTTGTGAGATTATTTAATTTTTATAAGATTCACTAACACCCAAGAGCACCATGCTTCACAGAAAGATATTTTTAAAACCTAGTCAATACATCTGAATATTAACTACATCAAAAATATTTCAAATATTTCTCTTTTTCTGCATTATCTTGCAGCTCTAACACAACAACAACAACCCTACAAGAACATTTGAAGAGCAACTCTGCTCTTATTGGAATCAATTGAAAGTGGGATGAAGTTTTAAAGTAACAACACTGTAATGAACACCAGGTACTGCAGAGACAAGCAGTTTTCAGATTTCAAATTATCTTGAATGAAATTGATCCCCAGTACATTTCTTTCTAGTTTAAAAATCCTGTTAATGCTGTCTAGAGGGCTAAAACTGGTCTTTGGATTTGTATTTACTCAACTAGTTTTCATTTTAGACTCAGTTAATTTATGAAAAATTGCAAGTGTTTTTCCATATATTTTTCATCCAAGAAAACTCCTTCTTTTATACAAATTATTTTCTATTTGGAAATGTAACCATCTTTATCAAAAAGATAGATTAATGTTTGAAGCATAGCCTGAAAAATTATTTCTTAGAGGAAGAAGAATAGATTATTTCAGAAACTCTGCAAATAATTAATTGGATTTTTTTTAATGAAAGGCATTATTATTTTGTATAACAGATTTTATAATGAAGTCAAGAATTACCTCTTCTGAAATTTATGCCAGATGGTTGTTAATTTCATAACTTCCACCTTCTATTTTCATGAACATTGAAATGTACTCTGAAAAACAAATTACACTTTGGAGTTTACTAAACAAGAGTATTGTATCCAAAAAATACAGATTCTCATATCCTTGCTAGAACAGACTAAATAAGAGTTTGTACCTGGGCAAAGGTAATTCATTTACAAATGAATAATCACAAATCATGGATGAATGCTTCCTTTTTTTTTTTTTTTGTTGTTTTTTGCTTAACTCTTTCTTTGATCTTTATTATAAATTATAATTCTTAATTATTAATTAAGTTAATTAAGTTAATAATTCTTTAACAATATTTATTTTGACAAAGGACTATGTATATTCAGATGACATTTCAGTAATTAGTATTACTAAACCCTCCCTTTTCATTTTGTGCATGTCCATATGCAGCATAAAAGCTGAGAATTTTTAAGTCAGACAAAATTCAAAGCAGAAAAAATTCACATTAAAACAAGTTTCACCAACAAAAAAAAAAGTGATGGAAGAGATATCAAGAAATGAGGAAAGGACTTTACATTTTGTTCATATTCCTTTTATCTATAAACTTTTGATAGCTCAGAGCAATATAAAAGATCAGTATTATAAAATACCTATCTAGTATAGTACCTTGTCCAGTGACCTCGAGCATTTCTGGATCAAGTCCCTTGGCAGCCCAGCACATCAGACTATCATATTTTTTACATTTCATCCCCAGCCTACCAAGATCAGTGATACAGGGGGAACATCTCTCTTATGAAACTGAAAACCAGCATTCAAAAGACACTAGACCTGACATTAAATGAAGAAACAGCAGTTTTGCTTCAAGCAACTTGTTATCTTTCTGTATTTGAATTACAATGCTGTAAGTAGTAAAGCTTCTGGGTAGAAAAATGGTCACAACAAACCCAGCCTGTAAAAACTGGATTGATCACAAATTAAGAAGAAATTTAGTAAAAACTGGAAACTAACGAGAAAAACATACACATTCTCCAAACTTTCATCTGGGTTCAAAAGGAATCACATACCTGCATCATCAGAATGATCTCAAATGTCAACAGCAACCTTTTCCTTTCATCTGCCTAACTTGCAGGAGAAACGTCTCAGTTAATTTGTACTTTGATACATGGAGGCTCAGAAGTCCCTGAGAGTTGAGCACACATTTAGTTATAACAAGGTTAAACTAACTCTCCCATCTCTATCCATATTCTCCCTTTTCTTCTCTTCACAGAAAAATTGTTGACAAGGATTACCTCTTCCTTAGTGTATATTGTAGTAATCATATTAAGAATTCAATGCTAACTGTAAAACTCTCAGCTTTCCAAATTTCAGCCAAAACTTCCTTCTATCCTTGTCAATCAAATGATATCACACTGTTCCCCAATCGCTACCAGAATCCTGGACAAGTGACAGACATGACATTTCAATGACATGGGCGTCTTTACTTTTTAATAAGCTAGTATGAGGAAGATTTAGCTGTTGTTCAGAAGACAGAACATCTGGTAACATGGGCCAAGTTACAAGTACTTACAGCTTTTGTCTTTCATAATCACCTTGATAATCAAAAGGCTCCAATTTCGGAATTGCTCTGACATCTTTTTGTTTCAATTCTTTACCGTGAAATGCACTCCAAAGATTCCCAGTGACACTATTCACCAACATCTTGACATGATGTAACCATGATGGGTTTGCATCACTGACATCTCTAAAGACTTGGAGGAGCATTTCATCTGACACTGTAGTATCTTGTCTGTGAATTCACAGTGACATGCAGAAGAGATGGTTGTGATAAAAATAAAAAAAAACCACAGAAACAATAAAAACCCAAACAAACGAAACAAAAACAGCCTACTGTAGTGATTAAGAAATTTTCAGCATTATTAAATGGAACAAGGAAAAATAACAGATTTTTTTTAAACTTCAACAATTTCCAAGCTTTTTAACTAATTTATTTATTATTTATCTATTATTGCTAATGGACTAGACTTATAAACTATACCCAAAATATACGAAACTACAACTCCAATACATGTAGATGTTTTAATAATTTGAATTATACATGAAAATTTCCAACACTGTGGAGCTTGGTCATCTCAAAATGAGAATTCTAAAAGGCACCATTCATAAAAACATGTTGCAGATACATGAGCAGAAGTGCCAGAGACGAACACACTTGAAAGATTTTTTGCTGCGTGGTTTTATTCAGACTGGAATGCCTTTCTCTTTTAATGATATAAATTATGATTTATTATAATTATGATTAAATAAAGCCCTGACCTGCATATTTCAGTCAAGCAGATATATGAGCTTGGGGCTGGTTTGTTTGTTTGTTTTTCTTTTAAAACTAAACTAGGGTGACACTTCTCCTCTAGGAATGACAAAGGAAAAGGCCCAAATTTTTGACTATAACTTTACTTACAAAATTCACTCAGGGTGTTGGAAAACCCTGCTGAAGCTTCCTCCTCTCTCTGAAACACATTCAGGTGGTAGCTGAGGGTGTTTTTCAGGCAAAAGCAAAAAAGTTAAAGCAGTTAACCCCACACCCTGGTGAGTTGTCTCCTTCAGACACAAGGTGTAGGATTAACGAGATGGGAAAAAGGGGTGTAAAAGGTCTCAACATGCACTTGATGGCTCAGCTGTGGGATGAACAGGGTCTGCTGAGCATATCCTGGACAAATATTCTGGATCAGGCTCGTCCAGTGAGATGTGTGAAGCTTACTACACGAGATGTATGAATGTTACTACATTTGTGCACACAGACTTGCTTCAACACGCAAAGAGTGAGGGGGTCTCTTCAATAATTCCCAGCACAGCACTCCAGCCATCTGGAGAACTTTTAATCAAAAACTGGCAGCACGAGACATCATCTGAGCAAGAGCTCTCACTCCCTTCAGAGGGTCATAATTTCAGATGTAAGACACTAAGGCAACACTTAAACCCTTAAGCCATTTTTTGTGGCACGAGCTCTAATTGCCTATAAATCATGCTGTGCTACCTGCTTGACACATAAAGCTTGTCTATAAATAAAAAAATGCTTTAAAATCCATATTCCTGCATGGCACTGAATTGGAAACATGGCAGAGTTTTGTGTTTGTCTTAAAGCTCCAGCTTCAAAAGAAAACACTTTCAGGTGGGGCATCTTTTTTGATTGTTAGGGTTTTTTGATGGGATCCAGTAAAGTGGTAAATCCATAGTTTCCAGCCTTCTCTCCCCTCCTTGGAATTTACAGATCACAGCAATAATTTATTGCGCTGTGACTGAGAGTCCATCATGCACTAGAGATCATCTCTTCTGTGATTTGAAACCACCTACACAAGTGCTTTAGAGCTATTTCTGAGATTCTTGGAGCTGCCTTAGTGTGTATGAATCATGAAGCCAGTGAAATTTTTATAAAGTTTCACTGTTCTTAATTTTTTTTAATCTTTTTTCATATACATCTGGAACAAGACTCTGGGTCTTCTGGGGGTACATAGAGAGGAGCACAGCTGAAGCATCTGGGGCAATGTTGCTCTCAGCTGGCTCTCCAGCCCCAATGCTCTCACACACCATGGCATCCTCCTGGGCTGTGTCATGAGTATCATTGGTCCACAGAGCTCACAGAGGCAGAGAGAGTAAGGTGGATTTTAGACACATTAATAGGCCACAGAGCACAAAAAAAAAAAAAAAAACCCCCAAAAAAAAAAAAAACAACCACAAACAAACAAAAAAAAACCCACACAAAAACTGATGTTAAATAAAACAGCCTCAAAAGCAGGGAACTCTGTTCCCAGAAACATTATACATCCCGGTATAGCCTGAGCATCCTGGGTTCTAGGAGCACACCACTGGTGAATAACTCTTCTCCTTTAACATCATTAAGAATCTGGTGTCCTGAGCTAGATTCTGAGAAGGGTTTTGCCATCACCAGATGTCCTTGGCTTGGGAAAACTGACAGCAGCCAGTACCTGGCACATTTTGCTGGTCCTGTAAAATAAAGAATCCAAACTGCACAGATGTTACTGCTTTTAAAACAGTCTGTGTGACCACTCTCCCTTCTCTCTGTGCTTAACAGCACTCACGCAGTTAAGATTGCACATAGGGAGATACCATCTACAAAATGCCTCATAAAATTGTGCTTGTACCTGTCTATGCAGAGAGAAAGGCAAGTGGAGCAGAAACTAGCTTTTTCTTTATAAAAGGCTCAATGTTTATGCAGGGAAGAGTTAAAATGAACATATCCACTGTAGTGGATTCTGCTGTTGTGGCATCTAGGGCAGCAAGAAATTTAAAAAAAACCTATATATCCATATTTCAGTCATGTGAGCCACTCAGAGTGCTCAATGTAAAACACAAGCCCTTCTGCCTTTCCAGGGAAGAGATCACCAACGCATAAGAGGACTCTATATCTGCACTTTACTAGATATTTTGGCTGAAAACTTGGATTAGAAGCGTGCAGACAAAACAGTTTGTATTTTAGAGACACAGGCCTGTGCCAACATGGAAAAAAGGTACAGGGAAAAGTCAACCAAATTTTAAAGAGGCTTATGGAGAGGAAAGGAATACTTAATTACTTTAACAAATTAAGATTTTTATTGCATCCTCCCTTGCCTGCTTCTATCCCATTGAAAACACTTATAAGAGGACAGAAAACAAATTTGGATAGAGAAACCTCAGAGAGCAGCATTTAGGCTGTCAGAAATACATTTCTTTGATCTGGACAAAAGGAAAATGTCCATATTCAGTTTTGAAAGTAGTATATGGCAGCCATTATTTTCAGTATTCCTTTTGCTACAATGTGGGAATCACAGCACTGAGCAAAAAGCCATCCACAGCTTTGTTATTATTAACAAAAAGTGTGAATGGCTTAAGGCTAATTGTAATGCCAAATATTTTCTTGTTCTTTCATAAGTAAATGGCGTTCATGCAATGCAGATGAAGGTTCAAACTACCACACTATAACATAAAAATGCTGTGTAAATGCATTAGCTGCAACCAAAAAGCAATAAGTAGGGTTCTAGGTTCTGCAAGGCTTCTATCAGCCTGGCAGAATTTGTCTGCAAGGCTGTTGAAATCAATTTCTCTTGATTCCAATTCTAAAATAAAAAACCTGGTATAATTCTAAAAGCGGTGTTTAGCAATTTTCATTCTTCTCAGTCAAGGCACTCTAAGTCTCACTTCCAGAACTAGCCTAATTAAAATCACCACCATAAATTAGATCTGTCACCTCAAATTGGGAATTCTAGGCTCCTCAGAAAAGCAGAGGACAAAATCTCACAACTGAACCCTACAGGGACACCCAGTAGCACTGGATACTACCAAGGAATACTAATACATTTTACAATCACCTCAACACCTGAAACTCCTTCATGAAAATTTAAGGGGCAAGTTAAAGTAGCAATAAAAAACCACTAACAGAATTTGTGCATAGATTATTCACAAATAGGAAAGAATCCTCCATTAGTCAAATTAATTGTTCTTTCCAACTGCTCACATAACTCTCTGGTATTGTTTTCTGCCATCAGTCACTCAGACTGCACCTGTGGGCAACCATCCTGGTAGGGCTACTCTTGCTGCTCTGGTGTGGAGATGATTCCCTCTTCTGGTAATCACATCCAGTAACTTGAAAAATAAAAATAAAGTCACCTTACAATCAATCATTGTTTTAAATTTCCTTATCTTTATTATAGATTAATACCACTGTGACCTCCCAGCATTGCTCCAAGTGAAATACAAGAAAGAAGCCTTCAGCATGAACACTGTTTGACTTGCATACTTGTAACTTATTTAAAAATCTGGACAGAATATTAATGTGACAAGGTAAGAAGCAGCTGAGCATGTTAAAGTGTTAATGCACCTGTCTTACTTCATAGAAGTAAAGTGACATTTTTGGATGGCTCAAGTGGGTGAATAACCCATCATGAAAGCAAAATCTTTGCGCTGCTAGTTTATGTCACAGGAGTCATAGCAGGTATTAATAATTGACAAACTGCATTTGTACAATTGTCTGATTTTTCTGTGTCAAAACTTCAGCAACAACGGAATATGAAATTTAAGTAACGGAGAGTTTAAAAAACACTGATGTACTTGACTGAGTATAAATCACAGAATCACAGAATGTTTTGGGTTGGGAGGAGACCCCAAAGACCTTTTGGTTCCAATCCCTTGCCATGGACTGGGACACCTTCCACTAGACCAGGTTGTTCCATCCCACCAAACCTTGAACACTTCCAGGCTTGGGGCATCCCCATCTTCTCTGGGCAACATATTCCAATGCCTCCCATTTTCACAGTGAAGAATTACTCCCTAATATCTAATTTAAATCTATCCTCCTTCAGCTTACAGTCATTATCACTTGTCCTATCACTCCATGACCTTGTAAAAAGTCCCTCTCAATCTTTTTTGTGGATCCCTTTCAGGTACTGGACTGCTGCTTTTAGTCTTCCTTTGTTGCCTAAGAAACTAAGTCATTGTTTACAGTGTGTAAAGTATAATATTGTGAAAAATCTTCACCAAAATCTAAACAGCCTAGCTCTAATAAAACAAAACCCCTGTGTTCACACAAATATATAAATCTCAAGAACATACACATGTTCTCCAGGGTTAATCTTAGAATTCCCATTTGTTATTTAATATCTGCCCCACACTCACAGCACCTTTGACAATCTTGCTGTGGCAAGGGTGCAAAAATGCTAAAGGAACATCTCTGTGTCACATTAGTAAAGCCTGTGTGAACCACGACAATGTGTTTCGCAAACCACTACACGCATGACACTTGGTAAATATTTTCTTCTTTTTCTTTTTAACCATAGATTCTGGAATCATGGTCAGTCCTCATATTTAGATCAAACCTTAGAGAACTTTTTGCAAAGTTTCGAAGAACCTTACTTTGTGCCAATAAGAACAGAAAGAGAAGTACAGGCTTTTTTTGTCATCCCCATACACCATTTTCACAGAGCTGTAGCTGTTTATTTCAGTACAGTTGGGCCGGATTTACACTAACTCACCTGAGATGACAACAAAATTGCCTAACCAGCTCAGACTGCAGGGTACAGTTCAATTACCTAAGGTGACATTTGATCAGGACACTAGGATTAAAATTTTTTTGCCTTTACTTATACTATGCCATTTCCAGGAATGCTGTCTACATCTATCACAGTAAATAAAACAAGTGCTGGTCTGCACCTGGATGAGGGCAATCACCAGTATCAACCCAGGCTGGAGGATGAGCAGATGGAGAGCAGCCCTGCCCAGGCCTTGTGGGTGCTGGTGGAGGAGAGGCTGGATATGTCCTGGCCATGGGGACTCACAGCCCAGAAAGCCAAACGTCCTGAGCTGCTTCCAGAGCACCGTGGGCAGCAGGGGAGGGAGGGAATTCTGCCCCTCTGCTCCTCCCTGGTGAGACCCCACCTGCAGAGCTGCATCCAGCTCTGGGGTCCCAGCACAGCAAGGACATGGAGCTGTTGGAGTGAGTCGAGAGGAGGCCAGCAAGATGATCAGAGGGATGGAGTTAGTTTCCTACAAGGAACAGCTGGTAGAATTGGGTTTCCTCAGTCTGGAAAAGAGAAAGTTTCAAGGTGAGCTAACTGGGACCTTCCAGTACCTGAAGGAAACTTAAAGGAAAGAAAAGATGATGTAGAGACAGGACAAGGGGGAATGGGTTCAAATTGAATGGGTTCAAATTGAATGCATTCAAATCAGTTTTTGACTAGATATTAGAAAAAAAATCTTTATTGTGAGGGCAGTGAGACACTGGAACATGTTGCCCAGGGAAGCTGTGAGTGCCTCATTACTGGAAGCGCACAAGGCCATGTTGGATGGAGCAACCTGGTCTAGTGGAAGGTGCTCCTGCCCATGGCTGGGGGTTGGAAGTAGATGATCTTCAAGGTCCCATTCCAACCCAAGCCATTCTATGAAATTTAAGAATCTGTTGTAGTGATTCTGGTATGATAATACAGTTAATTGTAAGATTTAAATCTCAGGACAGTCTACCCCTGCATCTCCCAAGCAATTCCTCAATACAGCTGCAGGGTGAGAGCACTGTGGATTCTCTCCACACACACAGCACGTATACAGCCATCCTGGATTAGGGGCTCTGACCCTGTAGCCCTCAACACTCCCTAGTGTTCCTACTTTGCAGCTTAAACACAGCCTTGAAGTCTCATAAATGCCTCAGTATCTCATGAGGTTCCAAGAGTGTCTCATCTAAAAATAAATTATTGCAAGGAAGGTGCATGCTAAATCTGAACGTAGCAGGAGCTTATCCAAAATGCTGGAGCTAAGATATATAACAGCACAGTCTATTCTGATGGAAAATTGAAATGTTGAAACAATTTTTTTTAAGCCTTCCCTTAAAGTAAAGCTCCTTTCCTGGCTCAAGAAAATTGAGTAATATTTCATGTCTGCAGTTATTTGTGATGATGAAAAGGAGTTCGTCTGCTGACAAGCTGTCCTTTACAGAAGGATTTCTCTAGGAGTGTGAAGGAAGGAAGACAGTTAGGTGTGATTTAAGTGAAAAGAATCAGGTCTCTTTGCATTCTAAAAGAAGGGTTGATTGTAGAGAGTATGTATGTGTCCCCATAAATTGGTCTACCATAATTAAAAGTTGTCCAAAAATGAGCTTTACTCATCCCACCCCACAAAAATTTGACTGTTACAACACATCAAAATAGCAGACAAAAATCCCCAAGACAGGTTATAAATTCAGCCTCCTGAGAGCTAGAATTCAATTACATTTGCTTCTGAGAATCATTTTCTTTAGTAGAATACAACACTTGTGAACCAGCACAGCAGCATTTTCAAATCAAAGGTTTCCAGCTTTCTGCTGAAAGCTGAAAGTTCCTGTTTTCAGGTTTTCATTTTTTTCACTCAGAAGTCAAAACTGTCTGTTAAAAGCACACATTTCTCACACAGAAAATATTTTTAATAAAGAAAATAGTTTCAATAGATTTCTTTGGTCCATTTCTACAATGAATTCACGCTGGTTTCCCTTTTACAAAGTAACAGCATGAAACCTCAAGGTTCAGATCTAATTCTGCAGAGCAGCCTCAGCCCCACTGATTTTTTAATCACAGAGTGCACCCAACACAGCCACAGTGGCCAACCTCTCATAATTCATTTAAATCAACAGTCAAAATTTAAAAAAAAAAAAAAGAGAGAGAAAAAATCCTCACTTTTTTTTTCCTCTTGGTGGAGCCTTCTAACATTTGGATGCATTTGAATTACGCTGTTTTATCTCCAGTGACAAATCTGTTATACCTTGGCTGCACCAACATCTCAGGCACATGCTATTTCTTTCATTCATTTCCCTCGTGCTTTTACCTCGGTACCTAATGCGCTGTCAGAATCACAGAATGCATCCATAAGTATTATGTGATGAGCAGCTGCTGTATATGCAAGCACACAGGAGAAATGAGCTTTCATTCTTCCCTTGCAATCATTTACATAGAGAATATGAACCCATTTAAATTACTGCTTGTCATCTCGTTACATTTGATCAGCTGAAGGATCATTTTATTGAAACTGAGAGAAAGAAAGAAAAAGGGAAACTACCAGCAATTTGACACTGCTTTATACTTCAGAGTTTGAAGGTTTGTACAGTTTTATATTCAAACTGCTAGACTTTCTGATGGTTTCTCCTCTTAGAAGAGGATTCCTTTGATAGTCAGACAACTTCTATATTATCCCTCCAGGCTAAAAATCTCTATTTTCATGACTTCCCTGAGAAAATTAGAAATTCTATATACCACAACATTAAGTGAAGAGTTGTTTCTTAAGCAGTTACAACCTGACAAATGCCTTAGCTATGGGAGAACTGACAAAAAAAAATGTACTTCTGGAGGCTGGAAGAACCCACAAAGCCTGCGTTACCGGCACACAGCTTCTCACTATAAATATCTTTCACATCAATATTGATCTTCAGATGAGTTCTCCAAGAACGTACATAGAGTTACACCTTGACAGGATTCATTCTAAATCACATCTTTTTCTGCATTTCTTAATACAACGGAAAACCACTTTGCATTAAAGTGACAAAAGGGTATGATTTAAATTCCTAACACGAAGCAATTCACAGATGAAATAACTGAACAGCATAACTTTTTCTGTGCAAGTTTTGCAAGGCACTTGCCGTTGGTGACTAATACCGAATACACACTCCCATTAAAAAAATAAATCATATTTCTAATTAATATTTTCCAGTGTCTTCCAGGTGGAAATATTGGGAGTCAGGTGGAGGCAGTTTTTTCAGTGCCATTACCATCTTGGGAAATTTCTTAGACAAACCTGTCAGAGGCAGACCACTGTCCTGTGATGTGATAGAAATAATAGAACAGGTTTTGCCTTTGCTTGACAGAAATTCGAGTCTCCCAAATAACAGCGAAGAGGAATGGGCCAAATTCTTTTAACTGTACTCAGTACCTTTAGTAGCAGAATTCAGAGGATGAATGCAGTCCCAGGATATGGCTCATGGCGCTTTCCATTCTCATTCATCTGTGTGACCAAGATGAGCAACTCTTAGCACACAAAAAAACCCTTAAAAATCCAAATTAACACTTTTTTGGGTTTTCTTCTACTTGAAGAAATGCTCTTCAGCTATGAGCCACTACTTTTCTGTCCAAGAAAACTAGACAGACTACAACTACAACAGGTTAAAAATTGCATAAAATGAAACTGCCTGAGAAATTGTTGATGAGCCAACAACTAAGCAGTTGGTTGAATTAGTACTTAGTAGGCAGGACAATGTCTATTAGTTAAGAAAATGTTCACATTTTTTATAGAGTCATTTCACAAATGCTGCAGTTTTTAATACAATCTTTCTCATAATCTGAAACTGAGCATCAGTTATTTCTTGCTGATTATTTTCTGATTTAAGGAAAAAGTCCCAACTTTTGTATCAGGGAATCATTGCAATGATATGTGATCCAGCTGGCCCATCACAATACAATCAATAAGAAAAGAAAGCCCAATGAAATGAAAAGTTTGAAAGCCCAATGGTATAAGAATTATTCATTCAAATTACCCAACAAAATGCTTTAAAAATAGAAAACCTTCAAGGAACATCACTATTGACGATTGGCAAATTTTCAGTAGAAAAGAGACCAAAAAACTGAGGTAATGTCCTTTTGAAGAACATAATAACCCAGAAAGCCATTTGCCTGCAGGAGCCTGAATAAAAGGACAAAAGGATTTTTATGTTTTGCTAATTACTCTTGTATCTGCTTTTTCCACTGTGATGGTATGAGGATTTCATATTATACTGCATTTTATTTATGCAGTTCATACCACCTCCATTGTATTTTTTCAAGCATTGCAGCCTTATTTAAACTTTTTATTTCAAAAGCACTTTTATGTTGAAAAATACCACACATGCAAAAGTCCTACATTGTCTTCACAGAAATGTCTCAGGTGACCTTCATCGAAGTAATGTAGGATCAGAAAACAGATCTATTTCCTTGTAATTTTGGAAGATAAATGGCCTTCACACAAAGTAAAATGTCTACAAGCCTGCGGCCACTAAACATTTACACTACATCTTTAAATCAATGCTACTCACAGATTAAACCCTTTGAGTTTAGCCATCAAGGCTTCTTTACAACTGCATAGAGTACGAAAAGCCCTCCTACAGGGATGCTAAAACACAAGTCCTCCAAGGAGTAAGCATGAATATTCCTTTACAATGCACTAGAGAAATCATTGGGTCATAATCTAAGTAACAATATGCATAGCAGAAAGCTCCACAGATATATTTTATGAAAACAGCGGTTTTGTTTTCTCAGCTTCACGCAACTGATATAATCTGTTTTGACAGGCAAACTAATACAGTTAGCTTTAGAACAGGCTTCTCTCTAAATTTTTTTTCTATCATAAACAGAAAGTTACTGATATTTCATTTTCTAACACTGTTACTGTATTTGTTTTACTGGTTTTGTTATCCTCCCCATCATCTAAACATTTGCCATTAAAATTCACGTCCTTTCCTGCATTAGCTTACATCTCATCCGAGCTGGAAGTAGGCTGCCATGACAATCACAGACGTTTTCAGTAGCAGTGGCATGTCTTTGGCCTGTGACCAGCAGCATAGCACAAGACCAGCTCATGCATCAAATTAATTTGTGAGGAATATCATGCATAGGCCTGTGTGGGCAGTCTTGCGTCCACCATACCCTCCTCGCTGCTTCCCACAGTTGCCATCAGCCTCATTTAAGAGAGACATCTTTGATGATGATAACTGTGCCTGTGTAACACTTTTTTCAAAGTATCTCTTCTTTTCCTTAAAACTGTAAGTAAATTGGTGCACAGCTTCCTGACTAACCAGGAAAAAGAGGACGGGGATGAGCAATGTGTTTCAAAACTGCATTCTTCACACAGTTTTTCAGGTCCTGAGGGCAGTAACAGGCTCTAATAGACCTGCCCACATCCCAGGGGTCCCATTTACCAGCCCAATGCCTGTGCCCATCCCCAGTTCCTCCTGATCCCGGCCAGACTTCCTATGCCAATGCAGGACCTGACCCATCATCTTCTGTCTTATCCCCCGGCTGTGGATCCCATCTGTCACCCACCCGGCTAGTTCACCAGAGGACTTATGGCAACTGTTCTGCTCGTGCTGGGGTCACCCCCAGGCCTGCCCTATCCTCCTTCAGGGGCAGCACTGATGTGTGTTTCTGCACTGTAGCACTTGAGACCACTGAGAATGTTTTTTAGGAGATGTTTTCCTGGCGAACAGCAAAACTGCCACTACTTGCTGAAATGTATTGTTTTTGCTACAAAAGCACAACTGATAACAGATCCAAGGTGAAATTTCTGGTCGAAATTTCCAAAGCAGTTGCTGCAATACTGTAATCCTGAATTAAGCACAAGCAGAATTTGACCCAAGATTTCTGTATCTCTGACAAGAGGCCAAGTCACTGATGTTTTATCTGTACATGCATCCCTTTGGACTCACACATGCAGATTTTCCTGTTAAGATTTATTTAACTGTAAGATATGAGTGGAAAGCTGATTGCATAACAGAGAGAAGTTTGGTGTTTGGGGTTGGTGACTGGGACTTTGTGTGCTTTGGGTTGGGGAAGGTGGATCTGATTCTAATAAAAAATGGAAACTTCAATGTTCTCACAAGAAGGAATGGGGGAAAAGGCCTTATGTCAAAGGGGTTAACCCACAGGGAGAAGCCATTGCCTGACTCCAATTTACCAATTTCTGCCTAGTCAGTGTACCAACAAGAAGTCCAAAGGAAAACTCAGTAGGAAATCAGTCATATTTTCAAAATGAATAATTTTAAGTCAAGCCATCCAAGATGACTATATGAGATTAGCTCAGCTGGTTAGAGATTGGTGCTAATAAAGCCAAGATTGTGTGTTCAATCCCTCTGTGGGTCATTCCCTTTGGAGTTGGTCTTGATGAACCTTGTGGGTCCCTTCCAACTCAGAATATTCTGTGATTTCTGTGACTTCTGTGAAATTCAGTAATTTTCCTTCATAAGCAACAATTTTGAAAACTTGGCAAATCTCAGTCAAGACATCTTTCATTAAAAACGGTGAACGTGATCCTTTGAGAAATAGTAATACTTTAAGAGAAGTGCCCTTTTTATTCACTGCCTCATCTTTCATTTCTAGTGCTTGCCATAAAATATCTATGTGCCTCTGCAAATGTTGCTTCTAAGGAGAGTACTGTGGGGACAACCTTTCATCTACATTCAATGCTGTAAAATGGATGAAAGAAGAGCCAGGGCAGTACCAAGTGGATCCTGGTTGAATGAGACAGCGATCCCCACACTGCAGCTTGAGAATTGCCATTTAAGAGCATATCCGAGCTGCATCCCTTGAAATCATAACACTATGGAAAATACTCCAGGCTCCTCCAAGACTACAAAAGTAACAAGAGGTCTATATGATCTATTTACTCTTTCATCTGATTTACAGAAATGGCTCTTGACAGGAGGAAGGTTGATAATAAAAAACGAAGCTTTACGACTCTCCTTTCAAGCACATCTTTAGATGTTGTCTCTCTCTTCTCCCCTCCATTAAGTCATAGATCTAAAGACTAAAAAGGAACCGAAGAAGTGGCAAGATCTAATGCCTGTTGGACTAAATACGTAAATTATGAAATCAAGTCTCAGAACTGGGAGATCTTAACTCAGACTACTGGTAAATCAAGAAAGTGATGAAAGCAGCATCCCCCTCTAGGAAGGGTGCTGATTTTATCTGTGACATTTCTAGCCCTCAGAAGTCTACAATATTTTTCATATAAGATCAAAGAAAATGCATTAATATTTGCATATGGTTTGCTGTATATTTCCCCCTTCTATTAGCATCTCCCTCACTCCCCAACTTCAAACGCTGGATAATACTGAAATCTTTAGTATAAAGGAAACAAAAAACCTTCCAGTTCAGATAAGTAAAATGCATATTGAAATTAATGGGAATCATTTGATTCCTTCCTGTGACAAAACAAAAATCAGACATTTTCTTGAGAAGAAGCGTCTTTAATCTCCCAGGTGAAACATGAGAGCAGAGAAGTGTGATTCTATAATGAAAGCCTTTTTGTTATTCTCACATTTTTCTGCACGCAATTTTTGCAGTGTTTGTTTGTTTAACTATGATTTGGCTTATGTAATTTGAATTTCTTCACCAAGCATTTTGCTTTTATTGTAATACAATTTTATGATAATTAAGAAGAAATTGTCATATTTAAACAATTTCTGCATGATTGGCATTAGAGCATTCAGTGCAAGGAATTAATGAGAGTATTGAATTAAATGTGTGAAATGCATCCAATTTTTAAAACCTCAACACAACAAACAGAGCGCAGAAGTTATTTTGTCTGCATAAACGATGTTCAAAAGCTTAAAGCTGTTTCATTATATGGTGCTTTTTAAAACCTGAGATGGGGTTACTCTTTATTGTATCTCAGACCTGTAATGAGGGGGTTTTTTGGATGTTTACATTTTTCTATTGGTTCACAGTGAAACAAAGCTGGTATGGGCCTTGCAAAGATTTATGAATGCAAGTGGCTTTGTGTGGGTGACTTCATTTGTCTACTTCTACTCTAGAGAAATGAAGAGCTCTTCTCCAGTCTAAGCACACAGCAACCCAGTTGCATTCAAGCCCTTAGTGAGGCTGCACTAACATGTGATGGCAACCTCACTTCTCTTCCCAGTCTGTTTCTTACGCAGAAAAAAACCCCCTCACAGCCCTATTCAGAAAACCAGAACTTTCATCTCTCTAACCATCAACTACCAGATTAACATTTCAAGTCATGTAGAAGTGCTGAAAACATAACACAGAGTCACACACACAGGAAAGTGATTGCTCAAAGGAACCAGTACTGCAAAAATATTTCTGTTTGGTCCACACAGGTTATTAACTTCCGAGTTTAATATCCAAAATCTTCCAAAGGGTGGGTTGCAGGATAAAAACAAAATGTTATGAATTTAAATCAAAGTCTTGGAGTAAAGTCAAGCTTTTTACTTTCTCAGCTACTTTCTGCCTGTCAGAATGATGATTCATGTCGTCCATGTCTGTTTCTACATAATGAAGACCCAGCAAGACCATCCACAACACAGTATTCATGTGCTTTAGAAAGGTAAACCAGCTCAAACAGAAGGCAAAATTCTCCTGACAGAAAATCTAGCCACTTCTTTCATTTTTATATTGTAGTATTGCACATCTTTCCTACTGAGATAAGAACACACCTAACGTAAAGAGTTAATAACTCACAGATGTCTTCTGAGAAGATTAACTATCAATACTTGTCAGTTCACAACCAAAAAGCAAAGGGCTAAATAAGAAATTTCCCACATTTTGAATTTTTGTCTAGCATTCCACAGCCGTCAATGAATGTAATTCATTCATTATCAATTGATATCAGAAGTAAAACTTTCCAGGCTAAATTTATTGATGGAATTTCTATGCAAATAAGGAAAAAAAAGCCCACATTATATTTACCTATCATCAATGGCAGATCAAGGAAAGTTCAAGCAAAAGCTTTTCATTAAAAGCAGTGTAATTTTTTTTATCTCAGTGCCTTTCCAAAAGTATGGATAATAATTAATGCTGTATGACATTAAGCGCACTGGTTAAATCAAAAATCCTATTACATACTTAGAAAAAATTAGCTGTGGAATGACGTAACACACTGCCTTCAGCTCTTAACAATCTAGGAGGAGTTTTTGTTCAACCATTCAGGAAGTCCAAATTATATATAATACTGCTAAACTTCATCCTTCTCATGAATCTCTCAAGGATTGCTCTCAAGAGACTGGTAAGGAAGCAGGGTATTGGGTTCCTTTTTTTAATGTTATAGTCGGAACATCCATAGCAAAATAAAATAGCTGGCATGACTAAATGGGAAGAAACGTAATGGGAACTAATGAAATATCACATTTTAATGCCCTTGTTTCAAATTTGTTGAGAGCAACAAAGAAAAAAGGGACTCTATTTCTTTTCTGTATGAATGTATATAAGGGCTCAGTATGGTATTGGAATATTTCCTGTGACTTAGGCAGTAAGTATTATTTGTCTTCTAGAGGCTGATAATCTGTAATTCCTTCGAAACTGCATTTAAGACTAACCAGGAGTCTGTCATTTTGTAGGACATCATTTCTCATCCTAAATGACTTTGGCAGACAGCTATTCTGGATGCATAGATTTAAGGACACAGCCATACATATAAATATAGGCAAGTTACATATAAATATAAGAAAAAAGATTTTACGTGTTCAAATCTATTTATAGAAAGCTATGGGAAGAAAAACATCTTTCCATCTACATTATAGGGATTTGAGCAAAGTGAGGATTAAATATATTTAACTAGATTTTTTTTTTAATTTTACTTAAAGGCAGCATGAATCAAAATACATGAAAAAATAGCCTTTTAAATTTTCAAAGGTCCTTTAAGGCTGCCTACCCACGGCACAGCCATCAGAAGAGGGAGGCTGGGCAGGCATCCTGGCAGATGGTTTCCCTGCAGAAGGGCTCTTATATGGCAGCAGTGGGTTTCCATGCCCCACGCGGCTGCAGAGCATTGTTTCCCTGGAAGGTGTTAATGGCTGCCAGCAAGGATGCCTCTGATACATGGGAAATCATGGCCTTTGCAAGCAGATGTGCACGCTAGCAGCTCTTTGTTCGGAGGAATTAAGATCTTTAATAGAGTAAACCAGCTGAAACAACAGAAAGCCATGTGGGGACGCCCAGGGGATTGATTGGAAACATCGAGTCCTGTATTGACAGGAGGTAGATGTGTTGGTACACGTAGGCAGAAAACCACCAGGAAGCCAGAAAAACAGATGTGGGCTTGGCCTTGGAAATAGAAATAGACCTCCCTGGGTGCAGGAGTGAAGGGAAAAAATAGGTTTAAAAGTTTGCATTAAAAAAACTGTTATTATCCATTTCTGCTCCGCTCAGGATAAGAGGATACAATGACTCCAAATGACTAGGGATGTGCCAAAAAATGCCTGACCAGTACAAGCAGCTTCTCCTCCTCTGGAAAAAAAAAAAAAAAAATACACTAATGCCTAGCAAATAGTCACAAGGAGCTGAAAACAACAGTTTACAGTGTCCAGCTCACGACAAAAGAATTTATTTCTTCAGAAGTTCAAAGGTTGGGTCAATTTCCCATTGCAAACACCAGCCATAACCTCTTGCTTCAAAAGCCTAACCCATGTCCTTCTCAATGGCTGGTTCTCTCTGAATCAGCCTGTTTCCACAGCCACAAGGGCCACAATGAGGCTCCTGAGCTTGCTATGCACCCACAGGACAAGCACATCAGTCCTTTTCACCTGGCAAGTGTCTCTACCACAGGGGCACTTTGGGATGGGTGGCTGCATCCACTCCTCCACAAGTCACATATCTGGTACCAGGAGCTTGGAGGAACGTTCACCAGAGTCACTATGACAGCAATCTACTCAAACATGAAGGGTATAGGAGATACAGCCATCTCTGCATCCTTCCAAGCCTCCCAAACATAAATCAAAGAATGGCCTTCAAGATCATTTCATTCCCTGCCATGAGCAAGGCCTGTCTTGGCCTTGGACACTTCTAGGGATGGAGCAACCACAACTTCTCTGTGCAAGAGAAATCAGCATGGTTAAGAATGCAGATGCACAGCAGTAGATACCCATTACAGACCAATTAAATTCAACAAGCAGCCTCTTCACTACGGTATGTGGACACACAGACAGGCTGTTGCCTCGCACCACAGTATGATTTATAAATGAGACCATTGTAATGAAGATGGACTGTTCCTAAATCAAGTCCTACTGAGAGCAGTGACCTAAGGGAAAGTTTGCTATGTATGATTTAGGTATTTGCAGGTAGATTTATAAAAAAAAAACCTTCATAAGAAAGTGGACATCAAATATCTGAGGTGCTTTTATAAACACAAGCATGGGCTGAATACTTCAGAACATAAAGAAGCTGTGGCAAATCAGGCCCTTCAAATCCACGCTGCCATTGAAAACCAATGGGGCCTATTAAGGAATACGTTATTACAATTTTTCCAAGTTGTTTGCTGTGCATCTAACACATTATGTCTCACTGTACTGCTGTCATATGAAATATTAACAACAGCAACTACCAGTTAAACACTAAACATATACATTTGTGCTGCACTTGTTCACACTTGACATGACCATAATATCTAATGTAATGCCAGATGATGAGCTTGATGTTCCAAAGCTTGATTTCTCCCTGGCTAAATTCATTAGGAAGAGGGAATAGAGCAAAGAAAAAACACTGGTAAGCTTTACACTGGATGTACTGTTGACAGCACAAGAACATGTTTATTTTTGTTATTCCATCTGGTGCTCATTATAAGCACCACAGTTTTGGATGAGTTATGGCCAAACTATCTAGCTATCAATAAAACATGGGCTTACTGAATCTGCAGCAACATGAGACATAAGTGCAGTAATCTCCTGTTTACTGATGGTGTGTTATGCAACATTATTTTTACTCAACCCCAACTATTGGAAAATTAAAACAACTTTGATCACTTTTGGAGGTTCTGGGCTAAGATTTCCATTTGTAACTATCAATTATTTAAAGAACAGTTTTAAAGAGTTCTTAGAGGTTTAAAAAAACCCCATTAATTTAAGCAGCAATGGCAGATGATTATAAGACTTAAGCCTCATACGGAATAAAAAGTCTGTATAAAATAGTCACATTGCCATCTACTGACAGTTCTTTATGAAAAGGCTTACAGTTTTTATTAGCTGCCTGACTATATACTTAATACTCTTTCTCTTGGCATAACAGTAGCACAAAAATTAGGGACATAAAATATATGTTGTTCAGTACATCCCACTGCAATAATCCTGCTTGTGTTTGAATCCATCCGAATCCATTCAGGCTTTCACAGTCACACACTGCAATTAGACACGTTTATTAATGGCATTACTGCTCAGTATTTCATAGGAGGTAAAACTGTTTTCAAGAAAGTAACTACAGAAGGGTATGTTAATAAGTCTGGACTATGTGCACAGCACAT
This sequence comes from Monarcha castaneiventris obscurior, assembly GCA_026261815.1. Lineage (NCBI taxonomy): Eukaryota > Metazoa > Chordata > Aves > Passeriformes > Monarchidae > Monarcha > Monarcha castaneiventris. The sequence goes on from JAMPIT010000040.1 coordinate 3,597,829, forward strand.
AGGGACCTGCTAATAGGATTTCCATAATAACAGCATTTATTTCAGTGCATATAATACCAATCGTAATACCAATCAGCAGAAACCACAGTTCTTATTATATTATGTGAAAAATGGATTTCATGTTAAGGACACATCATATAGACTAAAGTGTTGCTGATGCACCTCCATATTAAAAATCTTTTATCCCATCTTTATACTGAAGCGCATTTTGGCCCAAGGCTTAATGCCCTAGTTATTAAACCAGCAACATGTAATTGCACTTTAAAACTGAATGTGGGTCTCATATCTATTCTACCTTCCTGTAACACAGGTCAGCAGATCCTAAAAGTGACCTGTAAATGAGCTGATGCAGGGCTCTTCCATGGAAGCAAATATACCAAGCCGGGATTTCCTTGTTGTAACACACATTAATACTCAGTACAAACTGAAGACCTTCCCTTAGATTTTCAGGGCTTTATTTCCTGCTAAGAATTTCTGCATGCTCTCTGATCCATGGCATAAGGTGATTTTTCTTCACCCTCGCCTCTTAATTGCAACATTCAAGTTTGAAAGAAGAAAACAAAACAACAGAGTAATCTATCAGGTCTCATCTACAGCGGCTGTGCCCAGTTTTTCACACCTCCAAATCTGCCATTCACGAAAGAGTTTCTAAAACTCTACATTGCCTTTAAGACTTCAGGTTTTGTCGTTTCTTACACGCATTTAAACATGATCCAATGTTTTATCTTTTCTGTGAAATTTTCTTGGCATGCAGAAGAGCCCAGAGAAGGTGGCACCCTATGGAACACAGGGCTTTGGAATGCCCTGTTGGGAAAGTTCATACCACCGAATTTCAAGTGCCTTCTATGGGCTTGCTCCTTGGCCAAACCAAGGTACTAGAGAAACCTATCTCCATGGCACAGAATACCTGAGGATGAGGGAGTTAATCCAAGTACCACTCATGGTTCCATAGGCACAGTCCTTGCACTGTTACCTGATCACTCAGCAAACCCAGTATCTTTTAGACAACTGAAAGTAGCATCAGCTAAAAAAGAGGAATACCTCACATATATCCAAGTTGGTTTCAAAGTACAGTAAGCAAACAAAGCACACTATAAGCTAGAATGAGAATTTACAGAAACAGGTCCTGACCATTAACCCCTTCTGTACTCAGCCTCTGAAAATTGAATAGTCTAAGAGCATTTGCAAAGATCCAAGAGGAACTCTGCTGCATACTTATGTCCTGTTTCACCACTGGTAAGCAATCCTCAGACCTCAGAGTATCTGGGAATTTTTCTGGATGTTTCATAAGGCTTACATGAGTCTATTCCACAAACCCTAGCACACCTAAGTATTTTTTCTCCTTTCCCAAAGTTACACAACCACTTAAATCTTTTTAGAGCTATTGAGCCATATCTAATTATCCCTCACTCACTTTTATATCTGTAATAACTAAACTAAATGTCAGGATACAGTGACTGGCATGCACACAGCATGAAGGCCCAGGCAGGCTGCTGCAAGGTAATGCCATGTTTGGCTGAAATTCATTTGGTTTACAGATAAACCAACTGCCAGATTTACCACTCTGCAACTCTCCATTTTGTCTTCTCATCCAGTGGTTGCTGGCAATAACATCACCCTGAAATGAAGGTCTTGCAACTCAATGAGTGCAGAAGAAGCTACTTGTCTCCTTTTGTAAATGACGTACTTTTTTCTAACAAAGTGTTTCACAGAGTGAATTGAAACATATTGCACAGAATTCATAAAATTTCCTATTGCCATCATTTAAGGACAGCTTGAATGGAGATCAGTTCTCTAAGGAAAAAATAATTTCTTCCTTAAATAACAAAACAAAAATAAAAGCTGGCATATGCTTCCTGAATAAGATACTTGCTACCCTAAAATTCAAGGTCAGCATCAAATTTCACAAGTTTTCCTTAAATGTAACCATCCTCTCACCTTCTCTTCTTAAAAGAATGAGGATAAGCACTTTTACTGTTGAGGCAAAGAAAAACCCCAACAAAACAAAACAAACCTTCCAAATTTAAATGCAATTATATTTTCAGCAAAAACCATATAATCCTAGTGCAAAAACTAGAACAGTTTATTTCACTAGAATTGTGACTCAGAAGCACAGGGAGATAAACTATAAAAACTTTGGACAAGTGTAATATTTCTTCTCTTAAACAGCTTGAACGTGGATTTTGCATCTAGCATTGAAGAGTTTTGGGTGGGGTTTGCTTTGGTTGGTTGGATTTCAAACCATGTATTGATATAGCTTTTGCAGAAATAAAAAGACTGAAAAGTGCTTAGCCAATGAAAAACACTACTCATAGTGTTTGAACAAATTTCCTCAAATAGAATCACCTCAGACTTCACCACTCACCACGTTCAGGCTCTGCTCTCTGCGGGAGAGGCTGACGAGCTGAAATGGCCGAGCAATATGCAAGGAACACAATCAATCAATTAACACCGTTCAGAAGTGGAATTACTTTGTTTGTGATGCAGAGAACACACAGCAGTGATAAATTATTGCTTCAACATTGTAACAGCATCTGCTGCACACAGCCTGCGGGGCTGAGATCCGGCCTTTGATCTACATGGCTCACATTGAAAAGAACAAGGTAATCCAGATAGCTGTAGGACTCTCACTTGCATGGATTTGGAGAAGCTAGAAAAATAATACTCTCAAAGAATTGCTGCCTTTGTTTTCTTTTTCTTTTTTTTTTTTTTTTAAGGGGTTGCTTTCTTTTTCTTTGACAAGCAATGAAGGAGGAAAAAATAAGGAGGAAACTGTCCATCGTATGAGGAACCGCAAGCTGATATGTTTGTGTTTTCCACTGTTTCTGTTTGCCATGGATTAGCACATAAAAATATACTAACATGCAAGTCATGGCTGAATGAGGAAAGAAAACTGTTAATGATGATAGAAACCAACTCCTGTGATTGATATGAGAGCACCTCTCTCAGCTGCTCAATTTTAGAATAATTTCTGTATGGTTAAAAAAGCCAGCAAATTCCGTGGTGTCAGAAGTGTCACTTCTGCAGTGCAGAAGGTCATGTCATTCAGTACAGCATCCTGGGAGAGCCTCTGAATTAAGAGTTTGGTCTTTGAGTACCTGTAACTCATTAAAAACTGATTTAAAAGTCTCAAGGTTTCAAAGCCACCAACAGCAGAAAATAGAAGTTTGGAGAGTGTGCAGGAATGGTACAGCCCTGAGGGGCTTGTGTTCCTGCTTCTGAAAAATCGCTTGATCATTGTCCATGCTTAAAATAAAAACTATGAAAAAACGTTGCAAAATTAAGTCTTAAAGAATATTTCTCCAAAGATATTATGAAAAGCTTCAAAATTAAAAAAAAAAAGGTTTAATTGTGTGCCTTTAGCACCTGAACCTGCATATTCAAAAGAAACAACACAAAAGAGGGGCAAATGATTTTGGCTTTTTTTAAGATATTCACACACACACACACACAAAAGTTATTTGGCTTTCAGACTCATCCATACTAGAGTATGAAATGCCTTTGGCAGTGAACTGAAGGCACAAGAGACAATACAGGGTGTTACTGTCATCATGAATGTCTTATAACACCAGCGGCCAGAACAAAATGCCTTTGAAGGCTGCACTGAGTGACAAGACACTTTAAGAAAAGATAGGAAAATCAAAGGGCATTGTCATTGAGTAAGTCAAACTCTGTTTTGATTGTCTGCAAGGTCAAGATATTTGCATTATATTAAGGGTTCATTAGCACAGACAAGCATTAGCTGTTACAGGCTGATTTTTTTTTGTTTGTTTTGAAGGTCTAAAATAATAAAGTTCCACAGAAAAGCAAAATGCTGGCCTGCCAAGGGATCTCAGCACCATCTATGTCCTGATCTCTTTTTTATAATGGAAACAGTGCATATTGAGTAGCTAAAGTAATAAAACAAAATTCTAGTTACAGAAAACTTTCTGAACAAAATTTCAGGCCCCGACATTTTATTAATTTTAACATATATTGCATATAAAACTTGTAATTATTTAAGCACTAATTATTTAGCAGGAAAACCAGCGTTACTTTTTTATTACAGGTATTGATCCAGCAAATACCTAAATGCTTTTGCTTAACTGTTTGGAAAGTATTTCCATGCCAAAAAAAATTAGTCCTATCATATTTTTATAATCATTTTATGGAAAGTTCAGAGAAAGAGGTGTGATTATCTGGCCAAAGGTGTCATCTAAAAGAATTTACTGCTCCTGTTTGCTCTAAGACACTGCAGAGCACATAACATTCACAAAGGGGCAAGAACAGGAGATGTAAATGACAAACGGGACAAAATTCACAGTCATTGGTTTACTGCATAAGCTGCAACACCTTAGTCATAAAAGGGGAAAAATTGTAAACTGATTTAATTCATCACCTTATGTTCACTCTGGTACCCAAGTGGTATCAATCACAATTTATTAATAATCATGAAAATACATAACATTATGAATATGTCCTTCAGCAGGGTAGGAAGCATCATGATTGCAAATGACTCATATACAAATCTAAGCCCTAACTTGAGAACATTGCATATCTCACAAATTTAATGATTAGACAAAGGTCTAATCTTGCATTCCTGACCCTTCTCAGCTGCATAGTTCACCCAGTGCAAATCTGTAACATGCAACACATCTGCCAACACAGAAATCGTGTATCTTACAGCTGGAGTGCTTGGGAGCACTGATAGTCTTTATGACAAGTTTTTAATGAAATAATGCTAAGCCTGTCAGTGGAACTGAGAAGAAGAATACATTAGACTGACACATATAGAATCATCCTGCCAAACACTGCATCCCAGAACTGGAGGTGGAAAGATGTAAAAGGCAGGCAGCATAATGTGCTCATTTGTGGCCTTGTGCTGGAGCCAGCAAGAGTTAGTGTAACCAGCACCAATTTTCTGCCCAAAGGAACTAAGAACACTGGGGTGTGAATAAGTTCAGTGTCAAAACATCAAATGATTGCCCACAAATACATACCATGAAAAAAAAGTGTTTTCTTCCTCTTTATTTCTACAAAATCACCAACAGCTTTGATTTGCACTTCATTTCAAGCCATGCCAAGAAACATGATGCACAACAAATATGAACTACAGACATGTTTACCCTCTTATGCTTCCAGATGTCTCAGTTTTATGTGCCAAACCTCCTGCTCTTTCAAAATACTACCTCTAAATTTTCAAAAGTCCACTTCCTTTCTATGCTGTGCTTTGTAGTGGAGAAAAAGCACTGCATTTGGAAGGCATGTTTCAGAATAATTATGGGTTATTTCCAATCAAAAATTCAATCAAATTCAACATTTGTAAGTGTTCAGTAGTGAAAAGAAACCAAGTGACAACAGTGGCCTGTTAAAATGTGGTAGCAATATTATGATTAATTGCAACTCAGAAAAGACAGAAGTGCCCAATAAATATTTCTGCTGCATACTCCAGAGACAAAGGTGTATGCCCCAGGATTGATGAAACGCTTTCCTGTATTGAGTCAGGAATATGTTAGCTAGCAGCTTTTGAAGTCTGACATTTTAAAAATCAGATCCAGATAACTGAAGGGTTTTAAAAGAACCAGCCAGGCATCTTTCTAGGCTGTCAGTGAGTTCTGTCACACTGACAGTCCCAGAAGGCTGAAGAGTTCCATCAATATGACAGGACAGAGCTTTACAAAACCTCATAGTAATTATCAGAGTAAAACACTGAAAAAAACCAAAAATTTAGCTTCCAGAAGTCCATCTTATGCACAGTAGTAATTCCTATATCCTTAAATTCAAAAATCCCAATCTTGTGATTGGTATCAGAAGCAGAGGTTTGAATCAGAACTCTGGTACAAAATACTTGTTTACAAGAATCTATCAAGTCCTGCTTCTTTGTACACAGTGGAAGTGAACTGAAACAATTACCTCTCACAGCATCAGAACCCTTTCATTCATCCCATTCCAAAGATTTGTCTTGGAAGAACGCCATTTGCATCTGCTCAGGTTAAATAAAACATTCCTTCTCCATTTTCAAGGCTTCTGTCTGCTTCCTGGATGAGATACTTCCACCACACAAACGTATATTGATACCCTTTGGGTATCAATAATCAGCCAAATTTTCTTCACACATAATATCTGGATTTCTAACTAGCTGCCTTTATTTTGGATGTAAATACTGTATCTCATAGCTACCATAAAATACAGGATGATAACTAACTCCAACAGTGCCTACTAGATTAACCCAATTTACACTACTATATTCAACTAAAGAGGGACTTTGTGCATAGCAGTAAAAAAAAATGCTCATTGTTTTCAGCACATTTTATATTAGTCTAATTGGCAAATGTTCCCATACCTGCAATAAAAAAAAATTATAAAGTAACTTTATAAGCAGTGAAGGAGCATGTAAAATTTTATTCCTTGAAATGACTTGGCTATGAGTATTTTAAAAGTGATGTGTAATTAACCAACAGAGCCAAAAGACTGCAAAGTTATTTGAATTGAACATGAAGGGCAATGCCTAAGTACCATGGGCTCACCTGATTCTTTCCAAGTCAAGCTAGTGAAGCTAAAGGTTCTCTCATCCATTCATTTTTGGATGATTTAATCCTGTACCACTGGAAACATTAAAGTCTTGCCTTTGTTTTTTCTGCTTAAGACCTAGATTTTCATGTACTAAAGAGTTCATTGCTTCCTGCACTCCTCATGGGAAAAACCCTAGCTTGAACATTCTGAGACATTTGCTTTTCTGTCCTATTCTGCTTTCTCAGTAAACCGCAAAATGCTCCATTAAAAAAAAAAAAAAAAAAAAAACAACCAAAAAAAAAAAAAACCACACTAATCCTATGTTTATATCCTGTAAACTTCCTGGAACATTAAGTGTCCAAAGTATTCATTAAAATGGGATCAGATTTCTGGAGATCACCATGAAAGGCTAAAAATAAGTTCTGACACTCAGTCAAGAACATCCCAGGCAAATCCTGAAAACCTATATTTTTCAGGTCAGTATAAATTTAGGCACTTACCAATAATAGCAATATTCCTATATCTAGCATAATACAGATACAGCACATATAAATAGGAAATGCTAAATGGAACAGATTGAGCATGAGGACAACATGATCACAAAGTTTTTCACAGACTGATGGGTTTCTATTTTTAAACACATTTATTTTAAATCAGGTTAAATCACATACAACTGATACCTTCTGAGGTAGGGCTTGAAGCAAAGAACAGGACTAAAGTATAGAGTTCACATAAGGATTTTCAAGTATAAACAACAGCACAGAAAAAGCAACATGGGTCAAAAGAGCAAAGTTCAAATATGGTATGTTTGAAAGCGTGAATAAAAAGCAAAACTATGCAATTTTGAAACAAATCCTAAATTAAAAAAAAAAAAAAAAGCATTCTCTTTCCACTAAGTGTTTGGCATTCTGACCTTCTATGCATTACAAAATGTGTCTTTAAAGCAATTAGATTTTACTGTCCAGCAAACCATAATGGAAAGAGCAATTCCTGCAACTTTCAAGTTCAGCCACAGCCTCAATGACATTATAGACTGTGGACCTCCTCTTCTGATAAGTTTCTTGTTTCTGCTACATTTGAAAACCTAAGAAGCTCTCCAACATTAAGTGCTGTAAAAATGGCACCCTTCTGAGTGCATCTTCATTTGCCTTTATAGCTTTCTCTTGAATGAAAAGGATGGTTATCTGCAAGCATTTACTGAGAGGCCGAGTTCAGACACACAGCAGAAAAGTAAGGAAATGCAAAACAAAACCAAATTACTAAAAACAAGGTTCCAGTTTGACACTTCTGGCAGTAAGTCCCAATGAGAGATAACCTTCAGAGCTGTAAAATGGCAGCAGTGGGAGGAGGGATGCACATCAAAGCTAATGGTGAGCAGGCTCTCTGCATTCCTTTTGAAGCCCTTCTCCATCACTCTTGCCCAGTCACCCATGGGGGCAACTGAAAAACAGGACTATGAGTGTGGCCTCTGCCCTTCCACGTTATCAATATCAGCTTGGTATTCTTCTACATGAACATTTACATCTAAGGTTCTTGATTCACATGTCTCTTGATCACATCACTTCAAGAGTTCTATGTTTAGAGAGTTAGTGATTCAAGTTTATCTTCTAATAAAGCACAGCTGTCAGCTTAAAAGCCTTCTTACATTCTTTGGGGTGCTCACCACTTAGAACAGAAATAAACAGGTACAACCCAAATTTCTGACTGCCTTGTTAAAAACACATTAAGCTTATTTAGTTAAATTGCTCTTATGTTTTTACCTACACATAAAAGCTACAGGTAAGAGCACTGCACACCAACTCTTCCTTCCCTAAAAGGAAAAAAAACATTTTCAGAAAGTAAATTCCTTCATACATGCATTCAATACTCACACTTCAAACACTGTATATAAATTTTTCTATTGGGAGATGAGAACAGAGTGAAAAATAACTCAACTAGACACTACTGATACACTGAAAAAGAAACTTGTCATAGCAAGGGAATTTTAGATGCAAAAAGAGTACCAGGAAATAAAAAAAAAAAAACGGGTTGGGAGAAAACAGCAGCTTGTAGGCCATCTTTTGGAAGCTATTGAAACAAAAACCATGCTGAGCTCAATGTTTCAATGAAGCTGCATGAAACAGGGTCTGACAGCTTTCTGGTTTTACTGTAATTATAAACAAGCACATTCCTGCATAGTCTTTGTCTGGGCAGATGATAGTACAAAAACTGCAGGAGCAACAACTGAATATCCCTGGAGATACACACTCAGTGGGTATTAAAATATAGAAAAGTATTCATACAACAGGAGAATACAACCAAATATTTTAGCTATCCAAACCTGCACACAGATGGTAAAATGCAGAAGCAACAGCTATTGGATGACAAGACCGACTTTAGAGCCAGCCCTCAGCTTCTGGGTATTAACATTCAGGTAAAGAAAAGAAGCATACAGTAATAAAGCTCAGGCAAAGCAGGGTTCAGTACAAAGATGCTGGACTTTTCTGATGTTTTTTCCCTACCCCAAGTTATCTTGCTGGTCTTCTACATCTGGCTGTGAAGGGACACCATTTCCTTTTTGATTAGTTTTCTTTCAGACAGTAGTGTTTTAAAGAGAAACCCCACTTACTGGTGCATTATTGAGCTTCCCAGCTGACAGAAGAAATCTATTCTGAACCCAGAAAACTTGTTTTTGTAACAATCTGTCAAAAAAACTTCATGTATTAAGGGCAGGGTCGATACATATCATAGAAACATCCATGAGATGCTGACTGATATTGCTCCACAAATACTATCAAGGATCAAGACACAGCCTCTACCCATCAGAACTAAACCAAATCTCACAAAAGTTCCCTGTTTCACTGAGATATTTTCTTCACATTGTTCTGACAGGAAGTGAAGAGCACTCGGCCTGATCGGAAATGGTCCAGTAAATGATAATTTCCTTTAGTGAACACTTAACTTATGCAGCAGAGAACAAAAGTCATCAAAGCACATCTTGCTGCCACTTGCAGTGAGATCAACAGGCAGCATTAGACTGATCTGAAAACTGAACTGGGCCGGGCTGAGTGCCACTTCTTCACACCCTGAACAGACGAAAACAGCCACGTTTTCACAGAAGGCTCTTGTCAGATTTCCAGCAACATTCCTCTGCAAGCATTTCTTCCTGAATACATTACGTTTATGAACTTAGAGATGATTCCTAAGTGGCACATTACATCAATGGAGTGCTGTTTAGGCTGCTCAAGAATGAACAGTAAGTGGCACTGCCCAATATGAGAAAGCAATTTTAGAAAGACTGAAATAAACACAAAACATTCATTAAAACCATAGAACAAAATCTGAAACAATAGTTCTGAAATACTAAATAAATCCCTAGTTTAGATTTTTGCTCTCTCTTTAGAGTTTAGAAACTCAGGGAGACAATAATGCTGCACAGAGCAACAGCACTTGGTTTTTGTCCCAACAACCTATAACCCTACCTCCAAAAACAACTATTCTGTAGTAGGAGCAATGACCTCCAGTGGCAGTGGACTCATTTATTCTGAGTATCAGATCCTAAGTGCTAGAAATGCCTGAAGAGCCTTTTGAATGAGCAATGACTGAGAGACTTTCACAAATTTGAATTAATAGCTGGTGTCAGATAGAGTGACAAGGATAGGTTCAGGATTAACACTGGGATGAGTTCATTTTGGTTGTGTTTATTTTCTTTCTTGGAGGGGACAAAGGGGGAGGTGTTTGATACTTTTGTTTGCTACATGATTTCAAGATCCAGATTGGAGTGTCTCTGTGTATAATTTTATGTCAGTGACTCAAAAATATACATGCATGCACAGTCTATCCTGCAGCACAGAGAAGGAAAATATATTTTTCCAAATTCATAACATAGAACACTAAGTAATTTAATTTCTAATAGTTATATACTAATCTGTTATACTATAACTAATCTGTTATTTCTATCATTGCTTCCTTGCACTTCATCAATATAATGAAAGCTGCTTACTGAAAATGACCAAAGTTGCCCCACTCTTCTCCTCAAAACTTGCTGTTGACAGCTGGGAGACTGTTGGTGTGCTGCGAGCAAGCAGCACGGTCTCAGCCATCCTTGTCTGCACATATCTGGTCCCAGACTGCTGGATATTTTGGCAGCAGCTGCCTTGCTTTCCTTTGACATTTAACATCATCTTAATTCTTGAGCAAACATTCAGACTGCATTTTATTAAGAGAGGAGTAAGCCAACATTGACTACAGGGAAGAAGCACTGTTCATACACCCTTCAGTCCCTTCCTTCCTTTAATTCACAGTAGTTCTAACATTAGATTCCTCCATGAGCCAACAACACCTGAGGAGCACAACAGAAAAGCTCAGCTCAGCCAAGAAAACTGCAAATTGATACAGCTCAGCAAAGGGCAAATTTGGTACCAATGCTGGCACAAGAGAAGAGCTCTGGACAGGGGAGTTATCAACAAATTTATTCAGGGGTTTGGGAAGGGAAATATTATTTCCTTAAACACAGAATGTCAGTGACTTGATTTTGGGCATGACTTTGCAAAAAGCTGCATCATGAGTGGCGAGCTGGGGGCAGAAAGGCAGAAATGAAGAGCTAAAATTTTTTCTGCTGTATAGGATGTTTATGTATCTCCTCAAGAGAAAACCTTGCCTGGATTACTACACTGCCTATAATCCACTATGCAATAATCCACTTCTGTCTTTTATCTCATATTACCTACTTACAAATTTTGGAGCCAGGCCCCACCTCTTCCTATTACTTGCATGAAAAGTTTTACTCTCCCAAATCATGCCAAATCTGGAAAAGATTATTTCATTAAGCCTTAGTTAACAACTGTTTTAATTATTTCCACACCAACGGCTGTGTATCAACCTTTAAAGACTTATTTAATGATCACTCTACCTACTAAGAATGTTTTGAGGGAGTGTTGTAAGTCAGATTTATACATTTACAGACATTTTATTGCACCAAAGTTTGAATATGTGCAGAACAACAACATATCAGAGTTTCTAGCTGGTCAACATTCCCCAAATCCCTGGTCATTTTATAGAAAAATAAACAGAAAATAGTTCTTCACTGTAAATGAAGAGCATAATGAAAACTATTCCCATTGCAACTATGTTGAAATTTGGAGTGGATTTGATATGCCGGTACATTAAACATGGCAACTAATGAAATAAATATGAACAAATGTCAGAACAGCCACAAAAATAGCTAGAATTAATATCTTGACAATCATTAGTAGAAAAATAAGTAATACAAATGCATGCTATTATTAACCCGTTTTTGTAATGAATCTATCAATATTACTAAGGGATTTTGTTCCAATAATAACATTTCATAAAAATTGGAAAGCAAAAGCTGATGAGGACATCAGTTTCTAATTTATGATTTTTTTCTTGAATAAACACTATTTTTAATTTTATCCTATTAGTCAGAACAAAAACATTCCAGAAAATGGGTGATTTTTACAGCAAAGCAGAACTTGTGAATTTACTGAAAGCTGTCTGTGATTAATTTGGTACACAAATTGCAAGGTAAATAAAGAAAGCTAGAAAAATATAAATGGCTTTTCAAGCACAGAGAGCAAACCAGAGGCATGCACCATTAAAATACTGAAATGGTGAAAGCTTTCTGGTATGTCTGAATCAGGCATTCACCACAGAAGTCTCCAAACACTTGAACATAATCAAGTAAAGAAGCAAGCAACCAGTAGAATTTGATATTTACAACTCCTCACACACTCTCACTTCCTACTAGAAGAATATTTGAAGAGTCCTGTTTTATAAATGCATACTTCAGAAAACTACTGCAACCATAGGAACTGAGCCCTTCTGTGCAATCTATTTTATCTTCAACATTACAGTTTATAGAGAAGAGAAGTATCAGCACAGAAAACTTATTTCATTTGCAGTCACTATTCTTCCAATCAACAGATTTGGTAATGATTCCATATTTAGGGAAAGAGCTTTTCCCGTGGGGGTTATTTTAATATTTTGAGCATTTTAGGGAGACGGAGGTTATTATTCTAACAAAATTTGAAGCATCTTTCTTTCTTACACTTAACTGTCCTCATCACGATGAAACTTGAACACTGATTTAGAAGGTTTACTTTGCCATTAATGAAATCAAGAAGATAGTGTTTATAATCTTCCTTTGAATTCTTGATTAAAATACATACATAAATAGATACCTATTTGTGAGCATTTGAGAGTTTTGATCCACACTCCTGACACTTTGATCCCACTTTACTTTGAAGATGATTTAAAAAAGAAATTTCTAGCATACGCTCCAGTACCATTATTTGCATAGAAGGCCCAGAACGGCTATCAAAATATAAGTCATTCTATTACAAAGGGAGACAATTGTTTTAAATTGACTCACACTTTCACACAAAATCATAGCAATCAACATTTGTAGAGTCTCTTAGGCAGCATTAAATTTTTTTTAATATTGAATCCATCACATCTGACAATTTGTTGTTTTCCAAAATTATTTTAAGAGGTAAGCCAAGCAGCAATGGTGATACAGGAGCGAACAATTTAAGTCTTCCCAAATATTAACTTAATATTGAGACATTTTCACGTACCAAACATCCACATCTATGGATCTGTTCCGATTTCCCCCAGTGCTCAACTCCAAATGAAAGATTACTTACATATTTTTGTTTGCTCTTTCAAAAGGTGCAGTGTTCAATGAGCTGCATCCCTAAGAATTGCAACAACTGTTTCTGAAAAGCCAACAAGCAAGCACGGCCTCCAACCACTGCAGCAAGCTTTCAGAAATGTGATGCACACATTAAACAGCTGCTTTCTCATTAAATGGACCTTGCTTGCCACTGCTGTGTACTGTGTTGAGTGCTAAAACTAGATTTGATATGTGATCAGCATAAAGTTATTATGATTTTGTATTTGTGAAAACAGTTCTGCTGCAAAAAAAATTCTTTGAGTTACTGTCCTTTGCCTCTCCATATTCATTCCCTATAATGAGAAAAATACACAAAAAGAAGGAAAAATAATTTAAACACCTTGTAATTGTACGAAAACATAAACCTGAAGTCAGATCACTGAGATTTGGTCTTGAATTCCCCCAGAGGACAGGCACCTGTTGGAGTGGTAGGGTGGGGGAAAACCTGACTGCAAAAACAAGCAAGAAAAGAGTTTTACATGAGAGTCAACTTTACTTCATGACTTCCAAGACTGTGTTGCAGGGAAACTATAACACCCTCCCTGCCGTGTGCTGAGTCTGTATAACCTGAAAATTAGCCTCAAAGAAGGACAAACACTGACTAATTAATTGCTTTGTTGACAGTTTCACTTTTTTAAGACTGCTTCCCTCAGATTTTGCACAAAGAATTTGAAAGGAAAACGATATTCTTTATTATATTATCCATTATATATAATATAATTTGATATTATATAATAATATATTTACTCGGACAATTTTTGTCTCCATTTTTACGTCCCTATTTCCCTTCCATTTTTCGCCAACTAAACAAAATTCACAATTTATACATACACACATAGACTTTATCTCAGACATAGAACTGGATTTTGTTCTTCTCAAGAATTAAACATGGAAAATTCTTCTCTGTATTACCCACTGTAGTAACAGCAAAGAAGTAAAGGCAAATGCCTAGCAAGTCTGTTTTCCCAGTGTGTGCCCAAGCAATCCTGAAGAGAGCAGCATCAGATCCTTGAGAACTGAAGCCACTGAGAACCATGAGGCAGTAACTGTACAGCATCCCTGAGCACAGATCAGTTCAATCTTTTTCATTTCAGGCTACCCTGCACTATGAAACATGTAATTGGTTATGCCTTTTGCATTATCTCCGATCAGGCTCAGATTTGCATTGTAAACAAATCCATTTGCCACTTTAGTTGTTTAGCTCTGAGTCAATGTACAGGGCTGAGAGGGCAGAAAAAGCATAATAAATGGTGTCGTGTCCAGATTTTATCACAAGGAGCTGAACTAAATAACTTATGAGCCCAGTCAGTTCTATTGAGTTATGAACTAGCTCTTCCTCCTGGAGTAAATTAAAATTCTTACTGCATACAAAAAGCCCAGTGAACACATTTTATTACTGTTGCAGGGAAGTGCAGAAGTAATGAAGGTAGAGCTAAGGTAAATATATAACCCAATGCCTCTCTGGTGGATTGTTTGCTAAACCTTGTAATTTTATCCACTGGTATTTGAATGTTGCATTTTCTGCCTGTGTATTCAGAAGGCTCAGTAGAAAAACAGAAGTTGCTGGGACATGGCAAAATAAGAGCTGTGTGATGACAGAAAAATCTACTGTCAACAAAGAAAATGTCCTAAGAACAATGACAATTTTCTGCTATGTTTTCCAACAAGCAATCTCATCCCAGTTCAGGTGCAGGTATTTTAGTTAGCATTTGGGAAAAGAGCAGAGAGTATAAGGTAATAAAAACTATGTAAATGAGAAAATTATAAAGTTTAGATAAAATGGAAGCTGGCATTTATTCTGTGGTAGATATTCATAGCTTCAGAAATACACACTCAACTATGATAATATATATTTACAATAAATAGAGGAACACACACTTGAAACTATTACCAAAGAGCAGGGCCAAAATCCCAAATGGGATAAGCTTGTATGAGATATGACTATGAACTGAGAAAGATGACTGCACTATCCTGAAGTTATAAGAAGGCAACAGGCTAAACTTCATACCCCTGGTTGCAAAATCCTTAGTAATTTCAGTGGGTCTAGGATTCTCTGTGAGGAAGAAGACAAATTTTGCAATAATTGAAATACATGGACTCAGTAATAGAGAGACAGAATAAGCATAAACCTTATTATTTGTCAACTGTAAAAATCTGACCTTTGAACAGAAAAAACCCTATTCAAACATCTCTTTTTTTCTGCAGTAACTAGGTGAATCTACAGCCATGCCATGCATGAATAACAAAATACATTAAAGTTACTAGTTAATAAATGTAAAAGTGAAAAACAGAACTGCTGGTTTGGATCCACAGAGGGGACAGGATAGAACTAATCTCATAAGCTAAATAATCAACACAGTAAGATCCTGGAAGTGACTGGACAAGATTTCTTGCCTAGGTTTTGAGGATAGCTCTTGAGAAAAACATGGTAGTAGCATAACTAATAGGACTCAAATACGGAAAGATCATTATGCCAATTCAAACTGAGCAACAGAAAACAAGTTAATCTGCAGGTGACTTAAAAAATAATGGATCAAGAAGAATGCATATTAACTAAAAATACCAAAGCAACATGAAAAATCAATCTCTATTCCATAACTGCAAAGCATGCTTAAAAAGATTTTTGCAGTTAGAATAAAAAAAAAAATAAATCCTACATGTAAAATAAAACCCAAGCAAGCCTCAATAGGAAAGAATACTACAGGTGCCATCTTACAGAAAATGTTGGCATTTAAGGAATTGAAAGCTTTCTGGATTGAGGTAAATATGAAAGCCTGTACAAGATGGGAGGACCAACCTAAAATGGAAATCAAGAGGACTAAAAGAATTTGGAGGAGTGCCTTTTAAAAAGCTTTCAAACAGAGTAAAATGTTTGAAAATACATCAGAGAAAGCCAAGAAGGGATGGCTTGGAGACCGATAAACAAAGGTGTGAAAGGCATACTTGAAGAGGCAAACATAAGCAAGTGGGCAGAAAAGTTGGAAACCAGTTCATTCATCACAGAGGAATGTGTTCAGGAAAAAGCTATACTTACACATGTTCACCTCAGAAATGGGAGTCAAAGGTCAGGAGGGAGATCTAGAAATCCTCCTCGTCAAATTATTCTTTCCAGATATACCAGCCCAGTGTGCAGAAGGGGCCAAAACTGAGAGGGACTCTGAGCATTATTAGAAATGTTGCAAAGAACGAGACAAAGGCATTCATGTGTTGCCACAAATTTTATAGAGGTTTCAATGCTGGACAAAGTCAGTTCAGAAGGATGTAGCAGAGCTGGGAAAAGCACAGAGGAGGTAATTATAATGTTCAAAGGGTAGGAGCAGCTTCCTTAAGAGAAGAGAGTGAAAAGGCTGGACAGAAGTCCTAAAGGAGAGAGAAAGATTTACAAAATCATGCAAGAAATCTGCAGAACTACATTTCCCCATCTCTTTGCAACACCACAACCAGGAGGCACTTGGTGAAACCAAAAGGGAATTCATTTTAAAATTATTTTTAAAAGTATTTCTTCCCACAGTGGATCCTAATGTTCTGGGATTTGTTGTTATAGGAAGTTGTAGAGGGAGACGCTATCAGAGAGTTTGGAAAGGAATTAGACAAATTCTTAGACGCCAAAGCTTAGATCATGACTCGAAGAACAGAAAGGATGTAAATGAATAATAAAAAGCAGCTCCAAGCACTGAGAAATAAACTGCAGACAGGCTGTAGGCTTTCATGCTTCGTCCGAAGTAGCTTCTCTTTCTGTCATTGGGAAACAGGCAAAAATATTTGTGCCCCAGAAGCAAATCTATTTAGAGAAGCATACTTTATAAAAAAAAATTAACTTTAATTCTCCCTGCATTTTAATGAAAAGGAGAGAAGATTCTGCAATCCAATTAATGAATTGGAGCACGTACTCTGACACAAAGTCTCATTTTACTCTAGGAATTTTGTTACCATCAACACAGCTGAATCAGTTGTGACACCAGGCTGAATTATGTTTGGGATTTGTGGTGGATGTTTTAGAACAAGACCCTGCTGGCTTTGACACCTCCCACTTCAATGGTGGGCTGAGAAAGTGCAACCTCAATAGGGTCCAACGCTGCTCTGCTGCATGCTTGCACAGTCCTTCCTCATCAAACCAAAAGTGAGAAGGCATCCCTTCACAGAGAGAGAATAGTCCACTAATCCTCAAAATGGGTGTACATGAAAGACTTCATTTAAAAAACCCCAAACCCATGCACACCAAAAACACACACAAAACCATGGAAAAGGACTTTTTAGTCAGCTCTTGTTCTCTACAGATTATAAGACTCCATGGGGCTCACAGTGCTTGACTCAGCATACAGAGGTACAGCACGATCTCACAAAGGGATTCAAGTAGAAATTCAGGTGCCCTGACAATCACACACTTCTCACAACTACAACAGCCCAGGTAAGATATCAGTTTTGGCAAGAGATAAGCACAGACTAGAACTTGCGCTTAAAATTGGTCTGAGGAAGGAAATCTGTAAATGAAGTCCAAGAATAAGCCCTTGCTACAAATGTGCTTCAGATTTTTCATCTGTCTCAGGTTTTGCTCATTTCACACATTCAGAAAGAGGATCCCTTCCCAAAAACAGCTAGCTAGCTTGGGAAGTAGCCTATAATTGTGTTGTCTGCTCTTTCAGGAAAAATACTGCTATGCTTTCAATGCCACGGTAATCTAGGAATGCAAAGCCTGCTCTCTACCAGTTATTTAGGTCACTCCTTTTTGGCTTTGAATTTTTTCATGCACCTACTCATGAAGAGCCATTTCCTCACTCCTATGAGCTCATACACATTTATGTTAACCATGCCCATATCAATCACTTCAGGCTTTCCTAAGAGCTGGACTAAAGGAAGCTGAGATATTCCTCCAAAAGAACCAGATGTAGCATCCATGGGAAAAAGAAACAATTATCACAGTAAGGAAGAATGTCAATTCAATCAGTTTCTATTCAGGCATTGCTCAGAAAAAAATCAGTCTTAGCAAGTCAGCTCCACAAAATTCTGAGGAATAAGAGATTACTCTCTCTCATAAGACACTTTTCTGTTCTCAGGTGACCCATTAGTCATTCCTCCCAAGCCAAGATTTCCTATTCAGCTATTTTGAAAAGATCAAAGCAGGAATTTCTTCAATGCTTTCATCTTGATAGCATTTTGTGTACACTACCACCACAAATTCAGACCTGGCCAAAAATGGGTGTTACTTCATTTCCTCTCACCAATTCCCAGTTGACATCAGGATTTTTACCTTATAGCCACAATTAGGACAAGGGATCAAAAATGTCCCAAGGAGCTGTTCTTCAGCCACTACATAGCTATTACCACCATATATTGCATTATCAATAAAAGAGGCCAGCAATAGCTGTTATTTTTAAAGGAGAACCAAACAAGCTCTCTTTATAGGACAGCCAGCAGCAAGATGACTTTTCTAATAGGTAGCAAATTGCCACTCTGATTGGAGCCAGCTGCCTAGCGAAAAACTGGAATCGTGCATTGATATTTTGGAGCACTTGCTTTTGTGAAATGTTGTCTGGGTGAAGCACTATTTATATGCAGCCCTTCTGCATGCTGTGTTCCAGATGAAGTGACAGCCACCATCTTAAAGCAGCTGCAAATTTCTCTCTGCCATCAAATCATATAAATTGGGGTATTTTTTCCTGAATTTATTTTGGTATAATTAGGACAGAGAAAAAGTACAGTCCAGAATAAGCAGGTATACCAGCCTACTATTCTACATGGCAGTCTTCAGAAAAACTCATTCAGCTCTTACATTTATATATTCTATTTCAATTGCCTTATACCAAATTTGCAGTGGCAGAAAAATGAGATGCCCTATCCTGCAGCAGCCTCTCATCCAGCAGGCAAGAACAAACACCTCCATCTGGCAGCAACAGTAGCTTCTGTTTTTTCACAAGGGAGGCCAAAACCAGAAGCAACACACAGATACCTTTTTCTGTCTAGCAGTTTCCAGTACTGACTTTTTTTTTTTTTTGTCCCCCAGCAGATACATATTGAAGTTTTGCTTATGATGTAGGTGCTTTTCATCACTTTCTGAATAAATAAAATGAAAAAAATTAAAAGCTTTGGGGCTGTTCATAGTAAGAATTTCTAGCTTCAGCAGACTTCTTGCATCTGAGGACAAAACCAAGGATATCATCAAGGTTCCAATCAAGAGCATGAGTTAAGGCCACAAGACTAAAGATGAACAAACTGTCCTCTGAAATATGAACATAGTCCCTTAACCACAGCAAAACATCTTTTCTCCTGAAGACACTTTCTTTCAAACAACATGATATGTAGACATATGTCAGTGACATTACAGGCTTAAATCAAATTGAAAGGATAAGATAGCCTGAAGAAGCTACACTGGTTTAGTAACTGGTGAGGGTCAAAGGAGTTACAGATGTGCTGCTGGCTTTCTGTGCTTATGGTTCTTGTTTGCCAGAAGAAGA
This sequence comes from Monarcha castaneiventris obscurior, assembly GCA_026261815.1. Classification (NCBI taxonomy): domain Eukaryota; kingdom Metazoa; phylum Chordata; class Aves; order Passeriformes; family Monarchidae; genus Monarcha; species Monarcha castaneiventris. Next base: position 3,617,449 of record JAMPIT010000040.1, read on the forward strand.
CAACTTCTGGCAAACCACTCACTTTTAATAAACTTCATTTAACAGAACAACTCTTCTCAAAGAACGTGGCCAAAATATGGGTTGTCTGCTTACATTATTATTTTAGCATTCACAAGTCAGTTGCACGAACTTACAGCTTTGCAGAAAGAAAATATTTCTTGAGCTAGAAAACATAGTCACAGTGTTCTGTATTTGTAAACCAGACCCTGAGCCCTTGCATATCTGAATACCCTCATGCAGCCCACAGACCTAATTTTAACCTTTATTTATTGCCATATTTTCAGGATAAAAGGAACAGAGTTTTGGAGTAGCAGTAGCCCATATCCTTACCTCTTCTCCCCCTCGTTGCTATCACCTCAACATCACCACCTTTAGCAAACCAGTTTTTCCAACATTAATTGAGGCCTGGAGTTTGAGGATGACACTTTCTGTGCATTAATTAGACCTCCCCAGGTGGGGGAGATTTTTAGAGTCTTTGCCAGGAGTCCAAGAGACAAACAGAACCTTCAGCATTCTCTGCTTTCAGATAGTTGTTTATTAAGTCTTACCAGAGAAATAGAGTCACTAATGTCACCCAGACACAGCACAAAGCAGAGAATGCAAGAGAAAGCCAAATTATCAAGATTACACAGTCTTTTTAAAGGTAAATCACCCAATGAAAACTTAAAATGAAAGATATTTTCACTTTTCCACCGATGTTCAATAAATCACTTTGTCATGTAAACAGGAGCTGCAGAATTCTTTATCCAATCACCTTGAACTACTTCTACTGCAGAATATGGAGTAATAGAAGAAGAAGGTCTGGAGAACAACAACAATCCTCCATTTTGAATTCTTTACTTTTTATCTATTTACTCTATTAACAAACCCAAAAACTCTAAATTTTTCACCCTGTGACAGTCTTACATAATATTCTATCACCTAGTTCACACCAGTGTAGATTCTAATTCTTCCCAGAGGGTAGGCAATTTTCTCCATGTACGAAGGTCAAAACCGGTGTTGTCCAGGGGGGTAGAACCCTTCAAAACAGGCAGAGAAATATTCTCTGAGTTCTGGATTCCCACAGAGGACATTTATTTTTCCCTTTTCATAGGAAAGAAAAAGCCAAAGCATAGAAAAACAAAGTCTGACCCAAGGTTACCCGGCCTACTACAGGTTAGCTGACGCAAAAGGCCCCACAAGAGGCCACCTTCGAGCACAGAGAGTTTTACATAAATGCAGAAGCAAGGAAACCATCTCCTAGCAGAAACATCTTTTCACTGAAAGTACATAAAGAATGGTGGCGTTGGTGATGTGCAGTCCAGTAGGATTCGAGCTGACTCAACTCACTCATCACAAACCTTTGAAAATGCCACCAGTCTTCTGTCCACAACATTTTCTTATACTCTCACTAATAACGGAGATGAATTTGAGCTTTTTTAGGAATGTAGGGACTTCCTCACAGTAGAAATATTCAGTAATTATGAAAGGAAATGCTACTTTGTAAAAAAATAACAACCTCCGCACTTTTATAACATGGGGAAGAGCTTGAGGATTTAAAACTAATAAAATTACATAATATACCAAGGAATTAAGTTCCTAAAGGTTAGTCATTATTTTACAGAAAAATCTTAAGGAAGAGGTGAAATTTCAACTGCAATTTGAAAGAAAATAATTTGAAAATATCACCACTCCCCTGAGCTTTTGGGGGAGATAAACACATAAAAAAGCAACTGGAAACATTTCATTTTCCTCGTACACAAAAATATGGAAATAGGATTTTGCAACAAGTAAGTTAATAAAGGAATTTAAATGAAAGAAAATGAGACTCAGAAGAAAAAAAGTATGTTTGAATACTTTCACTCTTTTCAGGTCCTTATTTTGTCCTTCTTTTCCCCCACACCACACCACCTTCATTTCTGCTACCTCCCCACCTGACCCCAATACAGCAAGAGTTTCTAAGGACTTAGAGTAACTACCAGTTCTACCTGCTCTTGAATTTTGTGGCTTGAGGCTTAGGAGAGCTTTTACTTAACAGAGAGAAACATTCAACCCCAGGTATCAATCCAGGCTGGAGGATGAGCAGATGGAGAGCAGCCCTGCCCAGAGGGACTCAGGGGTGCTGGCGGAGGAGAGGCTGGACATGCCCTGGCCATGGACACTCACAGCCCAGAGACCCAAACATGTCCTGAGCTGCATCCAGAGCCCCATGGGCAGCAGGGGAGGGAGGGGATTCTGCCCTTCTGCTCTGCTCTGGTGAGACCCCACCTGCAGAGCTGCATCCAGCTCTGGGGTCCCAGCACAGGAAGGACATGGAGCTGTTGGAGAGTCCAGAGGAGGCCACCAAGATGATCTGAGAGATGGAGCACATCTCCTGTGAGGAAGGGCTGAAAGAATTGGGTTCATTCGATCTGGAAAAGAGAAGGTGACCTAACTGTGACCTTCCAGCTCCTGAAGAGAACCTGTAAGAAAGATGGAGAGGGACTTTTTTACAAGAGCACGGACAGGATGTGGGGGACTAGCTTTAAACTGAAAGAGGGTGGGTTTTGATTGGATATTAGGAAAAAAATGTACTGTGAGGGTAGCAAGGCACTGGAACAGGTTGCCCAGAGATGATGTGGATGTCCCATCTCTGGAAGTGTTCAAGGCCAGGCTGGGTGGAGCTCTGAGCATCCTGGTCTAGTGGAAGATGTCCCCGCCTACAGCGCAGCATTGTAACAAGGTGACCTTCACAGACCATTTCAATTCAAACCATTCTATTAATCTGTCATCTAGTAAACTACTACATCCTTCTAATCTTTACCCAGCAGTAGCTCTTCCTCAAACTTTATCACCACCCACATGTGACAGGCTACTCCTTGAGACCCATCTACACTGCAGTCATAGTACTACAGACATCCCCAAAACAGTTACTCCAAGCCAGCCTCTCAAGGCATCAAGCTCAGATTCTGCTAGCAGAGAATCTGTGACAGTAAAACAACTCAGCACAGGTTGCAATTCCCACCTGCCCAGGGTCAGGCTGTTTGCTTTATGTACTGGCAAAAAAAAACCCCAAGCTGCTTTTTTTAAGGCAATCTAAGCCTTTCTGAAGCAGCAATAGTCACAGTAGGACTGCAATGCAGATATACTTCAGGAAACGGTACCTGCAAAGATGTCCCCTCTGAGAAAAAAAGGCAATTAATTCCCTAAACCAAAATGGATCCCTGAGGATCTGTGCAGAGGTCAGGAAGTTTTCTGTAATGCTCTCCACAGTGCAATAACATCAGTTAGGAAGGAGAAAGCTCTCAACGGCTTCCACAGTATCAGAGGAATTTGTGTGAAATAGAAACCTCACATCAGTGGCACTCAATCTCCTTTACAAGGGAATTTCTTGGTAAGGACAAAAGAGGTTCTACTGACTTACCAGAAGGAATGTCTGCGCATTGAAACACTTCCTGTGGAGGACATAACCTGCACTGGTCACACCTTAGCAAAGAGAAGATATTTTTACATACTAAAGCAAATGACTGTACAGCTTAAACCCCCACCCCCCATCTATACACAATGTAGTGATTGTTCTCTGTGTTGCCTGAGCCAGATACTTTAAACAGTTGCTACCATATAAAAATAATTCCATAGCATTTCCTACATTCAAAAAAATGCATATAGTAACACTGAAAAATATCATCTCAACGCACAAGTACAATACAGAAGTGATGCAAAGAAACAATCACATGTTCTTCTGCCTCCTGGGTAGTTAACGCTGCTTTTAATTTCATCACTGCCTTTTCATATTATCATCTGCAGAAGCTCATGGCCAAGAGTTTGCCCTGGTAATAGCTGACTGTTCTCTTTGATATCACTCCATGCTCTTTATAGACAGGCCAATATTCATTGTGATTAGCAAGGGACAGCCCTGTCTATCCAGATAAGTCATGAGTACTTAGCAGTTCACTCCATGCATCACCACTAATTGCTGTAAAAGAAAATTCCTGCATTTCTCTTTTAAACAAAAAAAAAAAAGACAATAATTGTCTCTCCAGGGAAGACAACAAGGCTTCACCACAGTTCGTAAGAATTTATTTCCATCTGTAATTCCAGGAAATAACACCTTATTTGTCAGCTTTTTTATTCTTTGTCTGAGATTTAATGTTCCATGAACTTGTACTAAAATATTACTTTCCAACAACGTCTCAGAAAGATGTTATCAGATGGCTCATAGTTATTTCAGTCCTTGAGCTTCATGACCATATATCCCTACAAGATAATCCCAAGGAAAATGGAGCAACAAGCCCTACCATAGGAATAGATGTGGGTGAAAGCGTGCATGACTACTACTACAAAGATACTGTTCTTATTCCCAGTTTAGCTCATGTTCCTGAAAGAAAAACACAAACCATGATATATTTAAACAGGTACAGTTTTAACTTCCTCCATATTTGTGCAAGGCACCAAAAACTCACTCGATGAAACTTTTGAAAGGGATTTACAGTTGTTCATGTACTGAGTTAGACACGTGGGAGAAATACCAACAAGATGTTCTCAAAGGACCAAAACAACAGGAAACTTTTCTAGCAACCCCAGAAAATCAGAGAACTTTGGCAAAAGGTTTAGAGCAGCATTCAACCAACATGAAACACATCTTAAAGCACTAACTTAACCCATTCAATTCTGCACACCCTAAGCCAGTTCAGTTTTAAGTTACTCAAAAATTCCAAGAAGAGGGAATTAGAAGGAGGAGGAGGAAAAGACAGAGAGATACAAAAGAAGAAATATAGCTACCAGCCCTGGATCCAGAAGTGTTTATCTGATAGAAATTCCAAGAGGAGGTAGAGTCAAGAGATGTGCCTGCCCTACTTCTGCTTTAAATACCCCTTGGCCTTCCTGGGTCCTTCCCCAGGTGAGACTTCTGGTCATTTGGCTACTCAGGAGCTGGGTTAGGGGCTCTGGAGGTGAGTGTGGAGCATTGACTCTGCTGTGCCAGGGATTGGCAGCCACTGCCAGGCTGGGATGCAGCCCTGGGGCGTGGGGGCATGTATGGAGCAGAGCATCTCCTCACCAGAGCAAGACCCAGCATGCCCCTTCCCTTCCCTTCCCTTCCCTTCCCTTCCCTTCCCTTCCCTTCCCTTCCCTTCCCTTCCCTTCCCTTCCCTTCCCTTCCCTTCCCTTCCCTTCCCTTCCCTTCCCTTCCCTTCCCTTCCCTTCCCTTCCCTTCCCTTCCCTTCCCTTCCCTTCCCTTCCCTTCCCTTCCCTTCCCTTCCCTTCCCTTCCCTTCCCTTCCCTTCCCTTCCCACAGAGGAAATGTTTTGAGCCATCAACCATTCCAGTAACTCACAAATTGGACCATCTATCTTTGAGAAATTTGTTTTCTCCTCAAAAGTTACATTTAGAAAATTATACTTCGAAGAGACATTTTTAAAACAAGTGGGAGGTGTGGATTTGTTTTGTTGACTTTTCTTTTTTGAGTTTTAAATCATCTGTTCTTGAAATGTGTCCATGGCAATCTTCCTGGTTTTGTTTTTGATGGGGACTGACATGCTTAGGGGAAAACTTGGCCTATATACTGAGCAAACTAATACTGAGCTGATACCAAGAGTGTTTTAAAATATTCTTTCATAAATATGACATTTTACGTCTCCATTCATTAAAGTAGAAACAAAATTATGCTATGTGCAATCATTGCATAAATCATGTGCATACCATTTTGCCATAGGATAATTATGTTGTCTCAGAGAATAGTTTTTTCCATCAGATATTTTTCTTGCAATGAAAGAAAATTTGTGTAAGATTGGTTTAGAAAATTTTATCTGCCAGAAAATTGCTGTTGACTGATACAATCTCCTTCACCAAGAGCAATCCCTCTTCTCTAGGACAGCACTTAAAATTACATTTCTCAGCTGAAGGAAATGTAAATGGAACAAAGTACAGCAGGTGAACAAATATTTTTTAAAAGTCATTGTAGAATCATCAAGGATTTTACAGACACTTTCACAGGCCTGAAGGCAAGGAAATGGAAAGTTTAATGCTAGTTTCACTCACATGCCTTCCTGCTATTGATGCCTTAGGTTTTAACTCTCATATTTTTCAAATCCTGTACTGCCTAGTGTGTAACTCTGAAGTTTCTTGTGGCCTGCTAGCTGCTGCTCTCTCACGCTAGGTAGACACAGAAAAGCCTCTCCAGGCCTGCTCTCCAAGGACACCCAGACCGTCCTAGGCCCAAAATGTGGAAACCAACATCTTAAGAGGGGGGTGAGCTTGGGGAAACAACATCATTAACTGAAGCTTTAATTGGAGAATTAACCCTGATATGCAAATGAACCAAACCTATAAATGTGTGAAGAACTCGTGACCTGTGCTCCATCTTGGGGTCCATCTTGGCAATGGCCTCTGGCTCCCCAGGGGGTACCTTTGAAGGTCCTTCAAATAAATACCTACCTTTATTCCCTTATTTTTGTCTAGTCTCTGTTTTAGGTGGCCTCTTCAGGCATCACTGCCCTTCCTTTGCCAAAGCTGCCAAATACCATGACCATGCCATCTCAAGACAGAAAGTCCAGTTCAGGCTAAATATCCCTTTTGGTGTTAGCTTTGGCATGAAAACAAACTGATCACAGAGCTGTCGTATGCAGTAAATCCTTTCAGTCATCAATCGCTCTCTCCATATCAGCAAAGTCCAGAAAAATATTTTCTGAAGGGACCATCAGTGACTACTCAGGAACACCCATTTTATTTTGCTTTGTATTTTTGGGGACAGATTTTTTTTATTTGGCTTTTTTTTTCCTCCAGACTGCATCAAAGCTGGTTCCATGGACTGAATGCCACTTAGTGGTTGTGTCATGCTAGATGCACTCCTGGACTGCATCTTCCAGTTTAGGCTCATCCCAAAGGAATCCAATTCTCACAGGCTGAGACAGCTACATAACACAAAGCAGAGTGGGGACAACTGCAGGTTTCCCTTCTTTATCTGACCTAAAGATGCACTCAAGATGACTTTAAAAAAAAAAAAAATTGTTTCCATGAAAAGTAGATTTATGCACAAAATAATTCAATTGAAGGAAGTTTTTTTTTTTTAATAAGAATATCACTTTAAGAACATCACAGGTTAGTGAGGAGTTAATAAGACACTTTTTGTCAAGACTTTTTTTAGCTTAGCTTTTCGTTGAACCTCTGGCTGACACAGCAAAGTAGGGACACTTCTGAAAATGTCTCAGCCAATCAATATATGAACACATAAAGAGAATATGTAAGGAAGATTTCTGTGTCCTATTTAAAGTTTTGACATGGAGTCACCATTTAACATTCATCACAAACTATTTTGATTACTATTGTCAGACTCTACATGGAAGAGTATGCCATGCAAGTAGAATATTTAAGATCTTTCTGCTGCTTTTCTGCAAGCTTTATTGTTTACAATATATCTGTGCATAAATACTACCAATTGTAAATGGACTCTAAATCCATGGACCAGTTTGAAGAACTGAGGCCTTAGAATTCTTAAGCACGGTATTTTCAATTTTAATTTTAAATAAATATTTTTAATTATTAAGATGATATTTTTTTCTAATTTGTATCAGTGCCTGTAGCCCATTAAAAACATAATTATTTCCCTTAAATAACTAAACGTGAATCTGAAAATTAAAATATGGTTTCCCTTTCATTCTAAAACATCTGTTCATCTAGAAAGTCTTAATTAAGGATATACATGTTCAAGCTTCCCCCTTTTTTTTGTGACAATGCCATAAGATCTATTTTAAGACATTTTAATTGTGTGCATTCTGATCATCAGCATGAAAAATTCAGTAAATTGAGGGCTATGAGTATCTGAAAATAAAATTCCTCAAATAGAGGTCACTTCTGCATTTTTAACTGGAAGCTCAGACTGTATTTGTTACAGGAGAGAGAAATAGAGCACAGGTGAGAATTATGCATACTCCTACTCATCTGCCACCAACCATCAGGGTCTAGGAAAAAAGTAACAGGTTCAATCTTCAGCTGGTTGTTGATGATGACACCCTTCATAGGGCTTAGATCCACTAATGAACATAGACATTCAGAAGCCCAAACAAAGGTGACATGTGAATGGTCCAGGTGATTTTTACTCCTATTATTTATCCATTTATAGATGGAAGAAACTCAGTAAGAACAAATGGATATCCAAGATGGATGCCACATGATTTTATCTCTATTTCATCCGCAGAAATTAATCTGTACCTTAACTACTGAATGCACTGGCAACCAAATGCCCAGTGCACCTGTGCTGAAATTATTCTTAGCTCCAAAGCACAATTCTTAAGTTGTTGTTTCAGATGCAATCCTACTTAAAACAAACATTTTTTCCTCTCTGATCTTTTCACTGGTCAGAGTGCATGTTTGGTGGGTTTGGACCTATAGGGTCACAGAGATCTCCTGGCTACAAAAGCCTAAGGGAATGCTCAGTATGATAAAGTCTCGCCCTTCTTTCCTCACCACATCTTTTCTTTCTGCATCTGAGGGAAGAAGGTCATCTCCGTTCTGCTGCCTGCACACACAGCACACATCTATTATGTTCAAGCCTTCTGAGCAGGGAGTACAACTCTCGTGTTTGTCTCACCAGCTGACACTCATGCTGGGGGGAGCTGCTCTTTCTGACAGCTCTGGAATCTAAAGGTGATTCTTTCTTTTTTCCTGATGTAATAAGATTGGCAAAGCACCATCTGGTGCCCAGAGGTCTCATCTGAGAGTTAGATTTCAATTACTACAAAGTGGGAGAGTTGCAGTCACACTGGTAGGTTAGAAATCTTCCTCAGTCAATAAATTGCTTGGTCACAGCCTGAAGCAGGAAGGCATACATCCTGCACAGATATTTATTCTTCCTGTCTGTTCTCTAATTCCTGATTTTGGGAATTCTAATCAAGATCCTTTGGTAGACCTGTAGGTAGATGGGGTTTTGGCCTTCACACCCACCCAAAACTTCTTAATAAATCAAGAACCCTTAGAGCATCCTTGATGCCATACTGCCAGGTAATCTGGAAAGTATATAGGAGTAAAATAAAAAGCTATAAATGAAGTTGCAGCCTCCCTGTTTAGCTCTTACTACCTATATCACAGTATGGACTGATACAAGCAAAAACTTCCAATAACAAAAAAGACACTCTATATTTCTATAGTTAAGGGTCCTAGAAGTGAAAACAGATTGTTTCCATACATGTTTTGAGAGCTTTTCACATAAATTGATTGACACCAAATTAAATTTTTAAACAATATAAAAATAATCTTCACAACTGACTCCAGTTTCTCTTAGAGACTTTTAATCACTTATCTTCAGTGCCAAAGAAATGTTTTCTGCCCCATTATGAAATCCCAAGGGAGGCACCACGCTCCAGTTTTTCACAGGGAAGACTAAACAAGGTCACAGATATGGAGGGAATGAGGGCTGGAAGGAGTGAAATATATGGTTATGACAGACTAAGTAACTAATGGAAGAAACTACTTTTTCTTACCTATGCTGTGATTTTTGTGGTGTTGGCATATATCACTTATCTTGCCATAAAAGATGAAAAATAAATCTTCTTTATAATGAAGACAGTCTAAAATTCACTGGGAGTGAGGCACTGTACAGCAATTTGCACTGCTTGCAATAGTTTTAAATATCTTCCTCCGGGTTAGCCTTTCATAGCACACAGCAAATTCACATCCATTCAGAAGTGAGTGTGTGACTCGAACCAAGTCAGATTTTAGCGAATTCATTTCTGAGACAAATGACCCAATTGAGTCTAATGGCTCTGTGAAGCTGCCTAGAGTAAAACATGAGTAAGGGATTGCATGTTTGAGGCCTAAGAGATTAAGAAACATACTGCTGCTACCCAGTGATAGCATCATTAATGCAGCCATTTATTGGTTTATTTTTACTCAGAACAGGAGAAAATGCATGGCCCTTCTGAGACCATGAGAAATCAATATACTTTCAGCTTCTAATAACATGATCTAAACCACTTGCTATAGTCTGCAGTGAAATCTGTTGTGGGTATATGATGCCTTCCATCCTCACAACAACATTATTTCCATTTTAACAGATACAAGCAAAGACTTCAGTGTAACCATCATTAAACCTATGCTATGCTGCCTAAAATGAAAATTATATATATTAAAAAGCCAAAAAAGATTTTTTAACAGCTCTTTTTTCATAATAAAGAAAAAACAAAGTCACCAAAATCTGTAAAAAATATTGTACAATCACCAACTTGCGGCAGCACCAAAGTTTGTATTAAAAGGGTGTCATTGACGACACAGTCTGTAAAAATTACAAATAACACATTCCATAGATGCTTATTGGACCCACTGATACCCTATTTTGAGACAATCCACTGCTACATATTAACACTTTTCCATGTAATTTCCCCTGAGTATTAAGGCCTCGTCAGCAGGAGGAGCCCTTTCAGAAGCATTATGCCTCCAGGAGAGAGAGCAGCACTCCTTAAAAACAGGGATGTGTTAGGTCAACACACACCATCATTCCTGAACCACCAATGCCAAAACCTTTCAAAAGTAATTTGTGTTTGATTTTATTTGAAATTCTCCTTTTTCATTATTATTCTCACAAGAGCTGGGATGGAACTCAAAGAAACATCATGGGTTAATTCTGCAGGGTTCATGTGTGAAACTGTGGCTTTGGGGATATTCCATTTCAAAAGCTGAAAACTCATATCAGGAGTAACTGGGCTCATCTGGCTTTAAAAAAACCAAAAAGGATTCATTTGCAAAAGGTATAATTAAAAATAAAAAGTTTGAAGATTAATCATTATTTCACTGAATACAATATAACAGCTTCCCCTGCTATAAGCACTCAGCACCCACTGCTCTCAGAGCTTTATCTTACTCACAATGTTTATTTTTGATTCACAGTACAAGAAAATATCTCTGCTTCCATAAAGTTTGTTCTCCCTTTTAAGTACACCAGATCAAGTGTACAGGTGTTTTACTTGCTTGTACCAAATGTTTAATCCCCATTTTTAGGACTTTCATAGTGTCTCCAGGGTCCAAGAGACCTAAGAAGCTCTTTAGAATTCTGTCAAGGTTGTCTTAAAACTCCTAATACCCTAAAATACTGATTCAAGTTCTCTCTGTGCTTATAATTTAGTATCTGACATTCAGGATAAACCAACTGGACTTGTTCATTTTGGCCACTGCATCAAATGATGGTTTCCAGCGCTGCAAGCTTCACCAACCAGAAGGAAGTCTGGGGGATTCCACACAGGCAGACATTGTGCTGTAGGAATACATTTCCAAAACCGAGCCAAAAAGTGTTAGAAGAACTTGATTCAACCCAAACAAAATGAGGTTGCTGGCACATTGCCCAAACATATCTGTACTATTTATTTTTTCTCCAGGCAAGTGAATACTTCACGTCATCGATGTCAAAACTGAACATCACTTAATCAAACAGATTTGGCAGGTGTGCTCAGCATCTCAGCTTCTGAGAGTCCTAAACCTTGGTGCCAACAAGTCACATAGAGGGGATTGCAGCTGACATAAACACTGAACCACAGGCACTAAAATATTTGCAAATATAAAACTTAACTGCGATGACAGACTGAAGAAAACCAGGAAAAAATAGCCATCTTCTGCCTCTCATTTGCTGGCTAGACAGGGGTGTGTAAAGATTGCTTGTTCCATTTGCCTTTACAAGCTGACAGTAACAGTGGTTCTCCAACGTGGTACTGAATTAGGAGGCCCTGTGTTTGTATTGTTAGAACCTTAATTGAAACAGTCAGAGAGAAATGTTTTATTACAGAAAGAGAAAGGACTTCTGTAATACAACTCTAAGGAGACTCGGTTTTAATGATGCTTAACACAATGTTTTAAGCCACACATTGGATCTACACGCTATTTCTTGTTAAATGTTGGTTGTTTAACAGCAGGCTGGCATCAGATTGCCTGCTGTGGATAGTTAGGGCTGGCTCGTGCAACTTCTGACAGTCTCAACACTGATGAAAGACAGCGCCAGTTTTAGTTCTTACAGTATTTCACTTCCTGACACTTTATTTCTCATGTTACTTTTTGCAACAGATGTTCTTCACATGGCAGTAGATGCAAGCACAAATATAATCAGCTGCTAAGCTGTATGGCCTGATGTCACTTGGAACACCAGGTGAGAGACCAGGATTATAAAAAAGTAGGTTCATCTGTTCCTCATCAGTGTTTAACACAAACTTTAGATATGGATATGAAAATACAGAAATAATGAAATAATAATGAAATAAAGACTCTCATCATTAAACCTTTTAATCACAAGTCAGCAATTGAAAAGAGCAAGCATGACACAGAAAACCAATTTTAGCAGTATATTAGTGAGTCAGCTTTTATTTATAAGGGTGTTAAGACTAATAAACATCGAATAAGTAGGTTTTAGAGAAACCTAATAAAATATGAATTTTCAGATAAGTTGTTTAGCCACAGTTCAGTTATATTTCAAATCAGTTGACTACCTTTATTCTTCCAAGGGGTTTGTTTTGTCCCTTATCCCACCTGGGGAATCTGCACACTCTCCATTTAGGGAAGAGGGGGTTTTTTTTGGTTGTTGTGGGGTGGCATTTTGTTGTTGGGTGTTTTTTTGCCTTTTCCTTGCAAAAGAAAATTCCAGATGCTGTCACAGATGAAAAAAAGATAAAAATTTTGTCTGTAGCAGACTGAAATATAAACAAAATTAGATGCAACCCATTACAAAATTACCAACCTTTAAAATTTGAATCCTTCCCCTTCATACACAGAGCAGCAGCAAGCAAATTTTAAAGCATGATCATTTTAAAAATCAAAATTGCCTCTTTGCCAAAATATACTCTTTTTTTTGTCTAAATGTGGCAACATGTATGTATCTGAGGAAGGTGTTCTATACAGACAAAGAAAAGGGGACAGTTCTCAGAGTAGTTTCATGGACTGAAAATGGCATTTTTACCCAGCTTTGCACAGGAAAAAGCACTCAAGAGTTCTGCACTAGTTCTGATTTTTCCCCATAGCCCCTTTCTAAAAGGCAGGTGCACCCTAAAGGGAATTGGGAAAAAGCCAAATCAGAAAGGCTGATAAGGTGATTCAATCAATCATGGGACATATTAGTAGTGGTAAACAAGGTTGTCTAACCAAAACATCAACCTTCAGGAAAGAGGCAGAAGTAATGAATTAATCTAAAGCCCCAAAAACCCATGAGTTGGTATGCAAATACAATAACCAGTTCCTGTATTATTGATGCTGACTTTCTTTTTGTTGCTCCAAGAGGGAAATTTGCATTTTCTGGTAGAAAGAACTATCTACAGGCAGTATATAAAATGAAGAAAAACATCTGAAAAATCCTAGTGCCGTCAAAGACTTACATGATGAAGTAAACACAGCATAGAGTAATAAAAGCAAACAACTCACATAACCAAGGTCACAGGACATGATTTTTGGTGAGTAGAGAATAAAAGTTCCATGACACCTTGAAAACTAAAATTCTTTTCAGATGACTAGAAAACACATACACACACAAAAAAAAAAAAAAAAAACCACAAAAAAACCCCAAAAAAACCAAAAAACACCCAACACCAAACCAAACCAGCCAAACAAAAACAAACAAACAAAAATCTACAAAGGAAAAAATAATAGCCAAACTTCTTTAAAATATTTCAAGCTTTGCATGTTTGTAATTTTATGTATGGAAGAACAATTTAGTAGTGAAAGCCCACGGTTGCCTGGATGGGCGATGTGTTTATAGATGTACACCCAAATGGAATGAGTTCTTACTGAAAAGCTGACTGAAAGTGAGCTGAAATGCATGGAGCACCCAAAAATATGAATGAAATACAGAGCACCAGAATTAGGATAAGGGCAAAACCTTGCACTTCCACCCTAGGCATGCTGATGTCAAACATTTAAATTAGCAGACAACAACCCCACACACAGGACCTATCTTTTTCAAGTATTACTGCACTCATTCTTGCATAAATACACACACAGAGACCAGAGATAAGAACATCTATGGTGCATTACAAAATTCTTCCAAATTGCGTATCTTTTCTAGCCTTCATATTCTTAATGCTTGGAATAATTACATCTTAAATTATCCCAGGAATGGATTCTCTGCAGCATTACTGGGGTGGCCATTCCACATCCTAAAGAATTTGATTTTCATTTACCTTTTTTCTTCTCCTTTTATTGCTATTCTTATTTCTTCTCTTTTATTAAAGCTACTTTTCTGTAGTTAATTTGCCCTTATTTTCTTTTTTTTTTTTTGCTCTGAGCTCCATTTTAAATTTCTTCTCTATTCATGTATTTGAGATGATTATCGTATCCCTTCAGTTACTATTTCCCTGATTATATCTCCCTTTTTTGGTTGAGCCCCTCCCTCCCTCCAAAACCAAATACATAATCTTCCATTGAATTTTGCCTGCATGAAAAGGGTACAATGAGACCATTTAATCTTCTCCCACTAATTGGTCTCTTCAAATCTCCAATCTCTTTTGATAGGGTTCTTTTTTCCCCTGAGTTCCTTTCAGCAAATTCACATTTTGTTGTGCCAGCTCCAGCAGCACTAGCACACATCCGGCTAATGCAGGACCGTTTACATATTAAAAACGTACATGCAAATGTTGAGCACAAAATAGAATGACTTCAGAACAGATTTTAGACAAAATCACACACCAGTGCAAATCCTTTGGAGAACACCCAAGCGTCCTGGAATTAAACTTTACCCTAGGAAACTGCTAGAAGCGAGCATGTGGTAACATAGAATGCTAGAATGATTTGGGTTGAAAGGGACCATAAAGATTACCAGGTTCCACCTCCTTGCCATGTGCAGGGACATCTTCCACTAGATCAGGTGGCCCAAAGCCCCAACCAGCCTGGCCTTGAACACTTCCAGGGATGGGGATCTATGCCTGTCTTGAGCAAGCTGAATGTTTCCAGTATTTTACAATTATTATATATATAATTCATTCATTCAAGACACTCATATCACAGACTTCACAATCATAGGACCCACAATATTTAGATTTGGAAATTAGACAATTAATACACATACTACAAAATGGTCTTGTACCAACAGATGATGAATTTGAAGTTGGCTGAATGACTCCAATTTGAAGGGTTAAAACGACTTACATTATCAGGTAAGGAAAGAGGGAACAGCCTTCTTCAGAATCAATTTGACCAATCTGTTGAAACTAGTCCCAAATACATCTGGATGAAAATGAGCTTAAAATATAGCTGACTGGTAAGGGTATATCCATCCAGAGAGAACAGTAATCCTGTAATCTCTGTAATCCCACACTTTGGTATTTTTATTTTGGACATACCAAAAACACTAAAATATTCCAGTTTGGTGTTTGCCAGGTGAAACCTGGAGCCTAAAACCATCTCTGCTCACCATGGACCTGTGGACATCTGCATTTCTGCCTGACTTCTCATCCAGAAAAATTAATTCTGCTAGTAATAATAAACTTTCTATGATACATATATGCTCCACCTTAACCTTGTGCCACCTCCAGGTAATTCTCCATGCTGACTTGTCCTAGTCTGACATCTCTGTGTGCTGGGATTTAGGTTAACCTTTTACATTTCCCTAATGGATGCTTCATACACTCCAGTCAGGGATTTTGTCAATTTCTTCCCCAATGGTGGGGACATCTCAGCTTCAAGGGATTAGGAAAGAACAAGGAAATCAACAACAGGTGAATTAGAAGTGGATCAGACACTTCCACATTGGAAAAAAATGTAAATGATAAAAGCTAAGTTTGATCCTCATGTTCATGCATGCTTTCAAAATAGGATTTGTCAATTGCAGATGCAAAGCAGTTTCAATTTTATATTAGTCATTTTGTCTAGTTTATATTCTGAAACATTAAAGCTGCATAAACGACCTGCCAAGTATTGATGTAAGCTTATTGACAAAACAGAATGCTTTACAGTAAGGGCATCATCTCACAAGGCTCCAGACAGTGACTCTGTAATTACTGTTTCAGTCTCTGCACATCAGATCTCTAATACACTATGCAAGATTCACCAATTCTTTTTTTAAATAGCTGATTTACATAGGAATAGATTACCTGAAACCAATACTCTTTGGGAACAAAACCAGAATTATTCTAAAATGATCAATTATACTCCTTTCACTAAGGTTTAGAAATAAAGGGTAAACTCTGCAATTTCTTTATAAATTCATTAAATCCTTATGCAGTAGCATACAGATCCCTCCCACATCCTGTAGAAAGATACAAAAGTGCAACAAAATAACTTAAAAAGGAAGCATAAGAGAATAGACCTTTTCCTAGCATTCCATATAAAATGAGTAAACAAGCCTCTGTATTAAGACAGGGATCAGATCAAGCCAAAGCTCCCATTTTGGACTGGACAGGTACAGAACCATTAGTTATTTCACAAGGAGGGGGAGAGAAAAAAGTAACAGAAATTGATACCAGGTCCAACTAGACTTGCCTATTTTAAGTCCACGAATAATATTCGTATTTAGTTCTCTTTTGACTTTCACTGTCATCTTGTATGTTCTCTCTATATTTCCACTTGTCTTCCACTGTCCTTGCTTACCACGTTGCATATTTATTTTATCAGATAAATTTCCATTATGCTCTTCCTTGATAAGAAAATCAAGATTAAAAAAATTTAAAATATTAACTGTTTTTACTCATCTGTGAAATGTAAACAATTTTATGCAAGCTTTTGGGATTGGCTATTACATTTACCTCTTTTATCAGCGAAAACATTCCTAACAACTGTTTTGTCAAATGTGTATATTTTTGCCTGGTTCTGGTTGCTTGCTGGCCAACTGCTGCACAAATCTGCCTCAAACACAGAGCACAGAACACAAATTAAAGACCCAAAGGTTTCATTCATGCTGCTTGCATAAGAATGACCACTTTGAAAACGAACTCTGAAGACTGGCTTAGCTGTAAAGGAGCTGTGCTACGAGGATTCACTCTCCTGTACAAAGAACAGGCATAACATGGATCCATATCCATAAACGCATTGCTCAAAAATGCATCATACCTGTATCAATGGCATTATCTTTTGAATTGTGCAATCTTTCTTCAGTTGCTCTACTTCAGAAAGTTTTTACTCAGAATTCCTCCAGGTTTTTACCCCTATTAATATTCATCTAAAAGAATGATGTCTTCAAATACCAATAGCTGTCACTCTTCATCCATAATTTATGAACCTCTTCTTAACACAAAATCCATAGGTATGACTTTTTGCCCCTTGACTCCAAAAATTAAAGCCAGACAAAGCTGTAGTGAACAGCATAGGAATGTAACTATCATTATCTGCAATCTCTGACATCTGCTGTTAAAATAAAGTTCATATTTTTTCACTTCGGGGGAAAAATGCTATGAAAGGCACCCTGTGGTTTCAAATCAATTTTATTTACTTTATTTACATTTTAACAATGTTTGACAAGGTAAACCTCTTAAGAAATATTGTATCATTTATCAGAAAGGCCACTGAACCTTAAGAAAGTAGATAAACTGAACCTATATAAAAGGTTCCCTCAAAGGGATGTTTTCCTTTAAGTTACCGTTGTCAATCAAAAATATGGCTTTGTTCTTTGTTGTGTGAAGACTCAATTTCAAAAGAAAGAGTAACATGGAAATATAAAAAAAAGTTTTACTCAAATAAGGATGAACACCAGACTGGATAATCAAACATTTCAGAGAGAAGGCAGAAGTCAAGTCTGTAAATCAAGCTAAGAAACTTTTTAGAGGCATTTCTTAATATGGGCACAACTTATTTACAAGTTAAAAGATGTCATTCCTGTTGGTGTCTTCCAAATCTGAAGAGAAAACAGAGAAGGTTATATGATGTCAATGTTAACTAATTGTTAACACTAATTTCAAACGACAAGGAAGGACATTAAGCACAAGGGAATGAGCCTTCACAACAGTGTCCAGTATATATAAAATTGCTTATATATGCAATCACGTCTAAAATACTAGCACAAAAAAGTAAGAAAATTATTTACTCCTGCATGAAATTCCATTTTCATAAATACAGATGGTCATGGAGGACTAGACTCTGCAAAGATTCTTATTGTATTTCCCAAGAAAAGCCACATTACCTCATATCTACACAGCAGCACAAAAGCATGCACCACAGAGATCCACAAACTGACACCCAAACAAATCAGTCTACACTTTGAAGCCCAAGAAGCACCACAGCCGTGTTCTCAAAGCCCCAAAACCCAGCCAATAAAGCCCTGCCTTCTGGCCCTGTGCTAACACACACAAAGATCCTGACCCAAAGCTGGCGTTACTAACCCCAGAAAAGCTTTCCTATCTACAAACTATCAATATTTATCAGTATCAACACACAACTACTGTTGTCATAGGAAAGCAGAAAGAAAAACAGTTCAATACCAAGCTGTCAATTTCAACATCCTTCATTTTGTTACCATTTTTATGGTATTTACTATCAGGACTTCAGGTAGTTGTGGTTTTCTATAATTCTGTCATGGTAACATAAAATCATGACAATTGATTTAAGTCCTGCATCTTTGGTTTACAGGCTGGATTCCACTTTCAGCAGGAAAGCTTAACTCGGAAATCAGTACATAAATTTAGAATTTGTGCAGGTTTTAAATAAAAAAAAACAATGAAATTTGCTCTCATCCTTAACAACAAAAACACAGCTTGAATACAGTAAGAGAAGGGAAAAATCCAGGCAAAGCAGATATTTTACTAATATAATCAGTCTCCTAAACTTTTGATTTTTCAGTGACACACTGAGTTGTTCGGTTTCCTGACCATGCTTTACAAATAGCGATAAAGACACTGCATGCAGACCAAGCACCTACATTCCAATGTAAACTGTGCTTAATATTGGGAATCTCAGCACAGTAAAACTTGATAATTCTGAACAACAAAGCACAGACCAAGAAGATACCATTCAGTAATCCTGGTGCTATGTCTTAGGTTTTTGATGGTACAGGGGATGGATATTATCACTAGGCTTGTATATGGTAAAAAGGCAGATTGAAATTTTATATATGGGCATTAATTTGCAACAAGTGGCTGAATGGTATAGCCATAGATCCTTTCTCAATCAAACATTAATTTTAAATGCTGCTTCTTAGGTAGATCAAGTAGCTGTAGACTGTTAATTTCATGACTAAAATGGTGTGTTTTTCCTGCTGCTGGTTTCAGGATCTCAAATTTAACTAACACTGTGTTACTCAGAAGCTTGCCCAGTGTTTTCTCAAAGGTAATGCACAAGGACTTCTTATTGAAAAGATTAAATGTCACATTTTTCAATCTCTCTCAAGACAGTTCTTCTTTGAATTCAGAGACGACCAAGCTGTCAAAAAGGCATACTCTGCAGCTCATGCTGAACATGTACAAATCACATCCTGAAAGGCTATCTGTAAAGACACACACACACACACAAAATCAGACAAATTGTTCCAACAAGGCTTGCATGAAGACAATTTATGTGATGTGCAGTGATAACTCATCCTATTAAATGATTCAGGTTGATCTGATGGATTTCTTCCAAAAGAAAAAGCCCCCCACATTCAGGGAAAAGAAAGTAAAATTTTATATTTAAGTTACCTAACCTGGACATTCCCCAGATATCCCACCATCTAGTGTGGGAATAAGGCTTACAGTATGGATTTCTTACTAGGTTAAAATCCAGAGATAATTAAGCACTGTTCAGAAAACACACACACAGAAATGCATAACCAGCTGAAATACAACTTGATGAAAAGCAGGCCTCACAGCAGCCTTTCATGCCGTTCATCAATTTACAAAGTCTCCTCAGCTCACTTTACCAGCACATACAAAATTAATTATGCTTTTCATTTTGGTAGAGGTATGCTCAATTACTATTTCAGATAGAAATAATATTTTTCTTCATATTGTAACAGAAGGGAGCATTTACCTGGCCAGCATCAACAAGTACAGGGCTTCCTTATTTCATGACTTCTCTGAAAGCCTGGTGTGAAGGATTAACATGTATCATTATCAGTAGCATGACTGTCATTGATTGCAACTGGTTTACCAGATCTGTAGCAGTGGTTAAGGGTAAACTGGCTCGGCTTGCATTAATATCAGTATAACATGAATTTCTCTAAACCAGAATCCAAAAGTGTGCCTGTGATTCTTGTTGCCGTGTCCGAGCAAGGTTTGATTATCTGAGTTGTGGATGAAATTCAGTTTCCATGTGATCTATTTGAAGCATATAATCAGCAACTGGGGGTCTCACTGCTGCAATTGCCCTCATTTCTGCACTGGCCAAACAGAGGTAACTACATCTACAAAAGCTGAAATTGCAGCTCTGCCTTGCAGCCAGGCTGTACCCTTTGGTTCCCTGGCTCCAGTGGCACTAAGCTCCCACCAGCTGCCACCATGACAGGCTTCGATCAGGGAGCAAGCAGCAGGGGTCACACTCCTGGTAGCTGCTATCACTCAGGTGCCTCAGGGCACTGCTTACCGCAGTGACCCAAAATCTCAGCAAAAAGACCACTTGAAGTTAAGTGATGCCCTGCCTGTTGTTTTAAGCTGACCACACACTGAAGCATTCCTGGCTGTAAAAAGCAGAGCCATCAGATTAACGATTTAGGAGGAAAAAGCAAAGCAAACTATTTAGTGGCTGTTTTGCTTTATAAATCCAGGTGCACTAGAAGCCTGAAAGACATGCATCAACAATGAAAAGAACTGGGGGAAAAAAAAGAAGGCTGCCTTCCTCTACAGTTGTAGAGTATACCTTAATGCAGTCAGTAGCAAGTGCTATCTCCAGAACTGTTTGTTTCCACTCTGTTTCACAGTTTAGAAAACACTTAAGTTTCCTTCTGCTCTGGTAAATTGATTTTTGTACAGCGTGAGGGGATGTGTTCTGCTTCCAACCATAAATTTAAAGAAATAGTACACATCTCCTTACACTAAGTAAAGATCAATTTTCCACCTGTAGGTGATGAAACTATTTCTCACACCTGCTGAGCAGACATATATTTCATAAGGCTTAAAGTCATAAACTGGCGCAATTCAGCAAAAGCAAAAATAAAATGTAATCTTTTTAAATATATTATTTTACATGTGACTCAGGTGTTCCTTTCCAAAGGTTATCTGTAGTCTTATTTACTGTTTTAATATTAAGCTTTCTCCTCTTCACTCTTGTATGCGCTGCTGTTATCAAGAGACTTGAGTCTTGGTAAAACCCCAAACCACATTACATCTGAAAAATGCAAAGCAGCTGTCTCTCCCCTTCCCCTGATGATAAAGGGCATTCTAGAAGAAGAGCTGCATTAAAAGCTCAGACCTGAATCTGAGCACAACTGAAAGACAGCTGTTAATATTTGGCTGCAGACTGCGACAAAATTATCTTATTTGCAAAGCTTGCTATGTGGTGAGGCAGATAAATGATAACACCATGACACAGGCAGAAAGCTTTATTCTACACATATCTGGGTCTGACTTCAAATACGATATTCAATATGCAGCTCTGAACATATATTCATAATCATTCACTCCAAGCAGTTCTGCACATGCAGCATTTTAATATGGGGAAAGCAGTACTAAACTATTTCCCTGTATAGTTGTACAGAAACAAATATTTTAACATTCAAGTGGAATAAAGTGCTCAGAAAAGAAACGGCTGGCAAAAAAAATGCCTTATTTCTGACAAATGCATTTCCGGCCAAATGAGAAAAACTTCTGCCTGTCAGTCAATCAATCAGCACATCGCTTATATTAAGGTGGTGATAACATGGCTTTCAAGATTAGGAAACTAGTGAACTACAAAGAAGATTTTATTCATTTTCCCTAAAAAAGAAAAACCTCCAATAAATAAGCACAAAACTTAACTATCTCTATCAAGTTCAAAATGGAAAAACTGTTCAGAAAGAGTATCTGATATGAATTTGGTCAGTATAATGAAGTAGAAATAAATGAGCCAGACGAGAAGTGGGAATTAGGTACCAAATGCCTGAGTTGGAGGAGTTTATTATCATGGTTTCTTTTGTTAATTCCCTAATTAACATAGCTGTGCAAATACAAAATGAAGAATGGAAAAATATACTGCATAAACAGCCAGAATTTTCCAACTTTAATACTCAGAAATTGATTGTAAAGATGCGTATCGAGCACTTTAACCATAGCAGTCTCATTTTAAGGTCAGTGTCCTGCTTTTGGATGAGATAGCACCATGCCAGCTCCTAGAAAGAAAATTAACTCTGTGTTGGATTCAGAGCATTGATAACACACTGATGTTTCAGCTGTTGCTCAGTAGTGCTTACCCCGAATCAAGGACTCTTCATTTTCCCTTACTCTGACAGCGAGGACAAGCACAAGAAGCTGGGAGGGAACACGGCCAGAAAAGCTGCCCTGAACAGGCCAGAGGGCCATTCTGCGCGTGGAATGTTGCCTCCTGGGCTTAAACCATGAAAATCACGTAAGCACCCACAAAAATGGACAGCTGCTACGAGTTCAGTGCCCAGAAAAAGCAATTTTGATTTAAATTTCTAAATTTGGGTTTGATGTCGGGCATCCGTGTTTGACAAATTTGGTCCATATTAATCTTTCAGCATGAAAAGCATAGGAGACAGGCTATTCCATAGGAGATAGTTAATTATGTCCTCTGCCATGCACTGGGGAGAAGTTACACACCACAGAGATGATTTAGGGACAGAGAGCTGCTCCCCATGCACATTTCCAGTGACTTGCATGTAAAGACAAGGCACTCAAACTTGAGGATCTGAGGAAGAAACGGGAGGGCAACTGGAAGTGCTTCCTCCTCTTCCTTTAAGAACAGGCTCTTATCCCACCTTCCTCTGGGATGGTGACCAAGGTCAGTCTCAGGGCTCCTGCCTCAGTCTAGCATCAGGCAGCTCCCCAGGGCACAAGCAAGGTGATATTTATAATATAGCAGGGACAAGGTCTGACATTTGCCTCACATGCAACACTGTGCTCACCACTGAAACGTGAAGTCACTTGGCTCAGCGTCCTCTGAGTGGCAAATTACTCCAGTAGGATCTTTTGTCATGTGTGCTGTTCCCCTCTCTGTATTATTACATTACAAGAAAATTTTAATTGAAAGTCCACTGAAAGTTCCTTTCAGTTTTGCATAGAAAAACACATTACTGTATTTTTGATCAGCTATATCTTCATCAATACAGATGAAAACACACTTCCCTTGATTCCCCAAGAGAGCATAACAGCTAAAATGAGAAAAAGATTATTCTAAATGGTGGCACAAACCCCAAAAGAAAACATGCCTTACAAATGAGTGCAGCAGCTTTTAATTTCTGCATTGTTCAATCAAGCATACACATTCTTGTCTGATGAAGAAGAATATAATCACCTAGGGGCATGTCAAAAATAACTGTTGCTTTTCCCTTCCTATCATTTCTTCGGAGAGCAGAGTTTGGTGAGCCAATCAAGAAATTAAAACTGACACTTCACAAACTGATTGTCATGTTTTTTGTGGGTTTTTTTTTTTTGTTTGCCTATTTAGAGGACGTATGGCTATCAGGCAAATACATTGAGAATTTGACACAGCCTGCACAGCAGTATCTGAACTAATCCTGAAGAAAATTAATTCCCTGAAAAAATAAACCAAGAAATCTCAGGAGGTCATTGTGCCATCTTATATCTTCTATTGTGAACTGAATGCTTTAAACTCTGATAGAAACAATTTCAGCTGCCTAAATTTCATTTTTGAAACTTACATATTCATCAGTTAAAAGAAATTTCAAGTTCATCCTATTTTAAAATACAGTCTGATGTAGGGAAAGCAACAAAGTTGTTTGGGTTTTGGTGCATGGGTTTTGTGTTCCTTTCTTAACTTTCACCCATTATCAAAAGAATTATCTTACAACCATTCCTTAACATAGAACAGGATTTTCACACCCTCCTCAAACAAAATGGCCCTAAACTGAATAGTATTTTTTTTTTCTTGATCCAGTAAAGTACAGAGCAACAAGACAATTTGGGTATTTTAAATATTTATTCCCAAAGCAAATTGTATGGTTTGTTGCCTTGGTTGTACAGCAGTTATGTTTACAGAGACCCAAATTCAGCAGTCAGCTCCAGGACTCTTGACACCTGTTTCAGATTTAAATAAATTACTTCAGGTTACACTACTGCAACAGCTGAAAATCTGGTTACTGCTTAAGTTAGTTTAATTTCCAGAATAGTTCATTTCAAGAACAAATCTGTGTAAGCAAACCAGCCTTGTCCTACAAATCCCTGAAATATGAGGAAGGAAGTGTTTGTACAACTGAATTTTAATCCTTGACACTAAGCCTTAGCATACATGCATTAATACTTCCATTATAAAGACTAACTATCGAGATGACAAGGGTCTGAGATAAATATTACTGTTTTTTCCGTTACAAATTATATCTTCCCCAAGGATACTGACAGACTTTCAAAGAATTATAAAGAACATTTCCAATACCTGCTTATTAGCAGCTACACTGGAATTTATGCCAGAAGGGACAATTTCCTGGGTTTTGCACTCCTGTATTCATTCCACTACATAGGAAAAAAAACCACAACAGACCAGAAACCCCTGAATATTCCAAAAATTCTTCCCAGATATTCATATTGATAAAAGTCCATGGAATCATAGAACATCTCCTGTTGGAGGGGACCCAGGAAGATCACCAAATCCAATTCCCTGTAAAGTTAAAGTAGAAAGTACATTTCTTTTAAAACTACAATGAATGAAAGACTTTATCAGCCATTAAAGAGAAATTAAAAAATCTGAAAATTAAATTGTATCTTGGTGGGTATCAGGAGTTCCTATACCATTAAATAGTATGGTAAATTAGTAACTCCGTGTGACATTAGCACAAATTTGCTACGTTATATAGAAGTCACATTGCTAAATGCCAAATGGAAGAACACAGAATGGTTATGTTTGTAAGTGACCACAGGGGGTCATCTGGACCAACCTCCCTGCTCAAGAAGGGTCAGACCAGAGCACAGGATTGTGTCCAGACAGTTTTGGAGTATCTCCAGTGAGGAAGATTCCACAGCTTCTCTGGGCAATGTGTTCCAGTGTGAAGTCACCCGCCAGGTCAAGTTCCTCCTCAAAGAAGTCAGAATTTATTTAGGTGTATAAGA
The DNA here is from genome assembly GCA_026261815.1 of Monarcha castaneiventris obscurior. Classification (NCBI taxonomy): domain Eukaryota; kingdom Metazoa; phylum Chordata; class Aves; order Passeriformes; family Monarchidae; genus Monarcha; species Monarcha castaneiventris. Next base: position 3,642,483 of record JAMPIT010000040.1, read on the forward strand.
CTCAGAGAATCAGCTGCTCATTTCTCTCCTGTTACAGAAATACTACCATGATATTCCAATTCAGTGTAGAAATATTTAAAGATGCATATCTTGCCTTGCAAAAATTCGATAAAGTGCATGTGTTCATACTGGTAGAAATGGAATAATTTACGTCACGATTTTATAAAACCACAAATCACATAAGATTACCATCATCTTCCTTCTGACACAAACTAAAGTCTCGTGCAACTCAATAGTTAATATTTGCTTTGTGTTTCAAAAATCTGATTCTGTGAGATGGTTTCTAAACAAGGTAAATAATTTAAGATGCTGCAAAGGCTGCACGAGGAAAGGTTCACATGAACCTTGAAAATTCTTTTGTTGCATTATTTAGTATAGTTATAAATGTCAGGTTACTGTTCATAGAGGTATGTCTATTTAGAATGGCATTTTCAAAATAATGTTTGCAAAAGTTCATATGAGTATTCCTCTCAGTGCTGCTAAACCCAGTGTTGGTTCTTTCTTTTCTTTTTTTTTTTTAATTTTTCAACATGGCAGGCGCCTTTAAAAGAGATGCAGAGCTAAAAAGAGAACAAAGATGAAGCATGTTCTATGTCAGGTCAAAAATGTTCCAGAAATGTACAATTCTTATTGCCATTGTCTATCTTAGTTACACACAGAAGCTCTGATCAAGTAACAGCATTCTCCACTGAGCTTTATGCTGCACAGCTACAATTAAAAAAAAAACAAACAAACAAAACAATCCACAAAAAAAAAGAAAAAAGAAAAGAAAAAAGAAAAGAAAAAAGAAAAGAAAAAAGAAAAGAAAAGAAAAATCCAAACTCTCTGCTCTAAGGAGTTTTCCCTCAAAATGCAAGAACAAGAAGGTGAAGACAGTGAAAGATAGTGAAGATAGTGAAATTTTAGAAAAGGAAGTGAAAAAATCCAATATATTTGCCAGGATATATCCAAGTGCCATGGGGAAGATTTTATTTTAATTAACAACAATGAAGATATGAAGTAAAAATAAGTCAGAACAATCACTCAGTATTAGTTTCAAAGTACTTGTGTTGTGTTTTCACACTGAAATCCTTTTTCCAGATGTGGAAGCGACTACTGCATAGCTGACTTACACTTAGAATTTCTGATCCTACAAGAAAACCTGATTCATTGAAAATGCCATCTAAGCCACCATTACACTGACATTTGGGTTAAAAAGTGGCAGATAAAGAGGAGGTGAAGAGTTAAAAAAACCCTATCTATTCTTTAGGGGTCCTCTACATATTCAAAACATTTGAGCTTTTATGACACGCATTCTTTTTGTTCAAAAGCAATCACCCACAAGATACTGAAACATGCTTTTATAAAACAACAGATCAGAATAGATTAGTTAAAATAAAAATTCACTCCCAAGCTGGTATCATACCAGACAAACTCATTAAGGAACAAGCCATCATAAATAACCAGCTATAACATCTTGTTGACCACTTTCCCATGTTTTGCAGCACCACAACTCAAGTGTCTACCAACATGATACTGCATGAAGCACCAAGAGAGAGAATACCTACCCACAGCGTGTAATGTTTCATATAGAGCTTTCCTAAGTTTACACTCAGTTGGCCCAAGGCACAGATTTAAATATTTCCTAAGATACGTGCTTAATTGGCGTACAGAACTGAGAACAGGAAATATCAAAGAAGCATAAAAAATTATCCAGTTATCCAACACTGGCAGTGTCACATATTTTTAGAGAAGTTTTATAATACAACTTCCTCTTCTTCCAAGAAAAAAGGCTTTTCCTTATACAAAATACAGAATGATTTCACACAAATAAGAGGTAAAAATGCTTATTATAACTTTTTTTTTAAACAAAGCAATTTGGAATCATTGCAAACAATATTACTACAGCTTGGGATTGCAGACTCAATTTAGTTGCTATGCTATTTAAAATAGAATTGATTCATAGAAGAAGAAAAAAACACTGTCATATATTAGTCACGGTAAAGATTTTTGTTTCTAACATCTTTCTCATTCTAAAGGAAACAGAATAGATATTTTGAAGCCTTACATTTTTTCACTACAGATACTTATGAAAATCTAATGTTAGGCTTCAATTTGAAATTTTACCTGCTTTATTTTTCCTACCATTATATTTCTTCATGACATCTCATTAGAGCATGGTAATTTAATACAATCCATTTCTTTTATTTAATTTCTGCTATTTCAATAAGTTACAGCTGTTGCCAAATATAACTGCAGGAATTTTCTCCTTTTTATTGTCAGAGCATTTTCTACTTATTTGCTGCAACAAATCAAACTTCTTTTAAAACAAGCAAATATTTTCTTTGTATGACCTACTAAAAACTTTGATCAAAATACCTTCTCTTGATGACAGTTTTTCCAAGGAAAGAGTTCTTAGCTATATAACTCAGAATCTACACATAGAACACAAGGCAGAGATGTCCTAGGAAACGTCTTCCAAAAAATGCTCAGGTTCTGTTTGTTTTAACAAATGAAACAAAAATTTATCTAAATGACAAAAGGCAAAACCAGAAAGTTTTAAACATATTAACCAACCTTTAGCCTGGCTCAATCTGTGATTGGAGAGCCAATGAAGTCAACATGTGATTTATCCCTGTGATGTAGTTTGCACTATAAACCATGAATTGCTATCTACTGAAAAACATTGGAGAAGCAGTGAAGCTCCTAAAAGCAAAATTATTTCAAGTAATAAATATGACACATGCAGTAAGACAAATAAAATGAGATAAGCCAAGTTCTAAAATACCAACACTGGATGTATTCTTTAGACATTTATAAATTTCAGCAAATGCAGTCTGACACCAATTCCACTCCAGAAGTCTGAGCAAGGCTTTAGCAGTTAATAAAAACATGAAATAGTGTGTGCATAATGTGAATGAAAGCCTTTATTCCAACCAGACTCTTAGCGAGTTCACAAATATCACAGTCAAATCCTTTGTCAGAATTTATAATAAATATTTACTGCTTACTCTGATCTCCCTTCCAACAACATGGAACACTTAGATATTTTGCCCAGTGATGTATTTCAAGTGTCCACTGGCCAGAATTTGATCCATAACACTTTAAGGACCTTTCAGCCTCATGTCCTATCTCAAAGTCATGTCAACCTTCCCCAGTATGAGCAGGATTCCCCACAAAGCCCAAGGCATGATATTCCTTGAAGGTACTGCCATGTGACTGAGAAAATTCACTTCTAAGTACTTATGACTGCTTTGCACTCTTGTTTTGGCATTTAAAAGGCTTGATGTTTCATACCATTTACTAACACTTATCAACTACTTTAAAAAGATACTACCCAACAATATCAACTCTTTTAACACCAGAAATCATAAATACAAAAAAACCTTCCTGCTGACACAAATTTGTCCTCTATTCTGACTACTTCTCACTACAGAAGAATTAAACATCATCTCCTACTTCAGAAACTGTACTTATCAAAAATATTGTTCATTTTCTCACAAAAGATGAACGTGGAAAGAAAAATTTAACAGGCAGACTAGATTAGAGTCATTTAAGTGAAGCCTCAGAAGAAGGGTGAAAGATTAAGGCATTCTTTAGAAGTAATTCTCTGAAGTCCAAATGTTAAAGGATTCCTAACACTGAAGAGTATGAAAAATCAGCTCATGGCATTTACACACAGAAAAGCATTACCTGCTTCTAAGCTGTGTACTATTTTCTGTCTTGGCTGAGAAAACAGAAATATAGAAGTTGGAAAATCAGAAGTTTTCTTGCCTTCACTTGCTAGTCCCAGAAAACACTGAAGACTTAAAAAGTTAAAAGAAAAGCTAATAAATAACTTTGAATTGCTGCTCTTAGCTTTTAAATATGGGAAATCATTTATTCTGTCTACCAAAAATAAAATTTCAAGAGAAAAAGAAATATTAAAACAACAAAGCATCTCAGTCTACAGACATCCAGTAAAATATTTCTCCCAAAAGGAAAAAATGCTTTTGCTGAATTCTTCTCAGTAACAAGCACCATCACTTTCAAAAGAGTGCCCCAAAAACAGCTGGGTTTATTTTTTTAATTCATTCTCCTGAAACAATTTAAACATTAAACAAAAAAAAGTCAGCTCTCTCTTAAAGATTTATGACACTCCACATGAGCATTTTAAAACTATATGGTTTAGAGTTTTTCATTCTACCCCTGGTTTCTAACAGGACACACTCATTTAAATTTCCAACTTTTATCTGTCTTCTTAAAAGATAAAAAAATTCTTATTTTTTTCCCTCAAGGTGAAAACAGTTTCCTCTACCCCTATCAACTTCAACAAGAAAAACAGCAAGTTTCCACAAAACTCATTAGCAGTCTAAAAATGCTGGCAAAATAGGACCAAAGTACCTCTAACTGAAATCTATGTTAACCACATTTTTCTACCTTCATACTTCTATGTCAAAGATATTCTTTGTTAAAACTGGAGATGAGAGACACCTAGTCTCAGCAGAGCTCCAAAAGGCCTTGGAAATGGAAATTTCAATTGAATTTAACATTTTAAGGTAGTTTTCTATTAACTAAAAAGGAAGTGGTTTGAGCTTTTTCCCTTCCATTTCTGTTTCATTACTCCCCAGTGCTTTGGATTCTAAAGGGGAGAGAAGAGAAAAATCTTTGGTGTCCTCGTTTCTCCCACCCTCTTTAATTTCATCTGTGACTTTAATTATATTTCTTCTCATAAGCTTGTCTTGACTTTATTTTATTTTTAAAGAGATAAGAGCTCGAAGCAAGTCTCCTTAAAAAACTCTTTCAGCTCTATTTTTAATGCACACAGTAAAGTCAGAAGCATATATTTAAAAATACAAAGAGTGGCTGATTATTAATTCCAGTTAAACTTAGAGAGAATCACTGATCAGAATTATATTAATTAATTTTATATAATCAGTGTTTTTCTATAAGGGCAGCTTTGTGAGAACTTACAGTCTGTGAGACTTTGCTTAATGTTAAATCCTCACCTTTTGTGCTTGCACACTTTACAGAATTGTTGGAAAAATGCAGACAAAAGCAACAATTAAACTTCGAGTATATGCATGAGCTAAAAATGGAATTGCTTCCTTTTGATATTTAATTACTGCTTTAGATTTGTTCAGTAGGAAGAATGTTTATTAATCTATGTGCAAAGTTCTCTTTAAGGGTAATCATTTTATCACTGTACAGCACGATTCCAAAACACAATTCAGCACTTGACAGCTTTTGTTAAAGCTTGGTTTTGATAATTGGATACAGAAGTGGCTTTTGGCCATTTGGATGAAACTATCCTAGTTTCATGGAGCTTTTGAAAGCAATCAAACTTAAACACATCACTCATTCTGCTGAGCCAGCTTGACAGTTTTGATAGCCCATTACTGTAGTTTATATTTCATTTTTGAAAGATTTCAGTAGACATCTCAGAATTAGTCTACCTTGGAATCCTGAGTTACAAGGGGCTCTGACTTTGATCTCAGGTCATCATTTCTTAATGCAAATAACCCACAGAGAGTCTTTTCAAATTAAATATCAACTTCTGCAGTACTATTTTCTCACACCCTTCTCATAATAATATAAATAATAACCACCTTGGACAGCTCAAGAGGCAGTTCTGTGAATTAACAAGAACTCTATGTTTAAATAAAAGCAAGTCACCAATAGCCTCATGGAAAATAAAGTTGTTGTTTGCATTTTATTACAGAGAAAGTGAAAGACAAATGCATATTGGAAATTCTCTCTGTTCTTTTCTCATTTGAACTTGTTATGGTGATGCACTACTGCCAAACACAAAGGAAGAAAGTATCTAATACAAGTAGTCAGCAACTACTTCTCCACTAGGATACATAGAACCCAAATACACTCACTAACTGCTCAACTGTTTCTTGAACCATCAGCAAACAAATCCCCATATTTTAAATGTGCTACTAAATAAAATTTCCACCAAATATGGTCAGGAAAGGTTACTTTTTAGGCACCCCAGAAAGGGTCTGCTGCCCTTTCTTTTGGTTTCTTCAGGGTTTTGGGGGGTAGTTTTGGAAAGGATGAGTTGGGTGTTTTCTTTCTAAGTCTTCATACTCCCCCAACCTCCCCACCCATATTGAGATTAAATTTAAGCAAGCACGAACTTAACCCATGCATTGAGAGATAAAAATGGCACTTAATGATCCTTCCCCTCTCCTAATCATAAGAACAGTCCAAACCTTATTTAGAGAGAATCATAGGAGGATTCTAAAAGGGCATATGCCACACCATCCTGTCCCATCTTTTCCCCTTTCCAATCAAAATAGGTGAATGCTGCAGAAATTTTTATCAGAAGAGAATCTATTTTTTCCCACTTCAGGCCTTCCCCTACCAAGAGAAACACAGATGGATTAATAGATCTTAAAACTGCTGCAAGGTCATACCTGAAGTCACTCACTTCATGCTAATAAACACATAGCTCAGGGCTGATGAGGGCAATGTGTACCAAATTATGTCCTCCAAATATTAATGGTGTTATTACCAGCAGAGGATTACACGATTCTACAGGAAATACTACCAGTAGCAAATCCTACTTCTCTTCACCAGCAAATTATAGAAATATACTTTTAACATTTACATATATTTAAGTTTCAGCTGCATCTGGTTAAGATATCATTATCAGTAAATCCTTAGTGGATAATGTGGCTGTATGATTATGGAAGTCACGTTTTGCTATGAGACACAAAAACAACAGGGCAAACCGGAGGGACTAGCAGCAAACAGATTCAGCCTATCATGAAAAAAGTCTTGGCAGAACATGTTAATTATAGGGAAAAAGTAATAAAATGACAGTCCCAAACAATTAGACAGTATCCATACTAAGAGCAGAAAAGGCAAGGATCTGTCAGCATCCCTGGCAGATTTCTGGCACGGATTACATCAATGATTCTATTTTCCCCAGAAAAAAAACCAGTAGACGTGACAAGGCATTTTCAGGTCTAGGGGGCTACAGTTTGGGTGAGTTTGAGAGTGTGAGCAAGTGTGTATGTGACTTGTATTTCAATTTGATTTTCAATTCAGTAGACAGTCTCTTGGGCATCAGTATTTTGTCCCTCTTGCAATGCATCTACAGCATGAAAGATACAAGTAAGCAATGTTACAAATATTTGCAAAAAAACCCAAGGTCTTTGTGTTTGTGCATGTGTGTGAAACAGAGTGTTTTTTAAGTAAAATGCATCATTCTAATGATCAGAGACATTCAGATAAGTAGACTTAGGTGTGCCTAAACTTTCTAATGGGGATCTTGCAGCAGTTTAGCACCAGCAATAGAAACTGGAAATCAAACAACCACAGAAGCTGAAGTTGGCAGGCACCTCTAAGGACCACCTCACCCCATCACCCTGCTCAAGCAGTGTCACCTAGACCAGGTTACTCAGGGACACATCCCTAGATGAGTTTGGACTACCTCCGAAGATGGAGACTTCACAAACTCTTTGGCCAAGTTGCTGCAGTCTTTGACCAGAAAGGGGGAAAAAAATTGGTGGTTTTTTCGCACGTATATGGATTTTCTGTTTTTCAGTTTGTGCCCATTGTCTCTTGCATGTCACAAGATACACTGAGATGTTTGGCTCAGTATTCTTCACTCTCCCTGATCTAATTACAGACAGTGATAAAATCCCTGCAAACCTTTTCTTCTGCAGGCTAAGCAGTTGCAGCTCCCAGCCTCTCTCCAATAGATCTGATTCTCTTATCCCTTCAACTTTGCTCTACACTGGACTCACTCCAGTATCTCCATGTGTCTTCATGTGTCACCAGCACTGGTGCCAGCACTCCAGATACATTTCACCAGTGTTTTTTGGAGAAAAGGGATCATCTTCCTCCACCTGCTGGCAACAATTCTTAATCCAGCTCAGGAGGCTGCTAAACCTTCTCTGTTTGTTACATGAACACATTCCTGGCTCATGTACACATTGGTGTCCACCAGGGACTCCAGGGTCTTTTCTGCAAAGCTACTTTTCAGCTGGTTGCCAGTGCAGGAAGTTATTCCTCCTCAGCTACAGGACTGTGCATTTTCCTTAGTTTTACTTCACAAGATTTTTGCCAGACCATTTCTCCTGTCTGCCAAAATCCCTGTATTGAATTCCACATGATCTAGGCTTTGAAAGGCCTTCTTCACATTGCCCCCAGTCATTTCACCAAATTTGATAATGAAGTAACAGCACACATCACAATATGCACAGCGAAGATTTCCTGATAATTTTGCCTGCTATTTTAAGTACCCAAATCACCCCATACTGTAAAACTTTCTTCACCCTAGCTGTAGATCACCAAACTGTTCACCATCTTTTCAAGATCCTTTAAAAAACCACAAAACTATGCAAGAAGAGTGGGATGTCCTAATCCTCCTTCTTCAGAAATTCTCTTCTCCCTGCACAGGGAATTATTGTCACAGTTACTCTCTACCAAATCCTTCTTAACTAAAACCAGACACACATCTCAATACATGCAGTATAGACCTAAAAAACCACTCCAGTTTTAAACTCTTATTAGGTATTTTAAAGCTCTTGATTAATCACCAGAAAACAGCATCTGTTGGGAACGATGATTTTGAAAGGAAGTTCAAAAACTAAAATCAAGGCTGAAAAGTAATTCTTTGATTTACCAAAACCAAAATGTGGATCTTCCTCCAGCACTGACTGTAGGCATAGGCAGGGTGGCAGCTCTAACACTTCTTAGCTGGTGGCCACCCCATCACTTGTGCTCCAGGATGCTGCAATGCCAGGCTTGCTGATTGCAAACGTGGTGGCCACACATATCACAGAAGGGAATTAAGAGTCAAAGGCTTTGCCATAATATTTTCTATTGTCCCAAAGTAAAAATTGCCCCTCCATCCACTTTTAATATTAATAGTAACATCCAAAAATTCAAGATCACAGAATGAAAAAAAAAAACCAACAAACCGCTAATGAAATTTAAGTACAAATACTTTATCAGAAATATTTTAATTACTAATTCTTTTTCATGAATTAATTAAGTAACACTTGGAATGCTTTAGAAGAAATACATACAACAATTAAGAAAGTCTTGTAATAATTTTACCTGCCCATATATAATCAAAAGGGAAGACATAAAAAAAGAAGGAGGCTAAATGCTGCATTTTAAAATAACCTTGTTGTATTTTTTAGTTCAATCCATTTCTAATTTTACAGCATTTACAGCATAATAGATGTTAGTTATCTAGACTTATTAGCATAATAAAGAACTATAACCTGTAGCAGTCAGGAAACTAAATTACTGCTTTTACATTTAAGTATTGCATTGACAAATACATTGACCTTTATATTATGTTATGCTTAGAGGTTAGAAAAATGCATTATTGCTCATTTTATTTTCCTTTTGAACAAAGTTTTCTCTGAAAGGTCTGTTGAAGGATAAAAGATTGATATAAATGGGGAGGAGGGAATATATTATTAATATGGCAGGATAATTTACCCAGCAAGTCTTCCACAAGATCAAAACTAGACATTCCCCTGGGAACAAACCAAGAATGCAAGTGGGGAAAAAAGAAACCTCTTTTGACTTTCTGGTGACATTCATCTGAAAATGACATCTTGGGGATTGTTATTTTTTAAGCTTTATGTTGCACTGACCACAGTCATAATTCATCTGTTTTAGTTTTTAGATACACATTTGTCCATTTCATTCATAAAAATTATACATAAATTTCCTACAGCTTGTTTTCAGAAAGTTTAAAATGGAAACAGGAAGACCCACCAGCTCTGCATGGCATTTCAGAGATGTGCAAAGCAATGCACAGCAATGTTAGGGTCTCTAAAACAGGGTTTATTGCCTTGCCCCTTCTGACATTAATATAACAGAATAGAATAGCTCTATTGAAAGAGACCTACAGCAATCTAGTCCTGAGCAGTTCAGGGAGTAACATCATCAATAATAATAATTACAAGCTTTACATTATATTCAAAATAATATTTAAAGTCATTGCAATATCTCATAAGGCATGCTTGAAAATGTTAACGATCCACCAAGTCCAACCACAATCTTGGTGGCTCGCTCTCAAGTATGGAAGTTATCAGGATGAATTTGTCATTTGAGAAAATAAAACACCAACAGAAGTGGTTTAGTCTACAGGATGGAGGAAAAATCAGTCTTATTTCTGGTACATTTTAGGAATTTCTCTCACCTTCTTCTCTATATATTCCAGAGGCCCACTCAGAAGCAAAAAGCAATATGAAAAATTGTAAGGCTGGGGTCAGTTTGGGATTTTTTTGGGTTTGGGGGGTTTTTGGGGAGTTGCAACTTTTCTTCAAAAAAAGAATGAGCTGGACATACTACCAAAAAAAAACCCCTTCCTTTTCTATCTTGTTTCAACACCTTTGTGGCAGGGACACATACTCAAAAATGCAGGGGCAAATCTGATGAAATTCCTTTTTTGGGGGAGGTGGGGAGAAGGGAGTGTTCAACTGGCTCTTTCCTTTGGCTTGCAAGCAGTATGCTGCCCTGGGTGGTAGCAATTTCTGACTGATCTCTTAGGATGATGTTAAACCCACTGTGCATTTTTCACTGACTGTCTACAGTGTGGCATATTGATTTTGCCGTTCCCTGGTTCACTTCTAAAACCTACGCAGTCAAAACTGTTACTTATTTGAAGCTTTCTGCTTTTCCAGCCCTGTTCTGACAGATATCTCTGTTATGGCACCATCTGCTATCTTCATATTCCATGACTGAACCACAGGCTAGCACTACTGCTGTGACAGTTTTTGAGGTGTAAAATACACTTCTCCTGACATCTGCCTCAGCTCATCCATCCTCCAATTAGAAAACCCTCTGAAAATAGTCTTGAGATACTTTACATTTTAATTTCTCTATAGGATCCTTCTTCACTATAAGGAAGCCAAGTCTCTGATGTTTCTTTCAATTTTTAGGAGAGTTAATAGTTTTTGTACACAAAAGCTGAGGGTATAGTAGGCAGCCAGGGAACACCTGATATACCAATTAACATTACTTATTCCTGTCCAGTGTCTGTAAAAGCACACAGGAACAGGCACAAGAGGCCAGATATTCCAAACCTTTTGGCTGCAATGATGCACTCCAGTTAAAGAAACCACCTGCTTTCCCAGAATGAAAAGAAAAATACAAAGCAAGCTGATGACCTGAGGTTGGGTCTACTGAACTAGGAAATGGAAGCTGTTCACATCTAAGGCTCTGTCTCTGCATACTGTGAGTTCAGAATAAAGATATTCCTTAAAGGTAACATTTTGATGACATTCACCTGATTTTTTTCACTTAGCTACCACAAGTTTGTTAGGGCTGTAAAATCAGTTTGATAATTCAGGATCTAATGAACTTATTCTCCAGCCTTTATCAACCACAATGCAACAAAGCTAAGAGCAAGGCATATTCTAAAATTATAACCTTACCAACGAGACAGGCACATATCTAATCACAGGAAGAATGAGGGTTGTGTCTATTTCTTTTCAAACCATAGCTGACCATCCAAAATTCAACATAATCAAATATATGTGGAACATGTTAAAATTCAGTGGCAGAAGTGATGAGAAGTAACAGAATGTAAGATAACTTATGAGGGACAAAAAGAAATAAGTTGTGCAAAATTTAATAAAATTAAAAAGTATAAATCAAAATTATAGACACAACAGGGAGTTAGGAACTGGTGACCTTTAATCTTTACTAAACACATAAAGAGAATCCATACTACTGAACAGAAGAGTGATGTAACTTTCCAAATTTGAGTAACGCAGCACAATGCAGAGAAGCACTCTTAAAACATTCCAATAAACAAAACTACAAATCTAATGGGTTATTGCCACTCATCTCAAGAGTTATTATTGTAATTCATTTCCTATAGGCTTCTTAAAAGCATTCAAACGCATTTCATCCATAAACAAGATACCGGATAGTACACATTCACATTTTGCCAGTTTGTAAGTTCTGTATTAATAAGTATACAGATCTCCACCCCTCTCTCTACTGTTCCAGCGTCTCTCTTACCTCCCTTTGTCTTCCATTGCTCATTTTTCCAAGCCAACCCTTTCCGCAATGGATTTGCACATAAGGAAAAAATCCTTCTTCTCCTAAGTTCCACATTTATACTCATATCAGTTCCTGTTTTTAAGGAAAGTTCCCAGTCTGACTATTCACAAGACCCTCTGGCAGTCACACTACCACTGCCAGAGACTGTCAGTGCTGGAACTGAGGCCCTTTCACTGCAGGTGGCTCCAGTGACCAACCTGGTCCCCACCCGACTCCCTGCACACCCCACTCGCAGCCAGACCTGGTTTCCTCACTGGTTTGACACCAGGTTTCCCTTAACAGAGCCTCAGATATATCATTCTTAAAGCAGTTTATTCATGGGGCAGTAACATGAAAAGGCTTGAGCTGCTGCCTCTGAAGAGGGACCCCCAACAGAGGAACCCCTGGGTTTTATACTCCCTCAATCTTCCCATGAACAGGTCTCATCCTTCCTTCTCAGACCTCAAGTCCTGCCCCCTCTCTGTGTTCATTCATCTCGCTGGAGTCACCCATATTCATCTCTTTTTATTACTCAAAATGTCATGAATTCTTGACTCCTGCCGTGTCTCACAGTGTCCATCCTCCTGGTTGGCATCACCCATCTTTCCTGCCCTTTGTTATCCCAAATGTTGGCAGTTCATTGCCTCTTGTCTCAGGCTCCCACCCAGAGCTCCATCTGCATGTCAACCTACATCTCATTCTGCAGCTCGCAAGCTGAGCCCCTTGGACCAGATCTATTCCTTGTCATTGTCAAATGTATTTCCAAAGCTTGTGCCTGCCTAATATACTTTACATATATTGCCCTTCTGTCCAAATAAAGATCTACTCTGCATCAAGTAACTTACTAAATGCTTTATGCCTTATTTACACAAGGTCCAGGGCTTTCATAATATTATTTTTCAAATAGTTTGCGTAGAATAATTCCCTATTGATCTAAGTGTATACATCCATCTAAAAACCTTTCTAGTTTATCTGACTCCACACTGCCAAAATTCCTCTATCAGCATTCATTCATGACACAGACCTATCATATAGGCAGTTAGTCGAGCTCTCACTTTTGGTTATTATAAAAATCCCTACTCCCTTCCAAGAGAGGAAGGCTCATCCATGAATGAGCATAACAAATAAATCTATCAAGGCAGCAGTTCAAATTTCTTTCAGTATCCTGTAAAATGAAGATACAGGGACACTTATATCCATTACCTTATTTATTTTATCCTTTCACAAGCATCTACATACCAGTTTATGATGCAGCTAAGAAAATTTTTCCTACATATTTCTAAACAAGTGGACAGATACTTTAGATACTGTAATTATTTCACTTGTTCTTCTGGTTTTTGTATTTCTCTGCAGCATATAATTCTTAATACAACTTGAACAAAATTATCTGTTACCTCTTACAAAATCATTTTTTTTTCTTAAAATTTCTTGCTATTAGTCTGTACTAATATCCTACTATAACTCTGTAGTTTTTATATACAGAACAAAAAGAAACTAAATGCATTTAATATTTACCTGTTTACATAAATACTTATGGTATTTTCTCATTTTTATATAAATTTTCAGTTTCATATTTAACTCTGTCAAAGGCACTTTTGTTTGCAAACATGCACAACACTTCAGAAAAACATCATACTTTTCCGCTTTAGCATTTTGCAGCACCATAGATTTATCTCTAATGTTTAAAAAAAAAAAAGACAGAAAAAGAAAACGTACAAAGAAGAAAAAAATAGCTATCTGCCTATGTTTTAATTCCAGGAATGAAAGGGTCTATGAGACAAGCCTCCTGTAGTTACAAGGTTTTAAATTTGTCTTGTCTTGGTCCTTTTACACCAGAAAGTGTCACCAATAAAAGCTATCCATAATTGCATTCAAAATACTCCCTAGGACTCCTTTTTCTGAGTCACAATGATAACAGTTAAATTGGTAGTCACTGGACTCAGTCCTAGGGGATATTACTGGGTTGCCCTAGTCTCATATCCCATTGTCCACGAGTTGAGCATGTCCTTTTGCCAAGCCTCTCAGCCTTTTCTGCCTTTTCCAATGTTGTGGGCATTTCTGTGTCCTGTGGAAGCTTCCTGGAGAGCAATATCCAGATAAAAGCGTCCACTGCTTCCACAGGCAATGAAAGACTTTTGGGAATTTCAGTGTAAAGGAATATAACTATCATTTTCCATTCCCTTTCCCTTCAACTTGAAGCACAGAGTACAAATCACCACTGGGTGTGACAATTCCCCCAGCTCACCTGGATGCACATGGGTTCAGATCTAAACCAGGGTGTAGTACAACAGCTGCCCAGTGGCAATAGCATAAAAACAGGTGAGAGAACTGGGCTCACAGTCAGCATCAACTCTTTTTGCTCCATCTGTAATTTTCCATGCACAGTGCTTTCAGAAACTTATTTTCTTTCCCCCATGTTAATAAGTGCGATACCCAACACATTATATACAATAATGACATATTCATACCAGCAGTAGTAATTCAATGAGGATCCAAAGCACAAAACTTGCCACATGTGTAACTCTGGACTCAAAGTGGCTAAGCATGAACACACGTCTCAAGACAAGACTGCCTCTCAAACTCTTAATTTGCCTAACAGCACTTCTTGAGCATAAATTTATCACTATTTCAACACACTTCACAAATGGTACATGGAAATGTTCAGTGATTGGGCCTCTCCAGGAATAAAATACGTTCTATCAGGCTTATGAAACAACTATTTTCATAATGACAAGTTAAAATCTATGATTTTCATTTTGACCCTGCAATTAGTTTAGAACAGAATTTTAACTTCTCTGCTAGCAGACCTGGGACTATTTGGAGTAACACCTTTTTCAATTAAAGGCTAGAAGAAAATCACAGACCATTCACCTTTAATTATGGACGCATATAAAAGTATACTTTCACTACTGTCTTAAATGACAGATGTTCTTTCCTGAATGTCACCTGGGTACAAAACCATTAAGTTCTTTCAGGTAGCACTCTACTGGTGCATGAGGCAGATTGGCTAATGACAGGTTAATGTCAAACTTGCAAAAATATATGTCAGGTCAAACAGACAAGGGGAGCCTTTGGATATCAGCAGGCTTTGCACAGCTCCACTTGGTACACATCTCACTGAAAGACTGTGTGTATCTAAGTGAGCAGAGCTGCAGGTATCCAACACAAGCGAGAGTGCCACAAAAACACTGGTCTTTACAGAGTCAACCTGCATCCAGCACGAGGACTGAAAAGGAACCAGAAAAAGATCCTGATCAGAGATACTGTGGGATAAAAAGAACCTGGGCTGAGACAATGGGGGTCAAGTGATAATGCCTGAAAAACGGAGGGCAAAAATATGCTCCCTTGCCTTCTCCTTCCATAACAGTCTGCAATGGCTTTTATCCCTCTTCCTTCAGTTCCTTATTTTTCTCCATCGAAGTCCTTGCAACTATAAAGAGTAAAAACAGTTCTGCTCCCTTCCGGTCATGTCCTCTTCCAAATCCTTATACACACCCAATCTTGTCACTGTTAAGGCAGTCTGAGGAGCAGAAAAGGCCTTGACCCTGTGTCAAGAGCACTGCTCAGCAATAGCAGAAACATCCCTAAATTATCAACACAATTTCCAGTACAAATACAAAACACAGTCCCATACCAGACACTGCAAAGAGAATTAACCCCACCACAGCCAAAACCAACACAAAGATGTTTGCAGGCTCTGGCAAAACAACAGTGCATTTGTACCCTTAAAACAGACAGAATTTTAGTGACATTTAGTGTCACCAAAATCAAAAATAATTGCTGACCCATTGGCTATAAATTATGTTTATTTTGCCAAGGGCAACATTTACTAGGAATTGTAAATAGCGAGCAAGTCAGAAATCACGTAAATCATAATCCCAGCTAATTAAACTCTACATTTAATGGACTAATATTTATTGACAGCTCCCTAAAAATAAATTAAGAAATGCAGTAACTGCATTTGTTGAAAATAACTGTTATTAGAGGGGGTTTTTGTGTGTCAGTTACTCGGTTTTTTTGTTTGGTGGGGTTTTTTTTGGTTTTCAGTTTTTTTGTGGTGTTTTTGCAAGCACTTAGAAGGTTATTGTAAAATTGCTCTGGGTCATACTGTTAATATACAACAGCCAATTACTATTCTTTAATCAAAGAATTCATTCCTATTTATTTGAAACTGGGGCTGTTCTCACCAATTTTTGTTCCTGCTTAAAAGATTGGACACTTACTAAATATTGAAACCTAGGAAGGCAACAGAGAGATGCTAGTGAGATACATGTGCCAATTTACTGTCTGTTAACTTGTTTTGGTCATTTTAGTGTTTCTGCCCTGTAACTTGGAATGAATTAATGTGAACATCTTTTCAATAAACTAATAGTCTTCAAGGCATTTTCAGATTTGGCATATGGATGCCAGATGATACTTTACTTGCAATGCACACTGACTTCTGACCTATCCATCCATCAACTGGTTTAAGTGTTAGGCTTGGAAACAGAAGCCAGAGAATTCTGGCAACAACCAAAAAAAAAAAAAAAATGGAGCCAGAGGGGAGAGGCACATTAATTAAATAAAAGGAAGAAACTTCACTGTCCTGTGGTAAAAGGTGACAACATGGGCACAGATGAAATAGCAAATGAAAAATAAATTAAAAAAAGGTCTGAAGGAAGAAAAATGTGCAGCTGACTCAACACAGCAATGTGTTCTTGAAAGCTATTCTAGGACCAAAAAGGTGGTCTTTTATGGCACACACAAAAAGGGTATTATTAAAATAACTTGGATGCTAAATGCAGGATCTGTAAATAAAAACAGATGTGTAACAATGGAGAGTACACGAGGGGGGAAAAAGCAGTAGAAAAGTCCCAAGGAACAAGAACAAGCTTCTGAGGTTAACAATGAGTGAAGAAAAAGGAGATATACCACTAGCATGTGTGCTAATTAGTAAGTTTCAGGATTTCTTTGAGAGTCTTCAAGGTGGCGACCTCAACTGTGAAAGACCAAAAAACAAGCAACCAATTATCTGAAGAGACTTCTATATTAGCAGTGATGGTCAGGACAGAAATTGTGTATATCCTCCTTTAGCTAAGCTATACAAACAAGTAACTGCTGTGCCTTTTATTCCTATGTATTTCCCTAATAGAAAGTTGGTCAATTCTCTGGGAATATTTTCTACTATGTGTGCCTGCAAATGCTGAGCATGACAGATTTCTTCTCTCACCTGTATTTTTTTTTTAGCACACTTGTCTCCATTGCATGTGATTTTTAGATCACATCTAAATTACTCAGTGCTCTTCTGTAAAAGCAGTAATCAAATACTTTAATTCACTGACAATATTCGTCCTCATTTGCCCAAACTGAAGGGGTAAGTCTAACACTGCTTTTACCAGTGGAGGATGCCACAGTCACCTTTCGGGTCTGCCTCCTAAATACTGAGTTCAACCATAAAAATTTCCTACATTTTACTCTTCTTTCATGCATTCATGGCTTCTACTTTACTAAAATTACTTATTTAATGAACATGCTCCTGCAAGAATATCTTAAATTAGTATGCCTTGAATCCAGAGAGCAGAAACATTTTTTGTCATGCTAAAATTCTTCCCCAAGAGCCCTTTTTACAATACTCAGCAAGAATTGCCAAGGGGGGAAAAGGAAGCAGAGAGCTGGGCTCCAAGGTACCCAGACCTGTGTGACAGGCAGCAGGCATTTCATTATCAGGACATACTTGTGGTCAGCAGCCACCATCATTTACAGAACCGAAAGAGATTAAAATATCTATATGAATAATAAAACATTTATGAATCATTTTTTTAAGAAAGCCTGTATTTAGTTGTAGCAAATATTTATAGTGTACAGCCACATATACTTCACTTCAGATGAAATTTCCACTTCGGATGAATATACTGATCTGCAGGGCCCTGCTTCAGAGTGCAGAGTGCATGTCTAGGAGCACACAGAAGTTCTTGGATGGTGTTCTGAAGGTTTTCTAAAAGCCTTATTCTAGCAAACTTTCCCATCTCTCTGAGAAAAAAAAAGAAAGTGAATAAAAGATATGAAGATAATATAAAATCTTTAAAGTTCTTTTAAGTTCTTCTTATTCCCAATGAAACTGTCAACCATACACAAGAAATACAGCAAGAGCTGTTAATATGCATTGATTTGTAAATATCAGATATTCGATTGCAAGATTGCTGGAGAAAAAATCCATCTAAGTGTAACACAAACTTGCTTTACTTTTCTTTTAACAGTTTTTGTAACTTTTATTAATGTGTAACAGGTTTTCTACCCAGCTAGAGCACCAATATGGATGTATGTTCCAATACCAGAAACACAAACTATTCTACAATAAGAATAAACTGCATAAAAGCAAAAAATTAGTTCAAAATGTGTACACACTGAAAATTCGGCCATCTACTGCTCAGATTAGAGAAATTGCAACTTTTGTTGTCAACCATCACATGTAAGGATCCTTTATCTCCACTTGCAGATACCAGGCAAGACACTGCTGCCTCACGTTCTTTCACCCCCATGCAGCAGCAGGACAAGGCACTTAGCAAACCACAAAAGGAGAAGCAGGAGACAAAGAGCTATGAAATCTGATGGACATTAGGTCATGCAGGTGGTAACAGCTGCAGCAGACCAACAAATTCAACAGTTTATGTAGTTTAAAAACATTTTATAAATACTTTACTATTCATACTCTGGAAACACCCACACCCAGCACTACAAGATACAAGCAAAGACTGAAGAACAAATGTATACACTCACACACACTCTCAATAAATGTGGTGATGTTTAAACAGAAAAATCTTTACTTCCAAACCCAAGACCCCAGTAAAATTACATACAGCTTTGGGTCATTGTCAGCTTCCCCAGCATCTCCAGAAAAAGAGAGCCAATTTTAAGGGGGAACAGGTGGAAATTAAGAGAATGTATAGCACTTGCTGTTGCTACAGTTAGCAGATATAAGTCATACATAGCCAAATGAATCAGCTTAAAATTCTGCATCTTTCAAAATCCTCAACCCAGAGACAACTTCTCTTGGAGAGAAATCCAAAGAAAGAAATCAGATTAAGTTATCAAATTCTTAAAGCACATGAATTTCCTTTGACCCATTTAACTTAGGAAAAGCCTTGGCACTTTGTAAAACCCCTTAGGCAAGATCTATGCATTTTCTTCTTTAAAAATTGAAAATAAAACATTCTTCTCTTATTAGTTATTAGTGTTAGTGTATCATGCCTTACTAAGATAACCAGTGTGAAGAGAAAACACTCTTAAACTAAGCAGCTGCTAACCCGTGGTTGTCAAAAGCATACACAAAGGCTGAAAAGTTCAAAGGATACTAAAGTAGTAAGATGCTCAAATCTCTGAATTAAATGAGAGTTTGGCATGCAAGTCCTATAGATTGCTTTTAAAAGTCTGTGTTGAAAAACTGCCAATAATAAATAGAAAATCTATTTTAAAAGCAACCAAGCTATCCAGCAGTAATTTACAAAGAAAAAGGAATTAAATTTAGACTGGTTCATCTCAAATAATTCCACAACTCTCACTCAAATCTACACACCCTATAAATAAAATTCCAGACCAGATGTTTCAATTGGCTTAATATCTGGTATACCTTCCCATGACATATCAGAGGGATCTGTTTCTCTAAGTCTTTGTATCTTTGCTGTACAGCATAGGCCCCAGGGTTACAGAAACTTCTTTCATTAAGTTCTCCATTATTCAAAAATTGTTCAAGATACAAATAATCCTAGCTGTTACAGCTGTCAAAAAATATTACTATAACGGAAATTTATGTTTGCAAATGATAAAAAAAAAATCATTAGGACAATACTTATAAAAGCAGAGATGAATTTTGACTCTGAAGAGTAGTTATTTAAATTAATTCCAAGAGCGTCACAGTAATTTCCAGTCCCCACAGAAGAAAAGGAATTTTAATGGAGCTTTCATTTCACTCTTCATGCAAAGAGATTTAATTTTATTATCAAAATATAACATTTTGAGGCATTAAGAATATCTGATTTAAATAATAATGTGGCATGATTGTTGTTTTTGATTTAATTCTAAATTTTTTTCACACGGCATCATGCAAACCAAATTAAAATTATGGGACCTGTCACTTAAAAAGATACTAGCAAACATTTATGATGACAGAAATATCCTTCATATTGCTGTCATAGATAAAAAGGGGTGGTTCTTTGGTTTATTAAACTAAACATCAGAGGTTTGACTCTTGAGCACTTATGCTGCAAAATCACGTAAAAAAACAACTCTACTACTGCACCCAGACCCCAAAGGCACTCCAGCCATATCTGCTGACAATTCAAATGTGAATTTCAAGGAAACTGGGCCAGCATAGCCCACTGTGAACATGGGGCAACAGCAGCAAATTGTCTGGAAGTATCTACCTAGCTGGTAAGAGTTCACAAAAGTTGGGATAATCCTTACGTCTTTATTTTAGGGGTATTATATATTTTCCATCACAATCTGGCGCGCCAATCTCTGCCATTACAGTTCCTTCCACCTTGCCTCACTCATTTACACTTTGAGCAGTCTGGGGACAGAAACCAAATCTTCATCAGAAGTACATAAGTAGCCTTACAGAGCCTAATCAGCCTCTTCAAACTCCAGCTTCATGTTTAAATGTTGAGGCAGCCACATTGTAAGTATTGGAAATTTAACTGAAGTGCTGGAAAACACAATGTCCTCAGGTGAAAAGACAAAATTCCATGTTTACTGTTTACTGAAAATTCCTAAAATAACTCTTGTCATCATTCAGTATTCTCTCAGACATATGATTCTTTTCCATTTGTAATTGCTACCAAAGAGTCACCTTAAAATCATCTTTTTGTACACTCATCTAACCAATGAGAGAGAGAGAGAGGTATATTTAGCTGGGAGTCAAATATTCCAAGTTATATCAAATTAATATCAGTTCTGTCCATGCCAGCAGAACAGTTTTCCTTAGATCCCACCAAGTAAAATTTTGGACTTCAGATTCAGGTCCTTTTTTGGATATTGAGCTTCACAATCTATACTAGCTCAATAAAAACAACTGAAGGAAAAGAACCATTTCTATCTCACATCTAAAAGTGGGGGGGGGGGGAGGAACCACTACATTTTAATTTGCACTCTCCAAAACACAACTACACAAAGTAGCAGGACTTTGCAGCTACTCCAAAGTTAGAGGAAGAGGTAGAAAGTGATACACAGATTATTCCCGCACTGAAATTATTCCCACACGCCATTCTGCTCAATGAGTTTGAACAGGCTTCCTTTGAGAACCCTGACAGTCTGGAGGTAAAACAGTGTCAGTTTGCACAAGATCACGTTCCCTAGGGCCAGATTTCAGATTCTCACTGTTGCATTTTTGTGTGCAAAGACTGTGATGTCAAAGCTATTAAGTACATCTTTCAGTACTCATTTCCTAAATACAGAAAAGACTCCCCTTGGAATAAGAAGCCTGAGTGGTCAATACCATGAAGTGATCAGGATCTTTTTTTCTTCTTCCTCCCAGGAAAAAAGGGAGCACAACCCAGACTTTGAAAGGATAGGAACAGCTGTTCCCATCTGAAC
Source organism: Monarcha castaneiventris obscurior (assembly GCA_026261815.1). NCBI lineage: Eukaryota > Metazoa > Chordata > Aves > Passeriformes > Monarchidae > Monarcha > Monarcha castaneiventris. Next base: position 3,664,041 of record JAMPIT010000040.1, read on the forward strand.
AGCCACGGTGCCTTTGTTATCCAAGATCAGAGGAAGAAAAATTACTTTTAAATCTTCAACCAGTAGCTCTCTGGATAGAACAAATGGCTTTCTGAAGAATAAATTAAGCATTCAATTAAACTCTATATCAGGTAACTACTGTTCTTACACACTTTGGGGGAAATATACTCAATGGTATTATTACAATCCTCTGCAAATAACTTCAATAAATCACATCAAATTGAAAAATTCTCTTCTCAGTTCAAGCAAAATGTTCAATAAAAATAACATGTAGATTTAAGAAGGGAGGAAAATATTAAAGTACCCAGAATATTGGCATTATATCAGTCCCTGATTCCCCAGTTGCAGGACTAGGTTAGCAGACACATCCATTTCTGTAAAGATCTATATGTGCATCTGGTCTTCTCATCCCACTTCTCACTGTCTACTTCCCAGAATTAAAATGCATATGTAAGAATTCTGAAGTATTTCTAAACACCAAATAATATGGCTTTAAAGAATTCATTTGTCACCATTGATGAAGCATTTAATTCAGGTTAAATGACTATGTTTATGAAATAGCTTCAGGATTTATTATATTTGCATGATAACTCATCAACTACACTTTAGCTTGAAGGAATATAAGCAGAGAAGTTAATTAACACTACTTTCCAAACTGCCAAGGGCTGCTAGAGGTTCAAGAATTTTATCTACACATGAGCATGACCTAAATAAATAGACAAAAAGGTACTGCTTCCAGACCACTGAGCCTATTACTAACACTAATTGAGCAATATTGACTAGGATATTCTAATCATCTAGAAAAGTTAAAGGCAACAGCAGCCTCTGAAGATACAAATTCATTTTACTTTCTATTAAACACTGACCATGGTGAGTTAATTAAGCAGCATATTAATCTCTAGATTTGATGTAGTTTAATTAAATATTATGTTGGACCGTAGGTATTGTATCGAAAGGAGTTCTCCAGGTACCTTCTCTCAAGAAGGTAAAATGAAAAGAGAAAAACAAAACAGTGAAACAATTGCTGAGTTTTTTACCTGATTTATTAAGACTGTGTATAAATAAACTAGTAAGGATAAAAGAAGAAAACAAAACCATAAAATATGTACATGAGCATAAATCAGAAAAATATTTCTGATAATATTTCTAATAATAGGAAATAAAATGTCAAAACCCAATACCTTGATATAAACTTTTAACTCTTAAACAACATAGGTGTAAATTTGAATTAACAACTGCTTTTTATTGCTATGTATCAGACTATTTTTCTTTGCTTCTAAATCAAAGATGCTGTGGCCTTTAACATTATTAAATAGCTTATTGGGTCAAAGCCCTCTTGAACTGTAATGCTTTTTAATAAGATGTTATGAAGTGTTTTTGTGCAAGCAAACCATTACAGGCAAAATCCTTTTTCACACTAAGACCACTTTAATTGCTAAAACAAAGATTTGCAATAAGGAAAGGCTGCAAGAATAAATAACGCATAATTTATAGTAAGTTTTTCTGAAAGAAAGCAAACACCATTTCAGAACACCGAGGAATAGAGTGTAGCCACTTGGGTAAGATTATTGGAATGACTCAACACTACCTGTGCAAGTGTTTTGAGATTGTGTGCACAATCAGTCTAGATTTGACAATATACATATATATATCTATAATATGCAGGTAATGAATACACACACATCTTTTTCTCTGGATAGAAACCCTGCTTTCTTGCCCTACCAGTGTGCTATGATCAATCTGAAAAGAGAGAGTATTGCTTGAACAGTGTCTCAAATCAAAAGCACAGCATTATATCCCTACTTGCAGTTAACAGCATCTCTAAAATGTGTAAAACCCTGTAAAGCAAAGTCACCTGAGATAGCAGGTGAGGATGGCTTCCAGCTTAGAATAGTTCTTGAAGCTGTGTTACCACATTTGGTATGGGCTTTTGGTAATTGATTCTGCAGGAACCTCTGTAAGTTGTTCTCTGTTGGAAATCACTTACACCCACCACCATTTGTTATGTCTATTCAGAGAATCTGTGCTGGAGTTGGCAGCCAAAGTAACTGGCAACAAGAACATTGTTGGCTTCGACACTTCCTGAGTTTTCCACCCAGGAAATACTAAAAGAGGAACATAAATAAGTATCACATCAGGTGTGTCAGAACACGTTTTAGTTCTTCAGTCAATGCAAAAGATTTCATGCCAATTTTTCAGATATCATTTGGCATTACCAAATCACATTTCTTGTGATTTCTTCCAGTGTAAATATATCACTCAGAAACCTTTTCTGCAAATAATAAGCTGAAGGACAAGCTACTACATCCATTGGCTAAGTTTATTCCCCTTCAATGACTAAGGATCCACTGCATGACCAGTGCATGGGAAATCTGTATTTCTGCAGACCTATGAGGATAGCTGCAGCACCGACAGCCTGAGCCACACAGACCTGGTCCAAAAGACAGGTCCCTGCAAATTTCTGGTGGTGTGGCAGGCGTCAGCCACAGCTGAAGAGCTGTGTTTACTAGACAGCTAACTCAGACACCAAAACCTCTGAATTCCCATCATCTTGGATTTCAGTGCAGACCAGCATGGACAGGAGAATATTTTACAGGCATGCAGGATCCCACGAGCACTGGATTCTCTGGGAGCCCCAAGCTCATGCAGGTACATTAAGCACAGCACAAACAGTTTAAGGCCAAAGCAGAATCGTGACATGCCTTAAATTATACCTCACAACAACAACTGTCTGGCCTCAGCTGCACACATCCTCAACACCACACCACTCCCCTGGCCAATTCTCTGTCCCTGGGCCACTGCAAGCCATCACCAGCAGTCATGCAGCACCTCGATTAGGAACAAGAAAACCACAAAAACTGCATTTCAGATGTCAAGATTAAGGAGATTTCAGTGGGAGTCTTCTTAAACAATTTAATCACAGCCATTAAGCCAGTACAATTACATGTCAGTAGGTTTGATAACTGTCAGATGGAGCAAGCTGGGAAAAGGAAAGTGAGATCATAGATAAAAATTACAGCTTGGGTGTTCTGCTGGATTGATAAAAATATGTAGGATTGAATGCAGAAATGTGTTCCAAATATGACCTAGGCAAAGACAAATATATGCCTTGAAGGCTTGTCAGCTAATTTGCAAGAGTGGATAAACTGTCTCTGAGCAAGAATTATTTCTTCTTTAAATTCTTATTAAGATTTATTGTGGCAGAGATTAGTAACTCACAAAATCATTATATCTTTACACAGAAAGGGTTCCAAACATTGTACTTCAGCCTTTCAGTTTAAAACTCTTCAGTTAGATATGTAGACTCAGATAAAGAGTTTGGCCCTGCTTGCAGATCATACATGTGATGCTACAGCACACATTGGTTTAAAAAGCATCCTTCAGCTGACAATATATAATGTAAATACAGAGACAAAGGTTGAAAATTTTGAAAGAAAGCTTTTTGAAAGACCTTTTAGGCATTCACACAAGTTTACAAGGGGATAAATTGTTTTAAAGTATAAATTCACACAGCAGAGTCACAGAAAGAATAGTCAATCTGGAACAAAAAAAACAAAGGTGGCTCAGAAAAAAAATCAGCATCAGTAACGGAATTGCATCTCCTTTTATTCAGTGCAAGCCTTAAAAGTTCCTGTACACCCACATCTTCAGAAAGAGTCTACAATCTCTGCACGTTGGAGCAGAAACCTTTGTATGTGTGTGAAATAAAGTTGATAAAAAACAGTTAGAAGAAAAGAGGACTGACAAGATGAAAAGCAGGCATAGAAAATAAAAGATAATCCACTAGATTTTTGGTGTTTGCCACATTCATGAATTTCAAGCCAGTGCAAAAAAATGATGAAATATATAACTGCCTAGTCCAAGAGTTAAGAGTTGCCTTTTTTTGTGTTTTCTCTTACATTAATCATTTCAGTTAGTCTGTTTACTAATGTGACCTGTTAGGACAAACATAGTTGCTGCAAGTTGAAAATTTAGGTCCTGTGAAAATAAGAAAAATCAGATGCCCATCTCCTGTTTGTTTTGTTTGGGGATTTTAAATTTGATGAGGTGAAGGGTTTTGCTTTTTCTCTTTAGTTATTTGGAGGCACTATTTGTTAATTTGTTTGGGTTTTGTTGGGGATTTTTTTTCCTCATCTTCAGAGGCAAATGTCTTGCTCCATTCTGCTTGCTCACTGACCCTGTGATCCCTGCATTTGTTTCACTATAGGGAGACACTCATACAGCTCTGGAGGCAGAAACCAATTAAAACATCACGATCAAAAGTGTAAACTTTCCGAGCAGTTTCACTCCTGGCTTCTTTATGAAAGAATACTAGAGGTACAATTAATGTTATATTATTTACAAAGAAAAAAAACCTAATAGGCTCAAATCCTCCTCATGATGAAAACAATTTCAATACCCAAGCTACCAGAGAACAAAGGGTTTAAAATCTCACTCTTACACTTCACATTTAGGCAGTTTATAATTTAAGACAGAGCTTCTGGATTACCACACACTTGCACCCAAAGAACCATTCATGTTCCACTCCTGCAAACACTGCCAAAACCAAAACACTTCAGAAGATTAGCCTAGTCAAGTAAGAATTGGCAGATTACTTCATGTCAGGAAAAATTACAAACTCCAGAGATTTCTAGAACAGGTAAGAGCTACTATATCACAGTAAAAGAAGAGATAACACCAATCTTTTACTTCACATGTCCGTTATCTAATCTTTTTTTGCTTATAGAGATGATAAAAGTTGAAAAATATTTTTTCAGGTTATGCTCTAACCTCTTTGTCAAGTTTCTGCCCTGGCAGGTGGTTTAAGAGAGTCCCTACCCAAGGAAATGAAATGAGATTTATCCTACTAGGTATCTCGCTATGCTCTGAGTTGATCAGTCTCTGCACACTCCTGCTACAAGGGAAAACAAGTTCACCAAAATAACTCCAGCTATTATTCCTGGCTGAAACACAAAGCTTCCAACTGTTTTCCTCCCTTATGGACAAGAGCCAGAAGAGCTCAAATCTCTCTTCTACTTTAATCACAAGTTTGTATCAGATATGTAATCAAGAGGACTTGTTCAATCAACAGAAAATTTCTGAAAACTCCAATTTTAAACTTCTATTATTTTTTTTACATTTCATACTTTCAGCCATAACTGCCCAAAATATAAATCAGTGTTTGATGTATCCACAGCGGCTCTTGTATGTCATGATCAGGCAAATGGTCCTCTACAATAACACCTACTAACTCTAAACAATCTAGGAAAAAATTAGAAGTGGTTAAAACAATGTATTTTACCCAATGTCACTGTGCAGATACTTAGTTCCTCACACCGTTTAATTGAATTAAACAGCCTATTTCTTGCTAAAGACACTTTATTTAGTGTAAAGACAAATATACTGATAGGCAGATATATTCTAGAGATCCAGAAATGAGGTTGCTTTCTGAAGAAAATAAAGAAAGAAAAAAAAAAGGGTTAATAATAATGTTGATAAATTTCCTAACAGTTGACAGAGAATTATGGCAGTTAAAGGTGCAACAAGAACTGCTAATCCAGAGAAACAAGAGGCCATGGAAGATGGGGTGAGAGGGAAAAGGCAGACAAATATGAGATTCTGTGGGCGGAGCACAAAAGAAATATAAAAGCTCTCAGCAGGAAGCATTACTAGAGGAGGGCAGATGTGAAGAATATGCATGTGGCAAGAAGCCTGTGATGCACATGCTGTTATGGGCCAACTGCAATAGCATCCCAGGACAGTGATGTTCAAGATTACTTGGGTTCAGCAAAAGTGAATTAAAACCATCAGGAACATGCTTGTATTATTCAGGAGCTTCTTTCAGCTCCTTTTTGCCTGTTCCCAAAAGCCCCAGTACAGGATAAATTAAACTCTTCTGAGCAATATTGATGTTCTGAAGGATACCATCATCTGTTCCTCACTGGGACTTGGACTTCATTACCAGAGCTGGAGGGCATGCTGCAAGGCACTTCCAGTTACACAGCCTGCTGTACGGATTTGGGATTTGATCAAGGTGAGGTAAGTACTTGGGAAAACAGCTGCTGATTGGTTGAGTTCTGTGTGTTTCTGTAATTTGTTTCAGCGATAATGAAGACCTGGAAAACAGTTTTGTGCAAGTGCATCACAGACACTCATCCTGCTGAAAGACCTGTGTACTCCTGAACAGGGTATTTTCTTTAAGCTTCAAACTTCATTGCTGCAATGTTCAAGCCATTTATAAGGCTTTATATGAAAGTACAGAACTACAGGCAGGCTAGAACATGAGGATGTAGAGTCCATCAAATCATCAAATTCTTTTATGGGGTTTTTTTTTCCAATGAAATCAGCTCTAAGAGACCAAGTCAAGTCTTCAGTGTGGTTTACCAGGATAACATTAGCATAAAAACTTTGCTAGTTTTAGTAAACCATCAATGCTTAGCAAACCTTCACACTCAAAAGGAACAAATCTGTCATGCTCAGAACAGCCAATATTATCAGGCTACTACAACAAAAAAAGGATTTAAAAGTAGAAGAGTCATTGGTATCACATGCTGTGCATTGATCACCAGCATCCACGACATTTTCCTAAAACTCAATGAAAGTAGAAGGGTTTTCAAGGAGAACATCCAATCTACACCACCAGCATCCAAAGAGACAAGCATATAATGATAAAGCACCAGAGTGAGTATGCACAATTAAGTTCTGGTTTGGAAAAGGAAGGCAACAGCTTTCATCTACATCAGGTTTTTGAAACACCTTAAAAATGTTTATTTCATTTACACAAGATCACTGCACCCCAGGCTTCAGCACCTGTAAATTCCATATGTAGACCTTTAGAAACATAGCAAAAGCTGGAAGAAGTTTTGGTTCTTTCTTCCTTCCTTACACACCTTTACAAATCTAAGTATTAGATCAATTCCCATTTAACATTTGTATTACATAGAGAACTATGTCTAACACACCAACCAAAACCTCTCTCAAATAAACAAATGTGCTTATTCATAACAGCAACAAGATTTGACAACTGCTTGCTAATTACTTGTCTTACAGAATATTTTACTCAGTTTTCATTTAATTTATACTTGTTTTGGAGATTTAATCAAATGACAAGTTTTAATTTGGCAAACTGAAAAATCAAGGTTCATGTTTAAACCTCAGTTTCTTTTCTATCTTTTCAACAGTTTCTGTCATTTACAGAGAAATTGTGCAACCAGCTTAGATCAGACAAAAAAAAAAAAAAAAAAAAAGCAAAGCAGCACTAGCCCAGAGAAAAAAAACCAGGAGGCTTAAGTGAAAAATATTAATATTACATTTTTAAATATCTTCTTTTATCCTGAAACACAATAAAACAACACTGATACATAATTTACTATGTTTAATAAAGAAGTCTGAAGTTTAAGAACACCACAACCTGACTGTCCCACAAAATACCCCAGGATTCTGCAAGTCAAAAAACCTTGATCTAGTTCATATTTCATCATCACCAATGAGCAGGACACAGACCACTGTCAAGCCTCACTTGTCCCTCTGGGTTTTATGTTGTTTATTAAAACTTAATGTCTTATTAAGACAGAAAAAGGTAAGCAATTAGCTAGAGAAAATATTGAAAAAAAGAGAAAGACAGTCTTTAATATATATGTCAAGGCTTTATATAGACATGTTAATAACTCTTGGGACACTGCTTTTAAAATTTACTTACCATTCCCAAGCCTAGGTTCACATGTTCCTTGTAAAGTCATCACAGAGAGTATATCTCATTACAGCCTGTGATACACGTTATGCTCTCCCAGTAAACCTGGAGAAAACGAAATACACCCCCAAAGAACAGCAAAGTAATAAAAGCTGACATTAAGAGAAAATTTATCATAAAAAATCTAATAATGGCTCCTAGCACTTCTTAATAAAAGATACTCAATTTCAGCATCTTGAGGAACCTGACTTATTTTAATTATTTATTGAGAGTTGATGGTTTATTTGAAAGAAAATGCAATCATATCCTGACACTTTAATCACTATCAGTTTGTTTTGTTCAGCTGGTACTGCTAAGAGGAAGGTTACCTTCCTGTGGAAATTCTGACATTTCTATAATTGGTTTTGCAGCCCTTCCAAGAGACTGAAAGAATTCCTATTATTAAAATTGTGTAAAAATTGGAGTTATAATATTATTAAGATTGATGGCCAACATCACCAATAACCCAAACCTCAAATAAATCAAATTTCTTTTTTTTTTTCCTGTTAGACACAAGCCATATATAGGCTTTGGGCAGCAAAATTTCCACTGACACAAAAATGGAAATCAAGTGCAGCCCCTTAACAAACCCATTCAAATCAATCCGTTAACCACAGGAAAAGAAATTAAGGAAAAAATAATCAAAGACTAGCAAATCAAAGGCTCATATGATGGAAAAAAAATCTGCTTCACTGAAATAAAAAGAAATTTTGCTAAATTTAGCCATTAGGTTAGAGGTTTGTTTGCCAATTGGTCAAAACCAGAAAAACTAAATGACACTCTCAAAAACAGTGTGCCAAGCTTCGGCTAGTTTCAGTATTTAAAGCATTTCAGAATATTCAGTAAGTCATTCAACTGAATTAAATATTTAGCTTCAAAATAAAGTTAACTCATTCAGCAGAGATTCTAACACTGTTTATCCATAATCATGTGATGAACCTGTTAACCACCCTTCAAGGAGCACTCCACATTCAGCTGTAAGAGAGGAAGAGAAGAGGAAAGGAAAACACAGTAAACAGAACCATACCCTCACATTTTTTAGGCTGACTTCAGCACCCATACAACTGCACTTTCATCTTTTTGTTGGCCTGTTCAGGGACTTCAAACACACTAAACTATTCTCCAAATGAGAGATGGTTACCAGGTCACTTAGAAAGTGACCTGAAAGTGTCTTGGCCATGGTTCACAACACAATTTTCAGTGGGACTGATGCCCTGACTTAGTGCATCTATGAAGGTTTACACAGCTTCTGGCCAGCATGGAGGAAGCTCAGGAGAGGATCCCTTCCATGCTCTCTGAAGAGAAAAAAAAATCAAGGGTCAAGTGAAGCATATAAAGTACTATGACACTTAAGAGCAGACAGGCTTCCTTTCCACCTCAGAGTCCCATCACACCTTTGTACAGTTCAACCAAACATTAAAACACCAAACCCTTAGCTGTACCAGACCCATATTATGTAGCCTTAAAGGCTTACCCAGGTCAACCAACAGAAGAAAAAGCAATCAGGAGCTGCAGGAAATTGAATGGACCAGGTGTTCAAACAAAGCCTAGCTTCCTAAAAGCAAGCAGAGGGTGAAGAGTCAATATGTACATCAAATATAGCTAAATGGAGAGTGAGAATTCATTTTGTGGGATTTGGAGATAAGCAAGAAAAACAAATTTGTGAACCTGTCAATGACAGACCCCCTCCATGACAATCTAAACTATGTGAGTTATTCAAAGTGATTTAAAAATCACTTACCCAATATTAAAGTAGCAACAGGTATTTTGAAAAGAAACATATACTTGTTCAAATTATTCCCCATGGTGCATAACTACCTCACTTTGTGCCCTCAGAGCTTTCCAAGTGTCACAGTTACTAAATGATGCTGAGAACTCCAGCCTTTACTTCCTGCACAGGAAAAAACGTCACAGAGCATGTGCAGAATCCAAATAAGTTCAGTCATGAAGTTAGACAACACCTTACAAGAAGCCATCCACAAGTTATTGAAACAGGACCTCACAAAATTGATAAATACAAAATCTACCGCCACATTTTTGGGAAGAAAGGCCCTCTTTAGACTGCCATGTAAACTTCTCAAACTACTTTTTTCTCTGGATCACATTTGAGACCTGATCACAGGAATCTTTGCTTGCAGTCCCTGTGCTGTGTCAGTCTTCTGGGAGAAAAAAAAAAAAAAAAAGAAAAAAAAAACCAAAGCAAAGAAACAAAAATAACAATACAAAAAAAATCACCAAAAATCCCCTACAAAATCCAACACAAAACACAACAAAAACAATCCACTACACAGGAAGGGAAGTAACTCCTTTAAAAAAGAACTGGCACCTTTTTCAATATTAAATGTATTGTATGCCTAATTTAGGAAGTTAACCCCGCTTTACAGTCAAGAGAGTGTGTGTGCTTTCCCACAAGGACATAATGCACCAATAGACCCTTACACATCCACGATCCTACACCACATTAACTTGCAAACAACCTGTTCAGCTAAATTACAGCATTCCACTCATTTTCTAGTCTTCATGCTGTGAGAGATGAAATAACATTTTGCTGCAGCCAAAAAAAAGGATTATTGAGTAAAAAAAATGAAAGCTGTAGGTTCTGTTTCCTATTCGTTGTTATCTATCACTTGGAGGTGCTTTGGCTCATTTGTTGGGCGTGGTTGAGAACCGGGAGAGGGGAAGGGTTGAAAACACGACCAAAAAAGGAAGAAGGATGAGAGAGGAGGGGACAGAAGAGTAGGCGGTCAGGAGAGACTGTAAGTTCTTGGGTACCCATCCAATGGGAAAAGGGAACAGGGACCACCCGCAGCCAGGAAAGAAGCAGCCATTTTGTTGGAGGGGGTGTGTGTTTGCCTGGAGAGGGCGAGGTGCGTGTCAGATTTAGCTGACTTGTTACTAATGAAAGAGTTTTCTTTTGAAGACTTTGTCCCCACTTAGTTGTACCAGAAAGTGAGTTTATTTTTAACAGTGCAAATAGGATTTTCTTAGCACGTGCACTACATACATTCTAAACATGCACAACTGATAAAGTTTGTCAATTGTGAAGTTATTCTTAAAGCTAAGTTAGGGTAGGGGTAGGCAGCTTTCGACTGGAGTTTAACCATTCCTCCTTGTGAAAAAGGCAGAAGTCTTCCCTAGCAGAAATCACAACCACCCCTTAACACTGAAACACATGATTTGAAATACAGTGCATGACTTCATGGAAATCCTAGGGAAGGGGGAGCAGGAAGTCAAAATGTGATTTTTATATCTTACTTGTTTATTGGCATAAACCTTGTGCCATCAGACTTAACCTAAATATGTTACAAGGTTTGAATTCTCTTTTAGCTTCATTTTTCATTTTATCTTTTCATTTTTGAGGAAAACTTTATATATTGATGCTGTTCTTAGATGATTGTATTCCCAAGTGCAGGTCATGTATTCCCATCTGCTTTCAGGATTTCCAGGCTACCAGTTCCTGATGTGATACAGTGATCTCTGAAGACAACATACAGAGCAGTAAAACAAAATATCCTGACATTGCACAGACATGTTCTAAACTAAATATTGTTACAGTATTCTGTCTAGTGTAAACCCTGACGTCCAATTGCAATAAATATTGATATGTGTCCATTCACCTGGATTTAGATGAAAGATTCTCATAAAAGATTATTTCCTCTGTTTGCTAATGTACATGATTTGTTTATTCCTAGCCGCATAGTGTGAAATATCTAGGTCATTCACCTGCATGATATTCCTTAATTACATAGCTCTTATACTCCTGTGGAAAGAATACATTCTAATATAAATGAAGAAGTACACTGCTCAAATAATACACACTGATGAACTCCACTGGAAAGGTTATCCAGTCTGATACAAACTTTACTTTAAAACAGAGATCAGAATAACAGGTAGACACATGGAAATCTACTAAAAAGCCACACAGCTCTCTGTTTACATGTGTATTTTTGGTCTCAATACTCTCATATCAAAATATGAAGTAGGCTATTAATTTATTAATTTTACCAATGATTTTTATAGTAATTATCTTCTTAATACCTAAATAGCACAGATTAACAGAATTACAATATGAAGTCACGTTCGTGATCATGATCGTGAACAATGATCAAACAGTTAAGTGAGTGCAAAGTGTAGAAAAGGTAGAAAATGGACAATGTACAGAAAATGTACGAAACATTTAAGAGTTGGCCTCAGTGATCTCTGTGGGTGCCTTCCAATTTAAAATATTCTGTGGTTCTGTGTAAAAAAGCGAACTGACAAAGTATTTATTTGTACAGCTATCAAAATTTTAGATGTCTACTATACCACCACCAGTTTTTATGAATTGCTCTGTTCCAAAGACAGAAAAGAGCTCAGAGCAGAAAAATTTTCCAGTCAACTCTTTTGCATCAGTTTGGTTTTTTGTTTTTTTTATTATGAAGGCACTCACATCAATGAAGGTATGATATCATAGGCAGAGAAATAATCAAGATACTGATCACTACCAGAAATGGAACACAGAATTTTACTTCCAGCTGTAAATTTCTTAAAATTTAGTTTGCTCCTCAACTATGTCATCCAAAGCTATTTCTGTAACACTTTTGGTGCAGTTCAAAGTCAAAGAAAGATAAGGCCTATTTTCTAGATGTACTTCAAAGTTAGCCCAAGCTGATGGAAGCCTTGGGAGATCAGTACTTCTTTTCCTTTTGTCTTTTTAATCAGTATGATGATCATTTCAGTCTGTCATGTTTAACAGATTATTTCACTGCAGTCGTCAAACACTTTTTTAATATATATTTTTCCCATATGAAAACTTGTTTTTACTTTCCCCAAAGTCAACTCATCCAGAAATGTAAAAAGCATGTGTGTTTTCACATTGAATTTGCCTTTTTTTAATGCATTTGTATTTTTCTGTAAGAAGCATCTTGGGACAACTTCAGGCAACCTTCCAAAATAATGGTAGTCCCTATGGCAGAAAAAAATCCAGAAAGCACAAACAAATTCTCCCGTTACACCATTTAGTTTCACGGGTCTTTAAATGAGAAAATAACCAACAGTGTTTCTGTAGCCAGCAGCTTGATTTGCTGGCACTGTGTGCCTCCAAACAAAAAGCCATGACAACAGCCCTCTTCTTGGCCTAATCTTAACATTATGGTGATAAAGGCCTACAAAAGTACTGTTCCCTTAAAAACAGGATGCACAACAAAGATTGGGAATTGCTATTACAAGCCTTAGTCTTTAAAAATAACCTGAGTTCTAAACTACATGATACACTGAATAAAGGGCAACTATCATTAGGCTTCTAGTACACAAAGAAAAGAACACGCAGGTCTGGAATGCAACATTGGCATTTTACAGTGAGCACGTTATCCAGAGCTCAGAAAATCTAGGAAGCAGGACAGGAGCCCAGGTCTTCCTACTTGCAAATAAGCATCCTCACACCTAACCAAGTCTTCTCCTAGCTTGGGGCATTCTTTACTTACAACAGTCAATTCTGCACTTTGATTATATTTTACCTTGCTGAAAGTCTTACCCACAGTATATAAGCATCACGTTTTAATTTCTAGACTGAAGACCACCTAGGTATTAATAATCCCTGCTATCACCATTTTTTTAAATCTGTAAAATAATAGGTCCCATTAAAAGAATCTAACATGTAACTTGCCTTTTCTTTTTTGAATCAATAATGATCCCAAGGCCTTACATTTGAATTGAATTTGAACAAAATCAGTTCAGAATTTAAGTTAGATGTGTATATATATATATATATATATATATATATATACTATTATGGTAACACTCTACAGACAGATTCAAGAGAAATATTTTTCTGAGAGTAATACTCTCAAGAAGGTCAAGCAGCTCACAGACACTAGATTTCTCCCCTGTGAGAATTTTTATACAAAAGTTATAGCTGTGACACATATAGCTACATTCTCTGGGTAAGGAGACATGTTGAGAACATATCAGACAGTCCTGAATAAAGCACTACACTGAACATTGTAGCAACTCCTGTGCTCAGAAGTATCTTCAAGGCATAATTTTGCCTTTAGTACCTTTAGGAGAGACACTAGAAAGAAGCTGCTGATAGGTTAAACACTGCTGTTTTTTCTGAGCTAGTTTCCCAGTGGTGTTTGGGGGAGGGAGGGAAGAGGAAAAAAAAAGAGGGGGAACTGCATCAGAAGATGGAATTTTGCATTGCCCACAAAAAACTCCCAAAATAGTGGACATACAGGAATCACCTGTGCTCTAGGTAGTTCTGTGTCAGCCCTGAACAGACAGGAAGAGTGAAGGTTCCCCTAATACAATCATGCCAACCAAATTCCCATTTTTATTTAGAGCAGAAAGAATTTATTTCTCCTTATTGACTTGACTAGACTTGTCAAGACCTCAGTAGACAGTAAAATTTCATCCCCCTCCCTCAAGTTTCACCCTTAGTTGCTACATTTTTCTACATCAAAACACTAGTAAAATAATATAATGCTAGTCAGCTACTACATTTTTCAAAGTATGTTTCTGACACTTACTGAAGTAGTATTTGTGCCATTGGCATAGCTGTATCCCTCACTAGAGGCAACTGCATGTATTACCATCTTTTAATGCAAAAAGTTTACGTTTATGATATTTTTTGCAAGACATTTCATAGTTTTAGAATGCAATCAGTAGACTTCTTTCCTTAAAAGGCTTTATAAAAATTGTGTATGCCTCAGAAGAAATTATTTTCTATCTTGTGTCACATATTTTTGCAGCATTAGGGTAGAAACCACTTAATATCCCTAAAAAAAAAAAAACACCCTCAATATCCGTGAGCAAAACATGAAAGTTAAAAATTCCAATACCAAGGAAAAGAATGTTTAGTATTTGAACTATGGAGATAAAAAACTAGCTGATTTTTCATGAGATTCCTAAAATATCATTTTGAACAAGATAGAAGCATAAAATCTTGAATGGATTACTTCTATCACTGCTTGCCCTATTCTGTGTGGATTTACTAAAGGGCTTTTCTTCTCAGGCTTCAACTACTTACTTAATGTGGATTAATTGGAATTCTGGTGTGCAAACTTCAGCTATCCAGTCATAATAATTCATTTATCAGTCTTGCCCTCCTCCTGAACCCAAGCAAGCCCACCCGTTCAGAACTATCTGTAGGGCATAGGAAATCAAACATGAGGTCACGAGTGAATCTTCTTTCTTTGGAAAAATCTCAAAAGAAAAATGCTCCACGTGCTGCCTTACCAGCAGCACTTGGCTTCAGGAGGGCAACAGCTGATCTGGAGAATGTTTCCATCAGCAGGAGGTACAAATCAGCTCCCAGCTGCATTTTGCTTTCCCCATTTCAAAATTCTTTCCTCCATGTGTCACATCACTCACAGACTTACCAAGGCATGGCTGACCAAGCTCACCCCTCCCATCAACCCCATTAGAGATCTACAAATAGCAGGCTAAGGTTCAGCTGCCCAAAATAGGAAGATAATTGAAATGGATTTCAGAACCTCAGACAACTAAAAGGTCTTGCATCATGATATTGGGCTGCTTCAGGATGCTGTCCATGAGCAGTACGGAGCCCGGAGCGTTATTCAGAAGGCAGGGGGAGCCAGCTGAAAATCAACTGTTTTCTCACAAGAGAAATACAGGTCATCCTCAAGCAACCAACTTGAAAGTCATGGTAAGCACCTAATCAAGCCAGAAATTGCTTCCCTGGTGTCAGCTCAGATGGAAAAAGATCATCGCCCCAAATAAGTAGTTGGAGTTACAGTTCTGCACAATGGCAGCTTTAAAGCAATACACGTAAAGAACAGCATGAGTCTGAAAATTCTGCCCTGTAGGATTTCTCAGAGGACTCTGACTAGACTGGGAAAAAACCCTATCCATAAAATTATGTTTACCACATGAAATGAAGCAAGTATGAGATACTTCATGCATTCTCCAGATACTGAAAACTCTATTGAAAACAACTTTGTGGAAGAAATAAAAGAAAACAAATTGCAGGGAAGGAGCATTTACACATGAAACATTAACACATTAAAGACACTTTGAGCTCTGGAAATGTCTGAATCACAAATGAATGGTAATACTGCTCAATATATACTGTAACAGTTAAAAAAGCAATACATTGCTAATTCACATAAGAAAGGGAGTAGAATAAAGTGAAAGACTGCATAAAGTCATCATAGAAATCAAATTTGTATTCAAGTGGTATTTTGTGTTCACTTCAAGGGTCTTCTTTTCAAAAGGAACAGATGATAGCTGATTATTTCAGAGACAAGCAAAAGATGTGATTAGATATGCTTAGTCTCTGTGTCCAAGTGCTAGGGCAAGGAATAACTTCTCGAAGAAATATAATAAACTGACCTAAAATACAATTTATAAATTGCTACATACCTTTCCTTGAAAAAGAGGCCCAGTCAGACAAATTTTTTTAAAAAGAAAATTCAAAAATCCTCTTTATCTTCCCTTCTTCCCTTACGTACAGCAATTAGTCTGTGAAAGTCATTGCTACAAGGTTATGACCTAAATAGCAACTGCAGAATACATAAATGCTTAAAGTTAATTTTTGTAATCAGTCAGCAGTAATGACAAACAGGAACCAACCAGTAACTTGTGAGGTCAGCCTTGTCAGTTCGTGAGTCTAGGGAAGAGAGCTGGTTCTTTCTGTCTTTTGCAGGAATGTTTTTGAAACCGTCTTTCCCTGTTTCATTTTAGCTATCCTCTCTCATCGCCTTTTAAGCCATATGTGGACAGGCCAAATTTTAATACTCAGGTTTCAGTTAAGAAGCCCAAACATGACCAAGGAGGTTTTTAGGTTTACTGTTGTCCCAAGCATTTTTTAACATATGTACATACATACAGACACATTGGATTTATTGATTACAGATTTACCTTCATTATTAAATGTCCTGGGGTGGAAGCAGGACATCTTCTTTCAAGAGACCAATTTTTTACCACACAATTACAATTTTACAGTGGGCACTGCATATAAAGGACATGATTTTGTATAACATTCGTACCAGAAACACACTCTTTACTGCAAATATTTCTTTTCCCCCAGGAATAATGTCTTTAAGCCTCTCTAAAGCAAATAACTATCCCTGGGTAGAATACATTCTGTTACAAAATGGAATCCAGAAAACACAGCAACAAAGCTGAATTTTTAAAGTAAGAGAGACTGGATTGCACTTCCACTAAAGAAAAGTCCTCATTTAGACCTATTCAGATGTTTAATCTTGAATTGATCTTCCCTCCTCTCTTCAGAGGAGCATGCTTCACTTATCTTATTACAATATATTGCCAAATTATCCAATTTTTATTTTCAGTTCAATAGGTTTTTTAGCTGAAAGTGATTATCTATCTTTCCTTTAGTTTGCTTTTTTTCCTTTTCCGGGGAGGCTAATTTTTTCCCTAGTTGGCACAAGAAATCAATCTTCCTTTTCAACTGAGAATTCTCTATACTTACCAGAGAAGACAGAGTGCCCAGCTTATAAGGAACTTTATATGAACTACATAAAATAAAGCCACACAATATGGAGCGTGAGGTTTTGAAAAGGGAATATACTTATCTATGTTACTTGATGTCAAAAGTAACAAAGGTATTTTAGTTGTTAAGAACTATGAGAAGAAACAAAATAAGCCCAACCAAATTTAAATTTTTGTTGAAATTTTGATAATAAACTGTGAACAGGTATTATAATTGCTTTTAATGTTAGTGTTAACGAACAGGAGTAGTCCATTCTTAAGCAGAAAAACAAAAGAAAGGTTTAAGAAATAGTCAGGAGTTATCCTATTAGTTTTTAAACTAGCTACAGTCATAAACTATGATTTTGGTCTAGTTTAACTTTGATGGATTCCTAACAGAGCTCATCAGGATAGTCATCTAAAATACTACATGAACTTTAAAGTCCCTTCCAACCCAGGCCTATCTATAAATCTCTGAGGTTGCTTTGTGAGAAAACAGCAAGGCAGTAAAAAACTTCTGGAATTTTTCCAAATTAAAAAAGTACTTTTACTGTCAAATGCATCAAATTGATGAGCCTGAAACTGAGGGCTAGTATGTATTTGAACACACATCTACTATGTGTGTTCCCTATTTACTTAGTGTAGACAACTCTACACTTCACAGCCTGAGCCTGAGATCTCTGTTTTACGGCATGGGGTCTCATTCACTTGCACAACATTCTGTTTATTACGACAAAGTTCACTTATTTAGGAGGCAGTTCACATTTCCTCCATGTTTTTCTTCAGCCTTCTCTAAGATTAACTTAGATACAGACTATTGTCTAAAAATAACTCTTCTCAAAATCCCAGAAGCCCAGACTTTTCACTGCAGAATACTGTTTACAAAATAGATCTGGCACTCTGAAAGAATTAGAGATTATAATTTAAATTTTATAACACAGAAGCCAGAAGCAACATTAAAATTTTTAAGTCTAGAAGGGACATCCAAATGCCATCACAAATTCTAATCATATGCTGCTGGGACATCTAATCTTGTAAGTGTGAGTATCTTTTGGCAGGGAGAAGATCCTTTGAATAAACATCACAACCATCTTTTCACATATGGCATTTCCAGTCGGAGGGTCACTTTTTAGCTCCTCTCACTTTCTGGCTTACTTTTACCTAAGATAGGTAGAAAATGTAGGTACGTCCTTGTCTCCTGACTGCCCGAGAGAAGACAGAGAACAAAAAACTGCCATACACAAAGATACAACCTCTGATCAACCTACATCCAAATTTTTAACCAGGCAGGAAAATTTCAATACCAGCTATATCTTAAGAGTTGCCTCTATGCCTTGGTTCGGGTAAGCACTTAAGCAAGTGCTTAACACCAGCCTGGTCTCTGAACAGCTGTATTTCAGCATCTTTGTAAGATGCTCAGGCTTAAAAATCAGCATACTCTTCAACCTGCACATCACTGCCTAGGCACCTAGCAGAACAAATTTTAATTTCAACACACAAGTTAATACTTTCAGTTAGATTAGACACATGCATATACTCGAGAAATCAGCAGGTAGGTGCACCTTGACCTGCCAGCTCAGATCCAGGTTTTGGCCAGGGCATTTCCCGTGCCGGTCATAGGTCAAATGCCAAAAGCAAAAGACAAGAGGAGCACAACTCATCAGTCAAGTCAAGGATCAGCTCTTCAGTGCAACTGTTATTAAGCCACTTCTGGATTTCCTCCCATTTAAGATTGTTCTTCACTGCCATTCAGCTATTATCACCTTGATGCAAGAATTCAGTTTCTATTTTACAGCTGGTTTAAAATGAGAAGAGATCAAATTTACCCTCAGTTTTATTTTTTCCCGCCAACGCATCTAGACCACAGACAAAAGATTGATTCTGCAACATCAAAGACAGTATTAACCACAAAATCTACTTCATCGTTCTGCACTCAATTCTTACAAGATTTCAACTTATTATGAGCATTAAAAACATCTAACATTTTCTGTTAATAAGTATAGATATAAGAAGAATAATAACAAGAACCAACCCTCTTAGGATCTCCACCGCTCTCCTCTGAACTCATTCCAGCAGCTGCATGTCCTTCTTAGGTTGGGGCCCCCAGACACGGATGTAATACTCCAGGAGGGCTCTCAAAAGCTGGACTGCAGTTTCATTTCCATCCATTTCTGATGGAAGAGCATTCACGAGATGCCACTGGGATCCAGAGAGCGGTGAGGTTCCCTACTTAATGTGTCTCTGTCCCTCTCTTTCTCTCCCCCCACCTCTTTTCTATTTCCCTCTCTCTCTCTCCCTCCCTCTCTCTCTTTCTTTCCCTCTCTCTCAGTCTCTCATTTACAGTGAAATAAAACCCATACTATTGAATTTAGGGAGGAGAGTGTGCCCACAAGAAAGCCAAACTCAACAGCTCTCCTGAAAATCAGCTTGGGCCAGGCTCGGCCTGCGGGAGGCCACAGCACACCGGCTCGGCTGCTGAGGCCACCTTTGCTCACGCGGCCCGGCAACCAAGAAGGGAGGGAGGAGGGTTTTGGGGCTGTGGCGTAACCTCTGGGCACAGGCAGTGAACACCCATCCTCCCTCACACAAACTGGCTCAGCTCTTAAAGCCCCCCAGCCCGGGAAGGCCACATCCATGGGACATTCCCGTCAGGGGCAGCTGAGCAGGTGCCATCATCCATCAAAGACCCCCAAAGCGCTCCCCAGACTCATTGCTGAGGCTTTGCAGCACAGCACTGCCCGTGAGGCAAGGGGATGCAACAGATCCCCAATCTGTTCTAAGAGACTGTCCCAAACTTGCCCCCGCCGGGGGAGGTACCTGGGCCTTCCCAGCCGGCCCAAGTGAATTTCGATGCGCTGAACTCCTTGTTTGTGAGGGACCCTCAGCACCAAGAATTTCTGAGGGAAGAGCATTCACGAGATGCCACTGGGATCCATAGAGTGGTGAGGTTCCCTACTTAATGTGTCTCTGTCTCTCTCTTTCTCTCCCCCCACCTCTTTTCTATTTCCCTCTCTCTCTCTCCCTCCCTCTCTCTCTTTCTTTCCCTCTCTCTGTCTCTCATTTACAGTGAAATAAAACCCATACTATTGACTTTGGCATACGGGCTCGTTGGCACCCTAATTCGGGCAGAGGCAATTCTCATCATTTTAATAACAGGATCAGAACATGGGGCTAGAAGTCCCCCCGTCCGGGGGCTGCTCCATGCCACTTCCAGTGGCCCTTTGTGACGCAGGCGCCTTGCGTCAGGGCCCTGGCTGACGCGGGACACTGTGATGCCCAGAGGCCTTTGTGACACGGCGGAGCCACGCCCCGCAGGGGGTATATAAGGGGCGCAGGGCCCTGCGTTGCCCCGTCCCAGGAGAGCCGCTTGCTCAGGAGGAAGCAGCTCCCGGGATCCCACTCTGTGTTCCAGGAGATCAGACATGGAGGAGGACAAGGTGAACCCCAACTCCCAGTCCCCCAGCCGCTTGCCCGGCTGGCCCCCGGAGCCTCTGGCTCCCGAGGAGGAAAAGGCACCAGGTTCTCCTGCTGGCAGTGAGGAGGTGCCATCGGCAGGGACAGAGAGCCCAGTCCCTGCCCCACCCAGCCTCCCTGGCCGCAGGCGGTCTCTGTGGGACTTTGTGTGGGGCATCGCCTGTGAGATCGTGCACAGGGCTCGGCTCGTGATCCAGGCATCTGGGCAGCAGCCAGAGGAACACAGGGACCTGGAGCAAAGCACGGCTGCAGAACTGGAAGCAGCAGCTCCAGCACAAAGGGAAGAGAGCCCCATCTGTGCCCCACAGAGCCCCTACTGCCCCCCCAGCCCCTCGCCAAGCCCGCAGGGAGCCCAGGTGCTCAGGGAGCAGCAGGAGGAGGCAGAGCTGCCCGACAGAGAAATCAACAAATACCAGCAAGGGCCCCAAGGGGAAGGCTGCATTGAGCAGGAGCTCTCCCTAGAAGAAGCCGGTAGCTACCACAAGCTCTCCGACTGGGATGAATGCGCCGAGGAAGAGCTGTCCCACGGCAATGTCGGTAGCTACCAGGAAGCGTCTGATTGGGAAGAGTCCATGGGCCAAGAGCGTTCTGAAGAGGAGCACTCCAATGGCCAGGAGGTGTCCAGAGGGAATGGGAGGAGACCCTCAGTGCAGTCCAGCTGGGAAGATGACAGCGACCAAGAGCTGGGCAGCTGGGAACAGAGCACTGGGGACAAGCCCTTGCCGCACGAGGACGATGAGTGGGACGGAGTGAGCGTCCTCGAGCTCTGCGAAGAAGGCGGCAGAGAGCGAAGACTGGCAGGGTTGGCAGGAGGCGGGCTCCCCTTGCCCGTCCCTCGCGAGGCTTGGGTTGAGAACTGGGCATCTGAGCCCCGTGCCTCGCCTCCCCATCCGGAAGCCCTGGCCCCCACGGGACACACGGCCTCTCCTGCCTTTGAGGAGCAGCTGCCAGAGGCAGGGACACAGAGCCCGGCGCCCGCCCGGCGCCGCCGCCACCCCAAGCTCTCCCTTTTCCAGCGGCGAAACCAGACCCCGATCGAGCAGCTGGGTCGCCCCACGAAACGCGGCTCCATCCTCAGGCGGGCGCTGCGCAGCCTGTTCTGCTGCCCCTGCCTGGCGCCACAGCCCGAGGATTAGGGCCCGCGGCCGGCGCCAGCCCGGGCCCCGCAGATGGCGGCCGGCCCGCAGCCTGCCCAGCGTCCCGAGGCAGCCTCACGGGCTGCCTTTGCCTGGACACGTCCCTGCAGCCTCAGCAGGCCCCGGCTGATTTGGACCATCCCTACCAGGTCTCGCCAAGACAAGAGAAAAATGAAACAAAGGATAGGAATGAGAATAAGAAAAAAGAATAAGTTGATGTAGAAGAAGAAATAGAAGAAGTTAAGAAGAAGAAGTAGAAGAATAGCAATAAGAGGTAGAAGAAGTAGAAGAAGTAGAAGAATAGTGGGAAGAAGTAGAAGAATAGCGATAAGAAGTAGAAGAATAGCGTTAAGAAGTAGAAGAATAGCGTTAAGAAGAAGTAGAATAAGAAGAGTAGGGATAAGAAGAAGTAGAAGAAGTAGAAGAAGTAGTAGTGCTATCAAATTATTATCATCTTTCCTATTTCTTTCCATCTCTCTCCCTCACATTTCTTGTTAAATAAAACCCCTGTTAAGTGAAATCTGGATGTTGTCATCCTATGGTCTCATTTGCAGCTCAATTTGGGCACAGGCGTCTCTCCCTAAGCCGATGGGAACACATTCTCTGCCCAGCCTGTCTTCATAGCACAGGTGCTCCAGCTCTCTGAGGATCTCCACCACTCTCCTCTGAACTCATTCTAGCAGCTCCATGTCCTTCTTATGCTGGGGCCCCCAGACACAGATGTTGTGCTCCAGGTGGGCTCTCAAAAGCTGGACTGGAGGGCCACAATCGCCTCCCCTGAGCTGCTGCTCTTCGCTTCTTTCCACACAGCCCGGCACGTGGCCGGCTCCCCGGACTGGCAGCACACCTTGCCGGCTCACGCTGAGCTCCTCTTCTAGCAGCCCCTGCAAGTCCTTCTCCTCAGCCCCTGCCCCGCTCCGCTGCGTGTCCCCCTCAAAGCCCGTGCTGAGCTGGAGCTCCACCCTCTCTCTGCCTCACTGGCAAAGCCGTTCAAGAGCCCCGGGGCCAAGGGCAGAGCCCTCCCTGAGGGACACCCCTCGTCCCCGGCCTCCACCTGGACGTGGAGCCACTGGGCACAACTCCCCGGCTGCGTCCATCGGGCCAATTCCTGTCGCCCCGCACAGCCCGCCCTCCAAAGCCAGGCCTCTGCAGCCTGGGGCTCGGCGTGTCTGTCCTGTGGCACTGGGCCTCGCGGGGGCTCTGGGCACATCAGCGCTGCCAGAGACTGCAGTGTTATGGCTCATGGCTTAGACACTGCTAGCAGGGAGCTTTGCCCACCATGGCAGAACTGTGTCAAGACGCTGAGACCACCCAAGCCCAGCCGTCCTTCACCCGACTGCAACTTTGGGCTGGGCCTTAAGCTGCCTCACGCAACTTGAGATACCATAACGGTGACCCTATTGTTCAGTCACCCCTGGAGCTGGGACAAGGAAACAAGACTAAGGGAGGAGAACGTGCCCACAAGAAAGCCAAACTCAGCAGCTCTCCTGAAAATCAGCTTGGGCCAGGCTCGGCCTGCGGGAGGCCACAGCACACCGGCTCGGCTGCTGAGGCCACCTTTGCTCACGCGGCCCGGCAACCAAGAAGGGAGGGAGGAGGGTTTTGGAGCTGTGGCGTAACCTCTGGGCACAGGCAGTGAACACCCATCCTCCCTCACACAAACTGGCTCAGCTCTTAAAGCCCCCCAGCCCGGGAAGGCCACATCCACGGGACATTCCCGTCAGGGGCAGCTGAGCAGGTGCCATCATCCATCAAAGACCCCCAAAGCGCTCCCCAGACTCATTGCTGAGGCTTTGCAGCACAGCACTGCCCGTGAGGCAAAGGGATGCAACAGATCCACAGTCTGCTCTAAGAGACTGTCCCAAACTTGCCCCCGCCGGGGGAGGTACCTGGGCCTTCCCAGCCGGCCCAAGTGAATTTCGATGCGCTGAACTCCTTGTTTGTGAGGGACCCTCAGCACCAAGAATTTCTGAGGGAAGAGCATTCACGAGATGCCACTGGGATCCACGGAGGGGTGAGGTTCCCTACTTAATGTGTCTCTGTCCCTCTCTTTCTCTCCCCCCACCTCTTTTCTATTTCCCTCTCTCTCTCTCTCCCTCTCTCTCTTTCTTTCCCTCTCTCTCAGTCTCTCATTTACAGTGAAATAAAACCCATACTATTGACTTTGGCATATGGGCTCGTTGGCACCCTAATTCGGGCAGAGGCACTTCTCATCATTTTAATAACAGGATCAGAACATGGGGCTAGAAGCCCCCCAGTCCGGGGGCTGCTCCATGCCACTTCCAGTGGCCCTTTGTGACGCAGGCGCCTTGCGTCAGGGCCCTGGCTGATGCGGGACACTGTGATGCCCAGAGGCCTTTGTGACACGGCGGAGCCACGCCCCGCAGGGGGTATATAAGGGGCGCAGGGCCCTGCGTTGCCCCGTCCCAGGAGAGCCGCTCGCTCAGGAGGAAGCAGCTCCCGGGATCCCACTCTGCGTTCCAGGAGATCAGACATGGAGGAGGACAAGGTGAACCCCAACTCCCAGTCCCCCAGCCGCTTGCCCGGCTGGCCCCCGGAGCCTCCGGCTCCCGAGGAGGAAAAGGCACCAGGTTCTCCTGCTGGCAGTGAGGAGGTGCCATCGGCAGGGACAGAGAGCCCAGTCCCTGCCCCACCCAGCCTCCCTGGCCGCAGGCAGTCTCTGTGGGACTTTGTGTGGGGCATCGCCTGTGAGATCGTGCACAGGGCTCGGCTCGTGATCCAGGCATCTGGGCAGCAGCCAGAGTGAGACACATGGACTCTGGAGAAAGCACGGCTTGCAGAATGGAAGCAGCAGCTCCAGGACAAAGGGAGGAGACCCATCTGTGCCACAGAGATACGTGCCCCCCCAGCCCCTTCGCGAGCCGCAGGAGCCCAGGTGCTCAGTGTAGTTCAGGCAGGTGGAGTGCAGAGCTGCCGACTAGAGAAATCACAAATACCAGCAAGGGCCCCCAAGGGGAGGATGATTGAGGCGGGAGCTCTCCCTAGAAGAAGCCGGGTAGCTACACAAGCTCTCCGATTGGGATGAATTGCACCGAGGAAGGAGCTGTCCCGCGGCATGTCGTAGCTACCAGGAAGCGTCTTGATTGGGAAGAGTCCATGGGCCAAGAGCGTTCTGAGAGGGCACTACAATGGCCAGGAGTTGTCCAGAGGGAATGGGAGTGAGACCCTCAGTGCAGTCGAGCTGGGAAGATGAAGCGACGCAAGAGCTGGGCAGTCTGGGAACAGAGCACTGGGGACAAGCCCTTGCCGCACGAGGACGATGAGTGGGACGGAGTGAGCGTCCTCGAGCTCTGCGAAGAAGAAGGCAGAGAGCAAAGACTGGCAGGGTTGGCAGGAGGCGGGCTCCCCTTGCCCGTCCCTCGCGAGGCTTGGGTTGAGAACTGGGCATCTGAGCCCCGTGCCTCGCCTCCCCATCCGGAAGCCCTGGCCCCCACGGGACACACGGCCTCTCCTGCCTTTGAGGAGCAGGTGCCAGAGGCAGGGACACAGAGCCCGGTGCCTGCCCGGCGGCGCCGCTGCCCCAAGCTCTCCCTTTTCCAGCTGCGAAGCCAGACCCCGATCGAGCAGCTTGGTCGTCCCAAGAAACGCGGCTCCATCCTCAGGCGGGCGCTGCGCAGCCTGTTCTGCTGCCCCTGCCTGGCGCCACAGCCCGAGGATTAGGGCCCGCGGCCGGCGCCAGCCCGGGCCCCGCAGATGGCGGCCGGCCCGCAGCCTGCCCAGCGTCCCGAGGCAGCCTCACGGGCTGCCTTTGCCTGGACACGTCCCTGCAGCCTCAGCAGGCCCCGGCTGATTTGGACCATCCCTACTGGGTCTCGCCAAGACAAGAGAAAAATGAAACAAAGGATAGGAATGAGAATAAGAAAAAAGAATAAGTTGATGTAGAAGAAGAAATAGAAGAAGTTAAGAAGAAGAAGTAGAAGAATAGCAATAAGAGGTAGAAGAAGTAGAAGAAGTAGAAGAAGAGTGGGAAGAAGAATAGCGGGAAGAAGAATAGCGATAAGAAGTAGAAGAATAGCGTTAAGAAGAAGTAGAATAAGAAGAGTAGGGATAAGAAGAAGTAGAAGAAGAAGAAGTAGAAGAAGTAGTAGTGCTATCAAATTATTATCGTCTTTCCTATTTCTTTCCATCTCTCTCCCTCACATTTCTTGTTAAATAAAACCCCTGTTAAATGAAATCTGGATGTTGTCATCCTATGGTCTCATTTGCAGCTCAGTTTGGGCACAGGCGTCTCTCCCTAAGCCGATGGGAACACATTCTCTGCCCAGCCTGTCTTCGTAGCACAGGTGCTCCAGCTCTCTGAGGATCTCCACCACTCTCCTCTGAACTCATTCTAGCAGCTCCATGTCCTTCTTATGCTGGGGCCCCCAGACACAGATGTCGTGCTCCAGGTGGGCTCTCAAAAGCTGGACTGGAGGGCCACAATCACCTCCCCTGAGCTGCTGCTCTTCGCTCCTTTCCACGCAGCCCGGCACGTGGCCGGCTCCCCGGGCTGGCAGCACACGTTGCCGGCTCACGCTGAGCTCCTCCTCCAGCAGCACCTGCAAGTCCTTCTCCTCAGCCCCTGCCCCGCTCAGCTGCGTGTCCCCCTCAAAGCCCGTGCTGAGCTGGAGCTCCACCCTCTCTCTGCCTCACTGGCAAAGCCGTTCAAGAGCCCCGGGGCCAAGGGCAGAGCCCTCCCTGAGGGACACCCCTCGTCCCCGGCCTCCACCTGGACGTGGAGCCACTGGGCACAACTCCCCGGCTGCGTCCATCGGGCCAATTCCTGTCGCCCCGCACAGCCCGCCCTCCAAAGCCAGGCCTCTGCAGCCTGGGGCTCGGCGTGTCTGTCCTGTGGCACTGGGCCTCACGGGGGCTCTGGGCACATCAGCGCTGCCAGAGACTGCAGTGTTATGGCTCATGGCTTAGACACTGCTAGCAGGGAGCTTTGCCCACCATGGCAGAACTGTATCAAGACGCTGAGACCACCCAAGCCCAGCCGTCCTTCACCCGACTGCAACTTTGGGCTGGGCCTTAAGCTGCCTCACGCAACTTGAGATACCATAACGGTGACCCTATTGTTCAGTCACCCCTGGAGCTGGGACAAGGAAACAAGACTAAGGGAGGAGAACGTGCCCACGAGAAAGCCAAACTCAGCAGCTCTCCTGAAAATCAGCTTGGGCCAGGCTCGGCCTGCGGGAGGCCACAGCACACCGGCTCGGCTGCTGAGGCCACCTTTGCTCACGCGGCCCGGCAACCAAGAAGGGAGGGAGGAGGGTTTTGGGGCTGTGGCGTAACCTCTGGGCACAGGCAGTGAACACCCATCCTCCCTCACACAAACTGGCTCAGCTCTTAAAGCCCCCCAGCCCGGGAAGGCCACATCCACGGGACATTCCCGTCAGGGGCAGCTGAGCAGGTGCCATCATCCATCAAAGACCCCCAAAGCGCTCCCCAGACTCATTGCTGAGGCTTTGCAGCACAGCACTGCCCGTGAGGCAAAGGGATGCAACAGATCCACAGTCTGCTCTAAGAGACTGTCCCAAACTTGCCCCCGCCGGGGGAGGTACCTGGGCCTTCCCAGCCGGCCCAAGTGAATTTCGATGCGCTGAACTCCTTGTTTGTGAGGGACCCTCAGCACCAAGAATTTCTGAGGGAAGAGCATTCACGAGATGCCACTGGGATCCACGGAGGGGTGAGGTTCCCTACTTAATGTGTCTCTGTCCCTCTCTTTCTCTCCCCCCACCTCTTTTCTATTTCCCTCTCTCTCTCTCCCTCCCTCTCTCTCTTTCTTTCCCTCTCTCTGTCTCTCATTTACAGTGAAATAAAACCCATACTATTGACTTTGGCATACGGGCTCGTTGGCACCCTAATTCGGGCAGAGGCAGTTCTCATCATTTTAATAACAGGATCAGAACATGGGGCTAGAAGCCCCCCAGTCCGGGGGCTGCTCCATGCCACTTCCAGTGGCCCTTTGTGACGCAGGCGCCTTGCGTCAGGGCCCTGGCTGACGCGGGACACTGTGATGCCCAGAGGCCTTTGTGACACGGCGGAGCCACGCCCCGCAGGGGGTATATAAGGGGCGCAGGGCCCTGCGTTGCCCCGTCCCAGGAGAGCCGCTCGCTCAGGAGGAAGCAGCTCCCGGGATCCCACTCTGCGTTCCAGGAGATCAGACATGGAGGAGGACAAGGTGAACCCCAACTCCCAGTCCCCCAGCCGCTTGCCCGGCTGGCCCCCGGAGCCTCCGGCTCCCGAGGAGGAAAAGGCACCAGGTTCTCCTGCTGGCAGTGAGGAGGTGCCATCGGCAGGGACAGAGAGCCCAGTCCCTGCCCCACCCAGCCTCCCTGGCCGCAGGCGGTCTCTGTGGGACTTTGTGTGGGGCATCGCCTGTGAGATCGTGCACAGGGCTCGGCTCGTGATCCAGGCATCTGGGCAGCAGCCAGAGGAACACAGGGACCTGGAGCAAAGCACGGCTGCAGAACTGGAAGCAGCAGCTCCAGGACAAAGGGAGGAGAGCCCCATCTGTGCCCCACAGAGCTACTGCCCCCCCAGCCCCTCGCCAAGCCGGCAGGGAGCCCAGGTGCTCAGGGAGCAGCAGGAGGAGGCAGAGCTGCCCGACAGAGAAATCAACAAATACCAGCAAGGGCCCCAAGGGGAAGGCTGCATTGAGCAGGAGCTCTCCCTAGAAGAAGCCGGTAGCTACCACAAGCTCTCCGATTGGGATGAATGCACCGAGGAAGAGCTGTCCCACGGCAATGTCGGTAGCTACCAGGAAGCGTCTGATTGGGAAGAGTCCATGGGCCAAGAGCGTTCTGAAGAGGAGCACTCCAATGGCCAGGAGGTGTCCAGAGGGAATGGGAGGAGACCCTCAGTGCAGTCCAGCTGGGAAGATGACAGCGACCAAGAGCTGGGCAGCTGGGAACAGAGCACTGGGGACAAGCCCTTGCCGCACGAGGACGATGAGTGGGACGGAGTGAGCGTCCTCGAGCTCTGCGAAGAAGAAGGCAGAGAGCGAAGACTGGCAGGGTTGGCAGGAGGCGGGCTCCCCTTGCCCGTCCCTCGCGAGGCTTGGGTTGAGAACTGGGCATCTGAGCCCCGTGCCTCGCCTCCCCATCCGGAAGCCCTGGCCCCCACGGGACACACGGCCTCTCCTGCCTTTGAGAAGCAGCTGCCAGAGGCAGGGACACAGAGCCCGGTGCCCGCCCGGCGCCGCCGCCGCCCCAAGCTCTCCCTTTTCCAGCGGCGAAACCAGACCCCGATCGAGCAGCTGGGTCGCCCCACGAAACGCGGCTCCATCCTCAGGCGGGCGCTGCGCAGCCTGTTCTGCTGCCCCTGCCTGGCACCACAGCCCGAGGATTAGGGCCCGCGGCCGGTGCCAGCCCGGGCCCCGCAGATGGCGGCCGGCCCGCAGCCTGCCCAGCGTCCCGAGGCAGCCTCACGGGCTGCCTTTGCCTGGACACGTCCCTGCAGCCTCAGCAGGCCCCGGCTGATTTGGAACCATCCCTACCGGGTCTCGCCAAGACAAGAGAAAAATGAAACAAAGGATAGGAATGAGAATAAGAAAAAAGAATAAGTTGATGTAGAAGAAGAAATAGAAGAAGTTAAGAAGAAGAAGTAGAAGAATAGCAATAAGAGGTAGAAGAAGTAGAAGAAGTAGAAGAATAGTGGGAAGAAGAATAGCGATAAGAAGTAGAAGAATAGCGTTAAGAAGAAGTAGAATAAGAAGAGTAGGGATAAGAAGAAGTAGAAGAAGAAGAAGTAGAAGAAGTAGTAGTGCTATCAAATTATTATCGTCTTTCCTATTTCTTTCCATCTCTCTCCCTCACATTTCTTGTTAAATAAAACCCCTGTTAAATGAAATCTGGATGTTGTCATCCTATGGTCTCATTTGCAGCTCAATTTGGGCACAGGCGTCTCTCCCTAAGCCGATGGGAACACATTCTCTGCCCAGCTCACGCGGCCCGGCAACCAAGAAGGGAGGGAGGAGGGTTTTGGGGCTGTGGCGTAACCTCTGGGCACAGGCAGTGAACACCCATCCTCCCTCACACAAACTGGCTCAGCTCTTAAAGCCCCCCAGCCCGGGAAGGCCACATCCACGGGACATTCCCGTCAGGGGCAGCTGAGCAGGTGCCATCATCCATCAAAGACCCCCAAAGCGCTCCCCAGACTCATTGCTGAGGCTTTGCAGCACAGCACTGCCCGTGAGGCAAAGGGATGCAACAGATCCACAGTCTGCTCTAAGAGACTGTCCCAAACATGCCCCCGCCAGGGGAGCCACCTGGGCCTTCCTAGCCGGCCTAAGTGAATTTCGATGCACTGAACTCCTTGTTTGTGAGGGACCCTCAGCACCAAGAATTTCTGAGGGAAGAGCATTCATGAGTGGCCACTGGGATCCACAGAGTGGTGAGGTTCCCTACTTAATGTGTCTCTGTCCCTCTCTTTCTCTCCCCCCACCTCTTTTCTATTTCCCTCTCTCTCTCTCTCCCTCCCTCTCTCTCTTTCTTTCCCTCTCTCTCAGTCTCTCATTTACAGTGAAATAAAACCCATACTATTGACTTTGGCATATGGGCTCGTTGGCACCCTAATTCGGGCAGAGGCATCTTTCTAAAAATTTTCATAACGAGATCCTAATTCCAATACTAAAATGATTACATAATTTCTTTCAAGTATGGCAGGAATTAAGATTGTATAGTTCTGTGAGACTCCTACGACAGTAACTACTCTAATGTACTCCTTGCAACATAAACTGAACTAAGTCCAGGTTGTTAACACATTTTATGCCACTACCTCTGCCTGCTATGCTTTTCTCAAATTCTCATGTTATATAATCTCATGATTACAAGCTGATTTAGTTTTGTTTCCCTTTTTAAAAATCTATTTACAGATTTATGATTGAAGAAAAGTTTCAAAACTGAGTTCAGATATTCTCAAACACTCATCTCTTCACTTAAGGTCTTGCAGATGATCTGTTCAAACACGTGAAAAACATTCTTGTGAATTTTATAACTGGAGAATTCTACAATCTATGACAACACAAGTTTCCCTAGATGTATGTCTTCAAGCAAAGCAACCAGCCCCCAGTTTGGTTTGGTCTAGCCAAGAAGAGTAAATACACACCCTGTCACTCAGGATTTAAGAGTAATTGACAACTGAGATCCCTGTAAACACTGAACATATGAGTTTGGATATTTGAAACAGGGTGTTCTTCAATTACACAGGATGCATATGAGAAGCTATTACATAGATACAGAAATGTGACATGGATATCTTTCTTACCATTGCAGCAATTAAAAAGATTTCCCCTTTCCTCAACACTCTGGAACTTAAAAGGATTTCTCCTTTCCTCAAGACTTTCATGATCTTTGTACAATATATAAAGTATCATTTGTCCTTATTTCAGGAGTAATACAAGAAAAACTTGCCTGCATTTAAATGCTATAAAAATTTATATATACTATGACTCCAGTTTATTTGTACAATTTTATAGAGTACTTCCTATGGAAAAATTACTTGGGGGATATTTTTCTTGTGGTTGGCCTCAGATTTATTTCAGAATATTTTCCCTGACATTCCAGCAATTAAAGCTGGAGTCACAAGGTGTTTCTTCAACTTCGTTAAAGCCAAGTGCCTCAGGGTTTTGTTCAGCACCAGTAATATTAGACTTGCCAGGTGCTTAATGGTTAAAAACATTTTCCAGAGTAGTCCAGGGACTTCATATCCAAATTCTTTCTTGATTTCTAGCACTACCTGTTTAGGTATGCAAGCAAGTTCAAGGTCTCAAAAGGAAAGAAGGATCCATATCTGAACCAGACAACTTCACCAGAGCTCTCCACATCTACCTCAGTGCCAGGTTACCAGGCCAGCTTTTTCTATCTAATCAGTGAAGCCAGTCACATCATGCACTGCTGCAGACTGTACTTGCTGTAATGTCTCAATCCAAAGTAGGATCCTTCCTCAACTGAATGCTGCTGGAAGTCCCTGTGGTTCCTTTAATGTCCTCAGCTTCCAAAGAGTTCCTCCAATTCAGATCTCTAGAAAACTTTTAAATTAAACTAAACATTGAAATGTGGAAATTAGACAGATTTCATATTCAGACCTACTGAAGAATTAACCACTTCTGAAATCTGTCACTAAGTCATTTAGGCACAAAATTAATTAATGTAATCCGACGCTTAATATTGATCTGCACGGTTCATAAGTGACCTGTAATTTATGCCCACTATGAATCAGTAACTTTTATCCTTTCACTTTCTATCCTTGAAGGGCTTGAGCAGTTCCAACAGTTTTTGCTCACATCAAATGTCAAAACAAATAGTGACTTACCAAACTCTGTAGGCTCTATTTTTTCCTTTGTGTCCTTTCTGGTTTTTTGTTCTCCACACATATTAAAACATTGATAATTTCTATATAGAACAGATAAACCACCTCTTACTGACTTAGTATGCTCATTCTCTCTCTATAAAAAACTCTTAATTTGTACTTATCTGTATAGCTTATGTACATACATATTTATGGATGAAATTTTAAACATTAGTTTGAAGTTATATATAGTAGCTAATATTAATGTACTTATTACTTTGCCATTAACTGTGTATTAAAAAAGTTCTATACTTATACTATACTCCATCCATAAATTTAGAACTTTATTACAACTGCCCTTCAGTACCTAGTGCTCTGAAATTACGCCAGTTCTATAATTTTGCCAGCCCCCAAAACATCTTTGTATTTACTTTGAGACCTAACTCTATTTAAGGAGTACATACAACTTAAAACATGTAGGTTTTCTGAGTTATCAATCAGTATATGCATTAAAGCATCTTTAAAAACCCCCAAAAACATGGGGTTCTATGTGCCTTCCATCAGCTGGTTTTGTCCTCAGAATGATGAATTACAGTCTTCAAATTCCATGCTGAGTCAGAGAATATATTTTGATCTACTACAGTATTGTCTTTTTATGTCATAATACACTGAATTTCATCAGCAATACTCTGTCAGGCAGGTGGTTATGTTTGTGTTTAAAGTGTAGGGGAAATTGCATAGAAGTAAGTTCCTATTTCATTTTGATTCAATAGGCTCAAGTGGGGTGCAAAAGGCTGCTGAAGAGTAGTGGTTCCCAGAAAGCAGGCTTACGGTTTCCATGCAGGCACAGGCTTACCAAGCACTGAAAGACCTCAGAACTTCCTTTCACAACACAGTGCAAAAACAAACTGCAAGTACCAAAACAAAACAGAATGCAAACAAAAAGCTGAGTTCCACTTTGATCGAGAGTGTCAAAACCACCAGACTTTGTCACCAAATTCTCCTCCCTGAAGGAATTACCTGGAAGGACATGATTATCTCTAATAATGCTATAGGTATATATGACAGCTGAAAACCATATTTGCTTTCAAATTCATTCCTTATTCACATTTCCACACAAGCTGTGAAAGGAAGCTAATGTTTCTGAGGCCAAGTTTAATAGGCACATGTCGTGGTCTGACATTGGCCCAGCACCAGGCACCCACAGGAGCTCCTCGCTCACCCTCCCCTGCCACAGCTGGGCACAGGAGGGAAAAGGAAAAAAGAAATTAACGAAGGCTTCATGAGTGAGATAAGGACCGGGAGAAACACTTCAAGGGTGAAACAGGCTCAGCTTACGTTGTGAAATGAATTTATGGCTAACAGAATCAGAGGAAGATAATGAGAAGTAAAATAAGCCCTTAGAACACCTTCCACCCCCAGCCCCTCCCTGTGTCCCACCGACAGTGCAGGGAGACGGGGCACGGGGGTTTGGTCAGTCCATCACCGAGATTTCCTTCCCCTGCTCCGGGACAGGAGCAGCCCCTGTGAGGCCGTGGGGTCCCTCCTATGGGACACAGAACTCCGTGAACTTCTCCAGCGTGGGTCCGCTCTCAGGAGCAGCAGCCACACCGCCCCTGCTGCAGCGTGAGCCCCTCCCACGGGCACACAGCCCTCCCAAAACTGCAGCGCCGTGGGTCACTCTTCCACGGGGTGCAGTCCTCCAAGGACAGGCTGCTCCAGCCTGGAAGCAGGGGCCCTCTCTCTCCACAGGGTCTCCTACTGGAGAGGGGCTGCGGGTGGATCTCTGCATCCCCCATGGATCCCCAGGGGCTACGGGTGGATCTCTGCATCCCCCGTGGATCCCCAGGGGCTGCGGGTGGATCTCTGCATCCCCCGTGGATCCCCCTGGGCTGCGGGTGGATCTCTGCATCCCCCGTAGATCCCCACGGGCTGCGGGTGGATCTCTGCATCCCCATGGATCCCCATGGGCTGTGGGTGGATCTCTGCATCCCCCGTGGATCCCCAGGGGCTGCGGGTGGATCTCTGCATCCCCCATGGATCCCCAAGGGCTGCGGGTGATCTCTGCATCCCCCGTGGATCCCCACGGGCTGCAGGGGCACAGCTGCTTCCCCATGGCCTGCACCATGGCCTGCAGAGGAACCTTGGCTCCGGTGCCTGGAGCACCTCCTGCCCCTCCTTCTCCACTACCCTTGGTGTTGCCATGTTGTTTCCCTTACATGTTCTCACCTCCTCCTCTACTCTGACTAGAATCGCAAACTCTTTTGACTTTGTTTTGATTTTCTTCTCAAATATGTCATCACAGAGGCGTCACCAACCTCTCCCATTGGCTCGGTTTTGGCCAGCAGCGTGTCCATCTTCAGAGCCATCAGCCAATGGCTCTGCCAGACATGGTGGGAAGCTTCCAGCAGCTTCCTCACAGGAGCCATCCTTGTGGCCCCCTGCTACCTAAAACGCCGCCGTGCCAAACCAGTACAGCACAGTAGATTAATCACAGCTCAGAAGAGACTTAGACAAATCCAGCTTTCAAACAGTCCACGATCTAATTGCAAACTGAAGGCCTGAAACCAAAATTGGGTCTTTCAACTAAAGTAATGAGGGGAGAAAAAAAATTAATTAATGCACAAAAAACACCTCCAGAAGCATTGGAACAAATGTTTCGTATCACATGAAAACCTATTTAGAAAAGAATAAAAATATAAGATATGAACAAGATTTTAAAATATTCCCAGAAACACTAATCAACTCCAGCATTTGCTCCTTCATTATTAGAGAGATTAATCTCTTTTGTAAGTTCAAATCATTATTTTGAAGCAAATAGCAAAACATAACAGCTTTTAGGATAAGAATTAATCTTATCTGCAAGACAAGAAGAAGAGCAAACCTCCAGGCCCTCTGTCGGTCTGCAAGGATTTGGCATTCTCAAACCTTTAGCAGTCATATCCATAAGAGCAATCTCTCCATGTTTCAAGATGGTAATTTTTTGCTGGTACTTTTGTAGAAAAGATGTTACAACGAGGCAGTTAAAAAATACAATATGGACAGTAACTCGTCCTGAAGCAAAGCATCCTTTTCGCCAACTAAAACTATACTAGCAGAGTAAATCTAGTCCCTTGCCAATGAAGGAAGGACTCTGGTGACATAGAGCTGGTGTAACCTGGGCTGACAGCAAGTGCAGCTGTAACCTGGTGAATCTAAGCAAAAACCCCATAATTTTTCAAATTCTCTACTATTTAGTATATAATGCTAAAGTGACTAGCTTGCTAATGATAAATCCAACTGTCAAAGCATAGGGGGTTTTGAACATCTTTAAGATCATTGTAGATCACTTATTTGCAAATCATTCTGTTTTCTTCTGTTCAGGTTAAGATTCATTAGATCTTGCTTGCAGGATGAAGTTCTCACATGAGAGACTCATATTTAAGTTACTTAGCTGTTGGGATTAACCACTTGAAAATAGAGAACTTTGGCCTACATTGG
Source organism: Monarcha castaneiventris obscurior (assembly GCA_026261815.1). Taxonomy (NCBI): domain Eukaryota; kingdom Metazoa; phylum Chordata; class Aves; order Passeriformes; family Monarchidae; genus Monarcha; species Monarcha castaneiventris. The sequence goes on from JAMPIT010000040.1 coordinate 3,699,564, forward strand.
CAAAGCTTACCAATTTTGACCATAAAAATTATATGTACTGGCTACTACAGTAATGTGTAAACTATACGTGGGATCATACTATCAGAATTGCTAAAATCAATTAAATTAAATCATGATAAAAACCCCAAATAACTTTGAAGTGTTTCTTCCTGTCAGAAAGCCAGACTATCTATTGAAGGCCAAGAATTCATACAAATTAAACTAATTCACATTAAGAATTAACCTCAGGCAACAAAGTGTAATTAATTAATGTTTTGCTGGATTAGTGCTTACTGGTGATAATTATTAATTCCTAAAGGAATTAACACTATCTTTGCACTAAATATCAGAGGAACCCCACTCTTTGGGATCATAAAAAGATAATAATCTTTTTTTTTTAGGTTCTTTTCAGTTTGGGAATTTTCTGTTTACTTATTCTTAACTGATGCCCATCCTTCCTTCAGATTCTGCTATGAGACCCTGCAAGTGATAGGCAGCACATCTTCCTTTCTTACTAGCAAGCAAATTTTGTGAAAAGTGACCAAATAGCACGAACCCTCAATTTGCTTTCCAATGCCATGCGATTTTCCCGCTATTCAAATACATCCAGTCTATAAGGAACACAATGGTTTGTTGTTTGGTGTTTCTTTGAACATTACATTAACATGTGACATTTACATCACAGCCTGCTAACAGAATGAGCAGGAAGACTGGTGCAACTACAAATAAATCAGTAGTAACAGTAACCAGTATTTCTGTAGTCCCAATGTCAGAGAAAAGAGAGACCAAGCTTTTCAAAATGTTTAACATTAAACTTGAGCAATCAGAACTCTGGGTATCTTTGCAAAGTGAAGCGTAAAAATTCTTTTTATCTTAATCTTTCCTTAAAAATTCTAGCCAAAGGAAAAAATTTGGGGGTACCTTTTCTGTGGAATAGTACTGTCATTTATCATCTAGGCTGAGGTGGAAAGTGACACAAGATATTGAAAATCCCTTTAAAACATGTGGAATAAAATCCTACACTCCTTGAAGTTTCTAACAAAATCTGCATGACAATTCATTGGACCAGGTTGTATCAGTCCTTTTTCCCAAACACTATGATTACAAACCTTCACTTTGCAAGGAAGTCTCCTAAAATACCAGTGTGTAATTCTTGCAGATATTTTTATATGTATTCTAAGATTAATTTTCTACAGCACAGATTTTTATTATTATTTTTCTCCTCCAAAGGAAATAATTCAAGTTTGATGTTTTTCAATGCACAACATCTAATGTTAAAGGCTGACATACTTGGTCATTATAAAGTTTGATCAGGTGAAAATAAAATCAGCGGTAATACTGTAAAAATTATAATGATGATTATAATGACAACTATGAACTGAGCAGATCTTTGATCAAAGTCCAAAAGCTAATGAGGTGTGCAGGCAAGACATAAGACAGATATGTGTAGTGAACAACTTGGGAGGAGGACAAGGAATTTTTACAAAAAATCGCAAAATTAAAAAGCAAACCCGAAAGACAGAAGATAAGTGGCTTGTCAAAAGGGCATGAAAAAGAGAAAATGGGAGGTTAATTATTACTTCACAGGAGTAGGCTACTCATGCAAGATAAGTAGAGGTAAGATGGATGATAAGAGAGATTAAAGTCTGGACTGTTAGATGCACAGCTGAGACTTCGGGACTATTAATTATAAGTGGCTGTACGAAGCTGGCCAGAGATGAGCATGAAGTATGGTGTGATAAAGCTGGCAGAGCTATGCACTGCTTGCTTTGTAAAGAATGATCTACAGGCAATACTACCATCTGCCAGGCAAAGTTAGAGATCATAAAACAAAAACTTGATAACATTTTTACATCGTTATTCAAGAATCAGACACTATAAAACTGGTTAGAGTATGACAAAATATTTCACTGGAAACACAAGAGAGGATTCTGTTAGGTGGGAATGGAGAATACCGGGGTCACACTGTACTCCTGCACTGTGACCACTTCATGGCCAGCAGGTTGAGAAATGTGATCTGGGCAACCCATAAGTCTTCATAAAAGTATTACTTTGTACATGGTACAGTGTGATCTGAGTTAATCTCATTATTTGAGTTAAATTCCCTGAAGAATGAGGCCATTCTATGCATTCTCTAGGAGTTGCAGGATCGAAGCAGGGTTTCCATGTGTTTTGCATCCTGTGGACCACAAGGTCTCTTTGGGATGGCTTTTCTCATCAAGAAATCAGCAGAACAGAGGAATTAGTAAGATTTAGAAGACAGATGAGACAAGACTGAGTATTAACAACATGAGTGTGTGAATGGAATGGACTAAAATGCAGCAAATGGAAGTTAATAATTTTTTTTTAAAAGGACTAATTTAGCAGAGACTAAAGGCCAAAGCAGTTGGCAGTAGGCACAGGAAACAGGAACCAGCCTGTCAAGAAGACTAAGTCATTAGTCAGATGGGGTGGGACACTACTTTCTAAATAATGAAAAAACTAATAAACTTCAGTTTGGATGGCATAGATACTTCATGTGAGACGTGATACTTTTTTTTATTACTAGAAATGTGCATGGTGATGAGCATGTTTAAAATAAAAAAAAAAAAAGATTACATGCTGCTTAGTTTGGTGCAGGAAAAAAAGCACTTAAATTTAAACGGTGAATAATGCACACACACAGAGATATTCCTGTAAAATATACATATTGCTGAAATCAACAGGGCTGTTGTGAATAAAGGTTTTGGGAGGAAAAAAAAACACCATGCCAGGCAGATGAACCCATATGACCATTTACAACAGACCTTCAGCCCAATTCAGCATTTAGACAGCAATCAAAACAGCTTAAGATTGCACTAAAATCATTTCAGAAAATGCTAGGATCTGCTTGCTGAATATAATAATACAAATTCTTTCCCTTTTTCATACTTTTCTTTAGCAGTGTGGCACTCCTGAAGCTGCCATTTGCTCCACTAGGATGCATTATTATGTACACAGAGCCTCCCACACAACCATACTGCTATTAGCCACCTCAGAGTAAGCTAAAAGCATTTTCAAAATGCAATTAGAACCTTTCAGGAGAAAGCTCAAGTTGTATTTGGATAATATGAAGTTAAGTCTCTACTACATTTCACAGACAGGCACACCAAAGCTAATAAATTCTTCTCATGTCTTCAGATTATTAACACACCTACTGGCAATGTCACGATGTTAGTTTAAAGAATTTCAAATATGAAACAGTTCAATAATCTGGTTTACGACAGCTGACTGACACAGCTAATTAACTGCCTGGAGAAGATTCTTTATAAATGAAGCAACTTCTGTCTGAACGTATTTTCAAGAATAACAAAATATTTGTTTTGTCTTTGTCTCTTCTCTCATATTTTCTACCTTCCAGCCTTCTCCATCTCATGTAATCTTTGGTAAAAGTTTCCTTGATGGTATTTATATATTGCCCTTCCTCTGACTTGGTGTTTTCTTATTCTCTGTGTCCTTGTTATCTTCCTGCTGGACATTTCTACTCCTCTCCTCCAGACCTTTTCAGGCCCTCTCTGCAGAGCACTTTCAGCTTTCATGCCCTGAATCCCTATGCTCTCTTCAGCTGTGAGGTTGCTGTTTCAGCACCTCCATCCGCTTCAGGTATTTTTCTCATTGAGAGATTTTCCACTGTGCATCATTTCCAAAAAAAACCTGTTTGCGTCCAGCTTCAGTTACACAGAAGGAACACAGTACTTCAGGGATTTTTCCCCTGCATGATTCACTGAATATTTCAGTTTGGGGCAAATTTTTATGCAGAGGAAGCTGACATTGGTAGCTCTAGTTACTAATAGCCCTTATTGTCAGAAGACACTATCATACATCTCAGTCTTGCCCTGAAAGACATCATTCTGCCCATTAGATGATCTCTCCTTAGTGAGAACAACCTATTTATCACACCAGATAACATACTGGTTTAATGAAATGAACAGAGCTAATGAAATTACCCATTGCATAATATCCATTACCAATTAAGGGCACTGAGTGTAATGAAATTTGAAAATACCTGCAAAATTCAAAACAAAACACCTGCAACAAGAGGAAGAGTTGTTTTATGAAGATGAACATTAACAGATTTTTATTCCCATCAGAACCCAACTCTGAATGTAAGGATTCCTGTATTACAGGCAGAATAATAGCAGGACTGGAAATACTTATTTTTAGGCTCTTGCTACGTGATGCCTGTTACAGAGAACAACATCAGGAGATTAATTTTACCTGGAATGTTTCTTTTTTTACCATAAATTCATTAAAAAACTGTAAATATTTTTCTTATGAAGTAACATATTGCTTGGATCTTTTTTAACACCAAAAATCCAGACTGAAAAAAAAAAATAGTGCATCTCTGGGTAAATACCAAAACACTGAGGGATCGGATTTCCAGCTAGACTTGCAGAAGCATTTGCAAAAACTCGTGTTACAGGTCCACTTTTTTCTGATCCTGCTCAATCTTCTCAGAATGAGGGACACCCACTGGAGAGAAATTTGTCCTGTAACTCTCTGTTTCATTCACCCCCTGCCCTTTCACTTGCTGAAAGCATATGCAGAAAAGAATCAGGATTTCACACAGAACCATCACTTTAGCAAATGACTGGCATTATGCTCATGTTCCAGAACACTGTCAAGGAACAGAGGTGGGTTAAAAAATCTAGGGTATTACTGCGTCTCATATCATTTGTCTTCAAGAGGAGAAATTTTGTTGATCTTGCCATGTTCCCCCTTTTAGCTTTTTATGGAACACATATTCACTGTCTTCAAAAGGTGTGCATCTCCCACCATTCAAAATACAGGAGGAACAAATATTAGTTATTTATAGGAAGCTAAATGAGACATGGGAACCCACTTGTAATGCTGCAACATGGAGAGTTGTGTTATTATCACTGTCCTTATTCACTCTACCCTCTCCAAAAGTCAGATGTATTCACATCCGAAGCCCTGCTTAGACTCAACACTTAAATTCATGGAATGTATCACTTTAGAATCAGATATTTTGCACAGTTTCCATCAGAAATTAGACTTTTTTTACCTTTTTCCTTTCTACTGTCAGATAAGACAAATGTGACAACAATTCTTAACAGACCAGCTAGGCATTAGATTTTGGGGAAATAAAATCACACAAACGTGATTAAGGATGCATATGTTATTAAAGGATAATTGCTAAATAATTTTTATTAATGATTTTATCAGACTCAAGTCTGAGAGTCCATCCATAGATGAGCCATTCTTCCCCATCCCTCTTTAAAACTCACTGATTGTGCTTTGCTTTTATAGGTCTGTGCTAGCTAATTAGGGAATTTCAGTAATCTATTTTTAATATGTACCATCTTCTGTTCTGTTTAGTGCAGCCTTAAGATAGACTTTTATCTTTACTGCTGTGCACAGATCATCTGAAAATATAAGTTCTCTGCTACATGACAACTTATAATGAGCCTTAATGAAGCTTGGGAACAGCTGTTAAAAACTCCAGTTGAATAGGTTTGCCCAAGCAGCAGTAGCTTATAGTGCTTTTTCTCTTACAGCGCTGTTGAGTCATCTGCTACCGTACACATAATGAGAAAAATCAAAAATGAAACACCAAAGCTGGCTAATCCTTTTTTCCTAGACATTTTATTTTAATCAGAGTTTTAATAAGTACATTATGAACCATCATCTCTTAAGCCTTTCACCTTTTTAATTATATTACTGCTCTGAACATCGACAAAAGCAAATGTTATTATGCAAATTTTGCTCCAAATTCGTGTCCTTACCGAGAGCGTAAGAAAGAGAGTTCAAACACCATTTTTAATTATACTATAGCTAAATGAGCTGCAAATTATTAAAAATTACAATAAGCTCTCATGATTTTACGTGTTCCCTCAGCTAGAAAACAAAAGATTATACATTTTGGGTAGGATCAAGGTTTTAAAGAACTCTGACAGTCAAACATGACTGAAACAAACAAATTCCCTTACTTCATACCGTTTGTCTTACCTTTTTGACCTTTAAATGCTTAGACACTAAACTATCTGGCATAAAGGACACTCAATGCTTTTGTATTGCTTTTCCCCTTACAAGGCTGTGTAACTTTCCTGAAGCCTCTTCAATGTTATTTTTTTTTAGTATAATTTGCCAATCATTCAATCAGAACATATGGGAGCACTTCACTTTCATGTATCATCTCCAAAGCACTACTGCATAAAATATGAGGGTTGGTTTTTTTTTTTCCCCTTCAGTATTCTTGTTATCTGGTTTTGTTTCGGTAACACCTATGGGCATAATTCCCACTCTACACAGTATGGAACAGCTGCAGCAAAAAGCATAGATCAAAAGCACATAGTTTGAGTCTAGAGGCAATGGATGGCTAAGAACTCAGATGACAGGATGTAGGAGAAAAAGGAAATATATAATTGCATTGAACTTAATAAGCAGAATCCACAGAACACCTGATAAACGTTCTCTCTTCTCCTTCCATCAGTCAATATTTCCAAATAGAAATTTCAAAAAGCCACGACTTGTTGATGTTGCCAACATTTTGAATGATCTGTATCAAGCTAACAGAGCCAAAAACTAGCCACAGGCATTGGGCTTTACCTCATTAGTTAATGTTTCTGATCACTGAATATTTCATTCTGAAATTTTCAGTAGTTCTGTAGGAAAACCACAAGAGACAGAGGATTCTTACTCGTTCTGTAAATGCTGAGCAAGTCTGTAGACACCCTGGTCCAGGGAAGTTTCACTGTCAACTGCAATGGCATCGGAATTTGTTCTTTTCTTCACGAGTTCTGAAATCCAGTGCCATTTTACTGGCTTGCACAAAGACTTGGAACTGTTTGGTTGCAGAAAGAGCATTATTTGCTGAGTTTTTCAAAGTTCCAGTCTCATGAATTTTCATGCTGGTTATGCCAACATTTTATTTTCATGATGGTTTGGAGGACACTACACAATTTTCATACCCCCATGGACAAATAACAACCATAACTGGAAAGAAATCTGTACAATGTAGACCTGAGCTTGACAGTCTATACACTTTCCAAATTGTAACTGTTCTAGCAACACTGCTCTTCTAAACTCTCTGCAAAAAAATAAAATAATACACTACATCTGATAACTGCAAAAAATATGAATAAACACTTAAGAGCTTGAGTCTTAGTTATAAGGAGTTTATCTGAAGTAGTTGCACTGAAAAGAGTGTAAAGCATCATTATAATAATACATGATAAGAAGTGCAGTAATAGAGAAATTTTAGAACAGCGTAGAAAAGGGACGTATTTTAATTCAAGAGTCATTCACAAGGAAGCTTCTCATGCATGAGAAATGCCTACAAAAAATACTTCTCACAATTTGAAGAAAAAAATCTTTACACAAAATAACAGGGCAGGAGTGTAAGTCAGCCCCCCAAAAATGGCATTAAAAGCCCAGAAGATGTTTCAAGAGGAAAAAACAAAAGAAGAAGGACAAAGAGCTTCCCAGTTTCACCTACTCATAAACCTTGTATCAAAGCAAGACAGCTTTCTCAGGTATATCAGGACATCTATCTAAGATAATACCTGGTGCCTTTAAGAATTATTTATGAATTAGTTTTGTAGTCACTCTAAAGAAAATTCAATCTTTTGCATCATAAGGAAACAAAGAAAAAAGAAAGGCAGGAGAAACCTACTGGTTCCCAGCCTATTTTGCATAACTGCTCTCTTTTTCCTTGAGATATGTAGAAAAGTGTTTTGGGTATCTTGATATACACATCAGTTTTTGGGAAGGGAGGGAAGGGCAGAGGAAGGCTGGAAGAACACAAGAGAACAAAGAAGGAATTTTTCTGCCAGATTAGATATAGCTTAGCTGGAGTTTAATTTTTTGCATAGTTTTTTAAGGGAAGCAGAGGTAACATGCTTTCCCAATTGTCAGTGAGTTCAGAAACCATTAGTAAAATCTGGCTGAAATATGAAAACAGGGTAATAATCTCTGACACTAAATACTCCATGCTACATGAATATCAGCTGCAGAACAGACAATAGATGCCCTAGAAAGCTTGGGTTTCTTCAATTAAAACTTTTTTAAACTCATCTTCTCATTCAAAACTGTTTCACAAATTAATTGTTGCATAAACTCATAGCTTGCACAGAGACATACTCGTAACTTGCACAGAGAAAATATCAAAAATTTAAGTTCTGCCCTTCTAGTCTAGATCTGTAAAAGACAGGATTTTGAAAAATAATCTGTACACCTAAGGTAACGTCCTGCTCCAGGAATTCCGCTGGCATTTTTCCCTTATTTCCAGAGGAGAGGGCTTGTCTCACTCTTTCATCCAGGCTTTTTAAGCTATCATTAACTGTGCATTTGGTAATTTTTCTCTCTTAAATCAAAAGCCATCAATGAAATGGTTGGTGCTATCCCATTGCATTTTCTATTTATTAAAGTATTAAGGGCAATTACCAGAAAAAAAATGTAATCTATTATCTTTTACAAAATATGACTTCAATACTATAAAGTGTCATAAATACAGAAGTCACAAACAGCCATAAATACTACACACAAGCAACATTAATTAGGAGTCTATTAAACTTGTACTTCTATTATTCCCCAGAATTCTGTGCACTGTATACAGGCACTCCTCTCTTTCTGCAAAATGCTCGGTTTGCTCGCACACTTGCAATGCCTTCTCAGGCCTTTGCAGTGCTATTAAACATCATTACATCATTATTGTTCCTTTGCTTTTTGGTTCTGCTCATATAAGGCAAGGCCCATTAGCCAGAGAAAGAATTTATTTCAATAGAGAGGGCAACATGAGAAATGTCCCAACCTGAGGCAGCAGAATACTTGCAGAGTGACAGGCAGTTTTATTTCCTCACCCATCACCACAGTAGTGTACAGAACTTCTAAGTTATCAGAAACTCTGACCAATTTCAAAACAATTAAAGCCCGCCAAAAAAAAAGAAAAAAACAAAAAAACAAAAACAAAAAAAAAAAGAAAAAGAAAAAGAAAATCTCTTAAGGGTTATTTATCTGTAACATGATTTTTGGTGGCCCTGATGAAAATATCAGCAATACTTTAAATTACAGTTTTTCAAAGAACATGTCATTTAAAGCTACAAAGACAGAAACGCTGTCACTTTGTATAAAACAACTGGTAATTACTGAGAATGAGCACCAAAAATGTAACACAGTAGCTGTAACACTTAATCCCACTAGTGTAACACTTAATCCATCTCATTTTATATAATGATATTATTACTTTAAATTAAATATCTTTACTTAATGCTGATAACAGTCACAGAGTAACTAGAGTCTTTTACATCAAGCTCTTCATCACCTTATGACTTGAGAAGGAATCATAAAACATGAGCCTTGTGCTCTTGCTTCCCAAACATGTCCTTCCATATCTTTTCCCATACAGATCACAGTTTAATTTTAGGGATCGTGCCAAAGCCATCTCCTGAAATTAAAGAAATATTGATAAAACACAATCTGGACACTACTGGGATGCCCAGGATTTTCAAATAAAAGAGTTGGGCTTTAAAGCTCCAACACAGTTAGCAAATATTCCCTAAGGGAAGAATTAAAAAAAAAGAAAAAACTAAAAAATCTTGGCAACTGAACCTCATCCTACATCATTCATTAGCTGTGATACAAGGGTTACATGCCCCCAAACCCTAACCATGCTCTCTATGCAAATAACACAGGTTTAGCTTAAAATAATGAGCCAACTTAAACCTAAATGCACTTCCAGGGAATCAATTAGAGCTAAGCCATTGCTAAATGTGACCCCCTGTACACCACTGTCTTAAAATGGGCTATTATATATGCCTAAACTTCTGATTTCATTCTGACATTTTGCCAAGCAACCAACTTGACAAAAATTGAAATAGTCTTTAATCAAAGTTTCAGTTAAACTATACTCTTCATCAAAACATGTTCGTGCCGAACAATAAACAGAGAGACACCAGCCTCACAAATTTGAATCTATTCAGAGCCATTGCCAAATAACCAAACTAATGTGAATTTAAAAACATGGCCTCATAAGGAGCCTTTTCCTTGAGAGAAGACGTGCTGACATATGCAGACATAAGACACAAAATGACATCGCTTTTCTCAAACAGGCCTTTCCTTCCAACCATAAATGGCAAAAGTTTGTGTTTAACAAAATGCATTTTCATAGCTAAGTTTCATAAATTTGTATCGTGATAGAGAGCCTTCATTCAAAGACTAGCAAATAGTTCTCTTGGCTGTGAAGTCTTAATGTACTATTAAAAGGAAGAGTATGTAGGAAAGGAGATCAGCAGGGATCAAAATAGGGAGAGCTGTAAGCACTTTGGGCCTGCATCACTATAGGACACTAAAAAGCATTTGTTTCATTGTATCAGTAGCTTAGTAGAGTTGGGTAGGCTAAGCACTGAAAATAAAATATTTTTGCTTCACTACTTCCCCAACTCTTAAAAACTTTGCAAAAAGTGTAAACTTTTCATTTAATTTGTGCCTGTTCAACAGCAAACAAGGCCTGAAGTGTGAATCTAGCTTAATTTCTCTGGCTGGTCCACACCTGGCAAGAAAATATCTCATCAAAGAAATCCTGTTTAAGGGCCATGGAACCACATCTTTGAGCAGAAACATAGAAAGACCTTTTTTTTAAAGATAAATTCTTGCAGCTGGACACTTTCCTTTGTCAGCTGTCATTTTTCTGGTTACAGTTTCCAGATACCCCTTGGTTCCTCAAATGCTTAAGACTCCATGGGCTAAAATTCTCAAAGTAAAGGATGCAGAATAATGTTTTAAATTCTGGTTGCAGTAAAGGGAAAAAGGCAAGGCATTCCCTATTGTACTGCTGTGAAAACATGCTTCAATAAGTAGCTGCATGTTGTTATTTTAGCTCTCTTAATAAACTGTCATCAGTAGAGATAAAAAAAAGAGGAAGTTATTTGATTTAAAAATGTATTTTAGGGCATTTATTTTATTTGCTGTTACTGACTTTTCTCTGCAACAGTGACATACAAAATAGTCATTTATGTGATTTAGACACCTAGCCATCTCATTTTCACACTTCATACTCCAAGAAAAGGCATAAACTTGCACACAGTACTGACAATTTAAATTCAGCAGAGCTGCTATGTGACATCTCAATCTGTTGAGATATATCATACAATTACCACTGTAGGCCACTTCAGAATTATCCTCCTTTCTTTCATAATGCCATGTGGGGAGGGGAGACATGCTGGCTTCTTAGGTTCTTGCACCTCCTAGCTCTAAAGATCTCCACTGAGTCAAAATATCTGTCAGTCTGCAGATTACACTGCCATCTACTTTCAACACGCTGATTTCCACTGAGACAAAAGTTAGTTTATTTTTAAAACCACCTTATACTTCAACAGAGATGCTAAAGTAGCAGCAAAACTAGACTCAACTAGAGTTGTAGAGTTTCACATATGGTAGTAGTTCAAGCTGCTACCATATGTGAAATTCTCTACATGGCTACGTTTCCTTTATGCTAAATAAATCAGATTCTCTCTTTCACAAAGAGGTCTTGCCACGTTAGATTACATGTTTCCTCTGCCCTTTCTTCTGCATGTGTTATAATAAATCAATGAAAACCAAAAAGTGACCTTAGAGAAACAGACCTGTTCACTAGACTTGCTGAATTTTCCTAATACTAATGACTGCTGTGAAAACTCTTCACATACATTTTGTCATAAATTTTGTCCTTCTAACATGCAAAACCACCTAGGCAATAGGACAAAAACTTGAGTACATGGCATCCACTCAGAAATTAAGGGACATCTTTCATTCTACCCTGCTGAATCTATGTCCTCTCAGCACACCTCAGTCGAGTTGAGACCCAAACACACAGTTTTTAAAGACCAAAATTAAAATATAGTAGAGAAGGTAGCTTTACAGAAATACCATGGATCAATATATTGATGTCTCTCAAGTAAACACTGGGAAGCTATGAAGCTTCATGAACAGATACAAATTAAAGAGCAGAACTATAAAGGGAAGCAAGTAAATGGAAAAAAACCCAACTATTTATTTTTAGCTTCTTTTCAACCCCTGTTAGTAAATAGGAAATGTAAATAGAAGGTGAATTTATATATTCATAGAAAGGCCACTAAATATATTTATTCTGAGTAAAGCTTTACAGCAAAAACCATATTGACAGACCAACACATTGCTAGACCAGCAGATTTTCTCTGTTGCATGAATGGCTTTCTCAACATCACCAGAAACGCTTGAAAGATCATATTTTTGATGGTACCTTCCATAGCAAGATGTGTATGTTAACCAAGCTCTGGATAATGATTTCACTGGTAGGAGTTCTGAAAATGCTCTTAAGCAGTATTAAAATTAAGATTAAAATCCCAAAATTAAACAAATAGCTGACAAACAACACCATGGGCATACTAAACAACCATATTGTAAGTAAGTATTCAAAACTTGGCTGATTTCTGATGTTTCTGTAGAGCACTGAGGACCTCAGTACTGCTTAAGGAGACAAAAATTAAAGAGCTGTCAGACAAAAAAATGCCATTTTAGGCAGCAGATGTGTATTCTGTCAACAACTACTTTCACACAGCACAGTAAACCAATGGCAAGCCTACTGTTTGTCTTTGTTATTAACAGATTACTGCAGGGGGTGTAAAAAGAGGAACACATTCTTCTAGGACAACAGGAAAGAATAGCATGAGCATAAAAAAAAAAGAAAATAAAAAAAGCAAAGGTAGGTAACCCAATTGCTGGTATTGCAAAGTCACCATGCTGCAAAACGGTTACTCAAAATCTCATTTCTGTATTGCAGAGAGAAAATAAATTATTAGCAGTATTGTTACATGGGCTTCTAAGAGATCAATATGCAAAGTAAAATTTTCTATCAGCACAACTGTTTATCTTTGACATCTGCTGTTAGGTATTATTAAATCAAAATAGTAATTTACAGTTCAGGAGACATCTACAGCAATGTCAGTCCAGGACAATACATTGTAATGCCAGGAATTCACCGACAAAGACCAACACTTCCTCCTTTGCTGTTTGCATGATCTGGAATTCACAGAGCCTTAAAGACTTTTAACTAATGATTGCAGTCTTTGATCTCCAGAAAATTATTATGGCATGTGTAAAAATGAGATTCGTAAGAACTCTCTTAAAAGGGAAATTAATTTAGTGATTATACTGCATATTTAAAAAAAAAAAAAAAGAAATAAAGAAATACAGGAAAAAAGAAAACAAAAGTACAGTTTAAATTTCAACAAAATAGATTGATCTAAGTACTCATCATCCGTATTCAGAACACCATGAATAACGTTCCTGAAGATAAAAGATAGTTCCATGAATGCATTTGCAGCCTGACATGCATATTCATTTCAGCATATTGCACCATTAATTATTCCTTTATAATCTCTACTAAGATCATTTGTCACTCATTTACATTTTAGGCCTTCTGAAAGTGACAAATCTTTTCTCCTACTTCTAACTACCATTGAAGGTACTTAAGAAAAAAGCAGCCTTGTTTTTCAAGTTCTTTTATACCTACAGCACAAAGTAAGAAGATTGTGTCACTGAGTAACTTGGTAAATTTGTGTTTATATGTTCCCAGTCTTGGCTGAAAGGCTCTGTCTTCACTCAAGACGTCATTAAGAATTAACATCATGATTTTACTGTAGTCTTTCCAAACTGTGATAAAACAACAAAAAACAGGTATCTTCAAGTGGATGTACAAAGGATCACCTCACTCCTTGGTACAAAACATACGAAGCATTAAGGCTTCCTGTGAGATCTTTTGAGTCATTAATATCTGCAGATAGGACATAATTGACTCAACTGGTAACATGAAAGGCAGCTGTGGTGTCTTGGGAGTGTCATGGACCATCAAATATTTCCAGAGTGTCTCCTGATCCACAGCATTACATCCCTCAGTGTGAAACTCCCCACCCCCAGGGGAGGTACTTGGGCATACCCTCCCAAACCTGAGCAAATATAACCCATGGAAATTTGGGGTTTTGGTGGGCTTTCCTCACCTCTGGTGGGTTGAGACAGTGACTATCAGACATCAAAATTGCATCAAGTCATGGCATCCAACAGGTGGTGACTATATCCCTTTGCACACCTATTCCCTGTTTCTTTCTAACTCTCTTTACCTCACAATTTTCTGTTAAATAAAAATCTGCACTACTGACTCATATTGTCTCATTTGCACCCTGATTTTGGCAGAGGCATCACTATAATAATTTTAGTGACCTGATCATAACATTAATAAAACATTTGTTATCTATGTAGTTCAAGTTCTCAGGGAGTTTCCTCCCTCCCACCATTTATTCCTCTCTGTATCAGCCAAGCATACAACTGTCAGACAGTATCTAATACTAAGTGCTCCATAATATGCCCCAGCAAAACAAAAGCCCACCCATGTCTGCCATGTTTCACCTGAAAGAAATTTTTTGGGAAATCTTGTAAGATTTAAATTGAAGCATATCTATATGGTTCATTCAGAACTCTGGTTAAGGATTAGGAATATAACTTGAGATACCTGCTTTGAAAAATACCATGTCCCTGAGAGAGTAGTTTGGAAACCTACTCAGAGGAATTTACTTGTATCTGTGTCCTGCTTCTGGCCAGGACAGGGGTAATTTTTGCAGTAGTCAAGAGGGGGCATGGGTTGGACCCAGAGTTTATTCTGTACCACCTCACATAATTTTCTGGAGAAGGGGGAGTGATTCAATGGTGCATGGTTTGGAGAGTTTCAGTGGGAACACTACACTGAGGAATACCATTCCTAGACCATGACAATCTAATCTTAATAACACAGTTTTTCCATGGGGTAATAGGTCACTGAGAAGGATTGCAATTAATCATTCTCTCCCTAAAGACGCTCCTAGCATCACTAATGCTATTCATGTTCTCACAGATTTCATACTCATTATAAAAATTCTTGATTTTTATTCTTCAGTGTAACTAGGAGAGAGATTACTCTGCCTGAAATCAGTGCCATTAGAAAGAACCTGCCAGATTTAGTATCCTTTTCTTTCTTCCTAAATCACTGTCATCAGCTTCAAGCTGAACAAACATGACTTAGTATTGTAATATCAGCAAACCTCCCATTAAAAAAGTTTTGTTTGAGCTCCTGCAACTGGGCACTCAGTTTACAGAGTTTGTGCATTTCAACAACAGTAGTTGAAGTAGATTTCTGTAGGTTTTAGTGCCAGTTTTTTCCCTGGCATGCCCAGTACTCTTCTTGTGCACAAGCTGTCCCCACCTGCCATGATTTTGTAAATGTGATGTTGCAGCACACCTTCCCTAGCACTGCACGCTGTGTGTTCAGGCCTGATCTTCCAGGCTTATCAGCAAGGAGCTCCTCTTCTGATGCTGTGGTCTGGGCTATCAGTTAATCATTTCAAAGGCATATGACAGCTGTATCAAACATTACACAAACCATGTAAATGTTTCCAAAAAGTGCAGTGTGCTTTAAATAGAACAAGAGCTAATACAATAGTAATGAGAAATAACACAATTAAACAAAGCAATACAACTCTTCCACACATCCCTTATTTAATAGATGCTGGTAAATAACGTGAAAAACCTAAAAGTAATCACATCCAGAAGTCATTTACCTACCCAATTTCCAGTAAAATCAACAGGATTTAGGTACATATGTGATTTTGAGAAGGCAAGTTTATTATTGTCTTTTAATTCACACTGGTTTTAAATCACTCATAAAAACAGGACTTAGGTAAATAATAAGTTCTGAATTCTATATATAGTGAAATCTGTCAAAGAAGTCAAACCTACCAGAGCATATTAGGTGTCTGATTGCTACAGAGTCAACGAGAGTTAGAAGCTCGTAAGACACAGTGCCTGGGAACCTAGCCCCATTTAAATAGATGGTTTGTAGAACTCAATAAATAGAAATTTTTCATTTTAGAGGCTTAGACAGATTTCATTAGAATGAATTATATCTGAGAGCCTTGATGAAACTGGAAATGCCTCAGTTTTTTTTTCTATGGCATTGCAGACCTACTTTTGGGCGTCACAGAAAGACAAAAGCGAGACTGTGGTGCATCTTATTTAATATCTTACACCGCGCATTTTGTCTGAAGCTTTTGCATTTCAAGAGAGCATTGTATACATGGCCTTTATATGTAAAACACACCTTTTTGGATTTGTATCCAAGAAAACTGTCTTAAAAGCTTAAAATTCATAGCGACCATTAAATAAAAATGCAAAGTCACAATATTATCTGCACTCTGAGAATTATTTCAGTAGCATTTAAAATTACTGAAAATGAGAGTTTGAATGGTATAAGAATTTTTCAGCATTGTAGAGAATATATGAAGATATATTTTTGCAACGCAGGATAGCATTTTCATCAGAAAGTTGTATTTAATGGACTCAACTCTGAAATATTGAAATCACATGAGATAGCCTATTTTCATGTTATTTCTTTACATCAGACCTAATCACTTCCCTTGACTTGATAAATCTTATAGAATTACTGTCAAGCTGTATTTGGCTGAGAGATCTGTTTATATGAATATGATTCGTAGTTTTGCTGCTAAGCAAAAAGATAAATCCATCTGCTCTCTTTCATCTCACCTTTTTATGAAAGCTTGCAAGATGAAGCCTGTAGCATATTTTTTTTTTTTAAATCTTTCTTTGGCTGTTCCATTTTCAAATATCAAAAGAGGGTTTGTCAGCACAGCCTACTGAAGCTTCTTTCCACTGAGGTTATAAAACATCATTAATTCTTTGCTCTAAAACCTACATATCCAACATGGTCACATATTCAAATGCTCATCAGCCTTCTGCTTCAAACAAAGTGCAGAGAAATGTCATGAGCCAATTTTACTCTATTGAGTTACTTTAACTTTATTCCAAAGGCCCTGAGACTGAGAGCTGAATAAAAAAGGTAGGAGATTTCACTTCCTTATGTCTTAATATTTTGAGTCTCTTAAATATTTGGGGGCCTGTCTTCCTCTGTTGATATACTACATAAATTCTAGACCAACAGTCTTCAAATTAAGGTCAAACATATTCCATGGTAAGTGGCACCTGTGTGGTTTTCCTAGAGCACAGAGCCACTCAAGGGAAAAAGAAATGGCCTTCTAATGAGATACCCGTCTTATCTGCAGCAGGTCATGGCTTCTTAGAAACCAGCCTCAGATTAAGGACAGAAATAAAACTAAACTAGAAATGTTCATCTGATTAGAGGACAAGATCTTCGCCAAGCGCAGGAGCGGGCACACTGAAGCTTCTCAAAAGCAAAGAGGGGAGTTGCTCAGTGGTTACAAGAGACATACTAACGTTTACAGATCACAAAACAACATCAATTGTCATGCATGCTCCCTCTTCCCTTGCCAATCACCTCGCTCCAGCTGTGCAGACAATGCTAACTGGAAATTCCACCTTTGCTGTTCGTGCAGAAGATCACCAACATAGTGACAGATTTCTTTTTGTGAAATTCAGTTACACATCACAGGTTAAAATTTAAAACAATACCTGACAATAGGCTGCAATTTATATCTTACATTTTTTCAGAGAAGTACCCCTGAGCGGACAGAGGTTGGTGTGGCAGTTCCTTCACTGTACATCCTTAGTGTATTTCTTTTCGTGTTTATCACTCATAAAATATTCAGCAGGAGCACAGGGCCACCTGCGGAGAGGGAAACCAGGCCACTTCTCATGGATCTCCCTCCTATAAAATTTAGGCAGCAGCAATTTTTAAATAGAGGGTTTTTCTCTCTAAAATCTTACAGAAACATCTTTTAGAGAGAATCAGGGGATTGTGCATTCGATGTTCCTACATTCATGGTTTCTGGATTCAGCTACAGGGTGTACACTTGGGAGTGGAATGGGAGATAAGACATTTGTGCTTCAAGTACTTCAAAATGCATCTACAAGGCTGTGGACATGGTAGAATGCTAATCTATCACTTCAGTGCTTTTCTTGGTAAACTGATTTGCAGACAAATGAAAGCCTCTACTTAAAATCTAGGTGTTGAGCTTTGTAATTCTCAAGGAATGAGATCTCCCATTATTTTTAAGCCTTCTCTATTATCGTGAGCCATTTCCTCTGAGATTTTTGGAATTTGTAAGAACAATAAGACTGTCACTGGACACATTCAGATTACTAGTCTGGAAACTGCTTGTCCATCAGTTTAGAAAGTAACTTTTTCCTCAAAACTGCAAAGATATTTCCAAACTTGCCATATATCAGAAAAAAAAAATGGAAATCTTTCATTCCTTTTCCTTTTGCCAGCGCTTTTACAAAGCAAAGTTTATAAACAGAAAAACAATCTATTTAGTTTTTCTGGACGATAATACAGATACATTACAGCCAGACAGCACTTATGACAAAAAAAAGCAACCAGAACAGAGTGTTGGTTCTTCTCTTGACCTCTGTTAAACTGAGCAGGCTCTCAGAGGGACACATTACCTCCAAGAAATTTGCTCCCATTACTCTCCATCCTGTATTTCCAATAGTAGCTAAAATAATCAATTCTTAACAAGGATCACTGGAAATACAGATTATGGTGCTCAACAAGTCCACGGTGGATAGACTAAAAGAACATCAGCTGTGATGTACTTAGAATTGTACAGCAACACATATATTTATCTATGGGCTGTTAACTACCTGTTAGCCTTCAGGACAGTAAAAGTTACATTTGCCATTCCAATTTTCTTCCTAAAACCAAGCAGAACATCTGATGCTCTGTTATGCAATATCCACTTGGAATTTTTCCACTGACTAGCTCAAGAGATTGGTCTTCGTATGTGACGCCTCCTTTGATCCTTCCCTTGTGTGTGTGCCATGGTTCATACAGAAGATAAATTAAGAACCACATTTACTCATGTTCATTATTTTACCAAGTGACAGTTCTATTGGCCATATTAGTGATGTCACAGATTTTATTTCATTCATCTAGAGTGGTATTTCTACTTAAAATCAATATCTTCTCTAGCTGCTATAATATTTCTTCATACTTAAAAATATTACTCAGAATATAAAAGCCATTGATTATAGGCAGAAAATATACTTGCCCATTACCAAAGGAGAGGGGAAAAATCAAAAGTGCTTTTTGGTTTAAGTAGTTCCAGCTGGTGACACACCAGTACTAATCAGCACATGTTTCAAAAGCACCAGGGCCTTCTCAAGAAAATGCTTGGGTTTTCTTCTTATAAGCTGAAACACAAAGTATAGTTTATTCCAGTGAAAACAAGAACCCAGATTTCTAACACTGAACTTCTCAGAGATATGTTTTCACAGTAACTGAGTCAGAATGTACTGTTCTTGAATTATGGTAGTGAAAAAGCAACTTGGCTTTTTTTTATGCAAGCTTTGTGGACAACTTAACAGAATCTGAACAGGTGAACAGAGCAGTGAAACAGATTTAAAAGATTGGAAATTTGTCCTTTCTTCTTTGGGCTGGAGATAAAGTAATGAAATGTGTACTTGATTTTGATAGGTTGTGATCACCTAAGAATTGTGTTACTAATTACTGTGTAGTAGAATATCAAAATTTCTGGAAACCTGCTGCAACCACTTCAGGACTTGTTTATTTTCTCTATTGTAGCTGGCTGCAAGGAGGTCTCATGGATTTATGTCCTACCTGTGGTCATGTCCTTCTTATTGCCATGTTCCAACCATGAATAGGGTGTGCTTCATATGATAACAGTAAAGATGGAAGAAGAAAAGTCCAAAAATGAGTTACACAGTTTAAACAAGCTTGATACAAGCAACAGCCAAATGACCATATTCCTAAAGATCTCGGTTTAAGGAACAATTTTCAGTGACATTATGATATCTAATATAGAAGCTAAATCACCTAATAATATACAGTAATTTCTAAAATTATATCCTTCTATACTTACATAATTGAGTTATTTAAGAAACTAAAACAAACCCTTTGATAAATTCGTGTCCTCTTCGATAGCCTTGATATACAAGAACCAAATTCTAAGTCTCTTCTGAGTGCCTATGTACTATAATTTTAGGTACATCCCAGACATTTACTCAACTTATTTTGCAAGAAAATGCATTTGTTTGGTTTTGGTATTAGTAAAAATATTCTGAAAAAATATGTAAGTACTGGTTTATTTGGTAAACCAGAGATAAAATTTGGCATGATTTTTTAAAGCAATCCCTAAAACCAGTAAATGCTTTGGCCATCTTCTCTTCCCCACTAGTTCCCTCTTCCTTGTCCTGACCTCACACAGTCGTTAAAGCAGGCAGAGCCTCCAGATAGAACTCTTAGTGATTTATTTACATTTTAAAAGGATGTTTTGGAACATGCTCAATTCCAAGCAATTCTTACATAAAATTGAATGTCATGCCCTGGTCAATACTTAACTCCATTTGACATGTGGCTTCTGCAAAGAATACCTTGACCAGTATGACAGCAAAGACAATTAACAAAGAACCTACAGGTTCATCCTTCCAAAACATTTTCTTCTCTCTATTATGAAAAGTTTTTCACCACCTGTATGAGTTACTCAGGTGACAAAGAAACACGGAAATCCAAAAACGCTACCAAAAAAACTGTGAAAAGGAAGAGAAAGAAACTGCCCAGACAGAGCTGTATTCAAAATAAGTTTTTGTTTTGAAACTACATATAAATGAAATATTACTGTAATTGACAGATAAACTAACAGACCTATAAATGATGAATTTCTAGGACATGTTTTTTTTCTTCAAGATGATTAGGCTTGAAATATTGGGACTTCACTGGGAAATTTAATGGTATTTCAGTCTGGCTGTTAACAAATTAGTTAAATGACATAATGATACTCACATCTAGCTGGCCAGTGAAGATAATAATGATTTGTCTTCAAAATTTATCTTCTCCTCAGGGATAAACATGCTCTTGTTTTAAGTAGGATGAAAAGAACTTAGCCATTCTTCATACCAAGTGTTTTCTTGCAAATTTATTAAATTTTTAATACATCAAAATATATCCTGCTACATACTGGACTTCTAACACTGCTTATGTTGTGCAAAAAAGAAGACAGAGCTAGGAAGAACAGGAAAATATATTCATTTGGGCAGATGGGAAATTAAGAGAACCTTGTAATAAAAAGACTCAATTGACCACTTCCCCATTTTTTACATAGGTCTACTTTACTCATGACAATCTACCAAAACTGGTTTTGCCCAAAACTCATTTTATGTTGTTTTGGTCTTTTGCCCAGCAGAGAATTTGATAAATTTTATCAGAGCGAGGAATGAAATGGACTGCCACCCTGGGTATCCCCCTGTATTTCAGTCATGCCCCTGATCTGCTCTGCAGTGCACCTCTCCTGTCCAGCTGAACCAGTGCTATGAAGAGCAGCTTTCCACTTGATCTATTTTGACTCTACCATATCCTTGCAGTTGAGGAGTCAACACCATTTCTGCTCAGCAAAATATAAAATACTTTTGTTTCCCTGTCAGTATGCTTCTGTTCATCTGACTCCTACCCAGACACGGATGTGGAAGCAGGAAAATTGATTTTTCCACAAATGTTTTTTTCTGAGTAGCATAGAAACAAGAATGAGCAGGAAACCCTGAATAATTCTCTCTTCCAAAATTTCGACTGTATTTTCAAGAATCAAATGCTTCTATTATTTGGGATATTCCCATAAACCCAGTTGATTTTGCACAAGCTCAGCTGTTGAAAAGGTGAGGATTATCCTCTGGAATAGCGCTTGTGATACTAGTTAGCATTTCTTCCGACACACAACTTACACAGAAGAATTTTCCATTCTGTCATTGCCCCAGAGATCCTTTTCATGGTTTCAGTAACAGTGACATCTGCAGCGGGGAGCTCTGGCCACTTGAAACTCATTAAAACATATTTGAGATTGACAACGAGTTGAAAACATCTGTCAGACTTGGCCAAAATGTCAAACAAGTGTGATATTGCTGTGCTACCCTGCTACAGTGACTTAATAAATTACTTGGCTGCGGTCAACACATGGTAAATTGGATTCCAATTACTGGCTTGGTTTTTTCTGTATCTGAAATATACTTTCACTTAAAGGTCCAAACTCTACGTGACCTGCATTATAAGTCACTTGCTGAATCTAGAAGCTGAGGTAAAGTGATACAACTTTGCTTTTTAACATGCTGTAACAGGCATCAATCTAATATATACAGCATGGCACACATAGTCTCCAACAGAAACTAAATCATCTGCATTTCCCAAACAGAAGGAATAAACAAGTGACTACCAGATAGTTTCAGCCTCTTTTTTTAGATTAACCTCAAAAGTCCCAAACAACTCAGCAAAAATCTTCAAAGAACCTTGTGTCCTTTTTAAAAAATAATGTTCAGGGAAACCTCTGAGTTACAGAAGTTATTTTTCTAAGCTAAAAAAATCTATACCTAAATGAAGGTATGCCAAAGTAACAAATCACTGGGCTGTATTTACTATTTCAAATGGAATGGGAAGGAAGTAGCACACATTCAGTTCTTACCTTCAGAAAGACAATGTTTTCTTTCAGATGCAAGTCAAGGGAATCCAGTCTGGGTGTGGGGAGAGATTGGATTCATAATTTTTCTCTATTTCTTTTAAGTATCCCTTTCCTTCAAAGAGGTTAGAGGGGTTTTTTTTAGCTCTCCCTTCTTGGGAAGAACGCCCTAAACAGGATACTTTAGAAAAACAAATATTTTTACACAAAGTAAGGCTCTCAACAAAATCATCACCTTAGGCTCTAAAAAGCTATTATGATATAACTCAGATTATAAAAAGTGTTATCTGTGATTAATATGCTAACCTGTAGATGCTGGAGTAGCATGTCGATGGAATAAAATTTACATAAGGGGCATAATTCTTATTTTATCATTCTGCTATTTTTCGTATTTGCTGGGTTTTTTTCCTGAAACTTCAGCAGTTCTCAAAAATTACGGATATTAGCTGAAGAAACAACAAAGATTTTACAACCTATTATTATAGGTACAAATTATTCCCAATTTGAATAAGGATTATTTGCATAAATATAAATAAAATCTCAAATTTTGCTGATGTGAAATCTCATATATTGACAGACAATCTCTCTTTGTTTGCTTGCAGAAGCTTTAAGAAGAAAAATTTTAATCTTTGGGTTATTACCTGTGGCCAAAATAAATTTCATTTTCCCTTATTGTACTTTGAAAGCATGCATAAATGCAAAAAAACCCAAAACAAAATATTTTTTTCAAAAAATGGAATGCATTGTGCTATGTTTTGATTTGTTTTACAGTATGGAGACCTCTCAAATTCACAGTTCCCTCTGTGAGAGGCTGGCAGACAGTCTGTTTGCATCTGTATTCTTATTTTTAATATAAATTTTTTATGCAGCTAGCAAGTGCCTTTCCTAATAATTTTCCATTTTAGATGGGTATTTGCACTTACAGTAAGATTCTGCAGCATGAAACAATGTAATACAACCACATAATCTTTATGTGCATATTGAACAATTTAAGAATTTTTTTGAAATTCACGCTATTATTGCACTGATTTTTTTATTTGGCTTAATAACAGTAATAGATGTGTACACATTGTGCTGCCCCAACAAAGCAAGGGGTGCTGCTGTAGATTTTTGTTCTTCTTCATCGTCTACAGTTCAATGAAATACTTCAGTGGAGCTCAGACTGATAATAAGGTATGTTTAACCTAAGGGATACTCATACTTGAGGCTCTCACTCTGTGAGCAAACTGAGAAATCACAGGATTACACACAGGGTGTAGTGAAAACCAGTCCAGGTAAAGATGAAAAAAATCTAATCTTCATAAAACTATGACAAGGTTCTCTGAGCCTTTTTAGTCCCTAGGCTTTAATCAGATCCATGGACAGCTCAGTCACTGAAGCCCTTGTTGGTGCCCCCCACACTTTAACAGTCATCCTGAGAGTATGTCTGTCCCTGCCAATTCATAAATGCACATTTGCTTTAGAGAGGGCATGAATAACCCACTCATTCATCCTTGGCTACAATCACATGAAAATGCCATGCATTACTTTTTGTTATAGGTCTGCTCTATCTGCAAACATCTCTCTCCTTGTTCGGAAGAGGAACAAGACAAGGTGATGAAACAGTCAGTGTAAATCTCAGGATTACAGTCAGGAAACTTATCTTCATTACAAAAAGTTCTCTAGAAATTCCTATAAACTGATATCATCCTGTGGTCTCTAAAACCCATTACCGTTGTTCATTTCTCAAAACTGCTACTTGAAAATCTGGGTTACTTTGCAATTTTTGGCTTCAATCTCCTACCTTTGTCTAATAAACAGAAGAAACTGAGCGTGTGACCCAGAACAGAATGGAGTTCTTGCATCTCCAGCCTCCAGGCTAGGAGAGACTGTGCTTCTCTGAACATGAGCATTCACTTTTCTTGAACTAGTTTCTGTAGTTTGCTTATCTATATAAAGCAGTAGCAACATAATACTTACCAAAGGATAGAGCTGCAATGAAAATAAATACAAAATAAAACAATGAAAGTAAGTAAAATACTTTTTCCATGGATCTAAAGTCAAAGACAAGAAAACTTGACTCTGCTCAAAGCCACCTTCAGGAAAGACAACTCAGTTTTGGCTTATCTATATGAAAAGGACAATGTCCTTGACCCAGCAGCACCCTTTTTTATAGAATTCACAGTATCTTTTTCATCTTCTTATATCACAGCTTAACTTTTATTGACAAAGTGTTTATCCCGTAGAAATTACATCATCTTATATCACCTAGCAATGACTCCTTTGAAAAAATGAAGCAATCCTACCAGATGTAGAAGAAATCCATTCTGTCCTTTGCATATTAAAAAAACCCCAGTATTATGTACAAATTTGAGAAAGGAAAATACAGGGTCCTTGAAAAAAGAAAAAAAGGAGAAAAAGCCCTTTAATTAGCAATATATACCTTATTTTAACAAATATGAGTAATAAACACTTCTACGTGGTCTCAAAAAATGGCATAATTCCCAAATTATGTCTATACAGGATGAAGCTCTCCTAAATGCATGCAAAACTTCTAATCTAATGAGCAAAAAGTTTTAAATAATAAAATCAATCAAACATCTTATGTCTTCTCTAGAATGAATTGGATTCATTAAAAAGAAACCCTCATGAATATCATCACTCCAAAATCCTCCTTTGTACTTGTTATAATCTTAGAAAATAAGAGGTTTTTCTCTGGGAAATCAGAGTCTTTCTGCATGGCCTGTTTGTGTTTCAATACCTCTTACCACCACTGTGTAACTAGCACCTTTAATCTCCCGCAGAAGTAACCTTATCATCCCACTGGCATTCCTAGGAATAAAAGGAACATCACAGTATGAGTCCGTTAATCACTTTCAAGGCAAACAAAAGCCCATTTTCCTGTCTTTGTATTCTGCTGAAGTTTGTCAATGTCAAGTGAAGCCTCTAAGGCAACACATCTTCAATTAGAGATGTAAAATCCAGTTTGCATGCAATTTAAATCCTGCAAACTGGCAATCTTCTCATGGAAATCACAATTATTTCCATTCTCATGCATCAGTATTTCTGATCTACCATCATTTTTCTCTTACAGGAAGAGATACTTAATTTCCAAGGCTGAGCATTTTTGACAGGGTTTTCTGATTTGCCGTTTAGTTACCACATACAGTCAGGCTTACGCTGATAGATGTTTAAGCTAGAGGAACAAGTAATATTCTTCTCTGCCACACTCTTTACGTACCTCAGAGATTCCCACTCCACCCTCACCAAGAAAAGTTAGTCTTTCCCCATCCTCTCCACTAAAACAATATAGAACAGGTTTATGAACAGTCGAAGTTTGAAGTCTTTCTTAGGCTGAACACCGAAACAAATGTGTTCCCATACAACCTTGGCTGGAGATATATCTCTAAAACCATTAGAATTCCACAAGAGACACTGAATTTTGATTTAAACAGGTACAGTTGTGTGCATGTGATGCCAGGTCTTTAAATCAATATATTCCCTTTGCTTTCAGGGAAACTGTGATTCAGATTCCAAAACAGCACAGCACTGCAATACCACCGGAGTCAGTGAGTCCATAAGTGAAGTTCAACAGCAGCATTATATTCCTAATACAATGCTAATAACAATGGACTCCTAAATCACACATTTACTGTGATCAAGAATATGAAACTTTTCTTTTAGGTTACTAAAGCAGAGCTCGGAGACACATCAAGCTTAAAATGACTGAGGAAATGTCACAATTCAAAAAAACCTGACACCCGTTAATGTTCTTTAAACCAGAAATATTCTATTTCACAAAAATGCTAGAATTCTCTTGTGTTCTGGTGAGTACTCATTCAAAATTAGTGCTCTATTCATTAAAGCATCTCTTGGCTTTTTTTTCCTTTTTTGGTGGCAGAAAATCAGGACTTCTTTTCCATTTTAAAAAATATATCCAAAATAGTGCAAAAAGGTAAAATTTTGAAATTTACTGTGTCTTTTTTTTTAACTCTTATATTGTTTAATTTCCCTTTCTCACTGTTTACCCTATTGAATTTATTTGAATGTTATTTCTTTTATTCTTCCATTTTTAAGGGCTTGGTCTTTCAAATCCTTCTAATTTCTCTCTTCTTTTCCGGCAGAATTCTGTCATTCTTGAATCTCTAGAAGACGTGGAAGAGTGTAAAATTTGCTAGAGGACATCGAGGGTGTTCTGTGATTTACTTCAGTAAAAGCAGAGATCTTCTTGGGAGATAATTCTGAAAGGAAAATTTTCAGAACCTGACATACATCCTTATGTGGGGCGTAGAAAAATAAAGAAGTAAAGATGAGTTTGGGAGATATGGAAGGACAAGTGTTGTTGGAATAGTTGGGGTTTTTTTTTAAAATACTCTATTTAAATTGGCAATAAAATAGTAATTCTCGTAATGCATCTTTTCCTTGCAATACTAACTCCCAAGTGACCTCCCTGTCTTAGCTGGACCCATCAGCTTTGTCATCCTATTTTTTTTTCCTCCTGTCCTGCTGAGGAAGCAGTGAGAGAGAGGCTGGGTGTGTATTTGCCCAATGCCAGGTTAACTCACCCCACTGCATTGCAGTGGATCTTTCACAGAGGACTGGGAACTCGCAGCTGCATTGAAAATTTTCAAAAATCCTGACAATAGCTCTGATTCTGGAGTTCTTTGTATCCAGGAAAAGAAGAGCCCTGTGGATTTCAATGTGCCTGCCTGCAAGGAGGGATATTCAAATTGACAAGCAGGTGCTTCCATACATAGAAAACCTGGCTGGAGCCAGGAGGCTCCACCTGCCCCAAAACAACTGTGGGATCAGGACCATGGAATCCTCAAAATAACTTGAAGCCAATATATCTGTCAGAGGCATAGAACCAAAACAACACAAGAAAAAAACCAACTCTTCACAATTAGCCCACAACCACTTAGCTCTATGGTCATCAAAACACTAGAGAGAAAACTTGTTGCCAATATAGTCAAGGACTCTCTTAATTTCATGCACTGTGACTTCAACAATTTATTCATGTCTCATTTTATTTCTCTAAAATTGGCCTCATTTAAAAGAAGGGAAACCACATTTCATGCTCTTCAGTTTCATTAAAGAGATACAGATCCCTTACCAAAAGAAGCCTACTCTAAATTAAACCATTGTAGCAGAAGAAAATATTGAAATTTTGAATCTGAAAGGACTCTGACACAATCTATATTCTCTTGCACATCTTTCTTTATGGTATTATAAAAAAAAAAGGAAGAAAAAACTCCTCCCTTAAAAAAATTGCTTTGAATCACATGATGGAATATGTAACACTCAGCTGAGAGTAACACAAGTGGACTATCTCACAGATTTTCTAAAGTTTGACAAGAAAGAAGGCCATTGATCTCTTCTTCAACAGTGTGGGAATACAGTATTTTATCCCTTGAAACTCACTTGTATCTGCTTGACAAGGAAGGTATGGTAAACCCCCTTGCTTAATACTCATTCCATAGGAAACATGATAGAAACCCTAAATGAATTACATAAGATAAATCCAGCATCATTCAATATATGTAGCTCACAGTGAACTCAATTTTATGAGTAATTAATGAACTGCTCTAAATTCCAATAGTATTTTATGTTCTCTTGGTTACAGGACATATACATACATCAAAGGTTTTTTTCCACATGGGTAAACAACCATTTCTGGGGCTGACTTGAACGAAAGATGCAGCTCAGATTTATTATAATCTTAGTTCATAGCAGGTAAGGGTCTTCAGTTCCCCTTTAGCATTCATGTTCATTACAGAAAACAACAGTTTGGTGGTGGCTGCATCACGTGAGGATGACAAAATATTTCCATGAAATTCCCCATTGAAATTTCTTACCTTCTCTTTTTCAGGTTTGTCTGCAAAACAACAACAACAACAACAACAACAACAACAGCAACAATAATTAAGGGTGGGAGAAAAGTCTCTTCTTTCTGTCTTTTCAATCTGTCCAAGGAAAAGAAACTACCAAAAGCTTTCCATCAGGGAGCCTTCTCCATAAATACACTTTCCATGAACACTTTCAGTTTTTGATGTTTTCTACCTCCATCCTCAAAGCTGTACTGCCCCTGTCTCCTGTAGGTACAGCTTCCTGAAGAACCACCCTTCAGTGTCCTTCTACATGGCAAAAAAAGAGATATTAGTTCTGTGTGCTTCCTTGATTCCCACTGACCTTACCATAGTAGCCCAATATCCTACAAAACACACTGGCAATAATTTCCAATAATCCATTGATATCCTTTTCCAATACTCCTATTTATAAGAGGCAAAAGACCAGGGAGCATATTCCAAGGAACAAAAATGCTGTTTCTTTTACAGCCTAATAAAAATGGAAGACATATCTCCCAAACAGAAGAGCAAATTAATTAGTGAGCCTTGTCAAGCTCAAAAACCCCCATCTATCAAATTAGAAGAAATGAAATATTAATTTTACTATTTTAAACTCATTTTCCTTACAGTCCACTGCAAATACTGAAATACAAGAAATATCCCGTAAACATACATTCATAGCCCAGGTCTATTTCCCTATTTCCAGGGATCAAGGAGACAAGGAGTGCAAATAGATTACTCACTGACTTTTTGTGGGCTTTTTTTTAATCATAAATGACTTTTGTACAGCTACATGACTGTTTGGATTCCAGGATAAAAGGCACGTTTTCTGAAAGATTGTGATCTGAGTGGCTCATGAGAAGGACCGTGGACAGTCATAAATGGTAATGGCCATAAATCATCCTGGGTTTTATGCATCTATTAAGGTAGATTGCCTGAACTGAATCGTGGCATGAGCTCATCAGGAAAGATTTCATATTTTAAATCTTGCTGTACCTCAATACCAATTATTTAAAACTTGTAGTTTATCTATTTGTCACTTTCTTACTACATGAAAAGCAGTGTATTTCACCCTCTCTATGCTGGGTGGGAGAGCGAGTTCCCTAAAACATCACACACTGGGAAACTGTACCTTGCCAATTTTGCCTGAAGCTGTTTCTGTCGACAATAGAGAAAAGGAGCTATCATTTATTTCGATGGATGCTGGCTCAGATGGAAAGACATTATACACAAACAAAGCTTTAGGGACTGTTTTTGATCACCCAGGGTTGTTTGGTTTTTTTTATTGTTGCTCATCTCTGTGTTTCCTGATTTTGCTGAAGTAAAGAACAGCTGTTCTCACAAGCTTACCAATTCAAAGCTGTGAATACAATAGTTGCATCCAAATTTCCTTTTTCTTTAATAGTGTAGTGCAGATCCTATCTCATTCAATAGAGAACCAAAGTAAGTCCATAAAAGGGAGGAAGGGGAGTTAGTCTCACAGTTCTGGTAACTGTGGGAAGGAGTACCTATATCTACAGGCACACTGCTCCCCAGTAGAACAGAGACTGTAGTAACATGGTTCACACATGGAAGGCTGCTCCCCAAAATTGTTTTAGGGTCATTACAATGACAACCCTGAGGCCACCTCAGCAAAGCTGGTGTTTTTCCAGGACAAAAAGACAAGTGTGATTTCTTCACAATGTGTGTCCCTTGGACTGTGTTCTGGTACATTTCCAGATCAGTCATAGGCACAGTACAACTGACCTGAATGTGCTCAGTGAACCTGCCCTGGATTCTTGGGCACTCAGCAGTCAAAAGAAATACCATGCTTTCTGCCCCAAATAAACCTTTTGCGAGACAAGTAGATGTGACAAGAGAAACATGAAATCAGAGTAAGACGTACCACAGAAGCACTTAGATCACATGTGCGAATAAAACCTGCCCAGAAATTTGTTCAAGTGTCTGCTGTGCGCAGACACATCTCCAAAATAACCCTACATGCTGCAGTTCCACAGAAAGGTATAGTACCTACCTGCCAACTTTCTGTCCAGGGAAAACACTGCACCCAGGCAGCAGGATGCATGTTTGCCAGGAAAACATCTCTCTTTGGACTGCACTGTGCAAGGCAAGCCAACATGCAGCCTCTCTGCTCCATAGCTACCTCAGGCATCAACAAAATAGCAGCCACTGCCATGACAAAACTTTACATGTGTCCTTCAGGTGGGATACAGTTTGCAGCTGTAGGAAGAAGAGCTCCCCATTTGATCCTCCCTTGGTAAACCCAAGGAAACAAATTTGGCACTGTGCCTCTGTGCCTGCGGCTCGAGGCAGAGCTGCTGAGCTTTGAAAACAAAAGGATCAAGCCTGCTGGCTGCAGGCAGTGAGGGCAGACAGTGCACTGCACACACGTACTCCTTGCTGGAGAGAGGTCTGCCTCTCTGACACACCAGAAAACAAGGGAGCATGACTTCTAGGTGCAGCACTTTGTATTACTTCTCCTGCTGTCTCAGACACAGAAAGGAACACTGCTGACAGCTAGCAGGTAAGTCACTACCTACATGCAAGTCAAGTGCCACACACAGTGTATTTTCCCACACAAGTTAAAGATACTTTCAGAATCCTAAATAATAATTTACCTCAAAAGAATTTGCTCATTATGTGCTTTGCCTTGCCCTCATGGTCCTGTAAAGCCCTCTGAATAGTTAGGCCTGAAATAATCTCCTGCTGCCTGTAACACTGGCCTTTATTTCTTTTCATGTAACTGCAAACAGAAACTCCTTATTCAAAAAGGAAATGGTTATTAAACTCAGCAGAGTTATTCTAAAAAGGATAGAAATGAACTTTGACTGCAGTCTTAAGTGTGAGTCGTGCCTGGAAAGCTGTTTGACACACAAAAAGCAAGCAGAGAGCACAGATTCAAGGCTGGCCATTTTCATGTGTAGTCACCATTAAGCTGACAAGAGAGTAATCTGCTACCTCTCTTTGTTAGGAATGGCCCTTTAAATTTGGGGTCACTGTTACTTTTATGGAGGGATCCTTTAAGCTGCATGCTCTCTTGACATGAATCTCCCTTTTCTGAAGAAGGCACACATCTCAAAATGATTTAGATGTTTGTGGTTTACAGTGGTCAGTCGCCTCACTTGTGCCAGAGTGACTCAGACGAGTAACATGAAGACAGATAAATCTAAGCAGCTGGAGTCCTGTCTGATTAAATCTTTAAAGCCATAGTGGTTCACCTGTAAAACAGCATCACAGTCATGACATGAAAACTAAGCCAGTGGTTAGCCAGTCAGTGAAAGAGCACCACAGACCTCCAAAGGCCACGTTTTAACTTACCTGCTTGTTTTAATAGGGTGATGAATGACAGTGAAAAAGGCACTTGGTTTCCCTTCTTTTAATGCCCTTCTTTTTTTAATAGCTGGAATTCCCAGCCACAATATTTCTTTTACACATAAAGCTTGCTAAGTCCACTCCAAACCTGAAGTGTTAAAGCTATTCTCTCTGCTAACCTTTGCCTGGTGCACAAATAGCCACAACCACCTCGCAGCTACTGTGATGGAGGTACAGTGCCTTGAAAAAACATGGTCTGGAGCTGGTCAGAATGATTATTAGCACCAGTCACACTTGATAACAATAAAAGAGATAAGCTGTATTTCACTATCTTGTTGGTAACCATCAAGAAATCAAATGAGCTAATTACTATTTCTTTTTTTTTCCCCACTGATCTGCAATCCCTGGATGAATGCTGTGTAAACCAGAAAAATTTTTGTGGCCATCCTTTAGTAATTGACCTTTAGCTCTCCCCATTTCATTTGCCCTAAGTGTTAATTGACTTTGAAAAAGCAGTATATTATCCTTTTAGAAAAGAAAGTCTGATTTGTGCCCGCCAACATCTCACGGCATCAAAGCCCTGTTAAATCATAGAGCAATACAGCTGAAAATGAGTCTCCAGAAGAAATGGAAAGAGGGTGGGGGAAGGAAGCAGAACAATTATTGAAAGAGCTCCACTGCCATCTAGAGAGAATCTGCACTAACCCATTTTCTGAAAGAGAGGTTCAGGTTCTTAGCCAAAATATTTTCCTTCTGATGTTGTTATGGGGGAAGGTAGGAACTCCACTCAGGTTCACTGTACCTATTCATTTTTAAATCAATTTTTAGTAATCTGCACAAAAAATAACATATCCTGGCATATAATCTATCATGAATTCTATGGAAATCACGGGAGAAAGCTTTAAAGGCACTCTTAGGAGTTCCCCTGCAATGATGTATGGTATCTGCATAGCTTTGTTTCAAAGAAGCTCCTTTCCAGAGGTATCATTGTAGAAGGGGGCTTCAGTCCTAAACAATTTACATTTTAAAGGACATTTTATTCCTTGGCAGCTGCCTTTATGATGTTGCTTGTCAGTTAGAAAGAAAGAATGTGCTATTCTAAAAGGGTAAGATTTTTCACTCCTTCAAGTATATAAAAATTTATTTTCTTCGTGTTTTGTATGCAGACATCAGGAGGCACCCATGGAACATGTTACTAGTGAGAGCCTGCTTTAATGTGACTGATTTAATTTGCTCTGTCTCTGACCAAAAAGCCACAGAACTCCATTCAGTGTGTGAGACAGGTCAGCTGCTATAAAAACTGGAGAGGTGTCCCTCGCTGGGAGCAGCTAATCCGATTACAATCTCAAAGCAGCTGACACGGGTACATGGCTAAGTGCATCTGGAACAAAAGGAGTTATTTTAAGGTACAGTCAGCAACTAATGCAACTGTGATTAATGAACCTCAAAATGGAGGGTTCATTACCGCTGTGTCACAAAAACACTCGAGAGTGAATTGTGGTCCTCTTGGTCTCCATCACTGTTATTTACCTGCTGATTAAAGAGCAGTGTGGGACTTGTAACAGCCAAGAAATGTTCACGTGATCCCCTGTCTACTGACTCTGGAAATTTCAAAACCAAGACCTAGATTTATACCAGCAGTCCTCAGACTGCTGGTATAAATCTAACTGCCACTGTTCAAAAGGCAGCCAGGATGTTTCTCATATTACAGCGTAGTTTGTGTTTGCTTCCTTTGTGAAATTCTGTTGGACTGAAGTATCTTGAGATACACAAAATTAGTAAATTAGTTTGTGGTTATTTCCTTTACCTAGCTAGTTAGGTGCTCTGTGGTGGTGCAAGGCTTTTGCCCACTTTGGCAGCAGTAGTGACTTAATAGTGCACAGAAAATTTTAATGGTAGCTAAACTTTAGTTAAATACATGTTAAACATGATGCAATATGCAAATATGAGAGGCAGTATCTGAAATATTTTTAATCTTATTCCCTGACTAAATATGGCACCTCAAAACAGGTTTATCAGGGAAATTGTATTCATTTTCACTGAAATACACTGAATACACTTAGGTTTGCTAAGCCAAGAACTGCTTTCAGTGAGGTGACTGTCAGTCTTTTTGTTCCTATCAATGCTGACACTGATGATTCCTGGATGGAAGAACATAGTAGCTGTGAAGTATGGGTTTATGAAGAAGGGGAATCCAACATTTTGATCAAATATTAGAAAACAGAGCACAGAATACTAAAGCAGATGCCTGACTGGATGGATCTTCCAGTCCAAATATGATGCAAAATGTAGGAGGCATTTCTTCCAGTGAGTACAGCCAAGAGACTTGTCCTGAGGAAAACCCCAAATGCACATTTGAAAAACAATGTTTCTTTTTTGCTGACAAACACAATTAAGCTGTGCAGTTCAGGGAGAGAATGATAGCCATAAGAATAGTAACTGTGAATGTGCAAACATTGACATAAGGCTAAACTGGGCCTTTTGCTGTTACCCTGTTTCTCTACCTTGTCCAGACACCTTGAAGACAGTCCTGAAATAATGACAAAGAATAACAGCTCACCTTATGGCAATAATGCATTAAAACTGAATTGGATAAATGTCAAAAGCAAGAGAGTTTCAGACACAGAACTGCTTCAGGTGAAGCATAAGTGCAGGGTTTCTTTGCTTTCTTCTTTTATTAAAAGTGAATAAATTCAGCCCATAAAGCTTGCAACATGAAAACCAGCACCTCGTCTGCTATATTTTACACTGGAAGTTATTTTAGGCATTATTTCCAATAGACAGGCTTGTTGCTATCAGACAAAAGTACATCAACTTGTTATAGATGGGAAGAGAACATCCATATTGTGAAAATTAAAAGATAGCATCTCTTCTGTGTCTGGAATTTATTGTGGAGTTCAAAGGGCTTTGTAGAAATTCTGTTTGATTTGTACTTGCAACTGGATATAATAGAATAGGCTTCATGAAGATATGGATCTCTCATCCTTTTCTGAAGGCTGTCTTAAAATATCATATTTCAAGGGACATAAATAAAATTCCCTTATAGTGTGACCGTAATCAGTTTATGTCACATCTTGATGCTTCCTTCCCCTGGCTTCCAGACTTTGTCTTCTGTACTGAAACTCTATTTCTAAGGGTAGACTGTGCCCCACTATTATTTTTTTGGGTACAAGAAGACCAAGCACCATCTTTAAAGGTAATTGTCATGTCAGGGTCCAGTCCTCAAAATGAAATTCCTGGAACATATTCGTTCATGCTAGATGTTTTCATTCATTTTAGCAAAAAGAAAGGCACACATAAATCTTTCTCCTTCTTTCACAAGCTCTTTACTCATTGATTCATTGACTAAGAATTCTTATTTGAGCTGCAGCTTGAATTAAGTAGGCTTCTTATTAAATGCCAGGTAAAACATGATACATTGTTGCGATGTACAAACAGGGAACAGGTATGAGTTCTCTTCTGTTCTTTACAAGTAACCTCTAGGGATAATCTCTCAATTTCTCTGCTCTTTAAAGAGCTGACACAACCTTTTGTTCAGCCTTTTGGAGACCTGACTCTAAGCGGCGTCCAACTTCTCATGATTGCTGCAAATTATCACTCTGTATTCACTTTAATTTGTGAGGCATAAGAGATGAGGTGCTTGAGAGCATAAAAACCAGCGAGCACACGAGAGCCAGAATGTAGTTATTGACTATAAGCAGACTCGGAAGGAGCTGACTTGTGGAGCACTGTAATACGAGTATTGATTTTGTTTACTTTATCAACATGAAAGGAGGAAAACGCAGTAAAGTGATGAAATGTGCTGATCATACGAAATGGGTGAGTCAACAAATACACAATAGGGAAGCAGTAAAATTCTCATGGATTCGGCTGAACTAAAATCATGGGCAGATAAGTGGCTTATGAAATTCAATTTGAAAAAAGGTAAGATACTGGATCTCTAGATAAAATAACAGGAAAAGGGAACTCTATTTTCAATGGATAGAGAAGTGACTGCTGAAAAGCTTTGCTTTTTAACATTTCAATGGAGAGAGCTGTATGCAGTAAACTCAGGTTTCTATAAAAAAACTTCCATCCTGCCAGCACTTTTTTTTCAGCAGTTGCTGCTGTATAGTAAGACACTAGCCAGAAGAGAGAACTGAAAAGAATATGTGAATCTCTTCAACTTTTGTCCAATCAACTCCTTTTTACATTAAAAAAGAGAGAAGAAAAAATATTTAAGAGCATAAAAATTAAAGGAGATTATGCTAATACCACGCTAGATTAGGTATTATAAAAGTGACATTCATAATGCATATATCACTGTGATTACAAAAATGAAACAGAGTTGGGAAAGCAGGATGCAAAGAAGACAACAAGGAGATGTATATTGGCTAATAACAAATACTTGCTTAGGCACTCTGAGGAACAGGGCATACATTTGGAATGCAGTGAAGAAGATTAACCACATCACTCTTACCAGCTTTACAAGAAGAACAAATCCTGAGATATTGTTGTGAATCCTGTAAACATACTGTTAAGAGGAAAAGGGGAAAATAAAATCCAAACCCTGACATCTGAGACAGGATTTACTAAGGAATACAAAATCCCAGAGCTGTCAGGATTATATCAGCAACTTTTGTACTACTGAGAGCTTCCAAGCACTGGTAACACCACTTTGACCCCAAACTTTCTGTGCCATGCCAGTAATAGTGAGAATCTGTTACTTTTGAATATTCTACTCATCAGTAGTACAGTTATAACTGTCACAAGATTGATTTCTGATTAACTTTCCATTATAGCACGTCTGTCTCCCCAGTTTTTGCCTCCTTCGTCCAATTCCAAAATGTTAGAAAGGAAAAAGACCTCCCAGAATTCACAAAGAAAAAGAGAACCAACACTTCTCTGGCTGTCAAACCAACAGTAGCAGTCAGAGTATCCACAGAATGCAGCAAGTACTGGAACACATTTCCTCTCTGATACATGCCTCTCCCGCTGGAAGAGGCACCAGACAAGATCACAGCCTGGAATCTCAACAGTGCAATAAAACTGAGTTTTAATAGGAATCAAAAAGTTATTAACAAATAAAAGACCCCATTAAGGTACCAAACACAGCAATATTTGCAGAAGAGCTAATGAAGGCTTTGCTCTGCTTCTCAGTTATTTTGGGGAAAAGCAGAGCATTTTGTTCTCCGGTGATTTCTAGGTCACACACACACACTTTGCATGCAAAGGCAGGTTCTGTTTTTACTTCAAACAATGTAAAGCTTGCTTGGACCAAAAATACTCTATGAGGACTTTCCATTTAATAGCTAAATATTACTAGTAATGGTTTGTTGTGGGTGTTTTTTTTCACAAACCATTACAGTCAAACTGATCCTAAATTCTACAATGCCTGTGTAATATCTTCAGCATCACCTGACAGAAAGACCCAGTGAAACATGGCCAAAAAGGCTTCCCATTTTTTTCACATAGCCAGAAGATCTTGGCAGAGCACACACACATGGAGAATTGCAAATTTCTGTAAAATTTTTTGGATAATAAGACTACTGCTAGAGGCTGAATACTAATTCCCTGAAATCAAAGTGCAATAAAAAGCAACCCTCATCGCTGTTAATTTGACAGCTGGTCATTTCCTCAAACCTGACAAAGAATTTAGAAGGCAGCTTTTAGAAACATAAAAAGGCATATTCCTATAGGAGGCAACACAGCAGCAGGGCTTCAAGGATGAAACCTGGTCTTGATTTAATAGACTGGCAGCTACAAGAGAGAAATCCAGCACATGTGCAAATGTGCCTGCAGCTAATGAGTGCATGTGCAGCTCAGAAGGGTTACAGATCTCCACATAAAATTCTGACCTAAAGCTAACATTCAATTTAGAATCTAAATGGAGGGGGGGGGGGAGGGGGAAGGTGTGAATAATTCATAAGAATCTTAATTGATATTTCTTTGCTGCGGCAAAAGCCCATTAGCATTATGGGTGGTCACCTGATTTTTAATCACCCTTTGTGTTATAGTTGTGCGTTGTATCAGCTACCCAGGCCTGACACCCTACAACCCAGTGACTAATTCTGCAACAGTGCTTGCAGCCACACAAATAATATAAATGTCTCCTTCAGTGGAGCTACACCAGTAAAGGCATCTTACCACTGAGAATATGTTGTACAATACCTTAATTCTGAGATAAAATATGCTCACGTTTTTTGCACTCTGAAGTCCATCTGGTTTCCACACCACTAATTACAGGGTTGGATATGATATAACTGAGGGGCAGTTGATCTTTCTGCTTTTTCAGGTGAGACTGCTTTCACAGCAACAGCGAAGGAACAGTACAACAGGGTACATTTACAAACATTCTCATCCACTCCAACATTGAATAGAGTATTTCACTGGTGTTATGAAGCCTCCTCTCTAAGCATCATTCTGTGGTTATATTGTAATCTATCTGTGTATTTTTTGAGCCCATATATAGCTTTCTCTTAATTTTTAGAACACACAGAAGTGGTAGTTTAGTGCCAACTAAAGTTACAATGTTAAAGCAGCTTAGGGAGAGGTAAAGCCAAAAAAGCAGGCAAACCTGGACCTTGATTATATCAGTTCATCAGGTAAGTCTATTCACTGGTCCCTGCTGTTGACCATCTTGTTTCAGAAGCAGCATTTCTGTGTAAACAAAATTTCACTCAGAGAGTATAATTAACACACGTCTCCAACTTTGCCTTCTGTCTAAAGTCACAGCTAGACAGAATGGGAAGTGGGATTAGAAAAAGATTTAAGGTATTGATGCATTTTCCCCCAAATGCAATCATATGTGTTAATGCAGTAACTCTTTGTATCAGCGGTGATTGAAGTATGCTGATGGGTTCTACAGACCCATTTACAAACAACGCCCCCATCCTGCCCAAAGACCCCATAAGTCTATGGATAACTAAATCCACGAGTATCTCCAACTGCTATGGAAACAACTCACTTGCCTGAAGTTGTGTGTGTGCCTAACAGCTTGTAAGAGTTGGGCCCGAACAACAAATTACATTCCTTATGCTTCTGTGATTGAGCATGGAACTGTTTCATCCTCGTACATCAACACAACGCAGTCATTCGGGCAAGAGACTGCCTGACCTCATGATACCACAGGGAGAATTGCAGGTAGGGTGATTAAAATTACTCAGACGGAATGAGTTTTAAAATATGAAGCTTATGAATTATATAGCCTTGCCAGTGCCATGGGGACAGGCTACACAGCAACTTTCATACACCTACTCTCAGTTTCACACAGCCGTGGTTGGAAGGTAAAAGTTTGAATCTTGGTATCAGGCAGGGGAGAAAGCAGAGGAGCGGACTTCCTGCCAGAACCTTGATAATGACGGCAGAGAAGGAACCAAAACCACAGAAATTATCAAGCTGAAAGCATTTCTTTTAGCTACTGTATTAATTGCATCAAAATTAAAAGGGTAACTTCGTCATCTGACTGCTGGTAGACGAGAAGCAAAGTACTGGGCTGCCATCTACTGGCACCACTCGTATCTCAGCGGCGAGGAAACCGCAGTGAAATGTATTTTTGGAAGCTCCTGCAGGGCTTGGCTCTTGGCATACCTGCCGGTGGTACCATGCCAAAATAACCGCGCTGGGCTGCACCACCAAGGCACGTCCTGCCTACAGCAACGATATTAAATGCATCAAGAAGTACAAAGACTCTGATCCTTCCTGACGTGCAAACATAGCAGGGACAAGCTGAAGTTCTGACAGAAAACCAAAAGCAGAGGCAAACTGCAGGGACAGGCCAAATGTCTGCTCGCATCTGCAAAACTTGAGGCAGGTTCCACCCAGCTAGCACACAAACTCAGCAAAACAAGAATGTATTAATCAGCCTGAAGACTATTTTTGTCTCAGGAAAACTAGCACATTTTAATAAACTTTCATTCTTATGACATGCATCTCCACATACGCTGGCGAAGCCTTCAACTCACTGTTTTTTCTGAAATTATGGATAAGTTCTAAGGCATGTTAACTTAAGGATACTGTAAATTCATTGCCGATTTTGGCCTAAAAAAACTTCATGCCAAGAAAATCAATAGCACATACATTTTCTTCTGGTATTCCCTAGGGTGTTCCTTAACTAGAAAATCATTTATGGCTAAAATTGGGCTGTCCAACTGTTCTATTAATTCCTCATTTTCATTACACACTAAAACATCCATTCAGCATTTTTTTCCTCTACTAATGTAACAGAAAGTCACCTGCTCAATGAAATTTACTGCTTGTTTTTTTTTCCTGTGTATACAAGAAATTGTTGTGCATTTTGTATTAAGTCTTTATTATCTAGCAATGATGGTTTGCTAATTAAATTGGGGTTTAATGACATAGTTAAATTCTAATTTATGTTTTTGGAGCTTTGTTTAATTCATTTAGTTAAAATGTAATCACTTTCTCGCTATTATCTGATATTACATAGGAAGAAAAAAAGAATAGCAACTCCTCATATACAGCTCATTTTCTTTTATTAAATACTGTTACTTATTGCATTTCCCTGAGAAACTTTTCTAACAACTTCAAGCTGATTTGAGGGAAGGAGGCAGGGGGACAAGCTGTGTAATTTCTTTGGATTCAGCTCCTTGAAGAAGTCAACCAGAGTGTTTCCTGCAGCTCACTGGGATGCCACTGCTCACATTGCTTGCACACACATCATCCTGAGAGGTGTGACTCACAGCTGACTGACAGATTATTTTGCAACAGCTATGCATGAAAACAGACAAGTAAAGAAAACATAACAGTTCTTTACCTTTCCTTCTTGGGCTGTGAAAAACTGCCCCCAAGCAAGTCTGGTGCTAGCAACTTTCACAGGAGCTACTTTGGGGGACTGAAATGAGACTTCAGGAGCGATTGCACCTCCAGGTCTGCCTCAGAGTGACGTTGCCCCCTATATTCTCACCAGAGCGTGTTCTGCCCTCTGAACCTTTGCTTTTGTGATAACAGCATTTTTACAGGCAATCCACCCGTCGTCCAGCAGGAGGTGAAAAGGAAAGTATTTATTCCATACATCGTGTAAGATACAGCCAGTCTAACTATAAGGACTCTGGAGAAAACTGAGTGCTTCAGAGGATTTCATCCAGCAATTAATGTATCCTACAGCATATCTTGAGAAAGACATTTTATTGGGTGAATAAGAAAAACACTGAGGCAGAAAAAAAAAACACTTTTGAAAGCTATACACTAAATATCTGGCAAGAAATAGATCCTACACTTCCAACATATTAATTTTTAGTCAATAAGGTTGTCTGTAGCCTGGTCACACCAACTTTTAACTTTTCAGTCTATTCAGAAAGATGGCTCATTTTTTTTTGCAAACCAATCATTAAATACATGTTAGTCAGATGAAAAGGCACAGATATTTAAACTACCACCACCATAAAATGAGAGCTATTGCATATAAATAATCCTGCTCCAGTACAGAAAGAGTTGAAACTTTTTTTGATTTACAAATTTTGGTATCGTTTCATTTCAGCTTCAGTATCTTTGGACATGTCATTTCTAGAAGTGACCCCGGAGAGTCCATCAAACTAGATTAACCCTCTGCAACCTGCTGCTCCTCAGAAGTCAATAAAAGCTCTTTCTGGATGCATGTGATATAAGAAAAGGCCCTGAAATTAATTTCAGGCCTATATCCAGTCTAAGGACAGCTGCAACATGAGCACTGTTTTCTGATGTTACAAGGACAACTTCTGTGGAATCCTAATTCTTTTTAGGATTCTTAAGTGTAAATTCAGTTTTGTATGACCTTGTATGTTAAATGTACTTGACATGGCACTCTGAAAAAAAACCAAATTATAATTTTTGCTACAGACATGCAGTACAGAAAACTTAAGGTTTTTATCCTACTCCTGCATTATTATTAAAGCTGTTAACATGGGAAGAATTTGCAATTTTTAAAACTACATGTCATTCATCTCTAAAATTATCCAAATCCCTATCTCAGTGACTGCCTTTAACAGTAGTATCAATAGATGAAAGGTTATCAACAATCATTTGGTAGCATTATTTAAAAGTTAAAATTCTCACAGGAGCAAGAAAATAGAATGCAATTCTGTGAATATATTTTCAATATAAGAGTAAAATACCTTTTCCTAATACATTTTAATGTATTTTTAATTTAATTTTAAAACTAATTCAACTAGATAGTTTTAATTTTATATTTTTAATATATACCAAATGCATTTTTAAGGTGTGGGAGATAACATTAATTTGTTTAGTTCTGACAGCTTTAACCTACTTCTAATAGGCACTGTCATTTTCCAGTTGCACACTATGCAGAGAGCATGTAGCATGACAAACTCTTCATTTAGCTTTGTGATAGACACCAAAATGACTTGGGATTAAATAAACCCAAATTTCTTCTAGTGCATGGAGGAAAATTAAGCCCAGAACCATAACTGAAGTCCTTAAATAAAAGTTTCAGAAAAGAAAAGGGGAAAATATTCTCAGTATTTTAAATATGTAGATTTATCTTAGATTTTCTAATAAAAATTTCTTCCCTCCAAAATTCTCATGGTCTGATTATGTTACTGGAAGCAGCACAGTGTTAAGGTCTTGTGCTGCTGCATCCAAACAGAAATGCTATTATTTTAATCTTAGTCACATCTACTCTCTACCTGAAGTAGTCTTTGTATTCTGGACTTTAACCTACACCTTTTAAATATTAATAGTTTGCTCAAAAAGGTAGAAACTAAATTTAAAACAGTGGATTTTCTAAATAAATCTCCCAGACTACTGCAGTGATGTGGGCTGAAATTATCATACCATTAATATTGGAATACCTACATTTTTCTCAGCTCTTTCTGTAAATCATTCCTTTTGAGAGAAGAGATTTATTGTCATACAATAAATGTGTACTACACACAATAAATGTGTACTACTTTTGCACTGCAAAGGCTGGATTTATGAAGAAAACTTGATAAAAAGAACAAATAAACTTTTCTATAATTCAGAAAGGTATATTTTAATAGCATATATCATGGCTATTATGCTGCATTCTATACTTTAGTACTTCAGAGCAGAAATTTACAGAGAGATTTCTCCATTGGGCTCTACTGAAACTCAGCCATCACACATGCCCTAACCTAATGTGGGTATTCAGTGCACTGCAGCACAGACTTCTCCAGTCATGGAGTGTGCCTGGCAAAATAAGAAGCTCTCTGTTAGGGCTGAAGTGGAGCTCCACATGGGGAAAAAGAGGAGGACCATAAAAGAGAGTGTTTTCTTGTCAGCTCGTTCTTTTTTAATGGCAGTTATTCGCAATGCTTCATGAAACTGAAATGCCTCTGTAAATCCTGGAGAGAGATATTAAAAGGCAAGTGAAGCTGTCAGAAGCACAAGATAAAGATAGCAAATCCATTTCAGCTCCACATGCATGGCATGGAAACAGATATGGGCTTATATGGCATGTATGTTGGTTTACACGACAGCAGTGAAAATTTAGTGGTTAATAAATTTACTGCAATTTGAAGCCAGAACAATCAGACAAGCCAACATAATAAAATCCATCAAACTGAACCCAAGTAAGCATACAAAAATAATAAAAGTAGTAAGACCAGATTAGGAAGAATTAAACAGGAAAGTAACACCTAAGTGTAATTCAGGGCCATTACAAGGTAGTCCTTTGCTACAATCCTCTGTTCTTTTGGACAAAGAGGGAAATAAAAATGCTGCATTTTCCAAATGTGTAATTACAACTGTTCACAAAGCTGATTATTAATTAATATCAGAAGCTCCAGTTTCCTGAAAAATAGAGAATTCATGGACGAGAATGTGATTATTATAATTTGTGTTATCAGCTGCACTACCAACATATCCCATGTCTGCAGAAATCCTGTGGAAACAGACCTAGAGCCAAGAACCTATAGGAAAGGAGATCATTTCCACTACAACCTGAGTCTACAAGGGACAAAAAAATCCATGCTAGAAGAAACACAATATGTGACCATACAATCAGAAGCAGAAAAAAGAATAATTTATATTTAAATCAGTCCCAGACTCTACTTGCAATTTCTTTTCAACTAAAAAAAGGGCACATCCATTGGCTTCTGTCAGAGTTGTAAATGGCATATGTGTTATCTCAACCAAAAAATCACACAAATGTGACAACAGTAAATGACATCATAAAATTCAATGCAAGGTTGGTGACTTCATCATTTTCAAGTTGTCCTAGAAGAATAATCAGACTTTTAAGCCCCAAATCTTACTGAAGTCACTCTCTCTCCATTTTTCTCTGCAAACAAAACCCAGGGGGAATCTGCTCTCTTACTAAGCTTTTTGATAGCACCAAACATTACAATGACATTATTATATGGTTTTAAATAATGGTGAGGATAGTTTCTAAGTCTCTGCATACAATATAATAACACATAACAAGTCACTGCCTTTTTACTCATTCCATGCTCTGTTATAGAAACTAAAACTCTTTCCACATACAAAAAGAGCTCAGAACATATGTAACCAGACACTCAAGGATTTTTCAAAAAATGAATTACCACAGTAAAAAAATAAAAATATAAGGAATGATTTTGAAAATGGATGGTACTACGCTTCTAAATCACATTAACAACTCATAACTGTCAAGGGCCTGGTACCAAAAGAGCATTACATACAATTACCTTTGACTAATGGATATTTTATGGTAAGGGATTACTTCTAATTCTGCTGCAAGAAGTACATACTTGCCATTCACTGCAGACATTAGGAGTGTTGGTTAAAATGTATGAATGGAAACCATAGAGGGGGAAAAAAATCATATAAACTTAAGTGAATCCACACTGGACATGGGAAGTAAAACTGTGAAGTTTCAGGAATAACCAGTAGAACTCAGAGCTAAAGGAAAATAAATTTTGAGTACTACCAGATTTTTTGTGTCTCAGTAAGAGATAGTATTTATAGGGACGTGTCAATTCCAACTATCACTACGTAAAACGAATCCTAGGAGGGAGTCAGGAAGAATTTTCTCAAAATAGCATCCTAGTTTGTTAAACACAGTATGGCATGACCCCATTCTCATGTAACCCAGTAGAAAA
Organism: Monarcha castaneiventris obscurior; assembly: GCA_026261815.1. NCBI lineage: Eukaryota > Metazoa > Chordata > Aves > Passeriformes > Monarchidae > Monarcha > Monarcha castaneiventris. The sequence continues at coordinate 3,744,132 of JAMPIT010000040.1, forward strand.
CAGATTCTAGTAGCAGTAGGAGGTATATGGAGTATGAGATTTCCAGTTTTTCTATAAAACTCAATATAAAAAAAACCCATGGCATTGGATACACTTTAAAAGGACAAAGCCCATCTTCTTTATTTCCATGCTCCCCCAGGCTCTGCAGTTCTTAAAGTCTTGCAAATGATGTCTGAAAAGGAAGTACTTCCCTTGTGAAATACAGGAAACACAGAAGCTTTTTCTTCACCCCAAGTGCAGTCACTGGGATTCAGCAGGACAAGTCCTGAAAACATGGCTTTGAACAAAACATTACAAGTAAATAAGGGTGCAGTTAGAGGCTGTGTCTATGAAAAGTATATACTTAATCCCCATCCCAGTAGCACCCCAGGATAAAACATGTCTCTGCACCAACCCTTTTCCATTCCCTGTTCCTCCTTAGGAATTTCCTCCCTCATTGTTTGGAATTTAAGCATTATTTCTTAGCGTGGCTGCTTTTACCTGCTGCTTGTTGTGGCACTGTCCTCGCAGGGCTCCAGGTTCTGCAGAAGGGAACACCAAGGACTTTGCCATTGAAAGGAGCCTGCACAGAGGTGCACAGTGGCAAGAGGCAGATGTGGCCAGCATCAGGAAGGTGGGGCAAGTGTGGGCTACTCTTCCCGAGACTAGAAGTGCCAGGAGTTCTGAAAGAGAAGCACAAGTTTTATTCAAAAAAAAATTACATCAGGCTTTCAAACTGGCAAAAGGCTACCCCCATATTAGGATGGACAGACACAGGGAGGGCTGATAGATTCCTTTCCCATCCTCAGCTCTGCCCTCAGCCCCATGGTCAGGCCAAAAAAAGCCAGAAATCTCTGGGTAACTCTGATTCCAGTGATTTCTCTGAGCTCTTATGGAAAACATCTTTCTTTCCATCTCTTCATCTCAGGCTGCCTGCTGGCCTCTGCAGAGAAATCCTCAACATTTTATCCTTTTTCAGGAACTTACTGTTATTCAGCTTTATATTTATCCATAACCAATCCCTCAAGGAAGGAACATTACCATTTTTCCCCCTTTGCCTATAAAGGACAGCACAATTCCCAGTGTTACAAAAACAACAGTAATGTCCTGATTGCATTAGTTTGCCACTCTTTGCCTAGAATAGAATCAGCCCCTCGAAAAAATGTGGTTTTTTGAGGATGGAAGGAACAGAGTGAGTTTTAACTGTATTTGATATTGGCCTGCATTGCCCATAACATCATTTCAGAAAACTCTGGATTCAGTCTGGGCTAAGGCAATGCTCCCGCAGTTGAAGTTTCTCTTGCATAATTCAGAATTTCCTGGGTATAAGATTTACAGATAAAAAGTTTCTTCCATGCATAAATAGTACAGCTATCACTGCTCCCTCAGTGTCTGTTTTTCCAATTTGCTTATGAAAGGCAAGAATTACTTTAAAACAACTTGTCCTTAATGCTTCACACCAAAGAGTGCTTTCCAATTTGGGAATGTAGTGCATTTTCCATTGTCTAAATCTGAGTGATAAATTCTGTTCCTATGATGTTTTACCCCAATTTTTGAGAATTCAGTTTAATACTGAAGTATAAAATACTAAATTGTTGCTTGCACATGGTGCTGACTGCACATAATGTATCTAGGTCTTCTTTTGCATTGTTTCAACATTTTCAAGGAATCCTCCCTGTCTCTCAGGAAGGTAAATTGATACAAGTTTTCTTGTGTATATATTCTACAAGAATATAATCTATTATATATGCCTTTAAAGGAAGTTATGTGGCTTTGTACACAGTCACTTGCAGTAAACACTTCCTTATAAGTATGGATGATTGGCTGTGGCTCTTTTCCCTGTGTTCCAGCAAAGATGCCAAGAGAGGTGCAGAGAGCAATGACGTTACCTATCTGTGATGGTTCTGTTTGCTTCAGCTGTGCAGTGATGAAACTCTAGGGAAATCAAGGGAAGTTCACCACATGAATTTACAACAGCTATCCATCAGGCAGAAATCCTGAAAGTCTGACAGTTGGAGCTTCCCCACATTTCCACTCTTCTTCCCTCCCCTCTGAAGTGTTCAGCCCTGCTTGTGAAGTAGGGGGTAAAGGAAATCTTAACAGGGCACAGGAGTAGATTCCAGGAGATGAATATGCACTTCGTCCTTTTCAGTTCTAAAGTCCACAGCAGTGAAATCATTCTGTAGACCATGGAAAAATTAAAACACAGGGAAACAAAGCAAAGCCCTTTATTTAAACTCCAGTATTTTTTCCAAAACAAATCTCAGAAAATTTCTTTCTCACTTGGGCCACGTCTTTCCTGGAGAGGTGGAAGAAACCACATTATTGTCATCTCCATCAGAGATGCAAAAATATGCTACAAAGCTAAAACACCTTACCTCTTCTGTCTGCTGAGTTTCAGATTTGCTAATGACTGATACAGAAGCAGGTGCTGTTCCAAAGCCACGGGAAAGCACTGAGTTTGCCATATGACAATGGCAGTAATGCAAATCTGTTTGTGAGAGGGGAAGATGGGAAATTAAACACCTGTAATTAATTTCCTTCACAGAACATTCTCTGGCGACATCTGCACAAACCTCCCTGAGTCAGAGATCCATTTGTGATGTTTTGCAATTGGTTCAAAAGCCAGTTTTGCTCTGCAGAATGACACCAGCAACAGCGGTTAAATGAAGATGGAATGCAAGACCTTGCTGAGCATCCTCTGCTGGGGATCAGCCCAGCCACTGTATTTGGGGAACTTCAGGAAGCTTTTGTAATTTTTTTTCTTGTTTTCCTTGCCAATTTGTAAATTGTTCTATTTGACTTGCTTCCCCTTTCCTTAAGACTGCTGCTGTCTATATGAAGATAATAACAATATATTCATTTATTCATTTCTGAATGCTTCTAGAGCTATATCCCAGAATGTCAAATAATTTTGTAATAGAGATGAGGACAAAACAGGGAGGGCTTGACATTTAATATAGGAAGAGCTGCCAGCTTGAAATAAGTGAAGAAATATACCATGCATGTATTTTTCAAATACCTAATGTAACTGCATAACAGAGAATTAGAATTAGGTGTTTTTCTGTATCTGTTATCTACTACACATTTACAGAGGAGGAGTGCAGTTTGGAGCATTCATCTCCTCTGCAACTATTATCCTGCAGAGATTTTCCAGAAGTGGAGCTAAGCACAAGTGACCAGATAGGACCAATTAACCAGACCCATTATGCTAAAACACTGAAATTACACTTTCAGGCTAGACCTAATTTAGCACCCAGATTAAAATGCAGAATAATTTAATAATTACAAGTCAAAATCAACAACATCATTGAAATCCTTATTCATACAGCTATGGGTGGAAAACAGCAACAAGCCTAATGTTCTTTCCTGCAGCACAAATCACTGAAAGAACAAATCTCCAGTTTGGATGACAAAACAAATTAAACTGACAGACTAACCAAAGGAGGGTTCAACAACCTGCTCTGCCACCTGATTAAATTTATTTCACTGTCCCAAGGAGGTTTTAGAATAAAAGTGTTCAGCAACACTGGTAGCTTATATTAAGTGGTCACAGTAACCTTCCTTGATCTTCTGCCTTCTCATCTTTCTAATACAACCTAATATACAATTTGCCTATTTTACTGAAACTGAGTTCAGTGAGATAATGTTTTCAACATTTTTTTCCACAATAATCCTTAAGCCTTCTTCTTGATCAGTGTGCTGGATGATTGTTTCATTTAGCAGGTATTCCCCAGATTATTTAATTTCTTCTACTTTTAATAAGCTTACATTTCTGTACATTGAACTCTATCTATCTGCTGTTGGCCTAGTCTCAAGAGAAACACTTCCTTCTAATATTGATTGCACTGTGCATTATTTGTTTTGCCTCTAATCCTAGCACGTGGAATCCTGGAGGTTTTATTTTCAGTACTCCATTTCAAATCAGCTTGAGTGATGTCAAGAGAAATGGCTCATCCAGTTTAGAAAAGAAATAAATGCTTTTGGAAAAAAATCATTGCTTCTATATGAATCTAAGTGTTCTTCAGGAACCAAAAAAATGAAGTTCATGTTTCGTAGAACATAAGAACTATGAAGTATATATTGCCATAAACAACCTGCATAATTATAACAACAGCAGTCAGAAAAACATTACCTTGAACCCCACTCTCGCTTAGGAAAGGAGGAACGTGCTTTAGACAGACCTGCTTTGAGGTCCCTTCCAATCTGTGTTCTGAGATGCTAAAGCCTTGGAAACAGGTGCACTCACATATGCCAGTAGTCTTCTGAAATAAAAATGCAAAAAAATCCTGGAGGTGACTGGCACACAAGATATTTTTATGTCTGAAATCTAGAAGATTTATTTTCCATTAACATAACTCCACAAAGACACTTTAAGCACTTTAAAGCACTATGAATTCCAAAGGTGTGTAAAACACGTATATTATTGTGGTGCTGCACCACAGGTGCCTTGCACTGACTCTTTGTGTGCACACACGTGCACATTTGCTATGGCAAAATGTCGTGGTGTGACGCAGCTCAGTGTCAAGCACACAAAATCCATTATTTTCAAAAGGGGAAAATAAGAAAATATTGAGTATAACAGAACCTCGGGTTTTAGTCAGTGTTGCATTTCTTGAAAAGTCTCTTTCTTAAGCTCCAGGGCCTTGGTGGAAAGTTCTCCCGATGTGTTCTGATGTTGAAACAGTCTAGAAGAGAAGAAGGGAAAAACCAAAGTCCCAGGAAAACAAAGTTCAACTCTCCATCTCCCTCTGGAGAAAAGGAGCCGAAAGCTGGCTGAAAAGCAAGAAGGGTGCTTCCTCCGCTCTTGCTGCTGCAGCAGGACGCAGAGGAGTGTGTATCTGTGTCCTTGAACAACTGTTTTGAAAAGTTTGCTCAGTTTTTTTCTCTCCCCCCTCTCAGGCTCAGTTTAAAGGCACAGAAAAGGCACAAAATTAATTTCTGGGCATAGAGCAGCAGCAATAGGGGATACACATCATAAAGTCACCCCAAGACAGAAACATGGGAGAAATGCTGCTCTCTCAGATTTTTAAGTTCTTTAGGTATCTAAGTAAGTTAGACCTGTAAGTAAGTTTAATTTAAATCATAAGCTAAGCTAAATGCTGTTAAGTGTCGTTCCTTTATTAAGTTGTTAAGATACAAGTTAATTTAAGTACTGTTAAGTGCTGCTAAGCCTGCTGTCAGGCCATATTCCTTTTTATCCTTGCCCTTTCTCTCCTTTTGTCACATCCACCTAAACAAACACACAGAGATAGTTTTCTGTTTATTTCGGTTTGGATTGACTGATTGGATTTTATTTCTTGCTTTTTCCTTCAGTGTGCCTTAACACTCTAGTAAGTAGCAGAGTGAACATTGCCAATGAGCTTTTCATGCTGTCTCTTAGTATTAAACCCCTTTTTCAGCTGAGACCCTTGCCAGTCATTCTTTAAGCAATCTCAAGCACTCCTTCTCAACAATTACATTTAAGGAAAGATTGTTAATTTAAACAGAGCCGTTTGCTTTTAAAATCAAGTTTTTTAACACACAATTGTGAGTGACACTGCTCCATCTGGATGGTTAGGTTTTGAATGCATCTACATATGTGGCCTAATAGAACACTCTCTTTAAAATCACAGCCTCCTGTACCACTCACATTTCAGCAACATTTCCTGGTATGATGAAGCAGTTGTTCATCTGATTTCTGAAGGGCTTTGTTTAGCTCGGTGACAGCACTGATTATATGCAAAATTATCAGTTATCTGGTATTATTATCAAGCAGCACCATCTTCATACATATTTACAGAAAACTGTCTCTCCCCGGCTGTTCTACTTGTTTCCATGAAACGAGTATGTTTACTTGAACACTGCCTTTTGAAAAACATCAGAGAAATCAGTTATATGCAAAATCATTGTGACTGGGCTCTGTAATAGCTACCAGAAGGGTTTATGCTCCAGCAGCCACTTCAGCAGGGCTTGAATTATGAACGGGAACTCTGCCCTAGTGGCACAAAGGAGCTGGCACAGAAGCATGTCAGTCTCCCAGTGCTCTCCCTTATCCCTCAGCCCCCACTGGCATGGTTTTCCAGGAAAGGAGGGCAAGTGAGGGCAGTCAGTGCTATTCCAAAAGCAGCTTTAACTCTCCAGTAGCTTCCTGCCAAGAAATCTGCAGGTCCAACAGGGAATGTTGTTAGGAAGGCACAATGCTTCGTGCTTGGGGTTTAAGCTTTATTGCAGTGTGAACTTTGTTAAACATTTAGAATACCTTAAGAAATACAGCATAAGCACAGAAAAGGGGTATCTGCACTGTACAGAATATTCCTCTCACTCCTTTAATAATGGACCAAACCTGTGTCTGTGTAACTTTATCTTCCTCCTCAAGAAATTCCCTATCTTTCTTTTTCCACATTATCTGCTTCGACTGTGAAATTTTATTTCTTCATTGCTCTCATTCTGGTACCAGCACTCTACAACTTGAGTCCCATTAGACAAATTAGGGGATTCTTTCCCTTTCAGTGACCTGTACATCAGTTTATATTCTTAAGTATATAAATAAAAGAAGAAATGCCTTCATTACATTCTGAGACTCTTAGCAGCCAATTTCTTTAACAGCTTCTTCAAGGAATGCACAGTCTCAACTACAAGATCCTGGAAATGGCTTCCTGGAAATGCCTCAGGGTATAGAGTCTTCACTAAAATGGTATGGAGCCTTTACTGGATTATCTGTGAAATTAAGTCTCAAATTAAAGGTACTCTGCAAATTCTCCTAGCATCTTCATCAAGCTCTGGGAAATACTACGCATTTCCAGAGATTTTCATGTTGAATTTAGGGAGAAGACTATCATTCAGTGCAAATCCTACAGCGCTGAGGTTGAGATTAATCACACTTAACCAAGGTAGCAAAAGTAGGTGTGCAGTAACCATAAGCTCCCTCCATAATCCTTAGAGAGCACTGGCAGAAAGCAATTGAGGTTTCCAAAGGAATGAATGACTTTTGGAGTGTGCTCACCTCCTTTGAGTGGCTACAGAGAGATGCTGACAAAACAACGCTCTCGTGTTGGGCATGTCAGCAAAGTGCTGAAACTGAAGTAGCAGGAAGGTCCAAGCTCTTTCTGATTATCAAATACTGCTCCAGCAGATAAAAATAACATGGGTACACACATTTCTCTCTCAGCATCAAACATATCAGGGGATCAAATATGAGGATCTTACCCAGCTAAATGAGATCATTTGCATGTAAAAGAGCTACAAACTCTGCAATGGCCAACAACTCTTTATCCTAACCTTATTTTGAGCTCCCGTTCCCTTTGTTATATTTCATCATAACAATTACACAATTTTTATATTATACAATTGTTCCTAACTTCATTTAAATACCTGCATGGTATTTAAAGACTCCACAGTAAAATGGCCCCCTAGGTTTCCCTTAAAACCTTTGCCCGTAGGACTTGCATGTAAAAGGAAGGATGACTTGCCCAAGTGTTTATTCAGGAACATGCTGAACAAGATCAAATGTAGTCAACTGTAATAAAATCATTACAATCATTAATGCCACTTGATGTTCATAGCGAAGTGGACTCATTAAGAAGAAAAAGTGGTGGTGTGTCCACATCCTTGTAAGGAAAACAGAATGATTATTATAAATCAACCAAGCTTCATTAGCAAAACAGCAGCATTAGTGACTCAGAGCAGCACCACCAGACAGCAGGCTAGCTTATTTGATCCTGTTTTAAAATCCCTTTCTTTAAAACTTCAACTACTATTTCCAACAGTACAAGGTTTAAACTGCTTACTGTAACACAAAATCACCTTCCTCAATTTATAATTGAAGCATTCAATAAATGAGGCAAGTAATGGAAAACCGGGCACTATATGCAACAGTAAATATTTGACTGGTTCTTCAAAAGCAAATTGCAGCATTTCAATATTTACTTGCACTCAGAATTGCTGATGGTTTCCCTGCTGTGCAATAAAAGAGAAAAATTATAAGTGCATTCATAATCACTTGACCTTCCTTCTAAAAAATTATATTTGCCAAAATATTCTCTGTATTCCTATTGTTTGTGAAATAGAAAATGTAAATTGCAAATACATTTGGAAGTGCTACTGGTTCAAAACAGCGTCTCAAACTTTGATTTTCCTATCTGCCTTCTGCCCTAGAGCGAACAGCAATTTCTCACTGTGACAAGACGGATCTGGCATACTCAAACTATACCAGCATGAACTATCATCAGCACTTGCTGAGCATCCATCTCATGTTAGACACAGTTCCTAGCACATTTATGCTACAATGGCAATTATAAGAGTGACACGGGCTGCTTGCAGATGGCTCTTTGATCCAGAACAAAAATGAGTCCCCTTGTTTTCTGTTTTCACTGGTGTAAAATCCATGGAAGACAGATAACAGGTATCTTATCACTTTAACTATGTAGTCTCTTGATAGGTAAACCATCACCATACACAGGGATACGGGTGCTTCAAAATATCCCTCCATTTTATCATTCAAAATATTTGGAATAAATCTCATCTAAAATAGTAACAATAGCCTGCCTGCCCATACCTTTTTTCAGAATTAAATCTCTATTTAACTCAACCAGGTTACACAAAAATTCACCTCATTTTCTGCCCCCCACCTGGCAGGCACACAACTGGTGCCAATTTATGAATCTCAGCTTCATCTTCACCAGGGAAATAACTGACCTAGGCAATGCACTCTTCCTAGGATTGCTAGTATGACATAGTTTATTTTCTTTTAAAGGTCCAATCTGATTCTTATTCTGAAATACTTACTCTATAAATGAGGGGCCAAATCCTTAGTTATGCCTGAAAGCATCTCATCAGCATTATCTGTATTTTTCCACATCAAACCTTGAGTTTTTCATGGTGAAAAGCGAAAAGAGAGGGCTGATTTTTCTCCCTTTGACTACCAGAAGTTAGACCAAGTGGCTGAGCAAGACTCCTAGGCTGTCCTTGGAGCCAATATTGAGAAACAGGCATCTCCAGAGGGCACTCCATCCATTCCACAACAAATGTCATGACACAGAATTGCAGGCAACTATCTGTTCACCACTGAATAAATGAGATAGATGCTTTTTTTCAGGTAACTAAAGATGAGGAAGTCATCTCAGAGAGTGTCTCTGTCCAAAGCAAACCACGTAATACATCTATAAAAGCAAACCTCAGCCTGCACTTGTGGAATGGTGGCTACAGCAAACCAGTAATGCCTGGCCTAATTGTACATCAACAGCTAGAGTGTTTTAGAGAAAAATAAAGAATATGTTATGATTAAGTATAACTATGCTACACATATTTACATTCTGCTAAAGATAAAATGCCATATCAATATAACAGAATATCTTTTTCTCTACCATCAGAACACTCTTTTAAAAGCTTTATGAAGGAAAATGCATTCTTTTTCAAAAACTTGGCTGAAACACTTGGCTGAAAAGCATTAGCCCATCACTTACCTGAGAGACTGGGTTTTATGGATGACTATGAAAGGAAAAAAAATTTTGTCAAGCTTAATTTTATATTTTCTACCTTTGTCAGCTTGCATGAGTAACTTCCATCCCCTTTTGCACAGCTTTTAATATATTAAAAATAATGAATAAAGGAGGCTCTAATGGGAGAAGTCAAATATGACAATACAATTAAATTACTAAGCATCCAGAAATCTCTTGCTTTCCAGATCTATGAGTTAAATATATAGCAATTCAATTTCCTTAAACACTTGACAGGACCTATTTTCTATGAGATTTCTTACTAACAGGCTTTCAGTCACATTAAGTGCTCACAAAGTGTACAGAAGCTGTATTTTGCTGCACAGCCCTAATTGAGCTGTCTGGGCTAAAGTCACTGAATGTTACAGAAATGTTTATTATACAAATCCATTTACTCTCAAACTAGAAAAGGACATTCCTGTACATTTGAGTGCAATTTATCCTAGGAAAAAGAAAGCAAAAGGTCTTTTATCACCCTCTCATACCAGTAAATTATGCTTATGGACTTATTTTACAACTCAAAATCTGATTTCACTCCAAGCTGCAAAAGAGCAAAGTCTCAAATGCCTCTCAGTTATTTTTCAATTACATTTAATATCTCTTTCTCAACAAGAAGTATGACTTAGTTAATTGCAGCATTCCATAGCTACCTCAGCAGCAGTCTATGAATGGGGAAATGATATATTTTTGTGTTCGATAAACACCTTGTTGTCCATTTTTGCTGTTTTCCTATAACTTCATTTAGTATTTGTTTTTCCAATTCTTTTGAGCATTTAACCATCCAATTTAAGGTAAATGTTTGGACATGCAGAAGTTGCACAGAAAACAAGAAGTAAAACATCCTAATACCCACACATGAAACACAACTGTGGCTGAAATGTCACACATCCCCAGAGTCCCCATCTATCTATTCCACAGGTTTTCCTCCAGGCAGCAAAGGAGGTAGAGGATGGAAATCAACTTCTCTCAAACTGGAGATTAAAATCCAACTGCGTTACAGAATAGGGATGTGTTGTGATCCCAATTCAAGGGATAAAAGCTGTAGCAAATGTATTTTAGCTGTAAGAACCTTAAATACTAAACTTGACCTGTTTTCCTCATTTCCAAATATCTCCGTAATTTCTTATTAAATGAATATAGGGGCTAAAAAATAAACAAACAAACCCCCCCTCCCCCCCCAAAAAAAAAACACACACACAAAAAAAACCCCAAACTAAACCCCAACACACTAAAACTATATTCTGGTTCAAACCCAACTTTTGCCTTGCCTCAATTTGGTCCTACTTAGGCAACCCGAGGTACTTCAACCCGAAAAGACAAAAGGGCAAAGAATGCTAATGAAAAGCAGAGTCTGAGACCTGTGTTCATTTGTAACCATAATGTTCCAAAATAAAGTAATCTAAAAAACATTTTTAGTAGTCCTCCTTCCCGACACACCATCAGTGTAATTACAGGCATGGATATTAGATCACAAGGTGGAAAGGAGCTTGCACACAGGGCCATAAAATAATCTCTGTTCTCCTGTCAAATCTTCTTTGCCCCCTTGCGTATAACCTCTGCTTTTCTAACTAAATAATTTTCTTTTATTTCATTTACTTTTCTGAAGTGTCCTCTGATTACAGTTCAGTGTCTACACCAGAACCGCACCTTGACTGACCAATTTTTCCCCCTATGTCCATGCTTGGCAAGCATCTAATAGTAATTAAAAATTTCTCTATTCAAAGGGTTCACAGATAATCAAGAGGCAGTGACTTTGATTGATAGTCACTGTCATGGAAACTGGAGGATGAAATTTTTAAGTGAATTTAATTTCCTTGAAGGAAAGCTGGGTAGATAATATGTTCCAAACTATGACTGAGACATATTTTTACCACATGCCATGTTGCTTGGAAAGATGGTACAAACACCAGTGATTGGCACAATGAAAGAGATTTGCTGCAGCCATCTGAATTCCTTATGCATCTCATTTGCTCTGGGACATGCCATCTTCTCAGTATTGCTTGAGCCTCCTTAGTGGCACGACATAGCAACAGAATAAGCAATAAAACTACAGTGAAGCAACTTCCATGGCGAAAAATTAAGAGAGGAACTGAATCTCATGGATTTCAAAATAATGATGAGATGTAGCAGCAAGGAACAGTGTCACAGGGTCCTCATAATCTGCAGATGTATGTGAAACAGAGTAACTTCATGGGCTGCATCTCAAATTCCGGCATGGAAATTGTTGAGATAATTCTGACAGACACTGTTGCCAGCAAAAGTTTCAAAAGGGAGAAAACACAGAAACTGTCTTCTTCACATATTAAGAGATGTAAATTAACACAGTGGATTTAAACACATTTGAAACTGAAATCTACCATTAAGTTCACCTTTAAACAAATGGAAAAAAACCCTGAATACATACATAACCTCTCGTAACAAAGAGAAAACCTGCATAAAAATTTCTAGTGTGCTGAACACATTTCTGTTCTGTTTATTAATAATGTTAAACAGCATGACTTTACATCTCAGACAAATTTGATAATTTTTGCCTTCCCTCTTTTCAAGGCTGGACAGGAAATACCTTTTAATCTTCAGTAAAATATTGCCTGGGATTAATTTGAATCTTGCTTCCAAGTGGGTTTAGCAGAAGTGATGTGAACCACTTAATATAAAAGCTCTAGGTGCTCTTAAACATCACATAAGCTAAACTAAATGGCAATTATAAATAATACTTTTAAGGACTTCAGGAGAGGTCTCCCTGAGATGAACAATTTACTTGAAATATATATTTCAGGAAAAATTCATGTCGTGTTGGTTTGGGTTTTTTTAAACACAGATTAACAGTTTATTATGAAGATAGCATAATCAAGATACATTCCAAGAAACAGAGTATGGTGAAATACATCAAAACTTCTACTCAATGTTTCTTTTGCTAACTTTAATATATTATTGCTTAAGGTTATTGCTTTAATAAAGGGCCCTTTGCCATTTTATGTTATAGAGGCTTTAGCTTTTATACTGTGTAGTAAGTAATTCTGATTATAATCTTCTGTGTGTTCACTTGTCTTAATAAACAATTCATCTTTTATAAATATATGTGACTTGCCATCACTAAGACTTGAGGGACAAAGCTGAAAACTTAAAATTTAGGCAACCTTAAACCCCTTAAGCAAGGGGGCTTTCTTGACACTTCATGATTCAGAGGCAGGGCTGCTTTGTCTCAAGTTTCCACTCCACCCATGACATCACCTGAACATTAACAACTAAAATCTTCTAAGGAGATCTAAAATATTTTTCTAAGGGCTTTACCTTGGTATTTTAAAATACAGGCATTTCTTACTGGGCACGCACACTAGCTACAACATTTTTACATGTTGTATTATGCCTGTTATTCTATCCCACCATTATATGTTAAAACAGTTTTAATAATGTTTGTGATTCCTTTATTTCACAAAAAGCCATTTTTGGATGAAACTGAGGGTGGATAAAATAGCAAATAGTGCAAGAAGCTATATATGGGTAGAGTAGAAGAGATGCTACTCCAGTCACACCTGCCACAAAAGGGACAGCTGAGAATCACAGTGTCACTGCTGCTGCCACACACACAGCAGGAAGGTGAGAGAGCAGAGATAAAATTTAACTGTGCTGCACGTTCTTTAACTCACTAGGAAGGAAACACTGCCTGGCAATAACTTCCACAACTGCTCAGCCTTTGCATCACACATTCCTACTAAACTCAGAAAGCTGCCAGGCTTCCTGCTTCCTTCCTCTTCAAGCAGGTGTTAGGAATACCTTTGGATGTGTTAAAATAGACGTTGGAAAAGGACACTGAATCCCTCCATTGCAGAGAACAGGCTCTGCTTTCAGGCTTCCTTACCAATTTTCACAGAAGCTCCAGCAAAGATGTCACAGTTGTAGGGTAGGGCACACCCCCTTTCCCTGTGCTGGCCTCACTCTCACTGCTTCCAGGAAATTATTCCAGCATTCTCACCAGTGAAATGAAAGGAGGGAAGCCAGGCCTCAAGGCTTGTTTCTTCACGTTAGGCAGATGCATCCCTCTTTCCCTCTCCCAGTAACCACTTAAAGTTTTAGCGTGCTTATTGTTTCATGGAGACCAAACACCAAATTGCACCTGAACATGACATCTGATCCCCTGAAGCCTTTTGCACAAGCTGGGATTCAGACACACAGGTGAAGTGGGAACTAAGAAGTTGCTCCATCTCTGCCTACATTCTGTCTGTGAGAAAGTATCTCCATGCTGCCAAGCCTTTTTTTTAAATAGAAAAAAAAGCCAGCTGTGGATTTGCAAAAAGCTACACTATATTCTTTACAAAAAAAAAAAAAAAAAACAAAACACAAACCAACGGAACAAAACAAAACAAAACAAAAAAATCCCACATTTAGACAAATCTCAAATGAACTTTTCCTGCTTTGGGCTGCTAATCTGTAGAACATTCTGGCCGCAGCTTTTATCAATTCCACAAAACAGTATTTTGACAAACAAGTCTAACATTGAAACCAACAGTTGCAATTTGGCAGCCATGGGTTTTCTGTCTTTCATTTTAATAATGTTTCTGCCCAGCACTCACAGCTCTTGTTATTCCAGCTGCAGCAGCCATAACTCATGTCTCTGGGGCGTCATTGTGTGTATACTTTGGAGTAAAGAGGCCTCGCAGGACGTCTAATATGATGTCCTTTGCAATCCATTATTACAGTATGAATCACCTTGCCAGTTAATCACACCATTATGAATGCTGAAGGCATAAAAAACCAAGAGGGATTGAAATACCTATATCTCCAGATTAAGGAAAGCTCTTTAAAAAAAAGCAGGCAGACTAGTGAATATAGGTTTTGAACTGTGCCAGATTGGCACACAAAACTGAAAAATTTTAATCAAAAGGGCTTTTTGTCTTAGTTGCTTGTAAGGATACTGAAAAAGAAAGGGAAAAATACACAAACTTCCATCTTCTGCTAAAAATGAGTATGTTGAGGTAAGAATTCAGTGGACTTGGAGTAAACCCAATATAATTTTAAAAATAATAGATAAATACATCACCCCTCTATTTACCTGCGCTGTCATTTGAAGCTAGAAGAGGCCGATGCATTTGCTCAAAGTCATCATCAGCACTGCAGAGCAACATTAATCTCTGACTTGTTTATGCATTAGTGGTCTCCTACTTCCCTTGCGTGTACTTTGCTGCCACCTCCAGGATACAGTGGATTTTAGCCTAGAAGTTTAAAAACCTTGTCACCATCCAAAAGTTTTTTTGCTCTGAGGTGCAATATTTCAAATTGTAAGCAAGGGTTTGGTTTCACTTTAAAACGAAACAACCAAAAATCTGTTTGCAGACACCATTCACAAGCACGTGTGTCAGGATAACTTACAGATGCTCCTTCCTTAGAAAAGTAAAGTGGTGCTTTAAAATAATAGCCTGTGTAGCATCATGCTAAATTACAGAGGAAACCCTATAAAAAAGAAATTGATGGCATACAGTCATTCCAGAGTCTTTTGTGATTATTATTGCACCTAATTCCAGGAAAAGAAAAAGTAAACAGACAGTTCTTAGATGGAAGTATTTTACAAGGTTGAGTTTTTTGGTGTTTCTCATTTGGTTGGTTTTTTGGTTTTTTTTAAAGCTGTATTAGGTCATTCAAGGCACACTCCTAGCCCCTTTGAAGCAGGCAATAATTGCTATAAAAAAGAGGTACAAAATCCTCTACAATGAGAAGGTAGTAGTGGTACCTTTCTCCTCTTTTATTAATGAGAGGACCAGGTTCAAGTGGATGGAGTATCAGGTATCATTAAGAAATTCATTCTTCCAAAAGCCATAATAAGGTGTCACAGTGCAGAGCTGTACACAATGGACTATGGAAAATTTGTCCTAAAATTAAGACTAATATTAGACTAGAGGAAATTTTTTTAAGACACCATACAATCAGTAATATCTGCTTAATATAAGCAATGTAAAAGGATTCAGAACTTGCTAAGGCTAACAGTATGTTCTGATTCTAGACGTACCATCTACTTTATTTTTTGGTATCTTCAAAAACAGAAGAGTTGGAGTAATCACTTACAGCACTGAAGGAAAGCTTACCAAGGAGATGAATTAATTTTTATTTAACAATAAGTTTCAGTGAAGACTAGGTCATACTCTATTAGGGCTTTCATTTTTATTAAGAATCTTTCTGTCTCAAAATTTTGAGATGAATTCCATTGTCTGATATCTACATTCCAGGTTTTTCCATGCCTGATTAAAGGTAGCAAAGGGAAAATGAACATATCACATGCCTTGGTAGAATGGGCTGTACCACTCACTGGATTAGGCATTGCCACACTCTTTCTCTGCAGAGATCAGCACAGGTACTACACATCATAGACGCTACAAAACAAGTTTAGTGACATTTAAGCAGGGTCCATAATTTATCCATTTTGCAGAATTTACCTTACTGGCACAAACCCCGTTTTCTCTGGGTTTTGCCAAAGCATGTGTAGATGGCAAACTGAAATGCAAAAACAAACATCTTTCCATGGTGTAGCTCAAGGGCTTTGACAAGCATCATTAAAAATTATGTATTTAGGGTAAGCTGTCTCCATTTTTGCTTTATTTTTACATTTATTAAATAAAGATTTCTGTTGCTTAACATGAGGTGTGTGTTCACTGGGTTCTTCTAAAATTGCTTTGCAATAATCCTGCCAGAAAAAGTATATAATATCACTTCCATTGATTTCCTGTACCAATCATTACAAATTTATCAGAGCCATAAAAATGCATAGACTAGGTTCTCACTGGGTTTACAATAATGCTGAACTACACTTACCTTTTGGAAGTCAAAAGGCTCAATTACTTTTCCTCTATTTTAGATAGAATTCACTTGCTTTCCCATGTGACCAGAATTTGAAGTAGCTATTAATTTGTACACAGTAAACGTAATATTCCTTTGTAGTTGAGGAGAGAAGTGTGAGAGGAAGAAAAGATTAAAAATTCAGTGGAGTATTTCTACATAACCTGATGAAATATGACCCTCAAGCTAGAAAACAGTCCATTATCTGTCAATATTTCAGAATATTTCAGAGCTACTACAGAAATTATAACAAAATAGGAGAACTGCACATAACAAGATAAAAGAACTGCACTCAGCATAAGGACTCAGCTGCCTGGAAAATCAATCCACAGTAGCCTATACTGAAATACTGCTCTGGGACCTTGGAGTAACACGATAATTTCCTGAAAATCCCTTTAAAGACATTTTTTTTCCATATCCTGAAGATACTAAAATTTAATAATTATTTATTTTACTCAAAAGGAAAACCTGTGCTAATTCACATCATATCAGTACCTCTTCAACATGGCACATTGGGAAAAGGGTGTGTCTGCTAAAAGAAGTTCAAACAAGGATTTTTGCGATAATTTTCCTCTGATTTTTTTTTTGTTTGCATTTTACATGCTCTGTAAATTCACACCAAAAAAACCCCCATAAATCGAGAAAAGGTAGAAATTAAAAGGAAAATAGTAAACAAACCAAGACTTCCCAAGAAAAGACAATGTTCTGTACTTCACAAGAACTTCTTTCTTCTATATAGAACAGAAGTAAAAGGCTCATATAGCCGGTTGCGTTTTACCAGGTTTCTGGAATACAATATTAACTCCATTACTGTTACAATACTTTATCATTTTTTTTTCCACAGCAGAAAGCTGGATCACTTTTTTCTCACTACTGTAAACTGACTCTAGTTTCCCATGTAAACACAATCCCAATTAGATGTTCATCACAGGCAGACTCCTGCTGTCAATACTGCGTATGGTTCTTCCCCAGAAGCCATCAATATGACCTGCACACTCTATTTTCTAACTGGCAGGTCATGCATCAGCCACATGCTGTTTATTTGTTAGCTTCATTGATTTCTTGTGCTTCCACTTGTACATCGAGGAGGGAGATGATATTGTCAGAGACCTCACAACACAGATGCAGTGAACTGCTCACAACAGGCACACCATGAGATGAGTGTCCATGGCTGGAAGAGCAAAAGGCAATTACACTCTCTAAGGATATCAAGATGCTTTTGCCATCCTGATTAAAGGGTAACAGGCTTTCTGGAATATATGTCCCTAACAGAGTTTATACACTCCATTACCATGTAGTGTCATCAATGTCCTCTGTTTCAGGTAAGCCTTGTCTCATTTTTTAAAATACAAAAATGCAGCCTGTTTTTTTTTTGGTTTTTTGGTTTTTTGGGTTTTTTTTTTGTTTGTTTGTTTTTTGTTTTTTTTTTTTTTTTTGGTTTACACTGCTGTTGTGACAGGACTGTTAATTACGCTGCTAATGCAGACGAGAGAAAGAGTTCTGGTCTCCTGTGTGGAGAATTAATCCCAATTTCTGCCACCTTTAAACCTCTTCCTCATCACATGAGGTTGAGTGGAAACAGTATTGCTTTGTGCTAAAAGAAGAAGTTAATCCTTTCTTAGCCTTGCTTTATAAATAATGTTCATAAGATTACAGCAAATACAAAAAACCCAAGGCGGTGTAATTTATAATTTCACACCATCACAGCAAAGGTGATCAGTCTCTAAATTTTCTGAACACAGGCATAAAATTCATGACGTCAAAGAACACAGGAAAAAAATCCAGATCAAGATAAGCCACAAAGGAAAAAATTAAATTAGTGACTACTGTAGGCATAGTGTGACTCTTATTTCAGGCTAAATCTTATTGAGATGAGAGTCCCAAGACAGCCCTATTTAAACTAATTTAGCATACAATACCGCTCAATACAATGGTGGCAATATCTAGTCTCAACTGTCTCCTGCAATTTACTTTTAATCTGTAATGTTCCCCACCTTCTGTGCAATTTCACGGCAGAAAAATAATAGTTATAAAGGCTACTTTAAAACAGCATTTCCAGTTACAGACAATTAGTTGTAAAGACATTGAAGTACCCTAGTGCTTCTATTGAAATGTAAATATTTGTGATTTTAACAGCTTACTATTCAAAGCAAGACAAGCTATTCATTTACCACACTTCCTTTATTCAGAACCCTATGAATAATATTTGTAGTATAACACTGCATAATATTTACAGTCAACATTTTATTTTTTCAAGGAAACTAATTTTTTTCCATTAGTTCAAAATTCATTGTCTTTCAAATGTTCTTATCACTATTGCTACTAAATACTATGGCATCCTTTTCAGAAATTATAACAACTGCAGGAAAAGGAAAAATATTTCAATTTCAAAAGCACATTGAAAAGGATAAATTGGCCACTTTCTAACCACTGTGCCTCAGGAAGTGCTGAAGGCAGGGTTCTTGAAATAATTAGAATTATTTCGTTGTTACCTTTTGTCTCAAGACCTTTATCAGTAACAGGTTCGTTGTTCCCATTTGCCACCCCCTCCCCATGCCCACCCTTCCCAGTGTGAGTGAGAAAGGCCAGTACAGCAAAAGCTAAAATTTAAGTGTCATTACCCACTTCTCTCAACTCACCTCACTCAGCAAAAGCAATGGACACAGGAGACAGCAGGAACAGGCAGCTGAGAAAAGGAATCACACAGGAAAGTGCACAGAAGATCCCTTTCTCCCTGGCATTCTGGCCCTCAGCAACCATGGAAGTTAGTGCTGAATATTCCAGTAAGATCACCCTGTTTGAGAAAGCAGTTGTGTGGAACCTGTACTTTAGCTGAGGGAAAATGATGCGGTATTCTATTATTTACAATGACAAATGATTTATTGGTATGCTTTTTATTCCCCAGAACTTGTTTAGGTGTTACATTTCTCCACAACTGTACTGAATTTCTAATTCTGTGCAATTCTATGTCTGAACGTTCTATGTGCTAGCACATTCTATGTGCTAGATATCCTTTTTTGGTAATGTTATGTTAGAACAGTCCATTTTCTCCCCAATACATGCTTCCTTAGGAATATTTTTACAGCTGCTCTCCACATCCTGAATTTCACTTTTCATAGCAGATGTTTTACTTGTATCTTATTCCCCCTTCAAGATTACAAACAATCAAATGAGACAGGAATACTTCTCTATCAATATTTTGCAGGTTAGCATATAAAACAGGCCAAGACATCTCAGTTGGCCTCTGGGACACTATCCAGCTGAATATAAGCTGAAAAAGTTTGGAGATTCAAGATTATTCCAACCTATTTCCCAGTCATTTTTGAAACTATCAACATTTTTTTTCAAAAGTTCTTAGCCATTACTGTCCCATGGTATTCCAGAAAGTCTAATGATTTGCATAGAAATTATTAGTAATGGGACAAATGTTTTTACATCCAAGTATTGTTAATGCACTGGGCAAGTTGCATTGTCTGGAATAATTCTGTTCTCACAGATATTGGAAAGGCATTTTTACTATCGTAACCATAATTAATAATCTGGTGCATAATTTTTTTAAAATCTAAGTTTATTACAAAATACAATTCAAGAACTGAACTACTTTAATGGGGAGGGAGAGCGAGAGGAAGTAAAAATGTTCCCCAAAAATCCCAGGTATCATAGTTACTCCTTATGCCTCTGCCTTCTAATTCTTTTCTGTTCTTTTCCTTCGTACTTCAGGGGAAAACAATGGACTTTGAACAACCCTTTTTTCAGTCCAGCCTGCTAAGTATCACCATTCAAGCCAGGTTCCTCCCAAAAATGGGACTGCACAGTAAACAGCATTCTGGTTCCAAACTCGATTAAAGATAAGAAGATGCCAGATAACATCAGAAAGTTAAATAGCCTTCAAGCACAGGTTCCCTTTTCACTGCAAAAAACCAGGTAATATCTGGAAAATGCAAATTTTGGTAGTTGAGAATATTTCAGCTCTTAAGGGATGTTATTAAAGGAAACTGAAGTTTCATTTTATCTAAGCAAGCTTTCAAATTTCTGAAAAATGCATCAACCTATAAAAAAAGTGAAGCTTTCAAAACTCCAGTTCACCACAAACACCAAAACATTGTGCAATTGTGTGAAACAAGTTCTCCATGAACGAAAAATCCTATTTCTTTTTTTGTTTTCTTCAGTGATTCCATATGAACTCCATTTTACTGCACTGCAGGGATGAGTTAATGTCACAAGCCCTGAGCCTTAGCTGACTGTGGCTGCAGGTCTCTATTTCGCCGTATAAAACCCAAATAAAACCTGTGGAACATTTCAACACCACTTCTGAACCAGCTCTTGCCTTGGCCTGGGTAATTCACACAGCTGCATCACGTGTGACTTCCATGAAGACTCAGTTCTAGGCCATGAGTACTGAGTTCATAGCATCATATTCATAATATCACTCAACTTAAGACTGCCAAGTCTGTCCTCTTGCTGGGTGTGGGAATATGTACATCCACAAGCATACAACCTAATCAGAGAGAGTAAATACCTCAGAGAAGTTTTGTTTTCATTTTCTAATGCGTCCTGCCTTTTAAAACTAAAGGTATATTCATAGAATGACAAATTTTCAAAGAAGCAGCAAGATCAACATTTGGTTGTTGGTTTGGTTATATATGAACCAGTTTTCAGCCCAGAAATTAGTTCCAGGTGCATTTATACTTTAAAACAATGCAGCACATTAATTTTGGGTAATCATTCTCACAAGTTTCACAAAACCACATTGTTTCAAACTTAGTGGGAAGGTAATAAGATCTCCCTTCTGTTCTAATTTAACAGAAAGGAAAGAGATGAAATTAAGAGGCTGCATGATGATACCCAAACTCTCCCTAAGGAAAAGCAAGTTATTTTGTTGCTAGGGCCACAGCAGCGTGCCAAACGGCATTTGTGAACTTGGATACCCTTCTTAAAATTGCAGCAGTGCACTTAATGAGCCATACTTCAGAGGTGCATAAAATTAGGACTGAGGTAGACTGCAGACCTAATAAATCTTTCATTAGAACTTGTTCAGGTATCACTTTTCCCAAAGTCATAATGAAACTAAGACTGAGGGAAGGCCCATTGATTTCAAGGAAGAGTCCCACTCCATTCCACAGTGACCCTACTGCTTTAGAGATGCTACCAAAGGATTAGTTAAAGCCCTGCTTTTGACAACAGCCTGTTTAAGCATTGATGTGGAATCATTGGCTCACCCTCTGCCACCAGCAACAGTATGCTCCTCAGGAACCCACAGAATTAGCAATAAACATGCTGGCCAGATATATTCAAGGGTATTACATTTTTCACAAGTACTAAATTCAGTGAAATGGAACGGGGTTTACTAAAAGATGTGGCAATTATTAAATTAGCAGTGAAGTGTTGATAGTACCTGAGAGTCTTGCCCTCAAGGCCCTATCTAAGCAGCAACAAACGGTTTAACTAGAATCTACTTTAGTGTGAACTTGCAAACAAAATAAGTTTACTGATAATAGAATAAGCCCCAAGACCACTCAAGACTCCTTCCAGCTGCTGTCCTGTTGACCAATATATTTCACTAGTATTGGCACGACTGGTAGATGGCAGAAACCTGCCAAGGAAGGGTGGAGTAGGTCTAGGAGTTTAAGACAGACCACCATGTCTTATCTTCTCACTTGAGAATGACCAACCATGAATCAAAATTTCATAATTTTGAGTCATTCTAAAGACATCTTATTCCATCATCATTATTTACCGTAACTTGATAAATATGGTGAACTGCTAATGGCATCTATTTTCTTCTAATTTTTCTGGGAAAGAAGGAAAAAAATGTACATCCCTACTAAAGGACATGGGTCATATCAAGGTATATGCCACACATGAAAACTCAGAAGAACACAAATAATTTCAAAGTGAGAGTTTTGGAAGACTTTAAAGGCTTTATTTTAGTATCTTCTATGCTACTCAGGTTCAAGTCATTTAATAAATTCAACAGCTTAAAGCCGAAACGATTAAAGTAAGGACACGTAGTCGGAAAAGACATATTAAAAGTAAAAGCCAGAGTCAGATGTAACCATGTTAAAAAATAGAGAAATTGCAATAAGCCCTATGCTTAGGAGAGAGTATTGTGCAGTTAATGTAAGTAATGAACCTTTCATGTGAAATGATGTAGTGTCACAACTCATTTGCATCCCACTTAAAGTGTAATTAAGTTTCCCTGACAGCATGGCTTATGGCTGAAAGAACAGACCTGGCTGCTAAATTAATCCAGAATCCCTCTAGTTAAATAACACTCTGCAAAGAAAACTTAACACACTTTCATTTAAAGTTCCTAAACTTACATTTAAAGTGGCACTATACAGAATTTCAGAGAATGCTTTCAAAGACTTCAAGATACACTCAGTCACACAGCTGACTTGAAAATAGGTGTGCTGAACCCACAGCAAGGGCTGTCCCAAACCACAGAGCACAAGATAATGCAGGAACATGTCTAAATGTGCTACCTTTTCTGGGGGTTTTTGGAACTGACCTACACATTGCAGGAACTCCATTACCAGGACAGGGTTCTCAAATGCAGAAAAGATCAAAGGACACAGTGAAAAGGTGCTACTAACTACAGCAAAATAGATGGCCATCAGCTGGGTCATCACTTGTAATGATACCAATGTCCAATTTTTTGATAGAGTAATACAGGTTTCTTGGTTTCAATTGGAAGAAGCCCAAATATTAGCCACTCTTTTCAGCCACCTACAAAAATCATTACCTAAATCCAAGTTACTAAAAACATTATAGGAGTGAGGAGTGAGTGGCTTGTGGTCTGGAGAGTCTCAGAGGGAGCATTTTAATTCCTGAGGAGTACTATTCCTAAACCACAACAGGGAGTAATATTTTATGGTTTATGAATCAGTTTATTCTTTACTGATTTTCATCCTAAAGGTTCTATTTAGAGCAAAGAAAGTTGAAACACTCCAGAATACATAATACTGTAAAATCCACATGGATCTAAGAAAAGTTAACTCATTACCATGAACCATAAGTAAAGACTGTCCAGAATAAACAGTTAATAAACACTGTTGCCCTATTTTCTTTTATATTCCTACCTGCATGTTACAAACAGTGAGAAATCTGTGCAGTCTCTCCATGATTCTGAAAATCTCATTAGAGAGAATTCCATTTCAGCCACTGGAAATAATCCAATTTTAGCAGCCTCGCAAGATCACTCCCAAGAGCAACCCTGAAACACATTGCATGAAAATCTGCAAAGTCAAAATCTGTATCGAAAAGGAACAGGTACACTGTGGCTATAATTAAACTGTAGCTGCTACAAAGGTCTGACTCCCTTTCTACAAGGGGAGAAGTTTGAGCAGCTTTTTTGACCACTGGAAAACAAAAACTGTGTTTGGCAAAATGATTTGATGTTCTGGAAAATTATTTTACTCCGTAGTTGAAGAAAGGGTAAGCTGGCAGCAGTTATTTTATACATAAAGAAATGCTCAAAATAGACACAAAAAATGTGGGTTTAGAGCCGGTAGTAACAGAACATGAACAACCAAGTTCCTGAATTTCAGAGATTAAGCTAGAGCTTTTTTGTACTAATACCATCACTACTTAAAAGACTGAGAAAAATAATTTCAAATATTTTCCATTAAGGGAATGTTTCAGGAAAGCTCTGCGTGCCCAGGAAGGGAAGTTTAAAGCCCTGGCTATCCCTCCACAGTCAGAATTTGTAACAATGAATGCAAAACACAAGAAGCACTAAAGTGTAGCCCCTCAGATGCAGAACTTGTACATTTGCCTGTCATTTTCAACATGAGACAACACAATTTAACAAGCTGTTCAAGTAGTTTAGTCATTACTTGGCGGTAGGAACTGGTTTATCTATATCCACAATAATAAGGTAGTTGAGTCCCAGATCTCTCCCAGGTTCCATTTTTGACTTAACATTTTGAAATACACCAGATGGTAACTAATGATGAATATGGAACAGGTAAACACTGTGCAAGTAAATGCTATGAGTTCCATGAACAATTTCCACTTAAAAATTAAATTGTCTTAGATGTGATAGAACCAGAATTCAGTCTCTGGCTTTCATATGAAGCCACTTGGAAGTCTAACACAGTACTCCAGGTCTCATATGTATCTTGTCAGATACAGCTGTGTATTGGACACACATTCAGGGCAGCAAAATTCAATTTTGCTTTAAAAGCAATGAGGTTTTGAGTTAGTTTAGCAAGTAATTATCAAGAGTTTATTGGCCTTAACTGAATCAGTATTGTAGAATAACAATTGTTTAGTAATATTGTATAACATTAAGAATGCGAATGCTATTATATTCCCACCAATCAGGTAGCTACATATCAAAATACTAACTTTTTTTAAGCAGTACAAATATGCTTTTTTGACCGGGACTGAGTAGGAAATGGTGTTCTAATAGAGTTAACCAGAGACCACCTAAGGCCCTTTCGGCAGCCAGAAAATTCTTAGGGTACTACAGAACCAGCACACCTAAAATGAAGGAAAAGTTGCCACAGTAGCTTTTTCTCTAACAACATTCTGCTCAAGTTCTGAAATCAGGGCCACTGGGCATTGTAAATCAGCCCTGGACCTTTAAAGTCAGTGTCTCCCCCCATGTAAGGAATACAGCTAAATATGTATTCTCTGACAGTTGTTTGTATATACCTGCTGTATTTCCTCTAAAACATTTGTTCCTTGTAATTGTGTGCAAATAATCAACCTACACAGGACGCTCTGTATTCTCATTAGGTGAAAGGTCCTGTTGCAGATGACATTCCATTATTAATTTAATCCAAAACACATTCAAGTCAAAAGAAAACAAAAACCCTTATGTTGGCCTTAAAGCCCAATCTTCCTTTACAGACAAAAAGAAACTGTTCCTACTCACAGATCAGGCCCCTGACTCAGCTCTATCTCTTCTTTAAGTATTGGATAAAAAGATTACATATTCTTCCACTCTTACTTAAATAATGTAAAATTCATTCTTCTTAGGTGGCAAACGCTTTCAATGAACAAATGAAAATAAAATCACAGAATAATTTGGGTTGTGAGGGATCTTAAAGACCATCTTGTTCCAACACTTCTGTCACAGACAGGGACACCTTCCATTAGACCAGGTTGCTCAAATCCCAGCCCCACGTGGCCTTGAACACTTTCAGGGTTGGGGCATCCAGAACTTCTCTGGGCAATCTGTTCCAGTGCCTCACCACCTCTCAGTAAAGCATTTCTTCCTTCCATCGAATCTACATCTGCCCTGTCTATACATACACTGAAAAGTGCAGGCCTTCTATCGAAGCACTAAGTTTTTCCCATCAGTTTTTCCATTTTTTAATTTCCATTTGAACTTTTCAAATTTAAAACCACTGATTTTTCAGTAAAACACTGACGCAAGGGTATGAGTTATTTTCTATGTATTATAAAATAGTGTGTGTGGACATTTTGGGTCAAGACAGCCATGTCTAAACCACTATCACCCTGAAAGATAACTGCTTTTAAGTGTTTAATTCACTCTTACTGCAGACAGTGCTGGTAAAGGTAATACCTTTTTTCTTCTACAGCTCTCTCAAAGACTCATTAAAAATAAAGGACAATCATGAAGTTGTCCAACCATGTTCTCTAACCACAGACAACTATAAAACATTAAGATAAATCAGGGAAATTACTCTCTTCTTTAGCCTTGGTTACTGCATGGTTAGGTGTTACAATACCTGCAACAACCTAAGTGCTGCCCATTAGGACAGAAAGTGGTGGATGACAAAGAATTTTTATGTGCTCATAAGAGCAGTGGGCTTCACTTTTACTCGCTTCACGTCCTTGCACAGACACAAAATGCTGCAGGTATGCATAAAAGTCCCTCCATAAAAATCTAGGGTTGAAGTATACAAAAAACCCCTTTAGATGAGATCAAGTACTTTGTTGGAGAAGACATTCTATTACTCTAAAAACATTAACTTAAGTGTGCAGTTAACTGAAAGTCTGAGCTAGTGAAAAAACGTGTTTGTATTCTGCACAATGCTCCACAGTGAGGTTGGACTTTCTGACAATTAACAGGGAAAGATCAGCTCTGTGTGTCATAGAGCTTAAGTGCAAACTTGAATATAAAGAGGTACTCAAGGAACAGTTTTCTGGTTTACTGGATAACCTGAGCCAATTTACAAGGGGTACAGAGGTATCCTGTAATTACTCACAGGGCATCATTTCAATGATGCATTTTAGCACAGTAAAACAAACTAAATGGAATTTACAGGTTTTAGTAACCAGAAGGAAATAAAGATCACAGAGGGGAAGATGGTGAAAAGAACAACAGTTGGAAAACTTCCTGTTACATTAAAAACTGGGAAAAACATTTTAAAAAGAGATATTAGAGAAATTGATTTTACCATTATGGTTCTCACCTATTTTTACATCATTAAAAAATCCACAATTACTAGATTACTAGACTGGACTTCTTACTAATCACAAGCTTGCAGATGATGCACAGCAAAGCTCAGAATTAGGCCCAAATTTGATTCAGACTAGACTTTAAATCCAATCAATATGCAAATCATTATAGCGAGGTAATTCTATGAGAGTTTTCTGGGAACAACAGAACTGATTTAACAAAGCTGGAATGGATGTTTAAAATTACAATCTCATAGATTCCCTCCCATGCCCCTTGCAAAATTTGGCACGACTTTTCTGGTTTCAGTTTTCAAATCCAACTTGATTCCAAAGGGCTGTGCTGTACAGGGCTGCTCGCTGCAACTCAGGGCCTGACATACCTAATCACAAGTATTAGCATTCCAGA
Organism: Monarcha castaneiventris obscurior; assembly: GCA_026261815.1. Lineage (NCBI taxonomy): Eukaryota > Metazoa > Chordata > Aves > Passeriformes > Monarchidae > Monarcha > Monarcha castaneiventris. The sequence goes on from JAMPIT010000040.1 coordinate 3,771,195, forward strand.
TTGGGTAACAGGTGGCATCATTTGTTTTCTCAAAATTAGAGCTCTTCCAGCGTGCAGTGTCTTTTAACACCCGGCCTTTCAGATCCACACATCACTTGAGACTCTGCCAGCCTTTCACCACAAGATATGAAAATAGCCTTCAGTACCAGTGCTAATGGAGCTTAAGCAAATGCAAAATGCTTCAGACTATCTTCTGCTTCAAAAAACCTGCTAAGATGTCAAATGCAAGCACATAGAGCCTACTGAAAGGTGACAATATATGAACACAAGCAAAGAAAGTTAATCTTCCTTAAAAAATATATCTCAACATACTCCTGTTGTCTCTATTTGTGTAAAGTTGGTGATGGATACTCAGCAAAATCAGCCTGACAGAAATTATAAACTCTTCTAACAAGACCTGAGATTCTTCTGTGACTTCTAATGCAGTAGAAGGGCTCGGGGAACATGGAACACAAATCCAATGGAAACCAGGCTTCACAAAACAGCTGTTAATTAGAATGTTCTAATTAGATGCTGAAAAGACACACAATCAACCACAATTAATTCTGCTCTTGAGATGGCTTAGGGAACATCACAGCTAAGTCAGAAAAGACACAGGCAGTTTAACACTTTACCTTTCAAACCTTAATCTTCGAAGAGGTAATGAAAAAATATTCCTTACTTTTTACTCATTCACTAAAGTGTCTCCTGCTGTTTGGCCTACTGAAAACCAAAAAACTCATCTTGCATAATACCTGCAATTTATTGTAAACAATCCAGTCCTTATGACCATAATTAGATTCATTACATCTGCTGAAAAACTAGTCAATTAGTAGTTCTAATAAAATAGCCATTAACTTGTACTTAAGAATGACAGATTTTTAAAAGCAGTATATTTAATAGTTTAAAGGAATAATCACATTTGTCAATTAGCACTATCAATTTTTAATTAAATGATCTTTCCATGAGTAAAGCAAAAAAAACAAACCCAGATGTTTCATTACGTTTATGGGGAACAGAGAATTCTTCTGACTAAAATGCAATTTTTAAGGGCTGTATTGGCTAAACCAACATTTTGAGGTGTAAATGTTGATGCAAAAGCTAAAGACAGAAAGGAGAGAAGTTGCACAGATCTTTGGACAAAGATCTTCTCTAAAGAAGTTTTTATGGTCTTGCTAATCAGGAAAAAAATAGATTTCATCAGGAAAACAAAACCCCAGACATTGTTGAAAACTATAAAGGACTTTCAGAATCCATCTATGAATCATAGAGGGAGAAGGTGTTAATAACCAAAGAGGTTATTTCCTCAGCATGTCGCATTACAGTGAACACAAAGCAGTCACTCAGTGCTCGTGATAGAATCTGTGCAACAGCCCTCATTTTAACAAATAAATTACACATCTTATAAGCAAGGCCATCAGGATTTTAAGCACTTCAGGCATTGTAGACTCAGGAGGATGAAAGTAAAGACTTGGCACTCTGAAGCTAACACATGCAGAATGTGATTAGTCTTTCCTGTATCATTTAATAAACCTGCTAATTAATCTGGAGGGCCTCACACAAGCATCAAACACACAGACTAACTGATATGGAAAGCAGTCCATTTACTTCTCTATTATAACTAAACAGGTGCAGAAATAAAAAGAGAAAAAAAAATCCACTTCTCATTAGCTCAGACATTCTTTTCCAATCCTGAATGTTAAATCTCAATAAGTCTTGACACTTCAGAGAAGCAGCATGTGGAAATGGACTCAGGTCTGAAGGAAATTCCAATATATAAAAAAATTCCCCTTGTCTGTACTCACTTTGTAACTTGAAAAATTCCACTCTGAGCTCAAAAGGCGTATCAAGTCAAAAGCACTGGCAAGATAAAGATGTCTGCTTTTAGGCAGCAATCTGCACTGCCAAAACCATTTTTCATGCCAAAGACTTCACTAATGATATTCTCATCAATAATATCTGAACAGATAAAATATAGTCCCCACTTCCTACTCGAAGAAAAATATTACTACAATAATTTGACAGAGCTTGAAGTAAGAGATCCCTTAAAGTAAGACTTGGCTCTCTTCCTCTGTACACAGATTTTATATCAACAGTTTAAAAATACAAATAAGATAGTCAGATCCATTTTAGAATATAAAGAAACATGATTGACATTAGTTGGAACAGTGATCTGTGATATACAGACTGGTAGCACTTCACCTATTGTCTTCAGGAAAAAAGAGCCTGTAGAGGTGATTGAAGGGATCCATCCAAGAACATGAAGGAGCACAGAAAGGCATTGCTGCATCAACTACTCAAGTGTTCAGAAATGACCCAGTACTCTGCAGCCTTACACATTTTACATTTAGTTTCTAGACTATGACTATATGATCCTACACTCCACTGCATGACATCTGTCATGCGAACTTCACTGAAAGGGTGATCAGACAGGAACCAGAACTGTCTGCCCAGTTCAAGAAACTGGAACAGGCTGTCCAGGAAAGTGGTGGAATCACCACCAGCCCTAGAAGTGTTCAAAAAATGTGTGAATGTGGCACTTGGGGACATGGGTTAGTGGTGAACACAGTAGTGTAAGTTAACAGTTGGACTCAATCTTAGCAGTCTTTTCCAACCTTAACAGTTTTATGTTTTATTCTGTAGTCTTACTTCACATTATAAAGAGCATGAAGAGAATTAATCTGTTACCAGCAAGACTTCTGCAGATTTCCCATGCCCTCTTCATTTCATGGTTTGCACTTAGCCCACAATAGCAAAGTCTGAGCTTCCCAATTTCCTGATTTCTGGCAGCTTTCTTCTTCCACTTCTCATTACCTTTTCTCAGCAAGAGATTTTTGAGAACATCAGCAAGGAGCTCTGATTTGCCCCTAGCTATTAACACACAGTTCTAGTATAACTTGTAAGTAATGAGAAACCACTGCAGGGAATTACACAACAATTCCTTCAGCTGGGTTTCCAGCTACAAGAATAGCTGCAATGTTTCAGGCTAACAATCCACCCAGCACAGCGACCTTTTTACATAGGTAGATGCCTAAAGAAGAGTAAAAATGAGAGCATATGCTTATCCTACTACAATCCCAAGCTCCAATTATTTTATGCTTACTTATTATATACTTTAAACCCATCACTTCATCTTTTCTTCCATGCACCTTTCCCTCAGTCTCCCACTGAGTCCACAGGAACTTCTCAAGCACACAGTGGCAACACAGTGCTAAGGGAAATATCTCCCTCCTCTGCTGTGAGCGTGGCTAAAGACAGCCCTAGCCTTAGCAGCAGGTGCTCACAGTAAAAGGCCAGGCCCCATCGCACAACCTGTCACTGCCGGGCAGAAAGAACACTTCCCACTGAAAAAGTCAAACCCTGGCAATTCTACCTGCCAGGGGTGGATTCCCACCCCCAGCGGAATCTGCAGAGAATCCACCTCTCAAGCTGTGCTCTTCTGAAGTTGCTGAAAAGCTGTGTCACAGAAATTACAAAAGACTCCTGACAATATGGATCTCTCATCGAGCCTCAAGGTTTCATTCCAGAACCCATAAGAATTTAAGGAGGTACAAGACCTGAGTTTTGTCTTCTGACATCGTGAACTACCTCCCTCTAAAACTGCTAAATATTTTGCTGAAATTAAAAAGATTTAAAGCAGATACTTGGCATCAGAGGTTACAGCCCACCCTGTTAACCTTTAGGAAAGTAATACGCAATTTTAAAACAAGAACCACCTATTTAAAGTGACAAACACAATTAAATATAAATGCCATGGCTTGTATAAGCTGTAAAACACTGAGAAAGTACCAGTTTCCAAACTGCTTCATTTGCTGAAGGAAGCAAACTCAGCAGTAAGAAGCGAACCAATTACATTGCCTAGAATTAAAGATGAATAATCTTATGAAAGCTACTACTGGCACCAAGATATAAACTCCACTGCCTGCAGAGAGTGAGTTCAAGAGAACTAACTCATGAAATGAAAGACAAGATTAAATTGGCAACAAATGTGCTTTACAGAGGGAATTTCTGTATTTTAAAAAGGTAACATCTGAAAAGTCCCTTTTTTTCCCCCCACAGGAATCTGTTCCATATTCCAAGAAAGCCACTGGGCTAGGTTGGTTTTAAAACAGCAGTGAGGGCATGGTAATTTAATTTTACTTCAGTGCCATTTTAACACTGTTTAGTCAGTTCTGGTCTACCACGTGTAAAAATACATTTGTATTTGCAAATATGCTACATAACTGGCAGAGAGTTATTTACACACACAATTCATGGTAGCCCACAGCATAATTGCTGAAAATGAAACAGGAACATATTTTGCTATGTTCATAGCCAGTGTAGATACAAACACTGCCTCCTGATCCACCACTGAAAACCCTCCCACAGACCCCCTGCAGCCAAGGCTTTTACTTGTTTAAAAACAGAATAAAGAAAACAAACAAACAGCAAACTGAATTCTCCTGATAATACTAATTTTGACAGAAAGAGAAGCAGAGGAGAAAAGGCATAACTGCAGCACAGTTTATGGCTAAGTGTTGCATTGATCTCACTGAGGCTGTTTGTATGAGCACGTGCACAGCTGTTTATGCAACCTGTGCAAATAAATCAGGCTTAAAGCACTTCCCTGTACTTTTGCTGAAGCACTGCTCAGAGACACTGAAGCAAACTAAAGCACTCACTGAAAGCAAAAGGAAGGAATCACCAACAAAATAAATGCAGGTTAACTATCAAATTTCAGTAGCATTATTCTAAGTGTACCATAATTAAATGCAATGAATTCTACTTTAGAAATTGCCCTGGTAGCAAGAAGGAATACTTTTAAATTTTATGTGCAGCAAGTTATGCACTGTGCCATTCACATTTCGAAAGGATTTTTTACATGGTCAGAATTTTAAACACAACAAAACATTCTGTGCTGTGCCTTTCAGAGGCACAAAACAGCCTGGAAGAAAGGAACTACAAGCAACATAGTACTTAACATCACATTCAGCAGTAACTTATCATCATGGTGCTGGGCAATACAAATGTTAACTGAATCATGTATCTAATAACTAGAACAGGTAATACAGTTGTTATATCAGCCATAGCAGTCAAAATGTATATAGTCCTGAATGAAATTAGAGCTTTCTAGCTCCAATATCTGACCTGGCATATCAGAAAAAAATATTTTAAAGTACACAAAGACATGAGCAAAATTTTACTCCTGTTAAGAGCTTGAGCATAAATAAACCCCCACTGTACAGGATCGCTACAAGAAATACTAGATGTTACCTGACAGCCTAAGTTGCTCCAGCTTTCTATTTAAGATACAAATCACTTCTACCAGTAGCACACATTACCATTCAAGTTTTCTTTACATAAATTTTTTTTTTTTGCATTTTTGTATTGAAGAAAAAGCATTTTCTGTCCCTCTTAAGCCACAGTTTTCACATTGTTTCACCAAGTTTCACTACAGGTTGATCAAACCACTCAAGCCTCACCCCTGAAGGGGGCACCTCTTACAAATCAGGCTGTATTAAAAAAAAATTCCTTTAGAATTCAGAACAGCCTTTTTGGAAAGTTTGCAAGAGACTATCTAAGGCATCTGCAAAAAAATAAAATCCAGAATAACATTTAAATAACTTTAACATCACAAAACTTTTACACTACAGATTGACTGACACCTCATGGAATTTATCTTCTGTTGATTTCGTCTAAAAAATTATTTTTGAAAATAGCCCTGCAGGAAAGCAAACATTAGAACTGTAACTACACAGAATGACAAGTGTTTCTTACAACAAAGATGTCTCAAATAAATCAAAATAAGCCATCATCAGCTTGATTGAAATACCCTTTTTCTAAAATCAAGGATACAGCAAGAGGGAATGGATCTGGTTAAGGATAACTAGGCTGGCAGCACCAAGGCACAGTTTAGACAACATTCTTCTCCCACCTAGTGGCAAGAAGCATAAAGAACAAGGTCTTCGGGAGTGCAAACCTAAGATTTGTTTTCAAACACCAACTCTAAAGAGATTCACTGACATGATAAGGAGATTGAGTCACATACAATTCTGGTTCTCATATTTAAGTTCATAATAAACATGCTATCACTAACATGCAGAACAGAGCTTGTTTTTAACTCCTGTCATCCAAAAAAAGGAGACAGTTCGGAAAAGATAGCCCACAACTGGCCCCCAGCACTTACACTTCAGATACTTAAAGCTCAGGAACATACAAGTGAACCAACTAATGGCAGCATGGAGTAGCATGGCCCTTGAATAAAGTCTATATGAGAATTTCCATTTTCAGGAGCACCCAGCATTGCATGTTGTACTGCAAAAACAATGATTTTACTTTAAAATACTTAGGGAAAGCAATCTATTTCCCTCCAAGTTCATCATTTACATCCAAAGTCAAATCTGAAGCAGTAAGTTTGAAGTAGGAATAAACATGAGATGAATAAAAAATTTTATTTACTGTCCTTTATATACAAAGTATCATTCCTCATATGAAAACAACCTTTGTGAGAAAAGTAGTACACTTATTTTGAATCTCTGCACACACTTTTTTGACAAACTTTTTAAAATAAAGTCTAAAAGTTTAGTGAAATGCTGTTTTGGTTTTGACTGAAATTTTCAAAGCAGCTTCGAGACGTCAATGTCTGGACGATACTTTAATCAACATCTGTTGGATTATTCAGTATTTCAGACTGATTTTATTCTTTAGAAAACTGTACATGGATTGAAGGTAGAAAAGAAGCCAAACAACTGAATGTACAATACTTACAATTTTCAACAGATGGCACTTTACAGCAAGGAACCTATACTGTCTAATTGAAAGAGAGCAAGAGCAGTTGGATGGCTGAGTGCACTGACATGCCAAAGTCTGCCACAGAAAAAGCCCAATATCCTCAAATTTGAGAGGACAGTTCTATAAAACTGGAAGTTTTAAAGAGGGAATCTAAAGCCAAACAAAAACTCTGAGCTAACATTCTAGCTCAGGTATTAAATCACACTGAGATGTTCTTCACAAAGGTGGGATATTCCCACCTTCTTTCCTTCTCAGGCAGAACTTACAGCTAGAGCTAAACTGAAAGACAGCAAAGAAAACAGGACCATCAGACTGGTTATTACTGCAAACAAGCAAGGATCTGGTTAGTGGGCAAGCTTCCCATTTCCTAAGTTAATTTATACAGGATTAAATCAGCAGCCACAATCAAGCAGCAATTGCTATGCTAGACAAAAAAAAACAAGATCAGTTGTAAACCTTGTGTTTACAGATTACATGTTACTATCTAAGAGTATTCACTGCTGTTAAAATTTTTCATGCCCATATGTAGAAAATATAGGTACATACACCTGGAGTATCTCCAGCCCTCAGTGTCATGCAAAAAAAATTCTCAGACATCTGAGCTGAATCCTTGAAGTGATGTGACAAGTCTTAGAACAAACCCACTTTGGCATGCTCACAAATATACCAAAAGATTTTACTAAGCATGATTTGTCCCAGAAACTTTACCTGAAATACATAAAACCTTTCATAAATCTATCCTCTGCACCTAAACACTGCTAGAAACTCCACACAGAGGTCTGAGAGACAGAATAAGTTCCCTGCTCAGCATTAAGCAAGGGAAAACTTCAGGTACAGGGACATACAGGATAGGACAGTGTTACACCTCTTGCAGGGCAAGTACTGAGACTCCAAAATCCATGACAGCTACATTCCTCTTTATTCCTGAGCAAGGCATTCCTCCTCCTCATTGCAAGCAAAAAATTTAGGCACATAAAGATTTCATTCAGCAGACAAGGAACAAACAAGCAGCAGTGAAAAAGTACAAAAAAAATGCAGCAACTACTGGAAATCGAAAGATTTCAAGGCAGGTATTGGCCTTGTCAGACTTCAGAGCTCTCACGAAAACACAGCTGTAATTTTAGCACATTTTTTCTCCTTCACTGGTAGCAGCAGATTCATCTCTTGCACAGATGAAAAACTCCATACCCAGATGGGTTGAAACACAAGCCATTAATACATTTAGAATCAACAGATTCACGTCCTTTAGAGTTTATTTGAAGACTGATCAATGATTTGCGTGTCAAGGAAAGTCTTGCTAATCTGGTATTTACAACCTCTGCTCAGAATGAGGAAGCTGCTTCCAATACAGCTTCATCCAAATTCAGCATTACAAAAATTTATGGCTCAATCCATCCACTTAGTGAGAGATTTCCATATATCTGATTCAGGCTGCTCCCAGTCTTCTCCTGTTAGTTCTTTCAGGTTCAAGTCTTTGAAAAATTCCAGACGATGACTAGAAAGAGAGGAGAAGTAAACAAAAAACAGTTGTAAGTCTTGTAGCATGTGTCTTAATAAAAGGCAGTATCCTCAATGTGTTTAATTCATCTTTATTTTCAGGTTTTCTTGGACAGGAGAGTAACCAGCATTCCACGTGTCTATTTTCCAAAATTTCAGTTTACAAATAAAAACCACTACTTTGCATCTGACCCTACATTAATCATTTTGAAAGGTGAAATTCTTTTCTTAGGAAGTAATTTGTAAGAGTAAAGACAAACTAAGAGTAATGAGAGCAGCAAGGAACAGCCTCTTGACATAATTGCATCTGCTACCAAAATCTGAAAAAGACAAGGGTTTTTCTTGAAAGAGGTACTATTGGAAGAATTACTTCTTGAAAAGTATTACAGGCATTCTCCAGTTTAATAGAGAGAAATAAAAATATCTATTTCTCACAGAACATTGCTAATGTGTTTTATTAGCAACAGCTCAGAATTTTTAAAAATATACAGCTGCAGAAGCTAAATTTTTCTTAAATAAAGGCAATAAAGGGTAATTTATCTTAACTTTACCCTACCTGACCATTACAGTACGTTGTGTGACAAGTCTGTACAAGAACTATAGTGTGTCCTCTAGAGCTGGTTCATTTACACAAAATGCCCAGGAGTAACAGGTTTTATCAGATCATCTCAGCCTCACAGTCAAAGAAAATAAACAGGCCCAAAGCACAATTTAAAAATCCAAATTCTCTGGTTTTTCTATTGACACTAGGTACCCTTTAATTATATTTTTTTAGTTTAGTCTGCCTTTTCAATTTTTGCCATAGTATGGAAACATCTGTAGAGGTGATAGCTTTTAGAACAGTAGAGGAGAAGCAGAAGAGATTTACTGGAAATATATCTGGTGAAATTATCATGAAATGGCACTTCAGGAGGAGCTGAAGTCAAGGAAAAAGCAGAACAACTATCCATTATTTAGATGAGGAAAAAGCAGATACCAGTGGTATTGAATGCATAATTTGCTATGCACCTAGCATAGAAATCAAGCACTAATTACAGCTCTCTGCCACAGTGCTTTATACAAAGTACAGCACCAGTGGACCCAGAGCTGAGCAGAATAATAAAAATACTAGTGGCACTCAACCCAAAAACCAGATTAGCTTTTTTAAGTATTCCAACAACAGTGCAGCCATATTGCAGAAGAGCTCATTTTATGCTTACAAATCTGGTTTCTGTCCTTCCTGCAGTTCGTGTTGAGGCACAGGATAAAGTGCTTCGTATTTCCTCTCTTCTCCCGAACCATGAATTGCAAATGCATTGAACTTGTCAGTGCTGGGTGGAAAATAGCTCCAAGGAAGAAAAGCTTTACCCTTCCATTTGGTTTTCATTCTGGTCACCTCAAACTCCAAAGGAAGCTTTTCCTGTTAAAGGAGGGGGAAAAAAAAAGAGGTATTGGACATCTTCTGATCAGAAAAACAGGCAAATAAAATTCATTATGAATGATTTTTACTTGACCACTTACTTTCCATACTTTTCTTCTGCCAGAAAGCAGCAGCAGTAAGTACTGCCCATGGCTGTCAAAGAATCAGAGCACAGTTTTCCTAAAATTATGTCAAGTTATCAGTGCATTATACCACCACAAATATGCCTATTCCCCATCCTGAAACAATTTCTGTGTCTAGTCTCCCTCACACAAATATCTCACAAGCATTAGAACTGCAAGTGTAAATTAACACTTGTGATGTTTTCAGTGCTGCACTTACGGACAAAGCTCAACTTCCAAATACTGCTGGGTTCTGTTGTTCAGAAAGAAGGCTTCTACAACTGAAAAAAACCAAACCAAACAAACAAAAAAACCACCAGGCTGTCAGTGTTTTATATTAACTATTTTGTAATACCCTGAGATCTTCATATCCCATTAATACAACTCTATTTTCATGGGCTTTGGCCTGTGCTATGCCAGAGTTTGAGTTGCTACTGACATGCACACAGTAACTATAACCCAAATATTCAAAATGTGGTGCCATAATTCTAAATTCAGGAGCTTTTTATTTTAATTGCTATGATCACAAAGAGCTTTGTAAAGTACTGTACTAACTTTACTAGCTTTACCAATTCAAGTTTTGAAAATACTCACTCTGATGCAGCAGGAAAATAAGGGAAAGAGGATCACACTCAGCAGAGCACACACCCCATAACTAAAACTCTTAAATGTCAATATTAGCAAGAAAGCATTTAGCTTTTAAATGGTTTTTCCCTACAGATGGATGTTTTGGACAGAGGATTACTGTCCCAGGTGTACTTGGCAGCCACGTATTAAATTTGAATCACGTTTCAGGAACACAAAGTGGAACTACAACAGTGTTTCTCATGTAAAATTACAATGGGGCTTCTCACAGCAATGACATTATTAGAAAGCTTTAGGTAGAATTATGATACAACAGATATCCTTATTTATTTTGACTTAAGCATATTTATTATAATAATATCAAAAAGCTGCTACTACTGTTTTAGCAGAGCTTTAATCAGAGTAGCTCAATGATAAGGAAGTAGCGAACTTCTGGAAATATTAAATTCTTGCATTATCCAAAGCAGTGGGTAAAAGTGGCAGTACGGACAGGAGAGGAGAAAAGAACCCACCACTACTATGAGAATTTTCTCCATTCCATTTGGGTGCATTTTTGAATTGCATTTCACAAGGTGTAATTTCTGTGTTTCACACCTTCCTATTCCTCAAAGGAACTTTGGAAAAACAATTAAAACACTTTACTTCTTAAAGCAAAAGTAGAATCTCTCTTCAGGAATTCACTTCTCCTTCCACAAAGGTATTTTAATATATGTATATGCCACAAAATTATTTTGATATTCAAGTATGCCAAGCCTCTGATAGTGCCCAAGTTATATCAATAACCCAAAAACTAAGTTTGAGTGTATATACTATTGACAGGATGAGGAAGTCAACTTCAACATTAATGAAATCAACCCAGATCACTGAACTTCAATTTTTTTAAAAAACAACCATCACAGACCCTTAAAAAAGACCAGGCATATTAAATACAGAGGAACACCAGTGTACACAGAAATCAGATATATTTGCCGCAGAAGAGTTACACTTACCCTCATAGTCCCACAGTCCACCAAAGGGTTTCCCTGGCTCTCCGGGCGGTGCTGGAGGGTCATTAAAGAAAGGAGCATGAACTTCCATCAGCAGTCCTGCATTATCTGGCCTCAGCCCAATCGTAACCGGCTCGTGGCTCACAGGCAAACCATCCCAGGTGTGTTTAATCCTAAATTCCATCTTCAGATACTGTACAAATGAAAATGGAAAGTTCCGTCAAAGATCTCAGATTCCATCTCAGCACGAATTGTTTGCTCAGGAAAAAAAAAACCCCACACTTTGGTATAAAATCGATAATCAAGCCATGTTTTGACATAAGAACAGACACAAATTAGCTTTGTAAAAAAAAAAAAAAAAAACACCTGAATAAACAGTTGCATAAATACTTCTTCTTATAGGTTTTTGTATCTGCAGGGTTACAAATGACTCTGAAATCTTAGTAAGCTTAAAGCTTTTCAACCATACAGCTAAATAAATACCTTCCAAAACCACCAGAAATGTTTATCAAGAGAACAGACAAACAAAACAGCCTCCACTACATGATCTTAAAGGATTTGGTAACATCAGAAAAACAGACTGAGGGGGAAAACCTTTAATGTTTGAGACACAAGAAGATGAAGCAACTAGCTAAAGCTTTCCTTTGCAGTCACCGCAAACCAGCCTTTCCTTAAACACTTCCAGGGACGGTGACTCCACCACCTCCCTGGGCAGCCCGTTCCAAAGCCTAACCAGCATTCCTATAATGGAATTATTCCTGAAGTCCAACCTGGACTCAGGCTGTCCTCTCCTCCCGCCGCTCGTTCCCTGGGAGGGGCCGACCCCGCCTGCCCCCAGCCCCCGACGGGCAGCAGCTCCCGGAGGGCTCCGCACCGCTCCCGCTTCCCGTCCCCCGCTCTGCTGCTCCGGCCACAAGCTGATCTCCTGAAGGGAAGTTCAAACTCGTCGGCGCCGGTCTTTAACCCACAAACCCCTCAGGGAAAGTTCAAGGAGGCTTTTCTTCCAGCCCCGCCTCAGCGCCGGGCCATGGCCGCTCCCCACGTGACGGGGGCGGCGCTGGCGGCCGGGCCCGGCGCTGAGGGCGGGCGGGAGCTGCCGGCTCCGCCCCGGCCCTCGGAGGGTGCGGGGCTCCGCCGCGGGGCCCTGGCGGCGGCCGTGGCTCCGGAGGCAGCGGGCTGTGTTCCTCCCGAGCGGCGGTGCTGGCACCGGGCTGCGGGCAGGGAGCAGAGGGCCGGCTCTCCCCGCTGCCCCGGCACCGGCGGGTGAGGGGGGCGCGTCCCGCCCCGCCGCCTGCGGGCGGCCGCCTCCGCTCTCCGGGACGGGGCTCGCCCTCCCGCCCCGGCGGCGGCCCGAGAGGCGGAATTTCACCGGGGATTCGCGGAGTTTGCCTGGGGAAAGCTGGTGGGGAAAGCTGGGAGCACGGCACGGCCGGGTGAGTGGTGTTAGCGAGGGTTTGTGCTCCGTAGCGGCGGAGGTTTGTGTGGCGTAGCTTTCCCAGTGTTGGCTGCAGTGAGTAACAGCGTGGATAGTACTTTTAGTTTGCTAACGCTAATAATTAAAAGCTGCTAATGAGGGTAATAGCTAAACACACATGCTTTTTTTGTATGAATGGCTCTTCAGTTATGAAACCACGGCGTTTCCTATGCTTTACTGACGCTTGAAAGCTCTCTTGCCAGTTATTCAAGAATTTTGCTTTACAGACGAAAATCGGTATTTTTAATTGTGTGTTATCAGACACAATATGGATGGGTTTAATATAACTTAATATGACTTTGAATCGGAGTACATCTCAATTACGTACCAACAAAATACTGGCCAAAAAAAATTGCTTCTGCAGAGTTTATATTCCTGTGATAGGAGATGGGGTAGATGCATTATCCCAAGGACTGTCACTGTCCCTAATTAGTGCTGCAGTAAGACCTGGCAGCACAGCAGTAAGATCAGGTCACGGTGCATGCAGTGTTTGCAGCTGTGCATCGCTCAAACCTCAGAATTTGAGTGTGTACTAAGTTTCGTGTGGTGCCTTTGGGTGGCCAAAGGTGAAAGACCAACTTTTGATGCCAAGGATTTCAGTAGCAGAAAAGCTTCTGTCTTGAGATAACAGAGTCATTCTGGTTCAAAAATCTGTATCTTTCTTGAGCTTTGCCAAGAGTATTTATTGTGATGTGAACAAATTATGTTTTTTAAAATATTGGAATTTTGCCTTTTCATATGTATTTACTTTGGCCATAGCTTCTTATTTTATAAATCTTTAGACTCTACTAGAACTCAGATTGAATTCACTATGAAGTGATAAGAATTGCCTTTCCTCTCAAAGAGTTTAATCCTCTTTAAAAAAAAATATTTATATATTTTCACAAGTGCTAAAAGATAGATCTGAAGTTGGTTTCTATGCCAGCTGAGCCCTAATTGTTTGAGGCCTACCCTGGGTCTGATACATGGATTGATGTTTCTCTTGCTTCATGAATGTGGAATCAAAGTTCTAAAACACTGAATGTGTGTAATACAGCTGAAAAGAGATTCTCTAACCACAATTATATTTAATGTTGTAGAATAAGTATTTGTTATGTTAAATATATAGCTATAAAGAAGGTTGAGTTTTATCTGAATTCTTTTTCACGTATTAGTAGTCAGACCTGCAAATCATGATCCTTCATTCCATTACATATTTTTGTGATACACTGCTGCACACACACAGCTTTTTTCAGAATTTTTTAATGCTTTACTCTTGAAGGTGAGCTTCTATAAGTGATGTTTAAAACCTGTACCTTTTTGCACATATGGGCTCTCGTGTTTACATCCTTTGGCTGGTAAGGGCAGTAACTTTCCCCTTCCTGTTCCCTGGCATTCCTTTGCTGTTACCTCCTTTCTATCTTCACTGTCTTTTTCCTCTATCCTCCTTTAGAAGTTTAGAACTAGTAAAAGAACTCCGGGATGTGTATCAAGAAAAATAGGCAAAAAGTTGTTTAAATCAAAATATAACCATTGTCTTCCCTACTTCCTTTTTCTTCATTACCCATTCCAGTTACAAAAGTGTTACTCAGATTCTTACAAAATAGAATAAAAATGTTTCTAAAAGAAAACGGAATGTGAAAGGAATGGAATTCATTATTATTATTACAGTTCCTGTAGGTTTTTTCAAGTCCTGGTTTTTTTTAAACAGTTGTGCTAAATAGAAGAATTTTAGAAGCATTTTTTTTTGCCCTCGAAGCACTCCAATGTTAAACATATTTCGACTGCCAGTCACGTTTACATAGATGAAGGCCTGTGTTATAGCCATGATTGTCAAACGTGGTGTTTTTCAGATCAGCAGCCAAAAATGGCACTTGGACACCATGAAACTGATGAGGTCCTGAGAGTTACTGCTGAGCAGGTATGTAAACTCAGGGATGGAAGTAGTCAGAATGTTTTTGATGAGGATTTGTGATAAACAACTTTGCAAAGATGGAGCACAGTGTTGCCTGGCCCTGTTTTGGATCCATCATACAATGCAGCAACAGCAAAACAAAACTGTCCTAGCAGTGAATTAGGAAACTTTTGGTGCATTTTTAAATGTTTTATCCCTGAAAGAGCACTTGATTTGTAATTTAGTAGGCTTTCTCACTTTTATAGACTTCCCTTTCCTAAGAGCTTGGTCTCATATTGAGGTCAGCATAACCCTGTCTGAAAGCTTGTATGAAAACTGGGGCTTCAGCTCTTTCCTGATGCTGAGCTGCATGGAAATGAACCAAGCACTTACACAAACCTATGATTTTTCTTTTAAGATTGAGCTGATTTTCCCTCAGATGCAATTATGCTTTAGATCAGAGCATCTCCAGGAAAAAAAAGTCATTATTTTTTCATATGAAGCCAGCACTCAGGGGTGATTCTGTGGCATATGGTGCACAGATTAGAGTACAGACACCTTTGGGCTTCATATAAAAGTTGGAAACTACGTACAGTTTTATGCAAGTACTAATAAGTAAATTATTCCATTACAGGAACATGCCCTTGGTGGTGATGGCACATCAGGATCCAGGATGATAGACCAAAGGTAACTGATTCCAAGTGATAAGTGGGAACACTGCAGTGTATTTGAAGGAAATTGTCATATGCTCATAGGAGTGTAAATGTCCAGGTGAACTGGCTCTTGTGTGTGCACGTGTCTGTAGAGGTGTTACTGTCAAAGTTGTTTTTAGGTGGTATTGTGTTTATTCAGTAAATTAAATTAGTGACTTGGCTTCCACAATCTGTAAAATAAAGGATGAGAGATGAATGAAGGAATTCTCTGGCCTAAATTTTAAGAGAATAAATGGAAGTTCTGGTAAGATTGTACTGATGTAGGTAACACAGGCAGCTGCTGTCTGTGGAGATCAGGGGGATGTTTTTAAAAAATTTTTGTTGACATTCTTAAACTAACAATTGTCTGTCAGTAAATGGTTTCATGATCACTGTAACTTCCTCTTACAAAAATAACCTATCTTTTCTTGTTAGCTTTTAATATAGAATTTTCAGAGAATTGTTATCAATTATGAAAACATTAGGAGGAAAAAAGTACAGCAGTAGAATTACAGTGCTCTGCATTGTCTTACAGGCCACTCTACTATTGTATGTGAAAGCAGCAATGAAGTCTAGTCTTCTAATGTTTGGGATTCTGTGTCAATCTATAAAATATTAATGTTGTATTAATGGTCATTTCTAATGTCCCATTATGTGTTCTATTTCTGTTATATAGCACCCTTGCTGTTCATGATCATTATTTAAAAGTAGTGATTAAATTTGTTCATTTGATTCTGGGGAATGTCGAGCTTTGGAACTCAAGAAAAGTGACTGTTCTGTTCTGGTCTCTAGATTAAGAATTCTTTAAAACTAGTTAATTATCTGAGCATTTCAGCATTTACAAAACTCATTCTAAGCATATTTTTCAACTTCTTAGCTTGTCAACTCTAATCACAGAGTATGATAAATGTGTGGAAGAAATGAAAGAACAGCTGCAGCTTTATCAGGTATGGGCATTCCTAACATTTCAGGCTGGATCTTCTTTAGTGGTCTTAATATGTGGGCCACTAGTTTTTGTCATGCTTCCCAAGGCTGCTGGACTGCAGGCTGCCTGAAGGGGATGAAAGGGGAGCTTTCTGTGACGAGGTTGGTAGATTGTCTAAATTGCAACAGTGTATTATCGTGGGGGTTGAGGTGGAAGGGAACCGTCCTCCTTTCAGCTGCATGAAAAGAAACTTTGTAATGCTTCGTGGCATGTCTATGTTAAGACCTTTGGCATACAGGAAGCAATTTTTACTTGTGATCTACATGCAGAAGTTATTCACTGGTTTTGGTTTAATGCACTTAATTTGTTTGATCTGTCCATCATAAAGATTTTGCAAATAGTCTTCACGCTTGATCAATTTCAGAAAGCAACAGAAGCACTACGGCTTTCTTGGACTAGTAAACAAAAGCGCCAGTTTGATTCATGTAACTGGAGTTTCTCCTCAGTTAATTCCTAAGCTTTTCTCAAATGCTTACAGTATAAAAGATGAGTTATCTACTCTGCCCCTAAAAACTTGACTTAATTAAAAATCAATCTGTAAGAGCCATAAGAATTTCAAAAGGTTAAGTTTAATGCCTGTAATAACTTCCAAATGCTGAGGTGTAACAGGACTTGGCAGCTGCTAAATTTAAGTGGCATCCTGTGACTTGCCTTTAAAAAGCAATTGACTTTCATTTACTGTATTGTGCTGAATTAAATTGTTCATCTTTTATAGTATCAGTCAGAAATACAGGATGAAAGTGTTACCAGAGCTTGTGTAACTTAAATGAGTGCTTACTCTTGCATGTCTTTGTATCAGGCACAAATGAGTGAGATGAAGCTAAAATTGGAAGAAGTCACCAAGGAAAATGAAAGGTAAATAATTGCACTGCCATATTACTACTACTGTTTCTCATGATTTCTAAACATTAAAAAGTTTTTTTTCTAGGACCTTGAAATCTTTGAAATCTTCAACTGCTAGGTAAATTCAGGATCTTAATGTTAGAGTCTTTAAGTGCTTAATGTGGATTACAGCACCAGGTATAGGAGATTTTACCATGTCACTAAAAGAAGTAGATGTGAAGCTATTCCAAGCTGTCCATTGTGTTTATAGAACATAACATAATAGATTTAAATTTGACCTAGAAGGAAGTAGAATGTACAGGTGGAAGGTACCACATATTTCAGTTGTTTAAAAAATCCCTGTTAAAGAAATACTTTGCTGAACTTAATTCTTTGAATTTCAGGCTGCATGCAGAGTTGAAAGAGCCTCTTGAGAAGCAACTGGAGGCTCTTCCTTTCATGCATCTGGAGACTGATGTTCCTGCAGATGAAGGTGTAGTGGGAACCCTTCAAGAACAGCTACGGCTGGCAAAGCAAGTGTGTGAGATTAAACATTTATATTGTTTTATTTCTCTTGTTATGCCTTGGCAGATCAGGGGAGGTTGTTTTATTTCTTGATTCAGAAATGATGTGTTCAGAGTTCCTTGAGGCTGTTTTGAGCCCCTCTTGAGGGACCTGAAGAAATTTCTTTTCTAGATTCATAAAATAATTTTTTAATGATTGATTTGTGTCAGTAATTTTACCTAGGTGACTTGATCCTTACGTTGAATTCATGATCAGCGACTCAATGAAATATTTTCTTCAGTTCATGCTTTTTGTAGTAGCTTGTTGTTTTAATCAAAACTATTGTAAAGTGATACGAGGAGGAAAGTGTATGTGGGATATAGCAAATAATATCTAAATCTGAAAATACAAGCAAATTTTGTTCAGCTTATTACAAAATATCAATCTTGTTGTGTATGATTAAGTTGAATTCAACAGCTGAATGTTGGTATTTGAGTATTATCTATACTGTAGGTCTACCTTAAAGACCTGTTAAAAAGTTTGAGCTCTTCAAAAGAAAATAAAAAAGCAGAAGACTTGCAATTCACTTGTAAGTGCAATTTCAGCTTCCAAGCATCTGTTTCTCTGCCCCTTAATTTGGCATTTTCTCTGTGTAATTAAAATATGTGCAGAGAAAAGCATAAGTAATGGCACTTCTTCAAAATAGAAGTTAAGGCCTGTTGTTTTAGAGAATGATAGCTGAAGATAAATGTGCTATAATAGAATATTGTTCTGTGACTCAGGAGAAAGAGCAAGCAGTTGACCGCTGGCAGACGTTGTTACAGGAGCACGATCGACTCCAGCGGCAGTACCAGGAGCGCCTGACTGAAACACAGATTCTTGTCACTGAAAGGAGAAAGCAGAATGTAATTTTCATTTATTTGTGCTCATTTTTAGTTTTTTCTGTGTGTGTGTATGTATGTATATATATGCACAAAATACGCATGTGCATATTAATAATCCTGTGTTTGAATCGAGTGGTCGGAAATCTTCAGTGCAGTAAAACATCCGAAAAAGTTGCTTAAGATTTCTGAATTCTGAGGTGAAAGTCTTTCATCTGTTCTCCTGTTTGGATAGTTAGAAAAGTAGTCTCCATTTCCTGCTGTTATTCAGTAAAGAAGCATGTGTAAAGAGATGAAAAATCAAGTTCTCTAGTATTTGTCTAATGCTAGCTTGTGTTTAGCAGCCTGTTTCTCTTCTGCTGTGTCTGGGGAAGGCCTTTCAGGAAATTCTTAGAAAAGCTGTTCTGCTCTGACGAGCTATGCAAAGATGCTCAGTGTGTGAAGAACTAATAGAAACTTGGTGCCTGCATGTACCTTGCTGCATGTCTTTCTAGGCCTGTAAAGAGAACCTGAAAATTCTGTTCATATTTTGTCTCTATTTTCAAACTCATTTGACTCATGGGCACAGTTACAGCTCACCTCAAATATTTTTTTACTGAGTTTTGGGTTTTTGTGGTATTAAGGTCACCTTAGCAGTGTGATCTTTTCTGAGAAACAGGATAAGTGTCTGTGCAGCTGTTGTACTCTGTCAAGTTTCATAATTATTTCAAGGAATAGTTAAAAGGACTCTTATCTTGTGTGTAGTTCTAACTTTCTGCTCCTGTTTCTTCTATTAGATTGTTTCTCTTGTTGTATTGTCAGTTACTAATAACATACTCACACAGTAGAGTGCAGAGACTCACTGGTGGCTGTGGGAGGGTTTCGGGCTGCCACATTCCATTTTTTATTAGTAACTAAATTTTGGGTGGATTTTAATGCCACTGTGACAAGAACAAAGTTAAACAGCCTTTTATTCTTAAATGCTGCTGGTCGCCCAGAGAAAACAGCTCTCCAGTTAAATAAACTCTTATTTTGGATTTAGCTTTCAGTGAAGGAGCAGCAAACAGCTGTCAGAGCTAAACAGAAATAGGTAAGATCAAGTAGGATTAGAATTGACGGGAGGCAAGGAGGAGAGAGGATATCATAAGGACTGGATGTAGTTGGTAAGGGAGTGGAAGGAGTAGGTTTCTAGCATATCCTTGGCCTTGAGACTGTCAGATAGAGCAATTAGAGGGTGTTTCAGCTCAGGGACTTCAGTCCTCTCTCTGCTCTGAAGGCACCTGGCATGCTGCAGATGGTTTTTCTGGGTTACCCTGGTTCTCCTAAGATGACAGGGACTCAAGAGCTTACCTGAGCCTTTTTTTTCGTATGGACACAAGACATCCTGTATGGCAAAGAGTGAATTAAAGTGTCCACAGCATGCATTTTGGAATTAAGGGGTACCTGTCTGTTACTTTGCTTAGCAAAAATGCTTGTAGCAGCATCACAGTCTGTGTGGCTCTCTAAAGGCACTGCTGATCTGTACTTCCATGTTTTGATAGTAAGTGCATGTGAGTTTTGGAAGGAGGCAGTTGCAAATGTTTTCAGTTGACTCTGAAGCTTTCTAATTATGCAGTCTTCATGATTATAATGATTATAAGGAACTCTCAATTCTGTTTAGGATCAACTGACTAGCTTTCAGCAGTTGACTCGGCAACTGCACATGGCCAAGGAGAAGATAGAATTGGTGAGTAAAACCTTCTGAGCAGTGAACTAGAATTTATTTTCCTCCTAGACCCCCAAAGAATAAATCCAAAGCAAAAAGTCCTTCATACATACCTGGTTGAAAACGAAATTGTGCCAATCAAATTTGCAAACTTCTCCAGCAACCAGAAAGTAGTGATGGCTTTATTCCTGAACTCCAAACACCAGGTCAAGGTGGTTGAGAGGTCAGCTTTTAATTTTATGTGAGCTCTTCTGTAATTCAGTGGTAAGCTTACACTCAGAATTATAGTATGTGGTTAGTGTACTTCACACATTCAAAAAGGCTTCACAAAGGAAACATTTTTTTAAATTATGCCCTCTTGCATATGCTACCTCTGGCACATGTTTATCCATTCCTGTTTTGATACTGCTGTCTTCAGTGTCTTTGAAACCTTTTTGCACATTTTTCTGAGCTATGCTTTATTCACATCCTTAGAATGTGAAGCTTTTTAGTCACTAAGCTTTAGCCTAAGACTTCCAAAAATGACAAACAATTTTAGTAGAATCTGTCAAGTAGCTTTTTGTAGAAAAATTGAGGTGAAAGCGGGGGTGAAGTTTTTAAGTTTTTGACTGAGCAGCTTTGTTTTTGAAAGACATGATTCCTGTATGATTTTTTTTGAGTACTTATTTTGAATAATGGCAGTGCAAAAAGACTCGTAACCTACTCCAGCAGCCTACTCTTTTGTTTTTTAACTGAAACCTTTTTTCCTCACATCAGAGAAAAGAGTTAAGACAGTATTTAAGAATAAAGATAATCCATTTGTTTGCATCATCCAAAAAACATTTGGCACCATCTGTTACCAAAGGCATAAAGATGTCATGGGACAAAGCATCAAGCCCTTTTTTGAACTAACAAACTGAGAAATAGGAAGAGACACATTAATTAGCCACGTTTTTTATTGTGGTAAAACAGCTGTGTTTCCTAGATGTGCTCAGGTTGGAATTGTTCAGCATATTTGTGCATGTTCTGGAAATGAGATTCAGTATTGAGGCAACAGAGTTCACTGCTGATGTTAAAATATTTAAGGTAGTAAAAACTGAAGAGACCTGCAGAAATCTGCAGAAAGATCCTGTTGATTATCTGAGTTAATTTTATCTGACATTTTGTTGATGTTAATAAAACCAAAATATTAACTGTGGGCAAGATGGGGTTTTTGCTTTGGGGACTCCATGATGGTCTTGAAATGAACTGTTGGCACTCAGAATAGATATTTTAGAAGTAGGAAGTGCCCGAAAACAATTCTTAGCAGCAGTCAAAAAAGCAAGAAGAACATAACAATTAATAGGAGAGAGGGGGGAAAAGGAGAATATTGTGCCTTTTGAATGCTGCCTACCATTGTGGTCATCTTTAATATCTCAGTGTAAGGCATATATAAACTTTAGAAAATGCTATTTTTTATAAAAATATGAAATTATTCTTAAATAGGAAGACAGTAGAAGGAGAATTACACCTCCAGCACTCTGGCTTGCGTAGAAAAGAAAGAAGGATGAGCAATTGCTCGCTGTCCCTTGTCCCTGGAACAGGAATTCTTCACAGCAGTGCATGGTCTGCTGTGGTACTCAGGGTCACAAGGGATTCCAGACTCCTAAAGTAGATGGAAGTGCAAATGACAGGTCTGAGCTACTACAGTTTTTGTCTCGTGAAGTTCTTACATGACCTAAGTATGGGGAAAGAAGGGGAGGAACATCCCTCCGCTTTCAGCTTTATAAAATACCCTACATAAACCTTGGCACTAGAAGACCAGCTACAGTGTTGAATAGACCTTTCTGGCTCTTTTTATGGTGTTATATTCTGTGGAAATGTCCTAGAACAATTCTGAATGTATAACATTTTCAATACTATAACCAACATGTTACAAATATCTCTCTATTTTGCAGACCAATCAGCAGTTTCTGAAAACTGTGACAGAACAAAGTGTGGAACTAGAGCAGCTACGAAAACAACTGAGGTATAAACCAGGAAGATTAAAAAAATTATTAATATATTTTCTATAGTTTTTCCTAACCTGCTGCTGTGTCATGGGCCTTGTTTGTACTGCAAGCTGATTTCATCCTCATACTTACAATGGTTTCAGTAACTGTCTCTGAAGTTTGTTGGACATCATTAATGTTATGGTAACATTTCCAGTTGGTGTTGTTTGGTTCAGCTTTTCCCTGAAACAGTCCACATTTGACCTTTGATGTAAAAGAAAAAAAAGTGTCATTATCACAGCACAATTGATTCTGAAGATAGGTTTTCATTAGAGTACAGTTTGCTCAAAAGTCAGTTACGTGGTTACTCATGGCAGTTATGAAATTTGAATGTTCAAACAAGCTGCCAAGTTTTAATAATTTTAATAAAATTTTCTTTCACTCCTTATCAATAAAGAGCTCTAAACCATAGGTTCTGTGGAAGTTAAAGGCAAAAGAAGTGTTAATTACACCTGAAGTATATCAAGGAAAAGGAGAAATAATATCTGTGACACAGTTTCATGATTATTTGTGTTTACAGCTGAAGTCTGTTCAATGCCAGTTTACTGTGTCTGTTCTCTCTTTTAATTAGTGATGGTTGAGGTCAAATTAAAATTTTATTTCATTCAGCAGTGGTTTTATGGACTGAGAGTAAAACAAGAAATTTAGTCATTACCCATCTGTAATTACAGGCACTGATAATGCTCACCTTCCTCTCAGATCAGCCTAAAGTCCTTGCACCCCTAAAAACTCTGCTGTGTTTTACTCCCAAAGTTAATAGGAGCAGCTCTATCTAGCCCTAAAAAGTGCTGCAGTGGTTCTTCAAGAAGTCTGGATTATTTTCACCACTTGCCTCTGGTAAACATGAAGACATAGTTTGCGTGGATTATATAGCATATAGTGCAGACAATTCTAATCCTTTTGGATTTTTTTAATAGTTTTACATGATTTATGATAATAGAGTAGTAAGTCAGGAATGCAAAAGTAGATTGAAAAAAAACCAACTTGTGTGTTAGAGAATTTAGGTTTAAATTAGCTTTGTATGGCCTGGATAAAACACACAAATTAAGAAACTTGGCATTGCTAGGGCATGGATCTGCATTTCAGAATCTTAAAGCTCTCAGAGATAACTTGCCAAGGTGAGGTTAAAAATAGATTGCACAGTGTAGAATAAAAGCTTCCTCTTTACAATCAATTTGTTGACCATAAAATGCATACTTCTGAATTCAATCTGAATCTGAAGTTCAAATGCATTTTTAATACTTAAGGTGTTTTGATTTTTTATGATGTCTTTATATTTTTCTTATTTTCCCCTTCTTATGCTGCCTTTTGGGGTTTTATTTTTTTTTACAACACTTTTAAAATATTTGGCAGGAGGCAATTTAGTGTCCTCCTGAATTTACAGTACTTCTTGTAGGAGAAAGATGCAACGTTTCAGATGGAGAAGGGTCAGAGTTTTGGACCTGCACTGAAGACTGTGTGTTTAGGAATAATGGTTTTATTGTAGATTTTGCTTGTTAAAGAAATTGTAACCAATTTCCAATTAATTGGGCTGAAATAAAGTATTTGCTGTGAAATTGCTTGGATTATATATATTTTGCTTAAGATTTTCATGTATGTACAGTATTGGCTTTTATGCCCTTAATTCAAAATCAGTATTTCTATAAGAAATTTGTGCTTGAAGTTGATTGTTAGAAGTATTAAATATTTTCTAGTTTTTTTCATGACTGTTGCTGCTGCAGTTTGCATGAGCTAATGTAATACATGTTTGCTCTCTTCTAACTTTTTCATAGAGTCAGTCATTGGTTTTTAAATTTAGCCTAATATGCAGCCTCAATAATTGTGTTACACCCCAGGTGAAGGCTCTCTGTGTCTTTCTGTTCCCAAGTCAGAGGAGGAGGAGGGTTGCTTTTTTCAACACACTTTTCTACTGAGGATGAAGAACCACTAGTCATTAACATGATTCACTAACAATTCCTTTCTTTTTTTTCCTCTTCTCTTTTAGCCCACAAAAATTATTCAGATTACAAAGCACATCAGCTAAATTCTTTACAAGTTTATAATGATTTTTTTAAATTCCTAGTCCTCTTGCTCTAAAAAGTGAATTCTAATTCTGCAAAAGACTTCTCTGCTATGTATCTGTGGCTAATTATACTTGTTATTGAATCACTTGAAGTTTTTTATTGCCTAGTCCTCCTCCTTTAATCAAATGCATACACCTTCCTCATAATCTGTCTTTAAGAAGTCATTTCCACAGGACTTTGGAATTTGGTATTCCTCTCTCTCTGTGCCACACAGTGAGAAGGAGAAGGGGGAAATCTCTTCTGCCCTGCAAGAACATCATTGTGAAATTTTTCTGCCCTTCACAGCTGTTTCAACAAAGTTTTAATGGGCCCTTTTTTTCCCCCTCTGCAATAATTGTTTTCTTTATATACAGGCAAGCCAAAATTGATGGGCAGGCAGCAAATGCAAAGCTTGAAGAAATGACAACATTGAAAGAGAAGCTTCAGAGCCAATTGGACAGAAAGGTATTCTAGAGAAAGAAATAATTTCTGTTGCAATTGAATGGACAGACATTTTCTGAATGCTGACATTAAATTAACTGCAAGTTGTTATCTAGTTTGTTTTATGTGAGCATATCTTTATTTTGTTTAGGAAAGCTCAGATCATGTCTGGATAATACTTTTATTCTTTCCAGGAAGAAGACAGGATATCTGCCCAGGAGAGAGAAACAGCATCTGACAAACGCTTGCACCAAATGCAGTCTAGTATAAAACAATTAGAAATAAGGTAAAGAGAGCTCATTGTGTGTTACCAACAAACAGGACACATGCAAAAATTGTGCCTTGGCTCTACAAAAATAGAGGGGTTGTCTGTCTTTGTACGTGTTTATGGCAAACATGTTAGGAAGTAACAAAGAGATGTTTCTGATGATCCCTCTGAGGCTCTCTTGTCCTTTCTCATGCCTGCCAATACTGACAATCATAGTTAAACAATAAGAGTTCCTGAGCTGTTGTGAAATTGCCAGTGGTTTTCTTCCTCTAATACTATAGCTGCAACTTCATTGCCCGCATCCAATTATTCCATTTCCTCCACAGAGGAAAACTTTATTTCTTCTGGGGCTGTTCTATTCTGGTTTAATATAGAACATTTTCAGTGATGTATCCCAGGATATCACTGGGATTCTTCTAAGGATCTTCTGAGATTAGATATCTGAGTTAACTCCTTTAATTCTGTTTCTTTCTAGGACTTGATTAATCATCAAACTCAAAATACTTTGTCCAAAAACAAGCAGAAAACAATGCAATTTGGGCAATTTGTGAACAGATACTTCCTAATAGCTCAGTTTGAATGGATTGGTGTCTTAATTAACCATCACATCGTTAAATTTCTGCTGTCTTGTAGATTGTGTGTTACTGCTCAAGATGCTGAACGGCTGAGAACAGAAAGAGAAGCCCTGGAGGAACAGATCAGAGAGCTTCAGGCCAAGTCTGCCAGCCTAGAAAGTGAGAGGTATGATGCTGTTGTAAAAGTCCAAGATTGCATACAGCTCTTGGAAGAAGCTAACCTGGAAAAAAGTCAGGTAAGTCACTGGATGAAGGTATTACCTAGAAATTAGGATGTTTAGGATATGGCTTCTTTTATGTCTGTTGTGCTAAAATTGGTCATGCATAGAGAGCAAACTGGGATGTGACCACACATCACTCAGACTTGTCATACAGTATAAACTTCAAAGCATATGTTGAGTGCCTGGACAAAGGTGATCTAAGGGATAGCACTGTACCTAAGCATGAATCTTCCAAAGTTTTTGACAAGAGTTCAGAGTTTCTCACCAAATACTTACAAACAAATCGGTGGCATCAGAATAAAGAGGAAGGTTCTGTTACAAATTTGTAACTCTTGTGGAAAAAACATAGGAAACCCACAAAGTGCAGAGTCATCAACAGAGAAATCTAGACATATGGAGAGGCCTTAAAAGAAACTTTTATGTATAATGTGTGATTAAACTATCACAGAATAATGTTTATGCCAAAAATATAAATATGAATATATGGCTCAAGTAGCCAAAACAAAGCAGACAATTCTTAACTTACTGCTCTGGCTAACATCCTGAATTTTTCAAACTGGGAAGAAAATTTAATGAACAGAAGAAAAAAAAATGTTCTATTGATCAACAGAATAAAAAATGCACATTAATATACATATCTGTCAACACTTTGTGTTTTAAATTTTCTTCCTGCTCAGTAGAAGATGGAGGTGGAAATTACAATAACACTTCTGCTCACATTATAAAGCACACGAAGCTAAGCTTACAAACAGACATCTGAAGAATTTTAAGAGTAGTTTGAGTAATAAAAAACAACATTGAATTGTATGGGAGCAGTAAAAGAGAGCATGGCCAATGAAATGCCATGTTACTGCCTAGAGTGAGTAACCTTCCACAGGATTAGTTTATTTCATCCATTAGGGACTTTTTTGTGTCTTTCTCCCTTTATGCATATACACATTCTCTGTGTGCCACCTAGGATTCTTGGTAGGTGAGATCAAAAATCCTGTATTCTGTAATCTTTTCCCCTGTTACACTGTAAAATCAGTAGCTTTTTACATCCCCCAGAGGAAGGGTTCCTTGCTACACTTTTTTCTGTAAGTCTCACGATTCACTGTTACCCAACATAAGAATGTCTGCATGCATGTTCCTAAGCTACTTAAAAGTTTTTATTCCTTTACTTCTAGTTTTCTGGGAGATGAGTAATTTAATATACAATGCTTGGCTATATGTAGGAGTGTGTGTGTGTCTAAAGGTATTCAGTTTCCTAAGAGATTCCTTTCTTATTAGAGATCCTGGCCCCAGAGAGAATGCTGGAGAGTAGCTTTGCCTTTTGCTCTGCATTCCTGTGCTTTCTTCTGTATAATTCCATGCTCAGCCAAAATCTCCACATCCCAATAGAAAAAGGCATCTACTGACACTAACTCTTTGTGTGGTCCTGGTTTACAAGAATGTGCATTTAGTGCAACATGTTCTCACTGTTCTTGTTTTCTTGTTAAGTCTCAGCGTCAGCTACACCAAAGTAAAAAGGAAAACACTTGTCTTTTGAGCAGTGTGGGTTTATCTATTGGTGCTCTTAGTATCACACTGAAGTGCCAGTCATATTTCATTTTGTTATTTTTCTTCTAGGCACTCTTTGAGGAGAAACAAAAGGAAGAAGAAATCAAAAAACTGAAGGATGAAATGTCTCAACTTGCAGAAAGCACTGCTGCAAGAATTAGAAAGGAAGTAAGTTAGGATGTTTAGAAAGAATAGGAAGATTTTTTGGTTTTCCTCAGAGTGCAAAGCTACTGCTGGTGCATGGTCACCATGAGCAGTTTTCTCACAAGAGTTTGGATAATACAAGTGGCAAAGCAGCCTGCTGATAGCACCGTACTCTTCAGCATTTATTGACTAGAAATGTATCCTAAACAAGAACCAAAACTGTTGATGTCTCTGCAGACACTGGGATGGAGAAGGCTGCACTGTGAAGATGTGAATGACACTTGTTGTGGCATCTTCATTTGTGCTTTTTTTGTTTTCTAAACACCCTCAGTTAAAGTAGTATGGATTGACAATAATCATCATTCTTCTAATTTTATATCATAAAATTTGCCAGTTATTGCAGTCCCAGATATTTTAATGCTTTATATACATGCATTACATATAGATTATAGATATATAATATACATATGTCAAAAAGCAAGATGGAGAAGTAGTTTGTGGGACTAATTTTGTGGTTTTGTTTTGGCTTTGGTCACAGGTAGACACTGCAAAGAAGCAATGTAACATGCAGGTTTCTCGGCTAACAGAAGAAGTTTCAGCTCTTCAGATGGTATGGAGTGGACTGATAAAAATATTTTCAGTAGCAAAACATTTGAGACTTCTGGGTTTTGCTGATGAAATACTTTCACTAGAATTTAGTATTTTAGGTCAACTAACATGATGAATGAGTAATTGTGTAGGACATTCCTCTGTTACTGTATAGCACATTACATGCTGCATGTCTCCAGAGATGGGTTCATAGGCATTTTGACAGTGAGATCTTGCTCTAGAAAATATTTCCCATGTGATGGCATTTCTTAAGTATCTCTGTTTCTTTCAGAGGTACACTAAACTCAGCCTTCTGTGCTTATCTGTAGTTGTGTGTGTAGAAATGAAATATATGAAAGCTGATAAACTATCCTAAGAGAGTCTGGGGATCACAGTCATCATATTTTTGAATGAACCAGGAACTTGTAAATAAATGATGCAGGTGATCACAAGAATTCAGTGCTTATGCATCTATTTATGCATTAATTTTTTTTAAAAAGGTTTCCTTTTACGTGTCTTAGGCTGTGTATTGAGTGATTGTATAGAGAAAATAATGAGCAGGTGAATATAATCAAATGCATCCATGGCAGCAGCAAGAACTGCATTTACACTGGGCAGGGTTTGGCTTCAGCACTTCTTGAATTTCTATTTTGATTTATTCAATCTTATTTAAACATGACTTTTATAAAAAGGAATGTGGAGAAAAACAGAGTCAAATTGAACGAGCCATCAGAGAAAAGAGAGCAGTGGAAGAAGAACTTGAAAAGGTAAGGCAACTGTTTGGATTTTTACATCACATTTAAGATCTCATTTCAGAGGGAAAAAATATATAGATTTTTCCCATTTTTCATGTGTTTCTCCTTTAACTTTCATATTTTATTTTTTGAGTAGATTTTCTCAATTGTAAATTTTCATATATTTACTTTAAGATTGTTTAGTTGTTTGGGTTTTTTTTTTTCTTAATCCAGAGAATGTTTTAAAGCTGAAACACCAAACTGAAAAAGAAAGTTCTTTGAAAAGTGTAAGCGGCAAAAGAGAGATGTTTAATATAATCCAGAGGAATGCTGGTACATATTCCAGTTAAGATCGATAGACAGAAAACTAAATAAATGTCTGATCAGATCTTTGGAAACTTTTTTTTTCAAGTAGCAGTGACAATGATAGAAATCCAGTTTTATTTTAAATCATGAGAAAACAGGATGCAATGTTTACATATAAGTTTACTCTTCAGATTTACAGGGAGCACAGAGCACATGAATCTAACAGTAGACAGCTTGAGCAGCTGCATCACAAGTATTTACTTGCAGAAGCTGCCAAAGATGACCTTCAGCTGAGTCTGCAGATGATACAAAATAAACTGAAACAACTGGAAATGAAGTAAGTGATGTTACAGATGTTTACAGAAGAAGAGAAAGCAGTGGAAATTATCTCAGACTATTTAAATTGTTGAATGTGTGTTAGGGTTTTGTCAAATCTTTTTATTCAGTAGCAGAGATAGTATCAAGATACCATAATTTTGAAACCAAGATTGATTTTATCAATTCCATCATGATAAAATTCTTTGCTGATTTGTGCATAGCTCCCAGTCTATATCCTTTGTCCTCTGGTTCAGGAGTTGTTCAGTTCTTCAGCTGCAGCCAGGAGAGACTTTCCTTCTCTTTTAGCTCTGAGGAAGAGAAATCTCGTTGCCAGGAAGTTATCTGTAAATTGCAAATCACTCTGGATTCAGAAAGAGAAAAGAGTGCCTTTGTCAGTGAAGAAAGACTAAAACTTCAGCAAGAGAATGAACAATTGCGAAATGAAATGGATGGTTTTAGAAAACTGGCAGTAGAGGCTCAGCAAAAAGCTAAAATAAAGGTATGTTTTATGTATTTTTTTTGTAGTGTAAGATTGATATTTGCTTAATAAGGCAGCAGTTCTAAGAAAAAAGCTTTAAATGTTTAAATTAAGACTGAGAGTTTCCATGATGCTTCCTGGTTGCTGCTTAAAAGTAATTTTATTGTCGCACTGTGTGTCCTCAGAATCCATGGGGTAACTCAATCTCTGCTAATTAAATTGTATTTTAATGTGTATTAAGTTCTCCTTGATAAGAAGACCCCAAATGTTCTTTGCTTTAAATAAGATGAATAGATTAAATAATATTGCAATTCCCGATCTTCATTTATTTCTTGTCTCTAATGTGTTAGAAATCTTTGTCTGTCTTTCTGCCCAGAGTGTTCCTCTACTTGTGTGTCCACTGTGTTATCAGGGCAGCATGGAACTAATAAATAATTTAATAGTGGGGCTGTCAAACTTTGGCTCTGTATTTTCTGGACAGAAAAAATTCTCTGTGCTTACTCTTGCGAACAAGATTAGCTGAAAGCTGGTTTGTTCTTTTTGAACATGTTCCATTAAATGCCCCTGAGCAGACTGCAGGTGGGACAAGGAATCAGTAGGAACCTCAGTACCAGGATTCATGGTACCTTTGGCTTCTGGAGGGAGGAACAGCTTGCACCCTTGATATGCTTTCTGAATATACAAAGCTGGTACTTTCCCCTCTGCAGTGTAAAGATACCAAAAAAGGGATCCAAGAATATGGAGCAATGAAGACAACCTCAGCAAGCAGTTTTACAAGGTGTGAATGGGGACCATCTCAAATCTGGCTTCCACTTTGTACTACAAGATAAAGAAAGCTGTCAAATTTACCAGGAAATCTTGTCCAACTCCAGAACCTTTTGCTTAAACAAAGGATCAGAATCTTGTAGCAGATAGGTAGTGGATATGAAGCACAGAAAGCATATACTAAATCTTTGTCTGTCTCATTTTTAATCAGACAGGCTTCTATTATAGTCACAGATAAGATTCACTGCTGGATTTCATTTCCCTCTGATGTACCAAGGATTTCAGATGCAGTTAAGAAACTCCTAACACATTTAGCTAGATGAAAAAGAAAGAACGTGTTTCTGTGGAGAAAACACCAGGGAGAAGAATAAAGATTACTTACAAAAATAAGCATACACAGCTCATTATACTTTATTGTCAGTTGTACTATTTGCTTAAATTGGCTTTGGGAACATGTATCTCTGAGTATATAATCAGAAGTTTAATTATTGTACGTTACATGCTTTCAACAAATGCTTATAAATTTTACTCAGGCGTTGTAAAACAACTGAATAAAAAAAGGTAATGAGTGAGAGATTGAGAGATTTGATTGGATTTGATTGTACCGGATTTGTGGGGCTTTTTTTAGATAAGCACAATGGAGCATGAGCATGCAGTGAAAGAACATGGGTATGAAGCTCGACTCAAGGAGATGGAGGACACCAGTCACAAGTCCACTGCTGAGCTCAGACGTCTCTTAGTAGCTCAGCAAAAAGCAACAAACCGGTGGAAAGAAGAAACAAAAAACCTCACTGAAACTACAGAAGCCAGGATCCGTAATCTGAAGTAAGTGCAGTTTTGTTCCCCTTCTGCAAAGTGTGTTTCAGATACTACTTGGTGTGTGGCAGTAGACCTGTGGTGAAAAACCATGAAGAGCAAGCCATCTAGAGTTGAAGATGGGCTTGCAGCAAAACCAAGAAGAATGATCTAAACAGAACTCTTGATGCTCTCTGTGAAGTTAGCACTGAAGTAAAAATTTCACCATTTCATTATCTCGTTGATAATGTATGAGTTTATGTAATGATAGAAGGTAAATGGAATATATTACTTTTGGCTTTCTCTTTCAAGGTACAGCACACTCAATTTAGAGAATTTTAGCTTTGGATTATGAGAACTTTACCTCTCCAGAAAAGCCATAGCATCAGTTGTGGAGTGAGTCTCCAGACTTCTAAAATAAACTGGACAAAAACCTCTTAGAATGTACATATCATGTTCTCTTCTGAGCACTTTCTGTCATAAATGAAGACAAAAACGGGTTGTGTGATTTGTCCTAAGAAAAATTACGGTACACATTTTACTTTTCCCTTAATTCATCCATATTTCTAGGCTGATACTTGTGCTTGCAGTACAGAATATAAGAATATTTTCATTTTCACAAGTTTGCCCTTTGCTTCATTTCATTTCTAGGCTCAGGAAACTTTCATTTAGCTCAAGTAGACTATTAATTTGAGATTAAATTAGCCCTGGTAGTTTTACTCAACTGCATAGATATGTATGTTCTCAAGATCTCTTCCTCTTCAAAATTGGTTGAAAATTGGAGGAGGTTGACACACTGAAACTGCTAAACCAGCAAGCTTGATTTCATAAGTCTTATTTCTTTAAAATTAAAGTGGTTAGAAAGGAATATAACATTGCATTATCTTTCAGTGGGTTTGAGAACAAAAATTCAGGGTATGCAGCTCTGTTAAACTGCTACATTTGAAGCAACCCTGTAATCACTTAAAGTGATGCACTCATGGTTCTTTGCTCAGACTGATTTTAGAAGTTGCTTTACTATCATGTTTACATCGAAGCAAAACTTTTCCCTATTAAAACTGGGACCCTGTGAATTCTAGCTGTCATTTCCTTTGGGGTAGTCTTGGGGTTTTTTCATGTTTTAATGTAAGGCTTTACATATTCTCAGCTTCAATCATATTTCCAGTATCGCATGCAATTTTTGGAGTTACAGTTTCTGAAGCATAACTTGGCATTTCTTGGCTGTCAGAATTCCAGTGGTGTGAGTGGCATTAGAACCCAAATCTCTAAATATGAGCCAGGTAAATCTACCCTGCCACTACTCTTAACCTGGATATCCATCTTTGCAGTGAAGTATGTGCTCAACTTTACCTCCCCTAAGTAAACAGTTACAGGGCTTTTGAAATTATCTGTTCAGATACAGGCTGGCTTTATTTTCCCTTAAAATATATTGCATTTTTGCAAAGATTATTATTAATCTTTTTCTTTAAAAAAGGAAAAATAATTTCTCAGAAGACATCAGTATTGAGCATTTTTGTGAGACACTGGGAGCTGTGCTGATTCACTGACAGTTTTAGTGGTGTAGCTTCACTGTATGTAATTAGCTGGCTCTTACTGATACTTTTTTAGCATCTTTTGTAAATGCAGTAACTGGAGAAGAAAATTATTTTGCAATGTTCCATGCTAAGGTAAATTTTAGCTCTTAAATTTGTAGCTTATTTTCTGTAAATCAAAATACAAAACTCACAGCTGAGCATCTAGGTGCATCACTAGATCCTGGATGTGGTTCAGCAAGTTCCAATTAAAAGGGAAAAATTGCAGACTTCCAAAATAATTAAAATTGTCTGTGAAACAGCTGTTTTCCTTCTAAAAGCTTTACTGTTCAGTGTTAAAATGTTGTTACAGCAGACCAAAAGGTTTAGACCTTATTTATCTACAGCAAAATGCTGACATAGAAAATACAAGGAAATCTGCTTTGTGAACCTGGATGAAAAATGGGTAGTAAATTTTGAAAATGTCCCTATTTATGTGACTTCAGGATATATTTGGTGCAAGTCTAAAAGCTAAGTCAGTTACTTTATGATATGATTTGGTGTGTTATGCTTTTTCATACTGTATAAGGTAGAAGTCTTTATCAGGCATTTGCTCTACCTGGCAAGGAAGCTGGCAATAGAAACAGGAAGGTTGTCATTTAGACTGACATCAGGGATTTTGTATTAAATCTGTGCTTTGATATCATGGTGACAAAGCAGTATTATCTGGAAATTTTAAAACCAGCTTATTTTTCACCTTACATGCATTACCAGACACCCAACAATGTAGTGCAGAATGCAGTTGGTATGGAAATTAGAATTACACTGTAGTAGTTATTCAACACAAAAGTCCTTGCTTATATTATAAATGAATAATTATCATATTTATTTTCATCTATCACAATAACATTTTGAGTGCAAGTACAGAGCAGCAAATCACTTCTTACTGTGTTGTGAACTAAAATCAAGTTGCTGATTATTTAAAACGCAGAATAATTTTGCAGCAAATGCATTTATCAGGGAAATTTCAGTTAGAACACAAAATAACAGACTGATACTGGTAATAGATTCATTAATCTATTATTAATTAAAGGCTCTGTTTGAAAGGTCTCTTGAGGCTAGTGAAGGAAATGTTCTCACCAAGCCTCATGGTGGGGTCCAAGAGAAAGGAGGATTTGTGTAAATGCATGAGCAAATGCAGAAGTCGTGTTGGTGACAAGTAGCAGAATTTCATTTTTTAACAAAAGCACAGTTTTAACAAGAATCATTGCAGCATACTAAAGTGTTTTATAGCTGAGTGGCTTTTTAGGAAGTTATAAACTTCCTAACCAAGTCCTATCCATGTATATGGGGGAGGCATTTTAGATTGCATTTCACCAGGAGGTTGCTGTTAGTGCAGCTCTCGTAAACACTGACTCAGTGTCCCATTTGTTAGTGTAGGTGTTTCCCATTCCTTTGCCTTAAAGTCATGATGGTTTTCCTGTTCTGTCCTCATTGCTTTCATTTTCCATGTAAAGGTGTCTGAAACACTTTGGCTTCTTTATTAAACTTACCAGCAGCAGCTGCTAACTTCCATTTTCTGTGCTGCCCATTTGTCATGTTCTAAGTCTGCAGTGTTTTTTTGGTGAGGTGTAATCCATATGCACAAAGGAAGCATTAAATAATTGTAAGGAATGAAGCAACAACAGTGAATGTTAGGGGATTTTTGATCTGAAAAAAATTAAGAAGTAAATTTTGCAACCTGTAATTGTAGATCATGCAATGTAAATAACATAAGAATGTAGTAGATCAGTGAAAAACCTGTAGATAGAAGTGTTGAAAAGTAAATTGATACTTCCAGGCTTCACTGAAAATTATTCTGTGCTTTTCTGGACCTTTGGATCTCATTCAAGTTAAACATGTAACTGTTGCTGATAAAACTGAACTTGGAATTCAGAACCAGTGCTGAACCAGGAGGTAGTGCATTGAATACTTCTAGACTAAATTACACCATTTTCTTCATACAAATGTATTACAGTCTTCATTTATGAGAAAAGCTTTCTTCCCTCTAAGCATCTTAAGATGCTGTGTGCATCTTAAGGAGAATTTTTTGGTAATAGACCTCATCTTTACCTTTCAAAAGGGCAAGGAGCCAGTTTTGCTTCACTATCCTTGTGCCAGTCAACCCTGAAGGTAACTAAGAAGGCCAGTGCTCCTTGTGACATGGGTCATCATTCCAAATAAAACCTTTGCTCTTGGCAGCATGGCTAACAACTCACTGCTAAGTTTATTCCCTTTATTCCCACCGTGTCTACTCTGGCAGAGTCAGAAACCAAACTGCTCTGAGCTCTGATTGCATCCATTTTAAATGTGCCTTGAGTTCTAATGATATGTACTGACATGAACTTAGACAGCAAATGTTTATAATTATAAAATAGTAGTAAAATAGTATAAAATGAGTGATCACTGTTAAAAGTTGTAAAAAAAAAATCATCTTTCATATTCTTTATAGGGGTTTAATTTGGAAAACAGAAGTATAGAATTTTTATAAAACTATCAAACTTATTTCAAAATGTAATTTCTTTCATAGCACAAAATGAGGTTTTAAGTCTTGGTGAATAATTTAAGTATTTTATGTTCATCAGTTTAACTGATACTTGAGTTACTATTTGATTTTGTCCCCTCCTGCTGTATATCTGGAATGTTGTCCAAGTAATTTAAATCACCGAATCAGAATTAGACCTAATGTTGAAAAAGCTATTTGGATCTTCAGTGTCACTTCTCCACGAATGGGTGTAGAATTTGATAAGAACTAGAAGCAATCCATGTTACTACTGTTGCTATCTACAGGGTGTAGAGATTCCAGTTGTAAACTTCTAGGCTCTAAGATCACTGTCAGTTTGAATGTCCTAAAAAGTTAAGGTGATCTGCCTTTGACAGCCGTGGTAAAAAAAATGGTATCAAGTTCTTCCAGCTTTTTACTCTTCTTGTCTTCATTTGAAAGAATTTACTTTTGAAATAAGTGAGGAAAGCATGCACAAGTTTTTAAAAGCTCTTGCTTTCACTGAAGCACTGTAATCCAGAAGAATGGTTCCTCTGGCCACGTTTGAGGGACGAGGCTGGCTGAGACTGCTCTTGTTACCTTGCAGCATCAGTGTACAGCTCTGTAGTTCTTCAGACTTCAGCTGAGAAGAATAAACGAGAATAAATGAGAAGGGGGGAGAGAGTTCTGACAGCAGAATTCAGGCAAAACCAGATTAACTCAGTGTGCCAGCATTTGCTCATTCATTTGCAAAGAAAATGAAGTGACAGACTGTATGCAAGTTTTAAAAGTAAGGGTAGATGATTCATTTGTTCTGTAAAGTCCACCTTTACAGGTCTGTAGGTGAATGCATGAATACAAAAGATGATTAATCCCATCTCATTGGCACATCAGTATTTTTTGTAGATTTTTGTGTCCTTACCCTGAGAAGGGAGAGTTGGGGTAAATAGAGAATTTTGCAGGTAAGCAGATAAATCCTTACCAGACTCTGCACCAGTGGCCAACACCAAGAGCTTATTTTCATTGAACACAACTCTAGTTGGAGCAGGGAACAGAATAGAATTCACATGGATAAGAAAAATTTTATATTGAATCAAATGATTGACTCATCCCTTCAGTGGACTAGGTCTGGACAACTGCAGACAGGGAAAAAAGTAGATCCTGTAACTTGAAAACCTGACAGGAAATTGACAGTTCTCTCAACTTTGCCGTGGATATTGCTTTGGCCTGTCAGGCACGTGGGTGACTGCTCAGTTTAGGTACAGTTTAGCTTGAACAGGGGTAGAAATAGATACAGACAGGTCTGTTCTTCTACAAAACAGTGCATGAAACAATTTATAAACATTGGCTTAAATGATAAAGAGAGTAAATTTGCTTCCATGTAACATTGCATTTGAGGAGCTTTAAAAATCTGAACTGTTTAATTACAAAAGTAATAAGATGCAGTAACAATGCACAGTATGAACAAACTAATAAATTAATAATACTGTTCATCTGCCATTATGGCAAAGATACAGCAAGGTATAGCTTTTTGGGGAAAAAATAAAAAATACTTGTTGTAGCATAAACCCATTTATTTGAAGAACTATACTGGATTACTTCATTTCCTTAATAGTCACTTGCATTATAATTGTCAGTACTTAACAAAAGGGAATCCTTGCTGTATTGTTTTTATATTTAAAGACTTTGCTTAGCTTAAGCCATCTGATTGCAGCTATTTTGGGTGTCTTTGTTCCAGTTTCTGCCTCTGACACATTTCTTTGTCATAGTTTGGAGTCCCTGACTCATTGGTAGGCATGTGTGGGGTTTGGAGTTCTCAGTTTTTTATCTTTTCTGTGATTGAAAAGAATCTGCCTCTGAGGAATGGCCTTTTTTGGTGGCAGTATATGAAGCGTTGGCCACGACTGCTTTCTCCTTTTCCCTGCATCCTGTACATTACATGGAATGAATTGCATGGCATCTTGAGATGAAGAAGTTGCCTCTTTTTCTAAAACATTATTCTTGGCTGCACTTGTGTAATGTTTGGCAGCCATAGCTGCTTATTTTAAGATGTTCATTAAAGAAAAAAATTAACAGGATGAGAGACAGCTGCAGGTACTGGCAGTATACAAAATTCATAATTACTAAGAGTAACTGAAGCATATTATAGTATAATTCAACCAAAAAAACAGCTGGCACATGCTATATTTGTCATGAGATCTTTGCAGAAAGTACTTGCTGCAGCTGGTGGATTTATCACCCGTCTGCTGAAATGCTAGAAGCTCACCTTTTGTTTCCTACTCACTTAGCAAAGACAGTGTGCAGTGGGGGCTGATTTAATTATCCAGCAGTTGGGGTTATTGCTCCGTTCTAATATTGAGATCTCGTGAGGTGTGTTTGGGGGAGGGTTAACGCTCAGAATGAATCAACTGTCTGGCTCAACAGCCATCACATTTCCTTATGCTTACAAGGTTAAACTGTTTCCTTTTAAATATGTGTTCAGTGTGATCTCATTATAAAAATAATTTCTTGATCACAGCTGTATGTGAGCCCGTAAACTCTGTTTATGGTCTGTGCTGCTAAGCATGCTAATTCCACACCTCAGTACAAGCACAGGAGACAGGCTCTTTTCAGTAACTAAGAATTTTTAGGGCACCTAAAAATTGGTCTCCTATATTGAAAATGCCTCATTTGATGCTTAATACTAATTGCAGAGGACAAATTACAAAAATAGTGTTACATACTAACATATTGTCTTGATCCTGCAATCTTAATCTATAATTCTTACTTTATATAAAAGTGTTCACATGCGGTAACAGGTGTAATCTGTATGGAATTTTACCTGTTCACATCATTGAAATGCCTGCCTATGTACTTTCATTTCTATGAAAGTTCAAGGTTGTTGAACTGTTTTTGTGATCTCTACCTGGGACTGGTGAAAGAGGTTAAGAAAGGCGGGTTGAGAATAGGCGAGTGGAAACTCCTCACCAGCTCTAGGGGAGACCTGATGTTACAGATACATTGCAACCTTGTATTTCAAGTGCCATGTATCATTTTCCAAACTTTTATGGAATACTAAGCTTCAAAGTTTATAAAAGCGAATTACTGTTAAGAACTAAGGTCATCGTTAAAATAGCACTTACATTAAGATGTAATGAGGCTGGAGTATCTCCTACCTTACCTCCATTCCCTCAAAAAGAATAAAGGCCTTGGCTTCCCTTGCAGTGCATGCAGCTTCAGCAGTAGGCAGAGCATTTAAGGTGAGGTGGTGGAGCAGAGACTGCTCAGAGGTTAGAGCAGCCCACTTAGGTTTGCATCCTTCCCTGGCTGAAATTACTGGAGTTGGGTCTTTAGTCATCCCTCTTCTTCTGATGACAGGAGGCAAGAACAGCTTCCTTTAAGCACCAGCTCAGAGAGGTGTCTGTCATAACCCAAATGTTTTTTGTCTTCAACACTGTGTAAATTGAAGATCACTAGAACTCATTCAGTATAAAAGTAAAAAGACCTCTTTGAAGTAGGTGGTATTTTCCTTCTCCTCACAAAGTGTCACATTGTTGTCTGTCTCACAAGTATAGAATGATTTATTTTTAGGTACTTCAAAGCACCTTTAAAAACGCCCACACTGAGGTCTGGTTATGGAACACCAATTAGGATGTTAATCTCAATATTGAACTTGCTGTGCAAAATGCAGCTTATATTTATTGCATACTAGATAGCAGGTCTCCAAAATAAGATTCAATAAACAGGAAAAAAACACTGCAAAATGTCAAGTGTTCTTGACAAAGTCTTGCTGATTCCAACAAATACATCTTGTTCCTCTGCCATTACAGTTTTGAATGCACAGCATGAAGAAGTGCTGTGTGGTGCTTTTGAAATCGGTGTTTTAAGAATAACCCTGTAATTAAAACCCACCATAAGCCTCCACAATTCACTGAACTATCTATGAAATTACGTTCCAATAACTGAAGTACTACTGTTTGCTAATCAGCATCTTTTCTTCTGATTCCCAGAAGTGAGCTACGTCAACAAAAACTCCGTAGCCAGGAGCTCATTTCCCAGCTGGAAATAGCAAATGAGAAGGTAACTGAGGTAAGATAATGACTGATGTGACAGCTACTTTCAGCTACAACCTGATGTGCATACACTAAGATCTTAGCAGAAACCTATTTAGGTGAGTTATGTTGCTGGTTTAGAGAAAATTAAGGATTTTTGACAGGGATAGTCAGTAATAAGCCTCGCTGTTTCTTGCTGACTGACATGTTCCGATGGCAGGAAGACAAATGAACTTTACTCTCAAATTACAAAAGTGGAAGGAGAAATCATCTTTCTAGGTGACTGATCTGGCAATTCTGGACAAATCCAGGAAATGTTTCTGAACTTACTTCTGCCTGTGAATCCATGCAAGCCTCTAAACAGGAGCAGGCACTGGGATTATGGATAACGTGGCACATACAGAGGCACCAAGTGTGTGCTGTAGTACACAGCAGTACATGCCGTGTGTATGCAGAATTTACATTCTGTGTCCATCTCTGCATATGGCTGAAAGCATTATCCATTAAAGATTAAGGGCCAGGGTTGTTTTGGAATGTGCATTGTTCAATAATTAATGGCCACTTTAGAAAAGGACTTTCCTGTCAGCCTTATAAATCTGGGATAACATCCAGTTCTATCCAGGATAAGTTCCTTCTGTCTTGTTTTTCTGTAGTGCTGCATTATTTAGAGGAGAAATACGGGGCTGATGGGAGAACAGATTTCTGTGAGTAAAGGCTGGTTAAGAAAGGTTCTTTACAGACCCTTTGACAGGAACAGAGGAGATCTGTAGCAGTTTTATCATCCCATTTGTATTATCTACTACATTCCTCTCTCTTCTGAGTGTAGCTAAAACATTTACATTGTAAGGCTGCGCGGATTAAATAACCTGAATAAAAATGTCAGATTTTATGCATCTTGCTTCAAGATGGTGAAATGAGTAAAACTTCCCCTGCAGATTGATTGATTGGAAGAGTCATATGATGTCACATTTGAGCTGGAAATTCTCTATGATGTGTCAGCAGTTTGTCCTCAGGCTTTTATTGTAAGGGGAAAACAGTTCCACTTCTGATGTTCCTCTTGTGTTAAGCTTTTTTTTTTGCCGCAGAAATGTGTGAATTCAGTACAAAGAATTTGGCATTGGTGATGAGAGGTTCTGTTTCCACAGGATGAGACACTGATCATGGAATATCGGGAATACATTGACAGGCTTCAGAGGCGACTGAGCCAGGCGGAACAGAGAGCAGCCACAGCTTCCCAACAGGTACCCAGCTCACAAAAAACATTGCTATCCAAGCACATGGAATGTGTAAAAGTACTCACTCTCCATCATTCCTGAGGCAGAGGTGATCATTTATGAGCATTTTTACCAACACAGTTTTAAGAAGCTTGGATTTTGGACATATCACCTTCTGACAGGATGCTTATGTGACGGCATAGGTTTGTTTGTGGAAACCAGTTTGATATCAATTAAACCTGCACAGTTCAAAATGTGTGAATGAAGGTGCACAGGCATTTCCAGCTTCAGAAATGGCAAGTTAGCAAAGACAAAAAAACCCCTGAAATAACTGCAGCTGCTGTTTGCATGGAGCAGTTCTGTTGGAGTGCACCCACTGTGATTCTCATCGGCTGCGTGTAACAGCTGCAGCAACTCCTGCAATGATAAAAATTGTGTAGACAGAGTAGGAAATGCTTGTTTCCTTCCAGGCCATTGGAGAGGTAAAGGAGAGATAGTGTATCCCTCTCAGTATTTAATTTTTCCATACTGTTTCAGCTGTACAACTTGAAGCAAATCCCATGGGGGTTTATACACTGAGTTCATTTTTTTGCCAAGGAAGTTCATTACTCAAGTTTGCCTCCTATTAAGTAAAGATGGTCTTTCTGCCTCCTGCTTTTTTTTGCATTGATTTAGGAAAACCATTTGCAAATTACAGCTTGTTAATGTGGGTGACCCCATGTGAGCTGCAGAGAGGAAATGTTTGGCTGACCTAAATTGCTCAGTTAGGACAAATGGCATTTTTTTCCCCAACAGCAGTGAATAAATGGGCATAGCTGCCAAGCTGTCATAACATAAGCTGTGGTTCCTGGCTCTAAATGTTCTCCGTCATGACAAGGTCTATTCAGCTGCTGAAGATTTGCTCTGAAAGAGGAATTTAATTTTTTTTAAACCTCCTGTTTGTTATATGGATCTGTTTAGCTCTAATGCTTCTGAGAAGCTGTCTTCCCATAAAGACCCAAACATGCTCATGTCACATTTCAAGGGAATAAACTCATGTCCTCAGTGCCCATAGAGGAAGAGGTCTTGCTGTTCCTGAAAACACTGGTAATTAGCTGTTCCTCACCAGGCTCTCTCTGAAAGATAACAAAGAGATTTGATGCTGTGCAGCCCAAATGCTGCCCAGATCTTATTGCCAGACTTCAGAACTGCCTTGCCCTTGTGGCAGAGGTTACTGCAGAGGCCTGGCTGCTCTGTAGTGACTTCAGAACTGCTGTGCCAAGCCCCTTCCTTTTTTTCTCCAGCCCAAAAAAAGAGACATACTGGCACTGTCCCTGCTAAAAGTTGGAGAAAGAGGTCTTCAAAAGCAGTGCTGCCAAGAGTGTCCACTCTTGTGAATCTGGGTATTTATTCTCTTCTAGGCCTCAGAAGGCTGAACGTTCATATGTGTATTTGATCAGATTCAGAATGATAATTCTCTCTATTCTGAATCTGTAGGCTGAGGGCTGCTTTCTGACTCGTGTGTTCTCACTACATTATCCACCTTCATTGTAGAATTGTATCAAATATGGGCTAGAGCTGGACTAGTAGGGAGCCTAGAAATTACACTCTTATTTTGGTCAGTTCAATGACTGTAAATCTTAGCTTATTCTGAAATAATAGCAATTCAGTAAGAAATACAAAAAATAGGTGATAATGTTTGCACAAGTTTAAAACATCTATTTTGTAGGTGTCTTTTAAAATGTATTCCTGCTACCTATCATCTTGTATTCCCTGGGATCTGAAATAAGACAAGAGCAGTAGTCATCTACAGAGTACATTGTAAATTCTGCTGTTCATCCCAAATTCACACTGCCTGTGCTTGTTCCCTCTCCTTCATGACACATTCAATATGGAAGTTCTACTGTTACTTTGATCCTACAAACAGTTATTAAGAAGCTATCATCTGCTTGTGTTTCATGACAGCTCAGCCTGATAACTACACAGAATAAAAAAGCTGTTTCCCTGAAGGATTTGGAAAATATTTAAACACGAGTTTTTACCATTCACCACGTTGGGATTCAAGAAGATTGCTGGAGAAACTTCATATTGGAGCACTACAGTCAAATGCACAGCAAGGCTT
Source organism: Monarcha castaneiventris obscurior (assembly GCA_026261815.1). Taxonomy (NCBI): domain Eukaryota; kingdom Metazoa; phylum Chordata; class Aves; order Passeriformes; family Monarchidae; genus Monarcha; species Monarcha castaneiventris. The sequence goes on from JAMPIT010000040.1 coordinate 3,814,050, forward strand.
GTAAAACTTAAATTTTTGTTTATTCCAATAAGGAAGGGAGTGGATGAAAATCCTGTCTCTGTATGCACAATAAAGATTGGAAGAAGACTGCAAAATGTTGTCTTTAAAGTCCTTTAATGTAGTAGATGAAAAAATCTGACACAGTGCTGTGGCACATTCAGGGGTTTTTTGGTCTAAAATCCACCAGCTCCAACTGTGACAGGATTGTGTACAGGGAGCAGGTAACACTCCAGTAGGTACTGAAATTCATCTTGGCTTTGCTCACATGCAGCTGATAAAACCTTTAGTTCTTCTTTATAGTGCAAGTAACTTGGAAACAATTTGAAGATCCTTTCTGAATTATAATTGGACTCATTACATCATGAATGTCAAAGAGTTGCTGTTTTGATGGGCAGTGTTTGAGTTGCAAGATGCCTCCATTGCCTTCCAGTTTAAAGAATTCAGTCCAGTTTGGTCTGGTGCCCCTAAGAGTACAGGTAATAATGAAAATGCTGCTATGGCTACTCAGCTCATTTCTAAGCATTGTAATCTTCCAGCAGCTGTGCTTTTCCTTCCTAATTACTATTTATTTTACTCTTATTCTACAATTCCTTGCTTCTCTGTTGATCTGTTCCCTTGGTTTGTACATGTCTGGGAACTTCCATTCTCTTACTTTAATTTGCACAAAGGTGAAGTCTTCCAGCTCTTATGCCTTTTGAAATAGTGGGGTTGAATTCTACAGATGCCAGGATGTGGGAATGTGTAATTTTCCTTTGATATTTGAGACATGTCACACCTATCATTCTAAAATTAGAGCCGAACTCCCATTTTCTCTTCCAGCATATATTCCAAGCATTTGATAGGTGTTTAACTGATTTTGAAGTGCTCACATCTTGGCCTGAAGTGACATAATTGCCTGTCCTTCCTCTTAAACGTGAAGAGTGTAATTCTGGTTTCTAACCTGTCATTCAGCTGATGGGTAGTGCTTGCCCAATGCTTGATGGAAGTGTCTCATTTGGATTAATAAACCTGCGTGTCCATGGCAGTGGAGCTTCACCATACTTGCACTTTAAAGGACAGAGCTGGGCTGATCCCCTCGTGGAAGCAAGATTTTGTGCTGGCTTCTGAAATCTTGGCTGTTCAGGTAGAGCCTGCAAGATGGATGCACCCTCAGGAACAATTCCTGCTTGCTGTAGGGAAAGCCACTAATTCCTACAGTGGCTGCTTTTTCTTTTTGATAGATGCCAGTATCCAGTGCAATCTCTAATTCTCAATTTTGGTAAAAGATGTTGAAGATTCTCCAAAACAACATGGACACATTTTTCAGAAGCTCCAAGCAGTCTGTTTGGATGAGATTTTCATCAATCAGCAGTGTGTGTGACACAGAGGCAGGCAAGTACCAGGCACCTTGTTTCCATTTGCATAATGTGCAGCTGAGATGTTGACAGGCCACCTGGAAGATTTTGTGTGAGCTATTAATCCCCTTCACTCCTAAAAGGCAGGCTCTGGCTGTGAAGTGAAACCTGGCTGGAAGGGGCAGGCAGTTCCAAGTATTTGTGTATTTGTTCCTGGAGGCACAGAAGGGCTCCTGCATGCTTCCCTGTTAATTATGGGTATATTCATTTCACCTTGGGGTGCAGCTCCTGTGTGGTGGCTGTTTGCCAGAACAGGAACTGCAGGGATGACACAAGCACCTCATGGTGAAGGGAAGGGGCAGGAGAGCAATTCCAGCAGATCACAAAGGAAAGGAAAAGGTTTCCTTCCTGTGTGTCAATGGAACCATGAACAGGAATGTGTTCACAAGGAGCTCATCAAATGCCCACCACCTCCTTTCACTTCCCTGGGTTCTCTAGAGGGGGCTGCTCTGCTCCCGTGTTGCTCCCAAATGGGGAGATCTGTTTATTCCAAGATGGAGTGCTCAGTGTGTGCTTTCACAGCCTGGCCTTTTCTTGCTCTGCACCAAGTCCATTCTGTATTTCTGCATCTGGAGTTTAGAGGAATCCTCATCTCCCAGCAATCCTGCTGTAGAAGCAAATCATCTCCCAGTAATGCTTGACACCAGCCACTTCAGAGAGTGAATGAACTTTCAGCCTAATTATCCCAAAGATCCACGGTTCAAACCTCATGTTCCTTTTCCAGCAGAACGTGTATGGAGATTATGGACTTTGCAAGGACATCCTCTATCTACAAATGCAAATGTTTTGAGGTAAGCAACATCTCTTTGAGGGTCCCAAGGGAAAAACCCCACAGTATTCTGTTGCTGGGATGGGCACAGCTGTCAGTAACAAGCAGTCCTAAAAAAAACCTTAAAAATTTACAAAATCTTGCAGCTGCAGTGTGCATTGTGATACCTGTACTAAGCCAAATCAAGTGCTTGTTTTAACCATGAAAGCTGTTCAGATCATGGCAGTGAAGTGTTTTTGTAAGAACCCAAACACAAAGACAGGGAAGTCTAAACCACTGCTGGCAAGGATACTGCAAAAATGTACAGCATTTATTCACATACAGACAAAAGGCACAATTCTACGGAATATTTTAACAAAAAAATACAGCTGTTTCAACTAGGTCTTTAGAAATACTTCAAAAAAGGGAGAAAATAAATACAGGATTGGGCCATGTAATATAAAATAGTCATCTCTACATATACTTTTTATTTCTGTTTCTCTTCATGCACCTTTTTTTTTAATTAATTTCAGCTGAATGGACACCAAAGCTAGGCACATAGTGAAAAATCTGTACAAGTTTTACAAATGTCATCACAATTGTCTCAAATGTCTGAAATCAAGATTTGTACACAACATGAACCCTTCATTTAGATCCGTGTGAGCTTATAACCTAACAAATGGCATTCCGGGCAACTCTACAGACGTTCAACTAGCCTACAGTTGGGCAGAACACACCGATCGTAGCAAAGATCTCTTGGTCAGTCAGCACAAGGAAAGGTAACGCTTAGGAACAGAAATCCAGCACATCCCAGTAAAGCACAGGGGTGGGTTTGTCACTGCAGTACCTACAACACCTCCTGCTGAGCGCTAAGCACGGGGACAGAACGAGCCTTCAGAGCCGGCCGTACCGCAGCCTTCTTGTTTTGGGTTCAGCTCCACTGGAAACCTCACAAAGCTTTCACCCTCAGTGCCAGGGGACAAAGCAGCTAAGGCATTCACTCTGCACAACATCAGTGTTCACAATAGTGCAAATCAACAAGGTACCTCTCTCCAAGGGCTGTGAGGTTAAAGGTTTACTCACAATCCAAATCTAGGGTATTCCATCTATGGCTTGGCAATTCCTGTGTGGTCATGGGCTTCTTTCTTTGCGAAAATATCAGTGCCTGTCTGAGGAAGGTTGCTGGATGTTGAGTAGAACTTACCAGCTTTTACATTTTGTCTGTCTGCTGTTTATACTTTGAACACATCCCAAGAGTGACTTTGTAACTTCAGTCACCAGTGCCCTGCCTTTTACCTCTGTAAGTCATGTAGTTACTCTGACTTCTAGGGCCCAGCAACAGGATTTTGAAAGTGTACTATCTTACATAAAATTCCTCTTCCTCAAAAGGTTAAGACTTCCAAGTTTTAAAACGATAGGGATGCATTCTGGTGAAATATATAATTGATAATGTTAACTTGCATAGCAAGATAGGGTGTTAAGCCTTTTTTATTTTCTGATTGAATCCTCTGGAAGACCCAGTCCTATGGCAGAGGAATTCTGTGCTGTCAGTGTTCCCTGCCCAGGAGGCAAGGGTCAGACATTCCAAAGTGAGTGGATGCCATAACAGCAGGCTGGGAGTAGCAAAGGGGAGGAGAAGGAGGTTCTTTATGCCTGTCTCTCTGTTAACACATTGCTGCTAAAGCTTTTTCACCAGTACATACCCGACCTACAATCTATGAAGAATTCCAAAATTTAGAGGCTCCTAAGGCTCCACTGCGATGTGTGCACTCTACTCGGTACAAAACAGTATCCTCACAACCTGTTAATAATTATTGCTCACAGCTTACTAATTATTGCCACTTGCAATTATTAAAAAAGTACACAATCAGAATACGAGTTCCCTCTTCCATCAAATCTAGTCCATAATAGAACGAAATAGTTTTTCTTTGTTTGACTGTAAAGAGCTAATCACAATGTATTGCCTTTGCTTTTTATCCTATTTAAAAATATATATTCATGTCCATTTAAAGCAACCTTTTAGTGTCATAAGCCTGACTCTCCCAGTACATATCATTAGTGCATCTGTGGTGGCCTTTGGGAAATCCTACTGCCTAGTGCCTTAGAAAACTTCTGTCTGGAATTGTCATCACACTCCCGAAGGCAGGTGCCTGACTAGGGGTAACAGGTTATTCCATGGGGTGCTGGAAGCCCCAGACCTGCCCCTTGCTCAGAACTGAGCCATGTGGGAGCATCCTTTGTGTCAGTCCCAATCATTAGAGCCCTGCCCTGTCCCTTCCTCCTCCTCCAGTACAACGTCATGGCTATGCCTGGTCATCATTTACATGTAAACTCTGGAGCATCCGGAGGAGTTTGAGCTGCCACCTGTGCTCAAACTGAACACAACAGAACACATTCTGCAAAGAGAGGAGAAAGAGCTGCCCCTGCCCAGGGACAGGGAGCTTTCGTAATGGGATTTACCAGTGCAGTGCAGTATGGTCTCACAACCATCTTCCATTCAATACACACGAGTTAAATTAAGAGCTTGTGCTTTTCCAGAAGTCAGGGGAAGGGGGTAAAATTTTCAGTGCCTTTTAGCTAGACGGGATGAATGCAGCCTAATTCCTCCTACCCGCCCTAGCCCCTTTTAAAAGATTTTTGTGAGTTGTGTGCATCCCAACTCCTGTTTTAGTAGTGATGTCACTTCTCTGCTTACTCAGGGAAGTCGCAAATAAGGGAGATTCAAACTTCTCACAGAACGGGGGAGGGTGAGGGGGTGTGGATGGGGCAGAGAAAGAAAAACAAAAAACAAAACAAAACAAAACCAAAGAGCTTAGAACAGCTTTAAGTGCATGTAAACGTATTTATACAACTCAGAAAAAACGGGTTTTCAATTAGTCAGTCTGTAGCTCTAAGAATGCTCCTCTCTCCCACTGATGAGTAAGGTGGAGTTGGCTTGTAGGCAGTGACTCTACCGACCCCGTCCCTGTGTCCAGTCAGGTTGCCAGGATGCTTCTCCGAATAATGTCCGTCCTCCTGCCGATGGTGCTGTTGGGACTGAGCCTCTGCTGCCTGCACTTCTTTTCAGCCACTTCCGTCTCCGAGTCGCTCATTTCGGCGTCGGGGACGTACCCATCATTCTCGCTGTCAGGCTTTAACTTGCTTTTCGTCCGCTCCTTCGCCGGAACTCTGCCCACGCCCAGGTAGGGGTAGCCGGAGTTCTGGCGGCAGGCCTCCTCCAGGCTCTCCCCCTGCTGCTGCCTCTCGCCCTTCTTTGGAATTCGGAATCCGCCCCAGTTTTTCCCTGGGCTCGTGGGTGTGGTAGGCACTTTAACTACTGTCTGATTAGAGTTTACTTTGACGAGACCCCCGTTACATTTAGGCACTATATCCCTCCGAGTGCCAGGCGCTGACCTACCACTGGAGTGGTTCACAGCCCTTTTGTTTTCCGACTGCCTCTGAGAGAGTTCCGTGGGTCTCAGCGGTTTGTGGTTGTGTTTAGAAGTCTTTTCCTTCAGTTCTGCCTTCGCCACCTCGCACTGCGGGCGATTGTCTCTCCTTTTCCTGTGGTCTGGTATAACAATGCCATTCTTCTGCTGGGCCGATACAATCCGTGTCTCAGCAAAGTTCTTGTCAAAATTTAAAAAGCTGCCTGGAGCTGCACCTCCTTCCCTCGGGCTGGGCTGCCTCAGCAGGGATTTGCTGTCATTCCCAGGCCTGTCTCTTACCCTGTCTCTCTTGTGCGGTTTTTTCAAGGAGTGGGCCAAGGATGTGCCCATCTGCTTCCTGAAGAATGCAGAATGCCACTTCAGGTCCTCAATCTTGGGGGCGTTGGGGCCCAGCGAAGGGCTGTTGAACAACACCGTGTTTTCCATGGAGGAGAATGAGGAAGGCACACCTGAATGGAAGCAAACTAAGTTCAAGTCAAGCAATTCCACAGCTGTGTAAATACCAGTTTGCAATGTACCTACTTTAAATCTGCTCCTCATGCCTGACATGTCCATATCAGACATGGGTATTTGGCTGCCTGTCCTGCACTTTCAGGTCACAACTCTGTGGATATGTCATGGTCTCACAACATCCTGCTGGTGAGGTTTTGTTTTCCTGTACCTGCACCTAATTACACTTGCAGCAAATACAAGTCCTAGCACTACTCTGTCCACTAAGACAGGGACACTCCTCAGAGAGGGAGGCAGAAAGCAACCAGCAAGTGGATCTCACTGATGCCATCTAAAATGTGGTTTATTAGTTACTCAATAGTTAATCTGGTCACTGCAGTAATTTTGAAGGTATTCATCTTTCTGAGGAATGAAATGAGAACAAATGAGGTCCTGTTTGTCCTTCCCAGCCTGTAACCAAACCTTCTGCCTGTGGTCTAACATCAGAAAGGGAACACTGAGGCATACCTGAAACTCTTTCTTGTTCCAACTGCTTTGTGTAGCTGTTAAATATCTGTTCTTGAACTTTGCAAACGGATCTCTTGATTTTTTCTCTCCGCGTCACCATGTAAGTGAGGTTACGCACCTGGAAGACAGCAAGGGGATGGGTTTTACAGGAACTGTATTCCTAGGATGTTGCCCTATCTGTGCTTTGAATTCATTCAGCTGGAGTACTATACACCATTTAAACAAGTTAGTAGCCTATTTAAATTTAACCACCTTCAACACAATTCATGGAGATCAATCTATTTAATTGACAGGTTATCTGTTTAATTGACAGGCTATTTAATTGACAGATTATTCCATCAGATTTGGAGAGCCACAGCACAGAAGTAACTTCTACAAACACCTGAGTCACAGACACACAGAATCTAGACAAATGTTGGAAATCCTTGAAGGTACCCATGTATTAAATACTACCCAGAGGAGGGAATCACTGAGAAGTACTGGTGGATTATTCCAAGGCTCCTCTCTCAGAACAGCGTGGTGCCCTGTGAATTACAACCTTGTGGGCTGACCTGGAGAAATGTAACAAGTATGTCTGTTTTTGCACAGGTCCCTTTTCTTAAATCCAAAGTATCTTGAATGCACAATCAGTGGGAACAGAGCAGTAAAATGTTAAAAATTTTACTGAAATCAGGTATCCTGTTCTGACATCACATTTAGAAATGGAAAGGATACACACAGAATTAATTTAAGATCTAGAGAACATAGTTACAAACTCTAATTATTTAGCTGATCAAAGAGAAAACGACAAGACAGCTTGAGCACTTGGAGCAGGAACAAAAGATCCCAAGTAACAGCTAGGAGCTGGGCCACCTGAACAGCTAGAGAAGCGCCACAGGCTGGAGCTGAAACTAGGAAAAAAAACAAAAACCAAAAATTGCACAAGTCATTGTAAGAGTAATTAGGCATCAGGATCCTTTATGAAGGATGCACTATATCCGTGAGCACCTGCTGTCCTGATTTAAAGATTAGACAGCTATTATGGAAGAAAGGCCCTGGTTCACCTACAGGTTACTGAGGTAACCTCCTGAGCCAGCTTTCGTCCGTGGCCTACATGAGCCACATGGGACATAAAAAACTAATTTCAGTGCTCTAAAAGCTCTTAAATTCTACTAGTTAACCCAAAAAGAAAGGAATTTAGGATTAGATGTACTGATTAAAACACCAAGCTGATCCTACTGCACTGTTACTGGAACACTCAAAACCTAAATGAATCAAACATCATTTACCTCCCAAACCTACACAGATAGTCCAGGGAAACATCATCCTACTCTGGTATGCCAATGAAACACAGATCTGCTGCAAATCAAGGTAAATTTCATAATCTTTTCCACCAGAAGGAAGGAGCGTGGAAAGCCCTTAAAGGCTGAAAAGGCTTCAGCTGGGGGCTGCAGTACAGTCCACAGCCATCAGAGTTAATCAGTAAAAAAGCACAAGTGAAAACAGGACAGTCCAGCTGCAGGCAATTGAATGCTACATGCCAAGACCTGCTGGCCCTGAGACTGACCTCTGTGTGCAGAGGGTAATTGCTGTGCTCTGGAGAAATTTAGTGCTAGTGGTCTTGCCTGACAGCACAGCCCTGAGCTGAGATGCAGCTCGGAGTGAGCGCAGTTTGAGAACTCGGCCAACTGTGGCCAGCACAGGCAGTGCCAGGGCTTACCCGCTCCAGGTCCTGCCGGAGGTGTGTGAAGAGCTGCAGCCTCCTGAACAGAACATCCTGCTCCCGCTTAGCCAGATTGTCCTCTTCGTCCTTCTTTGGGGTAATCAAAGGCTTGTTGAAGTTGGATTTCCTCTTCAGCTTCCAGTACTGGTAAAGGAATTCCACTGGCTCCTCGGGCAGCCGCAGCACTTTGGCCACTTCCAAAGACTCAACAAACGTGTAGAACTCGTCCTCCAGCTGCTGGAGCTTTTGCTTGCGGAGGCTGACCCTGTGGGCCTCCTCTTGGTTTTGATCCATGCTGTGGAAAGGGTCGATGTGGGCAGGAAGAGAGCTGTCCTGAATCCCATTCCTGTTCTCCTGACCTGGGCTTTCACTCAAAGTCTCAGCATCCGCTTTCTTGGTGGAGCTGTGCTTGGGACAGTACGACTTGAACTTCACCTCGTCGTTCTCTGCCAAGATGGTTTTCATCTCCAAGCCGCGGTCAAACGCGCAGGTGACGTGAAAGGCTGTCCTGCAGTTTTTCACTGAACACTGGAGAAAATAATTCCAAATTAATCAAATAAATATAAAGTTAAGAAGCCACACTGCCTAGAACTATTCATGCAGTCAGGGCTGCTTTGGAAGAAGAATCCTGTCACTGCACTGCTTCTAAGCTACTCGTACTTCCTTGCTCTCTTTCATTAGGGTTATCACTTAGTGCTTTCAGGCCAGGCGAGGATCAAATGGCCCAGAGGGACAGCAGTGTTCAACCCTGCCTCCAGCCCCACCATGCTATTCCACACCCAAAAAGCCACAAGAGGAACATTCCTACTGACACCAGAGCCACTTGTGTATAGCACCGTTACCCGAAGTAAAGTGTTCCCCTTTGGGCTGTGCCAGCATGAGGGGGGAAAAAAAACATCGTGGTGGCTCCAGGCCAGTCTGAGACTTTTAATTAAAGTCTTTCCCAGCACCTGGACCCATGCTATCCAAAAGGCCTCAACCAAGGGGAAGTTTTTTCCCGTTATCCCAGTTTTATAACATCAAATATTAAATCACTGTCAACCATTACTTGACCGAGTATAGCCTTTGCCTGGGAGAGGAGGAGAACAGGAAATTCAAACGTTGTCATTTTGCTTCCCTCTCAGTGAACCCAGCCATCGTGGCCAGTAGTAGTTCAGCTGATTTAGCACTTCATTTCCATTATACCTGATTTCCTTTTGCAAAATTCTGTCATAGATACCAGATATGTTTAAATATATATTTAAACTTATATTTAAATATATACTATATATAGATAGATACCAGATATATTTAAATATATATTTAAACATATATAAGTATGTATATATACACAAACACACATACATATGTGTTTGTATCCACTCACACCTTTGGTGAGCAGCATTTAAAGTGGAAATGAGCATTAGTGCTCCTAACTAGGAAACAAAACTATGCTTAACCCAAGCCACAGGCCCTGAAAGAGCAACACACTGCACTGGGATGTTTATACAGCACTTTGTAAAGAAGCCAAATCTCTCTCTCCTCTGGGTTTTCCTGCTCAGGTTGACTCAGCAGCCACATGGCTTATGAAGGTACAGCGGGGTTTAAACTGCACATGTTTTAAATGAGCAGTCTTTAATAAAATCAACATATAAAAGGAATTAAAAAATACCAAAGCATCTTTTTCCCTTTCCTCTCCTACTAAAAAACAGGCCAGGAGCATCCCAACTGGAACGCTGAGCAGCACAGAGAAGTACTTTAGCCATAATTAGCTCTTACTGCAGCTCATGTTTTATTGGGAGAAGAGGGGATAAGCCTGTCTCACTGGGAGGAAATCTCCTGAACCTGGGAGAATATGCAGTCTTGTTTTTCCCAGCTTATTGCAGCTGCTCCCTGACCAGCCTGACACACACTTCCAGCTGCCACTTTTCCTAATTGTTGTGCATGTATCAGAAGGTGGTCTGGAGAATGGACAAAACAGTTTCAGCTACATAACAGCAGCCAAGAGGGAGGGGATGGCTCTGCAAGGAGGGATTATGGTTGCAAATTTATATGCTGTGGACAGATTTATTTTCTCTAGTTAACACTTACTATTTCATACATTCCTCACATGGAAGTGGACTGTGATAGGTTTCACTGAACTACTGCTGGCTTACAGCTCTTCCTGGCAGCCTCGTCAAATGACTTGGAGCAGAGGAGAAAAGGGAAATGGATATAAACTAATTTCAAAGTAGTGTAGGACTTGGGCAATTTTTGTGTCTTAATGCTGGTCTGGCCATCATGGATCCTGTAACATCAGGCTAGCTCCAAAAGAAAGAGCTCTACTTCAACCTCCTTATGAGACTGTAGTATCATCCTCTCTGTCTCAGAGAGCCTCCTGAGGATTGTTTTCCTGCTGGAAGTGTTCTGAGGATGAGGAGCATCACCACAATGCTAAGTTATGCCTTACTGTCTTTTTCTACACAATAACAACATAGCCCCAAATGGATCACCTGTCCTTACACTCCCTCATCATTTGTTCTCAAGTAAAGGAGATCAAAGTCTTGTCTGCTGTCTCAAGGAACAAAGTATCCCCTCTTTCAAAAATCTGAGGCTTGGTAATATATTTTCTCAATCTTTCTAGATTTTAAAATTTTTCTTAAAAGGATTATTTAACATTTCTGAGTGTTTTTCCACTGTACAGGATCTACAGGTGCCTTACAGCTAACAACCCAATACAAAAATGCACATGCAACAGCACTGCCCAGTCTGAAATGCTCTGGTGCAGATCAGGTCAGTTAAGTCCATTGTAACAACCAGTAAACACATTTTGCTGTCTACTAAAAACTGGCAAAAGAAAACATGTGGATATTTGTGTGGTTAAATTACCTGTATAGAAGCTCCAACTTTTTCATTACAAAGGCTGCACACCAGTGCCCACCTACTGCTGGGAATGTGGGAAACTTTTGTGATGGGCTCCATTTTTTCAGGGCTTCCGATGCTCACCTAAGAGAAAAATGGTCAAAAAATGGAGTAACTGTGACACTGTTAACTGAAAAGAGGAAAAATTTTATCAAAGAAGTCAAATTCTTTGTGTGCATATGCAACTTAGTATGTCCAAAATTCCTAAGTTTATAGGGGTCTAAAATTCTTTTTTAGGAAAAAATCAGTTTCTCCCTTTGTGAACAAACAAACCAGTTTCAAGGTGAAGCCCACCAATTTAAGATTACCATACAGGATGAACACTTACTACGAGAGCACACAAGGAATTCAAATCTTCACATTCAAACTTTCCCGATTCTCCTTTAATATTCTGTTTACAAAGTGAAACAGTATCTGGTGTCCTTGTTAAATGAGCTTTGCCAGCACCAAAGGCCTCATTTTCCAAGGCCTAATTCTGACTGACAAAGGGAATGCAATCAGTTTCTTTACAGGTGAAGCATCATCCCCCGCCAGGCTTTTTACCTAACCAAGAATCTTTTACACTGCATTTCTAAGTTGAACAATGCCCTAAAGAGGGTTGTTTTTTTTTTTTTTTTCTCTCCCAGAACCCCATCCCAGCACCCACCTCTGGGATCCAGAGAGCACAGCTGACGTGCACCCACTTGGTGCCGCTCCGGGTGGGCTTCATGGCGCCGCCCTTCTTGGGGCACAGGAGGCACTTGGGCTGGACGCCCAGCGCGCAGGTCCGGCACAGCCAGCTGCCCTCGGGCACCTTCAGGATCCCGTAGCACGCCTGCGGGCAGCACAGGCACAGGGAACAAAGCAAACACCAGCTCGTTTCTTTCCGTTCACACACTGCCTCTCTCAACTCTCACAATTAGTTCTATTCGGAGGGAAAAGTGCAGGGCGGCAACTAATTAAGAGCACGTTTTTCAGAACACAGCATCTTCATGAAGCCCTCTATCCAAATCACTATCAGCTTCAACATGCTTAAGTTTCAGGTTTGATGTGATCAGAGAAACACTACAGGTCTGAAAATACCGACTTCACTCTGCATATCTTGTAGGATAGTCACTTGTACTTAGAGCTGCATATCACTGCACTAATGATAAAGCACGAAATTCTTTATCATTAGTACAAAAGCACTTAAGTAACACATGCCAGAAAATGTGTTTCCTGCTCACCAGACAAGATTTTCCAAACACTGAATGACAACAGAAACTTGTTAAAACTGGGAAGGAAGAACAGGCTAATAGGAAGGCACCAGCCACAGTAAGAAGCATCCACGGATAGGCTAAAATTGTATCTCTTCTTTTACCTTAAGAAAACCTCTGAACTACCACAGAAAGGTGACACACAGTAGTGCTCCCTTAGCATGGCTCAGCAGGTTCTCTGTTAAATTACCTGTAATAAACCCTACCTGGGTCCCTACTGATTGCCTTTTTGGAGAAGTTTCTGTTACCACCCTCCACCCTGCTGCTGTGCCCGGGCCACCGTACCTGGTGCACACAAATATTGCATTTGTCACAGAACACCATTTCATTGCCATCCTCTCCATCTGGAGACTGACAGACGTCACAGACAACGTCCTCATCATATTCAATCCCAAGCCCCTCTTCCGTCTCGATGGCATGGTTCATGTTATCGTAGCAGCGCTGCTCAAACTCCTCCATCACCCTTTCCATGGTGTACTCGTCCAGCTCCAGCATCCCTGGAAAACAGGAGTTGTTCACTTAGTTAATGAAAAGAGTGATAAGCATCACCACAAACATCTCCTCCTCTCCATCTCTTCTTTTTAACAGCTGAGCAGACACAGCCAATCCCCACATGGATGCATTTCACTGCTAGACAATCATGTCTATTCCAGCATAAACCATCAGGGAAACTGTAAAAAAAAAGTCAAAGTTGTCCTATAACTGTATTAAACTAACAAAAGTGGAGTATCCACATCTTTCAAATTCTGAGAGAAACTTTCAAAGACTGGTTTTGGCTTCCTGGTCTTGTTCTCATTTTTCCTTCTGGGACAGCACCATCTACGGCTTTTGCTCCAATTTTGCCACCCAGATGCTGACTCTTTGGTGAAAGATTTGAAAGTATTTTGAACCAAAAGTGATGGAGCAACGGGAGAAAATCAGTGATAAAATATCCTATGATACTGGAAGTGAATCTGCAGTTTCTAACAACAGTAGTTGGTTTATCACAAGTTCCACCCCAACAGAGTGCAACCCCAACTGAGGTCTCCTTTAGACCCTGCTACACCAATAAATTAATTTGTTTTAAAAAGTGGAAAACATAGCTGTAATAAATGCAAAATCAAATCTGGGACAATAAATAAATGCACTATCTAATCTGGAATTTGCTCTTTTCCAAAAGCATCCATCAGAAAATTATTCATGACACGCAGCTACAGGCTGATTATGTTGTGGTATTGTGTAATTCAGATTTGTTTTGAAATAGAAAGGCCTCCCTTTCCAAGTAACTCCCCCAGTTTATATCCTGGGCATGACCTTCTATCGTGTAGAATATCCCTTTGGTCAGTTTGGGTCACCTGTCCTGGCTCTGCTCCCTCCCAGTTTCTTTTGGTCACCTCCTCACTGGCAGAGCCTGAGACAAGGACAAAAAAGCCCCTGACTTAGGATAAAGACGAACCCAAAATATCAGTCTGTTACCAACACCATTCTCATTACGAATCCAAAATACAGCACTTGTAGCAGCTACTGAGAAGAAATTAACTCTACCCTTGCTGAAACCAGAACAGACAGAGAGGAGATGGCAACCTGAGGATGGGTGTCTCAACAAGAAAACTCTCCTTTTGGCTCTTCCTGTGAAAAACTGAGCCAAAAATTCTACAAAATGAGGAGTAAGAAACCTCTCTAGCTCGTCCAGATCTGAAGACAAACACTCCACAAAAGTACTTCCAGCTCCCCTTACTGACAGGTAAATCATCCTTGCAGCAGAGATCAATGCATCCCACACTACCCAAACTGAGCAGCTGAAAGGCAGCGAGAGGGAACATCCAACATCCTGCTGATGGAAGAATTTTGCCCTGCAACCCAGAACCGCTGCACCAGCAGAGCAGATGATGGCAGGTTTTGCACCAGCTTGCAACTGGATTCTGACCTCACAACTGCTCTCACTTTGTAGGTGACCCTTGGAGACATGGGACTGACTGACTGTGCATTTGCAAGGGTTACAGCAAGGGAAGCAGGGGCTGCAGCTCCCGTTCAGAGGTTTGCAGTCATTCTCCTACAGACACACTCAGTACCTGCAGTACATTCTCAGTACCTGAAGCAGTCCAACGGGTATCAAAGGAAACACAGGGAATTCGTGGCTGCAGGGACACCATAAGGAAGTGCTCCAGGTGCAGATCAGGAAGTAGCTCACTTTTCAAATGCCCATTTGTAGTATCTGTAGTGTGCAGTGTCTGACCAAGCACCCATGTACATGTTTCAAGAGCCCCAACACGCCGCCTGGCACTGACAGGAGCATTTCCTTCCCTTTGCATACAGCAAAACTGACTGGGTCATGATTTAGAGCAAACACACTACAAGGAACTACACCAAAACATAAGAGCCAACAAATTCTAGCTGTTCAGTGTGCCCTGTGCAGCATGTGCTTTTAAAGGTTATGCTGGTGTAGCAGAAGGCTACCACAGAGCTTCCTGCAGAGGTACAAATCTTCCCCTCTTGTGCTGCTCACACCTCACTGTAAGAGCCCTTTTCTGGTTTTGACAAAAGACAGACAGACTGGATAGGAGGATACCAAACAAAAAATAAAAAATATGTTTTTCCCTTGAGGAAAGCTAAGGGAAGTTGCTGCTGCTGTTTTCCTGACAATAACTGGAAAGGTAACCTAATCTCTGGAATCGTAAACTGAAATCCTCTAAGCCCAACACTAAACCTGAGCAGGACTGATGTGAGATCTGGAAAAAAGGCTTGGGTAAGAGACCAGGTCAAGACATCATCTGTTTCTTTCATGTGTTGGTTTAGAAAGGAGAAATAGAGTTATAAATGGTCATTTTGTGGTTTACCAGTTCTTCAGCCATGCCACAGCCAGGTAAAACATGTTTGACTGAACTGCAACCCAAACCAGGGAACTGCCATAATGCCAAAACAAAACCCAGAAGTGTTCACCAACATGTCCAAACCTCTGCTATCTGGCACAGCATGATTTCCCAAACAATGTGGGAAGTTCTGTGCTGACTTACATCCTATTCAGTTCCACTGAAACCCTTTCCTGAAACACTCACCAAAGAAACACTCCAGTTCACTCCTCTCCCCTTGTCCTTTCCCACACACAACCCATTCTGCAGAAAAGGGAACAGCTACTCCCCTTGTGCCAGCTCCTCCTCCTGCTTTGGAACTAGAGCACACAGTCACTGAGAGATTTGGGAGCTCCCTCCAATAAATCATTGCAGGAATTCCTTACTGTCCCATTCCCTGTGCCACTCAGCTGGCACAGATTCGCTGAACCTGCCAAACAACTTGTCTATCCACACTGAACACCACCAGCTAAAATGATGGCACAGATTAGTGATGAAGAGAAAAATAAATAAACAGGACCACCTGGAAAAACCGGCTGAGTGGTCTATCTGATGTTCTCTTTGAGAACCAAGATGGCAAACTGGGAACTTTGTGAGATGAAAAGCAGCAGAGAAAAAACCAAAACATGTGGTCAGATTCTGACCAGGTCTAAGCAGATACAATGCAGGAGAGTTATGAAGGCATCTATCTTAGGGCTTAATCACATCAGGTCTGCTTTCCTGTGGCTACCCCAACTCATGGTTACTGTCTCCTCATACCTCTACCGTTTCTTCCCACTGCTGCCCTCCCCGAAATTATTCTTAAGATTGCCGGCTTTAAAAAGAAAAAAAGGGGGAAACAAATCATTCATTGCTCACCCATTTCTTTGAATTCTTCATTGGCAAGCTGCAGCCATGCCACGTCCACATCGTTGAGGTCATAGCGACACATGCTGTCCGCCAGGGTTCGAATGTCCACGTAGCCCAGCTCCGGGGGCTCGGCGCCTGAGGAAACAATGTATTTCCTGGGACGGCTGAAGGTGACGGCTTTCGTCTCGGACACCACTCTGAAACAGACAGACAGGCAGACATGAGGTGTGCCAGGCTGCTGAGAGGCTCATCTCTAGAAAATTCAAAATGCTTTGCTCTAAGTGACTAACAACCAGCAGCAGCAGCCGCCTCACCACCCCAGCAATCACCTGGCACCACTGAGGTGGGAAAACAGTTCCACACACTTCCGTAACAGATTGGTGGTATAAGGACTTAACTGGAGTCATCTAGAAATCCAGCTCATTGCCAGAATGCTAAATAAAATTAAATATTAGAGGACAGAACTGTGCTTCCTCTTACCTGAAATTCCCACTCGTTTAAAGCTAAAACAGGAGCACTGTACTTATATAGTGGCTGCCATATACACGGATGTTAAACTCTGGTTTAAGACTTTTTTAAAATCAAATCTGTTTAACTAAAATACTGACAACAAGAACATCCAAGGAGAAAAGAAGTATTTCTGGCTGTGGGAGCAGAGGACATTGCCCCTTCTCTTAAGTTAACAGCACACACTGAAATTGAGTTTAGATGACACCCACTTCACAACACCACCCTGGTACCCCCAGGAGCAACAGGCCACACTGCCAAATGTCTGCCTCCTGCAGTACCACGGGACATGAGTTTTTGGGGTGCTAGTGATGCAAAGGAGGAGATTGCACCACTCTATGTTGCCACAACTCTCTGCTGGGAACAGCCTAAGCTCCACAATGAGCAGGACAGCCTCCATCCTCCAGTCTATTCTGCCCCTATCTGAGGTCCAACGTGTTAACTTCTCCTAGCAGAAACCCTGATCTGCCACTGCTGTATTTGCACAAACTGATCTCAGTAAATCCTCTACCTATTTCAGTCTTCTGCACATCCCTAAAGCTTTTCCTTTTCTAGCTTATTTCAGACAACAATCAGAAACGGTGAGCAAGAGCCAAATGCTGAATTTGGGGCTTCTGAGGTGCTGTGAAAAAATACAAATGTGAATGACCTTGCCAGTCTAACTGCACTGCCCTGTTTCTGGTAATACTGCACAGTATGAAAATGCTAGACACTACTGCATCTTCACAGAGAATGTACTTTAAACTGGGCCCTGCTCTCCAAATCTTCCTGATCATAAATTCCTTCCAGAGTACCTCTCAGTAGAAATCATAACCTCTGGGCAGCACCCTGCCACGGCAGTGGCACAGAATAAACAAGCATAGTGACTCTGACCTCAAAAGAATTCCCTTTCCTGGCTTTATTTCTGTGATAGAAAGAAGTAAAAAAAGGCAACTCTTACTATACACTGAAAACCATTCAGCTAAATTGTCCATCTTGTCCATCATGTGTTTACAGGGAATCTCCACACAGCCTCGCTCCTTTCTCCTGCTCCTCTGCCCTCACCAGTCACTACAGGCCACACCTTTTATTTGCTGTTGTGTTCCTTGCATCAGCTCCCTGTACAGCCTTGGCTTTTATCCTACACCAGCTATGATCTGTCTATTGCTTGTTCCATGTACAGAACACCCTCCCTTCCCTCCCAAAGCCAGGCACAGAGCAGTTCCACACTCCAGCAGCACCCCAGCAGGGCTCTCTGAGTGTTCTGTGAGGGAGCAAAGAGCACAATAATCAGGCATCAGTGGGCCCCTCTGACCAGCAGGAGCCCAGCAGCAGGACTACACAAGATGGCTCAGCAGCTAACAAGGAGTGGTGCCTGCTGTGCCAATACCTACAACTGTAGATGCCTTCTTTCCCTATCTTTTAACATCTTAAATTCAGAGCAACATCTCTGTTGGCCCTTGGCAGAGAAAAGCTCTCTCCTAGGTGAGTACCTGGACCTGCTATAGCCACCAAACCACCTCCCTGACAGACACAGGGCAGTGATCCCCTGGGAGGTTTCTCCTCTGCTCCAGTCCACAGGTGTCCTGGCCCTCCACAGCCTTGGGTGATGCTTAACAGAGGAATCAGTGAGGAGCAGGCAATGTGAGTGCACGTGTACTCTGTGTGTGTGTCTCCCTGCAGGGACTGGGAGAGGTCAGTGTGGAGCAGGGAAAGGCTGTGTTCCCATGTTCTGAACTGCAGAGCAGAGAGCAATATGCCAGGCTGTCCTTGGAGCTCTGGGCCCAATCCTTCAGAAGAAGGAAGGACAGGGTTTACCTCAGGTGCAGGTTAGCCCCTCATTGTACAGACCTAGTGGGGCACTCTGCAGGTTGCTGCACAGAACAAAAACAACACTAACAAATATTCCTGCAGCCCCCCCCAGTTCAAGGTTAAAGCTGACAGATACAGACCTAACAAGAAGCAGTCAGTGTACCATCATCATGAATTTTTTGCTATGTATTAAGGACTGAGCTGTTGTGGTCCCACCAGCACTGGTGGGTCATTAGGTAATGACTTATGGGCCAGCCTGGACTGACTCAAAGAAATCTAGAATGATTAAATGGCCAAAATCCTTGTCCTTATTTTCTCCAATCCCTAGTAAGCATAAAATGGGCTGCAGCACACTCCTGCCCTTAGAACTGCAGTGTTTAATTTGAAACAGGAAATAGTATCTAAGTGTAACAAACATGGCAAGGAAAATAAGGGGGTTTTGGATAAGAGCTAGAAAATCTCACATTATTCAGTTACATGCACATCTGGACAGTTCTTAAAACAGACGAAATGTTGTACAATCAATTTCTTGGGTTAGTAAATGAAATCACACAAAAAAAATAATACAAAAACAAAATAAATGCTGTGTTTTCTCTAGCCCTTAAGCCTGGCTTGTCCAGCTGTTCCTTGGAAAGGAAGCTATGGCTTGAAAATAAGCAGAGGGAACACCAGACAAGGGCTCTTCCAGCAATGATAAGTGAGCTCAAGTCTGGCTTAAAAATAGGAGCTATTTTTAAGGCTCTGTCATCACACTCCACGCTAGTGTATTGCCAAAATCAAGTTCACACAGGCAGAACAGGCCTGACTCGACCCCTCTGACCATTCAAAAAGGTGAGGCAGGTTGCTCTTCATCTCTGAGAACCAAGACCTTCCTAGCTGGGCACTGTGCAATAAAGCTCAGGAAGCCAAGGCAATGTAGACATAAGCTGCTAGCACAAAAGTGTGTGTATTTGCTCACATTCCTCCAAATTATACCTGGCTACTGGTTCTGGGATGGTCCCTGGGCTAACTGGCACCTGAACTCCCTTTTCCCACTCCTGCCTCCAGGGATCTGCCAGCACATAGTATTCATCAGGGTTCAGCTGGAAGGAGTCATGTAACTTCATGGCAGTGATCAGGTCCGTTCTGAACACCTGCAAAGAGAGTGACCAAGAGAGAAAAATAGAGACACTGACATTTGATATTGACACTCTATGATTCACAGCTTCAGGGTAACCCTGGAGCACAGTGTGTAACAGGGTCACTGTACCACCGGTGCACTAGCCCAGCCCACTGCAGAACAGAGTTTAGCTTCATGGCAGGGAAAAGGGTGGCTGAAGGCACAAATACTGACAGGATGACTTTCAGCTAACTCCACTGGTGCTCCTCCTGCACTGGAGATGGAGTTCTAAAAGGTGTTACCCACTTTCACCTCCACATTGGCTGCAATAAAAGCTGCGGGAGCTCTGAGCTGTTAAACAGCAGCACAAGGAAGATTCATTTTTGCTCCAAGACTTTTTGGATTTTTTTTTTTAATTATTGGAGCTCTGACTCATATGAAGACATTCTAGAAATTCTCTGTGGTAGAAATCAAGGCCTGACTCCACCATGAGCAGCCGCAAGAGGAAATTCTAAGGAGATGACTCTTTGTGCAAGTACTTAAAAAATAACCCAAAAGATTTAAAAAAAAAGACCCAAACTGGAATTCTGGTGGCAGCTCCCTGTTCAGCACAGGTATTATTCAATCAGCTACAGACACATCTGTGTCACAGCTGTAACTTTACTTTGCCTTTGCAAAGGCATCCAGCTCTAAAGCCAGCAGGATGTTTGGCAACCTTTGGGCTAGCAGCCATGAACAAGCAGCCGTGCTGTCTTCAACAAGCCACAGGATGAAATAAAAAGGGATTCACTCCTGTGGCAGGCCTGCTGTGGCCCTGCTGTGACAGCTCCAGCTTGTTGGTGTTGCAAAAAGCCAAGAGTGCTGCTATCACAGGCATCCCAGCTACAGGCCTGCACTTGCTGACATGAGTTCCAGCGCTTCCCACACTGCTCCCTGCTAAAGGCAAGGCCCTCCTCACCTCCACAACACTAATTTGTAACTACTCCACGCCTCATTCAAAGGGAAGAGTTAAAAAGCAACCAGGTGACAGGAAATAAGCACCACTAGCACAAGAAAAGGACAGGTGGAGCTCCCTGCAGACTTCTCAGTCTGTGGTTGTCAGAATCAACCTCCAGCAAGCCCCATGCTGCAGCTACAGAAGAAAAGACTCTGGGTTTTCGGGGCAGTGCTCCTGGACTCCCTGATGAGGCTGCCAAGGGGGCAAAGTGACCCATCCTCCCAGCCCCAATCCAATGGCCACGCTGTTTCCTCAGCCCCAGCCTGCTGCTGCATGGGCTGAGGCAGAACCAGATGCACAGAGAGCTAACCAGGCAGGCCTCCCCAGGGCAGCCACTTCTGTCGCCCCCTACTCACACAACTGAAAACCCCAGGGCTTTTGGGAAGGATTTTAGTGTATCTGATAGCTAATTACACTTATGAGAAAATTTTCAAGTGTGATGTGCCTTGTCACACTGCACACCTTGAAGCCTTTCCTCCCTCCCAACACACACAAACTATCCCACTTCTGTCTGTGTATGTTTCTGTTTCCACTCTGGTTTTGTCATTAAAATAGCATAAAATCATGACATTTTTCTTAACACTTGTCTTGACATGTTCAGAAAAACTACCAACATTAAAAAGTAAAGAAAAATATTACCATATGAAGAAGAGGGTGAACTCTGGTAATGAAATATAATGAAATGTTTTAAACAATTCAATTACAAGCCCTGTGAGGCTTCAATCAAGAAATGAAAAGTAAGCCACGAAGTAAATGGGCTCACAAAACAAACAAGCACAGCTGGCCAGGGGATTCTGCACTTTTAAGTGATTTGACTCAAAGCAATCAAAAGTCAATTTAAAAGACTAAAAATACAAAATGGGACACAAACCTTGCTCAAGAGCCAAAGCAACTCAGGCTCTTGGATAAATTTGTCACAAAACTCCCTCAGAAGCAAAGCTAATGCAGCACCTGACAGCCAAGAAACTCCTCCCCAGGCCAGTGGCCCCGTGACACCATTCTTTCTGCTCTAGCTGCTGATGCAATCAGAGTGCCTGGAGGAAAGCAGAGCTTACAGAAGTGCTGGCTCTCAGAAGCACTGAACACTTCAAAGCTAAAGGGTGAAACCCTGGCCACGCTGAAGTCAGTGGGAATTTTGCCACCAACTTCAATGAGCCCAGGATTTCACCCGGGGAGTTTACCAAGTGTCACTCTCCTGCCAGAGTGCTTCTCCTGCTGTGGCGAGCAGGGACAACACAGAGGGGGAAAGGCTGTGGAGCAGAGCTAAAGGGAAGTACAAGAGAAGTTCATCCAGACTGAAAAAACATCAGAGAACAGCACAAAACTTCTAAGATTCTGACAACAAAAGCAAGGTAAGGGAGGGAAGAAAACAGAAGCATGCAAAGAAACAACAGCAAAGCTCCTAATTATCTCAGATAATTTCTTGACAGCCTTTCATGAGGTAGTTCTCAAAAGCAGGTATAAGGGGCTACTTCTAAGGGATGCACAACTCAAGAGATAACTAAGGAAAACAAGCCTATTTCTAACAAGAATAAATACACCAGGGATCTCCACATTCACAAAAAAAAGGGTCTTTAAGAGCCAACAATCACAGGAGTTTGGAAACCACCAGTATCGAGCACAGTTCACACTGAACAATGAATGGGATTCTCCTTGCGGGAACTCTTCTCTGAGACTTAGGTACACTGTCATTAGGGAGATTAACAAAGCAGTTTTTCCTCAACACCACTCACTAATGTGTAAGGAACACATGTACTGGGCAAGCACAATAAATGAGAAATTCCATCTCCCAGAGCTAATCGTTTCTTTGCAGCTTCTACAAAGTCTATTGTGTAGTATTTTGCCTGAAGACAGGAAGATTCAGCAAGAACATTTCCAAAGAAATGGATCACATTTTGTGTGTTACTAACAGCTGATCCAACCTGGAAAGTTCAAAGATTTTTATCTCCCCTGACTGTATTTCTTCAAAGCACTAGACGAGACAGAACTGTCAGGAAGCAGATTTCTAGTTTGACAAGCACTTTAGCAAAGATCACACACACCAAACCCCAATACAAACTATGAAATAAATGCACCTAATGTAAATTTCCACTGTTCACAAATTAAGCTGCAAATAAACCCTGACACCTAAAACAGCACAAGAAAGGCTCTGCAGCTATGCTGAATGGGTGTCAGACTACAACAAAATTCACAGATAGAAACTGCTGGTGGTGGTAGTAGCTGTGCCAACAGCTGAACTCTCTAATCTTCGGGGGAAGGGAGGGGTGGGGAAGAAGGGGTGAGGGAGGGGAGGTTATGTGCCAGCCAAAATGTAGCAAAAAAAAAAAAAAAAAAAAAAGAAAAAGAAGATGTAAATCCAAAAAAAACGGATCAATTACCAGAAAACACGTATGTATATATTTTGTGTACAGGTACTTTGACAGATGTAACAAAATGCAAATCAAATTCCAGAAATACCTCAGAAGGTTTCCGGTCTTCATCTCTGGAACACGAAGTCCTACGACGCCGAGATCTGGAATGCTGGGACCAGGTAGACAGACCTAGGATAGAGAAATGATAATTTGCAGGCTTCTGTGACAAACCTCCAGGAAACTCTTTCAAAATGAACCAGAAAATAAAAGCCACTCAATCCTAAGCTTCCGTGATCACTCTCCTGGGTCTGTTTTGTTCCTCATTTCCTAACTGAGGTATGCCTGTACTGGCTGCACTGCAATTACCTGCCTTCCACCCAGCATTCCAAAAAAGCCACTTCAGAACATCCTTCCCCCTGAGCATCAATAAATGACTTCCTGCAGATTAATAACTGACCAGGAGCTCTGCCAATAGCCTGGGATGTACTCTTTGAAGTTAATGTCCTAGATACCTACACCAGTTACCTGATTTCTGCTGGCGTAAGCCCCTGGAAAATGAAGCACCTGCCACACACACACAGCAGAGCCCACAGAACAAGCTGTCGTCTCTTCTCCCAAGCAAATCTCCCAGTGTGGTTGTACGATTTTTGTCTGCATAATTATTCGCTACATTCCAAACAAATTATACCTTTCTGCCTTGAAACCGTTTGACAGAGTCTCTGTCAGCTTTCAGAAATATTGCAACAGGAGGAAAGCAAAAAGAGAAAGAATCTGCACTCCTTTGACAAGACTGTGTTTTGACACCAGAATATATTATTCCTGTGCAAATCAACTAATTTCAGCACAGGGAGATTTACAGGTACGGCAGGTATTTTCCACTGCCAACTACACAGCAGTAATGGAAAACAAAAAGCCAATTAATCCTTCTGGGTTGCAGAGCTGAAGGACTTGTACTAGGTCTACCTGATAGGGAAGCTAAGACCTATGTCGTGAACTCCGAAGGATGCAATCAGAATTTCCAAATCTGGGCATTAATTGTAGACAAATTGAAGCAAACTGATGCAAAGGCCTTCCCACACTGCTCATTCCCTCACTGCCTGTGCACACACATGGCAGGAGTTGAAAGGGTAAGGCTACAGCCTGTAAGAGCAGCACTGCCTCACAGCAGCCAGCAGAAACCTCTGGAGGATCAGAAAGCACTGTTCAAAAGCACAGGACAGGATAAGCTCTCTATGAAAAATAAAAAAATAATTTTAGAAGTGAAGTAGCTGTTCAAGACTTTCATTGGAAAGATATGACTGAATAAGAAGTCATCAGAAGAATTCATTATGTTTTAGTTATCTGTTTGTCTTCTTTTCAGTTAGTGATACATTAAGGAAGCTGCCCCAATAAAAACTCTCTGGAACACAGCCATGAATAACAAACTTTACACAGAATATGCATAATGGTTAAAATTGAAGCAATGTTCACTGCAAATAGCTAAAAATCTTATCTCCTGAGGTAAGAATACAGAGAGGATAATTTTAAGCAAATGTGTTTTAATATAAAAGATGGTGAAGTTATGGGTACTCTTCCTTCTTTCTATGAAGGGAAAAAAAAGAAGAAAAAGAAAAGAAAAATAGTGACTGACTGCCATTTATTAATCTGTGAGAAAAGCCAGACTCCCAAGATCATTTAACTACCATTCCATTTAAATGTTCCCTTGAAAACTGAAGAAGAAACACAAGCAGGAGTATGAACTTCTTGTGAGGATCCTATCAGCCCACCCCCAACCTCAAGGTCAGAAGGGAATAAGTAAAACGCCTCACAAAAACTGTGAGATATACAGCTAAAACGCATGACAAAAAACCCCAGATTTTTTTCCCTGCAATGTAGCAATGTAAATATTAACATTTTAACACTGAGACAGATGTGATTTCTTTAATCAACAGCCTCCCTAGAAGACACAGACCACATACATACCCACACAGATTAGCATTCAGTTCTCATGGGTTCTGATATTTTCCACTGGCAAGACATTAATATCTGACCAACTAGCTGCCACTGAGGTGCTCAGCGAGTTACACCGCTGCACCAGCAAGTCAGCACCTGGAAATTCCCAATCCATTTGTGGACCTGAGTGGTTCTGTACACTGTTGGACCTGGGAGAGGGATCCTGCACACAAGACAAAGGATTAAGAACAACAAGCTGTACTGGCAAGGTGTGTTGGATTCAAGTTTCTGTGAGAGATGGGCTGGGGAGTCTGGCGGCTTTAACGCAGTTGTTCCCAGGTAAGGCAAGCATCTGGCAAAGTTGGTGTAGTGGCAGTGGGATGTACTTCTTTACCAGGGTCCTTTAATTCAGCTCTGATGACAACTGATCATCAATTGAATTTAACAAGTATGGGCTGCCTTTTTTGTTTTCAATGTGAGTATTAACAGATGGATTTCCAGGTCTCTCTCATGCCACAAAGAAGCTACAAAGGTGAGGAGTAAACCAATCCTTGCTATATCATCCATCTCCATTTCTTCACTGCGCTGTCTTACACATCAGAACAAGTGTCTTAAATGCACACTCCTATGTCCATGTACACAAGGGTTTGGTCACTGGATTAATTAACTATTCCACGTTACACAAAAAGGTAACTCTCATCATCAAAACTACAGAAGCTTCACTTAAAATGATTTAAGTGCTACATGAAAGCACACTACGTGAAATTTCCATGCATGAGAGACAACTCAAACACAGCCTGCCTTCCTCAGGATCCTCAGTTATAATGAGCATTTTTTCCATGCCAACTACCTCGCTACACCCAGTAAGGAAAGAAAGTTTCTCAGGTAGTTCTGTAACAGAACACATCCTCGCACGTAAAATTGGTAAATGCACAGTGGAAATACTGTTACTGAAGAGGCTGTTGGATTTTTCTGAGTAGTGTAAACTACATAATACTAGGAGAAAACGGTGGAAGAATTCCTCATGGGACTGAGGTTTTACTACACACTGCAGCTAACAGATGACCTTTGGCAAGGGCTTCATGTCAATAGGGAAAACATTTACTCACTGAATAAACAAAGCCAGACTATAAGCCTTGAATTCATAGATTCAAACAGCACCACTGCTTAGACACAAAAGCAAGAAACTGGAGGAGCCAGCCAAATGACAGCAAAATATCCAGCCCAGAACAGTATTGAATCTAACTACTTTTGAAATCCCAAACAAGAGTTTCAACCCTGCTTCCATCAAAGCTAATGGCAAAACACCACTGTCTTCACCAGTGCCTAGCCCAGGTCACTAAATTTCCCAAAGCTGCTCTCATTAACAAGCCATCCACCCACTCTGCCTACACCAATAAAAGTACAGGAGGGAAATTAAGGATGTTATTTGTCTATTAAGCATCTTTTCCATATTTTCATTCCTAATCCAGGAAATGGGCCTCACTGACAGCAAAAATTCACAAGCCATTACTTCAGTGGTTAATGATCTGATTTGCACATCGTGAGTGCATGAAGTAAGAACCATTCCTGGATTCTACAGAAGGAAGAATCTGCTGTGGTCAAAACAAAATACAGGATTCAAAACAGCTCTTCTGTACTATAAAAAGCACATGAAGCTATTTTAGTTATTTTAGAAAGATTCCAGACACTTTTCACCACAATTATCCTCTTTCATTAAGTACCCAAATTCAGTGTATTCATCAAGTTTTCTGAGTACTAGGCTTAGTTCCAAACTGGATTAGGATCACTAAGACTAGAAAAACAACTAAAGATCAAGACAAGAGTTAAACTCAGTTTCAGTAAAATAAAATTAAGATTTTAAAAAATCCTAAGGCAAGTCTGAATCAGTGGGATTTGGAAGATATAAAAGTTCTGTAAGATACCATTATAAACCTCATAGGAAGAATGAGTTTCACAGCAGATGGAAAAACAGTGAGATGTTAAGAGAGCCCATGCTACCATAAGCCATGTGAGAAACAGTGAACATGAAAAATACACAACTCCGAGGCACAAAGCCAAATAAACACATTCCATCCAAATGCATTTCCGTCATTGTCAGACATCAGAGATAAAAGGTATCTTATTAAGTGTTACATAATCATACAAGTTTAGGATGAACACAGCAGCCTAGTCAGCATCATCACTCTGAGAGAGAGACCAAGATCATTTGGATTCTTTTACAGTTCAGATTCTCTCAGATGACCAAGGTGTTTGTGTGTTTTAAAAGGATTTCATCACTAAGAACAACAGGAGAGGGATCATACTCTCATTACACATTCTCAGTTTTCCTTTTGCATTTATCTACTTAAGGACAAAAAGCAAAAAAGAAATCCCAAACCACTAAAAAGATGTAATCCTCAGCAAGGGAGGCAGAGCTCTAACACACCACTGGTGCTGCAAAGGACTTCTCAGACTCAAATAGGAATTTTTTCTGTTCCCCAAGGCTGCTATGAACACTTCACACTGTAAATACAGTGTTTCTGTAATACCGCCACAGGGTGTATGTAACACACACGCCTCCTGATAATAAAAGAAAGCAATCAAGGAGTGTGCATTCTTTTTCCCTATTTGTGAAGAACACACGCTTCCCAGAAGGAAAAACTGAATCAATTTTAACTGCATCATTTTATTAAATGATCTGTCAAGAATACGTTTTCATTCCAAAAAAAAAAAATCCAATCAAAACAGAAAATTGCTTGGAACCAATAAAACAATTCAAGCCCTGAGGGAATTCTACCCCACAACTAATCCACTGCTCAGCATGAGCAGGGAAGTCTCAGCTATTAGGTATCCTGCACAAGGCTGTTGTAAAGCCACCTGTGAGGCACCCAGCTGCGTCCCCGGAGAACCACCTGCTGCTACAGCCTCTGAACACTTCAAAGGCCCCGATCACTGCAAGCACTGCTCCCACGGCAAACACAGCCCCGCTACCTCGCTACAGCCGGCAGCACAGCACAGCAGAGAGCCCTGACACGGATCCATGTCTGGCTGTCACTTCTGCTCAACACCGGCGCTCCCAGACGCCTGTGCTGCTCTGCAGCTCGCTCTGAGACCGGCTAGGTGCCACTGCCAACGCTGTCAGAGAGATCTGCAGCCTGAGGAGGAAACAGAGGGGCTCAGTCTCCCCATTTAGAGCCTGGCCCACTGCTCCTTACAGCAGGGGTTCCGTGTCGCTCAGAAATATCTCCGTGCCTGGATTCAAATTCCAGCACAAAGCAAACAGAAGCAAACTATTCAGTGAGCAGTTTCCATTATGTCAGGTACAGAAAAGAGCTGGCTGGGCAGAAGTCTTCAGGCCTTACCGCAGAGAAAGCAGCATGCAAGCAAACATAACCTAAGACACCGTCTCACATAGCCAAACTTCCTTTCTCACTTTCCTGTTGCTGGAGGGTTTGCCCCTCTATCTTCCTTATCTTTATAGCATATTATTATACAGTAATCTCATTCAAGATCAAAACAGAAGAAGCGATAGCCTTTTATCTCTTGTCAACAGCAATGGTACTTAAAATTTAGTGTCAGTCGATGACTCCCCAGTTGCAGCTGCTGAACAATGCGTCGATCCACACGATCTCTGCAGTGCTTTACAACACCACAGCACAACTGCTCGGTCTCTGACACGCGTAATGAACCATCCTTGCAGCTCTCTGCCACAGCACTTTTACACAAGTTCCCTCCTGTCATCCCTTTCCTCAGTAGCACACACTGAGTTTTATCATCTCAAAGAATACACATGTAACTACTCACAGGTACACGTCACTCTTCTAACAGTCAGGAATTCCTAGATCTCATCTTGTCTTTCAGCACAAGACCCAAGTGCCACTCTAGCTCCCCAGCCCAATTCCCATGGTAGCCATGTTTTACCATATGAGTAAACAGTTTTAACTCAAGTTTACTCCAGGTTATCAAAGCCAATTGAGCACCTCCCATGCTAGCATTCATAGGCTGATAACATGATGTCATCAGGCCTTCAAAGTCCAGTGGACTTACGTGTACTCAATCTAGCAGTCTCGTAAAGAAAAATGTGCCTCTCCAAAATTTAATCATGGTATCACAGAATATGCTGAGTTGGAAGGGACTCATCAGGACCATAGAGTCCAGCTCCTGGCCCTGCACATGACTAACCCCAAGAGTCACACCATTGCCCAAATGCACTGTCCCAAAGCTTCCTGAACTCTGTCAAGCTGGTGCTGTGACCACTGCCCTGGGGAGCCTGTTCCAGTGTCCAACCACACTCTGGGTGAAAACCTTCTCCTGATATCCAATCTAACCCTCCCCGGTTCAGCTTCATGCCATTTCCTTGTGCCCTGTCACTGATCATGAGAGTGAAGAGATCCCTCTGATTCCCATCACAAGGAAGTTGTAACTGCTGTGAAGTCTCCCCTCAGTCTTCCTTTCTCCAGGCTGGACAGACCAAGTGACCTCAGCCACTCCTCATATGGCTTCCCCTCAAGGCCCTTCACCATCCTTGTGGCCTCCTTTGGACCCTCTCTAATGGCTTAATGTCTTTTTTATATTGTGGCACCCAAAACTGCCTGCAGCACTCGAGGTGAGGCTGCCCCAGTGCAGAGCAGAGCGGGACAATCCCCTCCCTTGCCCGGCTGGCAGTGCTGTGCCTGATGCCCCCAGGACACAGCTGGCCCTCCTGGCTGCCAGGGCACTGCTGACTCACATTGAACTTTCCATCAACCAGGACCCCCAGGTCCCTTTGCACAGCACTGCTCTCCAGCCTCTCAATCCCCTGTCTGTCCGTACATCCAGGGTTGCCCCATTACAGGTGCAAAATCCTGCGCCTGTCCTTGCTTAACTTCCTATGGTTGGTGATTGCCCATCTCTCTAATTTGCTGAGGTCTCTGCAGGGCCTCTTTACCTCAAGGGAGTCGACAGCGCCTCCCAATTAAGTGTCCTCAGCAAGTTTACTCAGTATCCCTGCCAGTTCTGTGTCCAAGACATTTATGAAGAGGTTGAAGAGCACAGGGCCAAGGACGGAGCCCTGCAGAATCCCCACTAGTGACTGGACACCAGCCTGATGTCGCCCCATCCCCTATAACCCTTTGTGTCCAGCCCATGAGCCAGCTGCTCACCCATCACATGACATCATTGTCCAGCTGTGTGCTGCATACCTTGTCCAGAAGGATCTTATGAGACAGTATCCAAAGCTTTGCTGAAGTCCAAAAAGATTACATCTACTGCTCTGCCCAGATCAGCTAGGTGGTCACCCTATTGCAGAAGGATTAGACAAGCAGGACTTTCCCCTCACAAAGCTACAGAGGCTGTGATCAGTGCTAGTGACCTCATCCTACAGCTGGTTTTCAATGCCTCTCCAAATAATCTTTTCCATGATTTTACCAGGCACTGAAGTGACACTGACAAACCTGTAGTTTCTGGGGTCCTCTTTCTTGCCCTTCTTGAAAACTGACAACGTTTTCCAGCTTCCAGTCGGCTGGGATGCCTCAGGATTCCTGAAAGTGCTCAAAAATCATCCAGAGAGGTTTTGCAATGTCATCAGCAGCTCCTTGAGGAATCTCTGATGAATCCCATCAAGCCCTATAGCTCTGTAGGGATCTGCAGCAGCAGATCCTGCACAAGCTCAGGGTCAGCTGGGAGTTGATTATTCTCACCATCATGATCCTCCAGCTCAGGGCACTGAGACCCCCTTGGTCCATCATCCATGTTGAAAGCAGAGGCAAAGAATGCAACAAACACCTCTGCCTTGTCCATGTCCCTGTTAGTGAGGTGACCACCCTCATCCTGCAACAGGCTAAATACTGCCTTTTGCCATTAATGTATTTGATAAAACTCTTTTTATTGTCCCCCACATCTCTGGCCACCTTCAACTCCCAGCTGAGCTTTGGCCACATGAATTTCTCCCTACAGTGGCAAGCAGCATCTCTGTGTTCTTCCTATGTCCCCTGACCTTGCTTGTACTGGGCCTACACCTTCCTTTTTTGCCTTACATCCAAGAGGACATCCCTGTTCAGCCCAGCCAGCCTTCTGCCTCACCTGCCTGACTTGCAACATTTAGGAATTGCCTGCTCCTGTGTCCGTAGGGGGTGGTGTTGGACTGATGGACCCCAGCACCTGCAGAAAAATTTTCCATGGGGACTTTACTTACTAGCTCCCTGAGGAGCCTGATCTCTGCTCTCCTCGTGCCCAGAGATGCGGTTTTCCTGGCACTTTTACTCCTGTCAAATGACGGTGATGATGATGGGAAGTCCCTTCCTCAGATGTGATACCCCATCAGCCAAGATAAGCCTTTCAAATCACTCTTCCAGACTGCTCCAGCAACTTCACCACAGGCCACTCTGCCCCACTCTGAGATGAAGCTGCAGGTAAGATGCTCGTTCCTACCATCTGTCATCACTCTCCGACCCTTGTTCAAAGTCACAGTAGTGACCACTACACTTGGCTGCTTTGCCCAAATTCTGAGCACTGTAACTACATTACGTTCTGTTGTTTAATCACCCTCCCCTACCTCCCAGCCAGTTCAAATGAAAAACAAAGAAATGTTCCTCACTCCCTTTTCACAAAGCTCTGCACATGCAATCACCTCATTTCAGGCCAGCCGCGGCTGCAATTCTACAGTAAATGACACACACCCCCAAGGTTATGTACTCGGTAACCTTTGTGAAGGCACTCTGGGATCCATCTCAAACACTACAGGAATCCACTGGGATTCAAAGCCCTTTCTAAATCTAAGATCCCCGTCATTCAGTCAGTGCAATGGATATTGGCAAAATTCGTTTAACTTTAAAATAACATTTGTTTAGCAATGATAGAATAAGGGTCTGCTTAAATTACAGAACTCTATTCCATAATCCATAGGTATTAAATCTTTCATTTCTCAGAACACACGTGAAACTCTGTAAATCCTGAAAGCATTTTTCATCTGCAAGTGTCTTCAGTTCTCCTCTCGGACACTCTGAATGTAGGAGCATGATAAATTGATAAGCCCTCCAAGAATAAATGAAAAAGCATCACGGGAGCAAGTAAAGTCTGAATAAAATCATGCTTTGAATTCCTTGCTCATGGAAAACAGCACACAAACTCTCTTTGACACCCAGAAGTGCCTGGACTTCACACAATTTCCCTTATACAAATGTCCATGAGCTTCAGACCTTACTCAAAAACAAGCTGTCCACGTGTCCAACCAATTTATGCAAAAAGGAATGCCTTGAAGCTATAAATGGGAACTCCTCCACTGCACAACTTGATCTCACCAGGGAACAGCATATGGAATATTCAGCACAAACCACCTTTTCAGATTTACAGACCAACGAGGCTAAAAAGCCAGGTGTCAAACATTGAGCAGGAAAGCTAAAACAGCTTCAGTATCAAACATTTAATTAGCGTGAGACCCAGAACCATGAAGAGAAGGTTTAGCAACAGAGGGGCAAGCTGAAATGCAATGTAACAAAATTTGTTTAAAAACTATCAAGACTCTAGCCAGCCACCAGAAAACAGGAGCGTAATTGATTTCAGGTAAACATTACTAATTTCCTTCCGACAGGCTTTGAAGAATGCAGCACGCACATCACAAGGCTTTTATGATGGGCCTGGCTAATAGGAATGCCCTTTATAGCTGCTGTACCACACTGTCTGGAAGGCCACAGAAACAAACACGCTCTGCCAGGTGACTTGAAGAAGAAAAGCTTTCAGGAGCAAACACTGTTAAGCACTTCCCCAAGCCTCTCTCAACACCATTTCTCTGTATTTTGACAAAAGTTCAAAATCCAGAGCGATGCCTGCAGCCATTTTTCATTCAATTATATTTCATGGATAAGATGTTCAAAAGTGACCTCTAATTTCAGAAAATGAAATCCCAGAGAACACGCTCGGATATCCAGGGACTAACTGCAGAAATGCCAGGCACAACTGGCACTGACACCTCTTGCCCAGTGCTTCAAATATGCTGTTTTGGCTTTGTGCTGAAATGAGGATTTAGAATTTTGATTCTAAGGGGACACAGCTTAACAATTTCCAGTAGTTAGGTTGAAGTACATGAAATAAATACTCCTGGAAGCTTAGCTTTAGGGAAAGAATCAAGTCTTGAGGGCAAAGAAGTGATGAGGAAAGCAAGGGTGCTTTAAGCTGAGGGGCTTTAAAATACTGCAAATAACACATAACCACCTACACTAAAGTATCTTACATGAGTCAGTAAATACACGTATATACTCTAGGACTGCAGCCATGTTGTTAAGCTTTCTTCTCTTCTGTATTTCGCCCCTAAATGAAAGCCATTCTCCCTTCTTTCATCTCACAAAATGAGAGCACCTTTTTCTCCTTCTGAAGAACTACTATATCTCCAGTACAATGTATTTTTAGCACTTGGGTATGAGCTTTGTTTACTTGTCACTACCAAGGAAACTGATTCAGTTCAGTGATCCAACAGAAAACAACATTTTTTAAAAATAAATTCCATTATTAGTGGCATCATCATTACTACATTCCTAATATTCAGGTTCCTGAGCTCAACAGAATAAAATGTAGATTTTTTTTCATGCCAAAATATTTTCCAGGTTGCACTAGCCTACATGCAGGAGCCTACCCCAAAAAAGCACCATCATTCAGGTGACTCCAAAAACACACTTACTCAGCCACCCTGATGATGAACCTGAGACACTTGATCGCAGTCTAGTAAAGCACAGTATGAAAACTCAGCTGCAGAACTGCAGCAGCTGGAGGCCCAATCCTCACCTTGTAGGATGAGGGGGAGCAGTGCTGAGCCCTAAGCTCAGAGACCACAGAGCTCATAATGATGCACCAAGTCCACTGGAGGGTCAAGAGGCACCACTGACTGAAAGGGAAGCAGGGGTTTGCCAACGGGATTCCAACTAGGTGTTGATTTAAATTCCAACTTTTCAATTAGAAGACGTCTGTTTGAAACGCCCAGAATAGTCAAATGTAATTGTTGTCAGCCTCTGGAAACTCTGATAAGGAAAAATAGCTAGTAAAAAACTTGAAGCCTTCAATACAGACCACAAAAACTCAATAGAAATTTTTATCTTTTTTTGGGGGGGAGGGGGAAAAAAACTTGCTTATCCTTCTAAGACTACTGATCAGAGATACTACTGGTAAAGTAAGAATACAGAAACAAACACAGTGAGGAGTAATCAGTAATTCTACTAAAGGCAAGAGAGATCCTGTGAAGGTGAAACCTGTAAGGGGACACCCTTGACATTCAAACATAGCTGCAAGGAACCACTGGTATCTCCTGTAACAGGGAAAGTGGAAAAGACCTAAGCTAAGTCAGTCATTCTTTTCAGGGAAGTCTGAATGACAAAAAGCCTTGCAAGTGCTGACCCCACACTAAATGTTATCTGGGCTTCTGATTAATAACCCTTGATGTTTCTGAACGTGTATACAGTAATAGAATGAGTGCATAGGAACCTGTATCTGAATTTGCCCAGTACTTCACAAGAGGAAAAAATAAACATAATCAAGAAAAAAACAAGTGTAATGCAAAGGAAGTGGTATATGTTTCAGAAATTACTTAAAAATACTTTTAAAATTTCGCTACCTTTGCCATGTAATTTATTCAGTGAAGTTATGTGCAATAACCAGGCTTTAAAACAGACAGACCATAAAAGGGTAAGAGGTTTTCTTTTCTTTTCCAAACTCATTTTCTTATACCTTGATCTATGGAACAGATTCTGTGGAAAATATAATTCACTAAGTTGATAACTCTATTCCAAATAGTCATACATCAAATGACATTACAAACAAGCACTGTAATCAGCAACAGGTCAGTCAATTGTATCTGTTTCAGAACTTCAATTCCAATATTAACTCCTTCATATTTTATTTGGTAACAGCTGTTACATAAGGCACATGAAGAGATCAAAGGCTTTAAAGAAAAAACCAGCTAAGAGAGTGAAAATAAAGACTATTATTAATATGAAACATGATTTTATAAAGCTGCTAGGGAATGAAAAAAGGATGAGGATAAATTCTAATGGAAGACATCATGTTTGCTGCTACTTGTCTATCTTACAAGTAAAAACACACCTTTGTTTCTGGGAATTACACATCCTCTTTGAGGAAGTACACTGACTTCAGTTTTAATCACCTCAAGTAAACTTCAAACCAAGAAAAACATGTCTGATTTGTTTGGGGTTTTTCCTTCCAAAACCCCCCAACTGCAGACAGCTCCCCAAAACCAAGCCAAATTCCTCACCTCTAACAGATTTTGCTCAATCCATATTTGGATTAACTGCTAATCAGCCTGCTAGTTCTTACCTTCTCTAATCCCTTCACCTTTACTACTTCATTTCAGCAACAGTTTGCTTAGGGTTGTTTTAAGAGGCAGATTTGACCATACCTGAGTGGATTCCCAGGCAGCACAGACACACCTAAGAAATGCATGCAGGTGAAGCAGTCACCTACGTGGAGCCACAGTGTATCACAGGGATAAGTTCTCAGAGTGAAGCTTCCAAAAGCACCTGGGAAACCACCCCGACCATTTTCAGACTGAAGTTTTACAAAAGACCTCAGGTTTGAAGGTGTGCACCCAGATAGATCAAATTAAAACCACAAAAACCTCTCTGACAACTGGCTAAGCTGCAGTATTGTCAGGTACAATCTACTTGCTTGTTTGGGCACATAAGACACCTTGGCACATTCCCCAAACTGACATTTCATCTCTCCCCCCCAAACCCCACCCCTTCTTTTTTCTGCTTAAATGAAAGATTATCAGTCACTGGAATCCAAACACAAGACAGAGAGAGATACCACAGTGTGTGCAAGTTCCATCAGTATAGAAACAGTTAAAAACCATAAATACATTCTGTATCCAAATAAGTGATTTTCTGAATTCAAATTCTTGTGAGTAATTCCTCAAAGAAAATCTTCAAATGCAGTGAGGAACAACTTTTATGCTCCCTTAATCTTTTCTGCTTAAGCTTGAAGCGCTAGACTTTTCCACTGCGTAAGAGGGTATGGGAACACCAAAGCAAATTTAAAATCCTTATGCAAACTTCTATGGGCAACATCAGCAGACTTCTCCATGCTCATTCTGTCCTTATAATGATAAATTATGCTGCTTGCAAAGGCTTCAAAGATGACCAATGATTTTTTCCTCGTTTTATCCTGTTAACTAAAACTACATGTCAGTTCAATGGGGGGATCCTGGATCTGCTGTCCACCTGTGCTCAGAACGACTGAGGTCAAAACTAGATCCTTACAACACATGTTCCTACCAGTTCCACCAACATGCAAAATGCCTCTGGCACATGAAACATTGCATTAGAACACGTTTTCCAACTCACAACCTCCTGCACTCTACAACAAAGGAGCACTTACTGCCATTGTCGTCAGAGTCCTCACTGCTGCTAGGAAGCCGATGTCGTTTCATGATCTCCCCGGGAAACAGCAGGCAGCCTGGGAAGCAATGAGACAGCACTTAACCCCAGGTAATAACACACAGTCATCAACTTGTGCTTCTGATGGCATGCGAGCATTCACAGCACACAAAGGAAAACAAACAACTTCAGCAGCAGCTGAAATATGAACAGTGAACCTCTCAAGGGTGCTTAATTAGGCTGTTATCATATGAGCAGGTGAACAACACTGGAGAGTGGCAATGACAACCCACCAATGCTCTCACCCCACCAAAAAACTGTGTTTTGTCCTGAGAGGTGTTAAAATCACTAAGTATCTGCAGCCAGTGTGCTTAACTTCCCCTGCCTATTCTGACACTACATTTGCAATACAATAACATTTTTACTGCTTGTGTAAATATTTACTTTGGCTAATATATTTTTGGAGCAATTTTATTCCTGCTTAAAGTGCCAGATTTATGAAATCAGAGATTAAAGTCATCCACTTACACATAAAAAATGAAACATCAGCAGTAGCAAGCCCAGTTTTCCCAGATTAACTAAACATGCATCATCTGTGCCCTGGAAAGCACCACCCTCTAAGATGAGAGAGTTACTTCCTCCTGCAGGCACATTTCTAGTGCCATGCCTAACACTAACTGTTCTTTGAGAGTAAGATTATTCAGATGATTATTCAGATGTTACTCCAAACTGCCAGATGTCTACCAAAACCAAGTTCATGGGCACATGAGCCTGTGATAGAAAGGACAAAAATACCAAATCTTTTTAACTGCTATTCTCAGGTATTTTCATGTGTATTCCCTGTGGAACGAAATCAAATTCAGAAAAAACGAGGAAGCTGTAAATAGCTAGTCAGTATTTACATGTAAAAAGCTATTAAAAAGTGCAAGTTGAAGAGCAGAAGAAAACATGACAAGACAAGTCCAGAAAGGCGTATCTGCCCTAAGTTAAACTGACAAGGACTCTAGATGCACATCAAAATCCCTGAGTCTTCGCTTACCGCATATCAATTGTGGTTATCAACAAGGTCTGGGCACTCTGCTAGCAGCAAATCCCTCACACCTACCTTTGCACACATCTGATTTGGAGATCAGATGCCAAAAATATTTTCTTGCTTCTAGTTAAGTGCAGAAAGTCTAACCTTATTTCCATGGGAGTTCAGACGTCCTCGAAATCTCTCAACAAAACTCCTTCCATTGGCCCTTTAGTGTAAGAATTAACTGCTTCAACTTTGTTCACTGAGAACATGGCTTATTGTAGGAAATTCAATAATGCCTTCAACTTTTATAAGACTGATTCCCAAAATGCCTAACCAAAGCCTGACACTACTTCCAAAAGAGCACGAAAATATCTGCTCTTCCAGAAGTGATTCATATAAAAAGAAAATAGCATTTTTGAGGGAATTCATTTTGTCACCACTAGCAAGTCACAAGCAACTGAACCTGAGACTCTATTTTACACTTCCAGTGAACTTAATACAGTTCTAAGAGCCTGAGCATTGCAGGATTGCCTCCTTTTTCATATTATATGTGCAAACAGAGTTGGGGAGAAGCCTCCCTCCCACAGACTGACTTTTCAGAGTGGTATTTAATACATCTGTCATTGAAACATGTAACAGTTTTGAACTGCAAACTTTATTCACTAAAGAGAAGCTGAATGGTTCACCTTACCAAGACCTTTTGTCACCATTTCACAGAGTAAAAGTACACATACAATGTCTGATGCCAGAGAATAAAGAATCATAAATGGCAGCCTCTTACGGGGCTAGAAGAATTCTCTCCAAAAATTGCTTTGAGGCAGGCCAGAACTTTGTGTGTATGGGAGACGGAAATGCTGCCAGTGGATAAATACACAGACCAGCCAGGACCATCAAAACCCAGTGAATACAGATCTGGTATAAATGCAGGAGATCCAGAGCCAAGTTCCTATACAGTCACTCATAAAGACAGAGAGCCAACACTCAGATCCAAAAGAGACTAAGACAGAACTGAAAAACCAATTAGTTCTTACAAGGCCAAAACTAGGGGTATGAACATCTATTCCATAGTGTACTTTTTCTATTAGTTCACATATTAATAACAGCAATGTAAAAGAAGATACTCACTTAGCAAGAACCTCCTATAAACAAAGTAAAGAAAATCTGGAAGAAAATAAAGGAAAATTGTCCTGCCTCACAAGAGTCATTTGTATATTCCTGGTCAAAATCCTCACCTCCTGGTTTGTTTCCCACATGGTCTGAGAGGCATGATACACTCTAAAGCAAAGTAACAGAGCGTTACAGATCC
Source organism: Monarcha castaneiventris obscurior (assembly GCA_026261815.1). Classification (NCBI taxonomy): domain Eukaryota; kingdom Metazoa; phylum Chordata; class Aves; order Passeriformes; family Monarchidae; genus Monarcha; species Monarcha castaneiventris. Next base: position 3,852,411 of record JAMPIT010000040.1, read on the forward strand.
TGTAAGAGACACACCTGTGAACTTGCAACAAACAAGAAAATGCGGAATTCTGCTCCTTCACATCTTTCTGGACAAGTGCATTTTGAGTTGATCTTCTCCTAGCAGGCTTTCTGCAAATTCAAAAAAAATAAGGAGAGAGATGGAACCTTCTTCCTCCTATCTGTGTCTTTAAAAAACAAACTGAACACCTCCTTTTTGGTTGCTGTTTAAAGGAAAGAGTGGCATTCACACCTCCCAGTTCAAGCACTCTCCAGAGTTTTTCAGGAAATAAGCCAGAACAGAAGCCGCTTTTCCTGAGTACAAAGTATTAGATAAGGCAGCTAATTTCCTTGTCCACTCCAGTTAGGTGTCTGAAGTTGGCCACACTGAAAATCCTGTGCTCTCAATAATAACATTAAAAGAAATATCCCATTTGATGAAGCTCCTGCGAGATTGTTTTATAGATGCATGTGGCAGAGGGGAAGAAAAAAAAAAAAGGTTAAAACTCAGAGTTTTCATTTTGCCATCTTTGAACCTAACCTGAGTTTACAGGGAGCTAAATCACAGATGAAAAATCAGCATTTGACTTATTAGAGCAAGACTCAAATCCTGTACAATTAACCCCCTGGAACGTGTGCCATTAGAAGAACAGCTTTTTTCAACTCTAAAATCATTTTAAACTGCTCCCACCAGATGTTCATATCCACAGCTCAGAACACATGTTCTAGAGGTAACACTGGAACAGTCAATAAGACTTACAACCACGCAGACTGAAATGGTTTTAAGCGTATCGCCTGTGCCTCTGCCTCAAAGGCTACCGGTTTCTGTCAGGGGATGGGTGACTCAAAGTCACACAAGGAACTCATTAAAAAGTGCACATTAGAAATAAACATGGATTATGGATAGGGATGGTTAGAGGCAGACTGATGCTGCAAGTTTTTTCCCTGTTCCAGCAGACATACACTATGACCACTATGCCTCTAAGCAAAGAGAATCCACATGTAAGCATAAAAAGGGTAAAACATTTGATGCCAGCTTTAATACCAGGAGTAAGAGCTATGCACCCCAGCCTGCAACACTTGCAGGGCAGGAAGAGACACCCAGATGACTGAGCTCAATTCCCAAGTGCGTGCAATCATCTAATTGCTGTCCAGCCCAGAAGTTTCCACACAACATTCACTGCAGCCCACACAGGGCACAGAGCAACCTCCCAACCCCCTTGGCAGAACCAGCGGTGCTCTGTAGCAAGGAAGCAGTCAGTCAAGCAGTGCCTGTGAACCCTGGATCTTCTATCAAACATTTTTATGGCTCTTTTCCTCAAATTCTTACACCAGCCCCAAAAGGGCATTTGCCCAACACACTGTTCACCTGAAGAGGAAGCCCTTCAGCACTTCAAAGGCTGCCACAGAGCCCAACGACCCCAAGCTGCCGAAGGCTGCACCACCAAGCCACACTCCCCATCAGTTTTCAGTGACACCTGTGAATTCTTAGTAACTCAGCAACCCTTGCATGTAAACTTTCAGTTTCATTTCCTTGAAAGACCATTGCTTCTCTGTGTTAAAACCATCCTTTCAGAAATCAGTCAGAACAACACACAGCATGCTGATCGTGTTTTCTCCTGAGCACTCCAGTGTAACATTTACCAGGGAGGAACCAAACTGGACTCAGACTGATGCCAGCCTTCAACCAAACACAGCCTTGGAGAAACAGCCACAGCTCTGCAGGCAATGTTGCTCCAATTCCACGGGCAGCAAAGCACCCAAGAGCACTTCACGCAATCACACCACTGTGATTAATGGCATAGATGGGACAGAGACCACGTCTTTTTAGCCCCCATGGTCCTCAGATGAGCTGGCCACACCAGGGCAGCACTGGGGAGGCCAGCACAGCTTGCAATGAGCTCTGCTGCACCGCTCCAGAGGCTGAAGGTGCTGCTCTGTTTTACAGAAACACGTCACCAGTCACTTTTCCATCATGCTTGCTCTGGAAGTTAAGCTCTGGGCTTTGCTCACTGATTAGGTACAAACTCTAAACGTATCAATGCAACTCTGAACTTTGATGATGCATTTGCTCAAATTGTTTTGAAAGGCAAGATTACACCACCTGAACCTGGCTTCTGCATTTTGGGGAGCGTGGGAAGCCTTTCTCAAAATACTTGTAAATGCTGTGGAAATGAAATGACTAGACAATAATCCAATATAATCAATGTCAGGCCACAAAACAGCATTTGAATTTACTTATTCTCGTGGAGTTGAGCAACAAACATCTAAGTCTATACTAACAACTGTATGCAGGTAGGCACACACACTTTGCTGTCCATTTCTCAGTATTTGATGGTAGGTGCAGTGCAACGGGTTAGACTCAGCAACATGACACAGTACGGCAAATTCACTATTTTTAGCAGTGTGCATTACCATGCTACTCCGTTCTTACCTCTCCAAGAGATAAAATAAGCAACGAAACCCAAAGACCCCACTGGCCAGCAATGTCAAGACCTTTCCTTTTTTACTCCCACACTGACGTCCCAGGAGTTGCACTGGTAAGAGTGTAAAAAATGCAAAGAGCAGAAATCCAGACACTACCCCATAAAACTGGGACAACAGCGTGCACACACATACACCCATGTGCCACACACCACGTGCACAGTTAAGAACCCCACACAGTTCTTCACTCAGTTTGACCTCAAGTAGAGAGGCAATCAAAGAGAAAGATGTAAAGTGTGTCAGTCCTTGTTATGCAAATAGCTAAACAGAACCAGATTGTAAAAAATAATTATACGTGGAAAAATCTACATCCTCAGGTCAAGGGTTTTCCACAGCACAATTCTTACTGAAGTATTTTCAAGGGCTGTATAAACCCCTGGGTAAAAGAGTGTATAATTCAAACTCTGACAGACAATTAACTGTAACCATGTTAACGGGTGTCACTATAACAAACTGCACTGAACAGCTGCAGAGACAGAATGGGAAGAAAGCAGAGTTATGACAGATGTACACCCTGAAGACAAACTGAAAAACTGGCTTTTCCTGAAAGTAACCCACTCACTGCAATGAAACGAAGACCTAATTATCTCTAGTACACAAGAAATTGCTTCAAAACACCTATTGTACAAATGGAAGTGAAGTGTGACACAGCTTAACAAAACAGATGAAGATGGAGACATTTGGTTTCTATTACTGGGCTCTTTTTAAACAGCTTGTTTATGACACCACACCTTCTCCACTGACACCTGACATCGCAAGAAGTTTTTTTGCTTCTATCCTAGACCTAAAGCAGAAAAAAAAGAAGCACATCAGAAATAAGTTGGATTACTAAAATCCACCTATAACTTTAAAATTCCATGAAAGCTTTCATTGCAACATTTTTTAGTCACAAAGATACAAGCAGAGCTCTTAGATGAAATATTACAGTATTATGGAGCACAGTCCACAGCACAAAGAGCCACAGACCTTAAATCTGGAGAAAAAAAAATATCCTCCAAATTTCACGAAACAAAGAAGTACTTGGCCAAACAAGGCCAAGAGTGTTCTCCACAAGGAATATTTCTACTGAATTCAGCACACCTATTCAAAATTTCACAAGGCAAGAGAGAAGAACAATTTGGCCATATCAACCCAACACTTCTCAGGAATCCACATGCTCATTTATGCACCTGTGGAAGCCAACTCATAATGTTACCTTACTGCTTGGGCAGGGGCAGCAAATCATTCCCAAACTATGGTGGTGAAACTGACCGCCCAAATTCTGGGGCAACGCACAAACTGGGCTCCATGAATTAATGCAGCCATTGCAGTTCATCTCTTCCACCTAGGAAGTGGTGCCAGCCTGGTCATCTCCAGCTGAAAACAGGAGCACGAAGCAGCAGTACTAACCACATGGAGAAAACATTTGAGGGAAGACTGGAAGTTTTTTTTTACTAGGTTCTGTGAATGGGGAATGAAACCAGAGAAGCTGGAAGGGAAATCTGCAGCTGTGAGAGGAAAGGGGAGTTTATTATTATTATTTTATTTTAAACATATGTATTAAACATAGCTCAAGAGCAGGGAGCAAGTGGTATATGAAGCCAGAGGGAAAATCTTGCCACTAAAACATACAATCCTTGCTGTTTCAACAATATCCCACTGAGTGTGAGAAACCTCTAGAAATAGAATCATAACAAGCATATTTTGGTGTAACTTTTATGACGGTTTTAGGTTTGCAAGTGTGGGCAGCTTCTGACTTAGCTAAAAGACAACACCTGCTTAAAAAGGAAATTATTCCAAATAACAGCTAAACCTTTCTCTAAATAAATAGGGCTGCCATAAAAGCATCTTCAGCCTTTTTACATTAAAACGTCAACTAAAACGTGTTGCTACACCCTACTGGGATTTCTAACACTCCCTCCCAGCCACGCGCACCCACTCAGACCAGGTCACCCCCGGTCTGTTTTGCTGGGGGGCGGCAGCCCTCAAGATCTCACCTGCGGGTAAATCTAACAAACTTTCTGAGAACAAGGCTCCTCTCAGCTGAGAGCGGGCAGGAGGAGCGGGCCGGCGGCTCCCAGGTGCGCTGAGCCTCGGCCGCCCCTCCGCGCCCAGGGCTGCGGGCTCGGGGCCGCCTTCCCGCAGGCTGAGAGCCGAGGCGCCTTCGGGAGCCGCTTCCCCAGCGGCACTGACGCTCACCCCGAGTGCCGACCCCAGCCCGGCCGGGTGCCGCTCAGGGCGGCTCTCATCCTCCTCCTCCTCCCTCAGCGATCCCATCTCCGCTCCGCGCCCGCCCGGCGCTGGCGGCAGCGGCGCCGGAGCTGCCAGGGCACGGCCGGCTGAGGTCACGGAGCAGCCTCCCGGCCCGGCCGCCGGGCCACAGCTCCCCCGCGGGGCTGGCACCTTCCCGGCCAAGCCGCACGGCCGCCGGCTTCCATGAGAAACAGCCCGGCTCGCCCCCTCCTTCCCCTCCCTCCCGGCTCCCGCTCCTCCCCGCCGCCGGCCGCACCAATCCGCTCGGCCACGGCTGCAAATCAAACTTGGTGCCCCCGGCTCCGCCGCCTCTCCCTCACAGCCCTGTCACTGCCCAAAACGGCCGCGGCACCTTCCCCGCCCGCCCCCGTGGCCACGCTGCCGTGGAGGGGGTGGACGGGACGGCGGATCGAGCGGCAGCTCGGAGACGAGCTCGTTTTCTGTGTCTGTCTCTCCTCCCACTCCCAGACAGTTCTGGAAACTGTGTTATCACCTCTTGTCACAGGAAACCAACCAGCAGGCGGTGCAAACAAACAAACACCCTTTGCCTCCACCCTTCCCAAAATCATCCTATCGGGGACGAACGGGCGGGCGCGAACGGGAAGGGAAAAGCAAATAAAGAAAAAAAAAAAAAAAAACAAAAAACGAAAAAACCCACAAATAAAACCAAAACAACGAAACATCTCCCCCTACCCCCATCGCCCAAGAAGAAAAAAAAAAAAAAAAGAAAACAAACACCACCAAAATTTTCCTCGGAGCAGGCGACTAGGCGAGCCCAGGGCCGGGCAGGGTGGCTTTGTCTAACTGGAACAAGTGGAATGATGGCTGGAGCCGCACTCACCTCCCCGGGGAGAGCGGCCCCGTTACTCAGAAATGCCGCAGCCCACTCCGTCCCGCTCGCCAGGCACCGGGACAAGAGCCAGATCGCGGGGCTACCCTGACCGCCGCCCGAGCAACTTGGGGCGCTCGCCGCCGCTCCCCGCGGTCCCCCTCGGATGTTGCGTCCGCGCCCCGACACCGCCGGCCGCCTCTCCGCTCCCTCGCCCACAAACTCCGGCCCGGCCACGCGGATTCGCCCCTCGGCCTGCGCCGGGCACGGGCCGAGCGGCGGGAGGGGGCCGGGCCCCCCCCGCGTCCTGCCCAAGTTCGCCCGGCGCCCCCCGCCCCGCTCCCGCCGGGCCTCCCGCAGCCGGGGCGGGGGTCGGGCGCGGCGGGGTCGCCGTGCACCTGCCGGCCGCAGCCCCGGTGCCGCCCCGCGCCCCGGCGGGGCCGGCCAGCGCCGCACACGTTTCCCCGCCTTCTCCCACTCTCAAACACGTGCACTTCGGGGCTCGGGCAAGTTGCTCTCCAGCGGGAGACACCGCGCTCCCGCCGGAGGGGACAGGGCCGCCTCCGACAGCCCGGCGCTCCCCGCCTCCAGCGGAGCGCCCACCGGCGCCCATCAAGCGGGCGGCTGACCGGCTGCGGCTCTCCCGCTCCGAAAGGCAACTTCTGTTTCATTTCACCGATGAGCAGGTTTTATGCTTTCCAAGCATTTTTTTTTTTTCCCCCACGAGCCAAATCCAAGTGCGACTGGGGGGGGTACGGGGGGCAAACAAAGCTGCTCCTGCACACGAAACAGCTCCTCTCCCACGCACAGCGCTCCTCGCCCGCGGCGAGAGGCGGCGGGTCTCGTGGGCATCTGGGTAACACGGTGACACACAGTGGCCATGACTCTCCCCCACCCCCTTCCTACACATCACTATCCGAGCAGGACTTGCGCTCTGCCATTGCCATCTGGCTACCAAGTTGCTCCAACGCTTCCTACTTTCCGCGGCGGGCGATACCCGGCGCTGCCCCCGCGGCGCAGCCTGCAGCGACGCCTGGGGCGCAGGGCCGGCGGCACGGCACGGCACGGCACGGAACGGCACGGCACGGAACACCGGCAGCTCACTTGGCCGCGGCACCTGGGCAGCTGCGCGGTGCCCGCTTGCCCGCAGCGGAACAAAAAGGAGCCGCCGCCGCCGCTGCCGGCACGGGCCGGGCGGCAGCGCAGCCTCCCCTCCCGCCTCCGCCCGCCCCAGCCCCGCACAAGTTGCTTGTGGGATAGCGGAGCCGCAACTCGGCCGCCTCCCCTCGCCCCGTACCGAGCGGCGCGGCTCTTGGCGCCATGTTAATGACGTACTATCTTATTTCCACTAGGCAGCGACCTTCGGCACGAAACTGCTCTCCCGCCGCCTCCGGAGCGACAAAAAAACCCCATCAAATATGGCTGTGCTGGCGGCTCCGCGGCGGGCGCTGCGGCGGGCACGGTTACCTGCTGCTGGCGGCGGCGCGGCGGCGGCGAGGGCGGGCGGCGCGGCCGGGCTCCCCCTGCGCGGAGGGCTCGGGGCCGCCGCATGAGTTCGGCGCGGCGCCGGGCAGCGGGCACGGAGAGCGGCTGGCTGCGCCACACACACACTCACTCACACACGCACACAGAGACCGCGCTCTCTCTCTCTCTCTCGCACACACAGATTCCCTCTGACTGACGTTTGTACTTGTTATGGAGGAAGGACTCCGTGAATCAAACTCGTTTCTGGGTCACTGCTGCCACAGGGGGGAGCTGCTTTAATCCCCTGCCAAAACTGGAAGGCGAGGGAAAGGGGGGGGGGATGAAATAATAATAATAACGCAGCGGCGGGGTGGGGAGGCGGCGGCGCGGCCCCGGGGGAGCCGGCGTTAACTCTTGGCGGGCCCGGCCGCACCGTGCGGGGCTCCGGCCGCATCCCGCCGGGCTCCGGGCGGGCTGGGAAACGCGCATGGGAGGCAGCGCGGTGCGGCTGGCAGCCGGGAAAGGATACGTGTCTGCCGCCCGCATCCCGCCCGCGGCACTGCTGGCCTTACCCTGCCACCATTAGCGCTTCTCTCCAAAAGATTGGAGCCGATTTCGCAAGCAGGAATTTCTAGCGCTGCACTGGGTCCCCCGTGCAGAACGCATGAGTCACTGTTTGTCAGGCAGAGGTACCAGGAGTTAAACGCTGTGGCCACATGCGTAGCGCGTAATTGCCGGGGCAAGAATAAAACTGCACGCTCCCTATTCTCAGCCCCCAGCGTTATCCCTCTGGCTCGTTAACTTTGATACTTCTGAAAGACTAGAAAGAGCCAACACAATCTGTAGTTCAGTTCACATCTTTCTAGCAGGAGAGGAAATTATCTTAAATTGGCACCAAATGACATACTAAACTTCCCATTACCTAAAAAGCGTGTTTGAATGCAGATTTCCTTATTTTTCCACATAAATCGCTTTACTTCACGCCGTACACCTGTGCTCCCTGAGTGAAAAACTCCCCCTTTTGAGCAGAATTCCTGAGCAGATACAGTCTGAGGTAATAAACACCACAGTGAAAATTCAGCATAAGCTCAGACACGGAATTAAGGCGATCTGTGTAAAGTAATCCCCATAGTATGCAAATACAAATTAATGCAGCCTCCACAGCAATATTAGTCTGCCAAAGAATCACACCTTAGTTCAGCAGAGGAATTGGGTCGTTACTCATCCGTGCAAACCGAGTCATTTATTCTGCCGTCTCACCCACCCACCTACCCAATAATGAAACGGTACTTACACTGGATCTGCACATCCTAAAAAAGCTGTACTTTACTACAAAAACATCCTTCCCCCCCCCGCCCCGGAGATATTTTTTCATTGTGAAAATCAGACAGTCGTGGTTTTATTCACAAAACACCCTGAAGCACCTTCAGACTTTAGAGCCTAAGACTTTGATTCCCCTTTCTATTTCAAGAAAATACAAAAATGCATGCATTCCCTACATTCTCCTGCACTTGCCTTGGCATCCAGACCTGTAAAGATACCTGTTGGCATAGCTTTCTGTACATCAGCCCAATTAGGAACATCCATGATCATCCATGCAACACACCCCATCGTAGTACCTGATAATGATAATAAACTTACTGCCACACCCCCATCACCTTACCCCTGAGCTTCCAGGGCTGTTAATTTTCAATACTGGCTGGAGATTTAATTGTTCTGTATTTTCTAAACAGCATATGCCTGCTGCAGTATAAACCCCAGCGCAGAACAGGTCAGAGTTTTTCCCCTCAGTGGTCTGCAGACCCCTCAGGAGCTCAGGGACTACTCATAAATTCATAAAAAGTAATCAAGATTAGAAAGCTACTGTCAATTGGCATTTATTATACAGAGGTATGCACTTCTACTGGATTAATATGATGGGTTTTTTTCTAAATAATGTTAAATAATGTTGTCCATTGTAAAAGACTGAAGAATCACAAGAAATGCTATTTGTTCCACTTTCCTGAATTCTTTCCAAGAAGTTCAGAACAAGCTTCTGAGAAGAGCTTAAATATGAATGGGCTCTAATTTCTCAAGAGGAATGACAGAAACTTTTCTGTCTCAAGCTTCTTGGATTTGAGGCAGTGTTTTTGTTTTTCTGTAATTAGTTTTCCTTTGCAAATGCAGCCAAGTTTATATCACACCTTGTATTTTAGGAAGCATTTCTCTTGGAAGCCATGTGAGGCCATACATTTAAGATAACATTATTGTTTTCACATTTAAGATAACATAAATGTTTTCATGGTAACATGAATGATGGGCTGTGTTTCAAAAAAATAGTGGCTATCCAGATTACTGTAGAAAACTCCCCAAATGTGAGTCCTGTGTGCTCTACAAGCAGCTAGCCTGGTCTTTACAGGAAGGTAACACAACTGGAACAAAGATGCTATTTTGTCTCTGAGTACCGTGTATCCACAGAGACTCCTCTGGAGTAATACACTTCCATGTTTTAAAAGGAAATATTAAAAAATCAAAGGGCTAGTAGTTGGAAGAATAACTTCAGGAGTGATTGGAAAACAAAAGGGAAAGGTTACTTCCTGTACTGCTTCAGCACTACAGGTATGAAGTTGAATACCAGTATAGCTATGGTCAAACAAGAGAGACTTCTGCTACCTTCACTGGCTAAATGTCAGGGCGATGAGGAAAATTCTGCTGTAAGTAGAGTCAGTAGAAGTTTTGACATCAGCCCTTGTCTCTAATAGGTATTTACCCTCTCAGCAAAGCAGGTACTTTGTTATTATAAATAACGTCCTAAGTCTCTGTGCCTCTCTCACTTATCTTTCTATCAGTGTTACCACTCATTCCAGGAACACTCAGACAATATGTATCAGGCTCAGAGTTAGGCTTTGTGCTAACACACAGAACTTCTGGTCCCTTCTCCAAGTTGTTTCCTCAGATATAGTCACTCATACATTAAATTTTATTTCAATTTTTTTTATTGTTTGATTAGTTTTTTAATGTCTCCCTCTTGGCTTGATTATTTTTTTAGCAGATGCACAAATCCAAGGAGAGAATATATGGCTTCTCAACACTCTTTTCCACCCTTTTGTGGAAATTTGTTGCTGCAGCAGTGGCTGATTAAATATTTTGATTTCTTTTTTTCTTTCATCTGTTCTTCCTTCCTTCCATTCTTCTTCCTTCTTTCTTATTCCTTTTTTTTTTTCCTAATTTGATAATACTCCTTTTCCACTAATTCTTGCAGTCCCCACACAGGACGGTGGAGGTAACAAAGTTGAGTTTCTTCTCACTGTTAAATTTGGCCCAAGAGTATCACTTAACGCTCAAAACTGTTCTTTTGCTCTTTGGGCTGCAGCTATCAGGAACTTCCATTTTCTCATTTTCTTATTTTGAAGATTACAAACTTGAGGAGAAGAGCAGCACAGATCCAAATCAGCACTGTTAACACTAGATTGCACTTAGAGTAGGATTTTCCAAAGAGCTTTCATATCTCCTGTGAGAGATATTTTGTAGAGCAGAGCCATAGGACAGATGCACAGTTGGGCCAATTCCTGTTGAGGTCCATTTTGTCTCTAGCTGATCTGCTCACACCAGCAAGGGGCAAAAAAGATTTTGGCTCATGCATATGTAAATCTATAGCACTTACAAGCTGCATAAGTGCAATATTTTTAACTCCTGCAGAAATAAAACGTACTCAACATGGCTCATCCATGGGCCATGGAGGAGCACAGTTGTCAGTTTTGTCCAACCCAAATACATCATTTATGGCAACACAGCATCTGACTGCCTCACAGGATTATGCACAAAGCCCCCCGCTAATTGGTGCTCTGGCTTTTTCATCCTTCTCATTATCTACAGCTACCAAAATCTGGCTGTCTGGATTAGGCAGGTCAAAAAGGCTAAGCTCAGGTAGTAAATTACTTCCTTTGACTCTGAAGCTGAGGTTTACAGCTACCAGGATTGCTTGTGAGAGTGATTTGTTTATTCATAGGCCATACACCAAAGATGTGATTTCTCCCATGCTCACAACCCTCATTCTTCTGGTTTATACTTCCTTTGGCTTAGTGAAATGTAGTTGTGAGAGATCACTAACTGGGTGTATGGGCCACTACTCCAGCAAGGAGAAGCTGTGCCAGTGAAGGATGAGGATGCGAAGGGATGAAAATGATTCCTCAGAGCTGAACTTTATATTTAGCAGGCTTTCAGACGGGGCTTGCAGCAGACAGGCCAGTGTACTCTTTTTAATGACAAAACTTGAGAAGTAGAGATTATAATACTAATTTTATCTGTGGGCCGGCAGGGGCATACAAAGGTTATATCACTCACATGAGTCACATGTTAAGTCAGCATTAAAACCAAGAATAGAAACCTAAAGTAACGCCTCTCAGTCCAAGGTTTCTAATGATTAAACCATATCCTCTCCTTTGGCCTGCTCCACAGTGCATAACACAGTACAAAGTATACCTCCATGACATTTTGCACATAGATATCTTAAAATGTTTTTGCAAGTCAGACACAATCATTGCATGGATATGCAACTGCTGACATTGTGCATTCATCTAAGAAGGAAGCAGGGACAGGTATGCCCAGCAGGTAAAATTACATTCAAAACTCTGGAAGTATAGCTACTGAAATCAGTGCTTCCAAATTATTGTAATTGAAAAGTGGAAGCTGACAGGAAACCAGTAGAACAAGAAACTCAATGGAACAATTGGAAGCAGACAGTTACCTTGCAGGTCTGCAAGTTAAGCTGGATGGAGATGATGCATCACCTTTAAGGGAAATAACACAACTTTGTACATGATGAGAGAAGTAATTAGCAGCCAAGGTAATGCCCTAAGGATTATGAAAACCTCAGGCAAGTGAGAGTTTAGCAGCAACAGATCAAATCTCAGCTGAAGTATCTACACGTGCCTATCTGGCAGCTCATCAAGCAACATTACAACAGCTAATCTAAATGAACTTCAATATTAAATTGTGTTTGCGCAGGCAGAAATCACATAGTGAAAGAAAGGTGCTGTGACAAGACTTGTGGAAGAGTTCAAAAGAATCTGATTACAGATTTGCTGATTGCAGAGTGCAACCTGATAACTGGTTGCTAGAAGTGGAGTAGTGGTACCAATTTTTCAGGGAAGTACAAAAAAAACCAACTTTTTTTTTCAGTAACAACTTAGTGCCAAAATTACTTCAAAAATTTTGCAACTCTGAATCTTTAGGAGTCAGAAAAAGATTAACTCAAAAAAAGAAAGATCAGCTGTTCAAATTGCTCTGAGCAGTTTGTGATAACATGTCTACAAAGAGCAGGAATCTTGGAAGTGACTTCCCATGTGGTCCTTTTGGGTTCCATTTGGTACTTGATGGAATCGCCACAGAGTTGCTTCTATTTGTGGGACAACTTCTTCCAAATGCAATGACTCACATTTCATTGAATTTAAAGCTGTCTGCAGGCCATGAAACTGAGGTCTGCCACAAGGGCCAAGAAATCCTTTACCCTCCATGGCAAAAAACAAACCTAGGGCAATTAGCCATAAGTTACAACGCATAGGAGATATTCTGTGTGTCCTCAATAGGTATAAATAAGCCCCTCTCCTCAGTTTCCATGCTTGAAATCCCTCTTAGGGGATGTGGCAACCACGATTTCAACAAAGGGCAAATTTTCTCCCTAAATAGTCAGAGGTCCACTGATTTCAGATGCAGTTGTCCTGAGTCCTACTTCAAATATTAGTAATTTAGCTCAGTAGTACCCAAAGGTAAAGGGTATAAAGAACCCATCATTACTTAATAAAGGAAATCCTGGTCAAATAGACAGCTGTTGTTTATTCCAACTATTTTACTTTACTAATTACATGTTTCAGAAATTAAGTTATTCAGTGTTTAACAAGCAGGAAAAATTATTGAGAAAACTAAACTAAATATCTTTGTCTTGTGGCAATATTGATTGCTGAACTTTTCTACAAGTTCCACTGTGTAAATAAGCCCAGAAAACAGTTTGGGATGTTTTAATCAACACAGATGTTACAAAAGCTACCTCATGGACTTACATTTCACTACTGTTTTATGTTCAGAGGTTTGACAGTATCAAACAGGACTTGGAGCAAAAGGCTTGGAATATTCAGCACCAAAGAATGTTTACAGAAGAGGGGAAAGCTGAGCCCTTATCTAACCCCCTCCATCTCTCACCCCCCCAAAAATGTGGGGAGCTATTGGGATAAAGAGGGCAGTTTATGCCATATATCCATGGGCCACATAACCTTGCAGAAACTGGCCCAAGCTGTGTCATTAACACAGACCCAAACCAGCACCGTTCTCACTGTTACACTTCCACTTTGCTAGGAGCTTATCAGAAGTCCACACCCAGTAAAAAATCCCCCAACATAAGAAAAGCCGCAGTACCCTTATCAGGGTACTTATCTCTTTTGCAAATAAGATATCGAGGCATAATTGTAAAGGGATACAAATAAAAACTGCCCCTGGCAAAGCGAAGGGACTCGAATTCATGATTCAGCCCTAACACGTTACAGCAGACTAATCCTTCAGTGCTGTTTGAAACATACACAATAGGAGAGGTCAGCTACTCCCAAAACTGCACTTGCACACTGAATGTGTGTAACCCCAAACTGCTTCAGACTCTAGGAGAGCAGTGAGGGTTACAGGAGGTGTCACAGTTTTTGAGAATGAGGATGTCCATAGGCAGAACCCCAAACAGCTGCACAGTAAATTTTCAGGACTCGGGATGTAAACAGCCCTCAAGTCATTTTGTACCATTTATGTCAGTTATCCTGAGGTTACTTTTTTTTTTTAATGGACAAAGGACTTAAATTTTTTAATTGCTTATTTAGAAGTTACAGCATCTTTGCTCGAAGGCGAGACTGCCACAGTTACATTTAACTAACCACACAGGGAAGAATGAAGAAAAATTGGAAATCAGATCATTACTCTGGCTTCTGTGAACTTTGCTTTACTAAGGAAAAAAAAAAAACAAAAAACCACCCAACAGAAAAAATGATCTCTGACCTTCCAGAACAACATTAAAAAAAAAAGTCTGATCTGCTTATGTGGGCAGATTTTGGCACAGGGTAAACACCCTTGTTTGCTCCTCAAATTGCACAAGTCAGAAAATATTATCTCTGTCTTTCATCCAGGACATGCTTTTAAACCATTGCACATTTATGCCTCTGACAGTCTGAGGCAGGTTACTTTCTTCATGTGGAAGAGTAAGAACTGGGGCAAAGTAAACGTGCCAGCTGCCTGTAATCTAGTGTTCCTAAAGGAGCAACAGGCACATCCTATAGTGGGCACACAAATCCTTACATAACTGCCAAAACCCCAGTTCCAGCCTACTCGGCTTCCCAAGTATTCAGCCAGCCACAGCAGCATCTCTGCCCTCAGCCAAAGCTGAAAGTGAGCCCACGGTGTCTCAGAGCTCTCCTGGGAAAGGGCCTGACTGCTTAAGAAAGAGTCTCAGGCCACAGCACAGAGAGTTTACAGAAGATAAGTTGAGGAAAGCCTGAAAGAGCACCAGCCCCAGAGCAACCAGTCCCATGCCAGAGTACAAAGTGTACTGGCACTCTGGTGTGGGGCTTTGGATCAACAACGTGTGTAATAAAGCACATATTGACTGACAGGCTGGACAGGCCCACTGAGAGAACAAAGGGATTTTTCCTTTCCCAGCATGTTGACACTGGAGCCTAGAGCCTCGATTTGTCTCTACCTTTACACGTTTACCTTTACATGTTTATCTTCAGCAAAAGCTGTTCCTGTGGGTTCTTTGGGGTCTCTCTCTTTTTAAAGAAATTAAGCATCCTTCATGACTTCCTTAATAAAATGTTGTAAGTATGGTGCACTCAGTAGTGCCTGACACAAGGTTCAGGGCCTAGTTTGCTTGTTGGCAGGAGTTTGACATCGGTGAAGGAAATCAGGGATAGCAAAAAGGTCCCCCACCTTGAACAAAGTAAAGAAAGCCCAAGATCACTGGCTGTGGGAGCCCTGGCAGTTTAGATGAAGGGAATGAATAAGTATTGAAAATACTGGCCCCACTGAGGGAGCCTCATTGACCAGCTAAGCTGGTTGTCCTTCAGAATGCAATTAACCTTGATGCCTTCTCCAGCCACCTAACAGAGACTAGACAAGAGGAAGGGAATAAAGATAGGTGTTTATTTGAAGGGCCTTCAAGGTACACCCTGGGGAGCCAGAGGCTGCCTCCATAAAATGGACCCCAAGATGGACCACAGGTCACGAGTTCTTCACACTTTTACAGGTTTGGTTCATTTGCATACCACGGTTAATTCTCCAGTTAAAGTCCCAGTTTAATGATGTAATTCTCCTCAGCTTGCTCCCCCCTTAGAGGCTTTGGTTTACAGATTTTGGGCCTAGAAGAGCCTGGCTGTCCTTGAAGGCAAAGCCTGGAGAGGCTTTGTTATGTCTGCCCAGCACGAGAGAGCAGAAATTACAGGCTACAAGGAACTTCAGATTTGCACTCTAAGCAGTACAGAAATTGTAAAATATAAAAGTTAAAACCTAAGGCATCAACCTCACCTGATTAAATGTTTTAAATCCTTTTAAAAGTTGCCAAGGATCCACTAATATCCCCAATTCTATGCGTTTTTTCCATGAAAAAATATCAGTCCAGAAAATCAAGCTACAACACACTCACAAAATCCTTTGCTACTCCATACACACATGCTTTGTTTTCACGTGTGTCTCAAAGCCTGGAAGTCCCCAAGCCCAACTAAGGAAAGAAGACACCGATATTTCTCTTCCTTAAAAATTCCTTCCACGTACTTACAGTATGTAAGCAACGACTGAAACCAAAAGCACGAGTTGAAAGTCTCTTTTCCTTGTGAATGGGTGTTTCTGCCACTAACTTTAGTGGAGCTAGGCTTTTCCCCAGGCCTATGCTTTATAAATGCAGAGAATTCTATATAGCCATTGCCATTCAGACTGTATGATATTTCTTAATAAACTGATGTATCACACACAACGCATCATGCCCTGATTGAAAACTGAACATCCAGGGAGGAATTAGTTAACAAAGGGTTTAAAAGCTGCATGTCATTTCCAACATAAGCACCAAATGAAGTCCTTCCTAACAAGGTGTTTGCTTATCCTAACCTTATTCACACCTCACAGCAAAAAAACAGACACATTTTTGTGTATTTTGTGAAAAATAACATTTTTGCTACACGTACTACATACATAGGACACCAGCTGAAATATCTTAACTTTTTTGTACTTTATTAATAATTTCAGTGTGTTTATCTTAAAGTTCCCTAGTGAGAAATCATTTTGTTTCTTATACAGGAAAATCTCTTGTATATTTAGGCTACAGCTTGCAAAAATAAACAAATAATCCATTTTCTAAGAGATTTGGCAGGTGGAACAAGTTAAAACAAGGGACAGAGATAATCAAGACCCCAGGCTCCAAATGGCTCATCCAGCAGAGTCCCATCCCATTGCCATCCTGATTGGACTCGATGATCTTAAAGGTCTCTTCCAACCCTACTGATTCTATGATTAAGTTCCTAAGTTTGCTACGGTGCTTGACAGTGCCAAAAAACCACATGAATTTCCTCAAGGAAAAAGAAAACACCTTTGGAACTTGTTTGCACTTTACAAACAAGTGAAGTTGCAATTTTTTTTTCTTTGCCCTAATGTTACGTCACTTATCTCTTGGGTACAGCTGACATTCATAACCATGTGCCTGGACTCCAGCTACATTATCTCTTTCTCTTAAATAGTCTGAGGGAAGGAAAACAACAAGAATGCTGTACAGGAAATTAGGAAGGCCAGGTCTTGAGCTTGATTTTGAAAATTCTTTCAGTTGAGTGTCCAAATTTTTTTCCTACGGCTTTTCATGTACAAAAGATTGATCATTTGTGCAGGCAGACTCTGGAGCTGCCTGTGTAGCTGCCCAGCTGCACACAATGTGGGCACAGCACCTGCTGCACTAAAGCTCTCTGCAGACCAGTAGAGACGTTCCAGCCATTCAGTCCAAGCATTTTAAGTGATCTCCACCCTTTAGGAGACCTCTTTCTGCCTTTGTGGAAAATACTTATTTTAGTGGACAAGGCCCTGCCCACCTGGATTCAGGTCCCATTCACAGCCAAATTCACAGGAGGTAGTACCAAAAGCATTCTAAGATTTCTACAGCAAAATGTAATGACTTCATTTTAATAGGTAAACATGATGAGCTCCACAAATGACTGCTGAGGCATTCGGCATCATTAGTCCCACAGAGAAAGCACTAACGTCCTGCAGTATCAAACTGTTTATCACTAATTTACAGAGGCTGAATCCACAAATACATTCCTATCATTTTGCGGTTGCCTAATTAATTACATATATTAAGCAAATTAAACTGAAGGATGCAGCAAGTACTCCCAGGGCAACCAATGGCTGTGTCACCAGCAATTTGCTGCTTTTGCATTCAGAAGCACTCACAATTTTCTTTCAGTGGCAAAGAGGATGATAAAAGGATGAAAGCAGGGATCTCACTAGTACAGCAGAAATCAAAAGAGACTTCTATTGCATTGAAATTAGTGAAATAGCTCCAAGAGAAGTACTTTATAAACATGTGCAGGAATGAACACATGTTCAGCCGTTGAACCACATTGTCCCTATTGTGTGCACGTGTATTTTGTGTCACACAGACAACAGAGGCAATGAGTGAAGTATCACCACAGTCATTTATTTAAAATGGACACCGATTTTTGTTAATTTTAAAAAATACTTATTTTTCATGGTAAGTCAAAATCATCTTCCAAAAATAATTCCTGATACTTGTCAAGCTCTATTTAGATTTTGAAAAAAATATTACTGGTATTCTTTTTACCTGTACTATACAAGAGCACAGGACATTTGAGGAGTACAGGACATGTCTTCTATCTTCACACACAAGAGAAAAAACCCAACAAACCAACCCAAAACATACCCAAATCAGAAGGGAACATACACAAGGGCAATACCACAGCTGTCTGGTGGTAAATGATAAACCACAATGTGTCCCTTAGTGGGTGTGCAGAATGTGTGATCCAGAGTTTGGAATGTCCTCATTTCCTAACATTTTTTTTCCTTTTTTTTCAATCTATGGCAGAACTGCTGACTGCCACATTTCATAGGGAGAAGAAAACTTATTCTTTGATGTTTTAAGTGCCAGACTTAGGAATGACTAATTCTTCTGTTCTAGTATTACACTAGCAGTTCTGAAAGAAAAAAAGACATAACATACCTCTTCCCATCTTTTTTTTTTTACCCCAATTTTGGGACATAATTTTTAGAATCTTCTTGGATTACTCTGTGAAATCTTAAATGTGCCCCGTGATAGAAGGTCAAAGCCCTTCTACACTTCTTTATACCAGCATTTGTACTTTGAATTAAAGGTCAAATAAATCAAACAACTTAAATCCTACACAACTAAAAGAACTCTTTCACTTCATATCCTCCAGACTCTTATAGTGGTTTTACTTCAAGGTCCAAATCTATGCCATAATTACAGCAAACCTTTCTTGAGCGAACAGAAAGTCCTCTGATAAACAGCAAAGGCAGTTAACTAAAGAATTCCATTGATACAGACCATAGCAATAACATTTTCAGGAGAAAACTGCTTGTAAGATCTAAGAAAACAATCTGCAATTTGGTTTCTTGCTTCAAAGCAGAAGCTGGCTGTAAAGTTTTTCTGGAAAGTGCACGAGCTTCTGATGAGCCAGCCATCCCTTCCTATGAATGGGTAATTAAAGCATAACAGTATCTCACCAATATATTCATAATCTACATGGTCAAAATAGATGTAGCACTTTTCAAAGTATCTTTTCACCAGAAATCACAGGCATGATCTGTCTGCCAGAACACAGCCTATATGTTATGTTCCCTCAAAGGTTAGTCTGCTTCAATCAATACAAATTTTCCCCTTCAAAATTCTTCTATTAATGGAGGAGAACCTGTCTTGAGCCTTTTCTTGTATTTTAATATTTATTTCCTCTTCTCCTGTTCCTCATGGATATCCTTTATTTCATTTCCATTCCTGGCAGCAGTTCCTCCCAGCAACTGCCCTGGCACCTGGGCTTTCTTGGCCACTCAAAAGCATCACAGTCTAGGCTTGCTTGGATGGGATAGGCTCAAGTATTCTCTCTCTCTCTTTGGCATCTTTGGTACATGTCCAGAGCACTCACTAGCTCTCTATCAGTCACTTTTTCATGCAACTTACCATAGCCCAGTTGCTGTTCCAAATCAACCAACACTAACTTTCCCCAAAATTGGCCGTTTTCTACATCTGTGCCTCAGGAGACTTCAACTTCCAGCTCATTTTTTTTCAGGGAGCACGTGGTTACTGAAGCAAACTCATCCTTAACTCTGTGTGCAACACATCGCTTGTAAATCTCCATTTTAGCAACCGCAAGTGTTCTGCAGATTTAGCTTTTAGAAGTCTCTTAAATTCTAAATATGTGCATACCAGCCTGATTCTCTAAAGAGTCTAAAAGACTAAGATTAAAGTCCTCTGAGTACACAATTATCCCTATTCCACAAAGAGCTGCTTTCTGAAACAGAAGGCACAGCAAGCATTAGCTTTTCCTCACTTCTCAGTGCACTTGTTTTCACCATCCCAAATGTGGCTGGCAAAAGACCTGTAAATCCAGATTTCTTTTCATGGTACTACTGATCAAAGCCTTTAAGTTCCTGCATCTGCCAGCTGAGCCATTATTTGTTTACCTGGCAGAATGGTTAGGGGTTTGGTTTGACCACTGCTTCTGCCATAAATCACGTTATACTTGTGGAACTCTTCATAGAAGTAATGCTGAAGCAACCTTATTCTTTGCATCATAAAGCTGACATTTCTCTGAGTGCATTTTTTCAATCATTATACACTTGGTAAGAGTTAAAGAGAATTCAGAAAGCAAATGGAGTTTGCTAATTTATCAGTAAATACTGATGTTTATACTTTAGGACTACCTCCATTGTAAAAGCCATCTGCAGAGCCAGACAGAAAGCAGCAGAAACCAATTTTGTTTATTTTGGTTAGTAACAAACATTCAGAGAAAAAGCACAAGGGCATGTTTTTTGAAAGCATCCATGCCATGGTTTGAGCTGTGGCAGAGTCATGCTATCCATATTCTTGTTGTTTAGAAATAAAAAACATCATGTATTAAAAAAAGCCCAAATAAACAGGAAGGATTTTCTCTAGAAAAACTCTCTGGAGTTCTATGATGCCAGTGAATGAAATTCAGGTTTGCAAGTACAGCTCCATTAAAGTCATCAGCATTAAGAAATAGTTCTCCTGCTCTTCAGAAATGTGTTCCTTCAATACAGATAAGAGTCCCTTGAGCTTATTTTGGTGGTGAAAATAAGATCTCTTTTAATTCACCAAAGAGTATCTGTGAAAAAACTGAATTCTACTTCACTCTGGTAACCATCAACAGAATCCCTTACTAAAATTCTGTCATCTGCATCTGAAAACACCAGGATTAAAAGATGCTTTAAAGATTAAGATGCCAAACTCCTGTATTGATGACCTGCATTTTTCAGTAGAAAATGTTATTCTGTTGAAAACAGCACCAAAATGCAAATATTTAAGCCTATTTTTAGGACTCACACCACACTTCTAATATTTTTCTTTTAGGTGGATGAGAATACAGCATAATTGAGGCTATACTTTCACTAGTAAGTTGTGGAGCACACTCAGAGCAAGTCTGAACAACAAAACAGGTGTAGCTGTAAATTCAAACCTCATGCTTACAGGTGTTACTGGAGGGAAGGAGAAATGCTTTGTACTGGCTCTACCTTGCACTGAATGACCATTAGCAGTTAAAGCACTATAAATATGGGGCTGTAGCCTGCCTTTTGCCTTAGTTTGATCTAAGAGGAACTCGGTTTTGCTCTCCAAGACAATTTGACAGCACAAACCAGCAAAAGGCAGGGAAGGAAGACTCCTGTCACAGGACATCCCCTCTCAGAACTAGCACATTAACATGTATGCACCCTGAGATGATCTGCAGAAATACTTGAGGGAGAAACCATTTAAGAAAACCATGAAAGAAAAGGATAGAGAAAGAGCATGTTTTCCATGAGGGTTCTATCCTTAAAAGCTTTCCTTGATTTATTAACCCAGTAGCTTTTCAGGAACATTACAAAGCCTGCTAACTGTGGAGCAACCATTTAGGAAGAGCAAAAAGGCCAAAATATCTATTTTGTTTTAAAGCACATTAAGGAAACTTAAGCGGGACAGTGGTAGAAAGTAAAGTTGGAATAAAAAGTTGCATTTCTCAGACATCTCTTCTTTGAAAGAGAAGAAGTTGTCTGTAGCAGTATGGACACAGATATTTTCAAATACAGAAATAAATACAGGTGCTGAGGACAAAGTGAACTTCATATCTGTATATGGGTCTAGATTATCTCAAGAAGAGTGGGAAACAGAACCTGCTCTTCATTTTATGAGAGCACCAAGGAGATCTCCAAGTTGTAATTTCATTCATAATTGCATCTAACTACATTACATCTCCCAGTAAGTCAACATTTATCTTCACCGAATTTAAGGGATATAACAAATCAGTGTAATTAAACAGGAATTCTGACATACTGAGCCACTGCCATCTCGTCTCTCTAAACTGAACCAGGGCCCATGGACCTAGGCATAGTAAAGATATTAATACTATAAATTTTGATACCTATTTTGATACCAATAGGCATTGCTACTTATTGATGTCAATATCCCTTGGCATCGCTACCCATTGATGCCTATTAATTTCAAAATTTTGATATTGACAGGCACTGATATTTATACACATCATTACCTTTTGATATTGATAGGCAGCAATACCTCTGTTTTTTTATGTCAATCTCAATATCTATCTTAGTGCATTGATAAGTAAAGTTGTCAGTACCTCCTAATTTTTAAACCAGATTTCAATATTAGAATGCATCAAAACCTATTTCAATTTTGATGAATTTTGATACCAACAGGTATCAAAGATTCGAAGATTAAGGTGCCTACTTAAAGGAATACCTTTAATATCAATGTCTATCAAAACTAATCTCAGTTGGTAGGCATCCATAGCTATCAATTTCAATGCTGATTTTTATATCATTGGGCATCGATATTTACTGATATCAATAGGTATCAAAAGACAGGAATTAATACCTATCAATTTATATAGTGATTTTGAAATCAATAGGCATCAATAGACATTGATAGGCATAAAAATCTATCCATTTCAAGAGCTACTGATTTCATAGTCATCTATACCTATTGACTTTGATGCTGATTTTGATATCAGTAGGCATCTATACCTATTGATATTGATACCTTTCATAGTTAGAGCAGTTAATATTTATAATTTTTAATACCTACTGATAGGTAAGTATTGCTAGACTGATTTAGATAAGAATGGATACCTATCAATACCTATCAATATTGGTACCTTTTCATAGAGGTACTTATTATTATGGCAGTCATCAGTAGACATAATACCAACTGATAAGTACCAATACCTATGAATTTTGATATCAATTTACTTTTATACCCATCAACATCAATCAATTTAAATAACTGGGTGTATTAAGAGGTATCAATTCCTGTGGATGTTACATACTGGCCAAAGAGCCATGTGAAGTTTTGGTATGCAGGTTACAGGTTTTATTATTTGGTATGGGGCTTGTCTGCTTCTGCTGTGCCTCCTGGAGCAAAATGTTGAAGAAAAAGTATATTAGGTGTGCAAAATCCTGCATTTCAAGGCTCGGTGAGTGTGTGCAAAAATCAAAGTCACAGATGCAGGGGTCATTTTTTAATAACTGGTCCTTGATATTTAGACAGAGGAGAAATATGCAACAGTCTTGCTATTTCATTATATCCAGGAATTCTGAGTGCTAGCATATGGCTCAAATTAATTTGGTTTTCTTGGAAGTCAGTTCTCTTTAAAACAGGTTAAGTTTCTCTTAAGCATCTCTCCAGATAGCTCAGCTTCAGCCCGTGGAGAGGGACTTCCTTCTTTCAGGTTTTGGAGGATTACTAGTTCTACCTACATTTCTCTGCACAGTACTGGATCCTCAGCCATACCCCTTTTATCCTTTCAGCTGCAAACATCCTCTCTCTGTCCCACACACACCTTCAAACCCAGCAGGGCGAGACAGACACACTCCCACAGAGCTGTCTGAGAAGCTACAGTGCCACATGGAAAGACAGTTGGATTTACTGGCATTGTTTCTAACTTTAAATATTTTGTCAACTCTGGATTTGTGGTTTAAATTTGCTTATGTGACTGCAGAACAAACGACAGCTATAAAAGCTACTGCGTGCTCGTGTTATCCTGTCAGATCCTATCAGATCAGTGCTGCAACGGGAGTATCAGCATGTGTGTTGTCACTGGCACCTCCCGAAGAGGCAAGTTTCCAAAGTTCACCTCTTGCCTGCTGGAGAGGGCTAGGATGCCCAGACTGACACTCCTTGCTGGTGGTAAATGTCACCGTGGTATCGCATTACCACATCTACTTTAAAAAAGTCTGACATTTAAAAGACACGAGCTTAGAAATCTCCTCTCAACTACACCATGGATGCAGTACTGAGGAGCAAGGAAAAAACTCTGTCTAGCAATTCAGACCACCTTTCTTCAGCACTTTTGGTTTTTCTGAGGGCATTTCCCATGCAAATAGTGACTCTGCCCAAATCCCCTTACCTTAAAAACATTGACACCATGTTTTTGCTGTTCTCTCGGCCTTGAGAAGCACAGCTGAGGGCCAGTACTGAATCAGGGAATTCAGGATGGATATAATACACTACAGCAACACTTGCCACACCAAACCTGAGAATGGAAACAGAGTGGCCCCCAGTCTTCAGTAAAGTCTGTCAATATAAATGGGATCCCAGCAGCTGTGCAGCTGCTTCATCAAGAGAACAGTCAGGATGCGGGATGGAGATTTTCAATTAAAACTGGTGAAGATTTCACAAGTCATAACAGATCAATTTGTGAGTATTTAGCTACAGAAACAGAGTGACGCTCTTTGTAAACAAAACAAGTTCGAGGAAGATTAAATGGCTCAAAAGACTAGGGCCAGCACCTTGGGTTTTAAGTTATTTCTCATAATTTCTCAGCCAAAATGAGCTGTTCAGCAGCCCTGCAAGGTTGGTGCTGACACACCTCATATCTCCTTCATATTTGATTTAGGAGGGTCACATTGTATCATAGCCTGGCCAAAGGCCAAAGCATCTTCACAAAATTGTTCCACACTTTGTGAAGGGCAGTTACCCTTCAGGCCTTCACAACCTAAACCAAGGGTCTCTCCAAGCACCCACTGTCTTCTCACTTCTTACAAATATTTCAGCACCACATTAATGTCATTTATGAATGCAGGGAAACATAAAACATACAGAGGATCGTTTGCAACTTTTGTGTGCCCACGGGACATGCTACAGACCCCCTGTGACACTGGACTCTTGTACTGGGTCTGCCTGGGATGGAGTTAACTTATGAGACTGTCTTTATCTTGCTCCTTTTTTTTTTTTTTTTTTTTTTTGCTTTTGGTCTTCCTAATCTCTCCCTTATCCCACTGAGGGAGGAACCAAGTGAGCTGCTGTGTGGGTGCTCAGCTGCTGGCTGAAGTCAACCCACAACAGCCATAAAGCCATACCCTTTTATCATCAAGCCGCAATAAAGGAGAGGTGGAGGAAAGCTTGATAAGAGCAGTAAAAGCAGCAGCATAGCACAGCAGAGGGAAAATCAGTAACAGGGAATCATGCAGCAGCCAATTTGGGTGGGAAGGATAATATCCTCCCAGCAAAAAACCCTTCTCTTTACCGCTTTTATTGAGACATGAATTTCTGTCCCATTTGACACCCCCCTCCCCACACACACACAGACTTTGCGTAGCCTGTGCCATAGAGGAAGGAGGCAGAAAATCTCCAATTTCCCAAGAATAACAGAGAAGTGATCTCAGCACAGCAGCAGCCTCTTATGAGCATTTGCTGGGAATCTGCTCAATCCCTGCAGGTAGGGAGCTCTGAGCAATGCTGTGGGCTGCCCACTCTGGCATTCCTGCTGGTGCACAAGTCTGCCTGCATCTGCATCCCAAACTGGTAGTGCTGTGGGTACTACATGAACCCAACATCTTGTTTGGAGTAATGGCCTGACAGCACACAAAGCCAACAGCCCTTTCTCTCTTTCCCACCCCAAGAGAATTATAATTTATCCTGTCTGTGAGCTCTTTGCTGAAACTAGGAACCAACACAGCTCCCAGCCTCCTAAAACAAGGGAGATGTCTCTGTCCTGCACAGCATTTCTGCAGAAGGGCTGTCACAATTACAGATGGTCACATCCTTGTGGTTCCCCTTCAGGGGCTGACAGAGGATGGGTGACACAGCAGCTCCTGATTTTTGAGACATGCAGAGGAGAGAAGGGTTACTGCAATTCGCCAGCACCTCAGCCAATAACTGCTTTGTATGTCAGAAAAATGGTACTTAATCTTGTGTTTGTGGGTCAGGGACAAGCTCCACAAAGTTACTGCCCTGTGAGCAGGCTAATCCCTGGTGGTGAGTGTGAGAAGGGAGCATTGTAGGCTCTCAGCACAGGAACCTTGGAGACCTGTGCTTCTGCAGAGCTTTTTGCATTAAACACATCTCCCTGACACTGGGGCTGAGCTGGGTACTCACCCAGAGTTAGGACTAGAGAAGGAATTTCTGAGACAGCTGTTCCATGCTGGAATTTTTCCACAGCCAATGGCTCTGAAGGAGGTATTTCAAAAGTATCAGACCAGCAGTGCACAGCTTCTTCATGGCTCTGAGCCAGAAGCTGTAAGCCCACCAGAAAAATCAGGCACCGATTTTCCCCTGTTCCTAAAGCAACATAGAGCTCACTCTGTGGGGCTCCAGGGGATCCAGGGCATTGGTCAGTGACTGCAGGACTAGATGGAAATATGAAAGGAGATCTTTCTTGGCCTGTCCTTGCAGGAGCCTTCTATGTGGAGCTGGGAACCTGGAGCAAGCTCCAGAACAGGCACTCTCCTCTGGACTCTTCTACGTGGTACCTCTGTCAGATGTTGTTCTTGAGCCCTTCGAGGGCTCTACCTTCACTTTTTTAGCTGGTTGAATTCCTCATTGCTTGCCAGTCTCCTCTTTCAACAGCCATCATGATAGTAATGACTTACAGGTCAACAGCAGATGTATTTGGCAGCACTAAAATCCCAGTTCTTGCACAGTTCAAAGATTGTCAGACCTTTGGAGCCCCAAAGCTGCATCTTTCTGAATTTCGTGAGGTAAAACAGGCAACTCTAGGCTTGGCAGAAGTTGGTGAACAAAGTAGAGAAGGCATTATACAAAGTGGAAACAAAGAGAAATAGGAATTCAGCAAGGGAAGACAAAAGGGAAAGATGGGCAGTTACAGAAGGAAAAGGATTTCAATTCCAAATAGGTACAGATGAATCAGGAAGGTTTCTTCAGGATGCTGTGAGAGCCATCAGCATCTGAGATCCTCATCTTGACCCTTCTGTATTTAGCCTTCCAAGATGATCTCATGGTGGCAAACTCCAAACTGAGGGATAGAGCCTAACAAACTCCAGCACTGGAGCATATTTGGACCTGAACTTCCAGGTCAGATCTCTCCTAGAGGAATCTAGTTGTTTCTAGATCACTTTGAGAACTCAGTACATATGCAGTAAATTGGGACAATCAAGAGCTTCACTTTAAAACCATACTCTTATTTAAAACCCAGCTGCTAATATAGACACAGTTTTAGTCTTCCCATTACTGTGCTAAACCTTGGCCAGGTATTTTCTCTCTTCTGTTTTTATTTACAAACAGGTAATCCTTTTCTTGTACTTATATCTGGACAACCCAGTATATGACATTTACAAATGTTTTTACCCAGCACTAAATGAACTGCAGTCATTGCCTAGCCAGGAAACATCCTTCCTCCCCCATCACCACAGGTGCCTAAATGCTTGTTTAACCTCATAGTCTAAGGATTAAATAGGCACAGAATCCGATGTAAAAATCGTGGTTTCTATTGAAAATAGCTAAAGCCTAAAATTAAGGATTACACTCCCTTTGTACTGGTCATTGGATAAATATGGTATCCATTTCTTAGAGTTCCCATGCTTTCAGAATAAAAAAAATGCCTGCAATTGTTTGGGAGAGGGGGGTGGAGCAAGTTAGTTTTTCACTTTGTTCCTGGAATCAGGGTTGAAGAGAATGTATTAGGCAGTGCAAGTAAACTTGTAAAATCATTGCATGTGCTATACATGTTTGAGACACAAATTAAGATTATTTCACCTTTTGTGGGGGGAAAAAAAAGCATCTTGAAGCTTCATTACAAAAAAATTAAAATCAATCACGATAAATCCTAAGGACTGTGAAGTCTAAGGTACATCCTCAGTTTTGTGGTGTTGAACAAGGAAGGGTCACGTGCAATGTTTGACCTCCATAGTCAGAGCCCATATGCATCCATAAATGCTCCAAAGCTTTCCAAGGGCACAGGGTTCTGGAAAAACAGCAAAGAAGGACCATCCCCATAGAATTTACCTGCCAAGTACAAATCTTCCCAAAACTACATTATTGGCTATAGCTCTTGTGCACAGCACACCTGAGAAAACCTTTAATTGCAAAGCACTACTGATCTTCTTGTGGATTTAGGAGCCTCTGGAAAATGAAAACGGCAAGTTGCAATTCAGCAGCTAATAAGAACACACACACACAAAAAAAATCATTCTCTTAATAAAGCTGAAAAGCTCACATAAATTTCAATGTCCTTGAGATACTGCAACTGCACCCGAGGTCAGTTCCGACTGATGTTGGTCCCACAGGGAGTTTTTTAACTGCTGTTCACTAAGCTGTAGTCACTCCTACTTTTTGCATCAATAAATCATGGTATTCACGCAATCAAATAGAAGAAGCATGGCCTGGTAACCCCCTCTCATCATCTTCTGGGTGTCTAATGTAATTTATATAACCAGCACAGTACAGGCCAAAATATGCTAAGTGAGTCTTGCCTAATTATTTTGTCCAGAATTTAGACTCATGTTCACTCAAATTCAGTAAGTTAATTTTTGACAAAAATCTATTTCTAGCTACAATTAGATTCAAACCGGTATTTTCCAAGTTCTGTTGAAAGCCAAGGAGAGATTGACTATAGTTCTAATTCCTTTTCCCAACAGCTCACTTTAAGTAATACACCTTCTTCATTGACCTAAGAGAGTCCCAGGAATGTGAAGAAAAAATAAAGAATCAATCAAATAAACCTTTTGGCCCTCCTGCACTCTCCCATTTGCTTACCCTCTCCTAGTTTGGGATCTATACATTTCTTTGCAAATACATTGCTTCCAGCACTGCTTGGGACTTCACTACTATTATTGTAACTTGCCCAGTCATCTGCATCATGTTCCTAATCTGTTTGTCTTTCTTGTTCAATAACTGTTACAGGGAAAATTCAGATTTACAGCTGATACTTAGGAAGACAATATCTGGCAAAATGCAGTGTTTTTATCTTAAGATGCTGCATTTATACTGAGCTCCTTCTGAAAAAATGTTTAGAATACCACACAGGAAAAGGTATGGGGCTGTAAGAGAAGCACACAGACACAAAGAAAAGCCTGTATCACTTACAAACATTAGAATTGAGCCTTTTCTTCCGGTGATGAGACCACCACAAAGTCTGGTTTATTCTGCAGCCTCCTAAACTTTGGGTGTCAATGCCACATTTTTCACCATTTATTTCCCCAACAATGGTCTTTGTCAAATAATCCTGAAATTAAAAATAAAGAAAAAATTTAAAAAAAGAGACAAGGGAATAAAAAAACCATACAAGGCACTTGTAGTTTTTGAAACACTGTATCTATTTAGTATTAGAGTTATTTCAAATACTGTGAGCCATCTGGAACATTATGGCTCTGTCTTGACTGCCAGAAATGGTTTTCTTTTGTTTATTCACTAGTAGAGACAGTTTCTAGTCTACAGAGAGTCTTAGTCTTATCACTAAACAAACCAGATAGTCAGCCATGAACAAATGAGAACAGTGAACCCTGTCCTTAAATGCCCCACAGCAGCAGCCTGCCTCCCTTGGGATTTCACAGTAGGTGGCTCATCTATCACAGGTAGGCAAAGCCTGAAAGCACATTATTTCTGCTGGTGGAAATGGGTTTTCCTCTGTGGAAATCCTTTCTTTCTGCAAATTCAAACCCCAATGTAATGACCGTACTTGAGAACTTGTAATTTCTAATGAATTTTCTGGAGAAAATATACACCTATGTAGAAGGAAAAGGATATCTCAGTGCAGATGTACTTATGGGTGATGCAACCAAGGCCTTTTGTCTTAGCTCTCAAGAGACATATAAAACTTTATGTAACTATAATAGGATGCAAATACTGTTTGTGTATGTGGCATAGGTGTAACATCTCTGTTACTCACACTTAAAGGAAATGAAAGAGTTCTCAAACCCCAGAGCTTGTAAGCTTATCACTTCTGACATTATTAGGAAGCAAGCATAGGAGGAAATTCTCCTTCAAAAGAAAAACAAAAACCAGGCACACCTCACCTCAAAACTATTCACCCCAGAAGTGAGGCAGAACCCTTGTGGCACCATTGGCCAGGCACAAAATGGAGCAGCCTTGTTTTACAGTCACTTGGCATCTGTTTGCCTAAGACAAGCCTGTCCTGCCCTGCCGTGTTCTTGAGCTCCCAGCAGCATCCTCAAGGCCTGATCTGATAACTCCCAGAGCTCAGAGGAAATCCGTCTCACTCCAGAGCTGTAATCATGCCATTTTGAAGCAGATGTATGTTCTTATCATTGTTTGCTTGTAAAGCAACAAAGTAATTTTCTCTTGCCTAATCAATCTCAGCTGTTAAGAGTAAACACATTTGCTTTACACATGGTCTTTATTGTTAAGCTACTTTACTGCCTCTCTCTCTTTCACCTCCTTTAAGGATATAAGAATATTGCTTTATTTCCACACTCAAAAATCAGAACAATTCCTTTTTCCCTTTTCCTCCAGTAACACCCAAAACCAATAAATTTTTGCACATTTATTTCCTTTTCTCTTTAATCCTCACAACTTTGTGCATAGAAACTTAATAAATTACAAAACGGAAAAAAAATTGTGATATAGTATTTAAATTTAAACTTGCATCTACAATATAGAAAAGAATGAGCCAATGGATTTCTGCCCAAAACCAGAAATATGTTAACAGCTAGAACCTAATCAGCTTTTTTCTCTGCCATTAGACCAGCAGAGTTTACATCTTGCAGCTCTCAGCTACAGTTTCTCCCTTGCAGATGAACTTCCATATGCCCAATTCAAAAACCACCTTCAAAGCGAGGTAGCATCAGCATTCCATTTCTTTTAGAATATATTTTTGACCCTTTTTTAATCTTCTTCTGGCCATGGCATTTAAGGCACTTATTTTTGCCAATTTAATTATCCAAGCATTTGGGAAATTTGCCTTAAAGTATTTGGGAAAAGCATGCATCTATAAAAACCAAGCCAAACAACAACTTCTTTGTACCAAACTGTGAGCAGCTGAGCACCAGGGCAGGAATACCACTCAGAGGCAGATGTGCCCTCTGTGCTGTCAGCCCCCCCAGTTTGGGGACTTGCCCCCCCACCCCCTACAAACTAGTTCTAGTTTATTGACTTTTAGGGCACACTAAAGGGCCCATTTGTTCTCCCTAGCTGGGAAAAGACTAAGGGGACCCTGGTGAGAAATCGTAAAATTGGCTCCATTCTTACATCCAAGAGCAGTGATTTGGATATTAATAATAGGAAAACTGAGAGAGAAGACTCTCCAGAGAAGCCTGTGTGTAAAACTGTTCCCTAAGTGTATCAGAAACAGAGCTGGGCACTTAATTTTTAGAAAGAACAAAAGAAGAAAGAAAGAGAGGAAGAAAGAGAGAAAGAGAGAAAGAAAGAAAGAGAGAAAGAAAGAGAGAGAGAAAGAGAGAAAGGAAGGAAGGAAGGAAGGAAGGAAGGAAGGAAGGAAGGAAGGAAGGAAGGAAGGAAGGAAGGAAGGAAGGAAGGAAGGAAGGAAGGAAATAAAATCAATCCATTCTGGTGCCTAAACAAAAAAGTTCCCTTATTTTCAGAGGTGCATAGCACATACAAATCGCACTTGCCCAGCAGTCACTTGTACAGAACATCCCATTTGCTCAACTTTTTGGATTTGACCAGGCAGGAAGATAAAACAGACACAACTTGGAACCATGGGCAAATTAACATAGGATCATGACACCTCCATGAATTAAAAAAAAAACCCCATAAAATAAGTTTTTTAAAGCAACCTCTGTGAAGAAAAAGTGCAGTGAAAGAAAGGAATATGATTAACAGTGAAATAAATTTCGAGTTTGAAAACAAAGATTTTTGGAAGCTGAATTGTATACATTTATTTTTTTTTCCAGTCCTTGGGACTCATCATTTTAAATATGCTTGTTAGCTGGTATGTACTTGACAAAATCCTGTGCATACTATGCTCTACAGAAAGAAGAGAATGAAAGGTAATTGCTGCAAACTTTCATCCCAGATGAAGGTACAATAAAGACCTTCCCTCAAGGTGGCACATCAATGAGAGCCGGGTATAAAAGGTGTGGTGCTGCAACAGCAAGGATGCGCACTTGTTCTGCCTGAACAAATGTCTACAACAATTTGCAAAGCTAGCTGTGCAGCCTTATTTTCCAATTTGAATTAAAAATTGCAGTGGAAAGTCTTTTTTTCAGTTAAATCTGAATATAAAAGTATCTGATTTAGCAATAATTCTAGTGGTTTTCTGTGTAGATATAAATGCAGATCCTCTCTCCTGGGTCATCAGCAAACAGAAAGGAATTGTGTCACTGGAGAAGAACGTGATGTACTGAATAATTAGAAATGCTCAGTTGACAGCACTAAACTACAAGTATAGGTGGTTTATAATGATTAAAGTAGACCAGCAAAATATATTTCCATTATAAACTAAACCTTTCCAAAGAGTCAAAACCATGATGATAAAGAGGCCAATGTGGAATTAGTCAGAGCTACAATGGCAATACCAACATTTATCTTCAAGAGATGATGCCTGAATTTGTCAAGTAACAACCAGCAGAGAGTTCCTTACCGAGGGTAGATAAGTTCCACCTCTACAAACTGCATATTTTATAATCTGCTTATACAGCAGCTCATCCGTACAGCTGTCCCTTCTTTTTAAATCCACCTGCTGTTTTAGCTGTGCAATAAAGTGCTGAATTCAGTCTTCAGGATCAAGAAGGGTGAAAAATACACAAGCCTCTGCTCTTCTGAAACTAAAGGTAAAGAAAACTGTTTGCTTTTCTTTTAATTGAATGCTCTTCCTTTGTACCCTACTTCAGCAACTTCGTGGCAGAAAAAGAGGCGAATTACTTGTGGAGGGCACAGGATGCAATGCACTGCATGATGTAACTGTATTACAGATATGATGCTGAAACCCTTCCCTCGAGCTGGCAAACATCTCCATGCTAACAGAGCCCCCTGGTATCCAGCTGGGCAGAAAGGTCAGGCTAAGAACATCCCATTGTAGGATCTATTGTTCTCCTGTGAACTGTGCCTTGTCTATCAAATTAGTCACTTAAAGAAATGAAACAGTTACTTGGTTAAATGACTGTTTCCCCTGGCTATTAGACAAAATGTATTACATCTCCAGGCATATGGTCAAATGATTGAGAGTTTGACCTAAATTTACTTACTGCACTAAACAGCCATAGGAAAAAAAAAAAAAAGAATTACCCCTCACTGCCTACTGTCAGCCACAAAGAACATCTATCAGTCTGTAACTGCAGATGAAATGCAGTTTTGTAGTTTTCTGTGCCAGCTTTTTGAGCAATTGCAGGTCAGGTGACGAAAGACATTTCAGAGAGTTTAGGGCTTTTTCTTGTTGTTTGGTGTTTTTCTTCCTGGAAGCTTTATGCTAACTGTTTTTGCACTTTGGAGACCCTAAAATGGTATGATTTAGAGGTGCTTTGACTAAGCTTTTGTGGAATTTCCACTTGAGACAGATGCAAGATGAATCCTTACAAAAATACCAATCTCAAAACAGCAGAAGTACAAACAGATCATAGTCTCACACATTTGCTACACCAGACTAAAGACATGTGCACTTTTTAGAAATAAGCTTTCAATAGGGGGAGGGGGCATTCTGAAATTTCATAGACTCCCTTGATTTCCAGAGCACCTGCTCAAAGCTATTAATATGCAGCCATTTGAAAACAGGTTGAGTTCTTTTATCATTATGTCATTTAAAAGAAAGCTGGCAAAATATTACATTCAGTTAACAAGACTGAATATTTCCAATTGAAATTCAAATGTTTTGGGCATCCAACTGTCTTTAATTCTTTCATAAATAGATACTCATATTCTGGTAACAATAGTTTTGAAGTCCATAACACCCCTGAACGTGTGGCTCATGGCCATTTTGAGAAGCTGAAGGGGATGAGAAATAGGGCTCAGGGAATGATCTACACCAACAAAATAGGGCTTGTGTGCAAAGCAGAGCGTGTAGGTGAGTGTCTGTGCAGGCTCCTTCAACACAAAAGTAACCTGCAGTTTTACAGGGAAAAAGAAGGAGAACTAGGGAATAAACCCAAGTGTATGGCAAGCCTAGATGCCACAGCTCAGAGGAGCCCAAGGACTACTATGACTAGGGTCTGCCTCCACCAAAAGTAGCCGGACCTGGATCTGGTCTGTGAGATCAAAGGGTCTGGCTCAGTTTAGTGGAAGCATCTGGACCATGCCATGGTCAAAGCCTGTCAGAAGAAGAGGCCACTGCAGCACTAGAGGCTTTATCAGGTGACACCACCAGCAGAACAGGGGAAAAAAGAACATGAAAAGTGTCTTCCTGGTTGCTCATGGACAAGGGGCCCATAGTGACACACCTGGATGGCTGTGTGCATGTGTGTGAAACTTGTGAGCTTAAGGGACTGTCCTTGCAAATGCCATTTAGAATATTGTCTCTCCTGAGTGTAGCTTTGCTGTTTGGCCTCTTACAACATTCAAACTGATGAGTTGCATTCAGTGTCATAGGTGGTTTGACTTGACAGAAATGTAACATAAAACAGGTTTTATTCATATTTCTGCCTTCATCTCCAGCTTCCTTTTGGCACCTCTCACCAGGCTCAACAAAAAGAGTTTATTCTTGGTTGTTCCTTTAACCACTTTTTATTCACAAAAGCTGCTATCACAGGATTTTTTTTTTTTTTTAGGTTTTCTTCTTTGTTCTTATATGAATATACCTTTTTACAAAAACAAATGCCTTCTATCCCCAAGATGTAAAAGGAAAAGGTTGAGGAAGAACCAAATTTATTCCCAGTCCTAGGCACAGCCCAGCTTTATTTCACAAGATCAAGCAACAGGACGTTCAACAACGGGCAGGGAAGAAACACACATCCTGACACATTGAGAGCATGTTGACAAACTTCTTTAAACATCAAAAGGCTTCCTTCTTTTTGCAATTCATTTAAAGCTTTTGGTCCAAGGTTTTTGAACAAATTCTCCACTGGCAGTCCCTCAAGGATTAATTTTTGAAAATTATAGCTCACCAAAAAAAAAAGTACTGCTTACAGATAAAACCTTTGCGTATGTGAGTCAAACCAGCAACCCCATCCAGCCCCCATACACAGCCACATTTTAAAGTCTGGAGAAAATGAGCATTGGAGTCAACATTTTAAAGGCACTTTGAATATACATCTGGTGGCTCAAAAATATTTCAGCCAACCCTTTTTTCCTTTCTCTAGGACATGATGCAATGACCATTTCTCTAGTGTTTCAGATTATTAAACCTGGATAATAATTCCTTGTTGCTGGCACAGTGAAGTTCTCTCCACCTGCCCCAGGCCCCACATCCCTCCCTTCCCCCTGCCCCTGCAATTCAAACCTCTGCATTATACCAAATAAAGAACTGCAGTCAGAGACAAGGGAGTTGCAGCTGAGCTGACAGAGACAAACTTCAGGTTATACAAAAGATCTCCTTACAAGCTATGCCAAGCAGTATTACAAGCAAAGCCAGCAATCTGAACCAGCAGCCCTCTCATTCTCACTGCCTGCACTGTATTCCTACCTTCAGCACAAAATCCTTCAGGGCAGCAGGAATTGGGTAAACCTGTCATTAGCAGCCACGGCACTGTCACATCAGCCACCCTCCCACGTCAGCTACAGACTTTAGCTCAGCTGTTTGCCTCTTTGGGGAGAACCTGCCCTGCCTGGCAGGAAACAGAGTGTGTACATTGGCTCCTTCAGAAGCATATACAGAGCAGAAGTAAACAAAACAGCCCTGTTCTTTGGGGAATTGTGTCGATTTTTTAAAAAGAAGCCAAAAGATGCCTCTGTGAACAGTCCTATATGTGAACCAGCGTGGTAGATTTTACATGTGAATAGATCATGTAGAGTAAGCCTCTGTGAGTTGTTTCCTTTCCCTGCATCAGCACTGGGAAAGAGATTGTTTTTAGCGCGTGCTTGCTATAGAAATATGTTTTCAAAACACATCACTGAAGTCCTTGAATTACAGCCAAACAATTGGCTGAACCTCTAGAAGCCTACCAACCATTACCTTGGGCACTGGCATCCAAAAGCACAAAAAGCACAAAAAAAGACCTCATCTTTCATGTCTCATCAGCCTTTGTGCCACGTCAACCCCAACTGAAAGCAACCACCACAAATCAGCGAGCACATCTGTTCAACAGCAGTCCTAGGTGCTACCCAACAGCATCTGAAGAGAAATTTTATAAAAGCAACTTTTTGGTACAGTCAAAGCATTTACACCCCAGCTGAGTTGTTGCAGTGGCAAACTTACGGCATTCTCATAAAGTAACACAACTTCAGAGAAACTTGAAGCATTTAAGACAAGTTTTGAGGTGACCAAAATTGTTGGAGCTTATTAATATCTCTGGTCACCTAAAATACAGTGACTAAGAGGTATCACAAGGGAGTGAGTAGAGAAGTAATAGCAGTATCAAAATTTACTTGGTAGTGTGGTTAAGAGGCAGAAGAAATAAAAATCGTAAACATCTTCAACTTACAAAGCTCCACAGTACTGAACTTGGCAGGAAATTATTTCATAGCCTATGTTAGAAAGCTCAATTACCTAAGTACTCTCAGAAATCCAAATTAATCTAATAAAATACTTAAACCACTAAATCCTCGTGTAGGTACTCTCATTCAGAATTATGCTGGATTTTATGTTGTTCATCCTGAATTCTTTTTAACAATTAACTACTTGGAAGAATACGCTTCACATCAACTACAAGCCCCGTTCTTACAATTATTTGCATAGTAAGCCCAAAAGGAGCAAAGGTGTGACTGAGACAACAACAGCACTGAATATAGGGCCCTGAAAAAAGAATAGATACAGACAAATGTATGTGTGCTCCCCCACCCCAGGCATGCTGGCTTTCATAGCATTGCAAGCCAAAGAAGACAGAGAGAAACTAAGCTACATAAAAGTTGAGTTTCCACAATCCAACGAAGATACTTTTCCATATCCAGTGCTGACAAAACACAGATTTTTATTATGGAGTAAGCATCAGGATCTCTACAACAAAGCAGTGCCACTAGCCACTGGACTCAAGTGTGCAGTGATGTACATCTTCATGGGGACAAATCCACAAAAAATTCATAGACCATGTGCAAAAATAAAATACAAGTTATAATCCACAAATCAGGTATACGCTCAGTATGGCTTGTCAATCATTAAATGTTCTTAAAAGGGTCTCAGCTTTGTCAGCTCCTTAGTCAGAAATTATTTTAAATAACTCCTTTAGCAAAGCTTTAGTAGCAATGAGTTGCACAGAAGACAGAGGAAACCAGAGAATTCTCCAGAATTATCTAAGACAGCTTTCCTGCTAACACCATTCCAAGAAATATAAAAATTCTACGAGTCTTCTGACAAATTCTCTTCATTAGAATTGCTCAGCTTTACTTCATTTTGGTTAAATTTCTGAAAAGGAGCCTTCTCCCTTTTACATCCCTTTTCTCTGCCAACACTGTTTGCAGCAACCTCGTCTCTGGTGGTAACACAAAACCAGAACTGCAAGTCTATATATAAATATGCCATAAGATCCCCATATCTGTCGGGAAATATGAGATTCAACTCAAGCATATTTGAAAGAAAGTTTAGAAATCACACTTCATTTTTAAACAAGGATTTCAACTCTCATTTTCTTCAAATTTGGTATTGCAAACTCCTCCAAACTCACAGCATAGTGCCTAGACATCTAACCACCTTATTCTTGAGCCATCTCACCTACATCTGGATTATTTTTGTTGCAAAGACAATCTGAGCTTCTGGGATCCTGCTAAAAAGAGGCAAAGAGTGCCTCTTCCACTACAATTTACTCTGGAATGAACTTGATGGTGTTAGCAGCAGGTGTTGTGAGAGAAGTAAAAAGCCTGGGAGGAGATCCCCTGCTGTTCTTTGTGTTCTTAAGGTCTCACTCAAGCATACGCCTGTGACAGCTTCAAAGTCTACAAGCTGAACAATATTCCGTGTCATTTGTTTGCTTTACATATATTCCAAGACTGAGAAAAAACTGTTGTCACAATGGGCCGCTTCAGATAAGTGAGTCTGACAAGTTTTCTTGCTTCCTCCCATGATTATACTTGAGACTATGAGTTTTTCTTAAAATGAAAACCTCTATTTTGAATTCCCTATGGAGAAATTCTCAAATTTTCATTCCTTTAAGAAAAAGTAATTCCAATGAGGAATTTACTCAGCACTTCTTACTTGTGGAAAGTAGTTGATGCATGTCTGAAATACAGTTATATGAGGATCTGCAAGAAAGTCTTGCCTGCTTTGTTAGGTGGTAGTAAAAAACCAAACCCTGAACTTACAGACATTCTTTCTTAAAAGACATTCACCATGTCAAAGCCCTGCACCTGGAATTCCTCAGCAACTAAATGAAAATCAGCTTTTTTAATGCAAAGAGTACAGTAAAGATAATATAGGTCAAATACTCAGTTACCTACTGCCAGAAACAGTCAGCTGCTTTTCTACAGTATTAAAAGTTTTTGAAAATTGACAAGACTGGGGGTTCTACCAATTACATTAGAAACATGACTAGCAATGAAGACAAAATTATCTAAGGATTAAAGTAGATTATTTTCTTTTAATTGTGAGCCATGAGTCTGTAATCTTTTAGAGCAAGCCCTTTCTTTGGTGGGGAAAACACTCAGATGATTGCTTGTAATTGCACACCAAGTTTTGGCCTCTTTTGGTGCAACTGGTTCACCTAAAAATGCTTTCTTTTATTTGTCTGTCAACAGCTCCCCACTGCTTTTATTTTCAGTCTCTTGGTTTTCATTTCACATAGTTTGATACAAAAAAAGGAAAAAAATACAGTATATATTGATCCAAGATGCTCACATCTGTATCATGGGATTAATAGGATTATGCCAACATGGAAAATATGTAGAAAACATGGCAACATAAGAAATACTTTCTGATACCAAGTGGAAAATATGAAAGCTGACACATTAGGTTTTGTGATGTAAAAGTATTTTACAATGTCATTTGTGGACCGTTCATGGTGATAAGCAATGGCAGGGACATCAACTTTGTTTCAAAATATAAATCTTGGATAAAAAGAAACCTAAAAAGCCATCTGTATTCATCTGCAATGTGTAATTTCACAGACTTGCATATTTGCTAACTGCCTATCAAAAAATTCAGAGTCAATTTTAGGAAAAGAAACAAACTGATAGGTCTGGAGGCCAAGGAGTAGAGAGCACAGAGACACAGAACAGACTTACAGCAGGAGCAGAATTAGCACAGGCTCTCACGTACTTGACTGGGCCTGAAGAAAGCCCCCATGTATATAATTATAGCTTTGATTCTCATACACCTTTATAGATTTTTTGTCCTGTCAGGAAATTGAGCAAGACTGCCCCGTTATCTATCTCCATGTGATGGAAACATGTTACATCCTATATAACAATATTAATGTGCACCAAACAGCACAGGGCTTAGGTCTGCATAAAGGACTGATCCAGTGCACACCATCTTTAAGTTTCCCCTGCTAATATTTGAAATAGTGAAGAAAATGGTAAGACTGTTATTTCCCTCAACTCCTTTCAGTCAAGACAAGTCACTACAAATTATCACTGGAATTCTTACTGAGAACTGTTTCTTGGAGGCACTCACCATTTAAGAGAAGCTGGGAAAATTTGGGTTAGAGATTAAAGGAATGGAGAGCTGACAGCCAGGAGATGGGATTGGCTGGAAGCAGCAGCTCATGCTACTCTCCAGCAACTGTAAAGAGGATTTCACAGGAGTGCTCCCTATACGTCACATGCTCTCAAGAAGCCAGAATGGATATAGTCCTATGAATCATGTATGGATGAAATATCCTGGAGCCTGTTACCTATCCATCTAATGTGAATCACTGCATCCAGCTGCTGAAGTAAACTTAGTACAGGTCCACAGCCCAGCATCCCTTTTGAAAAGTGAAGGGGAACAAAGGGAAACCGGATTTCAAATACGGTTCCTCACTATCATTTTTTGTTCATAGTTAGACTTGAAACAGAAACATTAGCATTGACTGGCATAATCAACTTCTAGTCAGGTTTTCCTACTGCAAGATAAATTAGGCTGTTTCTATATTCTCTTCCCACAGAAAACTGCATATATCCTTCTTGCTCAATGGAGAAATTGGAATTGGCTAACATTAGGCTCTTACACGACAATTAAGTTCAGCAATGTTAAGAATGCCTTCATTCAGTTATTCATATTACTGAGATTGGGTTTTCTGTGGCATAATTGCTGCCATTTCAGATACACCATAACTAAAAAAAAAAAAAGAAATGCTTTTTATTCTCTCTTTCTTCTTAAAAATCCTATTGAAGCAAAATTTCAGTGAAAGATTAATGCAAGACTGAGGGAGATAAGTTTCCAAGAAACAGCAAAATTGGAGTGTTAATTATCAGCATAAATTGAGACGAAGTTCCTCCTTAGGATGTTTCTATCCTGAGGTTCCAGTGTCAAAGGGAAGAACTTGCCTTTCCTTCTTATCTTACATATTATGCTAATTTATTTACTTTAAACAAATTGTGAGGTGTTATTTCCCTGGCTTTCCTTCTCCCTGTTGTACATTTCCTTGCACTGATTTTAATTCAGAGCCACGTGCTTTGGGAAGTATTTAGAAGGGCTTAGAGTTAAAGAGAGGGGGGTGTTTTTGTGATTTGGAACTGATTCAGTAGCACAGTTCAATTACAGTTGTTTGAGTATTTACTAAAAAAGTGAAAAATGCTCAAGACAGGTAAGGAAGAAGCTTTCCAAAGAAACAGGCAAGGAGAAATGCCTGTGTCACACTTAGAAAAGCCATTTTCCTTCACCTTATAAAAAGAATGAAAGCACACAATTTTCACATGACAAGCATATCCTGATAGATACTACAGCTTCCAGTGTACGTAAAGCACTGTATTTCAAAGGTGATTTACAATTTAAAAAAAGACCAGAACCAAAACCTAGGACAAAATAAACAAAAACAAACGAAATAAACAAAATAAACAAAAACCCCAACCAAACAAACAAAATCAAAACCAAAAACAAACAAAAAACCAAAACCAACCAAACAAAAAACTACAAAAAAACACAACCAAAAAAACCCCAAGCCCAAACCAGGCTTAATCATTTTGAACTTCCCTATCTTATAAAGGAATGAAGAAAACCAGAATTCTTTTGTAAGACTGCACTAAAAATTATTATCTCTGATCTTCGCTACCTTATAACTTTTTATACCAAGGTTCCCAAAGAAATGGTCCTTATCTCTCTCTGTCTCTATCTCTCTCTCTCACCAGTAATTTCTGAATCAATAAACTAATTTCCTCAAAAACAGTGATTTTCATCAAGCATTACGATGTTAGGTAGTTATGCTGAGGAGGGAGAGTCTCAACACCTCAGCAGAGAGAAAGGCTGTAACTTTTGTTCCAGCCTTACTGGACAGGCAAAAATGCCCACAAAGCAACGGTGTTTAAATCATACTATCTGCAAAAAGGCATCAGCTGGATCTCACAACTTCCCAGGCACCAAAAACTCCAGCTACTCAGGCAAATCTGTAAGAAACCAGGGTCTGTTTGTTCTGCTGCTGGTGGAGTGACATGATTTCACAGGAGAACTGCTTTCACAGTTTTTATAAAGGCAGTTCTAGTAACTTACATACCTGAGTAGATGATCCAATCATCTGATTTAGTTACTCTAAATTCCTTTTATTCCTCAGCATTTATCTATGCTTTGAAGACACAGGCAGCACTCATCACATCTGCAAGACAACTCGACATGAACAAACTCCTCCTAGGGAAAACATTCTCAAAACTATCCATGCACCATAACATAAAAGTTAATGAAAAAAAAAAACCACATGTAATTTAAGCACATGACAATTATGATAGAGTGCATACAGTGACAGGGATGCCCCCTTCAGGTTGTCTTCTGCCAGATGTCTCAGATCTGAGGAGATCCAAGTGGGAAAACGTATGCAAAAGCCTTATAATTACATTCAGTAGTCACAGTCATTTTTCCCTTGGTCTCTTATTTCATTACTGACGTTGGCAAAACTAAAACAATGTGAAATATTTTAAAAATGGAAATAAAAATCTACAATAGCTAAAATATCTTCTTGTCAATGAAACTGTTCTAGTTTTGGCAACCAGAGAAGCTGTGGTGAGCACTCACATGTGAATCGTTCACCCATCTTGTACACTTTGTTATTAAAATTGCTGCTGTTACTGCTTGTTTCTTATTTCATTGCTGTTTTAAGTAAATTGTTCTTATGTCAACCAATGATCTTTGCTTTTTCTGCCTCCCATTCTCCTCTCCATCCCACCTCAGGGGGAGAGAGACAGCGAGTGAGCGAGGGGCAGGTGGTTAGGAGTGTTTCAGTGGGAGCACTAAATTGGAGAATACCATTCCTAAACCATGACAGCCTTATTTGGTGCCTGATGCAGGGCTCAGGGGACTGAGATAGCAACAGGTCTGACCAGAGCAGGCTGGAAACAAATTTGATCTAAACATTTGTTGTATTAGCTATGGAGCCACTGGTCACAAAGTTGCTCGGCCTGTTCATGTGGTTGTGGTGCCCAACCCTGCATGTATTCCCACAAGTGCTCCTCATGATGTTCTGTTTCAGAGCAGGGATTGTGTTCTTGCTGCACTGCAGCACGGGGTTTGGAGTGTTTCAGTGGGAGCACTACATTGGGGAATACCATTCCTAAACCACGACACGAAGAAATTATTTATTGTTTTGTTTAATAACTAAGTTTAGCAGTAGAGCTGGAGAAAAATACCACATGTTGCTGCACAAAAGGCAGCGTGATTCTGTAAGCAGCAATACCCAGCCCTGGGAGTTTTGTCAGTGTGTAGACTGCAGAACCAGAGTTATTCTTTGGATAAATAATTCATGCCACATACTGCTTTAGGGAATTGCATGCAGCTCATTTTCCCCCATAACTGAGAGGACAGTTTAGCAAATGAATTAAAGCTTTCCATCCTGATGTGCAGTTGTGCAAGAGAACAACAATGAATTCATAATTAGGGAAATAGGTTTTCTCTCACTCCTCCCTGCTCCATATACAAGCAAGACTAAGCCATTTGTTGAGCTTCATTTGGTTTTAAAACAGCTTTGATGATTCAAGTAAAACTCAACTCAGATTAGCACCACAGTGTCTTATCGAGCTTTGTTGAACTAAAAACTGAACATAGTATTATTAGCAAACAGCAATACACAAAAATAATCAGTCTGCTAAACATCACTTCTTTTATCAAACACCAGAAAGGTTTTCCTGTGATTTACTACTTAATCACAGCTAAAATCGTGCTGTATAAGAAGTCCACTCTTCATGGATTTTCCTCAGATTTATTTATGTGCATTTTTGAGAAAGTTTATCCTAGAATTAGGCTATGGATTAAAGCCACCCTACCAGATCTGACAAGGAGGAAGCATTCCTCTATAGTGTACCTGGAGCATACAATACTTGTAGGCAAAGTTCAGAAGTACAATTTATCAAAATCTGTGAAAAGAACACAAACACTGATGACAGTTTAAGGTCATCTGGTCACTTTTTAACTTTCGAGCACTTAATTTTGCAGCCCTGTCTGTGCTAGCAGACTTACTGAATATACCAAAGGTTTTGTGAAGACTTTGGGAAACAGTTACCTCAATAAGCAACCTGAGTGCCATCTCTTATGGATTTCTCATGCCTTTCTTTCATTTTTTAAAAGTCAACGTACTTAAGTGTTTGTTCTCCAGTCATGGATGTGCACCTGTAACTTCATGTTCCCTTTGGGAGATCATTTGGGACAGGAGAATTAACAATGTAGAGCTATGAGACATTCTCTCTTGAAATAACAATTCTAATTGTCACGCTTACTAGAAAGGTATTAATTGACAAAGCCCAGCATAAATTTTGGAATCCCAAAGGAAAGAACTGGAAAGACAGACAAGACTCTACACTGGCCATGGACATGCGGGCATTTAATTGCTCTCATAATTGTTTCAACTTATGGAAGACAGCATTTACCCAGTAAATTGATTAAATTTTTTCTTCTCTTTTTCTGCATACTATTATTGCATTTCCTTTGTGCCAGGCTAAGCAATTACAGGCAGAAAGCACCTCAGAATCACCCTGAGTATAGACAGTGAGGAAGAAAATGTAAGGAACTTTAACTGAATTGCAGGCAATACCTACAATCTCTACTGAGTCCAAAATGTGCCTGGAAAACATAGGGAAGGAAGAAGGCTAAGTGTACCTGCCACAAGCCCTGATGCCATTCTCTCTCAAATCCTATTAGAGTGAAGATGTGCCCTCAGCACCTTGATACTGTGATACATGTACATAATGACACACTTGTCACAGAGGTTCTCTCTCACTGCTTCTTCACTTTTTCCCACTCCCCTTCCCCCCAGAAAATCCAACTCTCACAGATGTGCTGGATTTTACACTCCGTTCCTCAGATCACCAGTGGTCACCCCCAGAACACACTTGGATCTGACCCACAACTTGTCCTATGTAACAGATTTACATGTTCCTGTTTCTTGGAATCCTTCATGCTCTTCAATTTTGCCATTTAAAGGCAGACAAACAACTAAACAACATATGTTACTCTGGAGTATCTGCCTGAAGTTCCCATGGCTGCTAATGGCTTGGGCATTAAGATCATAGATGTGAATATATAAACATTCTGATAACCCTGGCTTCCCAGGGAGTCATTCTGTACCTTGTTCCTTTCTTTACAGCAATGAACCACAATGCAAGTGTTGCTTGTTTT
Organism: Monarcha castaneiventris obscurior; assembly: GCA_026261815.1. Lineage (NCBI taxonomy): Eukaryota > Metazoa > Chordata > Aves > Passeriformes > Monarchidae > Monarcha > Monarcha castaneiventris. Next base: position 3,896,615 of record JAMPIT010000040.1, read on the forward strand.
GTTTAAACACACAAAATCATAGGAGCTGCTTATTTTGAATTCTTTCAAGCAGAAAGGAGCCTTCAGCAGAGTGCAGACTAAACACCAGCCCAGATTATCATGATACCATGATTTCACAGCCCTGTATCACAGAACAGAATGTCCTATTCCAAAATAGAAATGAAATACCTTTTTTTCTCTACTGTTACCAAGCTTTCCCATGGTAGGAGGTGAACCCCATGCCTTCTAAAGCTACATTGCTCTTAATCATTGTGTTCAGTCAAGGCATTCTCTGCAGTTCCAGAAATGGAAACAGTTCTGCAAAGATTTATACAACATAGAGACATCCGATTTTCACTATTCTGATTTCCTAGTGCTTCAGATTTTGTTCTGTGTATTTCACAATCTCTCTTCCTTCCCACTGGCTTGTGGAATTTTGTCATGTTTCAGGAATGGTATTCTCTAATTTAGTACTCCCTGGCCAGAACCAGGACAGATTTTAATTTTAGATTCAGGTGATTTAAGATTAGTGCACCTGATAAGAAATGTTTTAGGATGTTTTCCTCCTCTCCTCCCATTAAGAAAAACAAGAAACTCTTACTTTACACACATTTCCAATTCTGTGCACTTCATGCAAATGTTAGCTGAACTATGGTGCAGAACTGCAATCTGCTACAATGGTGTCCAATTTAGTTACACAGTACTAAGATTTTCACTAAAAGCATCCAATTACCATCTAGTTTCCTACGCATTGGGATTTTGAATTTTATTTTTAAAAGGAAAGAAGGATTTTGTGATATTCCTGCAGAAGTGCTTATACACAGATAGTAAGATGAGACACTTCTGAGAGCATAGTCCTACTTCAATCTCTCAGAGATGGTTCACAGGATTCCTACAGGAATCTTTGTCTCCACTAGACTAAAGCAAAAGGAAACCCCTGAAATGAAGTGACTAAAGTTATGTGGTGTGACCATCATGATTTACATTTGCAGAACTAATTTTTTTCTGAGCCCTATCTTAAAATACCAACATGGGTACAGTCAAGTACTTCAGCATATAGTAAACTGGTTATGTCAACACAAAAATCTGGTCCAGAGTTCAAAATATACTGAATGGCCCTATTTTATGCTCAAAGCTTATAAATGTAAATCCTAAGAAAATGATTTTTAAAAGAAAAAGGTTTTTTAAAAGAAAAAGATTTTTAAAAGAAAAAGAAATTTAACTTCCTAAGGAGACCAGAACCTTCACAGTAACTTCACTGTTTTCTGGAACAACAAAACAACAGAAGGAAAAAAAAACCACTACAGCCTTTTCTGAAACTACAGTTAGGGCAACACAGCTTGCCACTGTTAGAACTAAACATAAATTAGGCAAAATACATATCCAGTGTGTTGAAGCAACAGCTGAAGTTTGATATTAGCCTGGTTGAACCTCTGCCAGCATCTTAATATTTGGATACATATTTGAAACTTACTTAGACATCAAATCAAACATGTGTACCATGCAGATTTGCATGCATAACCTTCTTTTCAGCAATGAAATTTTGCCTGAATAGCCTTAGATTTTAGCAATTACTCTCTTTCAGCTTAAAAGGAGGAAAGCTCTAAAAGGCAAAACCACTTTGCTATTCAACTGTATTCAAATAGCATCAAAAGTATTTACACCCTGTAAGAGAACCCAAAAGCAAATCTGTGCTGTCCCAAAGTGATTATTTCATATTATATTTACTGCCTCTGACCTGCTGTTCCATATGAATGGCCACACTGAGCCAGACTCTCTGTGGCAACAGCCAGTAGCAAATATCTGGATAAAGAGCACAAGAGGAGGGCGAGCATGAAGCGATACTACAACATATCCCTCGGTTTTTGAGGCACTTTCTGCACCAGAGAGGATATTTTTGCCTTCAAAACGCCCTCATGAGGCTTCATTTGCCTCATCACTTCTCAGCCCAAGCCTACCTAAAAGCATTTGTACACCACATGGCAACAAGTGCCCCAGGATTATCATCCTGGTACATTTCCAACCAGCTACTGCCTCGGTATCACTTGAGGCTCCTCCAGTCCTTGGGTTAGGAGAAAGTGTGGTTATTTGCTCCTTAGTCACCTTTTCCATGCCACCCAGGATTTTACAGTCTTCTGTCCTCGTCACAGCCTTGTTTTCCCCAGCCCTGAGGAGGCCAGGTTAACCAGCTGGGGTTTGTTTGGGAGCCATTCCACATCTCCGAGTATCGCTGCCCCCTGTTCCTGCTGCAGTGTGAAACGAGGAAGAGAATATCCCAAGTGCTCTGAGTTTCAGAGGGGAAGCACAGAGGTGTTTTAGATGGGTATGAGCCCATTAACTCAGGGGTTTTTTTCAGTCAGGGTTAGAAACTTGGCAATCTCAGCCTGGAACTGGCTAATTCTAAATGAACTAGCCCAAAGACAGGAAGCAATTCAGCAACTTCGAGCAGCATTTTGCAAGTGCTAATTAACTTAGCTTAAATTTTTAAAGAAGCAGTCTGAGCTGAGTAAAACAAACATGTTTCATGCACATTCTTCTGGCCATCTTTTCTCCTAGTTTCCACTCTCCCAGAAAGCTGTCACAAAAGGCTCCCTCCCTGGAGTCGTGCCCTGTTTTAGCTCCACTCATTTTTCCTCCTCCAGACTACAACACACAGAGAAACAACTTCTGCAATTCCTCTTCTCTAGCTCTCATGCACCTGGCTTCTGCCCAGTAATTTTATAGCAAGGAAAACCCCCACTTAACTCTTTTCTGAGCTTCCAACTTTCAGATTTTTTCCTATTTCCCTCTGTCCTACAGTTGTTTTCAAATCTTGAAAATTAGGAATATCATGGGAGAAGGAAAATAAAATTGAAGGTGGGCAGGAGAGGTATTTATATAGTCAAAGACATCAGGCAATTATGTTTATGACCTCCACAAATCAAAAAATAACTGAAAAAATTCAAGGTCTATATCATATGGAGACATTCTGAAGAACATAAATCACTTGCAAATAGTGTGGAAAAGTGGGAATTGTGCCTGAAAGAAAGTAATGAGGTCAATACCGCCCCTTCCTAGAGTGAGAATTCAGGACTAGAAAAATTATCCTTATCTATCAGGAGTCAAGATTTTCCTAACCACATAGTAGAGGCCATAAAATTGCTCCTCAGATTGCACTCCTAACATAGAACTTGTATTAAAGGAAGAATAAATTACACAGTCAAATTTTCCAGTCAACATTTTATGGCACAAAGAAGGAAGACTGAAGTGCAAAGTGCACAAATCTCCATCAGACATATTCTGAAGGTACAGATTCTACCAGAACAGTAGCTGTAAAATGCCAGTAAAAAGTATGTAATTGGTTTATAACTTTGTGACCTTAGAAGACACATATGAATAGGCTTCTGAAATGGTCATCTCATTTCATTAGTAAGGAAATTATCCAGTTGTCTCTCTTCTCCACAGTTCTTAAATTCACCCTGCAGTGCTCCACATGAAGACCCACACAGCTGAAACAGAACCTCTGGGCATGTTTTTGAGCTCTTCCACAGCAACTAACTGGACAAAAGCAAACCCTAACTCTGTTCATGCATTGGAACTCTCTGTTGCAGGCCCTGAAGATCCATTACCAGTTGTCTCACGTGTTTCTTGCCCTTACACATGCAGCCAGTGAGAAGTGGGGATGTTCCATGTTGCATTTGCTGTAAGCTCTACACACTGGGCACTGAACAGGATGACCAGAAGTCTTGCAGGATTTAATTTACAGTCTTGCCTGTTGTAAGCCCCTCAGGACAGGAAACTCTCATGGTTTTATATATCTGTAAAACAACATGCATACCTATGACACTGTATAAATAACAGGATTGGATTAAAAACATCTGTAGACACACTGGCTGATCTATTGTCTTTCTGCCTGCTCTTCACAATTTTTGATGGCAGACAAGCCATTTCACACAACAGGAATGCTGGTGGTGCTGATGCAGCTACACATGAATCTGTAGCAACATGTTGATAAGAGACCCAATGAATAGAGAAATTAAAAAATAATAATAATAATCTGTCCTTCAGACATGACCTCCTGACAGGTTTCCACTTGATTTTTGTTTACTTTTGGCCAAGAAAATATAGGAAACATGGATAACTCAAAAGAGTTTCAGAAATGGAGTAGGAGGTAGTAAGGACAACATTTCTTTGATGCAGAGCTAAGACTGTTGTGATACAGCTCTTCTCTGGCTGCCCAAAACTGTCAGCAACGATTCATCTATTGTAAATTGCTTCTGTGAAAGCAAAAATAATGTATGTCCACAACATGGTGATAGTCACAGAAGATATAAAGAGATTCACACACTGTGCAAGGATTGAGTTCAGAAATAATGCTAAAAGGGAGGCAGACTGTTATTGATACCAAGCAGGGAAGGGAACAACTACATTTCCAAGAGAGAGGCAAAGAGGAATCCTAAATTTAGAACAAAATTCAGAACTGAAGCCAAGATACTGTCACCACCAGAGCTGCGTGAACATCTCACAGAAAATCCTTCAACAGTTTTAAACTCAGCTCACTTAGGTTTAGAAGGGGGGGGGGGGAAATCAATTCCCTTCACGTGAATCATCTCTGCGTCCTTCAAATCACCACATAAAAATTAAAAATGAAACACTTCTCTCCCTGCCCAGCTATATGCTTTTCTAAATTGATTACAAGCCTTTCCCTTTGACTCCCTAGTCCAACTTCTGGCAGCTGGTCACACGGTAGGTCTGCTGAATCAGATGATGAGTCTGCTCTGTTTTTGCAGTACACCTCAGGCTGCTCTCACAAAAGACAAGCATTAATTAAATTCACTCCATCTAATAAGGAACTTCACTTTTGCAGTAAGGAATTAAGAACAGTTTGAAAGATAGAAGAAAGTGTCACAAGTGTGAAACTGCATGACAGATGTTTTCTTCAAAAATGAGATGATCCAAAGATACTCAGTCTGGTCATTTCACATACAAGTGCTTCCCTCCACCTTTCCATGTTGTTCTCTCTATCCAGATCTATCCATATTTAATCTCATCCATTTTCCTCTGTCCTTGCAGCAAGTAAGTGATTTACTGATGACAATTTACTTCTACAGTTTTATGCAGAAATGTGGTGTTTCCTATTTGACTTTTACCACTAATTTTCCAACACTTTGAAGCCTAACAAGAAAAAAATGCTATGGAGCAGAACAATTCTCCCCTTATTCTTCTGGGAAAAGAGAGTTGGACACATAGGTACAGATGTATGAAGGCATACATATAGAATCCACAGAGTTTCCAAGTGTAGATTATGTGAGGCATTTACCCTGATAATGCCTTTTTGTCTTTCATGTCACAAGTCTGGACACCAGAGACTTTTGCTCTGCAAAGATGACAGAATGCTCAGTTTGATCAGGACATTCACTTAATAGACATCTTCCAGAAAAACTGAGATTGTCTAAAACCCAAATTAGAGTGTGATCAAACTGTACTCCTGCCCACTACACAACCAGAGGGGGCCAGGCCAGCTTGCTAGTAAGGGCTTAGCAGGTGTAAGGCACATCTGTTGCAGCTGGCAGCATTTTATATGCTGCTGCTGCATGACTGCAGGTATAGTTAAACCCTTCTTACTCAACCTCCTCCCTGTGCCCAGGAAGGGACTGACAAGAAAATAAGTCAGAAGCTTAGATAGTTTATTGCTTACTATAAGGGATTTTTATTAAAACACATGAACTGCAACAATAAGGCACCTTAGTGGGTAAGGACAGAATCAGGTTACTACTTGCGCCAGCAAAAACAAGAGAGTCTCCGGCATGTTCCTGCTGCTGCGGAAGCAATCGGAAAAGGAAAGCACTAATGAAGGCAATTGAGTAGCTCTGAAAACATCAAATCCAAGAGGATCCTAAATTCTAACCCCTCAGCACAATAAAACCTTTCCTGCTGCACACAGAGCTCCAGCATTTACTAAAATGGGATTGTGCTTTTTAAACGTGGTGCACATTTGGGAGTACTGTTTGTTTGCAAGAACTGCAGACCATTAACTCGGGGCCTACTAATCTCTATGGATCCATCCTAGACATGCTGCTGGTTTGCCCATACACCTTTTTGTTTCTTTTTCAAGATCTAGAGAAAAGAAAGCCACAACTTAGAATTAAAATCTCAAGAATGCCAGAAACAGCTCACAAGGACAGTTCATCTGTTCCATAACAAAGCCTTATTTATAAAACACTCAAGTATCTCTCTGGAAGTCAGGAATTTAAACAAATAGATTTTCAATTGTCCCTTTTTTAGGGCTTTGAGATTAATTTCAGCAAGGAGAACAAGCTCATTCATTCAGACTGATAGGTAAGAGAGACGGTTCAGATACTTTCTCTAGCATTTAGGCGTCTTTTTTCATTGTATGACATTAAAAGTCTTCACAACTTATTTTGAACACACTAGGAAGAAGAACAGCAGCTGTGAAGTTCTTGGCCAAAGTCAGAAACAATTCCTGCTAGACTTGGATGGTGGTAGGGAAAACAAAATGGAACACCACCACCACATACACACACATCACCTCAACAAAGCCATTTTCTGCCAAAAGATAAAGGAAAATAAAACTATTACACAAAATCCAGTCTTTTTTTTTCCCAGAAGACTACTTACTAGAGAAGAGAGAAAGCAAAAAGGGTACAGGACACTTACAGGAGTGTTGAGCATTCATTTTGTCTTTCCATTACCCAGAAGAAGTGTGATTTTTGTTCTTGCTAATATAAGCAACTGCTGAAGAAAAACATTAATTGGCCATCAGCCTCTCCCCCTGATAAGAGCAGTTAAAAGTTTTCTGGTTAACTTCCTATTCTGAAGGGAATCAGCTCTGAAAATCCTCTCTTAAATCAAGCTTTTCAGCTGGGACTTCTTACCAGTTGCCTACAGTTATTTTCCAAATAAGAAGAGGAGGAAGAAAAATCAGAATTTTGTATACTCTTTCAAAACTATCTTCCTTATGCTCAACCAGCTCTTCAAATGACTCAGACCAGTTAACCACGTGCAGTTATTCATCCATTCATCACTACTGTACCTATAGTCACTTAAAACAGTTGAAAAATCTGACTCCCTGTGCCTTTTGCTTTTGAAGTCCTTGATAAGGAATCCTTTTCATACACAAAGGACTTGAAGTGTGGAGTTATAGCTAAATCACTTCCCTTTTGTCTTGGTTCTTAAGCAAACCAGCTCTGTCCTGCACTGTGTCAGTACTTTCTCTCATCTTGCTGTTCTTCATGTGATTTGAACGTGGTGGGTAGACCCTGAGCTGGACACCAGGTGCCCACCAAAGCCACTCTGTCACTTCCCTCCTCAGCTGGGCAGGGGAGAGAAAATATAAGGAACGGCTCTTGAGTTGGGATAAGGGCAGGGGGAGATCATTGTCAGGGGCAAAACAGACTTGACTTGGGAAAATCAGCTTAGTTCACTACCAGTCAAAATGAGAGTAGAATAATGAGCAATAAACCCGAATTTTCTTCCCCTGCTCAACTTCACTCCGAAATTCTCTATCTACTCCCCACCAGTAGCACAGAGCTGGAGAATGGGGAATGGGAGCTGCAGTCAGCTCATCACAGGTTTGTGCTACTCCTCCTCCTCAGCAGGAGGATCCCTTCCCCTCCTTGCCCCAGTGGGAGTCCCTCCCATGGGGTGCAGTCCTTCAGGAACAGGCTGCTCCAGCGTGGGTCCCCCATGGGGTCACAAGTCCTGCCAGCAAACCTGCTGCAGCTTGGACTCCTCACTCCAGAGGTCTGCAGGTCCTGCCAGGAGCCTGCTCCAGCATGAGCATCCTATGGGTTCACAGCCTCCTTTCAAGCATCCACCTGCTCCTGTGTGGAGCTCTCCACAGGTTCCGGGGGGTCTCTGCTCCTCTCTTGACCTCCGAAGGGCACAGCTGCCTCACCAGGGGCTGCAGGGGCATCTCAGCGCTGGCACCTGGAGCACCTCCTGCCCCTCCTTCTGCACTGACCTTGGTGCCTGCAGATTTGTTCCTTTCACAGATTCCTCCTCCTCTGTCCAGCTGCAGTTTCACAGGGTTTTTTCTCTTCCTTAAATCTGTTATCCCAGAGGCACTACCACTGTCACCGATGGGCTCGGCCTCGGCCAGCCTTGGGTCCATCTTGGCTGGCATTGCCTGGCAGACATGGGGGAAGTTTCTAGGAGCTTTTCACAGGTCTTTTTTAGGGCTTTGTCACACAGACCCAGTATACTTGGTGTGTATCTTCTGCTTGCATTATTAATACAGAAACACAAGGCAGAAATTTTATCTGATGAAAGGTTTCTGCCTTTTTCTAGAACAGCAAAAGGCTGGAGTATAAGCAGAGAAAACAAACCAAAAATCATCCCAAGGATGAGTTTCATTTCTCTCAAAGTACATAATCACCCTCATTGTACATTGGCAAAGTTTAACCATACAAAATGCCAAAAAAAAGTATAGAAAACTTTAACACATACTCACTACTAGCAATAAATGATTAAAAACATCTGCATGTGAGGATACATGGTAGGAAACACAAGGAGTCATATAAACAATGCTCTATGATTTATCCTAATACCAGGAACTGCAGGATGAAGGCTTTTAATCAGGTGGTCTTTAGCTACATCCCTGCTGCTTGGGAAGCAAACACATGCATAAATGTTTTTTATAAAGGCATAACACAGCATGTGCCATAAGATGAGCCTTCTTTTTGCAACAAGATAAGTTTACATTCATCACAGCTATGTGCATGCAAAGTTACAAAGACTTCCATAGTTTCAGTCCTGCTTGCAATGGTAATTTCTTTTTTTACATCTCCTTGTTTAAATTTACGTACCAGCTTCCAGAACACAGAGAAAGGCAGGCACCAAAAGGATTTCCCAGTGAATCATTTCTGCAGAAGGAGCATAATAAGCTCTTTGAGATACAAATCTGTCTTTATTTTCATGTGTTATATGGCATGAAGCTACCAACAATAAATCCTAAGAGGAAAATAAGTAAACATAGCAGTTGATTCCATCTCAGCTTTCCTGTATACTTTTAGCAAAGAGAGAATCATCGGATACAGAGTGGCAACACTTGAGGGAGGCATAACTACTACAAAGCAATGATAGAACAAATAAGAAGAAAAGATTGATGCCACCCAGCTCCTTCACACTTCAGAGTGAAGGAGGCTGCAACTGCTCAGCTGCAGTTTGGATGCAGAGAGGAGGCTTGGTGGGCTGGTACCGCGTGACAATCACTGGGATCTTTAATGACAAGCTGCCACATGAAACAGGACAATGCAAACTGATGAATCACACAGACTAACAAGGAGGTACTGAAGATGAGCAGCCCAAGTGTGAAAAATAATTGGCAAGATGAAAAGATATTCCCATGTACTGTGCCTATGGGCAGGAGATGTGAGTACAACTGTCTGGGTTCATGGCTTCCTATTGGAAACACAACACCCCAGTAAGCAGGACTGGAAAATTGTCTGCGACCTGTAACTGCTAATTCAAGTCCAAAGTCTGCACCTTCTAGATCCCAAAACAGTTTTAAGTAAAGAAGATGCTCTGACTTCAGTGAATTCTTTTCCATTGACATTTGGATCACAGGTTCTCAGGATTTCTAAGCATACTCGTTTTTGTTGAATACAGTACCATAAAAATCCAGGGGCATTTTGAAGAATTTCCTTTCCTTCATCCAACTATAATCTCTAAACAAGTTCCTATTCAGCAGTTTAAGCCCCCTAGATGTGTGCTGCACATTATCAGGCCAGATGCACAGTCAGTGATATTATTAGATGAGCCCAGTGCAAGCCTTTCACTGACCAAGCCATTTTTTCCCAAAAAATAAAAACTGCTCCGTTTTATAAAAACATTGCTATGTTTTATAATAACGTCCCAAATTCCTATCTATCCAAACCACTATCTCCCAACATCAATCACAGTTTTACACCTCAGAACCACCATATCCTTCAGCTGCAGATAAGAAGGTTACTCACACCGTGTGCTCTGCACAAGTAACAAATTATGAGGGGAACCCTCTGCAGTCTCTTCCACTAAAGAAGGTGTCTGTACTTTACATGACAAACCAGGATTGCGTGATGCACCATCACTAGATTTCTTTGCCTAAATGCTTAGGAATCTCAGCTAGATTCACTGCCATACTCTAATTAATCTGTGCAACAATAAGCTGTATTTTAAACAATATGGTGCAGATTCAATAATAAACTCAATATTTAAAATGTTTAAAATAACAGAAAACTGATTAAGCAACCAATGCTGAAGCTACTCAGACCACAATATTCAAGTAGGTCAAGACCTGCTATTTTTGTTTTTCGAAGTAAAAGGACAAAGACTGGTAAATTTGCATTGTTCCTTCACCAGACAGCTATGGGTTGCCTAGAACTGTGACATCCTACATTCATTTTGTCAGAAAGCACCACTTCTGGATGCTGAACTTTCTGGATATAGTCACTGGAAAGGGTGACAATGAGTAGTTTGGAAGATGTAAAAATGTCATATTTCTTTCACACTCTATCAAGAGCTGAAATGGTGGACTAGGTCAGGAAGATCACCAGTTCCTACAATGGCAACACTTGTTCTTGACCAGAATGGGTGAATAAAGGAGCTGTTTCCTTCCAGGAGGAGCTCTGGGTGGAGACTCATGCCCACTCCTGAACTCAACAGCAGAGCTCTCCCTTTGTTTTACAGACAAGTGGATTCTTAAAATGGGTTATTTACTGAGAGAGTTTTAAAGCTCCAAATGGTGAAACTGTCTCCATTTATGTGCTGTGTTGAAGAAAGTCAGGCTTGGCACATGTTTCTCATTAACTGTGCTAAAGCAGCTCAGTTCCCCTAGAAATTCCCAGATTCTCCTTTGCAATAGGGTAATCTAGAAGGCCCCTAATTTTAGCTCTTCAGTCTGAAAGGGCGGCACATACATAAGCAGTGCTGAGTGAATGCTGCCGAAATGTCTATGATTATGTGGAATGCTAAAGAAAGTGGGCTTTCTTGGCATATACAACATCATTAAAATCTTCCAAATAATGTCTAAAAGCAAGGAAGCCATATAGATATATCTGTAATGCATTCCACATATGAAGCATTCACATTGCCACCTTGCACATCTGTCAGTGCAGCCAGCTGACACCGTGTGATCCAGGATCCCAGCCACACAACCTGTTGCAAAATGGTCACAGCTAAAAGCTGGCCCCTCTCCAACCCAGTGCATTTTCTATGCCCAAAGTTTAGGCCAGCATTAGCACGTTTGCAGGTTAACCCTAGAACCTGGATACCTACCATTTTTTAAATTTGTTATTACTTCTGAATAGGGAGAAGTAAAATGGGCCAAATATGTGACATAGTTTATCTAGCACTCATTATAACAAAAGTGTTGTATGCTTTCATCTGACTTTCTCATTTTCAGGCAGATTAAATCACTTTTGAACTGTTTGCTTGTTTTTTGAGAGCAGCTTTCAAGATGAGGTAATTGAAGGAAACCTATCAATTTAGTATATATTTTCAAGTTAATAATGTTGACACACTATTCAAATAAACCCCCAATTTAGCACAATCTGTTTTCAGACAAGCCCTCCATTTTAACCTCCACATGGAAGGAAAACTAAGTGACTTCCTCATCTCACTTAATAGAGAACATATGTTCAAAGATAATACTGTGGGCTTGCTCTGAGAAGCTGTTCCTCCTCTGACAGAGATGCTGGGAGCTCACAGAGTAACACTGATACATAAGGAATGGACAAGTTGCCATAAATCTCACACACTGCAGAGATCACTTCAGAAGAAAAGACTGCTGATCCAAGAAACACACACACACACAAACACAAACAAAAGCAGCCTGGAAACAGGTGAAAAAAGGAGCTGATATAGCCCCTGGAAGAATCAGAACTAAAAGCCACCTCAATCCTAATTTTTTTTGAGGGGTCTGAGGGGTAGTAGTTCGGACACAGAGAGAGGATGGAAAAAAGAAAGGGATCTCTACCACCACAAAGCAGAAGAAGCAGTTCTGGAATAGACCTGTTTTAAATCTTTGCATTGCAAACTCTCTGGAACAATATGAGATGGAAGTGCTATGGTAATAGCAAAATAATTTTCACTTATTTTATAAATATTTATGTAGCTCAGATTCATTTTTATAGCTTACAGAAAGGATGTAATTGTCACTTGGTTCTCCAAATCTCAATTTTTCAATCTACAAAAGAAGGTCAATTCACCTGCCAAGGCCATTGTACTTAATGCTGGAAAAGTCACTAATAAAACTTACATTCCTTGAATCCCAGTCAATCCACTGATTCATCAGGCTGTGGCCATAAACAAGCCGACATTTTATTTGCATCTGGAAACAAAACGAAGCCGCTTCATTCATTGTGCTCAATGCCATGCCCTCAGGCGCTAAGGTGGGGGCCAAGTAGGATCACTTACAACCAGTAATAGAAGACAAACAAAGATTCATCACCAGACATAATTAACATTTCCTTGCAGATTTATCTCATCCTACAAAGCCATCAAACCTTTCAAATTCATCCCCACCAAATCAATGACAAGAATCACTGACCAATTTTTCAGTGTGCTTTGGCACACCCCATTTGCCTGAAAACCAGAAAGTTTAAGTTATCCTAACAGAAAGAAAGAACAAAAATGCATGGGTAGAAACTGGCCATGTGAGAAACCTGAAAGCTACATTCTCGGTTCATTCTGTGTAACTCATCATTCAGCTCACAAAAATACATTCAGGAGATATATTTTAGATCAGAGGAATGCTACCCTGGAGGACACAGCTCACATAGCCCAGACCATCCCCTCAAAGTCACCACTTAGAGCCAACCTTATCAGTTCAGGATCAGTCCTTGTACCTCCAGGTGACAGGCAGCACCAACTGCACAGATATCCCAAAGGCTGAACACCTGGAATAAGTATGAGCAAACAGATCGTGACAGAGTCACGGACTGAACAATGTAACATTCACTTACACATTCAGAAGGACAAAATCAAACAAAACAAACATACACACACACATCACAAACAAAAGACTTCACTAAGATTTTGCAAACAAGCCTTTAATGGTGAAAAATTTTACATCTTTAATCTTGGAATTCCTGGGAAGAAACATGCTCAATAGCTCAGTAATTTAGACATTCATATAAATTCAAAACCTTTCCTGGCCCAGGATCTGAGCTCCAAGCCACTTGTTGTCTGTTGCTGCTGTTGCTGTGTATGTCCTACATATTTATCAAGACACAAAGAACAGTCTGATCATTAGGGAGCCCTCAGCATTGATGCCACAAGAAAGGAACCACTTTACGCGCATTAACTTGTGTTTGAAACACAGACCTGAGCCAGAGCCTGAATTTCCTACAGTATTTGTACACAATCCCTTGCTCGAGTACAGACTTGGTGCTCACTGCAGATCATGTCAAAGGGGAAAGCTTAACCTTATTATGCCAACCCCTGGCACAGCAATAACAAAAGCTGTCATCTGTATGAACTGGGCCTACTCAGACCAATTCTTCAGCCACATAAATTTTGATGCTTCAAGTACCAGCATACGACAGACACGCAATCCTGAGCTTCTGCTGCATGGAACAGAGGTTTGGAAATGAAGCAGATCGAATACTTCATGCCACATTCCTAGGTAAACATTGTATGAAAGTTTCTGAAAGGTGACAACCTCAAATGTAGACATTGGATCATAGAAATGAAAGCTTCATGAAGAGCAGTTCACAAAGAAAAAAAAAGAAAGCTCATTTGTATATTCAAAAAGACATTTCCAGTTTTTAAAGTCCTGCAGTACTTTTGTGTCCTGTCACACTTTTTTCATGGTGTCCCAATTTCAGTCAGGACAGGGTTAATTTTTTGCAGTAGCCAGGAGAGGGCATGGCCAGGACACAGAGGATGTTCTGTACCACCTCACATCATTGCTGGGGGCAGGGGAAAAAGACTTTCTTCAGGAAGAAGGAGTTCCACCCAGTCGAGAGAAAACCGTGGCAGAGAGAGCCGCCCTAATTGTCTATTATCAGGGGGTTGTCCCCATGTGAATCATTTCTTTACTTACACCTTTTGTTATTAGTATTGCTGTTGTTACTGTTCATTTCTTATCTCATTGCTGTTTCCAGTAATTTTTTCTTATCTCAGCCCATGATCTTTGCCCTTTAGGTCTCCAGCTGGAGGAGCAAGGGGGAGTAGTGGATGGTTTTTAGTGGGAGTACTACATTGGAGAATACCATTCCTAAACCATGACACATGTGCATGTATATTACAAAGTCATTTGAAATGTAAGGTGTTTTAGTCTGCCGTATTGCTTGGAAATCCTTGCAGATCAGTGTACAACAGAGTTGCCTGGTCTTAAAAACAAAGCTTGGAATATCAGGGTGAAGAGGAGATTAACTGTAGCATCAGAACATATGCAGGATGACTTATTGAAGAATGAATCCATAAGCCCCAGCTGGTTTGTCACAGATGTTTCTTCAAAAACACAAAATTATCTACTATTAAGCCACAGACCAGAGTTCAACAAACATGAAACCTTGATAAATGCAGAAGTTATAATAATTTTGAAATTTTTCATCAATGACACAAGAAAAAAAAATACAAGTCAGTTTGAAATCAAATTGCCATAAAGCACATCCTAGGTTTTTATAACTCAAAAGAGAACTTCCAAGATTTTTTTTTTAACCATTTGGGAGACAGTTTTGTTGTAGCAGAACTGTTTGCAGCCTGTCCCTATAAAATGGATCAGTCTGGCACCAGTAAATTTTACTCAGCAAAGGACAAACAAAAGTTAGGAGTGAGAAAGAAACTTAGCCAGCTTCAGCTGCCCCTGTATGCATGTTGAAAAACTATTTACTCTGTTGTTCTAGTTCTGAAGTAGTATTTTAAAGTGTGTAGAGAATTAAGTCCTGGGCACTTAGCAATAGATGTTTAATATATGAGTCTTTGTCTATATTCTACCCCTGACAAAGTGAGCAACAGAAAACACCAAGCAAGCCATCAGCAAACAGCAATGTGTCTGCAGAAGGCACCATCTCCATTATCAGGAGGACTGAAAAGGTCACTTGCAGTCCTTTTTATTCACAGAGAGGTCCCAGGTGTCTCTTACTGCCGGGGCTCCCAGGATCCAGGAGCTTCCTATTCTAGAGCTCAGTCTCCTTAGCAGCTGGTCACAGACCAAGTCCAGTAGGTTTGGGACCATTGTTCAAAACACTGTTTTAGGAAACGGTACCATGGAACTTCAGAGGCTGGAAGAGTGTTTTAGAGAGAACCAAGAGTACTGATGTTTCACAAAGCTTTCTCTCCACTGTCTTCTGTATGTTGGAACATAATCATAATTACTGAAGTTTAAGTAAGGCAATAAATGAGACATTAGGAATGTTTATTACTATTTATAGCAGTACAAAAAAAAAAAAAAAATTAAAAAAAAAAAGTCTTTGAAGATCTGGAGTCCAATGCTTACAGATACCGTCTTTTGTATCTGGTACTTTAAATGGAAATTAGGATAATCCAGAAAAAAGAGGGAATAAACACACAGCTGGTAGTCAGATCTAGGAGTTTTTTAATAGTGCTAGTATAATATGAAGCAGCACATTTTCCAAATGCTGTTTGCACCTTAATATCACGAACTTTTAGCTGACCATTATGAAATACTCAAACACATTAAAGTTTGCAATACCCTTTTCAAAGCTGATTCACAACCATTATTAGGAACTATCCATATAGTTAATTCCAACATTTGCCAAAAACTTTTTGCAACATTTTCATTTTAAAAACTAACATCAGGAATCAATTACAAGCTTTAGCTCAAGTGACCTTATCTCTGCTTGTTGCACAATACCAAAATGGGCCTAATTCTCTCCCCTCTCTGCACAGTCTCCCTTCTGCACTGTCTGCTAAAGCCAAGCTGCTGGATCAGCCAGCTGCAGGCTCCCCTGATTCAGAGATCTAGGAAAAACTCACTTCCTTTTTGGAATGAGTCCCTCTTGCCTTTCTCATTTTAACAGTCCCGATGTAACCACAAGGTTATTCTCCACTCTCACACCGAGATTTGGCTCTTTGACACCTTGAGTCATACTAAGCAGTCCATTTGTCTTTAACAAGATTACTCCTTGATTATCTCTTTGGAAGGCAGTTGATCAATCAGTACTAACTAATTCATTTAGACAAAGGACCTAGTATCCAAATGCATGTATTCAAAATTCAATGTCACATTTACCTTCAAGTTCTTAAATATTTTTAGTAAGGAATCTACAGAAGTGAATATCTTATTAGGTGCCAATAGCTTCATTACAAAATATTAATCACCTTTATGGCTTCTTCTTACTAGTGCCTGAAGTGAAACTGATTTGAAATATGAACAGCAGAATTAGAAAAGACTGACTTCCTACAGCTCTAGCTCTCACACTTGGTTCTCCCATGGCCACAAAAGCACTGAACTGACAGAAGCAATCAGGGCAGTTCATACCATTGCTGCCACCTACAGATTATCTGGTAACAGATAAGGGCTGAGCTGACACTCACTCTCCTAATGAGAGCACTGATAGATAGCTGGGAAGGAGAGATGGATTGTATTTTCATGAAGTTCATAGAAATCAAGTAGCTCAAAGATTGATCTCCGTCCTCAGCTTTGGTTGAATTGAGTGAAAGAAATGAAATAATGCACTGAAAGAACAGCTTCAAAAGTTCTTAGGGGAGGGACAAGCACCAAGAAATTACACTCTCAGTCTCATTTCCTAAAGAAATTAGGCTTATAGTGTTTAGTTTATTACCATATACACACCATTCAAACAGGTTAGATCATTATAAAGCCATACTGCAACATTTTTCTAATTGTACTTACGTTAGGAGAAACTGAGAACCTTGCCAAATGAGTATGACCTAGAAACTTGAGGAACCTTACCAGGCCATATTCAGAAAAAAAACAGTGAACTGTTGAATTCCTCACTCTGAGGGGTTTAATGCCCCTCAATAACACTACTCAAGACACTGCAGACTAACTGCCCTGCAATTACTTGCAGTTTCCCCCTCAGCTCACAGAAACCTCACAGATTACCACTTGGTGTCATTCCAGGGGAGATTTTATTCCAGATCATCGCATACCCTGAGCCACAAGACCAGTGAGTCTAAAAGAAGCTTTTCACCAAGTTTCTCCTCCATTACTTTGAAGTGTGTGACAAGACCCATTGTAGCACATTTATGAGGACTGCTTGGGAAGTCTGACATTCACTGAGCTCCTGGTGCACTGAGATTTCAATTAGTTTATTTCCCGTTCTTCAGCTGACAGCAGCTGATCTGACTAACCAGCTTCAGAATCCCTGCTAAACTGAGCCCTGTCCTGAAGGAGCTGCTTCATGTCTTTGACATTAAAGGAAGCTTCAGCAGACTAGGATTCCAATTTTGTCCTGCTACTGACTGTACTTTAGCCATTTGTTAGTGATATATTTAATGAGGTCAGCATAACTCAGCATAATGTACTCCTAAATATATTTAGTATTGATTTCCTCCTCTTCACTAGCAAAGTAATGTTGAACGGACTGCCAAAACATTAATTTGTTTTCCAGGCATTTTTCTCTTCCTAAGGTTGATTCCTACAGTTAGATTTAGAAGATTTAATCTATCATCTCCAAAAATGTATTCTACATCCAGGTGTCCTACTGCTTCCACCTCCTGGTATCCTTTTCTTCACACTGGAAAGCTGGGCTCTGAGCTCCTGACAGCTATTTTCTTCAGCATTAAACTCTCTGTTCAGCATTTGCCTTCCCTTTCAGGTGTTGCCAGTGAAGAATCTACATCTCCACAGCGGCAGGCCAAATCAGTCCTCATCCAACTGACTGTGAGGACATTTTAATCTCAGAACTGCTTTCCTCAAATACTCACAGAAGTGTTTTTCCCAGGAAATCTTATCATTAATTTCATAGTTTTTGGCTAAAACATGTCAGCTAGCATCTGTTCACAAGCCTGCATAAGACACAATTCCCTATTTTATACAGATGGCATTACATTCTTTCTATCAGCCTTTGTATAAGATAACACATTTGCATCCAGCTTCAACAAAACACTGCAGCAGGTAAATTGACCGATGTATTTCAGCATCTCCCAGACACAACAGCAGCTAGCTGGGAAGAAGCTTCCCTTCAAAACATCCTGATCCACAGGTATCCCTTACAAGCCAGCTTAAGGTTTGCTAAGTTTTCCAAAACACTGCATTGAACAGTACCAAAAAAAAAAACCCCAAACAACAAACCCATCCCCAAGTACACCTTTTCTCCTTCATCCCACAGGAGAACTCCAAAATGGAAAAGCGTTGTTTGGAAACAGCAATATTAGCATGAAGAGTTTTCTTTGAATATAATCACAAGCATTATTTATTTATGAGTACTGAAGAAAAAATTCCAAGAATTCAGGAAACCCAGAGGATACCAAACCAACAGTGATTTCAGTTTTGATGCTCTCCTCACATGTAATGTTTTCTGTACCATTTGGTGTGTTAACATCAAACACAAATTAGAAATGCAGTCAGTGCAATCAAATCAGCTTTCTGAAACATTCCCTTTCACTTTCTCAAATATACATCACTAATTGCATGTTAATTTCTGTACTTTTAATATAAACTAGGAATTTTCTCTCCTTGTTTACTAATTCTAGTGTATTTAATTAGCTGCACTGATAGACATTTGCCTCCATAGGATCTATTCTTAATGAGAATGGAAAAAGCTTCCAAAGCTCTGTGATAAGCTGTTCTGAAAGCACACTCTGCTTTTCCCAAATGTCTCTTCCCAGCCTCTTTTAACTGCCCTCTCTTTCCATCTTGTAGCTTACTCCTAAATATTTCTAAACTGATCTAGCAAAAGAGCACAGTCTAATATTTCACAGGTGCACTCGTGCTCTTGAGGGTAAATGTATCCCCTGTCATCACCATGGTCAACACATTCCTCACAATCACATTATCAGCTGCTTGTGTTGTTTCTGTCCTTATGGAGTGGTTGGGAAAGCACACAACTGCCATGTGAAAGACTTCCAGGTGCAAGGTTATAGCTTCGCATCTGTTTTTCTTCTCATGAGAGGTTTTTTCCCCTCCAATCTTTATAGGATTTCCATGTGGCCTTATTATGTTATCACTAGCACATGAAATACACACAGTCTTTAAAAGAAGAGAAGATACTATGCAGAGTGAAAGCAATGCTGGATTACAAGATTAAGGTGATTTTCCCAGGGTTTCATTAATAGAAGCACTTTAAATAAATTATTCCAGGCTTATACTTCACAATGATTATGCTACCCAGCATTGTCAGCTATCCTTCATTGTCTTTTTCCTTCCAGTTACATATCTCCAAACCTTCTTTTACCTAAAACCCAAGACTATCTTGGGTTATCTTTCTTACAAGACGTGGGTGTAAAAGGCAGTCCTCACTTAGACAACTCCATATGTGAATAGCCAAATGATTTCCAACAACACTTCCAATTCTCAGTTTAATTTTAAGGAAAAAATGTCATCCCTTCAGGACCTTAGGGGCAGTTGGGTCCACATCTGGACTTTGCATCCTTATAAAAGACAGGAAACAAAGGATCTTCTACATCTGAATCCAACCCTGGAAGTTGAGGAGAGTCTGAACACCCCCAAAGCACACTACCAGCAGCAGAGGCTAGATTGGATATTTTACATTACAAATCAATAATAAGGGGGGATGACACTGTGAGTACAGGTGCAATCCTCAGTCAAATCTGTTATTAAATTAAGGGCAGTTGTCACAGAAGTTTACAACTGAAATCTTGAAGTTTTTTTTGAAGAGGAAAAAAACGGATTCTGAACTAAGAGAAACATTTTATTTTCAAGACCGATGCAATTCACTTGTTGCAAATGAAAGGGATTTTTGTTTCATATGAACTTATTTTTAAAGGGTTTCTTTTCATCAATCTCATTAGCACCTCAACAGCATTACCTGCAGGTTTGCATATCTAAACACATAAATGGAAATTTCATGAGAAATCATTGGGCTTTGTCACTGAGCTTTCATAGAACATCACAGTCTGTCTCTTACCTTGACCCACCTACCACAGTTTGTTTCATGCAATTCTCTCCATTCTGCACTGTGTGAGGTAGACAAGTACAAGTACATTGGCCTTCTTTAATCTCTCCAAGTGTCTTCATTTTCCAGAATTCATTCACATGTTGAAGTTGAAAGATGAAGATTCTGAAATTACCTTGTAAGCAGGCTAGAACTTCTACTACATACCAGAAGAAACAATCAATTTCTTTTTATACATCAGTGTATACTTAAATTCTCTCCAGTGAATATAGTAAACATCCCTAAAATTTATTTGCAGGTTGCATGTCCTTGCATGTCACTCAACTAAACAGCACATGCAGCTTTAGTAGCTGTTAGGTTAGAAAACATGACTCAGAATTAAATTATGCCAAAATTGAAGTCCAGAAGATTTATACTCTGTCAGATTGCACACAATACTCTTGTTACAACTAACATACAAGCCAAGTTCCAATGAATATATTCTCATAAAATGGTTTGAAATTCGGTAACATTAACCCTGCTTTGGATTTCAGACTCTGTTAGGGCTCCCCAACAAGCAGCTTTCTGTTACAATATCAACTGTGCTGCTTTTTGAGTAGACTATGTGATGATATTTTCTCTACTGTCCAGAGGAAAACTTGTAGGAAGCCATAGGCACAGAGGAGAAATAGAAAAGAGATGCCCAGGAAGGCCTGTTTTCTCCCAGGGCTGATACAGCTTAATAAATACTCAATATCATTGAAGAAGCTATTTTTACACATGGAAAATAGTAGGATAGAATAGCCAGTAACCTCTAAAATAATTTAAATGCAACTATTTATGTTTTATACTTTGAATTTTAACGACAAAGGAATTTTGAAGATTCCTCAATATTAAAGTAATTTGAAAAGAAAACTGAAAGTGACTATGTTCTTTAAAGAAATATTTTTGTATAATGAAACATCCTAATTTAGTTGAAAATTTAGACAAATATGAAATAAGAGAACTGTAAATTTCGGAAGAGTGTGTTCCATGTGTAAGAGGATATTACAATAAAATAATTGAACATTTACATGCAAAATTGAAACTTCCTTCAGAAGAGACTTCTGAACAGCTTCACAAAGCATGTGGTGCTAGCATTAAAATCCACTTTCTGTCTTCTATGGATTCAAGCCATTAGAGAACAACTTCTTGTAATAAACCTACAAACTAAATCTTTTGGAAAATAATTTTGTTCATTTTGCCTACGTTTCAGCCTCAGTGTAACCACACTGAGATCTAACAAGAAGCCCAGGATCAGCTAGGTATAAATACTAGTTTAGCTCTCCTTTCTAAAGAGGCCAATCATGTAACACTTTGCTTTCTTACCAAGAACAATTTTACTTTCACACATAAAATAATTTACCATCATCTGAAGAAAAAAAAAGACCTCACATGGCACCATTTTGCATTAAATTATCCTACACTGATTTTTAACTCATTCAGGGAAGACTCTTACCTCTATAAACCATCCCTTGGAGATCCCAGTGAGTAGATCAGGGATTCTGAAAAGACAACGGAAGACCAAGCCTATCCTCCATAAAACATTAAACAAAGCCAGCCACTACACTAATTAGAGTAGAAGGGGACAAGTTCTCTAAAGGGTGGGATAGAGGCTCAGCAGAGAGAGTGGGATAGGCAGCTGTTCTCGCTGGTGGAAGATCTGAGCTGTTACAAGCTTGCTCTAGGAGTATGAGCTTTTGAGACCCTGCAAATTCAGCAAATCAAAACATCCATTGTAAACTTTGGTCTAGTCCTTGTGGAGAACATGGTCTGGAGGTGCCTCAAGCTCCTTCTGGGTTGAAATAAGGGGTTTGAGGACATGATCCAGTGCCGTGTTTCTGTATCTATGCTTGCACTATGATCTTTTTATGGAAACTCTTCTGCTATCAGTGTCTCCTATTCCATTATCTGTTGCCCCAGATAACAGAAGCTAATAAGCCTAGTTAATTCTGTGAGGGCTCACACTTCATTTCTCATCCCAGTGAGCTTAATAAAACCGGTTGAATAAACTTCATATACAAAGGGTGGTTTAGAAAATGTAGCATTTAAATTTATTTCAATCCAGTCTGACCATAATATTTTAAGGTTAATTGCTGTAAAGTTTTCCTGGTATGGATGAAGTTAAATATTTGCTTAGTTATATTTGCCTTTAAAATTTATTTGGAACAGATAACATAACATTGTATTTGCTAACACAAATCACATAGGTCACCTACACCAGGGGCAGAAGTGGGATAGAGACTGGAACATTCCCAAAGAATGGTCACTCTTAGATCCCTAGTGAGGTACTTTAGTAATGGGAAATTACTAAAGTAATTTTACTTTACAATGGGAAAACTCTTATTGCTGCTGATAATGAAGTAATTACACTGACTAACAAAAGAAAATACCTCAGGACTGTAAGTTTGTTATCTGCAACCCTTTTTGTCATGGAAATTCTTAAAATCTTGGAAGTTATTTCTTCTATAATGTTTTCATTTAAACATTGTCATTGATAAGGCTCTTGCCCTATCATGTGAAAATCAGAATATGTTTGTAACTCCAAATATCAGATAATATTAGCAGAATTATTTCATACTACGCTTGTCATTGTCAGTAAATAGCATCCCTATCAATAATTTAAATTTATCATAAACTGGCATAAATTCATAATCTCATGGGTATGTAGCCCATCACAATTCAGTGAATAATAGATAATTTACACAAGCATCTAAAACTATATTCTCAGTGTAGGAAAGCTGTACAAATCATACCAGGATCCCTATGACAATGGAAAAAGCAAAATGAACACTCCTCCATGTTGCACTGGACAGAAAAACCTGAAGATTTTGTAGGGTCCTACAAAACCCAATAATGGTTCAGACCTCCAAATGTACAATAAATGGCAGACAACATCTCTGATGTTTTGGCCCAGGAGTTAAAGCTAAGACCTTGAAGAAATCACAAAGCTTCTTCATTCATGACACAAAGCAAAGGGCAAAATAACAGTGTATTTTCTGGCCTTTTTTCTTCCACAGAGAGGAAAATTAATTCTTCAAGGGAAACAATTTCCTGAGGAAATAAGCATTCTTCTTTCATCTTTAGACTGCATTTTATAGTTGTAAGAAAATAAAATCTTATAAGAGTTTATCTAGATTGCTTACCTGTGAAGTATTTGAATTCTGATGATTTATTTGTGATTTTAAATTCATTCCCATTATGTGGGACATTAAAAAATAAAATTTTTCATGGTTTTAAATTGGAAATTCATATGCTCATATAGAGCCATACTACTCCATATTACATTGAGCATTATTTAGAATCAGGGTTTCATATGCAAACCCAAAGAGTTGAACTGCAATGAAAAACTGTGAAAGCTTAGATTTTTACTACCAGTCCTGGAGTAAAAATGTGATCCATAAACAGCAAAAGGGTGGACGGATAGATGATGGATGGAAGGACATTTGGATAGATAGAAAACAGTCTCTTGTTTTCCTGTTGAAGATTGTTAATGGTTCAGCACTGTACAAAAGAAAAGGAGTAGAAAAAATGTGCTAGATTACAGGATGCTTTGGGGATTTTTTTAATGAATCAGTGACAGTAAATGGGATGCACTAGCAATGGTAAGCTTGGCAGAAACTGTGCTTTAAGGAACAGTTTGAATTAAGGTAGATTAGTAATTTCCTTATAAAAGGTGAGAGACCTTCAGAAATATGATGCATATTGGCTTTAACAGTACTCCCTGATGCTGATTAATGTTTGAATTTGAACAGCATAGCTCAACATAACTATCAAGAGGTCAGCCCAAACAGAGCTTCAATAACATCGCTTTGAAAATTGTAAGGAGTTTGGATTGCTGAATTCCTTTACAAGTGAAATGGATGGTTAAAAGGTGGATAAGGCGGATGGTTAAAAACAGTATTCGGTATTTGAAACATTGAAAGTTCTGTGCCAGTTCTGATCACACGGCAGCTGTCAGTCACCAGGTCACAAATTGTCCAACATTACTTCTTTGGAACTTGTCAGTCCTCCACACTGATTCACCATTTTCCTTCTCATAAGAGATTATGTATTTCTTAATGCAGCTATTTATTTTTAAATAACTATAAAGATGAATTCTCAGAAATTATAAGGCCTTTTACTTTCCTCAGAAATTCCTCAGACTAGCAAGCCCCGTATTTCTAACGAGGGGATGATATCTACATAAAATCAAGGCAAATCCTTTCCTTACATCCTCCAAAGAATTGATTGAGAGCTCAAGAAAGTGCATTAAAATACTGTCCTTGGATAGACTGTTTTTGATCTGGCAGTTATGTTTATAATAACAGTAGGTAAGCAGCAAGGTTACTGCACTTCGTGCCAAAACCTGATGCCTAATTATCTCAGCCAAACATCCTGTCCCGTAAAGCAGGTTTATGAATGATCCCGACCCCAAATAATATTTCAAATTTGGATTAATTTTGAAGGAGAAAAAAAAAATTGCTTTCTTCATTTTTTCACAGCTCAGCAAGCAAATACCCACTTGTTGCAAAACAATCTTACAGTGAATACCTTTCACAAAGCAAAATACTATCGTGTGCTATCTGTAAATCTAAGTTATAAATCTAAACCTATCCTGTGCTTAAGCACTTCAGCCAAAAGAAAATACGGCCTTTGGTGTATCTGTGTGTTTCAGAATCTGTATTTCTTAACTACAAATGTTTTACCCTGTCTCCCACGTTGATATGCTCAGTTGTACTATTCTGGGCTAATGCAAGAATTAGGTTAGTCACCAAGAAAGGAATCTCAGGGTAGAACATCCAGTTCTGAAAGTTATGATTAATACAAAAAGGCACTCACAACCCAAAGGAACAGAAAATTAGCTGCTCCACCTTTTAAGAAAATCTATTTCTACTAAGATTTTACACATTACTGAACAGATTGTTGGGAAGGATTCATTGTTGGTCTTTTGCAAGCAGAGAAATTCTTTTTCTCTAGCTTCTTTTTTTAATTATGATTATAAAATTTCCTATCTACCAATTACAGGAGCTCAATATATTTAGCTGAGATTGTGGGTAACTTCAATATAATCTTAAGTAGCTACCTGAGAGGAAAATCTCTCATAAAAGTTAGAAAGGGTTTTGCACTAATCAGTGGCAATAGACATTTATCTTCTTAATCATAAGTCTTTTATGTGGGTTACAAAACAAGTAGCAGATTCCATCTCCTTGGCATAATTCAGGAAACTCAGATTCTGCTGTTAGAATCAAACAAAATTTAATTTAATGCTGAAAACTACCAGAATGTCTAAAACACTGCTTGTTTCAGGCAGTCCATTGAAGATATTGACAGCTATTATCCGACAGTGAAAGTAACAGGCTTACAATTAACTAAGCATCGCAGAGTTCAGACTGTAAAAGAAAAATTGAAGACATTATAAAGGAAAAAACTTTTCCTGAATGTTTAAAACATCCTGTCTAATTTACCAATCAGATAGGTGTCTGAAACCCACTAAAGAGAGCTGCACTTTTTGATGCTCCACACTAAACAGGATGATATACATGCTAATTCTATTGAAGTTTGTGCAAACATAAGGGAGGAAGATTACTGTTTTATGAGCAAATTAACTCCAGCAATTCAATTCCAAGTATCTGACCCGAAAATGTTGACACGTAGATGCAAATAACTACAAACAGTAACACTCCAAGAGTGAGGGGAGAAAACAGGGGAAGCACTCACAAAACCCAACCATGATTCTCTCACAAGTAGTCTGTCAGAGACAGCAAGATTTCCACACAAGAAGGGAGCTCTAAATCCAGCGCTCTTTTCTGGGCACCCTGAGATGTATGCAGAACATGGAAGCCCTGCTCTAGAGATCAGGGCCATCAGCAGTGGACTCTGTACCTCCAATCAGTCATTGAGATGTGGTTTTTTGTGGGCATTGTAAGAAAACTGACTGCGTTTTAAGCTGTTTTATATTTGGTGGTAACAGAGACAACACCAAGAGCTGTAAAAGTGTGGTAAAATTAGCTGTGATGAGGAAGTATATGAAATTGTATCCTTTAGAAATTGGTATCTGGCATTTTTATTGGAATAAGCCATGACACCTGTAAATTTAAACTACTTATACTGGTGGCAAAATGATGCCCTTAATGTTTGGAATAAGTCATGTTTTAGTCTCACAACTTAAAATTCAGACACACAGGCAAGCAGACAGATTCTGACCTTGTATCTGAGAGTATATCTCTAGTGTTTCTCAAAGTTAGGATGAACTTCAGTGGTGAGATCTCCATGGGAATACACAATGCCAAAGCTCTAATCCCCCAAAGCCCTGAAGTACATGCTCAAAATCAAATATGAGTTTTGCACGGTGGAATAAATTTATAAATGTGCTTATGTTTAGGTGAGTGCCTCAGTGCGTGGTTGAATATAGGCCTAGATATTTTAGCTTACAGAAGATTCTTTTTATTTCAGCATATCACTAATAAGAACTTTATCTGAACAGGTTTTTTGTGCTTTCCTATATGTGGATTATGCTTAGATAAGTAGACAGATAGACACAAATGTAGATAGGTATTTTCCCCTGTCTTAACTATGACAGATACATGAAACACTGTCCTGTCAAGCTCTATTCTAAACTAATTTCTTCTGACTACCATAAAATATTAATGATGTAGAAGATGTCTCAAGAGAAAAGCATTTGTGTTAAAGTTCTAGATAGAAAATATCAGAAAATTGTAACCTCTCGATTAAAAATAATGCAATATTAATCTGTAGGGAGAATGTCAAGATTTAGTGACTCAAAGAGTATGCATTAATGAAAGTAAAACTACCTAACAGGAATTGCTGAGCAATCACATATAAAAATGACCTGCATAAACAATTTGGTAATTATTGCAGAAAGCACCATTAAAATGGAAATCTGTAAAAATAATCTGTCTGAAGCATTTCACTGAATTTGCGTATTTACTGTCTCTTAATTACCTTTGAATAACATGTTTAATTTGCACCTAAAAATGGTATATATTTATCTACAAATATAATTTAATTACTATTTTTTCATTTCCCATATTAGCTACAGAGAAAACCAGAAAATCACCATGGAAAATATATGTGATTACATTAATTTCATTGTACTTGTTGTTAACACCTGTAGGCTAGTTTCTCCATGGATACTAATTGGGATAATTCACTAATCTCAACTGAAGCAGTTTTTTGCCAACTGAGCAGTTAGCCTTGTTCTTTTTGTTTTGTTTTGTTTCAATAACCGCATGGAGGTAATTTGAATATGCAGATATGAGACTTCTTAGAGAAATTACTAACATTGTACTATAACAGAGTTGTGTTTTTAAGCTGAACTGTAAAATCAGGCATGAAAATTCAGATTCTGGAGTTAACTCACTTTGGACTATTTCTTTAACATAGAATCCCCTTTCAGCTGAGGCATTCAGAAATCCCCTTCATATTCCCAAGTGTTTCCTACAACCTCTGCTGTCACAGCACATCTGAAGCACAGCTAATGTCTGGATAGTACTGTGGCTTCATTTTCCTAAAAAGATAAAAATTCTTGGATAGTGTAGAAAAGCTCAAAACTATTCTCAGTAGTGTGGGAGGAACTAATAACTCAAGGAATATGACATTTTTATTAAGCACCATAGCCTAAGTTTCCTCAGGAACCAGCTTTAATAATTTGGCAGTACATTGCTCTGAAGGGATTAATATTATTTACTTACAAGCATGGCTCAAAGCAGGACTGCTAACACATCCTGTACTCTTTCATCAGCTCTGCATCTGATTTTGGCTACACATAATTCAGAAGAATCATCACAGAGTGATTTCCTTACTCTCTATATGCCTCCAAGCACAAGCAAGGGAAAACTCTACCATGCATAAAAAAATGGCCTTTAATATCACAGTACACCTTTTGAGATGCTTCCCTACACTAATTCAGAAAAGCAGATGAGCAATTCTGTCTGTTTGTTCAGGAAAATATTGCAAATTCTACACTGTCATGTATAAGAGGATCAAACTGGGGCCATCATCAGCATTAATCACTGCTCTCCATACAGATTTTACTTTGCATTCTCCACGGTTTTTTTTAAATATTTGATAATAGTCCTGACTGCTCACTGTTGATAGTCAGAGGATGGCAGACTTTTAAGAAAATGGCATAGCTGTAACACTTCAAAATAATGCATTAAGATAGAAATAATACATTCAAATGTGTTCTTAATGTGTCATTGATGGACCTAATCTTATTTAAGTTATAATAATTTCAAAATGCCTTTAGAAATACCTAATTTTAAACGTATATCAGCATCAAATTCTTACTGAATGTAACATGCAGTTAACAAACACCTACACTTATGATAACTGAGTAGAAGCAATATTTCTTCCTGTTTTTAATTTGTTTAATTTTTGTTTGACCATCAGAAGGATTCATGCCTACTGGGGTTCAACAACAGGTTTAAGAATCACACTTTTAGGCTCTTTAAGATTTAGGAAAGGTGACTGATCTCCCTTTCTCATAGTGGGAATTCAGGAAGGAACTTCATGTTTAAATGACGTAAGAAAAACTAAAAATATGTCTTGTCCAGTTTGGCACTTTGTGTAACAGCATGAGTACAAAATCTGAACACGTTCATGCTACAGCAGCACCAAAATAAGCCCCAAACATGTCTGTATCAGTGCAAGGATTCAGTCCCTTTTCCAATAAAACAAGAAGCCTTCCTTCACGCAAGATTTTCACTTGGACAACAAGATAATTATATGAAGGAAAGAAAGGGGGTGCAGACAGCAGTAAAGTTTGCATTAAGGATAAGTACAAGAATACATGCAGACATTAGGAGAGATCAGAATGTTCCCTCATACAAAAGGGAGGAGAAGAAAGTTCCCTTTGAGTTAATAATTATCCCAAGCATTAGCAGAAGGAAGTAACTGGTCTCAGCCAAGAACAAGGGAATCAGCTGTGGCTGATCAGCAAACAATTTCTTCATTTATACCACCTCAGTCTACTTCAGAGAGTCACTCAGATGATTAACTACCTTGGGTCTGCTGCTGATCATAAAAACATTTTCCTTGACACCTCATAAACTTAATAAACATGGTTTAGAGATTACAGATTTCTAGGATTTTCCATATTAGAGAGCCGGAAATGAAAGAGTTACTGTCATACTGTCAGGTCAAAAATAATGGCAGGTGGCAACTGCTGCCTCTCTGTATTTAGGCTGCAGACACACCCCTGCAAACTGACACTGGAGTAGGTACTTTTTGTGAGAAGAGGATGGGTGCTGCCTGAGCACACCAGTAACAGAGTTCAGAACACTTCATAATGCTGCAAATAAATCAATACACAGTTATCATAACACCAAAACACTGTGTTAATGCACAACATGTGGAAAACGGGAAAAAGGATGGGAAAATAGCATTACAGGCCTCCAGGTTTAGTGCAGCCATTAAGGTACCTTGTTCTATTTCATCAGTGAAACATATTGAGAGGCACACGAGGGTGTGAATACTTGGCTTGGCTGGAGTCAATATGAGAGTGTAATACCACCAAAAGTTTAAGATCCTGCTCTTCTTCCCTGCCCTTCATTCCCAGCCACAGAATGGATCCTTAAACTGGGTCATTTCAGTGATCCAGTTTACAGTGCTTCCTAAATAATACTACATCGTCAGATCTGAGGAGGCAGGCAACTAAAACACAGGACACATGGAAACAAGCCACTGAGGGAAGGAGACAGAGATTCCTAAGTTGGCTTTCTTGGGGAAACCAATGTCTGGCAAGCCTGCACATTTAGCTCACATGTATTTTCAGAGAGTGCAGAGTTTAGTTACTTCACTGGTGGCATACCTTGCTGCTCATTAATTACCTATTTTGCAAAATTAATAGGTAACTAATGACTGTTCTTTTTCTTTCCTGAGCCAATGTAACATCATTCTGCTACCTGGAGTGGCTGTCCTGCTTCATTCATTCATTCCCTTCTTCCTTGTACCACTTACAGCACTCATGCGAGCCCCGTGAGAGGTGCTTCAGCTCCCTCCAAATCACAGAGAACAAGTCACTTTTTTTGCTGTGTTCATTTTCTCTGTTTTAGTGAGCGGAACTAGATTATAGTAGGATCAAACATACACAATCAGCCACAAGGAAGCAAACAGGAATATGTGGCCAGGAGAAATGGGAAATTGGGTTGACCCTTTCAGCACTGGCAAGCCACTAAACCACTTCAACATCAGAACAAGAACAAAGCCTTCCTCTGACTGAAGATAATAACCAATGTCTCAGTTACTTCTGGCTGTAATATTTGCCCAAACAGCTAAATTTATAGTTTTTCAGAGAAACTCTTGTCGCATTCTTTATTTTCTGGGTATAAAGGGTATAAGTGAAAAGAACTGCAGTTCTCAGTAAGATAAGCCCATCTTCTTGGCAATGAAAGCAATAATCTGCACCATGATAGGCAGTAGCAGTGGAGAATATCACTGGTGTCCTTTCTAACACTGATAGCAGTCAATGAGGAGATACAGCTGAGAATGTGCTTTTGGGCTAAGATCACTGCAGAGGATTTTCTCAGATGGAGGAGTTCCCCTCCCTGCCCCACTGCCCCCTCACTGAACTGCTTACCACCCAAACTTCCTTCTAGGACACACAAACCTCCACCTGCACCAAATCTGGGGTGGCTCAGTGCTCTTCTTGTCCTCTCCTTGGGAAAAGCAGCGCTGCTCCTGGCCATGGAGAAGGGATGGTGAACAGTGCCATTAGAGAAAGGCAACCACAAGGGTAACGTAGGTCCAGCCCTGTGAGGAGGCCAAAGGAAAAGGGAACAGGAGAAAGGCAACAGAGGCACAGTTATGCTCAGAGCCAGGCTGTGCAGGCTGTGACAGAGCACAGCAAAATCCAGTGCCTCAGACACAACCCTGGCACGGCAGGAACCAGCAACTGTGTGGTGTACATTTAGAACTGAACTATTACCATGTACCACCATATGCTGAAACCACCCACTGCTAATAGCGAGGATCCTTCAGAGGCTGTTTCCAAGCATGAGAAAGGGGTTTGTAATCAGCTGGGCTCTGTCTGAAGATTGTGGGAGGATAATGGCCACAGGGAAAAAACCACAGCTATTGCCATCTTAACATCTGCAGGTTTATTTCCATTATGGAGTGATTCCTCTGGCATAAAGAACCAACCTGTTTGAATGGTGCCCTGCAAATACTTTTCTAAATACAAGATGATTTTACACGAGCTCTATCCTGGGTTTTTCTTAAGTAGAAGGATCAAGCAAGTCTTAGTCTGGCTAAATTTTGTTCTGGATCCAGACTGATGCCAATTAAGCCACAAGCATGTATGTCTGACTTTGGTTGAACAGCAACATGCCATGTGAGACTACAGCAAGAGCCAGCAGCCCAAAATGCCAGCGTCAAGCGAGTATTTTTCAGATCTATTAAAATATATAATTTCATGTGGTCTTGTGTGATTCTGGATAATCCAAATGTAGGCACAAAAGGATTTATTTTCTATGCACATCGTCTTGTTGGGTGTATTTGAAGCAAAGTGGCTGCTGAGCCCTTGGGAATGAGCACTGGATAGCGCTGAGGGCTCCAGGCACTCAGCAGTGCAGGATGTGCTGCCACCTCTTGGTCATTTCCTCCAAAAAATCTTTATCCTCATTTCTTAAAACCTCATTAGTGCATAACATTGTTTCTTTTTCCATAAAATCCTTCTGTCTTGGAAATTCTCTTTCCCTTCTTTTAACTGAGAGGTATTGGATTTAATATCCTTTGTTGTTTTTGATTATCAGGTCATTTTCCTTTTTAACAACGCTAAGATGACTTTGTGCTTGATTAATTTGAAATGAAAACATTATTGCAGTTTTAGTCACACTTGCAACAACACTGATATTTGTGTCTGCAATCTTTAGATACTGCTATCCTGGAGAGTTATTAAATATGTCCTTCTTTAAAATAGGTGTCACAAATAATAACAACAACCAATAACCCTGCTCTGAACCAAAAGACTGGAAACCAAAATCCTCAGAAATTGACAGCTTTCAGTATGATACAAAAGCCACCAACATCCATTCAGTCCAACAGATATTTAACACTGGGGATTGATTTTCTCCTGTGAAAAAACCCACATCTCACATTTTTCTGAAGTCAACAGGAATTCTGAATGAAAAGTCCCAGGCTGAAACTTCTCAGATCACATTTGCTACTTCTCTGTACGAATTACTGAATTTCACTTAACTTCCTATTCACATGTAAGATTCACACACTGCTCAAGTTCTAGGGAGAAAAAGGAAAAAATGCCAGTTCTGAAAATTTCCAAAGGTCCTGCTCTCTGGTGATAGGAAATGAATGACAATAGATAACGCCTTGCCCTGACAGGCAACAGAAGAGTAAACTAGCATATTTACTTTTACCACTTTAAATCTGTATCAGCTTAAGTCATAAAGCACTCAAAGTGACCACTCCCTTCTTTTTCTCTGGAGTTACAACCTTCATAGTAGGACCTGTTGCAATATCTCAAGGGTTAATTAATGATTTTACACTAAAAGAGGGTGGATTCAGACTAGATATAAGGAATTAATTTTTCATGATGAGTGTGATTAAACAGTGGCACAGGCTTCCCAGAGAGGTGGTGGATGCCCCATCCCTGGAAATATTCAAGGTCAGGTTGGATGGAGCTCTTAGCAACCTGATCTAGTGGAAGATGTCCCTGCTGTTGGACTAGATGACCTTTAAAGGTCCCTTACAAACCATATCATTCTATAATAAGACTTTTGTAGAAAGGTGGGGAAACTGGAGAATTTCAGACAGGTTAAGAAGCAGACTTGGGTTCCTTCAATAGCAGCTCTTTCTCCTCCATTTCCCTAATGATCTTACATCCCTCCAGCCAGAAAGAGAATGTTCATGTGAGGATTCCCCAGGGTACAGGATATATTTTTAGTTTAATGACAAAAATTTTTGCAAAATTGTTCTTTTTTCTCAGAGGGTAAAAGGCCAGGGATTACTTTTGACTGCTGCATTGGACCCTTATGGTTGCATTTTGAAAGCTGTGCTTGTGTTGGCAACACAAATCCTGCTATTGTTTCAGGATTAGTGTGCATAACTTTCCAAATGCTGCTTTGAAAATGGAGCCAAGGAATATTATTTGTGTGTACTTTCTGGAATTAATGTAGGCTCTGATTATTGGCCAGTTGTTCAACAGCACTGTTGTATACGCATCTTTTGATGTCCTATCTCTAAACACTCACTCAGACTTGTCTGGATTCGTTTAGTAGTTGGACATTTATTTTTTAAAAAAGGGAATGATAAGACATCAGTTTCAACCTACTTCTTCCTTTGCCACTGATAAACACAATTTGTCTTGACTCTGCTAACACTATTTCTTGGCTTTTACTTTTTTTTTAAAATGTCTCTTAGGAATAAAGAAAAAAAGGGAAAAAATTAATAACATCATCTTTTTTTTTAAATTTAGTTCCACTATAAATGTCAAGCCTGTGTTGCAGTGATGGAATCAATATGGCACTGACATTGCCAATTCCCCAGTTCCTTGAGTCTGATGAAACTTTTTCTGACATTCTGAACTAGAACAGGTTTTGTATCTTATTACATTATACAATTGCCTCAAAGGTGAGATCTAGTTTTCTCCTTCTGTTACTGTGCAGCATCTATTGCAACCATAGTGGTAATTTCAAATTGTAAATGCTAAAAATTTTCCTACTCCTGTATTATCAACTTTTAAATGAGAATGGGCCTTTTAACCACGGTTTTAAACATTAAAATCATTAATAAGGGTCTTGACATGGAAATAGAAGAAAAGAATTTGTCTTGTAATAGAGAGAACATCTAGTTTCTGTAGGTGGATTACACTAGGGCACAACATGCACTGCCTCTCCAGCACTGCCACATCTCAGCAGTTCAAGCCTAGAAATTGGTACCACATAAGCAGGCATTTTCAGGTTTCTAATTTTAGCCTTAAGTGTCCTTATTTTGCATGTGTCATACTACAGGCTTATATACTTACCCTGATTTGGTTTTCATTCCTGACGTTGCCATTCTTTTTTTCTGTTTATGCAATAAAGTAGGAAGCTGGATGCTGGTGGTGTTCTGTGCATCAGCAGGGTGAGAGGCCTCACTAGGGGAGTAATTGTTACCCGTGGTGAATCCTTCCTCTGAATTGCCCTCTAGGGGGTAGAAATCTCTTTCTCCAAACCATTTTAGAGGGCTCTAGGAAGGCTAATCAACCAACACAGGCACCTTGAAGTGCCTTGGATGAAGCTGTATGAGAAGCACCCAAGTTACAAAATAACTCCACCCTTGCATGGGTCAAACAGCAATATCTGTTCTTTATAAAAGAAGGAAAATTTTGGGAGTTGTGTTCTCTGTTATTGTCATGGTCACATCTAATACAGAGCTGGCATGCAGTCAATATAAAAAAACATTTATCCCATGAACCACATTTCAACTATTTCAGGACTAAATCTGTCACTGAACTTTGCTTTCATCTTCATCTTCGTAAAAATTTTCTAGGATTTAAATATAATCCAACTAGAAAGAACAATGATTATTTCTTTGGTAAGTAATGATAATTTCTCTTGTGTTAGTGTGGTATAAATGCAGACAGCATTCAAAAGTCTTACAGCCACTTCCGTAATAAAGTTCTTTCTCGGTGTGATTTAACAGCAAATAGTTTTAAAGAACCCATTTATAAAATTTGAATTTCAAATGCTTATTTCACTGTCAAAAATCTTGTATTATGTTCAGACAGCTGAACTATAAATCCTCCTAATTTTTAAACTGCACTGGCCAAAGAACTATATCATTCATTAGATAAGAATAGTGACTACCTCATTTAAAATGAATCCTAGTAGATGACGGGCTGTGGAGGGAATATTTTCTAGTGTGACGTGAGCCAGAAATACAGTTACCTAGAGGAAATAGCATGGAGGGGTAGCAGATATTAAACAGGGAAAATGCCTGCGTGATGATGACTGTGGAAGGAAGCCATTCAGAGCTTCCACACAATAAATATTTCTTACATAGTCTTGACTACAATCCAAGACTTCATACACAGATATATATGTATAAAAAATGCACAGTCCATCCTGGTATATAATTTAAAACATAAATTTAAAATCCTGACATATATTAATCCGACAGTTGTGGGCCACTTACTATGAGAGTCCACCATTATCCATAACAGGAAATAATATTATTTACAATATTATATTGTTTATTTTATTATTTTACAATATTATTGTTTAATTAGCTTTGTCTTGTGATGTATAGAAAACCGATGGTGTAAATCAGAATCCTATGTCTCATTTGGCAAGAAACAGGCATTTCTAAAGGTTTTAACCCTCTGAGGACAAAGTAATAATTCAGTTCCAATTTTTGCACATGCCTGTTGCACACAATATAAAAAAAAATCAATGGGAATGCTCACTTGAATAGATTTTTGGCATATTCATAAAATTGGAAGAATTATGGCCTCAGCATGTACATGGATAGAAGTAGTTTTACAACGAAGTCAAGAAGAATGGTCTGTAATGACTAGACATGTAGGGTACACAAAGGCCTAACTGCATGTGAGCAATCACTTCTAAAAGCAACTTAATTCACAACAGCAAGCTGGAGGGAGTGGTATGAGATGTTCTTCCAGTGCATGGCTAAGGCAGGAATAAAACGCTGAGTTCAATTCAGCCTGGAAGCAAGAGGAAAATGCTTTCAGTTACATTTTGGTCCTGTCCGGAACAGTTCTGCTGGCATTCAGTATGCACACACAAATTTTAAGGTAGGGGGTTCCTCCCATCAGTTGTTCAGATGCATTTCAGCCCAGAATGCCGCAGTAAGGTCAGGAGAAGTTTAGAATTTATTACAGAGGAAAGATTGCTGCTGTGGGACATCTCTGGCATCAAGCCCCGAGAGCAGCCCCCCGTAACTGCTGGTCCACACAACCTCCATTGTTCTCTCAGGTTTCACAGCTGCAGAGGTTGCTTCCTCTTCCAGAAGAGCTCTCCTCCCTGCAAAGCTGCACAGCAGCTCCACGGCAGGAAGGATTTTGCTCGCTCTGTCTCATTTTGGGGAGGGAGGGGTGCTGACCTTGCTGGTATCGCCCTGCCCAGGGCCAATTAACTTGGCCTGAATAGCCCAGCGGGTCTCAGGTGGCCGGGGCTTGATAAGGAGTTTCCTCTCGCTGGACTGGTCTGGATAAAAGTTACTCGAAGGACACACCTTCTAAATGATACAACCTTTATGTATTTATTTATTGAAAAAACAACTTCTGCCTTGCAGATAAGAGTCTGAAAACAGGCCAAGAACCTACGAATTGACTATTTTAAAGTCTTGTTTAGCTGCCTGCGTTTCTCTTGTTGGTTCCTGAGAGGAACCTGCACCTAACCGTTTCCTTTCATGGAAGGTAAACATCTCCCAAACGCTTTAGTAACTTGATTCCTTTCCACACTGGAACTCCCCCGGGTCCCCCAGCAGGAATCACCCGCAATTCCCAGCGGATGACAGTCTGAAAGGCAGGATATTTGTGGCCTAAGGAAACCACAGTTGGAACGAATCTCTGGAGCTTCGAAAGGAATCTCTCCATGCCTAAGCCTGGAGCTGCAGGCCCAGTGTCCCGACACCCTGCTAGGGCCTAGTGCCATCTCGTGGAATACAGCGGCTCCTGGCAGAAAGCTGAGGAGACAGGGAGGATGGAGAGGAAGATGGAGACAGAGCAGGTGTTTCAGGAAAGAAACCAAACCCCGTTTCACCTGCTCTGCTCCTGATGTAGCAGAGCACTCAAAGCAACCTACAGGCATCCGATTACAGAATTACCATGGCATACGTTTATCCTTGAACGCCTTCGTGGTCTTTTCAAGAGACATGGATGTGAAATTGGGATGTGACCACTCCACAAAGGTCAGATAAAAAACATGTGAGGAGGGCCCAAAACCTGAAGTTTAATCATGAATAACTCTAAATAAAAAAAGGCAGTAAAAAAACCCCTTCCAAAATAAAAGAGATCTAAGAGGTTAATATAGTCCTTCCATGTAATTACTATTCCCTCTTACTGTTTGTGCACAATTGTTCATATTTAATGCAGTTAAAAAGAATTAATTTACCCACAAAACATCTATGTAAAGTAGGTACCAGAAAAACCCAGTTAGATTTTTGTTTTACTTCCCAGATTTGGTACCCTGAGAAAGACAATGTGCCATTGGTTTGTTTCTGGTGAAGGGGTGTCCAAATGACCCGATTCCACTCCAATGGGAAGTGAAACAATTTTGATTTATAATGATTTAAAATCACAGACTTACATTGGAAATGTAATCTGTCATGCTTCTGAATTCTCACTCTGGCTGTGCACAGACATTTTTTTGTCAGTACGGTAAGCTTTTAATTACTATACTTCCCAAAATAAATGCGTCACTCATCAACAACTACTAAACCAGCACCCAGTCTGAATCTAACCTTTTACAATAAAGTAATAAAATATTATCTAGATTAAGAATTACCTTGTTTTATTAGGTAGATCACAATCTTCTTCACTGCCTTGCTTAATTTTTTTTTTTTTTGACATGATTCGAAACTTTTTGGCTAAAGGAAGTGTATCTGCCTTGATTAGATGAGGATTTGGCAGCAAACTCTGCAATACTATGGTCTGTCATATTAGATGACACCAGGGCTTAAAACTTTTCACATTCCTTTAGTTATGAATTGTAGCAGAGCTCTGCACAACTTCTCACACCTGAATTTTTAAATAGCCTTGGTTTTGCTTTCTGCCTGATGCTGAATGAGCACAAAAACTGACACTTTATTTTGTGGAACAAACTCAGTTGTTTTTAGAGTAGAAAAAAATTAACCCGGCTTACTTCCATCACGGATGCATGCGTTACAATAAAATTCACTTTCTTGAGAGGTGCCCACAGCCCCCATAAAATGCAGGAAATTCAGGCATTTAAACCAGCAAAAGCAAACTTAACAGACTGACACCTAGGCTACCAGCATAAGATGCCAAAAAAAAGCCAGAAAAAGAAAAAAAAGAGAGGATCTAATATATGCCCCCCAGCAACAGTTAGGGGCCTATCCTTATTCAGGATTCTTACCTACTGGCTCCCCTCTAATGCAGCTGTGTTCCACCAGCCTCTCCTCATAAAAAATAAGACACAAAATTCACTGTGTTTCCCAATTTGCAATACTTAGTAACTTTGCTTTTGTAGGGGTAAGGGCTTGTTTGAATTCCTGCTCTGGATAAATTGAAGCCTTGATTTTTGCTCTTCCACGGTTGATGTGAGTTACCTGTTTTTCAGGATACACTATCAATGTTTTCTCCTCTCCCTTTGGCTCCAAATACAGAGAACAAGAGATTCAAATCCTCAGCTCCAAGAAAAAGCTCTGACTACTATTATTTGGGCAGACACATAGAAAAACTTGACACTTATGATTCCTATTGATCTTTTGCACTGATAGATCTAGACCCAGTTGCCATTGAAAAAACCAAAACCACACAAACAAAATACAAAAAAATAAAATCCATAAACCCACAGGCAGCAGGTATTTCCAAGACTAGTATTAGTATTATATTAGTATTAGTATTAGTGTTAGTATTATTAGTGTTTCCAAGTGTAGTATTTCCAGGATTCCTTAATCTACAAGTAAGGCATAATTTCAACCTGGTTTTGTGAAAATTCTTTATAAATAAACAGAGTTATTTAATTTCTGACAAAAATACAGATTTGAGAAGGTTGTTTTCTCCTTTTTTTAAGAGTGGGAAGACTTGCTTGTCAGACTCAGTAAGAGTTTAAAATGCTAATCCACTCTCAGAACATATAGCTGACACTGACAGAATGTTTTATGATGTGATCTCTCGCGCCTACTTCCAGCTAAGATTAATAAAGTCCACACCTCCCCTTTGGCCTCCAGATCTTATTCCAGCAGGAAATCACACCTTAAAGTAACTGATCCTGCCAAATACTTCATCAGTTTCCACTAAGAGGGAAAGTGGCAGGCATGTTCCATCATAGATCTTCCCAAATGTGTTGAAGTGAAAGAGGAAAAAAATTAGGTGTGTTCATCTTGTTCATCAAAACCTGTAAGTATCTTCTATTGTTATAATGAATATCCTTTATCTTTGGATAATACACAGGTAAGAAGTTGGTCTACTCTGAAGTTTTTAGGAGTTTCCTTTTTGTATGCTTATTCCTATATTACTGCAGCCAAATAACTTCAATTATTTCATTAGGACCAAATTTTAAAATATCATCCTAATATATATTACAAAATACGTTACGCAGATACATTTCTGGGAATTATTGCTCTGTACAGTACAACACACAGTGCATTTCTCTGAAATGCACCTAATTCCAGAAATATTAACACAGTTATTACAGTGGGTTTTAAAAGCAATCTAGTGGAGGAAAAAAAGCCCAACTGGAGAAAGATTTTACAAGAGATGAGTGAAAGTGGTTGAGGGCTCTCTTATCGTCAGGCCAGACCCCATGATAGGACTGTATTCAATGCCATGTGGGACTGCCAATTTCAAGCATGGTATGACAATGCAGTCATGTGCTCAATCAAGTTTTTGCATTAGCTGGAAAGCGATATCAAAACTGGATTTTGCAGGCTTTTTCCCCTTTTCAACCAGTAACATTGTCCGGATATAACTCATTTATTGTTCTATTCCGTGAGTTATTATTCTAGATTTCCAGGGGGAAAGGGGTGGTATTTTTCTCTGCAGGGTTGCTCTAAGAA
Organism: Monarcha castaneiventris obscurior; assembly: GCA_026261815.1. Lineage (NCBI taxonomy): Eukaryota > Metazoa > Chordata > Aves > Passeriformes > Monarchidae > Monarcha > Monarcha castaneiventris. The sequence goes on from JAMPIT010000040.1 coordinate 3,936,307, forward strand.
AACACCTGCATTTAGAGTAAGAAATTTTACAGAGCTATGAGATATTGTCCAGGGTGCAAGTGGAAATATTAAGAGTTATATCCCATCCGTGACTGAAATGAATGTATTTTAAATTTCTGTTTCACTTTTGCACATATGGAATATGTTAAATATAATTCTCAATGCCTGTAGACTTCCTTAGAGCCTGAGATACATTTACTGTCAGAAGAAGGAGCTGTGTAGTCACACAGAAGTCATTACCTTTAGTCTTATTCCACATTTTGGCCTGAAATCTAGTGACCATTTTTGTTACCACCACTGAGGATCTGACATGAAGAAAGCATCTCAAATTGTCATCCCATTACCTTTAACTTACTTCCATGCACACCTGGAAATCACAGCTGAGCCACAGCACCCCGGATTTATGCCAGGGCAACATATTTTAGTAACAATATCACAAAACACGTTCTAGTTTTATAGAACTTTACAAAGGATAGGAAAGGATGGGGGCACAGAATAATTGCATCCTCCCAGTGACGGTTGTCCTTAGCTAACTTTTCCGATTTGAGATAAGAACACGTTATGGGAATTTGATAGATTATTGTGCTATTTCAAATAAGTATTGGCAGATAAGACACAATTTAGCTGTGCCACAAAGGTAATTCTGCCTGGGGGTCTTCACTGTTTCATGGATTCCCCCCACAGTGAAATGTCAGCTGTTTTGACTGCCTTTTGATCCAAGCAGACAATTGGTTTTTGTCTAGACCTTCAACCTCTGAAACAAATGATGCTGTTTACATGCTTCAAGCTCCTTCAGACCAACTATAGGAAATATGCAGCATCCTTCAATGCAGTCACAACTGATTTCTTAGGATTACTATGAGGCACAACGTGAAAAATAGATATTTCTATAGAAATAAAGTCATTATTTGCTGTGACTGAATTTAAGCCTGATAGCTTTGGCTAATACACAGGACATGCTGTTATTTTGTCTTTTTCATTCAGACCACAACTCCTCCTGCTCTGACTCGGAAGCAAATACAGTTAGGCATTGTCACACTTATTCTGCCCACAGGTTCCAGAGTAATCTGCAGTACAGTTTGCAAAATATACAATTTTTTATTACTGAAGCCTGTGGATAATTCTCCAGGAACAATTTAGTTCAGTTTCTTTTTTTCTGAATGTCACTGACTGAGATCATTCCTCTTTGGTTACCACTGATTTTACGGAAATCTTAGATTCTTAATCTTTAAAATTATTTTCAGTTGCCTCGCCATGAAAACAGATTATCCTGTTATTCTTTAGTATATAATATATACTCATTATCTTCCTAACTTGCCTGCTTAAATCTGCAGTGAAATAACATTTGTTCTGGTTTTATACTTCAGTTTCTATACCAACGGTATTTAAAGTCCAAGATTGTTCTTTGTAATATCCAATTACAACAGCCTTACAGCCGGGAAATGAAGTACTTTATATTTAATAGGTTCAGAATTCCTGTTTGAGCTACGTCCATGAAACACAATTGCATGCATGTGTCTGTGGCCATGACAGAATAAGACATCCTGTAAATTTTTAGTTATCACTTCAGTGTCTAAGTTCTCTATTAAATACCATTGGCTTTCTCTTGCTCTTTATAAAGGAGCCTTGCTTCACAGGGTATAGAAAAACAGCAAAACCAAGCAGGACACTAAATTCATCTCAGGGCTCTGCTGACATCAGAAACCACTCAATCTTTGCTCAAGAGGCTCTTCATGCATTTATAACCCTGTAATTTACAGTTTCTTTCCATTTGCTCTCTGCATGGGTGACCTACGAAATGTATGCACAACAGCCAACATGCATCCCTTATATGTTGACATCAAGCTGCCTGATGTTAGTGCCCACATGCAAATCAGGCTTGAAAACATCCTGGACAAAAATATTTACCATGGGGCAAAAATTAGAGGAGCTGCCTTCTAAAAACTATCCATAAAAACAAAACTACTAGAAAGAGAGCCTGACAAGATACAAGTAACCTAAGAGTTCAAAGATGAGAAGAACATTTGGGTTTTGCACAAACAGTGCTGGTTTTCTAATTAATTTCTCTCACATAAATAAAAATAAAATAATTTTCTAATCTTATCCATAGAAGAATCCTTTCTTATTCATGTTGAATAAATTCTTGTTTTTAAATGGGTTTGACAAAACAGTTTCTCTTAACACTTCTTCAGAAGTAAGCTAGGGCTTACAGCAGGAATAAATTAAATGCCAGTGGACCTTTCTTGTACTCTGTTAGGAATAACATTTTTCTAGATTGTTCACTATATTAAAACAATCTTTAGTTAAAATAATTCCACTGCCATTTCATTGCAGTCAGCCCTTCTGCTTCAAAGCTAGTTTAGTTCCTTTGGTTTCTGCTTGTACCCTCTTTGAAAAACACAAAGTTGCCCAAAAAAAGACTACTAAAGGGTACCCAAAAGTCCTCCAGCTCTGTTAAGAGATTAATTCAAGGGAAGACCAGGAGCCTACACCACCAGCTGCAGGACCATACAGGAGCAAACCTTCAAATTGAAATAATGAAGAACCATAACTCATCTGTGTTATGCTGTCTCTTCAGTCTGTGCTTCATTCATAAACAGATGGACTGTAAATATTCATGAAACAAATTTTTCAAAAGTAACTTCTAACCTCATAACCAAACAATAACTGGACAAACCTCTGTGAAAATATAATTGAAACAGATCTCTGGATTTAAGTGTAAGGACTATGGACCATAACATCATAAACCCTGAACAGACTTTTAAAAAATTTTTTTAGAATTTGAAAGTCTCAGATTTGCAATGACATTTGACAATCCTTACTAAATTGGCCTCTATTGTGCACAGGAGAAGATTTAAAAGATAGTAGTGCTTGGTTTAGAAAAAGATGAAAGAAAATCTGGACTAAGAAATATAAATGTCATATTTTATTCATAAGGCAAGAACAAATGGACAATCAGAATTATGTCAGTCTGTAAGGTTTGTGCTGACCTGAAAACTCAATTCTGTGACCATTATATTGTCTGAAAAGCTTCTAATATTTTTGTCCTTTCCTTCTGCATTTTTACACTCTTAAGTAAATACACTTAAAATAGTGAAGTCTTTCCATTCAGCAAGAACGTATCAATGAGAAGTGTGTCAAAAATAGAAATTCTAATCATTAATTTGTGTTCACTCTAGAAAAGGAGGCTGCCTGCAACCCCAGAAAACTGCTTCTCCTTGTTTGCAGTCATCGTGAAAGGACAAAGTTGAGGTAGGCAATGGATCTCATGACTTCTGAAACTGCTGGAGACCTTTGAAAGAGAAACTAGAACAGCACAAATTTCTCCATATTGATATCTCTGTAACAACCTATCAGCTGAGGTCAGGAATAAGGGTGTAGTACAAAACCCACTAAACTGTAAGAAAAACCCATGGGCTTTGTAAACATTGTGAAGTCTCATAGGCAGAGTTTGGTATGCAGGTGCTTATTAGTCTTGTTTTGTTTGGCTAAAAAACTATGGGTGATTTGAAAATAATTTTGTAAATCTGTAAATTCCACAGTTTTACTTGCAACCTCCCCACTGAAAGGGTTTATTGATCAGCCACATCACAGAACATGGTAAAATGCAGGCCTTTCTTTAACAGAACATTACTGCAGTATTAATATTCCTCAGACTGAAAGAATGGAAGTTGTCAGAGTCAAAAAGTGGGCTCTACTATGGCCTCAAGAAAAGCTGTAATACCTTTTGAGTTCTCTTCCCATCTTCAGTAAAGAACTCAGGACAAATCAGAAATACATTTGTTTATTCCCTGTCTCCTAGGGGAAAATAGTTCCCTATATATTTAATGGAACAAATACAACCAAAATATACTGGACACCTCTGGAAAGATTTGTAGCTGCTATAATGCAATGTACTAAGAAGCAGAGTCTTTTTGGTTCTGGTAAATGAGATAGTCATAACTAACATATGAACAATAAAATCCCAACAGTGGCAAATGCAAATAAAATAAAATAACCAACTGATCCTCTGGTTGTACTCAGAAGAAACGATAGGACAAAGGCAGTGTTACAATGACAGCTTTTGAGGACTGATCAAGCACACAGTATGAAAATAAATACCCAGCTCTAAGGAAACCTACATTATGCTCCAACTAGAAATATGCTGAGAGTCACAGCTTATAGAGAAAGGAAAAGGAGGAGCTCATTCAATGGTTCTATGTTACTCAGTTCGTTACCCTTACAGAGAAAAGTGAATCCCTAAGATATCAGCCAACGAAGTAAAGTAGGAACCATGCAAAAACTGCTGGAGTGGAGTCCAGAGATGAGTTGAAAGCTTTCTGCATTCATTTTCTGCAGAAACCTTATTTAACTCGAAGTCCCATAGAGCCCGAATATAGGACTCTGTTTTCAGGTCTGGGAAGTACTCAGATCACCAAATAAGGTATAAATGTATGGTAGCCCTAGTGAAAAACAAACAAACAAAAAAAAAATCCAAAGCTGAAATCAGTGTTTCTGTAGCAGAAAAGATTGAGTTGCATTATAGCCACAAAACATTCACATTCTCTATTTCTGTAATAGTCACTGCAGTAAGAAAGGACTGTGATATTCTAACTTTATTACTAAAACCAGACAATTGTTGAAGAGAAGCTGCTAGAGTTTACAACCACAGCAACCTGAGTAGTGGCAAATTTAGACTGAAAATAATGAAGATCTGAAATGTGCAAAACCCTGGAAAAGATTATGAAAGCAACTGTTGTACCACAGCACACCGTAGTTATTATATGGTAATTTTGACATGCACAAAGTATCTTAGACACAGTTCTGAAACTTTCTGGGGTAAAATTTATTTAGGTAGATAGAAAAAATAAAGCATCTAATTTTTTTTTTTAAAGCTAGATGTAGGCTGCTGTTACAAAAGTCATTCTCTATTTATGCCTCCCCAGCCTATGCACTAACTGAAGCAGGGCACCCCTAGGCAAATTATAGGCTATCGTGTAATTGTGCACTGTATCATAATGTATTCACTCCAGAAGGCAAAATTAAAGATACATTTACTTTCATGGGAAGAAAAAAGCCAGTAATGATGGTGAACATTTTGGAAGCCTGTATTTGCTAAGAACAGAGAATTAAAAGGCTTTTAGCAAATGGACTTTTTCTAACTGGTAAAAGTATTCCATTGATATTCTCAACACTTACAACCCCAGCATGGGTAGCAATAATGGAAGTGATGTTAGAATTAGGGTTCAAGGCACTGAGGCTCAAATTGCTGTCATCATCAAGCGGAAATGCTACAACTAATCACAGATTCTCAAACGATCAGCTGGTCTTGATGACCCATCAAGATTAGTTACTGAACATAAGCAGGATTTTCTGGAAATAGTTTGTGTGTAAATTCTTAATGTGACTCCTGGAACACACTGTTCAGATCTTGTCCTCTTTACATTCAGATTTTTAATTAGTTTTTGTAGTACCTCATGCCATTTGACAAAAACCGTACTTAATAATCAGAAGGTGTAACTTCATGGAGGTTTGCTTTAGTACAAACCCAAGCGTGAGATCTAAGAGGACGACTCACAAGAGGTAGTATTCACAATGTCCTCAGCTGTCTCAGGTTCAGAATGAAAATAAGCTAAAACTTTTCACTCAGCAAGTTTCTGTCCCTCGTTCTAGTAGGTATTAATTTAAATACTAATAAATAATCATAAACTTTTATCTTTTTCCTGTTGCTGGAATAACAAATCGACCTCCAGTATTATTCAAAGGGTACTTAACAGATATGTATCTACTCATCAGCAAAGGCCAGGAGTATTCCAATTCTGCATTTCAGTTCATGTTTATTTCCAGTAATTATATTAACAACACTACTTAGTAAATTAAATTGTACAAAATTGGAATTTACCCTTGAAAATATGCAATTCCCATATGCAGCCACTGGATGGACTTATGGAACCAGTGAAACCTTTTGGCTGTAGACAAGGTGCACGACTAAGTGAGCAACTGGCAAGAAATTTCCCTTCTGGACAGGAGGAGCTTTCTGCAAAAAAGGGTTTGCATCTAAAAAGCAAGGTACTGGCAGGGATTTTAGCGCCTCCTCTTCAATCGAGTACTTGTTTTTCAATGCATTTAGTTCAGGAACAATTAAGGTGTTGAAATGAACCAGAGTGATAAGAAAATTAGTTTGTAGAACATACAGGTCACTTCCAAATGTGATTATTTGGCATTAAAGTTTTAGGGTAAAAGCACTAAAATTTGCACTGAAAAGAAGCTAGGGGGGTTTTGATAGTTCAGTTTGCAAACAGAAGCAGATCATAGTTATTTAAAATACTGCTTAATTTTTAAAACTTATGCTACTTTAAAATGCTCATGTTCTTTAAGAATAGATAGAACAGATAGATAGAAGAGTATTTGCTTAAGCTCCCCTAACATTTTCTGGAATAGGAACCGACTACTCTCCATAGTAAGTGTAAAACAAGCCCTGCATTAAGAGTATGGTCATCCATAAATATAAAAACTTTATTTCCTTTTTTATTGCAGGTGGCTGTTAAAATTACTCCCGAGTGTTTTGTGTGTACTCTATTTTTTAGGATCTAAAAGGGGATCACATGGTTTTGTTATTTTGTCTATCTGCCCTCACCCTACTCTGTCCCAAGCAATTCAGAATGGCACCAAACCTAACTCTGCATGCCTGACTTTCCTTTGTCTTTGTATTGTGGAGGTCATATGCAGAGTCTGTGTAGTGAGTGACTGTCCTCTGACTCTTTCTTTAATTGTGTGGGATAGTCTTACTGGGTACCTATTACTGCCAGGATGAATGGCAGACAGGGAGAAAAAAGCACGGGCAAGGAAGGCTGGGTCAGGTTCAGTGCTGCTGTCTACTGCTTTCAGGCCTCTTCTGCAACAAAGCATGAAAGGCACCATAGACATTTGTCAGTCAACAACCCCTTCCCAGCCTAATTCACTTCTTCACTGTGGGTAACAGCAACTCTGTGGATTATAAAACACCTGCAGAAAAATCACTCTGGATCTCACTGATTTTGCTGCCTTCTACCATATTCTTTACATTCCTGTTATTTTTTAGAAAAGCAAACAAAGCCACTCGCAGGGCCCAAAAAAAACTAACTGAGCAGCCACACTTAAAGTTTTGCGTGCACTTTAACACCATTCTAAGTCCAGGAGCTGATATTCATGAATTAATTGCCTGCAATGATCACACAAATCATGGAACAGGATGGAATGACACCTCTTACACTGACAATAATCATGGTGCCCATCACTGGGCACAAAAAGCATGCAGTGTGTCTCTGGCATGCCAGGACTCCTGAATGCCATATGTTGTCCTGACCTCAGATGGGGGAATACCATCTGGCATAAAAGCCCCACAGTTGGCACTGCAGACTGCAGGCTCCAGGCTCCTCTCTGTCCCACCCCACTTCTCACCCTACCCCTCTTGACAATTACAGAAACAGCAATCTTGCAGGAATGAAGTCAGGCTACAAGAATATTGAATGACTGAGTCAGAGACTAGGAATGGGGCTGGAAACTCCAGAGCTGCCTGATACATATCATTACCTAAAAGCAAAATTGTGACAAATCAGGTTCCTCTGCACCACTCACTAGGCAATGAGATCCCTTCTCTCTTCTCCCTACTACATACAGTGTCATGTCACAGGTGTGTGCTTCCCTGCTAAAATCCTCCCAGAAAACATCATACCTCAGCCAGAAATGCTTCCCCCTGCGAAGCCCCTGAGCATAACTTGCTATTCTTGGCTTGTTCTGACCTCCTTTAATTTCTTGACCTTGTTCTGGAATGAGGTGTTGGTCCACTTTTAATCACACCAGACCAAACAAGCAGCAATCTTCCCATACCAGTGTTGATTTGGAAAGCCTTTGCTAAGCTGCTGCACTGGGAATCTTCCACCGTACAGAGATTAGGTCACAGACTTCCTTCCAGGGTAGGTGGCACCAGGAGCTGCCAGCTCCAAGCTAGCACAGTAAAATGGGTGAGGCAGCAGCATTCTAATGTGACACAGGGCGATGTAGACAGAGCCTATGGAATTACAGGTCCCACTAATCTAACCACCTACATAAGCAAATCAAGTGAATCATCTGCCTTACTGGTCTATCAAACCTCTGGCACACACATGATACTGGGTATATAATGGGGGACTGGCTCGCATGAATTAGATTTTTAAAGCGCTCCTAAATTACATGCTACATGTCAAGTTGCTTAGAGACACAAGCTCAGTTTAGGAGTGGTCCTCCTTCAGACAGAAAATCTAAGTGATTTCTTATTCTGCATGAACTGCTGAATACCAAACTGTTTACTCCTATGAATAGAATATTTGTCTAAAATTCTAAAACCAAAGAATTGCAAAATAATCTCATTATTCTATTGATATAGCAAGTTTTTCAGTCTATGATGGTTAGGAAATATGAAGTATCTATACCTATAATGTTGCTTTTAAGCAGAGCTCTATCAGGCAATTAGCTGTTAGGCTCACAAATGACAAAGCTGATGCAAAGCTCTGAATGTTTTTACTCACAGATTGTTTGGTAAATTGGTTTATTTGCGTTGGATGCACCACTAAAATCGTTCAAATTAGTAACCAATCAGTTCCTGTTACTGTACACCTGAAAGTGTAACAGCAAATCTGTCCTGTCACAGCCAAATGACAAATAGCAGGAAAACTGTTGCCAAGGCTGCCTGGTTTTTCTGTGTTGAGGCTTGTGGATTCCCACCTGTTCTGTGCAATGCCACTGCGTATATTAAGTCACAGCACAGGCTAAGCACAGCTTGGAACACTGCAAGTGTGGACGACATATGACATTCAGTATGAATTCCCCTCACTTAATTAACATCATGTACTTTCTCTGACACACACACAAAAAAAATTAGTAGCATATTCTTAAAATTTACAGATTTGGCTTTGATTTTTGGGCATTTGTGTGTGCCATTCTGAGGAAGTAACAAGATAATAGTGCTCACAGTGCTCAACCCCGACATTTGGAATGTCTAAATCTCATGCTAAATTATTTTTTGCACATCTAAAGTGCTTACATACACTCATACTGATAGGTATCTCTTATCTCCTGACATTTCAGATTAGCTTTTTAAAGGCATAAAGACTACCAGAACGTTTCTGTGTGTTCTGTAACACATTTCTACTCAGTTCAGACTTTAATTTCTGATACCACACACACACAAAACCTTTTCTCATTGAAAGCAAATTTCCATGCAAATGTGAAAGAAAAAGAAGAAACCTGAATGGAAAAATAGTAATTTGCATCTCCTGAAAAACAGATGAAAAAATTGATACACCTTCTATTCTGGAGAACGGCTGCTTTTATTTATGCATAATCAAATTCCAAAGCCAGAAGTTGGTAAGAATGGATTTGTCTCCCCATTATCTAATGTGTATCCAGAGCTGACCAACTGAGCTCATCAGCACAACAAAGCAGGTCCTGATGCAAGGTAGCCCTACTCTAATTTTGCTGGTCTTTAGTGACGCCTTGTCCTGTGCCCCCGCTATCCATGCCTGACTTTGATCCTCACTGCTTTACAATGAGGTATGTCTTTTTATGAACTGGTTCTTTATTTAAACTTATGAAAATCAGATGTGGAAGTGTGCTACACTGTGTATTTCCCCTTGAAACTGCAAGTCTCGCAGTGCTTACTAATGTGCAGATTGCATGCCATAAATCCACCCTCATAGCCAGCCAATCCAACCCTAATAAGGGAATGGATTCCTTGAAAAGGAGTGGGCAGGACAATGCATGATATTAATTACATATACCAATAGGCATTGGTATGTCCCAATATGTATTCTAATTTCATGTACCAGGATGCATTTCCTCTTCCGCCACTCAGAGCCTCTGGATGAGCTCAGAGCTAATGATGACTCTGAAAATCAGTGGAATGGTGTTTATAGGTACATTTGAGAGAAATATTGATGGAAATGGAGGCCATAATTACACAGGGAAAATGTACACTCAAGTGTGTGGTATTTAAAGAGGAAAAGAGTGGTTTAGCATAAATTACAGAACTCAGTACTAATAGAACAGAGAATGTACTGTGACCTTTTTTTGTAAGATGCTGTTCTTGCATTAAGTGACTTCTAAATATAGCAGCATTCTGTAGCCAGACTACTTAGATAAACTGGAGTGGCAATGCTATTTCATCTAAAAATAGAGAAACACTTCTCCCTCGAAATACTCAGAGCCTGTACCTGTGGTCTCACAGGCAGCTGAAGGCAATCTGTTTGCACAGTCATGGAAAGCGCTGTCCCGTCCTGTCCTCCATCTCTGCTCGTGGTGATAAAGCTCCAATTTACACAATGGTATTAATCCTTGGTCAGAGGCAGGAAATTTGGCCTAATTTCTTCCTTGGCCAAACGCAGTTAAACACAAACCTCACTGTGCTCTGATCATCAGGCTAACATTTTGCTCTTGGATGAGAGCGGGAGTAAAGGGAATGGTCAGGCACTGGTAGTACTTGGAAGTTGTGCTACTTGAAGAGAAAAGGGAATTCCAGGCTCATTGGGCAAGATGGGAAGTATGACACTAATCCTTTAATGTAAAAAAACAAAGAAGGAACTCATTCTTCATGTCATGATGCCCAACTGTAGGTATGGGAAACAGCTGAACAAGGGGGGAAAAAAGACTCAGCTTTCTCATATGTGAGCCACTAATTATTGTCCATTAAAATCCAAACAAAATCCCAATCCAAACCACAGAGAGTCTGGACTTTTTTCATGCATCCAGGGGGAACCTGCATGTTTATTATTAATTTTACTTTATCAAGTATTATATTATTAATTTAATTTACTTCACATTAATTTACTTCATCAAGTCTGCAGTTTCTACTGCAAGGTAGCACTCATACAGAAGCCCCAGTTTCCACCTCTGCAAAGTTATGTGAACAATGATGAACAATGACAGGTATTTCTAAAATGTAGCTTATAGTGTTGTACACAGAAATTGGATTTGTTACCCACTGTGCAACAAGGCAATAATTACACACTCAAAAGGGACATTGATTATTTATTTCAGAGTTGTACAAGCCTGAGTGCTCAGAGATATTCCACAAATGAAGCACACCAACTACCAAAACTTTTTACATTTTACACATTTTAGCAAATAAAGGAATTAGTGTTCATTGGCTACAAGCTACATAGTTCTCTTATTAATTAGTATTCTATCTTCTGTGGATTAATGATTCTCTCACTTCTAATTCTAATCAGTCGTCATGCTTGGTCTTTCTCTTCTTTTGGGTCAGTGGGTTTCTTGGGTTGGTGGTCTATGGGTTGGCCACAGATTTACCCCTGCCAGAATTACCTTCTATCCAGTTGGAGCTGATTATAGCACAATTGCTCAGTTAGTGTTATTAGTTTCTTCCCTATCTTGGGGGTTCTGCCAAACGTCCCTGTAGCCCCTAAATTCTGCATTCTCTGTGTCCTCTATCAATGGTACATCCTTCTTTCCAAGCTTGTCTGACATCATTGAAGCATCTCCAGCCCTAAACCTTAACAAGGCAATTCTACCAACAAGTAATTTGTCTTTCCAACACCTGGACATCACTTAGCTCTTGCTAGCTGCTACCTGTTTCACAGATTCAATCTCCTTTCTTGCTGTTTAGGCTTGACAGTATACAAAGTTCATACATATAAGAACACCCTTTCTTAAGAAAATTTTATATATTCCACATTTTGCAACAATCAGCTGTCAGACTTTTTGAAAAGGTACAGACATCACCATTCCTATTTTTTGGGTTCTTCTTTCCTGAATTGTACGAAAGAGTGATGAGGTTACAGAGCAATTTCTACCTTTTTCCTTTCCTTTGGGCTGCAACGATTGCCTTTTGTTTTTAAGATGCTTCCAATTGTTAATACCAAGGAGAAGAGGATTGCTGTTATAATGATTGTAAACAAGGAGACTGCTTGAAACCCTGTCATGGGCCTTCAGACATCTTTCCATAGACATCATGCACAGAACCTTTATCCTCAGCCTCAAAAGCAGTCAAAGCCACCTGAAGACTCCTTCAGATTGGACTTTCCTGTTAAACCAGTATCACTGCTACTCTTTACCAGAGAGCCTTTTCATGAGCTGCCATTCAGCCATCCACATTTTTACTTCAAAGAGCTACCATGTCCTCCTATATCCACAGGAACTCTCACACCAAGGCAGAGCATCTCACTTAGATGAACTCCCATGTGCAAATCAATAGAGAGGATACAGAAGAAAAGAGCAAGTATGAGCCACAAACTCTGCTGATCCCCAGCAAGACAATCATGAAGTTCCCATTCTAGTTGAAGTCTGCAGTCAGTTACAGAGCTTTGTTTCCTGTTGTTTTGGATCATGAAGGGCAGTTGCAATATGTTATTTCCAATGCACTTTCGGAACACGGAGTAAGAAGGTATTTAAACAGGGAGACAAGGCTGCATCAGCTGCTCTTTGAAGCAGGCCATAAAAGAGCAGTTTTATGGCAGCTGCCATAACGAGGTAACACTTGTAGTCCTGCCTGTAAAATGTCTGGAATTCAGTCTGATTGGAACTTTGCAGAATGTCTACATATGTGGGTCAGTTCACAAGGCAGGACACTGGAGGTTGTTTGCTGTATCTAAGACATGTTTTACAGGTCAAAGAGAAAGAAATAGACTGTTCAGGGTGGCCGGGTGGCTGCTGGTGGCTGGGAAGTGCTGGCTGAGTGATATTAGTGACACTGCAGCATCTCAGAACACAAGGAAGTGTTTTCTGAAATAATCTGTTTTAGCTGGGCAGGAGGAAGGAAAGGGAGCTGTTTGCTTTTCAATCTGCTGCTCTTGCAAGGGCCTCATTCTGGTTGTCCACTTCTAACTGTGATCTACTTCAGAGTAGAGAAAGAGTAAATATAATCAGCCATAGATGGGACTCCTGCAGTTCAGAAACCTGCTGTTTCCTGCAGCACAGCTAAAGGCATAGAAAATTTAGCTGAGATGTGAGATTTTATGATTGCATTAGCAAATACCGAAGTGCCACTGAAGACACACACTGCATAAATGGATTGGAACGGAACTATTCACAGCTGATTGCAGGAGCAGCAGAGGGGAGGAGCACAGGTACAAATTACAGCAAATGCAGCTCTGCTGATGCATGGAGGGCTGTAGCCTTGCCAGACCAGCAGGTGATTATTCCCCTTCCCCATCCCATTTTGTACAGAAGGACAAACAGATCACAGGTACCCACAATGACATATCTCCAGCCGGGCTTCTTTAAATTTAAACTATGTCTGATAGCACAAATAGAACTCCTGATTTTTATAATAATAATAAGTTTTAAATGTTCTTGCACTGAACAACGCTTTTACAAAAAATATATATTTTTAAAATAAAATCAAAGAAGAGTATGAAAGGGTGCCACAATGAAGCATTTCATCTAAGAATGAAGTTGTGCTTTGTTTTCCAAGATTAATTATCAAAAACTTCTAAGATCCTGCTAGAAGAAACAGAACCCTTTTTTTTTTTTAAATACTAGATCAAATTTTCTTTCTTAATAATTCTTTTCCTTAAAAGAAGAGTGGTTTTTTTTCTCTTCTCATATGTGCAGCCTTTAATTAGTCCGTTAGACAAAAGCAGTATTAGCTAGACTCTGTCACAATTACCCACATTTGGTAGCTAATTACTCCTTGAATAGTCTTAAGGCTACCAGCAATTTTAGTACAATTGGCAGCCTGGGGCCCCCAGGAGCTGTTCCAGCAGCCAAGAATAGCTGGAACAAGGGGGCAGGCCAGCCGTGACCCTTTCTCCTCAGCCACAACCTAACATATCCACTATGCCAAAGGCAAGAGTAACACAGAAATGAAAATATTCCCAAGTGGCTAAATGTGCTCTCTTTATAGCCTTTTTAAACTAATGGAGTGGCATAAAGGGACTACGGGGAAATAGAAAATAGGACCTTTTAAATGCTTAAGCATTGGCAGGACTACTAATGATTTTTCAATTTTGCAATGTTCCATTAAAACAACAGTACAAAACACTTATATGGGATCAAATTCTGACACAAGACTTTTATTCTAGTGCAATTTTATTCACTGATGCCTCATATTGCAACAATTTACATCACCGCAATATGGGTGTTAAGACAGTAAAAAAATGCTGACTTGATTTAGTAACATTTCACATGCATTTTACACAGGTAGAAATTACTTCACAAGGGACACAAAAATGTCTGTGATTTCAGTAAAATTATTCCTGCTGTACACTTGTGTGACATCAGTGGAAGACTAAAATTAACATAAAAATTTAAATGAGGACTTCAGTTTTAAATACACTGCTAATTCAGATTCTATTCCACAACTGCATAGAGCATTGCTCTGCAAATTCAGCAGTACTGTGCTTGTAAAGAGCAAGGAATTCCTTTTTAAAAACTTCACAGATATTCGAGGGATCCTTTTCCACTACATTCTTTAAATTTAACCTTTAGCTTACCACCGTTGATGAGCAAATTGATATGAGTACGTGGATGTGGCAGCATTGCAGAAGCTGACTGTAGGATGGACACAACAGCAATAGCTCAGCTCAGCTGTCAGCAGCAGCATCACAAGGCTGTAAGTTTGGAGACACATTGCCTTTGGCAGCAGTATTGACTTAAGGTACTTCCAACCATTTTTCCCTCCTTGCTGCCTGTCCTGTTCTCCCAAGAGCCATTTGACTTTTATCAACACAACTGTCTGTTAAGGTCACCCTGTGAATCAGGGCCAGGGAATTTAACAGGTATTAGAGAAAAATTCTGAAGAAAAAGCACTGTTAGCCAGTTTAACCTGAATCAGTCTCATGATTCAGCTCCCAAACATAAACACATACAGCTGTGTTGGCACAGCTGAAAGGGTTTCAGGAACAAGCAGCTGGCAGTTGAGGTGGGTCCTGGCAATGCCTGGAAACAGGAGGCTGCTGGCAGAAGTGTGCATGGAACAATACATTTACTGTTGGCCATCCTGGCATTGCTTACTTGCATGTGCACTGGCCAGTTACAGGGCTATGGTCCACAGCTTCAAGCACTGCAATAAGTTGAGGCACCAGAAATCCTTTACCAGTGTTTGTCAGGGAATTTGCCTGCCTTTCTGGTAGCAGAGCAGGGACTGGAAAAATGACAGTGTTCTTAGCACCTGACTGCAAATCACCAGCCTAAGGGAAAACAGAAGTAACACATATCAAATTTGGGTTCCACCAAAGTGCAAACCTGACCCTCCTGACTACCTTTAGCAAAAGGTGCTCCTCAGCTCAGCCGCTCAGTGGGAGTTATCCTAAGACCTCATCCAAAGCAAAATCTCCTCTGGCTTTATGATCCAGGATTCCCAAGATAATTCTATGGTATCCTGACTCGAGATTTCCTGCTCCCTGAACATCAGAGTCCAAGACCTGAAGAACAGACAAGTGCAGCAGATTCTGAAGAGATACAATTGGTCTTGGTCATAGACTGGATAGTAGGACAGATGGATTGTGGGGAAAAAAAATCAAAATAAAGATAATCCAAACACTGGAGCAGGTTGTCCAAAGGTGTCTCTTGACTCTCCATTCTTCAGAATTCAGCAAGACAAGGCCCCAGTCAGTCTGATCCCACATAGCCCTGCTCTGGTCCAAGATTGACCAAGTGACCTCCAGGATTCCTTAAAATTAAATTATTAAATCCCTTCAAATTAAATTATTCTGCAATTCTGTCACCAAGGAGTGCCATGCGCATGACTGATGAGGCTTCAAGGATTTGAAGTGGGTAATCCTTAGGAACAATCCAAAAGAGCAGCTAAAAAAAACAAAACCTCAACCTATCCTTTTTATGACTTATCCATTTCCTCAAGTTCATAAGGTCACCAAAAAAAAAACCCTTACTTTTAACTTCAATTCCCCACTAAACTATAACAGGTAAGCACTTGATAACACAGGTGGTTGGAGAAGCTCAGTGTTTAGAAGCAATACCTGGAAGGTGAAGAGTTCTGTTCAATTTTCGGTTTTAATAGCAGCAAAGGTTTTGACCTTGGGTTTTGAGCCTCCTACCTGATAGTGGAAATCACATGTCTTTTCCCACCTCTCATTTCAAATGCTTTGGAAATTAAGGAAATATCCATAGCTCTGACACTGCTAGTAGTTGCATCAGAGCAGTGAGGGAAATAGGAGCTTGTTTGTAGCACAAAAAATGCTCTCACCCTTTCTTAGTATCTCTTGTAACAGTACAGAGCTCAGAAGCCATGACATTGGGGAAGCAAGGCCTCAAGTGCAATTCAGGAAACACTGACAAGGATAAGGATAGGTAAAAGGCCTTAACTTATCCTTCCAAAACAAAAAAAATAAGTAAAATAAATTCTTATTTACAAGAACAATATTATTCTTATTTTCTGTAGGGCTGGAAGACCTTAAGAGACCTACCCAGGAAATCAGAAAGTGGTTTTGCCTTGCATTAGAGCCTTTCCAAGCACTTTTTGTTTGGGGGAATTCCTTTTCTATCATCTGTGGGCAAATCCTAAGTTAGGTGTGTCATTATCATTGCTGTGCAATGAGCTCTAAGCACATTGGGAGTTAACAGTATAGCAATTATAATAATTGCATATAATTATAAATTGTGTAAAATGTTTCTGTGCATTTTGCCTCACTAGTGCAATGTGAGGGCTATGGGGTTTTTACAGATTTGTATCTAAAAAAGGCTAATTAGACCCATACAAAACCTGTACACGTGACATGTTAAGAGCACCAGGAATTAAAGTAAATAAATACTCTGTGCACACAGCATCATATTTACACCAATATCTTACAATGGCAAGAGAAATGGCTCTTAAATTCTTCTACAGTGCAGCTTAGAGCCAGCGTATTTCTTTGAGAGAAGATCAGAGAGCAATAGGGATCCCATGACTCCTAGAGTGTGGTGTTACACAAATTTGCCGTTATTCCATAAGAAAATGCATCAGGAGAAATCACATGCATGGGTTTCTTCTTTCACATGACTCTGATTCCCACCTGGTTTACCCCAAATTAACAGGCCTTATCGTTCCTCTTGGAGTATCTGGGCCAGCCATACTCAATAATCCTTGGTAGTTCCTTTACTTTAGGATTTGTGGTCAGTCCTGAGACTCTGAGCATCCACAACAGCCTGTCTAAGAGAGTGCCTCTATAATATCTGCTGCACAGCAGCTGTATCCATTCCATCCCAAGTGCACTGGAATCACAAACGGCACAGCAGGTGTTTCTCTTGCAGGTAGAAGTCAAATATATCAATCACTTTTTGGGTTAAGTATCCTCATATGTAGCCAATTGCTATGTATCATCAGACCTTAACTCAGTACATTTCATCAACTTTCGCTTGGAAGTGTTTTCAGCTGATGAGCTTTTTGCAAAATACAACCCCAAAGGGTGTTTGAAATTCTTTTCTTGTACAGCTTTAGTACTTGCATACAATGTAATATGATTGAAGTTAACATAGCACTGCTGGTGCAGATTACATTGGAATGGTCTGGAGTCCAAGCCTGTGTTTGGAGTGAGTGATGGGAGTGTTTTGTAGGAGTTGAATAGTGGTGCACTGCCAGGAGCCCAGGTTATTCCTCCACAGAAAACTGTGTTAAAAATACCAATCTCTCAGTACAATCCGGTCCCATCTGGAGAACAAACATAAGCTTTTAAGAGGTAGCAGTGGTAGAAGAAGCAGTAATGGAAGAATGCTAAAAATGCTTCAGCTGTGCCAAGACTGATTTTGGAAAGTTCACCAAAATGTATGCAGGGAAATAAAATGGCTCTTCAACTTCTAAAAAAGCAACTTCGGCATTGTCCCACAGTGCTAGCTTAGTAGAGTAACAGCTCTACAAACTCAGACCTGCATAATAGGATTTCTTGTTTAATTTGGGGTGTGCCATGTTTACATTAGATGAGTATGTTGCTTATTGATTATTGGTTCCAATTTTTAGGGGTCTTGTACCTGTAAAACTTTTATTAGCATCACTCTCCCAGTTAGGAGGACATTTTTATTCACACTGTTATACCAGCACCATTGGTATAGATGTAGTCATACCTCAACAAATGGGACTTACAGCCCCCAGTACATGCTGTACTTCCCAAGTGTTCTTGTATCCATACGACTGCATCTGCTCCAGGATATCTTTTCCTACTTTCATTTATGCCTGGGATGGAGGTACAGGTATGTTCTTACCTCAAGTTTGTCTGGGATAATACTTCTTTCCATTTATTCCACGCTGCCATCATACCCTTTTGCCAGGTCTGCTCTTAGTTCCCAGCTCCGTTTGTTTTCATTCACTTTGTAGTCTGGAGGAAAAAAAAAATCAGTGGCAGCACCAGCTGTCATAATCCCTGCTATTCTTCAGTTAAATCTGTTCCGTAGGCTAGTCTAGAAAGCACCCCAAAAACTGCTGCTCTAGCCCAGGAAAGACTGCAGTGCAGGTGCAGGCAAAAACAGGTAGCCAGGGTGGCCTGAACAACGCTAAGCAGCGCTGTCATCGAAAGTTGCATTGCAGTCAGTCACAATCCCTGGCCATTGACTGACATTGGTGAACTGACAAAAATAAGCTAACAAATTCTAATGAAATTTGAATGAAAATCAACAAAATCCCAACAAAATCTTACATGGCCTCAGTCTATTTTATATGGAAACTGGTAAAACTTGCATACACTTACTGATGGATTCGGATCTCCAGCTTAGAAGATCTCAAAAATCATTGGGTTCACACTCTAATGTTCCAGTTTGCTATCTTCACTTTCCCACAACTGCTATCGTGACAATTCAGCTTCAGAAAGAAATGTCAGGGATTCATAATATGACACAGAAGCTACATATTTAAAAGATGAAACATGGTAGGAAACACAAAATCAAATCCTTTTTCTTTCACAATATGGGCCCAAACCTAACCAAATAATTTGAAGAATTATGTTTCTAACTATCATTATGACTAATTTTTTTCCCACCTCATTATTTACATTTACACATGAGTACACTCAAGATTTCTATACAAATCATATCCTGGAACATTTCTGTACTTGGCTAAGATGTAAAATATAATGTGAATTTGTGACTCTCCCCTTCTTTCCCTCTGAGGAAAAAATTGTCAGTCTATTTACAGCTAATCAGATATAGAGAAGCTTTGACTTGAAACAGATTTTTCTGAGGTCTTTGCAGGGTTTATAGCATATCAGGGTGGTAGGCTATCATTCTGCGTGATAGTAAATAGCTTGAAGAAGTAATTTTGTCCCAGGAGAGGTCCTATCAGATGTGATACTGTCTGTTTGTACCACTCTAACTTTGTGCTGGATCAGGCATAATTTATCCAGCTCAACTGACAGAAAGCTGGCATAAACCCCGAATAAACAATGTAACATATGCTCTGGCTCATTTGGTAAAAATTCAGTCGTGTGCTCACACCAATACAGATCAAATTGCAACTGCCAGGAAATCCCATATTCATAAATTTTAAATGACTTACTGCAGAACCACATCCTTACATTGCTTCATTTTCTTCTACACATTAATTGAGTTTTAATTACTTTATGATGGGCACAAATAAAGAATATTGCATTATTTGAAATCTCCCTGACAAACACCTGTGTGCCATGAGTCTACTGTAGCATAATGGTTCTTCAAGTAGGGAGAAGAACATGATGTCCAGAGAGCACCAATGCCTCCTCCATAACACTGGTGTACATGATTTTGTATCTTTATGGTCTGTACAGAAGTTAACACACACAAGGCAAAGCAGACTGTAACATCCCTCTGCAACAAAGATGTTGGACTGGCAGTGTATCTGCCCCACTGGAGACAAACTCCTGTACTTTTGTGCTACTTTTCACCTCTCTGCAGGCACTAACGGCACTGGAATGGAGGAAAGAGGTTATTCTGACTTCCAACAGGTCATAGTCCTGCACAGGCTTTATGCTGTGTCTGAGCTCTCCTATGCACCTCTGCACACTTGAATCCCTTTGCAGCACAAATTACTGTAAGTACATGGTTGCTGTTACCACTGGAGGAAAAGTTTAGGCTCTGAGATTACTTCTGCAAGACTACATCAAACATAGATTTTAACAGCAAAGTTCCCAAATATTTACCTCTGTTAAAGACAACCTCTCTTTCTGACTCTCTCCAGGCTGTTTCTAATGTCCAGGCACTTTCCAATTCTAACAAACTGATTGTTAAATTATAATATTGCATTGCTTCTTTGGAGCATGGATTTCTCACTCAGTTCCAGCCTAGTCCTGCTCATTACTCAAAACCAAAAGGAAGACATAGGGGTACACAGATAACAGACGGATATACACACACTAAGCCTGCTTTTCCAGTGTCTCATGTTTTATTTAGCCATACACAGGCCAGCTAGGTGAGTGCAAAACACAGGTCAAGGACTCCTATTTTAATCTTAATATTATTTACTTATTGCAAAAAGGTTTTAATAACCAATGATTTGCAATGTATCTAGTGTTGCCCACTTGTGAATTAGAAACTCTGAATCTAGCCTCAGATGTTCTCAGACTAATGTGTACAATCAAGAAAACAGAACAAAACACAAAAATTGCGTTCTTCTTCTTTCCAGTCATCCTTCAAATCTTTAAATACTTAATGTATTTGTCATATGCACAATAATTACACTCCTCTCATCACTCTAGGATCTAGATTACTCCCAAAAAGATATGGCTGTGTCTTCTCAAATAAGGCCTGTCTACATAAACTACCACAGGGAGTACTTCCCCGCAGGAACAGCCGGGCCAATAACTTTTCCTCCCAAAAGTTTTAACACCAGAAGCAATGTAACTCCAGTTCTGAATGTCCTGAGGAATTTGGTCACACTTATGTCAAAAACACTATTTTCCAGTGTCAAGCACTGAAAGGACAAACTGGAACCTTATTCAGAACCAGTGGCATTGCTTGCAGTGAATTAGCAGCTGTTAACATACTTGGGTAAACCTCATCTGCCTTCTCCTGACATTATTTTAGAAGGAAGTCCCAGACAATGTGGGACCTGCAGAGAAAAATCAGCTATTGCTCTCAGCCACTGCTGAAACAGAACATGGGTGTGGTAGGCAGGACAACACTTCCTTTCATGCTACCAACAGTTCACACTCATTTGTAGCCTACTTCATTTTGCACCTTCACTTGAGAAACTGAAAGTGAGGACTCTGACAAGGTTTGGATCTTGTAAACTTTTGCTAGGAGTTGGTTTGAGCTGACTCACACTTTTGGGAAGCATCCGTGCTTTTGAAAAGAAATCAGAAAGACTAAAATTAGAACAACTACATGTATTCAGATGAGATCATTTTAGGGAGAGGTTTATTGTTGATACATAGGGTGGTCTGGTGCTAGAAAAATGGTTTGGAACCACCATGTCTGTGTGTTATGAGGCTTTATAGAGGCCTGTGGTGCTTCTTCTTTAACAAGCTTTAGCATAGGTGGCCATAAATTTCAGCTGTAAAGCACCAGAATCATTGTAAGGTTTCCACCGGGTAAGGGTTGATTGCTTTTTTAGATGACATGTCAAATTAAACATAAATCTTGGCATCTGCTTTTCTGTGAGCATGGGATGCTGTTATAGCTGATCTTACAGGTTGGCTTGCTTAACTCTTCTTCAAAAATTCTGGCATGATGGCCATTGCTTTATGATTAAATGAACAAAAAATGTGTGAATAAGCAACTTCATTAATATTAAAAACATATAAAAGGAAATGTTTAAGAGCAAGGCCATCAAACCTTCTGTCAGCTAACAAACCCTCATCTTAACTACCTAGTAGAGTTTGGCAGACCAAAGCTAAGGTGAAATCTGTGCAAATAAACTCTATAAATGAACTGTCATAACTTTAATGTGCTACACTATGCAAGTTATTGCTCAGGGACCTGTAATTAGTCTTTATAGAATTAGTATTTGCACATAAAGCTTAGATGCTGGAAACTATCTGTTGCCCTTCTAGCAAGTGCCTTCTTTCCTCATTCTTCCTCATGCCATTAAGTTGTCAGTTTCTCATCCTTTGTTCCTGTTGTACCTGCTGCAAGTTTGGAATTTGGCGTTTCCCTTCGGCATCTCCACAGCAACGTCACTGGGAATGAGATACAGTTCTTTGCTATCTGTAGCAGTAGCTTTGCTCAGCCTCCTAACTGCCCCTTCCATTCTCTGAGCACCTGCAAAATTAGAGAATTTGCTGATCTGAGATTCCAAAGAAAAATACTGTCAGGCTTCCCTCTGATAAAGGCCCCAGTTAACAAACTGCAACACAAAGGCTGTGCTGTCTAAGAAAAGAAAAGGTGTTCTGTTCCACTAGAGGAGTGTCTTCAGCCAATGAAAAGGTTTTGTAGACTCTGGTGACAATACCATGACCGTGCATCAGTGAATGTGAGTGTTAGTAACAGAAATGACCCAGCAAAATTCACCTTATTCATCAAATCAATCAAAATTCTGGCTGTGCAATAGGTTTGTAGGTAGCATTTATTAGAAAGCAGCAAAGGCTACCGATGAGTTGCTGAAGTAAATGATCCTACCTGCTAAGCAAAATCTGACTGTGTTCCTCAACCTCCTCCACTTTCCTTACCAAAATAGAAAAAGACAAAGGGCAAACACTGAAATGAACATGGACTTTGCCACAGAGGACCTCAGCAATTTACTCCTGGCTATGACTGCTTGCCAAAGAACAGGAGCTGTATGTGTGTGCACAGTTTTCACACATACCCCTCCCAAAAGGAGAAGAAAAAAACACTTACTTACAAGGACAGACTGACTTTTGGTGGCTTTGAACCCTGGCAAGCTTTGTCCACTGAAGAGGTCTAATTACCATGACAACTCTATCTCAGTCTGTTTCCCATTATGTGTGAATGATGCAGTTCTAGATTGGGATACCACACCGAAGAAAAGACATCGGATTGTATGAATGGTGCCTATTTAAAATATATAGGTCACTACCATGACACATTTAAACTTGGCTGTGTATTTACCGTTCTCCCTCCTGGATAATGAGGTGGACTTTGGGATGGAAGAGAGGTCATAAACTTCTGTGTAAGCTGCTTAAACGGCTTTTGCCCTTTACAGAAGCCAGTCTCTCCAGGAAAAACCAACACTGTAACAGATATGGCTAAAAGAATGGATGTTGGCTTGAGACACTGGTTCCTTCACTTTGATCCTCCAAAACAGGATGCACGTGTAAACACAACAGCACTTTATAAGGATAATCCCAAGAGTTAAAATGAAAAACACCGTTTATAAAGACTAAGAAACAGTTGATTTTTTACCAATGAGAAATTGAGCTACATACCAGTAAGTCTGAAGAATATTAACTCTATCTTAGCCCAAACCAGCACAGTGGGCCAATATGAATTTTGTTACGTGACTGTTCATACTGTATTTTCAAATTTTTTAATGAAATCCCTGAATAATTCAGCAGTCCTTCGTTATAAGACACAATATTAAACAATTTTAGTTAGGTCTACATGTAGAACTTTAAATAAATATGAAATAAATATGTGTAAAGGAATTCAGGCAGGTACAATTTTGAAGTAAGACATCAAGCATTGCACTGACCTCATCAATGTTTCCAAGCCGTATCAGCTTCAAACAAAATTGTCAGTGCATCCCATACATTAAGCCAGGTTTAAAAATACCCCAAATCAATGGAGCTGATTGATTGTTCTGTGACTCCAAATTTATTCAGAAATCCCTACATTACTTCACACACAGCCCACCTCCTAATCCACCCTGAATGTAGCCTGTCCTTGAGTGATAAGAGACGTTTCTTCAGCTTCAAAATCAATGGAAAATAGGCCTCAGCCATGAGAGTGGCTGGTGTCAGAGTTCAGTTACTGTTCGTAAAGCTGGGCTCTCCTTGCGCTTCTCCCTCAGTTCAGCCTTCTTTCCAGAGGTTGTAACAAGCAGTGTTGGAAAAGAAAAAGTGAACAGTGTAACACTGAGTTGAGGCATTCACCTCCTAATGGATAAGTTATCCAGAAGATGAGGAAGCAGAACAAGGTGAGACTGTGTGTAAATATAATGATGAGTTATTCACTTTCTAGGTGCTCTTCATATTTTCTTAGGGAAAATACCCTACAAAATTAAATAATTACTCAAAAACAACCAAAGCCATAACATCTGTAATTAGAAACCTCTTTCATACATTTTTTCAGGGCTTACTAAGCACTTTATGGGAAACTGTCATATGTAAATATTATTACTATTTTGTTTCCTCTTCAGATCAAATCCATATGAATGAACTAGCTGTGCATGGATTTCAGAATTTGAAAAATTCTGAGCGTTTTCTCCCCACAGAAAACCCACAGTGCCCAACTTTCCTTTCACTCCTTCAATCATATTGCTGCGATTACTCCCCTGACACCTGCAATTATATACATTAGCTATACCTGGGCTTCCCAATCATGGATCAGGATCTATTACAGCTGGCTGTCAATTAGATCAAAGTAAGATTTGTTCACACCTAAACAACCACTGAGAAGTGCAAGTAAAGAACAGCAGAAGCAGCCCAGAAACGCTCAGAGACTTTTGGAGACCATTTATCAGTTGGGTAACTCTTACACTGTACAGGGACAGACTTCTTGTCCTGGCAAACCAGTCAGGCAAGGAAGAAACACTGGAAAAAGTCAGAGTAGAGAAACTGTGTTTTCTGGCATTTCTTTGGTGGGTCAAGCTAACAGCACCATAATAAAATCTGATAGGTTTGGAAATAGTCTAATCCAGATTTAATTAGTATTTGTCTATTTTCTAGTGTTTAAATTCTGTCAGGTACAACTCTTCTAAATGTGGTCTTTTAAATTATTTCACGTCCTTAGGGCGGGTTCCTGAAACTCCTCCAGGTTTCCAGCTCTTATCTGGGGATCAAAAATAGCCACCGTGGCTCACAGAACCTAAGCCAAGGTGTCCCAGCCAAGCGCAGGTAGCAACATAATCTCTTAAGAAGGCAACCAGAACAGAAGAAACGAAGATTAAAATGAACGTTTGGAGTTGCCACACCAATTTCTTAAAGTATTCCTGCCAGGATTTAGCTCACCACGGCATTCACGCAGTGCGAAACTACAGGTTTGCAAAGAAACATGTAGAATGATTTAGCCATTCTGGATGAATTTAGAGGCAAGGCCTTTCTAGGAAGATGGGTAAAAATACCTCACATCTCTTACCACGGGTTTTTGTTTTCTGAACCCATCTTTGGAATACAAAGGGAGTTAAGAGAACACATTAAGATGATGTGGAAAAATCCGTATTAAACTTAGGAGGGAAGGAAATCCAGAGATAAGACTGCGACTCCGTCTTTTTCTGATCTGCACCATAGCTGTGCCCAGACAATTTAAACATGTTATAATTCTGCAATAAAAACTGTTGTTAACCACAATCAAGCTGTGACTTGCTCAGATAAAAGCACTTTCTTAATAGTGTTTACCTATACGTATATTAAATAGAGCCTGCTGGGTTAAGGAGAATAGTGGCAAGTATTTTAATTGCAGGTCTTTAACTAGCAAGAACTTTATCCTGTTTCCTCACAGAGGTAGTCATTACTGAACCAGCTCAGAGGGCAGAAGATTAAGCACCTAATCATTACACAGGGTGTTGAAAACTCGGGGCTTCATGTAAACGCCAAGTATCCTCAGTGTTATTCCCCACTGGATGTAGTCCCTTGCACAGTCTTCCCAAAAAAAATCTGAGTTTTCCAAGCGAGTTACATGATGGTGAATTACTCCTAAAGCTGGTATTAGGTAGGGATGCTTCAGCACCACGGAGTTACGTGGAGTAACAGCGTTTTTCAAGTCCAAAGTACTCCCTGTATCAGCCGCAGAAAGAGTTGCTGAGCCAGGCTTACATTCCCTGGGCCCTGTTACACATAGAGAAGCTCTTCTGTACCACCCGATGAGATGGTCAGTGCTGCTTGGGAACACATTCACAAAGTGAGAGGTGCAGAAGGGCTAAATTCTGCTTCCAGGTCTTCGTCTTCTCTGCAGGCGTCCTCCTGAGATGATCTACAGGCACCCTCACGCCCCTTGGAAATAATAAAACCCTTAAGAATTCTTTCTCCTCGCCTAACTGAGCCAACTCCCTCCCGAGCACGGGTAGTACGTAACGAGGTATACGAGAGCCATCTATGTGCTGCCAGCGATATACTTCACAGCACGGGAGGTGACCCCAGTGCATCAGCCTTCTGTCAGCCATCACCCCGTTTTCTGACAGCCAAAAATGGAAGGGCACGTTTACCCCGAGCAGCGAAGGGCACCCAACAGCCCCCAGAGCGGACTCCAAAGGCTTCGCCTCCCCCGCCTGAGGCGAGCGGGCAGCGCCGCCGCCCCACAGCGAGCGCAGCGCAGCGCAGGCAGACGTGTCGCTCACCCAGCAGCTGCCGGGCGGGCGCTGCACGACGTGGCCGCACCGCGCTGGCCAAACACCGCCGGCCTTCGACCCCTTCCCCGGTGGCAGGGACGGGGGCCTCCTGCAACCCCCGCTCCGCTCCCCTGTCCCCTCCCCACGGCTCTAACGCGGCGCCCCCGGACCCTCCCGGGCCCTCCCGCGGTTCCCGCCCTGTGCCGTGAGGCGGCGGCGCGAGCGACCCCTCCCGCCCCGCGCGCGGGCCGCCCCCGCCGCTCCCGCCAACGCCACCTGGGCGCGCGGGGCGGGGGGAGGGAGAGGGGGGCCGCGGGAGGGAGAGGGGGGCCGCGGGGTAGCGCGGGGCGGCGCGCGCGCACGCGCGCTGGGGGGGGGGGGCCCCGGCGCCTCTCGCGCGAGCGGCGCGCGCGCGCCGTTGGGCTGGGCGCGGGGCGTGGCCGCGTCCCGATTCGCCGGCGCGGCGCGAGCCGGGCGGGGGCGGGGCCGGCGCGGGGCGGCAGCCAATGGGGAGCGGGAGGGGCGGGGCCGCGGGCGGGCGTGTCGCCGGCGGGCGCGCGCTGTCCGGGCAGCGATGGCGGACGATGGGCAGGGGCGGCTCAGGACTGAGGGCGGCCGGGCGGGCGGCGCGGTCGTGGCGGGCGGCGAGATGCTGCTGAGCGTGGGGCTGCTGGCGCTGGCGCTGCTGGCGGCCTACCGGCTGTACCTGCGCTGGGGAACGCGGAACGGGCCGGGGGGCGCGGCCCGGCAGGGCGAGGCCGCCGCGCTGCCGCGCATGAAGCGCCGGGATTTCTCCCTGGAGCAGCTGCGCGAGTTCGACGGCGCTCGCAACCCTCGCATCCTCCTGGCTGTCAACGGCAAAGTCTTCGACGTGACCAAAGGCAGCAAGTTCTACGGGCCCGGTGAGACGGCGGGGGGGATGGGGGCAGTCCCGGCCTGGGACCCACCGGCGGTGTTACATTGGTGATGCTCAGCGCGTCTGGGTTTTCCTCAGGCAGCCGTCATTTTCCCAGATGCCTTGATTTGGATATGCCATGGTTAATTCTATTTTTTTTTTTTTTTCCTTCTGTCTCTTCTAGTAGGTTTCCCAAGTGCAGCTGAGCAGTGCTTTCTTCGTTCTAGCGCTTACGGCTCAGGAGAGGAAACCATCCAGCTGGTTATTTATTTAGGTGTAAATGCCATATTGAGTATGACTTGTAGTCAGGATAGAGACAGGCAAGGAGAGCTCTGGGACTAGTATGTTGCTGCTGTTGGGAAGAGTGCAGAAATCAAGCCAATCTCGTAAACAGACAGACAGACAGCACTCCTCTTCGGAGAGGAAATGTGTATTTCGAAGGTTCAGAAAAGTAAGCTTCAAAGAAATGTTCTGGTTTTGTATTCACCTTGTACACTGTGAAACTCTGCAGCATATTTTCTCATGATAAACAGCATTCTTAATAATGAGGTGGGTAAACTTACTGTGTTCACAACTGATGCCAAAGGAAGTGAGGGTTATGACTGCTGATAGTTTTCTTCTTTAAACAATGGTAGTTTGGAAAACTTGATCTAATCAAACTATGCAGCAATTTTCATAGTAGGCAGGGCAGGTTTCCTTGTGAGAGGGGTGGAGGGGAGAGAGGATACTTCCCACTCCCTCGGGAAATAGTTCGAGTTAGGTAGTCATTTATTGTTATTTAATAATTGAGGTTACAAAAAGAAAAATACAGAGTTGTCATGTTACAAGCCTTTGGTTCTTGGCGGGGAAGGGACAAGAAGTTCTGTGGTTGAACTGGACTAGAATTTTGTAACTACTTTACCCTCAGAGTTTGTGATACCAGTTGCAGAAATTGAAACTGCTGTAATTGAGTCGAAATGCTTTTTTGGCTGGGTACTGTAAAAGTTTATGATGGAATCTGAAGTACCTTACCATGCTTTATATTGCTTATTAACCAGTAAAGCTGAGAAAATGTAGCCTGGTGAGCTGCAGCTTTCATGACACTTAATCAGGCTAGTTCTTTTGTCTCTCTTGTTTAGGGGTTTTTAAACTGAGACCTGTGTGCTGACATAAAATGCAGGTAATGCATATGCTGCATGGAACTTAAAACACCAGTAAGCTGACAGAGTGCTCTGTGAAGTAATACTGAACCCTGACCTAAACATTCACTTGCTGCCTTTTGTGTATCAAACTTAAGTCAAATGTTAGGTTCTCCTCTCTAGATACCATCACTGGTTCACACTGGCAACCTCTGGAGGCCTATTATTGTGAGGAAGCTAAAACTTAATGTTCTAGGACATCAGTCTGCTTTTTGATAACTGGTAGCAGCTGGTTTCCTCAAAAGCAGTGCTTCTAGCTTTTCGTGGAGAGGGACAAAGGCTTTTTTATTTTTTTGTCCCTGTAGTGAAAGATTGCCTTTTTCTAACAGAAGTGACATCATTTTCGTCTATCAGATCTGTAACTTGGGGTGTTGCATGTAAAGCTCAACCAGCACATCATCAGCTGTGTGTTCTCTGCCAAAAGTGCTGATTTTTGAATTGTGCTGATGTGGTTTCCCTCTTCGGAGACATATTAGGCATGCGTTTCTTGCAACTGTTTTGTGGCTGAACAGAAAAATACTAGTAGGTAGTTTGCAGGCCTTAAAGACCTGAGAAGAGTTCAGGTGGAAGAGTCTCCTACAGCTGGTTGAGATCTTTTCGGAAAGGCTTCAGCCAGAGTAGCCAGATGTCCACAGCAGTTCTCATGGCAATTTTATGTCTCCTAGCTGGAGTGTTGCAAGGGAAGTGCAAAGCATACCAACAAAGCATGGCCAAATTGTAACAGAAGAAAGAGCTGAGGACATTGCACTGATATTTCAGTTTCTGTCTGTGGGCAGTTAGTAGTTTGTTGAGGTACTGATGTGGAAGAAGAGTGCTTCAGCTTTGAAGGCAGTGGGAAGCAGTGGCTGAGGGCTCACTGTCAGTCTTCAGCAAGTCTGGAGTGCTGGGTTAATGCTGAATAACGTGGCTGTCTCAGGTGGCTTCTTGGGTCTTGATAGTAAGGTCTGTATTTTCTCCTTCAGTGTAGTTGGATGCCAAGATGTTCCTTATTTTTCTACCTACAGCAGAAAGTTTAAAATGCACAAGATAGTCACCTAGTCCAAATTTTTGCCCAACAATGGAGATTCCATCAGAGTTTCCACCAAACTTCTGATTTTATGCAAAGTTGTCCTGGTTTTAAGTTTCCATCCAGTGAATCCTGTTACACTTTGGTCCATGTCATTGAAGAGCCCTTTACATCCATACAGTTAAGGTATTTTTAAATAATGGTAGACTGTTGAAGCCATCCTTTCAAACAGGCATGACCGAAAACTTCATTTTCTCTAACATTTAATCCAAATGTTTCCCAATTTTTTTTTTGTCGTTGTTTTTCTCATGTTGTCTTCTTTAAGCCTTCCATGGTTTTATCTCATTGGTATCCTGTTAGTCTTTGGTATGTCTTAATGTATTTCAGCTAAGAGCAAAGAAAGGTTGCACTGCGCATATAACAGTCTGTGCCTCCAAAAACCACTTTGCTTACTCTGAGCTCTTAATTTAAAACTTTACTTGCCAAGTTCTTTTCCAAAATGCTGCTCTGTCCTGCAAATACACCATTTGTTTCAAGACTTCACTTAGGTGTATTAAATGCCACTTCTGCTTGTGCCCAGATGAGTAAGTGACCTAGAATGCTTTGACTGATTATTAAATCTAATTAATTGCCTTTCCCTTTATCATCCACAAACTCCAAAAGAAATAAAGTAAACAATTAGTGGCTCACTGTTCAAAATACCACATAACCAGACTGTCAGAGAACCTCTACTAGGATGATTTCCCATCTGTAATTACATCTCATGACTTAGGGTCTACTCATTAATACCTTTTGTGTGTGCTGTGTTGGTTTTGTATCTTATAATGAGAGACAGTTTTTTACTTCTCATTTATTGTTACCTTGAACTTTGTTTGCATCAAGATTTCAGGTTGTATACTTGTCAGTAGAAGAGCATTGTAAGAGTTAAAGTACTTCATGTCAGCAAATCTTAATATTTAGCATTTAAATTTGCATGCCAAGGTAATGCTTTAAACAGGTTTTGATTAACTTAGCAAATACTCTGTGCATTTATGAAAAATATGCATCTTTGAGAATGACAAAGCAAGATTATGTGCAACCCTGAGTATGCAACTGTTTGCATCACTTCTTGGTTCTTAATGTTTCATGATCTTAAAAAAATCAATTTCCTGACTTTCCTTCACTGCAGTATGTTGTCACTGTCAACTCATTTCTCATCCCACTCGTCTTTCACGATGTCATGAAGATTCCTGATTTTCCAAGTTTGCCAAGAAGAGTAGATTAGCTAGTAGTAGTTCCTTCCACAAAAAATATTCCATCATAGTTCATTTTCTGTGAAGGGAAAACTGCCTTTATTTCATTGTAGTAAATAGCGTCTTTTTTTCTGGTAATTTGTATAAAAATCATCTGATGGTGTTAGACTTCCTTTGGAACTGAGTGCTGTAAATTTCACTGTGTCTCTGTTGACCACATGGCAAATGGTGCTTTTCCATACATCCTTTCCAAGGGTATGGTTAGAGTGAAATGTTGCAGGAGGGACACTACATGTGTTGTATCTGGAGAGCACTGTTAAGGGTGGCCTTATCTTAAGAACACAACAGGCTGAGGGGTTACAGATAAGTACAGAGGATAAAACTGGAGGAAAGAAATGCTCTCTGTAAAGTGTGTAAGGTCTTAGGGGTTCTGATGTTTGTCAGCTCTTTGGTTGTCTCTGTAGTGGAGGTGTCTCTCATCCTGGGATGCAGCTTTCCAGAGAAAGAGCATTTCTGGGTAAAGAAGTGGAGTTCCAGCCAGAAGCAGTAAAACTAAAAGGTGTACACAGGCATATTCATGAGAGATTTTTTCCCTCCTTCCCTGCCTTTGCTACCAGGATGGAGGTTGTTCTGAGCCTCCAGGCCATGTTCGTGGAGAGCAGTAAAGTGGTTTTGTGCAGGAAGATCAGCACTCTTGTCTCCTCTGCTTCTGTTCTGTGTGTCTGTCAGCTCTCTCTTGTGTTTTAAACTTCTTTTTCCCTTTTTCACAAGCTGAAGATACTCCTTAAAACTTGAACAACTGTGTGTTTGATAAGAGGTCTGTGTAAATTCCTAGCTCCTATTTAAACCAGTCATGTTCCAGTCACAGAATTGATTAGGCTGGAAAAAACCTCTGAGATCATTGAGTCACCTGACATTTGTGGGGCCTGATCAAGCAGGTACATTCAAAGCAGGATATATTAAATGTGATAGGGACATCATTGTTAGTGATACGTAGATGTTAAAACCAGTACACAGCAGCATCACTCTCATTGAACCAAAAAACCTGACCAGCATTGCTTGTCTTATTAGGAAATAAACTAGTGGTCAGAGCATTTCTCACTAAACCAAGATGTGGGATCTAGGCCCTTCTCAAGAATGCAACTGTCTTCCAGAAAGCTCCTGACTGCTGGACTACAGGCTCTTTTAGCAAGGCTTATTGTCTGCCCCTTCAGTTGAAATTGGGTCATTGATTCTTGCACTTTTTTTTTTTTCCAGAGTTAAAAAGCAAGTAAGCAAAAGAGAGTCAGGCTTTGTGCCTGAGAAGTCAGGTTTAGACCCCTGTTTCTAGGCGGTTCCCATCTTAGCATGTGGACTTCACATCTGTAGAGTTCCCATTTTAGCATGTGGAGTAGTCTCCTAAGAACACATACTTTCCATCCAAGTTGTAACTTAAAATTGACCCACATCTTCCCTTTCATGTAAATCTGGAGCAGTAAAGTTAAAATTATGTCACCTTGAATTCCCAGGGATAAATGTTATTAGAAACCTTCTGCTTTCAAGCTGCATCTCCAAATGGCTTAGTCTAACTTTCAGCTTTTTCATTCTCTCGTGAAAGATGCAACAAATTGAATAGGCACATGTCAGGATTCAGATAGAAAATTTGAAACAGCCAGTGAAGTTTTCACTTCAGTTTGGAGTGGGAAAAGTAGGCAAAGTGATAGAATAATGCAGTTGTTAATAATTTTGTAGCCTGTCTCCCTTTGCTCTAATTCACATTAAAGGGGAGATTAGTCCTTATTCTTGTCTCTAAATTAACAAATGTTGTCCATGAGTATCTGAGCTTCAGCCAAAGCTGGGGTTTATTTCCCATAGCTGTAGGGAGCCCACAGATGCACATTTGGTGATTGCTTTGAAGTGCTTTCTGACTACTTGAAGAAACCAAAGCTGCTGGTTTAAAACTGAACCATGTTGTTAATGTGTGGCTTCTTTAGAGAAATCACATGGGCCTTGTGAAAACGAATACAATACTTAGCTCACCTATCACTTCATTAGCTATAAAGTCCACATGTGGCTATCTGTGGTGTATTCCCTGTGCTGCCCCTTGGAGCGATCCAAAGTTCAGTGTACAACCTTTGTTGCTGGTGTTGGAGTAATAGTCTGGGATGTTCCACAAAGCTGCTACTGAACTGAAATGGTCAGGGAGCCTCTTTGGCAACCAGGAATATACTCTGAAGTTGGATACCAGCATAGGTTTTTCTGGGGAAACTATTGGCCAAACTGGCTGAAAATTGAAACGTGTGCTGTTCCAGGATCCAGTTTAGCCTGTTTTGGAGGAAGTGATTAGAAGCAGTGCTTCCAAATAAAAACATCATGGTTCAAAATTTTTAATATGGCACTTATTTTTCCTTGTCTGCAAAGAGAAATTAAATCTTCAGTAGCGAATCAAAACAGCGCTATGAGATGCAGAAATCTTGAATGCATTTTTATTGTCTGAAGAGACTTTGACTTTACCAATTCTCAAGCTACCCAGTTTATTGTGAATAAAGACAAGTGTCAGGCTGGAACAGGATGTCAAATTCATCAAGGCTGCTGGATTCTGAAAGGAAGTGAAGCTCTGCAGGTGGTGGGTAGCAATGTTTTGCATGTGTTGTAGCTTAGAGAAGGGTGTACTTTATACAAGGTGGAGTTGTAAGACAGATGAGAACTTTATACAGGGGAAGTACAGTGTATGAACGTGGAGGTATAGATGTGGAGATAGGCAGGCAAATATGTGGGCTTGATAACTGGTCTCAGGGCTAAAATAAACAGAGACTCTGAAACAGTGCTTTAATACGTGGAAGCCATGATGGGAAGAAAAGTATTCTTCAAGGAACAGTTTTCCTTTATGGAAGACTCGTACCTCCTTATAACCAAGTAATGTGTAGCAGACGTGTTTTAATTGGTTTTGACACTTCCCTGAACCTTCTTGTTGTGGTATGCCAAATAGGGGTGGGAGGGGAATTTTTTAAAGACATATTTGACTGTGAAGTAGCTAATTTGGGGATATAGAAAAAAAACCCACTGAAATTTTGTGATACGGTCTCAAACTTGCTTTGGTTTACATACCTGTGCTACAAGCCGCTCTTCCTGCCCTCTCTTCAGTGTGTCTGTCATGTCATGCTGCAATCAATTATTTACAGCAGGAGCCAGGCTAAATAGGTGGGCAGACAAAAGGAAAGGAAAGAAGGACTGTGGGTAGGGCTTGCAAGAGTAAATTGCATCAGACCATGAGAGAACTCCGTGGGAGTGTGTCTAGGATTGCACTGATGTCTCTACCTCAGAGTCGTGTTCCTGAAGGATATTTTCTCTCTGGGGTTTTATGTGCTGGCACCTTCCTGGACACTTCTCCAAGTGCAATGAAATTTGATATGCAAAATACCTTTTTAAGACTGTTGCACCAGTATTTGATATAGAAGTGAGTAATAGACTACAGCTTAGAGCAGAACCCCAGAACAGTAGGTTTTGTGTTAATATAAAATACTGTACTTAAACTCTGCGTGGAAAACACCTGAATGGAAGCTTTAAATCGTGAAGTAGATTGCTCATACTGAGATCTCTGAACTTCTGCTTAGCAGCTAAGGTGAAGCCAAGCTTACACCATTTATTAATAATCACAATTCAGTATTTACCTTTTAGTATAGGATTAAAGAATGGGACACATTTCTAAGTTACATTTGCAGAGCTGGAATTTAAAATGCTGTCTACTGAGTCCAAAGGTTGGATTTTACAAGTTAGCATTCCATTGAGTGCTTGGACCTGGCTTGATGATTCCTCTTTGACTTTTGAATACTTCTGTAATAAACATTCTGGAATGTTAACATTCAAATTCAATTTTAGAAAAGAGTTATTGGAGTAATAGCATCTGAGATTACAAGATACTTGCAGAAAATTTGCACCCATTAATCTTAATGCAAGCTGATGTATTCTAAAAGCTTTCATGCTTTCAATTAAGTGTATTACTGAGATTTAAGAATGTTCAGTGCTTGATACAGACAAATATAATATCATTCTCTTTTTAATATAAATAATTGGAATCAAGCCGGTGGACCAAGAGGTGGCATCTCAGCAGGTGCTGTGAAACTCCATAAACCACTAAATGCAGGGTAGAAGGGAAGGGGAACAGGGTGCTACCCTCTGATTAGCCAGAGTTTGGAAAACACCTTGTGCAAATGGTAGGATTTATGGACATATTTGCTTGAAACACTTCAGAGAAAGGAAAAACCAGGGACAGCATACTGTTGGTGGGGTCACTAATTAACAGTTTATAAATGCTTTAAGGATTTACTAATTGTGCTGTTGGTAAGAGCTGTTGGTAAGTTAATAGGTCCCCTGTTCTTCAATCAGAACACAAAAACGAGATCACTTGAATGATTGCTGTTTTGCACAAAGCAGGACTTTTTGTTTGAAAAAACTCTGTGTTGTGTTGCAGATGGTGGTCATTGCTGCCTCTTGGCCTGTTGTGTGGAAGTGACTGAGCATGCAGAGTGCATTGGTATAGGACTGATTTCAGTCTCTAAATCCTGCTTTTCAAATAAATACCTAATTCAGGATGCAAATAGGAAAGATAGTCCTCTTGACTTTGTTTCTCTGAAGTACTGTGCCTGTAGTCCCTGGTCCCTGAGGTAGTTCCTGTGAACGCTGTCCTGGAGCTAAATACCCGAAAGGATGAGCACAGAGATGCTGTTCATCATTATGGTCAGACTGGTGCAGTGCAAACTTCCAGCTGATAGTTGGTTCTCTAATATCTACTCCTTGTGAAATTGTGCTTTGAAATCAGTTGGTTTATTTCCAGAGAGACAAGGGAATTGTCTTTGGCACACGGGACAACCTTCTGTTCTCAGGTTTGACTGTAAGCAGCTTACAATGCCAAGCACTGTGGGGTGGAGAGACGACACCAGTTCTGGTGAGGACGTAGTTTCTTCTAATCCATATGGTACTCGGGTTCCCCACTTCAGGAATTCTTCCTGCTGCATTCAGCCTCTGTCTCAGCCCTGGAGTCAATGCGTGGCAAGAGCAGATAGGTGTGGTGGCTGGAGCAAGCGGCCTGGGAGGAACCAGCCTTTCGGAATGATTCCCCATGGCTCGTCCTGGTGCAGAAGAGGTCTGAGGTGCTCCAGCAGGCAATAGAGGGGGTCAAGGACAGTGTGTTGCCACTTGCTTGTGTTCATTCTTGCCCATGGGTGCTGCCTTTTCTTCAGGCTGACGGCCACTGTTGAGAGGTAAGCCAGAGCAGGGTTCTGGCCTGTTCATCACCAAGTAGGGACTGCTCTGTAGCAGGCCTTGGGTATCTCTGTGGTGCTAGGCTGCTGCAGTTAGAGCAGAAAATTTTAAAGTGGTTTTTTTTCTTGTATTGGTTTGGGGTTTTTTTTAATTGTTCTGAATTTAAGGTATTTGCTTTTAGGTCAAGAAAATCTAAGATAACAATATGTTTAAAGTTCTTTCAGTTAATTAAAATTTGGGAAAGCCAGTTACCAAACTTACCCTGCAAATTGCTGGTTTGCAAATCATCCATTTCTCTTGGTAATAATACTTATTTCACAGTCATTGCTCAAAATTTTATTGGGATATTTGTGCTGCTTTGCCCTGGTCAAAAAGCACAGAGGAAGCAGTTACTTTAAATTCCTAATGTGACAATTTGTGCTATTTTCAAGAGCATTACAGGCTAAGGGTATGGGGGATCTGCTACCCAAAATAAGTGAGATGATTTCCTCAGAAGTAAGAAATGTCACAAAAGATGTAGAAAGTTCTTGTGATTCTGTAAGTGAAGTGGAATCATTAATTAGCCCTCTTAAGTTCTATTTATTTATAATAATGGATTTCTAATTAAGATGTCTATGCAGTCTGCTTCTGTTCATAGCTGACTTGTAAATATTCAATGTGTTGCTTAATAGAAGTGTATTTCTTTTGAATTCCAGCCTTTGGTCCCTTTGGAATTTGCATCAACTGGCTTGCATCAACTGACAGGGATTTTTCCAGATATCCCTTCAAAGCTATTTTCCTGGTTCTGCTTCTCTCAGCAGACTTTATCTCCTAGTCATATTAAAGATTGAATTGCAGTGCTGTTGAATGTCAAACAGCCGTGGCATTGAAACTGCTGCTGTTCCCATCACTGCAGAAATTTAATGTATGGCTTTGGCAGACTACGTAAGGAACTGAGATTTGGTCACCATTAACAAAGACGTGAAGGTATCAATTTTGTCTTTTTGTTTTCAGAGGGTCCATATGGAATATTTGCTGGCAGAGATGCCTCCAGGGGACTAGCAACTTTCTGTCTAGATAAAGATGCACTCAGAGATGAATATGATGACCTATCGGACTTAAATGCTGTACAGATGGAAAGTGTAAGAGAGTGGGAAATGCAATTTAAAGGTAAATTCTCAAATTATCAGCTTAAGGAAATGCGTTTAATAAAAATGACTGATTTGGGCTTGGGGAAGCTTTTAGAGAGGTGTTGACAGTAATATTATCACAGAATATGCTGAGTTGGAAGGGTCCCCCAAGGATCATCGATTTCAGCTCTTTGCCCTGCACAGGACCATCCCCAAGAATCCCACCCTGTGCCTGAGAGCATTGTCCAAACACTTCTTGAACTCTGTCAGGCTTGTGCTGTGACCCTGGGGAGCCTGTGCCAGTGCCCAGCCACCAGATTCTTCTGGGTGAAGAATCTTTCTCTAATACCCAACCTAAACCTCCCCTGACAAAACTTGAGGCTTGTGTCGCCACAGAGAAGTGTCTGCCCCTCCTTGTCCCCTTGTGAGGAAGTTGTAGAGTGCAGCGAGGTTCCCCCTAATGTGTGTGCACTGTAACTTCATTAAGAAAAGACCAGGGATTTCAAGCCTTTCTTCCACAGAGAGGCTTTCACTATATTTTACAACTGCTTTTTTGACCTTTTAATTTTATACAAGAAAACTCTTCTCTTAGCACTTCAGCACAGAATTTCACTCTCAAATCTCATCAGCTTAGCTGGTGGAACTCCTACTCGAGGTTGTTGGCTTTGGATGCCATGGAATTATCAGTAGGACTAAGAGTAGTTTTAACATAAAGGGTTGAACGAGTTTGTCTTGAAATAGTTTCTGACAAATATGGAAGTATGCTTCTGGAGGGAGGGGGAATCATTTTTCACACTAATTGAAATCAAAACGGGCTGAAGGATTGAAGAACAGCAGTTTTTAGCCCTTGGGTGATAAATCTTGCCCAATCAGCTGGAGGAGAATGGAAACAAAGTTTCAGAAAGTAATGGTAGAAAGATTGCTTAGGACGCCAAGCTTGCTGCTGAATTACCATCAATTTCAGTGATTGAGATTTAGAACTGTAGTGTGTAGGAGAAAAAGTGAATATGCAGTAGTATGGGCTAGGCAAGCAAATGCAGCTGTATTTAATTGTAATGGAATCATAAATCTCTTTCAGAAAAATATGACTACGTAGGTAGACTCCTAAAACCAGGTGAAGAACCATCAGAATACACAGATGAGGAAGATACCAAGGATCACACTAAACAGGAATGAACTTTGTAAACAACCAAAGTCAGGGGCCTTCGGAACTGCAACCTCTTATTCCCCATCACAGAATGTCCTGCATCTTTGGGTACAGTTCATCTGCTGCGGAAAAACATTCAACAGGTTTTGTATGAGGAAAATAATATACTCACAAATGAAGATTTGAATACTAGACATTCTTTGTGCTGCCAAATTTTTTGTTGCAGTTTATTTGTAATGTCTGGTTAGGCTTCGTTAGTGAAGAGGGGCCAGGGATTTAAAGGCAAAAATGCTATTCCTTTTTATCAGTAAGCTGAAGCCTTCAACTAGTGTATCTTACAAGCTCTCTAAGAGACGTGAGTCTTCAAGCTCAGAGGAAGGTTTGAATCTTGTTTCGTGTGTGTCTTCTCCTTCAGCATTAAAGAAAGATGTACTCATCCACATCAGCATCAGTAGGTTAGGCTACTGAAGCTGGTGTTAAAAATGTGAATTTCCAATTTTGTTTTGTATGTGGGCGTTAGTAGCCCGGCAGAATACTTCAGTTCTCTAAGAGAAGTCCGTGTAGATTAGGATGGGGATAAAATTCATCCTTTTCTCAAAAGGATTGGGTAAAAAAGTTTCTTCTGCAACAACTATTATCTGAAGCCTGCCTCTCTCCCTTTTTCCCATCCTCTAAATCAAATCAAATATTAATTGTGCCTTATTTCGCTTACATAGACTTGAATTGTTTTAAAGGGACAGCCCCCAAATTGCGGTTTCATAGTCACTACAAGCAGCAGTGAGACTGAATTGGAATGTTCTGTTGACTGGAAAACCTTGATGTCATTCTGTGTATAGAATGTAAAAGAGGAGTACTCAGTGTTACTGCCATATGTTAATACTACATATACTTAAATTAGCATTGTGATGGCCAAATGCATACTCCCATGCTTCTTTTTAATGAATTACAAACACACAAAAAAGTCTCCCTTCCTCCTCTTCCAGAAGCTGCCTAACTTTTGGGAGCATAGCCTTCACACCCCCGTAGAGTGAAGGGGCGTTGCGCGCGTGTGTCTGTGTGTGTGTCTGTCTGAATGCAAGACTTGGGAGGGATTGTTTCTGCAGATATTGTAAATACGAGTACCATTTTAATAAAGCATGTACAATACCACATGTGCTGTCAGACTTTGTGTAGAAGCTGTTAAGCAGAGCTGGAATATGATGCAATAAAAAGGGGAAGAAGTCTTGGATAGGTGAAGCAGCCACTGCTATGAATACTGCTCCTTGGCCTGGTGGAGTTACTCTCCCTTTCAAGTCCCAGCTGTTGAGGAATCTTGAAGACTTACTCAGGTAAGCTGTATTTAAGAGACAAAACCTATGCCAGTGAATTTATGGTGGGGGAAAAAAGTGATACAAATAAAGCACTTTAGGAACTGAGTGTATAGAGTATAAGGAATATGTCTCATGGCATTGACAAGAACAGCAGCGTCGTGGCTTATGTTTGTACCTCTGGTTGCAGATTTCACCTGTGATAAATCTACAGTAACAATTTATATATATATATATATACATTCTGTTGAACTGTAAACTCTGAAATTCCAGGGATGACTACTTTTTTTATTCCTATTTGACTGAAAGAGATTCATATCGATGTAAATGAAATGAATAAACAAAAACTGTGGAATTGTGTGTAACTCACGTGTCCTAGAAGGCAGGTTGAATTCTCTTTCTTGCATATCCATCCTTGGAATACAATAATTTTTAGCATGGAAGAAGCAACAGAAATGGAGCTGTTTCTCCACAGAAGTTAGGTTTTCAGGCTCCTGTACAGGCTGGACACTCCTGGGAGGTGGGAATTCAGTAAGCGCTGGCTTCTGCTTGAGTCACGTCCTTATAAGCTGAGCAACGGTGCAGTGTCCAGGCTTGGGCTGAGTGTCTGCTAATCATCTAACTGCTGACATGCTGGGCATGCTGCTGTAACTAACCACAGAAATATGTGGTGTAGATGGAACAGTGGGAACTAAGGATAAATAAAAGCTTCCTTGCATAGGACGGGGGCTGGGAGTAATTAAACACCAGTTCTATATCTGGATGCTTCACTAGGGAATTCTTTTTCTTTTAAGTAAGTCTCGCTATAAAAGGTTTTACACTACATTTACAGTATGCCTTTCACTTTTAGCTATTGCACAGCTGTTGCACCTCATTGTGGCACCCAGCTAGTCTAGCTGTGGAACAAGAAAAGGCAGCTTGCCCAACTCACCCTTAGGACAATTGGATAAGTTGTTTTTCCCCAGGCTTCTATGTGAAAATAACAGTTTCTACTACACAGTCATAGCTGGAGGTTCTTGACACTGCTGTGAGTTTCTCTGCTCTTCACTCATGGTATTGCTACATCTGGCACAGCTGTAGCATTAGCTGTTCCTCATGCTTTTATCTGCTTGATGGACTAACTTCCTACTGGAGAAAAAAGGTGACTTTTGAAGGAAGAGTAGTTTTGCATCTGCTGTAACTTAACAGTCCAAGTGCAGTCTTTTCCTGTCCCTGGCTATCAGAAAGGCAGTGAAGTTTAATCACAGTGGAGAGTTACATGTAGTTCTGTTGGGTTTTTAAAATGGCTTTAGAAGGACAATGCTTAAAATTTAAGTTTTCGGATTAGCTGAACAAGAAGATGGGTAAAGGGTGAGTTTTGCTTTGAAGCACCGTAATGGTAACTGTGAAGAATACAAAACTTGTCCCATGGCAGCAGAATGTTGCATAGACTGAATTTTGATGTCTAGTGGATTTAAATTAACCTCATCCATCCTACATACAAAGTCACTAGTGATCTAAAGCTGGCAACCTAAAAAAAGTGTTTTAAAGCACACTGCAGCTTTCATATTTATAAAAACTTGACACATACAGAGCATAATTTAGCATAACATCAGATCCATCCAAACTTCAGTGCAATTATTATAATAATTTGATGGAGGCGTTCAACCTTGGAATATTTGTGTCAATCACTTGGTCAAAATTCACTGTTAAATAAAATGACAGGTTGATACAGTGTTAAATTTTGTTTAAGCAACATGAGGGCCTTGATGGAAGAATTTCTCATCTTTAGAAACAAGATACATTTCCAGTTTAATATATGACTTGTTTTCCTAGGCTAGACTTGGTGTTAAATTAGTTTTAGTCATCATTTGTTTTGACACTTCTGCCTCATTTTGTACACTGCTTCCCAAAAATGCTTCATTTTGGCAGGAGATATATTTTCAAACCTTCTAGGTTTAAAAAAAAAAAAAGAAAAGCACCATGTTGTTACTTGATCTGAACATTTTGAATTTCCAGTGAGGACTACAGAATTATCTCACATGCTTGTACTTGTTTGTATCTTTTTATTGAGCTAGATCTACTTTTCCTTGACTGAGGTTTAAATTTTCTATCGTTCAGAGTTGGGCACAGCACATAAAATCAGTTTGGCACTCTGCTGTTGATGTTGTTTCACTTTAAATATCTCGGGTCTTAAACTATTTTCTAACTTTTTTTTTTTTTAATTCCTGCAAAATCAGTTTGATTTTATTGTCTTCACTCTAAAAGGCAGGGAGCAATTGAACCTTTCATAGGCTTTGTTTGAGTCTGTTTGACAATACAGTAAGTTTGTGTGGTTTTATTTCCTCTAGGAAGAGGGACTATTCCTCTGCATGGAATAGTACAAAAGATTTGGCTATTTACTCCCTTTCTCCTTAACATTGAGGAATAATGTAACTCTGGCCTTGCAGACTGACTTATAGGTGGAAAGCAAATCCTTCTCCTGGCTTCTAATTTATGGTTAAAGGTAAATGTTTCTTAACAGGTGCTCACAGAGTGGGTTTAATCTTGCACTTGTGTGCCAGGGTTGGCTGA
The DNA here is from genome assembly GCA_026261815.1 of Monarcha castaneiventris obscurior. Taxonomy (NCBI): domain Eukaryota; kingdom Metazoa; phylum Chordata; class Aves; order Passeriformes; family Monarchidae; genus Monarcha; species Monarcha castaneiventris. The sequence goes on from JAMPIT010000040.1 coordinate 3,978,265, forward strand.
AATGCAGGTGAAGGGTTGTTTACCTGAAACCCCAAAGGCACAGAGGGTGCAGACAGCAGAGAAGAAAGATCTTGAGGTGACAGATGCAGCCTGGTGTAGCTGTGGGATTTGTCAGGAAGAGATCCTCAGCTACCCTTAAGTGTCCTCTCTGCCTGGAGCCGAGGGAGTGTCGTTTGTCACCTCAGCAGTGCCTGACGTGAAGGCTGCAGTGAATACAAACTGTTTTCCAACCATTTTAATGTATTATCTCCCACAGAAATCCAAATCCCTGTTAAAACACAGACAGGCTACTGCTGCTCAGTGTAGGAAAACTATCTGGTCTCCAACAGGAACAAGAGCCAGCTTGAGTCTTTCCTTTTAAAAAGCTGTTAGAATCCAGTATTTTGAGCATGACAAAAATCAGGTTTTAGGCAGGGCAGCGCTTTAAAGTGTTCGTATGGTTATTTGTCAACAGAAGAAAAACCTAGAAATTCTTCAGTAAGCACATGGGAGAATTTTTAGACAAGGTCCAAGGCTTGCAAAGTGATCAGTCATAGACCACTGTGAGAACACAACTAGTCTTAAGACATAGTTAAGGTTGGAATAAATGGACACAAGAGGCATGGGAAGGGTGTTGGATACACATCAGAGTTACGGCCCTGCAGCAAGGTCCATCAGTTCCTGAGGTGATGAACCACTTGGAGCCAGAGACTGGAAGAGCAGCAATGCAAGGATTGTTTTTCCCACCTATCTGCAAGGGAAGAGAGGGAAGATTCAAGCCCATGGGAAGTGAAAGGGGCATTCCTGAGGGGCAGCCTGAGCTGTGGATGGGCTTGGGTGGTGTTTCTGTCCAGCTCACTAAAGGGCCACTGTCTGAGCAGCTCTAGAGGCCAGCAGGTGAAAGTGCTCACTCTCCTTGCCTTCCCCCACATTTATCATTCACTTCTCATATTTTTGACAGATAGGCAGCCATATGCCAAAAATAAATCCATATTGAACTTGCAGAAAGCTGGCTCCCATTCCAAGAAGCACTTCCACCTTTAACAGGCTGGGTTTCCCTCAGTGCAGCAGAAATTCCCATGCAAATCTACATCCTTACACTCTTTCAAGCTGTTTTTTTTCAGACTTTTTGGGGGAAAAAAAGTTGATATACAACACTATTAGGGTTTTTTGTTGTTTTTATAAAATTTTCCAAGATATCACAAAATTACACACACTAAAAGCTTAATCTGCACATTTTCCAATGAAAAATTGAAATATCTTAAATTTATTACTTGTATATACAATTTCAATCCAAATTTACATTCGCATCATTTTCATGGGTAGCAAAAGGCATGGATCAAACACAGGATTGAGATGTGTCACTTCAGCATATTAATAGGATATTTACTTAAAATCTTGGTATGTGTTCATTTAAATTTATTTAGAACAGGCCACTGACAAAAGGCTGGATTTTGTGCTGAAATGGTAAAAACTGTGGGGAAGGTCACTGCTACCATCCACTCCTTTCAATGCAAACATCCATCATTTGTTTCAGTGAGATTCACAGGACAATGAAAAATTAACAGATTCATTATAACCTCTGAGAGCTGACAGTTTAAAGCTCCATCCATGGCTGTGCAGTCAGTTTAAGGCATCTGTGCTAGATATCATTTTTTAACTTTAAAAGTTAACTGAAGTAATTCTGCAGTTAACTAGTGAAAAGCTGGAATTCCTCTCACCTATGCCTGGAAGAGAAGTTACTCACTTGGTTCTTCTTGAGTCTTTAAAAGCAAAGTAATGAAGTTAATAAGACATGACAGGTTATAAACATCCCCCTGTTTCAGCTACAAAAATGGATTTGTATTTGAATAACTTAACATTCAGTGAAATTGTCTTTAGACCTGTTTGAAATCATTTAGGCTTAGCGAGCACAATTTAAGCAGAACTTCATTCAGGTATTGCAAAATAAAGCAAATAAAAACTAAAATTTACAAGGAATACTTTGTTTCCCTCCAAACTAATTATTACTTAAAATATGGAGAAAAAGAAATTCAAAATTATGCCTCTCCTGCTAGAGTTCATAATCGTAAGAGAATTCAAATGAAGACACCTCTCAAGCCCAGAGTATGAATAGTTGGCTATTTTAACAATCTGCACAAACTGTAGATACTGAATGTTAATTTAAGACACTATGAAATCAGAAGCTCAATTTTCCCCTGTAGTTTTCTGTTGCTTTAGTTATTAAAGAACCAGTACTGAAGGAAATACCTGCAAAACTATCCCAGTTAAGTCCACTCAAACTCCATACTTAATAAAATACTAACTATGGAGACCCTGAAAAAAAATAGAAACTATATCTTTAAATAGAATCCAGAAATGCAGTTTCCTATACAGCTGCATGTTCTTGAGTGTGCTTTTGCAGAAAAACAGATTTTTTGATAGTTAGCTTTGAAAGCAAACCAATCACGTAGATCCTTCCTTTCCATTTAATACTCTACATAAAATGTCATCTTTTTTGCTTTGGTAGAATACAAATAATGGGGAAATACGGGTAAGGAAAGCACAGTAAATAACATGGGTATATATCATACCTTCTTTAAGAAATCTGAGCTGAAATGTAAGGCATCCCTCGAAGTATTTTTTGCATATGCAAGGAATGCAGTTCTTTGTAAACAAAAGCTTGAGGAAAGCAATACTGAAGCCAAAGAATCTTCCCTAGGATCCTTCCAATGATCCCATAACCAAGAGCAACTCTCCTAGGGCAAGTGTTTTGGAACTAAATCCCGTGAAAAAGAGAATCCCATCCTTTGTCTTTCCATACATTTTTAATCACGTAGTAGAGATTGCCTCGCCTTGAAGATCTCCAGATTAGGAGAGTGATGCCAAAGTTGATTCTCAAGGGCACGAGCTCATCCAAAGTCTATTTTTCTGGTACATCACTTTCTATAGATTTTGTGGCAGCGTTGCTGCAGCCTGCAGAGGCGTGCACGGTATTCCCACAGGAAACGCTTCCCAGCGGCCGGCTCTGGCAGGCAGCAGTGGGTTTGGTGGTGGGAAGTGGTTTAGAAGAGTTACACTGATGTCTGCGATGACCTGAATCCTCACCTGATCTCCTCCTGCCAGATTCTTCACCAATAGGAGGCTGAAAATAAATAGGGGCAACCTGTTACGTGTTTTGCCATAAAGCCAGGTATTTTTGCCTTTCCACAGACTTGCAAGACCGAAAGGATTAGGCCCTTAGGATCCATCAAGCTGCCTTTCCATGAAATCAAGTGCTGCTCTCAGAATACATTTTGAAGCAAAAACATATTAGTACACCAAATATTATTTAAAACAGGCATTGAAACTTACATCCACCCTGAAGTCCTCCAGTCTCTTAAATTTACTCAGATACTCTTGCAGTTTGGGGTCAACAGCTGGAGTCTTGTGCTGAGAGTATTTTAGGTAAGCCCAAAATTTTTCCAGTCCATACAGCTGACCTAGTAACAGAAAAAGATAATTTTACCACTTTACAAAGGTCAAATTTAATTAAAAACTTAATTATTCACTGGTAACTATATTTTTAAGAGAACTGAAGATATGAAGAATATGAATAAAAGCTGTTCTCGGTCAGTTAACAAGTCAGTGCCAAGGAATTGGGATTATCTTCAACTAATGTTACCAGAGTGTGAGCAGTGACAAGCCTGTGATAATTACCAGCTTCATAGTCCCTCTTTGTTTCTTGTTGGAAATCCTCGAATACTTCTTTCCTGAATTTCTTTTCCAGGCCATAGCTGTAAAACCTGAACAAGCATTCCAAGCCATACCTGGAACAGAACAGAGAGGTACAAAAATCGACCTTGTCTCTTTGGCTCAGAAACACAGAAGTGGGGGAACTAGGTGGAAGGAAGGGAATTATATATCTGAGAGCTAAAGGGCAGTGACAATTTCCTTTGTGATCATTTTTCTGGCATTTTTGTAAGGCAAGAGCCAGTCTGAACAAGTAAAATGAGGTTAAGAATGCCTTCACCTATGGAAGGAAGAATCTTAGGAGTGTTAGTACAGAACTGACTCGTAATGGTCAACAAGTTACAGGATTTTGTACAATTCACAACCGATTACAAGTCAGGAAATGTGGCCCGTTTAACTATTCATCTGCAAAGCACAAATGTATACAGATTTTTGCTATTAAAATAACTTAGACACACTGCTATTTTAAAGATTTACAAAAAGGCAAAGGCAGTAGGAAAAATGCTTACTTGCAGATTCACAGTCATTAAAAGGAGTGGTAAAGCCTCAAGAAAAAATACCTGTAGTGTTCTTTTGCATCCTCTAGAGCAAGCTGTTTGAATTCTTCATACATTTTCTTGTTGAAGTGATCTCTCAGAAAAAAGGACCAGAAACGAAAAAGTGTGTTCATTTCTTGGGACTGGCCAATTCCCAACCGTTTCCTCTCTGGAAGAAAAAAAGAAAGGGAAGAACAAAATCACTATTTTAATTTTTCACCAGAATATTTTGAAGTGCCTTGCCTTTAGTAAAAAACACACCAGATCTTCTGGTAATTTCAGTTCAAATTTGAGTGTAATTTTTTTGTCAGGGAATGTCAAGTTAAATGGAAAGGCAGGGCTCCTAAAACAGAACCACCAAATAAATTTTGCTTGCCTTTCCCAAGAAAAATAAGGATGAGGAACAATGTGAAGAAAACTGGTATCAGACAACACCTGGAAACTTCTACCTAAAACTTTAGGAAGTGCATGGAGCAGCTTACCCGTTAAACACCTTCGCCGGTATTTGTGGTACACCTGCTGAGTAAAGCCATTTTCCTTTAACAGTTCGTGAGATGGGTGCTGGAATTTGGGAAGAGAATTTGGAGTACAGCCATAACCTGCCAGTGGAGCTCCTTCTGAAGGTGAGGCATTGGAACTGCTGGAGAAAAAAACCAACATATTTCTGACCTATGAACAGAGCTTTTCTGCACGATCATTTTTCACCCACCCTGACCCACACAAGAGCCGTGGTGCGGTCACCTGGTGACTGCTGCAGGGCATCTGGGTCTGGGCGCCCCTCAAGAAAATCAGGCTTTGTGCTAATATGTCAAAAACAGAGGCAGTTTTGGACAATGATAATTAAACATTACTGATTTTATGGTCATGCCTGATTTTTAATGACCACTGAAGTGAACATCAGTGCCTCGAGTAACATTACTGCTGCTGTATCAGGGATCAAACAATGCTGTGAAGACCAGTCTGCCTAGCTTGTTCCCAGACAGTATTCCATATTTTTGTCTTTCTTGAGCATTCTTTTCTTGCTTCCATTGTATTTATAAATTGCCTCTTATAGCCTGTTTCTCCATTAGCAGTGAGAACTACCTGCCAATAAATTTTGACTCACAACAACATTTACCTCACAGAGGAAGTTCTTGGCCTGTGGTCTCTGGAATCCATCACCCAACCAACATGGCATTCCAAGGGAGGATTTGTGCTGTGGCGCGTTTTTCTTTTTCTTGGAGTCTAAGAAAGTAAATGAAGGATTTATTTCCCTAATTTGACTTCACTCATTCTCTCCCACTTAAAACAGAGATCTAAAAGCTTTATATTCTGTTATCTAACAAGCTATAAAGTCACAAGACCACGGTTTCATAACCTGAAGATTAGTCTTATGTAACTAACCAAAATCTTTAACACTACACTTCTTTTAGCAAAGACTTTCAAGGAAGAAGACTCAAAAAGCATTTAATAGAAATAAAAAAGTGAACATGGTAAATATTTTGGAGAGTAACAATATGAGTACAAGCATTTAATTTTTTGCCTTTTAATTCTTGTTAAACTGTATGCACAAAAATGAGTTTTGTAGGCTTTTGCTGTTTTGTTTTTATTTAATATGTTTTTCCATTTACCTTTACATCGAAGGATCGTGCTTCTTTAACAACAGGGTAGAACCTGGGTGTTTTGTTGGGATCCTGGAGCCTTGGGGTTCGAGGTGTTCGTGGGATAAAGCCAGGGTGGAAACGGGGGGAATCTGGGACTGCTGTTGGCAGCGATCGAGCCATTCCTGCTGTTGGAGGTACTTCAGTACTTAGGAAATTACAGGCCAGCTCCTCTGTTAAATATGGAGGCAGGAAGGAGAAAGGTGGTTTCACTGAGCTACTTTAGAAATGCTATTAGCATGTAACCCAGTAGATGTTAATAACACTACTCAAAGAAACACCTCTAAAGGTAAGACTGGGACGTTGTGACTGCTCAGTAATGCTATGGTACAAGTGGTAAATTCTTCTAATCTCATTTCCTTCCATCCCTGTCTCCCATAAAAACGCTGGTTTCTATAAAACGTTTCACAGCTTCAGTTTAACTTTACACATTGTAAATTCCAAGTCACACAAAGAGCACCTGGTGTTGATGGATAGTGACAACAAAGCAGAGCAAGCGCCAGCTTCCTGTCATTCAACCAAAACCACGCTACCCATGAACAGTTGGCAATTTGAAAAATTAGCAAAGAAAAAGCCCCCTCAGACTGCTGACTGAACCAAAATTAAAATACTGCACAGGCAGAAGGAGTCAAAACACCTACAGAGTTGTTCTTTATTACAGAGATTCTAAAAAAACAAATACTTTTATATTTACCTTTCTGTAACCCTCGAGGTCCTGGAGGAACTTCTTGCCTTGGATCAGCAGTTTCTGGTGCAGGACTAACAAATTCATCCTTATTAATGAGGTTTAGCTTCTTAAAGTTCTCAATCTCTTGCTGAATTAGAGAAAGCAAATTGTAAATGCAAAGCAGGGTAATAGATACCACCCTGAGAAACAGATGCATTTCATGAAGAGAAAAGAAGCCAGAACTGACACACAAGAACCCACACACCTGTCTCAGGTGGGACTCGTGCATACTGTGCATGAAAAATCTCGTCAAATCATTGTCAAGTCCGTAGCAGCAAAAAAAAAGAAAATATTTTCTCTTGCAGTTTGCTATTTCTCACTGCCCTCTTCATGTTTGCTGGTTTTCTTGGTCCATTTATTCCATATTCTAAACTCTACCTTTATTTCTTGCTCTTATTCTCAACATCCAATTCCACCTTTGTCGGCTTGCTTTTGTATGGACATGCTCCATTTGTCCGTGAAGCCACTACCCCCTCTTTGTGCACAGATAAAGCCCCTTTCCCTCACCACTCAGTCTTTAGGTGACTTCATTCTAACTATTGTTCTAACAAACTACAAGGCAAACAGAACCTGAATATAAAACTACTTTTAAATTACCGAATTACTTCCCTCTCATCATCTCATCTCTGACAAGTACCCCCTTCCCTTCCTCTCCGGGTAGGGGTTTGCAGTTGTTATGAAACAAACTATTCATAGAGTAAGAAAACATTGGAAAACTTGAACCATCTCCAAAATGTTAAAAAAAAAATTCATTCAATCTTTTTGGTCAAGCCTGTGGTATGAAAAACTTGGGTCTGCTTTCCACTCTAAAGGTAACTCAGCAGACCTGCAAATTACTGTCACTTTTCTGTAGCATTTTACAACTACATAGTAGAAGGCTGAAATTAATTTGGGAACTGTTTGGACAGGCATGGTTTTCAGGTCAAAAATTAAAGAGAATTACCTTCATCATGGCGTCATTTTCACTCTGATCCATCCACAAATCCTGTTCGTAGTAGTACAAGCCATCGTTAATGACTTTAGCAAGTTCTGATGTAATTTTTGCACGGCACACACGGTTGCCAGCACGGTCTCCACAAGGATGTTTTTTCACATATGGTGGTGTCTGTGTTACAATCAAAATCTTGTTTACATCCTGATCATCAATTTCATAATCAGAATCACTATCTGACCAATCAGTAAATTTATTCTTCCGACACTGATTTTGTTCCATCTCTTCATCAAAGAAAAATTCAAGTTCTTCCTGTTCTTGTTCCTCGGGAGGTGGGGGTGGCTGGTGTTGATCTGGTGTTTGATCAGGTACAGGAACAGTCTCCTGAGTTGGAAAAGGTTTTATATTTGAGTTGGATAATGATTTCCCAAACTGTATTGCATTCTCAAACATCACATATGTTAAGATGTTTAAAACCTTGGCTTACAGTGTAACCTCAAAGTCAGTTTTGCATGTGTTTATTTAAACATAACTTAAAGGGTTTTGACTTTACCTTTAGCTTCACAGTGGATGCACGATGCCTCTTCTTCACTTCTATCCAAGGTTCGGAGTCCAAATCGGGCAAACTTGTAGACAGTCCCTTAGACATTGTCTGAAAATTACTTGTTTCAGTGTTTTCCTTTGGACTAAGTGGGCTTCCCACTCTTGGAGAACTTGGTGCAGACTCTAGCAGTAGAAAACAGTAGTTCAGTTCCTGTTGTGGATTGTTTTGGTTTTATTTTGCTTGTTTTTCAATTGTTTCACTGGTCTTTCTTTTAACTACAGCTACCATTTTTCTACCTCTATGGATAACACTGATCAAAGAATTTCTTTTCATTTTTAAGAGACAGCTTTTCACAGTTCACCCAACATTTCAGAACAGAATCAGTTCTAAGAACTTATTTCCATGGAAAGTTTCTTCATAGGCTGTGAGACATTACTTTTGTTGAGGAGAAAAAATAGCACAGCATCATTAGGATCCTGTTTTCTCCACATCATTCTCTAGCTCTGTGGATGGGTGCCTAACTCCATCTTCATTCTTGCCATTTAATTTCAGCCAACATTTTAGTAAAGGATTCCCTTGCCAAGGGTTGTCAGGGAACAAATCCATCTCCCTATTAATAATGTGAATGAGTTTCTCATCAAAACAAGGAGGCACCAAATAAAGAGTGAACTTTCAGCTGCCACAAAAATGAAGCAGGGACTAGTTTAAGATTAGTATTACTAATTCTACAGGACTGTAGTCCACCATTCTATATCGTGGAGAACGGTCACAGCCATAACACACAAGAGACATTTTTATTTACTTCACATCAGCCATGTGACTTGGCAAGTGCAGGGCTGGCATGCAGAGCAGCTGAATAAACTGTTACCAAAAGTACAACTTCTATTATGAAATCAGTATCAGGAGGCAAATTTCCTAAGCTAGACCGACAGCACTAAACTTATGTTTCTGTAAAATAAATCCTTTACCAGTATGTGAGCCAAAAGTTTGGCCTGGTATGAATTCTGGGCAATTGATGAGCTGAGAAAAGTCAGTTGGAGGCAGGTTGCATGGAGGAGGACCTGGAATTGGCCACTTTTCTGGATCAACCCTTTTTCTTAGCTTCTGATCCACAGTTTCAACTTCTGTACTGTCCTTTAGGGCCTGTGTGACAAACACATTACAACATTAAAAACTACCGAAAAAAAGAAAAAAGCCACCAACTTGGCCACTTATAGCCTCTTTACAGAATCCTTGTCATTACAAACAGAAAATTTTCTTAACTGCATAGCACTGACTTTAAATGGCAGCACAGAGTTAACCAAGCAACTTTTCAAATACATGCTTCTGAATGATTTCACCTCCAAAATGAGAGCAGCGTTCGTAGTCAGAGCTTGCATCCGACGGAAACTGGCGATCAGTGACACAGGCAGAAATCCTTGTTGGTCCATCTTTCTCCTCAGAAAGAAGTCTCTCTCCAGATTTTCTGTGCTGAAATAATACTCACTGCAGAACAAAACATACAAACCTGAGCTTATTCTACGGTTCAAGAAAACCCTGAAGCAGCAACCTAGATTCCTTGTTAACATCTTCCATTAAAAAACAGAGTGTATTTTGACATCAACAAAATCATTCTTCAACAGCTGTATCACTACAGAAGACCCACAGAGCAGCAAGCACGCTCGACAGCTTAAGGACAGACTCATGACTCAGTACAGCACAGAGGGGCAAAAATCAGAGCCTTGTTACATTTGCACAACCAAAAACTACACTCCAGTTTTCCTTCACCCACCCCCTCCCTCATTACTTACATGGACAGAAGGGAACAACATTGTCTTGGCCTCCATAGGGATGAAGGACAAGCACTGCTTACAGTCAGGGCATAAGTTATGTCCCACACAGCAGTATCAGTTCATCCTGAACTGCATCTTTTATTGTCCCAGTCTCCAGTGCATTGGAAGGTTTAAGTGTCCTATCTGAGTGTGGAGGCACACATATATATACACTCTGAATCATCAAGCATGCTTGTGGGAAGATGAGAAAACAAAACCAGTAATGTTGTATTTGGCATGAAACTACCAAAAGGCACAAGAGTTCATGGAGGCAAATACAGAATAGATGATGTTTAGCGGATAAAGAAGGACAAGGACATTTCAGGAATCTGGTGATACCACAGAGATGAGGGACAAACAGCAGAAAGACAAATCTTCAACAATGAAGCTGCTCTAGGAAATAATCCAGGTGTCAAGATGTTCTTTACTTAGTGAAGACAAAAAGTAAGGAATTCAAATCATGATCTGCCACACAGAGCAAGGGAATGAGAAAAGGTCCTATGAGAAAGAATGAAACACCCCCTCAATTTAATAATGATGACTGAAATCTAGGCCTTTCATAGAGCTTACACATCATACCATGATTTTGCACATTACATCCAGGGAATACTAACCCCTCATGGCATTCAGAAAAATGCAGGTAGGGAAAGACTTAACAGAAAGCAGTTAAAATTCTATTACAGAAATAGAGGGGTGCAAAAAGAAAATGAGAGGGTATTAAAATGCTGAAGAAAAAAGCTGCACATGCAAATGTAAATAAAGATCATTCTAATTTCAACAAAGTGTAAAACATTAAGTCTCTCCACTGAAGCTGGAATCAAGGCCAAAGTCTCCAAGAGCAGGGCACTCTCATGCCATCACTAACCCAAGCAGCACCTGGATACCATTTCTTTCTCCAATTTTTTGTAGGTGAAGAAATTTGAAGCAAAACGCTGGCTCTATGAAACACACAGAATCACACACAGAATATTCTGTCTGAGCTGGAAGGGACCCACAAGGATCCTCGAGTCCAACTCCCAAGGGAATGGCCCAGGCGGGGATCGAACCTGCGACCCTGGCGTTAGCAGCACCGTGCTCTGACCAACACTCAAGCTCCAAGACAGAAAGAATTTAAAGTCTCAATGCTGGACGAGACAGGACAAATGGAAACACTGCTACTAAGTCAAAGCAAACAAGAGAACAAGGCTTTTGGAGAGTGAAGCTCTTACTCAGAGCCAAGTATGATCAGTGAAGCAACTGGGCACAAAGAGAAAGCTTCTTTCAAGAATATCCTGTCTACTGTTCTGAGCTGCTGCGTTCCTTTTCCCCTCCCAGTCTAGAAGATAAGCAAGCACAAATGCCATATACCAGCTAGTGTTACCTTTACAATCATACAGTAAAGGTAAAATCCTGTAACGATTCACCTAGATAAATATTCCATAAGCAGAAATGGACAGTGACTGAACTGGACTCAAACTGCCTCACTTGATGTCCATCACTCTAGAAAAAGGAATGTGAAAGACCATTAATGATAAATGAAGACAATGCACAAGTTTGCTCCAAGAAGAGGGACAAACCTAAACACACACACCCTCTCCAGCTTTTCTCTTCTTCCTTTTCCTCAGAGTCCCTTTGCCTACTCCCAGATTGATATTTGAGCTTTTATTTATTTTCTAAAGCAAGAGGACTTTTAAATAGGGTTCTGCTGCATGTTGCAGAAGGAGGAGCTGCTAAGCACTGAAACTTTTCAGGCTGACAACTTCAGCCTGTAATTAACAACACAAGATATTTTTGTAGGCAATACAAATATTATTCTCTTGTACATCGAGCTGGTTCTTGGGACAAGCATAAACTGCTTGATAGCAGTGTGTTTCTTCCTGTAATTACACATCAACTCAGCTGGACAGTCTCCAAGATTTTTCTCTATTAAGCAGGTAAAATTTTAAAATTCTTTCATCCACTAGGATTCAATCTCACTTCTTTAATATGTCCTGATTTATCTTGGACTCCAATAGGAGCTCTGAGACATAACAATTTTGTGTATCCTTATTCTATATATACTTCCTTCTTTGGCATACTCACTTTGGTATTTTATAGCTAAGTTACAAAAAGCAGACAAAGCCACCCCCATTTAGAGGTTAATAATAGGTAACTGATGAATAAAGTCTGTTTCCCATATGTTTTAATGTGATAAAAGAAGGGAATAGATTAAAAACCACCTTTTTCTTTTCTTTTTTTTCTTTTTTTTCTTTTTTTTTTCGGTCTAGGGAGAATAAAACTAGTGGAGTTATGTTCTAAACCTGCTCAGGAATCTCCTTCTCATGGAAAGCAAACTCCATAACCAAACTGCCTCAGGAGTTCACACCAGGCAAGCAACCAATGGCTGTGGTTTATCCAGCCATGCCAAGCCTTCTACCAACACCTGCCAACCTCTCGGTGCCAAAAGGAAATACAAATATACCCAGAAGTCAGAGGTGACCAATGCTGTAACTGACATTTTTCTCAGCAGAGGGGGACATCGTCATGTCCTACCTTAGGAGGTCTGGATTCTACACTGCATGCCCAGAAATCTGGCCAACAGTGGAGTGGCTGTGCTCCTCCCCCACTTGTCTGAGGACAGTGCAGGCCGATTATCCTGACATGGGGGTACATGTCCACTGTCAGGTCTCATAGGGGCCTGGCAGCAAGAGTAAAAAAAGACTGCAATAGAAGTTTTGAAGTTGATAGCCACATGTCAGATACTTTCTGCCCTTTAAAGAGGCTTTTCTCTTCCTTTTTGCGTCAACTGTAACAAAAGAAGCGAGAATAAAATAAGCAAGTTGCTGCACGGAACACGAGGGCAATCAAAAACCACCACAGAGGCATTGCCGAGAAATGCAAGTACTGAGGATGAAATATCTGCCAGTGGTGGAAACTGTCTCTTTAAAATGAACTAGTGCTTTCCAGGCCCTTTTTGACTTGTCTCCTGGTGATAATCAAGTCTTCCAGATGGTTTCTCATTGCCTAATGGTGTACACGAGAAAGTAAACATTTCAGATTATTGAAAAATCAAGTATCATTGCAAAACTACTCTCTCTCAGTTACATGTTTCAGGTGAAACACACTGAAAACATCAAACTAACAAGACTTCTCAAAGTGAAATTGAGAGCAAATAGGGGAAATGTCACCCAAGAAGAGCTTTATAGGCAAACAGACCAACAGTACTCAAAAGCACAAGCTCAGAGACATCCATATCTCAATTACATGACAACATAAAGAGGGCTGTGTACCATAAATAAAGCAGTTATACGAGTTAGAGCCAGACTACAGCACAAGATGCAGAAACAGCTTCCTTACAACTCCTCCCCATTACTCAAGTTTTTCCACCCCACCAGTGAATAAATTCGAGCTGACACTAGTAATAGTCAGAGTTAACTCAAAAAGTTAAGCTGAAATGCCTTAATCTCCAACTTGATACAGATAATAAGGATCCAACACTGTTTGAAGTGAGTTATTTTATCTTAACTAGATCTCTGAAAATATTTATACATTAAGCAATCTACTTACATTTGGTGCTTTATATATTCCTTGAGAAGTGCTTCATCCACAGAATACATCTGCACTCCTGTTCCATCACCATAGTAATAAATCACACCAGGGTTAAGCTCAGGTTGAAATACTTGGTCAATTCCTTCACCATACAGTTCTTGATAACCAACTGAATAGTCAAAATTCACTTCAACATAAAAGAGAACATAAAAAAACATTAGAAAATGAAAACAACAACATTATAAACATAGTTTTAAAATTTTTTTGCGAAGTATCCATTTCTTTGCATACTGCTGGGGTTTCCTCTGCCTCGTCCTCTTCCTCTGCCTCTCCCCCTTCCTCTGCCTCTGGAGAATCCTCGGACGCTGCCACCCTCACTCCTCACGCTGCACACTTCGTCATGGTCGTCTCTCTTCTCTCTATCACGACGCCAATCTTGAAGAGAAAAAGCCACAAAATACCCACAATCACAATGAAACATCCTGGTGACTCCAAGTCCCTCGTGACACCAGAGTTCTCAGCTTGCTCCCAGGCAACCCACAGCCTCAGCCACGCTGGCTGAAGCAGGTGCTCAGGGCTGAAGCTGCAGGAGAGGAACAGGAAAGGTTTGCCAGCCCTGCCAGAGGGTGAGTTAGTAAGGTGGCAGTCGATTGACTGGCAGTCAATCCCAAATGCTTCTGAAGCAACTGGACACCCTGGTGCCAGCTCAAAGATCACAGTACCTATGATCAGCTCAGGGCAGGAAGGAATGATCACGACAGTTCAGTCTCCTCCTGTGGATAACTCCCACCCCTACTAGAGTGGGATGGCAATCACAGAACTGCAGAATGGCTTGGGTTGGATGGAATCCTTAAGATCATCTGGTTCCAACCCCCCTGCTGTGGACAGGGACAGCTTCCACTACACAAGGTTTCTCAGAGCTTCATTCAGCCTGGCCTTGAACACTTCCGGAGATGAGGCACCCACAGCTTTTTGGTGTAACGTCTGCCAGGGCCTCACCACCCTCACAGTAATTTTTTTTCCTATTATCTAATCTAAACCTACTTGCTTTGATTTTAAAACCATTCCCCCTTGTCCTGTCATTCCATGCCCTTGTAAACAGTGTCTCTCCATCATGCAGGCTCCCTTCAGGTACTGGAAGGCCACAATTAGGTTACCCCAAAGCCTTTTCCTTTTCAGGCCAAACAAACCCGGTTCTCCCAGCCTTTCCCCACAGGAGATGTGCTCCATCTCTCAGATCATCTTGCTGGCCTCCTCTGGACTCACTCCAACAGCTCCATGTCCTTCCAGTGCTGGGACCCCAGAGCTGGATGCAGCTCTGCAGGTGGGGTCTCACCAGGGAGGAGCAGAGGGGCAGAATCCCCTCCCTCTCCTGCTGCCCATGGTGCTCTGGATGCAGCTCAGGAAATGTTTGGCTCTCTGGGCTGTGAGTGCCCATGGCCAGGACATATCCAGCCTCTCCTCCACCAGCACCCCTGAGTCTTTCTGGGCAGGGCTGCTCTCCATCTGCTCATCCTCTAGCCTGGATTGATACCAGGGATTGCCCTCATGCAGGTGCAGCACCAGCACCTGGTCTTGTTAAACCTCATGAGATTCCCAGAGGCCACATCTCAAGCTTGGCCAGGTCCCTCTGGGTGGCATCCTGCCCTTCAGGCATGTCAGCTGCAGCACTCAGCTTGGGGTCATCTGCAAGTGTGCTGAGGGTGCCCTCCCCTCCATCCCTCTGCCCAGCTCTTGATGATGGGATTCCCACAGCAGTGGCTCTCTGGAGTCTCCCTTTTGCTCCTGGCAGCAGCTGCCAACCACTCCCCTGGCTCTGCCCATTGAACAGCAACTGTCCAAACCAGACCCCAGGGACCTTGGCTTCATCCTTAGGGACAGGTGTAATTCCCACTCCACTCATAAGAAGAACTGTGTGAGAGAAGGTTTAATTTTTCTTTCTCTTTTCCTAACACTTGCAGAGACTTCCATGTTCAGTCAGTCACCTTTGCTGAAAGTTTAAGTTGTAACTGGATAGTCTTTCAGATGCCAGGGGAACCACTCTGCCACAGGAATGCCTGGGGATACAGCCCCTACTCGAACCAATTGAGAGCTGCTAAATTTAACAAAGGACTAACTAAAGAGATGTATTAAAAGTCGTATTAAAATCTTGGTTTAGCAACTATTTTTAATGAACCCTACAACCACACGTGTATGCTCATACACTCAAGTCCTGTCAAACAAGACCCTGAATTTACAGAGAATATAATCTGCATGCATGTATCTCACTGGGGATTTGGACCTGAGCACCTGCCACCCTCAACCTTAGAGAACCCAAATGCATAGGTATTACTTGAACTATTTTTCCAGACCAGTTTAAATTTTGGCATCCTAAGAGTGCCTATGGCTCAGACTCATGCAGAAGTCCTACATATAACATCCTCATGAGAACGTCTGTACTTAGCATGAAATGGGGTTTTTTATTTAAACACAACATTCCTGAAAAGAGGAAGAGATGTCTTATGTTGTCTCACACTGAAACTGGCCTTGAATCACTCGAACCTTGAGGCAGAATTCATGCTGCAAGTTTTCAGTCATTTGACCATCCTAAGGAAAAACCGCTGAAGGAAGTGACAACTGGTAAAAATCCTTCCCCTGCCCCTATCCATCCTTCACAAATCCAGATCAAGCTCTTACATCCAGTTCCTAAAATGACTTCATAAATTCCATGTCAGTAGCATCCAGTACTTTTTATAATGAGCAAACATTCAGACTGTTAATGTATATTGCAATTTTAAAACTTAAACCAAAGACTTACACTCAGCCTAAGATTTCTGCCACCCAACCAGCTCTGTTCACAACACCTGAGGACCAGAAGCAGCAGCAGTCGTGGTGTTAGTACAGCTTTTTTGCATAGCCATGCGGAGAAATAGGTCAGGGAGCTGAGGGAATTGGTCCAGCTCAAAGGAAAAAACAACATCAGTAGAACTGCCAAGGCAGAGTTCAAAGTGTAGCTCCACAAGCAACTGCTCTGGTAGCAACAAGCTGTGGGAATAGCAGCAGAGCAGGACAGAGCAGATACCTTCTGAGGCTATTTCCAAACTTTCTGCATTGTAAAACTGTGGGACAAGATTGTGTAGGGAGCCATGAAGAGGAAAATACATGCTGCTGGTTACTTGCAAATATAAACAGCAAGTTTTACCTACTACAGGCAGGGCTAAGTTCTGACATAAACTGCCAGCTCATGTGATACTACACTCTATTCGCCACCAACACCACCAGAGACTGAGAACTACTTACTTCTTGCCTCGTTCCTTCTGTTGTTATGAGGTATTAACTTGTTTGTTTCCAGCACAAATCTGGAGCTTGTTCGGGAGCCTGGTCTGTCTTGACTGTCTGACCTCACATCGTCCAAGTGAAGCGGCACCCATTTCTGCTTGTTACCTTGAAAAGTTAATGTATTACTCTTAATTATACGAACACTTGAGGTTTCAGCTCCTGAAAAGACTCTACAGAATTCTTCTTGTAAAACTAGCAACAGTTAATTTCACGTTTTAAAAAGTGGGAGAAGCTTAACATTGAAATTTTAAGATATTACAAATGACTAAATAATAAATGCAGTAAACAAGAGTTTCTCAAACTGAAAGGTAACCTCACCTAAGCTTCAAATATAAGACGTAAAGGCCAACTTTTTTATTTAATGGCTTTTAGGTGCTCTGTGATCAAGAATTTATAGCTATGTAAGTGTTAAATACACACAGTAAATTCATTGCTATACAATTTCACAACTTGTCTATGAAACTTTGAGGTAAAAAAACCCCAAACATATAAAATTAACTACCACAATAAAGATTTCAATCACAAATCATACATGTTTTCCTGAGAATTTAGCTGTGGTACTGTATTTTCACCTCAAGATATTCAAAGTTCATTCACATGCATCAAAAATTACTAGAAAAGCTTTATTTTGTTTTATTTGTAGTCTTTTGTTTTATTTTTACGGCCTAAAGTATCCACTAACAATTTACTTAACTATAATATTGATTGGTATTGTGGGCTCCATTCTTTTGTGGCTGAAAAATATAAGCAAGTACATAAAATGTGCTATGTGCACTGGGGAGGGGGGGAAGAAAAACACGTTTTACCTGTGGAATGCTTTGCTTTAGATTTCCACTTAGACTGAAAAAATTAAAAGCAATATAGGTTTTGTTTATATATATAGGAAAATTAATAAATCTAAACAGCAAAGGTCTTTAGGATCTGGAAAAACACCAGCAGGGCAGCAAGACAAAAAAACAGCTGATAGCAGCAAGATCTTGAAACTCTTTCTGCTGTTTCTCCAGCCTATTCCAATCTCCTGACCAAATGAGAATCAGGTTTGCTTCCCACTTTTAATGTAAGAGCTTGGATCAAAAGGAAACAAATAACCTGGCTTAGTTTTCAAATGATCCCTTCAATGTGTAGGATAACAGTAGAACAAGAAAACTGAAGTCCTAGTGTATATGAAGTAACACACACACACATAAATAAAGTTAAATTAACACGGTGCTACCTATCGAGGGAAATAAAAGATATCAGAGACAGAACTGGCCTGCACAGCCATGATGAAAAAAATCCTCCAGAAATTGTCAGAGCTCCAAGGACCATCAACAGGGCACGAGCTGCTTTTCCCCCAGAATTCCTACCTGACTAAACAAAACGCCCCAAACCCTGAGAGAGGCAGCCTGGCTGAGGCTCCCACACAGAGACAGCAATATATTCTGTATTCACCCAGCAAATGAAAATCATGAGAAGTTTTATCGAGTCACTCAACTGGAATCGATGCAACTGTATCAACAGTGACTTACTGCATTATACACAGTGCCTAAACTCACCTTTTTTCCTTTGGTTATTAGTTTGAGCTTCATCTTCACTAGTGTTCTCTGCCGGACCATCTGGCTTTGCCTCCGGATTGTCCTTGATTCCATTATTGCTTTTTTGATCAGATTTCTCCTCCTTTTCTCTTCTATTTGTTGGTTTCTTACTGTGACTTACCGTCTTACACTGTAAGAGACACAGGTAATTATTTCTGGCAGTACAGCTGCGGGTAGCAGGAGGTGCACATTTCCTTTAGCTATTAAAATTCCTTTTTTATTACCTGTGCTCAGCCTCTTCAGCAGGGTGAATTTTAAGAATTGTCTTGTTTTGTAAAGCATCTTTTTAAATAGCTTTATTTTCTGCTATCTTGGCAAGAATATAAAATGAATTTTTAGATTAAGAAAAGAAAGTTTTTGGTTTTTAACAGAAGATGTAAAATGGCAGTGTGCACAACCATCATGAACCAATCCCTCAGATATGAAAATTCATTTTATAGGAAAGAAAGAAATATTCTCATTAGTATCTACTGTTCAGACTGATTATCTTCAAAAAGCTGGTCTTACAGAATACTGGGAGGGAGGGGATTCTGCCCCTCTGCCCCAACTCTGGTGAGACCCCACCTGCAGCGCCGCCTCCAGCTCTGGGGTCCCCAGCATAAAAACATGGACCTGCTGGAGAGAGTCCAGGGGAGGCCAAGGATGATGAGAGAGCTGAAGCACCTCTCCAATGAAGACAAGCTGGGAGCTGGGATTGTTCAGCCTGGAGAAAAGAAGGCTTCAGGGAGACCTTATCATGGTCTTTCAACACTTAAAGGGGGAGTATAAAATGGGCACAGACTTTTTAGCAGGGCCTGTAGCAACAGGACAAGGGGGAATGAAGTTCAGCCATTTGGAGGTCCCCAAAGGGGGAAAGAGTTTCAGCCAAGTTACAGGAAGAAATTTGTCATGATGAGAGTGGTGAAACAGTGGCACAGGTTGCCCAGAGAGGTGTTTGGATGTCCCATCCTGGGAAGCATTCAAGGCCACATAGGACAAAGCTCTGAGCCACTCGATCAAGTAGAAGATGTCCCTCTCACTTGGGCTAGGGAGGCTGGACTAGAAGACCTTTAAAGGTCCCTTCCCACCCAAAGCATTCCATGAGCAGACATATTTACCTGCAAAATGGGAAGTTTTGCAGACATTTCTGCTAAAGAGGAAGAATTTTCCTATGTTGTGGAGACAGCTTTGAACCTGCTGGAGTACACACAGCAGATACTGCAGTACTGTGCCATAATTAATTTGAACACAAAGCCTTCCCTTAGAAAAATAAACTGAGTTTAAGTACAAACTGAATGTTATTTTGTTTTACAGACACTACATGAATTTGGACACTTTCAGTTATAAAATGCATGTTGTTGAACCCAAATGTTCTGGTTTCCCTCACCAAGAACACAGTAAAAGCACCACAGGGATGCTGCTGCAGAGCTAGAGCAGAGTGAAATGGCACCTCACCATTTCAAATAATCTGTGCTCTCTTCTTGTTTTAAATAGCATCAGAGAGGTCTAAAATACATTATGCACTTACCACTTGAGATAAAGAGAAGGAAGATAATTTGACAGAATAGATGTTAACTTAAAACCCAGGAGGGGAAAAATATATCAGAGGAATAAGATAACTAAGAATAACTAAATTGTGTTCAGACAACGGGCACAAAGTGCTCTGAGCCACAAGAGAGGGCAGCATGCACACAACCTCTGCACAAACAGATGAAAACAGCAGAAAAGGTAAATGAAACCTTTTAGACAGTGGAGTTAAAAAATAAGGCACATTTTTATGTACATAGTGGCACACCACCAATAAATTCCAGTACCAGTGCAAACAGCTCAGCACACACCAGTAACCTGAATTATTGATAAAACTTCTCCAACACCCAAAGCCCATTCTGGGGAGAACAGTATTAAAAAAATAAGCCAACATGGTTTAAAAAAAAATAATAATACTGAGGATAACAAAGGATACTTACTTCATTGTTTGCTATTTCACTTGGTGTCGGCCAGCTTGCGATATCACCCAAATCATCGGCCTGCAAAGGTGACAAACAGTTCATATTCCTTCCTTGATTTAGCCCTTTCTAACACAAGAAAGATGTCAGTCATGGCTCAGATAGCCAGACTACGCCCTGGAGCAGAGCTGGTAGAAGCAGCAATTCTTAAAAAACCAAGATACACAACAGAAAACAAACACACAACTTTTGAAAGAGGTCTTAGGAATTTTGAGCTCGCATAAAACATTTGTCAGATTAAATGCTGTCTTACACATACGTGATTTAAAGGTATTTATTGCTAAAGGCTTTTAGTTTTTGGAAGACCTCGACAGGTACTAACCAACCTAAAAAGGAGTGGCTGTAAAAATTTTAGAAACTTTATGCTTCAATAAAAGGACTCGATGTCTCCTGTTGTCATAGTGGTAATTTTATGCCCATAAAGGATACACATCACATAACATGCAAAAAGGATTTCCAAAACCAGTCTAGCATCACTTGTGCTCAAGTTGTGCTCTTTGCAGCCCCTTCACAGTTTTGTCATCCCACTGATTTTTTTAAACCAAAACGCTTTTCTTTATCCCTCATGAATACACCAATTTAGCAACCCTCCTAATTTTAAATTTCCCTTCCTTATTTGTCTCTGTGTTCAAAATTATCTATTATCAAGACATAACATAACACTTCTGGCTGGAACTTCAAAACACTTTCTACCTTTTTATTAGAGCAGTATCAGCTATTTATCATACTGAACATTTACAGGCAGAAATACAAACCTTGCTGCTTTTTCTTGTCCTGGGTTTTCCTGCTTTTATCCCTTTAGTGGAATTTTGTAGTTCTGAAAATGAAGAAAAACATTTTCAGGTGAAGAATCAGGCTGCACTTTAAATGAGTAAGGCAGGTGTGCCTTAACAACTCTTCCATGCTCTATCATACTACACCCAGGGCTTGACATCAAAGCCAATGAACGTTTTTTTACTGAATAAAGTCACTAATAGTATATGAAAAACTCTCTGAAAACTCACATTCATAATAAGTGCAAATACTCTTGCAAACCAGGTGTACAAGATACTGCCTAACACTGTATTTAAGCATTTTTTTCAGCTAAGAAGGTCAAGACTATGTCAAAATGCTGGTATTTTAACCTAACATGTGGCAAAGAAATCCCCTGATACACATTTAATAAGTTCTCCTATTAAAAGCTATATTTATAAGGCAGAATTTATTAAATCTATAATTATGCAAGCAAGGGAAAAAAAAAAAAAAACCTAGAAACAATTACATATTCCCAAATTCCTACTAATTTCCTTTTTGAGTAATTAGTCAAATGCCAAATAGAGTTTAGCCATATAATTCAAAATTAAGGCAAAACAAACAAAAACAAACAAACAAACAAGCAAACGAAAAAAAGGAAAATATGAAAAGATAAAATTACGGTAAAACTATATTAAGATTGATAAATTTTAATGCCTAAATTCCACAACGGAAATATTTATGATAAAAATGAAGCTGACACCCATACATTTTCAGAACCATCCTAAGTTAAGGCCTAAACATTATAATAATGACCCCATCTGCTCTCCTGATCAAGAGTCCATTATACTTCTACCAGGAATTATTGTAATACTTGGAAATAACTCTTTTATAAGCACTGTTAGTGGGCCAAACAATCTAGGCTCAATAACCTACCCTGAAAAAAACCAGTCTGCTTAAACTTCCTGTATTAACAAATATGCAATTACCTTGTGGTACATTAAGTTGGTTTTCTTATTTTGTGCAATTTTTCCCTACCCTTCTTAATTGCCTTCTACTTTTTGCATTGGCAATTCAGAGGAAGAAAACCCACTAGCATCTGGCAATTTTTCTTGGAGATTGGAACTGAGAATTAATAGGAAACCATCTCTTAACTTCTTCTGTTAAGGCCTGGTTCTCCCAGTGCACGTTTTCCCATTCAGATGGGAGTCACAACCATCCCTTGAAACTTCTTATTCAGTATTTTATTGCAAGACAAGCTTAAAACACAGAACGTGTCTGAAATCACAAGTGGATTATTTTATACGGGGATAACATCACCTCCTCAGCCCTTATCTCTTTCACATCCAGTGACTAATCTCCCTTATCAAGGCTCCACACTGGGAACCCCACCCTTGTGCCCCAGTGACTCTGGAAAGCCTCTCTATCCGCTTCCTGGAATACACAGCGAGCGTTAGAAGCACAAACTAATGCTTACTCCACATTCCACTCTAAACTTTAATATAATTTATAGTCATATAAATTATTAATTCCATGTATATGCTATGTACAACGTGGACATCTCACCAGACATGAATTCAGTGAATCCTGGTCACCATTTACCAGAACATTTTTGCCTCTCCTTCAGATCTACTTTTTAAAACAAAGACAAAACACACACCTCAATTAACTTCAGACTGAGAGCTTTAAGAAACACACAGCGACCATGTAACCCTAATTTTCACTTGCCACTCAGTAGTAAACTAATTGCCCTTTTACAAAACAAGACAAACGACTGCAGGGGTGGAGCAGCAAACAAATTTGTAATTTTCTCCAAGAGAACTGCCAATTACCCATGCAGGTAAACTGAGTGGCCACAGCGTGGCTGTAAACACACGTCTCTGTCCAATTACCTGACTGAAGCCCTTTTTCCATCTCACAGCACTTTTACTTAAATTGCTGCTGAAGGACTGTTCTGCCAGAACTTCTCCTCCGTGTGTCAGCAGGGCGTAGCGAGGCGCTCAGAAGTGCAAGACTCGGTGTTGCTGCACTACCTTAGTCATGGGATATTATTCCAGGCAGCAGGGAAGCTATCTGAATCGAGCAGAATGAGACCCAACTCGTTTTAAGGAAGCTCTCTTATCTGAATGGAGTAATCCAAGACTTGGAAGATGCATTTGCAAGCTAAACAAAAAGAAAATATTAGGCAAAACACCGCCTGGTGGATGATGCCCTTTCAGAACTCAAAGGGCTTGAGAGCCCATCTCACTCTGTACTTCCCTACCTGACAACACCTCCACAAAGCTCCTTGTCCTTCCAAAAGAGCCATGCTCAAAACCAAATTTAACAGCCGGCTTTCTGGGGCTTATCACGTGGGAGCTGGACTTCAGCGTGAAGCATGAAAGGGAAGATAAAGGGGAAGGAAAAACTAAAAGGAGGGTGGGAGAGTAAATGAACATAACATCAGACCACTGAAAGGTTTTACCCGGGTCACACCTGTTCTGCTGTCATGAACAGGCCCAGAGCCACTCTTCAGTGTGTTCAGATAAAAGCCCTCTGCTTAGCATCACTCTGGGGTTTGGTTTTAACATCCCAAAACACGACCCTGAAATGGCACCTTTAGTATGTTGTCTCAGCAGAACTCAACAAGCCCTTCCAAAAAAACTATTTCACTTGTTAATTGCAACCCAACCACGTTAAAATGGTTTATTCTGGGATATGCTACAAGGGAACCTGGTCAGTAATGACATGCTGTGTTGATAAAAGAATTCATTGATCTTCAGTGATTTTACTCGCTAGGTTTTAGAGTTTTGAGTGTGTGGGAGAAACAAAGTCAAGGATGAGGCAGTTTAATTGCCAATTAAACTTTGCCATTGATCTTTCAATCACTGAACTCCATCCAGTAGAGATGCCATTCACATGAAAACAGAAATCAGCCTCCAAAGCCATTTTTATTACAGTTCTTCCAGGTTTCCTAACAGACCACATCCTAAGAGGAGGTATTTTCTGCAGAAAGGCAAGGCTGTACGAGCATGCCATGTGCAGCATGTCAAGATAAATGGAATGACAGGGCTGAAAAATGAAAGGGGAATTTTGGAACCACCAAAACTGCAGCAATCCTCTGGGACAACAGCAACAGAGAAGGAAAAGCAGACTGGATGGCTGAGGGCAACGTTTGTACATAAGATGTATCACCAAAGTACCCCTGATCACAATCACAACAGTATCACAAGACAAGAGGATCATAAGTAATAGGTCTTCAAAAAGGATGGTTTGAAGCTCTGCAAATTTTGTAATTTTTTTTTTTTATAGAAAGGGAGGGATGATATTGCCAATTTCTTCTGAAAGCAAAGTCTATTAATATACGTGGAAGACATTCTAGTTTCGATACAAACACTGTTTGTGCTGTGAGGCTTTCTAGACAATATTCGGGTTTTATTTTTGCTTGGACTGCACGTGTGCTCCCTTTCGTGAAGGATCAGCATCACATAAATACCAGAAGTGCTTCAGGGAGCAGATAAAATCACCCAGCAAGACAGCTCTTCAAAACTTAATTGGAGCCTGTTCGTTGCACTTATACAATATTTTCCTTTCAGTGCTCAGTTTGAAATTTGACAGTATATTCCATTTTTAAACAAGGTAAGCTATGCTTAAATCTACTGCTTTAACAGATGAAGTATTGCAAATGTAACAAAATAATCCCTTGGAGAATATAATTAGTTTAACTCCAGAGCATTGATTTAGAGCCGAGACTCCGCAAAACAATAAAAAAAAATCCTAATTGTGATCCTAACATCCTGCCCTACAATAGTTCTAGCACTTTATAGCAATCATTAGATTGACCTTCTCTATACTATTTGAGCAATTAGCCAAGGCAGTGAGTTACAACACCTGTACCCTTCCACCTACTTATGGTTCAAAACCAGTCAATTTTTCAATACAACCAGCAATAGGGGCGAGGGGAGGGGGAATCCAAACACATGATTGATTCACCATTATGCTATTTATTTTCCTTGTATTTCATTTCTCAGCTCATTTTTGTCTTATCTTCTTCACAGAAAACTGAAACCTGTGACTCAATTGCTACCAAAGTTTTCATGGTTTAATGGAGCACATGTCACAGCACAGAGGTGGGTTTCAGTCTCAGAACAGGTCTCCAGTTCAAGAACAGAAACCCCAGACAAAAACCCACCACGCCAAATTACACATGCTGTTATGTACAACTAAAATACAGGCAGCAGCTTTGTAAGGAAAATGGTTTTAATCCCTTTAGTGCTGGGGAAATTGTCAATGCTGTAACTTCTGATAATGCTTTGAATAGTTTTTAGAAGCTGCTATTAAAACACTCCATGAATTCATAAGAACTAATGCGAATACCTGCCTTAAATACACCCAAAAAATCTGATGATCAGATCATTTATTAATTGACTAATCTAAGACTTGCTATTCTTAGCAACACAGTACATCTTCACTAAATTGTACCTTTACAACCTGTTTTGCTATCAGACTAAAGCAAATTGACTTATACAGTAGCACTACAGCAATATGGTTCTGCTACTAAAATATCAAACAGATAAAATGCATTCTTTGATGTCCAGAAATAAACACAATGGAGAAAGACAAACTGAGCACAAAATAAAAGAATAAAGTGTGAACTTACTTTAAGTAACTACATCACTCACACACTAGAGTAGGCAAACCCTCTTCAGCAGCACAAGTATTATGCTTCATTTAATATATTCGTGAATTTCATGAACAATTTTTGAATAATCATCCAATAAATCATTAGAGACCCACATCAGCTATATAAATCACATGAAGACTTGAGAACTTGTCATTCAGATTCCCTTTCTGCAACCTCACAAAAAGGGCAGTGCTGAAGGTTTCATCAAACGAAGTGGTGGAAGAACTTTCGAAATAAAATTATTTCAACCACTCGATCCTGGGCGAATTATTTATGTGGAGGATGGGTAACTCACAGTTCCAACCTAAAGAAGTGAGGACTCACCGCAATACATTGGCTGGGCACTACGAGGGGAGGGAGGCACATCACAGAAGCACCTTTCATCACTTGGCAGCCTCTGTTAAAGCTCACTCCCTCTGACCACGATCACCAGGATTAGGATCATGGACTCAGTAAGGTTGGAAAAGACCTCCAAGAGCATCGAGTCCAACCTTTGACCAAACACCACCTTGTCAACGAAACCACGGCACTCAGTGATTTCTTGAACCCCTCCAGGGACTGACACTGCACCTCCCTGGGCAGTGTGTTTCAAAGCTTAACCACTCTCTCAGGGAAACAATTCTTCCTGAATTAGACTGAAGCCCATTAATTTCACCACCAGTTTTATACTGATACAAGTCCTTCCCCACAAGTTAAAAGCAGACGAGGATGTAAAAGTAGCTGTGTAATGCTGAAGTTATTCTGCTTAAAAGCAAGGTTTAATGAAAGGCTTGGCCAGAAACACTGAACTGTGGTAACAAACACACCATGAAAAGTTCAGATATGTTTGCACTGGGTGCTTGGTTTACTGTAATGACTAAAACCTACTAAGGTATCTGAGACAAAAATATAGTAAGCTGTAGTAACAGCTGTTTGACTGAATTCTTCTGCCAAAATTTTACATTTTCCTGGTAGTACTGGGTGACCTTAACAGCTTGTTCCAGTAACAAGAGCCAGGTTTGCCCCTATCACAAACCTGTGCCATGATAAATTGGAAGTCCGAAGATGAGAGGCTGGAGCCAATTTTCTCAAGTCTGTAACTATCACTGAACATACCCTAGGTGCACGTCTCAGGAAACTTTTAACAAATTAAGCCAGGATCAACAAGTCTAACAGGATCCAGTCACTGCTTTGATGTGAGATCCTTTTACATTTTATTATCCTCTTTACGGATAGTTCTACATTCCATCCCAGTAGTATTTCTGCTCATCCACTTATTATTTCACATGAGTAATTTCCATACTACAACATTCATAAGGGCCTAGTGTGACAGACTTTGCTTTGCCAACATGCAATTAGTTTCTTTAAAACACATCCCTTGTTGCGGGTGGAGGCACATGGCAATTCCTTCCTCCTAACAGCCAGCAAGGATCAGCTACTTTGTCTTTTACAAGGGAAAGAACGGTGGCTTCCTCACGGTGCTTGTGGTGGTGGCCAAACCAAAACACACACCCTGGTGTGTGCTCCTCACCAGTGCCACTGCCAGCAACACTGACTCCCTTATTTGCTCAGTTATACACCTGGCCACTGAAAATTATGTTCTAGTACAACTCCTCCGTTTAATTATTAATTCCATAAATGATAAGCACAACTTCTTAAAGAAGAAAAACAACAGAAAGCTCTCCAAAATCATGAAATGAAGCAGACAATGTGCACAGTGTATGAATGCACTGCTTCCTGCCTCCTCCTTCCTTCGATAACTATTTGTGTGCTTTATCTTTGCTGCAAAAGCAAACTTTACAGAGGTGAAGCACAAGGTGCTAACGCGACAAAAGCAGTTTTTCCCACTGCTTCTGATGCAGCACTGTTGTTATTGCTGCCACAGCAAGGCAAACGAGTGACAAGTCCCCTTTCATGCATGAAGCAGACCGCAAGCCACTGCCCAGCCAGCCGGACTGTGGAAGCTGGGCATAAATAGGTACTTAGGAGCGCGTCAGTACACATAAACAAAACAGTCCAGATAATAAAGGTGGGTATATACGTTGCCAAAAGTTCTTCTCTTCAGCCAAGTAGAGATTTTGTGGTCTAGAATGTGGTCTCCGTTTGTATGACCTGGATACTTGAAACTGTAAATTATATATTTCTCTTTGTCAAGGAAGTACACATTTAATTCAAGGATAAAAGTGACCGTGAGATCACAAAAAAGGTTTGTCAGGTGCCCTCGGGAGCAAGTGCTGAGATTGAAATTCTCGGCAAGCACTGGTTGAAGTATTCATTTTGAGGTCAGCAGTTTACTTGCAGCCAAGAACAATACTCCAAGAAGCTGCAAACTTCTAGGAACACTTTGCTAGCCTAAGCATAAAGCCTGGCAATTTCAACTCAGGTCTTTGACGACCAGCTTTGTAAAGCCGTCTGCCTGTTCACTCAGTGTGGTGCCTATAATGCAGCTTTATCTTACATGTAGTGATTTAAGGCCAGGAAATTATCCCGTGGCTACTCTCGCTCCCATCTCTTCCGATGTAAACACACCGAATCCCAACAGCGAGCGAACTGTCTGCTCTTGCCAGTGCTTAAAGCCTCCGCAACCCCATTCTGGAACCCAAACCCAAGTAACGGGGCGTTCCGAGGGCCTCGATACATCATTAGCCCAAAAAGAGCCGCGGCGGAGCGGCGTTTCTAAAGGAGGCTGCAGGAGCCGAGCGGGCGAGCAGCCCTCTCTCTCTGCCAGCGCCCGGGGCGGGCCGGCCGGAGGTCACCGCCGGCCCGGGGTGGCCACTCGCAAGCCCCGGGACCCGCAGCCAGCCCGGCGCTCCGGTCCCCGGCCGCGTCCCCCGCCCCGAGCGCTCCTGCCGTGCCCATGTATGTCAACCCCAGCGCCCGGGCCCGGCTCCGCGGCCGCCGGCACACACGCGCTTTTCGTTCCTAAAAAAAAAACCCCAACAAAAAAAAAAAAAAAAAAAAAAAAAAAAAAAAACACCAAAAACCAAAACCAAAACCGCCCCCATGCCATCGAGGCAGCGCGCACACGCTGCCGGCCCCGCACCTGGTTCCTGCGGTCCGAGGCGCCCGTCCGGCCCCGCGGGCGGGGAAGGGCTGTCCCGCCGGGCTCTGCGCCGCGTCCACGCGTTCTCCTTGGGCGCCGGGGCTTCCCTGCTCCGGCCGCCCTCCTCCGCCGCCCGCTCCCCGCGAGGCGAGCCGGGCTCGGGCTGCCGGGGCTCCTGGGCCGGCCCCCAGCCCCGCCGCTCCAACACCTGCGCCGCGGACATGCCCGGCCGTGCGCCCGCCGGAGGGGCCGCAGCCGGGGCGGCCGAGGCGAGGAGCCCGCGGCGGGGGAAGGGGAACCCGCCTCCTCTCCTGGCCGCCCCGCCCCGGAGCCGCTGTCAGCGCCCCCCGGCCGGGCCGAGCGCCGCCGGCTCCCTGCTGCCCTGCGGCCGCGGGGGGCGACGCTCGGAGCGAGGCACAGCCACCGCGACCCGCCGGGGCCGCCGCCGCCGCCGCCTGCCGAGGGACGGGCGGCGCTCCGGGCGCGCTGCCTCGGCCCGGCCCGGCCCCGCCCGCGCGGGGGAGGGACCCGGGGCTCTCCCGTGCGCCGTGACCTCACGCGGCCGGGAGCCTTTCCAGGGCCTCTCGGACATTTCGGCTCCGCAGGCCTGGCCCGCACCTGCGCGGCGCGGTGAGCGTCTCGGTGTGGTGAGCGGCAGGATGAGCGCCTTTCGTGGGGGCCAGGGGGGGCTTCCCGGGGCACAGCCTCGAGAACGCCTTCAACAGGCGCATGGAAACATACTCGGGTCCCAGCAGCGTGGGAATCCCGTAGCATTTAAGCATTCCTACAGACAGGTACCTCTGCCATTACGCCATCTCTCCTCTGCCTTTCTACTTTCTGCTAAAAAAACCCCCAGGAAATCATGCCACAGTAGCACGTGCACTCATGCCACGCTCACTGGTGGCACCCACACTTCTGCCACTGCATTGTCCCACAAGCACTACGGTCACAGGATGAGGAAAGCCACCACAGCATGACATTAATCACCCCTTTCCCTCCTTGCCAGCTCCCAGTGCTCCCACAATTCTCCCTGATTACACCTTTAGACACCTGTTCCTCTCCCATCTATTTAATTCATCTCTCAGCCATGTTTTACTCCCTTCCCTACAGGAGATCTTCCAAAAAATAATGCCAACACTTCTTTAATGAACTAAGAAAATTCCCAAATAGGCTTCTATAAAGCTAGTCAAATATGTTTGAAGTAGTGTCACAAGCAACCAAATTTCCTGGGCTTTGCAGCACTAAAATATGTTCTGTTTGGGGTAATATTATTCTCCTCCCTAATGAGATTGTATGGAGTTTTACCCCTTCGTTAGAAAAAAAAAAAAATCCACCAAAAATCAACCAAGAACTCAACAGATGCCCAGCACAGCTGACACTTCAGGCACTGCAACATTTCTAGGAGTATTCTGGAACTGTGTACCCAGTAGCAGATCAGATCACCTGCTGGAAGTCCAGGCCTACCCCAAAGCAAACCCCAGGTGCCTGCTGCTTTGTTCAACATATTTGGAAATTAATGACCTGTTGTGGTAAAGGCTTGAAATTAAAACATCTATGACAATTGTTATGTGACAAGGAGCAAATGACATAGATACACTAATGCACATTCCTGTAATTGCAGATTTCAGCTCCAAACAGTAGAGGAATTTCCATAGAGAAAAACATCAGTTCTAAGCACTTTTTGTACAGAAAGTGACACCTTTTTTTCTTTTAAAATTCATATCAAAAGAAAGAATAAAAAAGGTAGAATTATTACAATTACAGCAAATCTTCAAACCCTTAGAAGCATTTCTCTTTGGCGCCAAGAACTCGACTTTTTTCAGATTCCATATGTTTACTAGTCAAGGATGTGCTGATTGCATACATTCCTGAAAACAGGAGTATCAGTCACACCGTTTAAAATGATTTCCATGTCTTTTATTTGGTTTCCCAAACTCAGAAGTTAAGCAGAGGTTGGAGTGACATGAAAGTAAAAAGGCCCTACCCAAGTCACTGGTAATAAGGGGATTAACCTCTTGCTTCCTCTTTTTCCCATACAAGTGTTAAAAGACAAGGAAGCAGAGGAGTAGGCCAGCTGGGACTCCAGGAATACTACAGTGCAGGAACCTAAACTGCAGGAAAAAAGCAGGGAACTAATTAAGGGCTAATGTGGGGGGCAAAAAAGCACTAAAGTAGATCTGTTACGTGGCACTTGAGAGGTTTTTGTCCATACTTGTTTTGCTCTGTAGGATGTAGGATGAAGCTTCCTGCAGACTTTATTGGATGGACCGGGACTGAAGAGGATACAAAAACCTTTTACAGTTGCAAAGACTCATCCTTAACATTTTGTTCACTTGTATCCTCCTCCTTGTTACTTTTAAGCCGTGCGAGTCAGACTTCTTGGGCAAAACTCTTTCCTTCAGGAACACAGTACTTAAAATGCTCCTTTGGAAAAAAGGGCTGATCTACACCAAATGAAACCAAGAGAATAACAATTCTTATTTATGTTTTAATGCTTATGTTTTATGTTGTGTGGAAGCATCCAAGCGTACCAGGGAACACTGCAAATTCCAGGATTGCATGGAATAGCAGCATTTTACTCATATAGGGTGAAAATTCAGGAGGAATTACATGGCTACAGACCACCCCGAAGCTCCTTTCCGTACCATGTAACTTATCATTACAGCCAAGCTGGCAGAGAACCTGACAGTCTGAGATAAAGAAACTTCCCTGCCCAACCAACAGCAATTCAGATCAACATTATAAAAAAAAAAAAAAAAAAAAAAAAACCACAAACAAAAAAACCCCAACATGACAGAAACAATTAAGGTAAATAAAAAAATACCTCCTTCAAAATGTTAGCAGCTATCAAGCAAAAATAATATTCCGAGGATCCAAGGATTGCCACTTTTCTACTGTTTAGAGAGGATCTCTGTTACAGGCATTTTACATTCCCATAAGAAGTAAGAAAAAGCAGCAGGACTCCATTCCTTCATATGCTGCTTTTCTGCAGACTTTCTAGAGTAATAGAACACAAGTGATCTATCCCTGCTTAAAAAAAAAATCTTGAGTGGTTCCTTTTGAATTGTTTGGCCTTGGGGAAAAAATTACAAAGAGCTCCATCTGACAATTATTAGATATGTCCCACACTGGAAAGTGTAAAACTGGAATCACAATGGTATCTTAATTAGGTGATACAAGCTTATTTTCTTGACTGGGTACTGCATGTAGAAAAACATCAAAGCAGCACCAGTGTTTGTTGTGTGAAGCTTTTATCACGTCCTGTAGATTACCTGCTCTCCTCGTGGTACAGCACTAGTAGGACAGAAAGGATTACAGGGTGACAGTGGGATGCATTTTGAACTCCTGTTAACAACAGAAAAAAGACCTCTCACGCCTAAATGTTTTTAGGACTTTTATTGAAAAAATTTAAAACCAAAAAATTACCAAGGCCAGTCTTACAATAAATTTAAGACATACAGAATGGCTTACCTGATACATGGAAGAAACCTTATTACAATATTTCTCTCATGCAACTCCTGGATTAAAACCACATTCTCATTTAACATCAAAATGGATTATTTATATTTTCTTACAATTTAGCCTTAAAATATTATTTAAAAAGTCAATTTTCCAAGGGTTAAAAACACATACACAGCAAGATTTCCCCCTTCACAGACCAGCTCCTTATGCCTGATAACTGGCAGAAATAGACCCACTGAGCATTTTTTTCCTTTTTTTGTTATTCTAACCTGAGAAAATTCTTAAATAATGCTTACTGGGCTTTCATATTTGGCAACACGTCTTTAGTTACAGAGCAAAGTGTGATTCCTTATTTTTGTCAGAAACCAGTCTTTCACTGCTTTTCCCAAAAGACACTCTCACAGCCAGGAGTAGCATTTGTCCCAAAAGACACTCTCACAACCAGGAGTAGCATTTGTCCCAAAAGACACTCTCACAGGCAGGAGTGGCATTAGCCTAAACCTCCTCCTTTGCCCTTTTGGTAAGTTAAACCTTGTTAGCAATTCCATCAGGACACTAACCTCAGGATGCAGAGTTCCCATCAGTTGTGTAATTCCCAGTATTGTGCGCTTTGAAAATATTTACTTTGGCATGTTATACTTTGTAGCATAGTTGATTTTTTTTGTGCTTACTCCCGGCCTTTACAAAATCTGTCTTTTCTCTCTTGCATTTATTCAAACCCTTCCCCTTGCCACCAGTTATCTCCCTTTCTCATAGCTGCAACAGAAACAGGACATAAAGCACACAATTACATTTAAAATGTGAGAGCTACAAAAGCTGCTGAACAGCAGACAGTGCTCTTGTAAAGCACTCTTAGTTGATGGATATGCTTGTAAACCCTGTGAATCTTTCAGTACACTATTCGACACTTCAATTTTAAATCTGTAAACTTATTAATACTTGATTTCAAACCCTCAAAATATTTGGTGTTTTACTCTATTTAAATGTGCTAGTCACTTCACACTTGCTCCCCATATATAAAACCAGCACTGTCCAAAGAAATGATGAAAAACCACTCGAAATGATGAAAAACCACTCGAAAGAAGCAATTTAACTTCCGACTGATCAGAGCTTCTTCTGCATTTTCAGTAAATGGGTATGTTACATAATCTGGGTTATTCAGAATTGTTGCTCTTCAGTTTTATCTGAACACACCTCATTATCAAATGAACCATGATTTCCTCACAGTTACTAGTCCTGTCTACCTGATTAAAATTCACTGAGCTTTGTTTGCTCCATACTCTGCCTACTAAAAACCTTTACAGTAACCATGGAGATCAAAAGTGCTTGACTGGAAAGGTGCAGAAGTCACACATCCTGAGAAATGGCTGGATTTTTCTGTTTGTTTCAGTGTAACCCTGGTCGTGACTGAAGTGTTTCAGTTTTCAACTTCTCTGCAAACTGGTTTTAAAAGAATCTTACAGGAGATGACCGCATAAAAAAGATGTGGAGAGATACCCACACAGTTGGTACATGACAACCTTTTATTCTACTGCAATTTGTTGGCATTTTTGATCCCAAAAGAGAGAATAAGAGACTTTGGATTTTCTTAAATGTGCTCAAAATCCAAATTTCTTTATTTTCCATCCAATTAGAAAAGACAAGTGTTGAAAAATAAGGAGCAAATCTAACTGTTTCAGTAACCTTCGGTCTTCAGATACGGTCTCACGTATCTTTTAAATTATACAGTGCAAGTGTATTTTGCATACCAGCGCTGAGTGCACTTCAGAAAGGACATCTGTTGAAGTATTTCCAGCAGGTCTTTATAGCACCATATAATCTGCTGTCGATTTAACTGCTTAGAATCAGCCAGCGCTTAGAAAGTAAAAGGATGACATTTCTATTTCATCTATCATTCCAAAAAAGAAAAGAAATCTGGAAGCTTATGTTATCCAGCTGAATTATGTAAACAATTAATTACCAGACACTTGATTTTCACATATTCCAGTTTTGTGAACCTGGTTGATGATTTGCTACATGATCCTTCTGTAATGGCACAGTTCCATTCAGTGGCAGGAAAACTTCACGGACGTATTGAATGAAAACATCTCTCTCTCGCTTTTCCTTGAATTGGCAAAGTCTCTTTTTGCACGATTTGGTGCTGAGCCTTCTGCTAAGGCTCATTTTCAATTTGTAATTGAAGAGAAAAGCAGTGACAAACGTAAGAGGCTGAGTGCAGGCAAAGCCACAGTACAACACAATAGGAACAGCAAGGCCATGAGGAAGCAAGAGGTAACCGAGGTATCTGGAACAAACCAAAATTACACTAAACACAAGAGAGCAGCTTAGCCCCACAGCACATTTTACATTCTTTCAATACTTGATTGGTCTGTTTTCTACTGACACACAATTCAGAATTAATTCAGAATTGAAAGAATACACAATCTGGTTAAACATGAAGTACATGAACCATTCATGCACTGACAAATGCTGCTGTTGTTTTTTCACAGGTAACGCTGAAGCAGCTGTGTCAGAATGGCACTGGGTTGAAATGAAAGCAATGCTGGTACTTTACCACTTCTGGTAATTGTTACCTACAACAGCCAGTGACCATCTGCTCAACACTACAAGAGGCTTGTTTTCCAAACATGAGTTCCAGTAAGCTGAATTACAAATGAGCTCAGTCTGAATGCATTAGAAAGATCACATGGTGTATTTCTGGAGAAAGCGGTCAAACGCGTCGTAAATCGCTTGTCTGAAACAAGTAAAAGAGAAAATAATTTGTACCATTTGGGAAAGGGCAGATAAAAGTGGCATCTTTCCATATATTTACAAATATATTTACTAAACTATCATCACAATTTCAAAACAGTATTCAACAACAGAGCGGTATCAGGTGGTATTTTCTCCTTCCTTTATTTCTGGGACCTCTCACTTCAAACCAGTAATATATTTATGTTCCATGAATGAGTGGGACTGTTTTCCAACTTTAATGCAAGTTCAAATGTAGATGGATTAGGAGTTTTCTACTCAAACACATCAGAGACAAGCATAACTTAAAAATTTTTGAGCAACTATCATAAAAATGGTTTTAATAGCAGTAAGCTGGTAGTTAGCATACATTGACCCAATACAGTGCTATTATTTTTTGTTGTTGCTTAGACTTCCTAAATGGTGTGTAGTCTTCCTAATTCCTTATATTTTAAAATTAAGAGCACAAATATTTAAAACTTTTTGAAAACTACAGAACTGCACTCATATAACTGATTTACGTAACTGTCTTTAGAAAATCAACACTTAATATTACTAAGGCACGAATTCATGCACGTACTACTTATTTACAGTCGAGCTTTCATTTTCATTAAAACTAAAATTTAATTTTAAACTTTTGTGTTCACCTTACCTAAAGAGTCCTTGTTTGAAGAGATAGGCACTGACATGACCTCCATCCAGATACCTGATTTCACACCCCGGCCAAATCTCTTGGAGGCTGCGCACCCCAGTGCGAGGAATGTACGCGTCCTCCTTAGCTTGGACAACGATGATTAAACTTGGGTCAACTGGAACTAAAGGAAAACAAAGCAAAACTGAATTCATCTGTGGTAAAAAACAGAAACACCACAGCTGAGATTTCTGTTGTAAAAATGCTGTTTTCACAAAAAAATTTAATTATTCTAAGCTTTAATAAAATTACATGTTCTAAAATCTCCAGCAGAATTTATCTGGTTTTTGATGTTACAGTAGTGAGGCCATCAGTGGAAAAACAAACTAACCCCTACCCTTCCCATCCCTAAAGCAGAAATTCCTCAAGGACTTGTGAAGCTGACAGGAGAACTCTTTCCTCTTATCGACAAAACTCTGTAGCATTCATGTCAGTTCTTTAAGATCCCTTTTTATCAGCAGAAAGAACTATGAAATTCAACAGTGTAGAAGTTTCATATATTTTTTTTCCCTCAAGGAGGAAAAAAGATAACTTTTCATACAAGAGGTCAGAAAGTACAGCCTATGTTCACTTTCTCTTCTGTTTACTACATGGTTTACTTGCAACACAGAAATCCCAACATATTGTTATGCATATTTATTACTCACAACCAGAATTGCACCAATCAGATTACTAACAGGAATAATACCAATATGATGCTGAGCAAAGTAACACCAAAATTATGCTGAACATAGAACATTTCTCTCTTCAAAAAGAAAATATGTGATGTATTAAGGAGTGACCAGCCAAGATGTTTGGCAGTGGGGTGTCAGCAATAATTTAAACCCTTCCTTCTTTCATACTAAATCATGTATTGAGAATATGCAATGCTACGATAAATTCTAGTCTTCCATTCAATTTTCCATGAAATCTGAGTGTTAGGGAGATTTTCTGAAGCTCTTCTCTGGTCACACTCCAAGGATACTCTGGCAAAGTCTCCCAGGGAATGACGAGACCTGGGATGAAATTCATCACTTTGACAAGTGCATCAGGATCGCAGATCCTCTTAAGCTCCAAGAAAGGTCAGTGTTTAGCTAAGTGATACCTGGATAAGTCTAGATAAACAAGAATATCTGCACTTAGAATAAAACTTACAGGGCTTTTTCTGTCTTTTGAAATAACTTTGAAAGCTTTAAGGAAAGCACTTCCCTGGTATTTGTCACAAAACATCTCTGGCCAGCAGTGGAAGAATCTACACTAGTGTAGATTCCTTTTATTGTGTGTTTCCTTATTTAATTTTAGCGTTTATTTAAATTTAAACATTTGTACCAATGGAGTCCTGAATGCCAGAGTTAACAAATGAGTTAACAAATCAGGAAAGTTTTGACATTAAAAGACAACTCCATCTGAAGTCAAAGCACATTGTAGGAGATGCCTTCAGCAGGTACATGCACAGCTGAACCACGGACTGCCACAAAAGGAATTCCAAGCCCCCAGTCCAGCAGAACCTTTTAAGGCGGCTCTAGGAAGCAATCACTTGTTTGCATTGCTGGAAAGGATTTGTCCTGAACGCCAAGGAATGCTGGACTACAGCTCCCCCTATATGCTATGCCTGTCCTGGGAAACTCTATTCACCAGCCTGCACCAGCCCAGAAGGACCCCCAAAATTTTTTTACTGGCAGTATCACTCAAGCTCAGTGCTCAGCTATGCAGGCTACTTTCCATCTGAAGTCAATATGAGATTTCTGCTTGAAAAACCTTATTAGTAGATTAATTAAGATTAATTAGACCTAGGTATTACTCACATCAAACAGGTGTTTTCTTCCTTTAAATAATACAAATATGCACTAACTCATATCTGAAAAGAGCTACAGCAAGGCAGAGGAGAAAAATGAGCAAAGATACTGAGAGGCAAATTTTTAACTCACTTAGTTGGCCATCAAGAAGGAACAGAAAAAACAATTAGGAAATGGAGTAGTAAATAGAAGCTACACAATAATGGCCACAATATTTCCATATTTCAGCAAAGATGCCAGCAGGTCTACACTTGGAGAATGAAGGAAATTACTTTCCCTCCACTGTATTTTATTCAGCTTTCCAAAGTGCACATTGAAACAAAGAGATACATACCTGGGAAGTTAGCGACATGGGTACATTCATCCATTACTCCCTTCATGAACATTAAGGATTCTCTCTGTAAAGTGTCACTCCTCCTCCTTGTATTTATCCTGGGTCCTTGTGGGCTGGTTAAGTTTTTATTGCTACTGCTACTGGTTGAAAAGGTTTGATTTAAGCACTGCATTTTAGGAGCATCTTGTATTAAGAGTCCTTCTGAAGAGGCACTTAGAGCACTTCTGTTTGTGGTAAAGCTGTGAACAGCTTCCTTAGATACAGTGTCATTCAAGGACTCAAAGCTGAATATTCTGGAAGTCATGTCCATATCTGCCAGACTGTCCACACTGTCAGGGAAGTTCTTCACAAAGTCTTGTCCCATCTTGAAAGAATCCGTCTAAACAAAGACAACAGGTCATTTATTAAGGGTTTCTCCCTTAAACCAGTAGGTTCACCTTATTTTTAAGATGCACTCATTATTTTTAAAAAAAGTAAATTAAAAAAAGACACAAACAGCACTGCTCACTTCTGTTTTCAGCTTGCAGGTCACTCAATTAAATCCTGATCATCATAACCTTTTAGTAATTTCACTCCACATTTCTGTCAGCTTAAAAAAATGCAGGAAGTACTTATACATACAGTAGCTTGTGATATAAACAATTGCTTTTCTTTCTTTATTAAACTCTGAATTTATAATTACAGTCATTTAAGCTTAAATGACCTAATTATAATAATAGAAAAATAACATATCTGACCAGGTCTAATGTTAGGTTTAGAACTGAAAAATCAACTATCTCCAAATACTAGGGAGACACAAGCTGAACATCCTGAAATGTTTCTTCTTTTCATTTTGTCTTCTCCATCAGCGTTGCTGCAGCGTATTCAACTTAAAAATGGGAAATGCCCAGGTAACAACTATCTGCACCCCAGCTCCTCTTCTCCTGCTGTAAGGTACTAGAAAAAGAACCATCACAAAGCAAAGAATCTTAGGGGGAAAAAAGAAGTTATTTATCAGAATTTTGACTGAATACATTTTATGTTGTGGGTTATTAAGTGTGATCAAAGGAAAAACCTGTAGCAAGGGCTACACTTAACACTCATTATACAACCAAAATACTAGTTTTGCTTCTCAGGTTTTTCCTTCAAAGACTGAATTTATCAAAGCATAAAGAAACAACATGCAAGTATGTTCTAGCTAACAACTGTCTACTTTTAGTGGAAGTAAAAAGAAGTTACATTATTTGCTAGATTTGCACATGTAAATATTAGCAGATAGAGAAAACAAACCATACTTACTCCACAATATTCAAGCATTTGAATGATTTCTTCTTCATACACAGCTTGTGTAAAATACTGTTTCTCCAGCTCTCTCCAGTTCACTGCCTTGCTCAGCACACCCTGAGATGATAAACAAAAGCATTCAGTACACAAGTAAAACCCAGAGGCCATTCTAAAATAATGATACATGCAGGAAATTGACCTGTTCCTCTCCTAATTTTTTCAGTGGAATTCTGTTCCCAGACAGCCCTCAGAATTATTGCAATCAAAGCATAAGCCCATATTACAACACAGGTCATGGAATCCCACCTCCCTCATGGCCAGCTCAAACCTTTTACCTTACATTTCTGATTACAATCTAATATATTAACAAAAAATGTATTTTGTAATTTGTTAATTACCGTAGTGAAGACTGCAGAGGCTGTTGACCAGGAAAGACATGGAATCAATGGCAATGGTTTAGGCCAGTTTGTCACTGCCAGTGAAGCCATCTAGAATCAAAGGCACTTATTACACATTTTAATATTGAATTCCCAATATGGTAGAAAGAACCCTCTCATCTTCAGTTTCTTTGTTTATATGGTATTTATGAAACACATGGTGCCAAAGAAGGACTGTGGCAGGTGGATATGCTTTCACCTATTTAGAAGCTACTATCCATTCTCCAGTGATTTTTTAAAAAATAAACATTGCTCTGGAGAGGACTCATTTCAAGGCTGAATAGGATTTGGTTATAGGAGTTCCCACTGGAATATTTACTAAATATTCCATTAATTATAATTAATTATATTTGTAATTACATTAATTAGCATTACAATTACAAAAACTAATACAAGCCATCAGTTGTTTAAAACCATAAAAAACTTCTATAAAGCTTTTCACCAAGCTCCTGCAAGTTTATTTCAAGGCAAAACAAAGGCAATCTATGAGAAGGACTATTTAAAATTCTATACTTCTAAACTTTGCGTACTGGAAACAAAATCTGAAGGACAAGTAATTCAACATGTTAAGTGCACTCTTTTTCTGTCCTTTAAGTTTGAATTATTACTTTTGCACCAGTTCGTATTTTTGTGACTATTCTGTTTATACCAGAAAAAAAACAGAGCAAGTAGGTTTAATGTACAGAAGTTCCCTATAAGTTTTATTTTAATAATACAAAACACCTCATGTCTGTTCTAGATGTTCTAATAACTGATAACTGGATTTATGCAACTGAACTGTAATGCTATTCTAATTATTTTTTATTAATAAAAAATTTATAAGAACACCATACATCTATGTTCTGGTTCTCTCCAGTAGTAGAACTCTCTCCCCTTTAGTAGAACTGAATCAATGCATACAACCTTCCACTGTAAAACACATTCTGTAGAGGATCAACATCAAATATTATTTATTTCACAGCAGCTGCTGACTCAGCAGGGTGATGTTGATGTAAATCAGAGGTACTTTGTAGATTTATGACATTCAGAGTTATAAAACTGTGCTTTAGGGGAACATTTTCCTTTCAGTAAACACTACTGTTGCCAACATTGTTTACTGAGCTCCTACCAACAAACAAAGAAAGGGATGTTGTTTTCATAAGCTGTGTCTCACAGACCTGTGCCAATCTGCAGAGACACAAGCAGTAACACTTTAACTGTGCATTAGTCCTTCAAGCACCTTGGTGACACACTGCTGGTTTAGTTTGAACATGCACAGACTCACAGAGAAAACATTATCCACCTCACCACAGAAACCTCTGATCAGTACCAATGATCAGGGGAAAAAAGGAGATGAGTTGAGAACCGAACTGACACCGAAAGTCACCTCAATTACAACATGCCTACAAAGAGGGGGTATTTCACACAATGCATTAAAACACAAAGGTTTAAGCAAGAAGAAAGGAGGAAAAGAGGGAGAATCAGCAATTGATCAGTGCAGACTTTCTTTCAGCAAACATTTCTGCCACCCCTCCTTGTGGAAAAAAAAACAATTATGTGAGAAGTTTATATTCTTATTAAGCCTGCTGGGAGATGGCTGACAAAGGGCTCTATGGTTTGTCAGTACATATTAAGGATTATACTAATTCAGCACCACAGAACATGAGAATTGCCAACAATTTGTTTCTCATGACTCTAAGTGTTTATTTTAAAGTACTTCTGAGATCAACACTGTAAAACAAATTATTTCCGTATGCTACATGATCAAATGAGAAGTTAAAACAAAAATTACTGAACAGGAGATATAAAAGCTTACATGTCCTCCCATGGATATTCCAGTCATCCCTAGTGGTCCATAGCCTTCTCTCTCTAGCCAGTGCAAAAGAGCTGCCGATTCTAGAATTAGAGCTCCTCCCATCACAAACAGGTCCGAGACATTTTTTAAACATGACCGTCTTTTCTCCCCAGAAAAGGAAAATAGAGGGTTTATTTTCTAAGATTAGACTCTGACAGTTCTTATCATTCTATACATACTTTTATACACAGCTTAATCACAATCCCAGAGAATTTTGGAGCTGAACTCCTGTTGATTCAACAGGAGGAAAAAGCAAGCCCAGATTTTCTGGCACTTGCAATTTTTCACCCAAATGAGGACTAGAAATAGACACCTGCCTATGATTTTAATGTAGTATCACTGACAACCCGGTCTTTTTGAAACAGTTATTACCAACATTAGTATCTCATTAGTAGTAATATTCTGTCCTGTGAAGTTGTAACAGATATTTTAGAAATAGAATCAAAGTGCTAGAGTCCTAGGCATACACTATCTCGTTTGCAGAAACAATTTTTT
This sequence comes from Monarcha castaneiventris obscurior, assembly GCA_026261815.1. Taxonomy (NCBI): domain Eukaryota; kingdom Metazoa; phylum Chordata; class Aves; order Passeriformes; family Monarchidae; genus Monarcha; species Monarcha castaneiventris. Next base: position 4,019,966 of record JAMPIT010000040.1, read on the forward strand.
TATTTACCTGTTTTACATCATTGACAAATTGCACACAACATTTGGAGAGCAATCAGTATGTCAGCTTTGGAAGCACTCATCAGTGTCACTGTAAGACTGAAACTGTAAAGTGGGAACTTTGTCACGGTACTGAGAAATTCAGGCAGTGTACTGCAAAGCATTAAAACACAGAAGACACACAAAAAAGTAGAAATCTATCTGGCTGAGCCATCAGAGGGACTCTAAAAATAATAGACCTCTAACTTGGGGAGAGGCACTGGGTATTTTCAGTACCACAGCCAGGTTACAAAGGGCTCCTGGCCCTTCCTGCCAGCATGCCACCATCACATTTGCGACACTCTGCAGCACAAGGACAAAGCTCTCTGTGAAGTCACACAGAAATGAACAGAGCATTTACAGCCTAACGCAACTCCTTCCTACAGCTTTATGAGATTCCTCTGCAGCTGCTGCATTTATTGAACACTGTCACCAGCACATTAACTACAACCACTGCTGCTGTCTAACCCTGTATTGGAGAGTGACAATTACCTGCTGGGGTATTAGACTGAGCACCCCCCTTGAAACAACCCTTCTCCACATGATACATGATCTACTAAAGCTGACACACTGGACAACTGAGTTATTTAATCTATTCTTCTGCATCACATCACCCATAACTGGAAATAAACCTACCAGTGGATGTATTCCAGCACATGCTTTCTCCTGTCACTTTCCTATAATCTCACATAAATCACCTTCCCTGTGTCTTCCAGTCATTTTAAATGTCCAAGTTAGGATTAAAAAGGATTAAAACACCAACTCATATTTGGACTTCCAGAAATATTGGGAGACTAAAAGCACAGCTTTGCCTCAGACACATATCCTGGTGAATTCTGATAATACTTCTGTGGTTTGGAAAATGTAAAAAGTAAAAAACCAAGACTTCCTAATTAGGCTTCTAAATTCATATTTAAGAAACTGATTGGAGGAATAAATCCTATAAAACACTGAATACTGCATAGCCTCCACTGACTAACAACCAACCAATGCTAGATTTATTCGTATGTCTGTAAATCCTTAAAAGGTCTTGGAAAAGCAAAATCCTAGCAATTATAATGAAAATACACTATCAGAGCAAAGAATATTCACAGCTGACTGAAATATAACAGCAGCACTTGTACAGGTGCAGTTGTGAGTCAGGAAAATAAAATGGCCCTGACTTGTACTCACACAAGATGTCTGCATCTCACTTCACACTGCAAGTTCATCTTGTGCAAACTTTCCTGATCCCTGAGATCTCCTAACAACTCCAAAGCAGTTTAGTAAAGAGCAGACAATTTCACATTAGCAGGTTACAAATGGTTTTTAAAACGTTTTTTCTTAATAAGCTATCAATGTTTAGACAACTTTTGGCTTAAAAGAGAAAAAAAGAAAAGCAGCATTTCAAAAAGACAGTAGCCATAAATGCAACAGGAATACTTACAATTGATCCTTAGGTTTTCTACAGCCATGTAAAAGACTCCAGTTAAAGAAAGTAAAAAAGGCTTTATCAAAACTGGTCATTAAAACAAACAAACAAAAAAGATAAACTAAATAATATACATAAATAGCATGAATTAATTGAAATTTGGAACTTAAATTCCTGATGTTTTACTGTCACTAAATCAAATCCAAGCTGCTTTGATGATGTAGTTTGCAATATTTTACTGTTGTCAGATATATGGGTAGGAAAACGTGTAACCCAAGATCCTATTTAATGAAATGGAATAATAGTGTTATACAAGATGACAGAACAGAACTTAGCTGTTTAAAAAAAAAAACCAACCAAATCTTAAGTGGTAATAGTAAGTTTCTCAAAATTTGCCTGAGGTACGACAGAACTGTGTTTCATGGAATGTTCATACTTTCTTTGCTTCTACCCCCTGAGAATGGATCCAAAAAGTAGGTATTCTATGAGTGTGGTAACTCTTCTGCCTTCCAGAGAGGACATTAGGAATAACTACTGTGTTTTCCACAGAAGGATATAGTAAGGATTTTCTAGCAGCAGGGAAGCCATACAGGCTTCTTTAATCATTGGCCGTGCCATTAATGTGCGTCTCCTCCAGAAGTGCTAAAGACAAGATGTACAAACAATACAGGTAAGACAAAAATTTGATAACTTAATTTCTCAATGACAATCAATTTTACATTTTACACACTCACATGATCTCCAGTGCCTGCTAAATGAATGCACACAGGCCTGTGCTTGCTATTCCATCTTCTGGGTATGATAAACTGAAACCTGTGAGAAATGAACGCCTGTTTTAGCAGAGTAAGTATTTCTATTTACAAGCTGCAGCAAGAGACATTAATAAAAAAAAAAAATCCAAAACCAAAACAACATAACAAAGTATTTGTAATCCAAGCAGGCAAACTGCCAGCAATTCAGCAACATCATTTGTCATGAACACATTCAGCAAACAAAGGAATCTGAAAGTAGGACAGAAGAAAGGCCAAACAAGAAAAGGAGCCAAGATGAAAGATCATGTTCCTAAAAAAGACTACTACCTCATCATCACAATTTAAACTTTGCAGAGTGGAGAAATGCAACTTCAGATAAAGAGCAGCCTAAACAAGCATGTCCAGCTCTCCTAGGCATCATTGCTATTTTTCTCCTGAAGGCACAATAGCTGAAATTGAAGATTAAGATGAGCAACAAATTAAAAAAAAAAAAAATCAAAAACCCAACATACAAATCATGAAATTATTCTATATAGCCAACATCAATCAATTAATGTCTTCTGCTGCTACTTATTTATAGTCTGAACTACTGAATAAAAATCCCTTCTGAGACACCACAAGATGGAGCACTGTTACCTACAACAGTGTTACACTTCAGGAAATACATTCGTACCATCTTAAGGGAAATTTGTACAGCTTTCCAAAACTGTCACAATACGGGCCGAAGTAACAATATCATAACTTGGCTACAAAGCACGAGAGAACACAGATAAGGAAACAACGAGCATGTTTTATTTTCCAATATGGTATTAATTAGTTTGATGATGTTAACAGACAGTTTCTTTCTCTAACCAGTGGCAAGGTGGAACAGAACTGATTTCTTGACTATCAACCTTTTGTCTCACATTTCTTAATGTTACATGCTTAAGCACACATATAAAAACACCAACCAGTATTACTGACAAAATTTACGCCAGTATCAATGTGAGCTGACAAACTTTTATGTTTGCATTATTAAACATAAACAAATTCTGGGGAGAAAAATTCATCATGACAGTTCAGCTCAAAACTAAAAGCAACCAGAAATTATGCCCTCTTTGCAAACCCACTCCTCATCTGCAGAGCAGTGTTAGTGTGAAACCTGCACTGTTAGGAAGCCTCCAGCTTTCTGTGAGAATGCTTTTTTTTATTTGTTTGCCAAGCAAGAAAGGCACCAGATTCGCTTGCTACAATTAAATGAGCTTGCTACTTCATCACACATAGAACATTTCTGTATTCCATGTAAATGGAAAGCTGGAATGTCTCCTTCAAGTACAATATAATATGCTTTGATATAAACAGCTTCTCCTGCTATGTATAAAACAGTAACTACAGTTCCTATTTTCCAGCAACTCCCTCATTTGGAAAAAAACAAACTGATAATACAAAAAAAGCCAGGGTATTCCACAGCTTTGTGCAATATGATTTTTACACACACACAAAAAAAAAAAACTAAAGGTAATACTTTGCTAGTGGATTTTTTTAAATACATAGATTGAACTATCACATGAATAAGATTTATTCTCACTTTTGAAAACAAATCTATTTTAACACATTAGTAGAAAATACCCCCACTTTGAAATATTTTACAGATAGTTTGCTTTACAATCAATTAGTTGCACAATAAAACTACTTACAGACCTTTATTACTCTGCAGCCCTAATTCCAGCAAGAAACACCTCTTGGTTTCTCTTACCTTGCTACAAGAGATTCCACTGGCAGGATACCTGGGACACAATGAGCCAAGGGGGAAATGAAGTGCCCCTCGAGGATTTTACAGTCAGATTGCCCCTCAACCTGCAGAGAGAATGGGGCAATAGCAATAAATATTATGTCAGTCTTTAACTTGCTCTGAAAGCAAATCTCTTAAAGTAGAATTTGTTATAGGATAAAAACTTGCTTTAAAAAACCCAGAGCAGAAGCCTACTCCTCAAATATAGAGATACACGTTATCAACAGTCAAAACATCTGTTTCCAACTTTGGTTTTATTAAACAACCTTTTACAGGAATCAAAGAAAGGTGTAATGCCATCCCATTTTAAATACATTCAATAACACATAATAAGTTTTGAACACTTTTTGAGTTTTAATATTTGACATCTCACTCCCCAACTATTATACTACTGGGAAAAAAAGGAAGAAACAGTATCTGTACAGTCACTGCTTCAGTCTCTGTTTCCTTCCATTCTCTCCTAGTAGCTATAAAAGCAGCCTGGTGTTAAGCACCAAGTCATTTCCCCTTTATACACCATTAGGAAAATAAATGTAGTTAAATCACATCATCTCTTGCTTTTAAATACCTTGTCAATGAACACTGGGTAATCTCTCGAAACCAGCGTCTGGCATTTTTCCCTGTTTCCAATAATCTTTCTGAATTCAAATATTCTGTTGAAAGGAAACAAGTAGAGAAGATTCAACTTTTAATCTAAAAAAAAGAAGAGACATATTTATATAAAATTTCAGGAGCTAAAGTAAGCCACAAACAAATAAAAGTTATGAAGCCAGCTTTCCATGTACAGATTAATCAGGCCAGCACAGGGTGCTTTTAAGGTAAAACCAAACCATAGGATGCTTTTAAGGTAAAAAAAAAATGGGCTCAGGTATCTTGCTGGGGAACAGGAAGCTAAGGGGCAAATCTGAAGGCTTTCTTCTGCTACTTAAATGGGCTGCAGAGCCACACAGAGAAAATGTGTGTACAGAGGTGTACAGTGAGAGGACGAGATTACTGAAGGACATGAATACTGAAGAGGCAATGGTTGTGTGTTGCAGTGTCAGAAATCCCTGCTGGAGCAAAGTGAAAGATTGCTTTCACAGTTAAGCACATGGAAAAATAGCCCAGGGAAACTATAATTGATCTTCCTCCTCAAGGGACTTTCAAATGAATGAAGTGCCAAGTGACTTGAAGAAACAAAGATGTCAGCTTTGTTTTGAACAGGGATTTTGACTTGATGCCCTCAAATTTGCCCTCTCAACCTTAAATACTCTGTGCTAAGAATAACTTGCTCATTCTTATGGTCATAAATACACACGTTACCTGACCAGCTAGAACAGTTTTGAGTGAAAAGTACAGAGGAATGACCTGTTCACCTCCCCAACACCACAGAAAACCCAAAGAATGGAGAGGAAATCCAGTTTATCACCACATAAAAAATAGCTCTACTTTATAACCTTTGCTTGTCTTATACAGAACAGCAAGTGCATTAAGTATTTCTGAGAAAGTAAGGGTAAAGATGTGAGATGTGAGTGTGGAGGGTATGTTATATGAAGAGATGTTTTATTTGACAATAAATCTTCTAAAAATACTGCATTTATGTCTTGTTTCCATAGTCAGGTGGGTACTGAAGGCTAAATCTCGCCTCTACTGAGGAATTTCAACCCTTGCTAATGAGTTGAGGACAAAGAGTTAGGATATTAACATTCATGACATAAAAGGTCATCAAGGGTGTGCACACAAAATTTCAGATCACGCCTAGGCAGAGTAGTCAGTCATTCAATCTCAGTTAATGCCTGAAGTATAAAAAATTTACACTTAATAATGGAGCTTCACAGTGATGAGTTAATAAACAAAAATAAAAACCCTCCTCCCAGGAGCCAGTGTGAGGGGCCAGGAGGAGCTGGTGTTCTTCCTTCTTCATCAAGGTGAAGCCAGGCTGCTGGGGAACAGATCATCTTCCCAGTCAGGGGCAACACACAGAAGAACATTTCTTCTCCTTTCCAGACCAGCAAGCTTGCCTGCTGCTTCCCCCACCACTTTGATCTGGTGGGAGAGGTTTTTCCCCTGAATGAAGAAGGAGGAACTGTAGCTGCTATCACTGTTAGCACCAGCAACACTCCCTTACTGCCATTTGGTGTGGCTGTGATCACCCTCCAGAGCCCAGGCAAGCCCTGCACTGGTGAGCAGCAGCATCAGCCAGAGGCTCCCCTGTACAGAGACACCACTTGCACTGGAGGGAGATGGAGATGGGGCACTGAAACTTCACCATGTCTCACCAAGAGCCCGGAAGTTTGTAAGAGAGAAGGTTTTGAAAACATTAAAATATCCCATTTTAGATACACAGATGGAACAGAATACAGAAATGCTGCAACCAAAACAAACCCCACTACTTTTGGTTATTTGGTCATTTTGCAGGAAAGTCTGCTGCTTAGGAGAAAAATCAACTGAAGACAGATACACAAAGTAATCCAAGTGCCATTTCCAGATCAGATCTTTCATGTGGACTTAAAAAACAAGCTCCCATAAAACTCCACTGCTATCCAGTGCACAAAATTTTATTTCAGTAGTTTTCAAAGTTTCCTTTATTGATTTTCATATACATAAGAAAGAGTTTATTAAATGCAGATTTATCATTTTCTATTTAAATACTGCACAATGCAGAATATATATATTGTCATTTCATTTTTAAATTTAAGAAATAAAAGTGCTTAACTTCCAGGTGTTAATCTCAACATTATTTAATAAAAATAATCAAATGCCTAAAAATTAAGAGGTACATCCATTTTTTTCTTATTTTCAAGACATCTAGAAAGAAAGAGTTTACTACATTGGGCTGTGAGAGAAACTTCTGATCATATTCTGCACTTTTAAAACTAATTAGCAAGTTACAGAGACATAGCAAGAGCCACTTTAATGTTAAACAGAAACAATTCTGCAGAAATTCATCAAGTTTTGTTTTTAGAAAACACTTCCAGAGATGCTGAAGTATGTCATCAATATAAACAAACATAAGTGAAAAATATAGTTAGACACATAGACATTCTCTCAAGAAGAGCCTCTTTAAACACAAAAAAAATTGCAAATCCTTTTAAGACTCCTCTTAAATCCAGTTACTTCCTTCATATAGAAACACATGATTTCCTGAACAAACCCAACTTAAACACTTTTGATATTTTAAACACAGGATAGCAATTACTGTTGCTACTTCAAGGTTCAGGTTTTTTTCTTTTAATGTAACATATTGTTAATGCCATTACTTTTTAACAAGTCACCTTTTCAGATCCTCTGGCTTTCCCCATCCTCTGATGAAAAGTTTAGTGAGGAGAAGCTTTCGGTACAAGACATCTAATTTACTTACACCCATTAGCAGCACACTGGCATCTGGGAAAAAGCAGAGGTAAAAACAAGGCAGTTAAAGGGGTTCTTGACATAAGTGCCAAATTCATTGATTGTAACACAAAGTAGCTTCTTATCCTGGTTTCTGCATTAAGGAAAAGCTACCTAATGTATTCCAAAAAGTTAACCTTGATATTCAGGTCAACTCTTCCTGTTTTGAACAAAATATAAAGGCAGTTTATACAACCTGTAGGAATTTAAAAAGCTAATTATAACCAGATATTCATTACACCACTGATGACAAGCTGACTGAAGAGGCACATCAGGTCATAGAACTGCATCTCCAACCAGTCCTAGCTGCACTTTACCTGAAGTGATAAAACAAAGAGTGGCACTGATCTCTGTCCTCTCAACAGAGGTATGATGGCAAAACTTTTCAGTCAACGTGGGCGGTCATAAACACATCTCACAATGGAAGCTTGAAACAATGTTTGGGTTTGAACAACTAGAAGACTACATCTCTTCATCTTCTTAATGGAGAAGACCTCTTCTCCATTAAGGAGATCTCTTCTCCTTTAATGGAAAGGAGAGAGAGAAAGAAGGAGCAAGAGAGGAAATGTAGTTCCAGGCACCGTTTCTGCCTTCATTGTTGTTTTAAACATACATCCTAATCCTTATTTTAACTATTCCTTTCTGCTTTTGCCATTTCTTACAGTTTTCAAAGCAATGCTCCTCCAACTCCTTTCTGGGAAGAAATCACACTCTCAAAATCCTTGCCAGGATCATAATTTCTCTTTCAACAAATACAGCAGCTCAAATAGAGCTAAATCTAACAAGACTTTAGGCAAGCTGAGTATTATTTTCAAAGCACTACTTACTGAAGTGAATATGGAGCCACTGCTGAGCTCTTCCAATGAGGAAGGAAGAAATAAAAAAAAATCACTACTAAAAAGGAGAATTTAAGTCTGGTTTCCTGGTCAGCAGGATACAGGTTACTCAATTAAAAATAAAGGTCCAGGATCCATGGACACCTAAGAAAACAACAGATTTAATAAACAAAGACTTGGTTAGTAAGTTCATTTCAGGCATTTTCTCATATTTCCAGATCCCTCCATACTAAATGTACTCAATAATCTCATCACACTCCAAAATAGTGTGATTTAATCTATGGGTTTTTTAAAATTTTATTTTCATCCAAAAGCATTTATTCTGTCACATTCCAATATGGCCATTTTAAAAAATAAACTTGTTTGACTATAACAAGTTAAAATTGTGGCCAGATTAACAAAAACATTCCTGTGCACTTCTAGAAAGCCAATACTTTAGAACTGATATACAGAAAAAAGGAGAACTCTTTTACACCTAGAATAAATTACTATCAAAACAAAAATTATAGACAATTTAAGGCACTCGAGTATTAGAACAAACATCCTAGAAAGCCACAATGGCTCTAGGATGGTTCGATCACTACAGAGTAAAAGTAAATACATGAAATGAGCAGAAAGTCACAGTGGGGACCTTTTGTTTTAAAAACATGAAGATGTAGATTTTCCTTGGAGTCCAAAGTCTGGCCTGACAAGCTCTCTGCTGCACCAAGAGAGTGCCAAAACATCTTTCTAGGCAAGCATATTATATTTAAACGTAATATTGATTGAGGCAAAAGTATTGTCTCATCATCCCTTCTGCTTCATTGATGGAATGGAGACTCTGACTCGAGTTACTACTCGGGATCTTTCCATTAATGAGAGATAAAAGCACTACTGGAAAGAGTAGAGGAAACACTAAAACAAGCAAAAAGAAATGTTCCTAGTATGTGAAGTATGCTGCATAGAACTTCTCAGAAATACCATTGAGATAAAAACTTTGGGAGGATGGTCCCTATTGCACCTCTTTAACAAAAGGGCAGGACATGCTACAGTCACTGCCCATCCGTGCCTACATGAAAAGACAATTACAAACACTTTTACTGCCAGGAAAGGCAAACCCAGCCCCGGGAGGCTGAAGTTTTATCACTTCACATTAACGGGAATGTTTCAGCAGTGAGGATTTGAAATGAAAACGAAAGAATCAGCAAAGGCCGTTTCAGAATGAGACTCGATTTCCGCCACTTGACAGTACACATGCCACATCCCAATCCCTCTGTGAGACAGGTCAGATGGAAGCAGTGACCTGATAAAGATGCTGTGGAGTTGTGCGGCCCAAGAGACAGGATCTGTGTTATGAATCTTGAATGAATATACTGTTAACACGGAAAGCTTTGCATAGTCGTGAGCTGTGAATGGAAACTGCATTCCGATACAAAAGCACGCTACGAAGAAACATAGAAACAGACGCGAAAATTCATCTAAAATCCAACACGTAAAAGGTCAGCTATTGCTTTTTATCCAGTGCAAACAGCTTCAGTTACAAGAGAAACACCCCTGGAAAGTACATGAGGACTTCACTCAAGGCCCACAGTGTAGTTTCTATTCTATACATGGATGTGAAAAAGCTCCCACCCAGCAGCCAACCTGAAAAATCCACGGACGCTCTGTTTTAGAAGGCGGAGTTGTCAACTTCCCTACCCTCCCTCTCTGTTTAAAAAAATCTCTCTTACAATTAACGCCACGTCTTTTTCTGATAGAAAACATGACTGCTTAAAAATCAAAGAAATCACGAAGAAGTCACGGCAAGGCAGACACAAGCACAATAACTCCACACAATGGGATGGACACGGAGGAGCCTGAGGATAAACAACGGGGCCTAAAGCAGGGTGATAGCAGCTCCCTGCAAGCCTGACCCGAGCACTATAAGGGGGCAGGTGGGACCCCCGATCCCAAATCTCTGCAATTCCCCCCTCCATGCCCGCCCAGGCGGGACGCGGAGCTGCCCCAGCGCCGGCGGGAGGCAGGACACGGACACGGACACGGCGGCCCCTCCGCCCCGCTCAGCTCCCCCCGCGCCCCAAGCCCGCCGCCGGGGCCGGGCAATGCCGTGAGGGGGAGCCGCGGCCGCTCCTGCCCTCAGCGGGAGCCGCTCCCCGGGCGGGCGGCACGGCCGCCCCCCAGCCCGGCCCGGCCCGCGAAGGTCACTCGCTGCTCACCCGAGGCGCTGCCGGGGCTGAGGCACCACATGGGAGGGCGGGAGCGGGAAGCGGAGGAAGAAGAGGAGGAAGAAGAGGAGGAGGAGGAGGAGGAGGAGGAGGGGAGGAGGGCGAAGGGCGGGACAGGACGGGACGGGACGGGACGCGCCTCACGCGCGCGGGCCTGGCGAGCGCGCGTGCGCGCGCGGGCACGCGGGCGGGGAGGGGGGAGCGCGCGGGAGGCGGCAGGCCCCGCCCCCCCGCCGCGCGCGTGACCCGCCCCGCCCCTCCGCCCCTCGCGCTCGGCCCCGCCCCGCCCCGCCCCGGCCGGCAGCGCCCCCCAGCGGCGGACAGGCGGCGGCGCGGGCGCTCGGGCGCCCCCTGGCGGCGGCGGGCGGCGCGGCTGAGGCGCTGCGGGGCCATGGCGGCCGCGGGCTGCGCTGCCGGGGCGCCTCCCGAGGGGCAGGAGCCTCTGCTGGGGTCCGCAGGGGCGGCGGCGGATGAGGAGGACGAGGAGGAGGAGGAGGAGAGCAGGTAGGGGCTGGGGCCGCGCTGAGGCGGCGCCGGGGGCTGGGGCCGAGGAGCCGCCCCGCACGGGGAGCGCGATGCCGGGGCGCTGCCCCGCCGCGGGTCCGGGCCGAGCCGCCCTCCCCTGGGCTCCGCAGCCCTGTCCCGGACCGGCCCCGGCCCCGCTGCGGGAGCGGCCCCGGGGCTGCTCCCCTCTGCAGGAAATCACAAACCCACTGGCTAGGGATGTTCCTAAAAGACACCCAACAGGATTAATGTGCGCCAGAAGTCTGGGTGTTTCATAGCAGCCTTCATGTGTGGGCAGCAGTTGGTCACTTCGGGGTTTTTTCCCCTTCTGGCAGCAGAATGTCTTGAACTTAAAATCGCAGATATGCCTAAATCTAGGTATGACTTATATAAACGGTGTTTATAAACTCTGTTCAGTCAGTTCAGGTGTTTATAATCTATGTTCAGAACTTATATATCTATAACCTGAGTCTGCGTAATTTGAATAGAGACTACTTTGTAACTTGCTTTGTAACTTCTAACTTTCTTTTTCAGCCCTTGCAACCTACAGCAGTATCTTTTACACACAACTTCTACATTATATATTGTTATTTCCCCATCATAAGAACAGACTGGCTGTAGCTTTTAGTCAAAGCAAGAGTTGTTCAGGTTTGTGGTTCTTTTAAGGTTATAGCTGTGAGGAAATGCCTGGGGTTTAATGGTTTAAAACACACTTTTAAAAACTTTTATATGATGTGTGATGCTCCAAAGTGCCTATACAAAGAGTTTGCAGAATTGAAGACCTCCCTAGATCAAGATCTCTGTATGTAACATTTGGTGTGTGATAGCATTTCTGTTATTTTGTTTGATTTGTCAATCTAGTGTTTTTCCAGCGAAAAATAAATTCTTTCTAGTCTTTGCGGAATGGAAATCCACTCCTGCTTAACAAGTCACACAACTGTATTGGGAGGTTGGTGAAAAATGTTTTCAGTGTCATGTGGGAGTAACTAGAAGAGGACCTGACAATGATTTCTTTCTCATCTTTTGGTTTGAAAACAGGGGTGCTGTGGAAACACAGGAACATTATAAGAGCAGGTGGCGGTCCATCTGGATCATGTACCTGACAATGTTTCTCAGTAGCATAGGTGAGTAAGCACATGTGGAATTCCATGTCATTTCTTTAATGCATATCCTTTGGTTTGAAAATTACAGGTTTTTCTAGGTTTCAACTACGGGGCTTCTTTAATGCTACTGTTCTAACTTCAAAAAAGGTGCATGGTTTAATTCTTCAGTAGAGAATATATGACTAGCAAATCAAGCAGAAAGTTACATCTAATGAGATAAGTAATAAAACTGGTTTTACACAAAATGACATTGCACAAGTCTGTGGTTTATGACTCCCTAATGGTTTCGTGGTGGCAAAAGGTAGTGGCAAGGTGGGGTTATTGCTCAGAACTGAACAAAACAAAGGTCACACTTTTATCATCCAAAGTGAAACTTCTAGGGAATGAAAACAGAAATAATGTGGAGTTCTTCAGAGGTAAGATCTTTATGGGAGTGTATGCTATTTCAAAACAGGTATCAAGACTTGTTTTCTCCTACAAGACTTTGCGTCTCCATTGCAGGACAGATTGAGATTTTATTCCTAAATAACTCCCCCCAGAAACAAGGATTCTGTTGATTTTTGACCTGTGATCATTTTCTGTGAGCCGAGAAATTATCTTGAAGTTGATAAGATACTTCAGTAACTTTTTATTTTTTTTTATGAATTAAAATTTCTTTGACTAATGAACACAGATAGTCAGTATACCAAGAAATTCCCTTTACTTTGAGGACCTTGTTGTCTTTCCATTGGGAGGACAACATTGGAGTTTTTTTGTTTAGTGTGGGTGCACCTATAAAATGATCTTTTAAAAGTAATTCCTCCTGATAGGAGGAATTACCACTCCTTAAAAAAAGCAGGAAATGTACAGGTTTAGACTATAATACACTTAGAGGCAGAAGAAGGAACTGGTAATAACTGTTTCAGGAAAGAAAATTACTGCTAAAAATGGCAAATGAAATAACTTCTGTTTTTGCTGTGTTACAGGTTTCTCAATTGTAATTATGTCTGTGTGGCCGTATCTCCAAAAGGTTTGTAAATATGTTTGGTTTTTAATTAGCAAGAACAGAAAGTAGGTAATACAAAAACTGGCTTTTTATTTAGGAAAACAAAAAGTAAAGGGGAGTGTGTGGCTTTAAGAGACTTTTATTCTGCCATCCATTTAGCTTTTTTTATTTCTTGCCAAATCTATCAGGTTTTTTCCCAAATTGGCAAAGGTACATCATAATTGGTTTTCCAATATCATGATTTCTTGGACAGCGAACCAATAGAAATCTTGTTATTAAAACATCATACACAAGACTTGTCTGCATTTTGGCAAAAAATAAAAAAAAAAGAAAAAGGGAACTGGAGGTAGAAGTAGCTCTGTAAATGACACATTGTTGCACAAAGATCTTGCCATTGTTCCTATATAGTGATTTTAGTTTTTTAGGGGGTTTTTCACCTCTTAGCAGTGATCTTAAAAGCAGCATAAAAGTCTCTAAAACTTTCATTTATTCTGTGGTAGGATTTCAGTGCCCCTGGAACTGTAGAAGGCAGTTCCAAATGCAAATTTGGAAGGACATACCCTGGGCAGGGACCTAGAGGTGTCACTGAAAGTAAGGCAGTTGCAGAATTCTTGCAGGAGAAAGGAAAATGCATTACCAGCCTTGTAAATCAGGACAGATCCAGGCATGTGCAGCGACAATGGAAGTGGCTCCTTGCTCCTGGCATGGCAAGTGCCTGCCATACTGCTGAAGTTCTGTCTCCAGCCCAGAACATCAGCAGTGCTGTACAAAAACTGCTGGAGTTTGCTGCGAGTGAGCCATTCCCAGGCTCGGAAGCAAAGCAGATTCTATTGGTTCGGTGCACTGCTGGAGAGAGTGAGCCAAGGTTTATTACCCCAGACAAAGCATTACAGTACAGAGTGCTTGATATCCCAGGTTCTAATTCTAAAAGGGCATTACTGGTAATAAAAAGCACTTTATGCTTTACCCACAGAACTGATTAATGTCTTTCTTGCAGATTGATCCGACAGCCGATGCGAGTTTCTTGGGCTGGATTATAGCTTCATACAGCATTGGCCAAATGGTTGCCTCTCCCCTGTTTGGCTTGTGGTCCAACTACAGGCCCAGGAGAGAACCTCTGGTCATTTCCACTGCAATTTCAGTGGCTGCAAATTGTCTCTATGCCTACGTCCACGTGCCCCACTCCCACAACAAGTACTATATGCTGACTGCTCGTGCTCTCGTGGGGTTTGGAGCAGGTAACCACAGCACTGTTTACATTTCTGAAAATTACTACATTCTGTGTCTCATGTAAGATGGTTAATGTTATATTTTAGTACCAGATTTACCATTATTTGAACAATAATATTTAACAAAGCAAAGAGTTGGCCCATAGTGGTTTGTCACAAAATTGTGTAATTGTGCTGTTGTGCCAAATTAATAGAGGGGGAGCTGGGTTTTATTTTCTTGCAAAATAAGAAACAAACCCTTAAAATAAATGTCACTCAACAACAGTTTAACGATATGACTTGATATTTACATGAACACTTGCTTGGGTTTGGGTTTTTTTTGAAGGAAATGTGGCTGTAGTTCGATCGTATATTGCGGGTGCCACTTCTCTGACGGAAAGAACGAGTGCCATGGCCAATACCAGTGCCTGCCAAGCTGTTGGCTTCATATTAGGGCCAGGTAAAGCATGTCTTCTTTCCTCACTTCTCTTATTAGGTTGAAATTGGGCAATGGAAGTAGGAATCCTCAAGCAGCTGTATGTAGGGGATTTTAAGGCATAGTTTGTCAATGATATCACAATTGAATAAATGGGATCCACTCATCTGTGCTTCTGTAAGCCAATAAAAAATGAAACATTCTTGTCCAATTGGTCTGCACCAATTTAAAGTTTCATTTAAACCCCCCTCCTGCATCTTTTCTCTCTAGTTTTCCCTTAGCACGAGGGATAATCCAGTCCCAGGACCAAGGTTTTCCATGTAGGAGCAAGAGGAAAAAAGTAAATAATCTGTCTGCCAAGAAAATTAACCAGTGGTACACTCAGAATTCAGTCCTATAACTGTCATGATGTTATTTATACAGTGTATTTGTATGTAACCAAGTAGTTTTATGGCTAGCTGAGATCACACTGGTATCCATTTTGTTTAGAGTAGGATTCTCAAAATGTAAAACGTTTGACAGGTATAGTACTTAAATTTTACTTGGCAATTAGAATAACTTTGCTTACCCAGTTTTATATGCTCTACATATGTTCTAATATTTTCTTAATGGTTCTCCAAATTTTCACAGTACATTGATGTTTTTAAGTTTTTCAGACGTGTTTTACACTTATTGGAGAAGAAGGAGTAACATGGAAATTCCTTTGTCTTCAGCTGAATATGTACACAGCACCAGTTTTATTTGGAGCTCTCTTAGGAGTTATTAATATTATTCTCATCTTCGCCATATTCAGGTAATCAAGTAAAAAAAATCAAATATCCTACCTTGTTCTTGTGGCAAATAATATGCTGCTCAGCAGGAGGAGTAATAAACCTGAAATCTGGAGTGCTGAACCTGTAAGTTTATTTTTTCAGTGTTTCTACCCTCTTTAATACCTGTATTTTTATTATGCTCATAAATGAATCTTGGTGATGTTGTGGTTAGAATGTAAACTGATTTAAAAAGTTAAAGACATTAGGCTGTTAGCCTTGATATAGTTTTAGTGTTGGTGGTTGCTGCCCATGGTTTTTCTCTTAGGAGGAATAAGGTTGGCTTGTCTGTAGGGATCTCACTGTCTGTGTCTTTCCTTTAAGAATCTCAGGGGGGATTTTTATTCATTCTCCCATTGGTGCAGATGCATCTTGATATGTGATACTATCCCACTAGAATATTTCCTTTCTTGAATAGGATGGTATTCACTGCAGTCAGATGTGAGCTTGGTAGATGATGTTTAAAGGAGCTGCGAATAATTATCATATAGGCAATACCATTTACAATTATTTTAACAGAAACTTGACTCAATAGTGGATCAAATAAATATTTGTATTAATGAAAAAACGTTCTAAATTTCTAGGGAGCACAGAGTGGATGACATGGGACGGCAGTACAAAAGTATCAATTCTGATGGAGAAGGTACCAGTGTTACCTTGAAAACTTATTTTGTGATTCTAATTTTGAAGTACTCTCTTACTACATACAAGCATTTAGAAGTATTCTAAAGTCAGATGCACTGGGAAGTTGATGTGGAAAATAGGCTACATCCCTCCCTAACTGGTCCAGAAATTGCTTCATTTGTCATGTTGTGTCCGTAGTGCTGTCTGGTCTCAAAGGAAAAAAAACCAAAAAAACCAAATTCTATGGATCCTTCCGTATTTTCATCCTGAGAATTCTGCTGTGTAATTTTGACCTTTCAAGAGAATGTTTTGGTTTCCATTGTTAAGATATTTAAAGAAGTTTGCTTATTTTGCTGTCACTCAGGACTCATTGGGAAAACAGACAGTGTAACCAGTTTGGAAATAATTTTCTCTAATTGTCAGCAGAATTGAAATTTCAGCAATTCCATTTTGATTTTAAAACTTAATACTTTGACTGTCAAAGTATAACTGCCTAGCTGCCCACCAACTTGCATGCTAAATACTTAGAAGACTAAAGGAATCATTACTGTTTCTAATTTGTGATGATATAAGAAAAAGCTCAAGTGTGCAGTTCTGGTAATTCTTTTGTGTTGCTGCAGGAAGTGATGTTCTGGATCAGAACACGGAAGGAAGCATTGACCACGTTGCTGTGGTAGCACTCAACGTTCTCTTCTTTGTCATCTTGTTTGTGTTTGCTGTCTTTGAAACGTAAGTTTGGCTGTTTTCTCCCACAATACTCAGACATGTAGGGTAATTAGACTGGGGATGCATGTAGAAGCTCCACTCATCCAGACTTCCTTAGTAGAAGTCCAAAACCATATACAATCAAGTTGATGTGTACTGATACAGAGTAATGAATTAAAGGTCAGTAATAACTAAAAACCTGTACAGTTTGTGGTATAGGAAACATTAATGTAATAAAATGTAATTTGAAAAAGTAGCTTAATATGGGCTACCTAAAATCTTCAGAGAAAACATGTTTTCAGTTGAGTATCTTGTTCTATGTTTTTTATTTTAGTTTTATGTGATTTTTTAGTATGATTCTGATTAGCTCCAAAAGCTTCAGTGTGTCTTCTATTTTGATAATGATTAAAACAATTGTTTGATGGAGTTAATGCAATTGTATTCTTAAATGCTCTATTTTATATGACTGGGGGTTTTTTAGCCTAAAGAGGTATGTTATTCACTCCCAAATTTCTGTGTGTAAGAAAATAAGTAAAACATGACAACATTATCTCAGGCTGAAATGTACTTCATTCCTTTAACTTATAAAATACTTCGATGATGTAAGGCTTACTCTGCAAGTTTTTTGAGCTCTAATGTAGCTAAAATTTGTTTTACAATATGGCTCTGTCATAATTGCATTATTTTTAGAAAACTGAGGGTTTAGAGACTGGTTGGTTGCTAAAACTGAAACGGTGTTAAAAGTTTATTATTTTTGTTCTCACAAGGTCTGATCTTTTTTTCTGTCTCTATTACTCTGGTTTGGCTTTAACTCCATCTGAACTGTCAGATTAATGATTCTTCAGAGTACAGCTGGTGTAGGGCACTGATGTTTGGGATAATACACCTATGGAAACTAATGTATAGAAGCAGCTTTTTATGATTACTGTGTTTCTGTTCTGTCATTTTAGTATAGCTACTCCATTGACGATGGACATGTATTCCTGGACCAGGAAAGAAGCTGTTTTTTATAATGGAATAATCCTTAGTGTGATTGGCATTGAATCAGTTATTGTTTTCATGGTGGTTAAAACACTGTCAAAAAAGTAAGTTTTTGGAATGTTGTTACTTATGTTGGCTAAGTGTGAAAAGTTTTATGGCAAGGCCAAATCTGTGTTACTCAGATCTTTTACTTGGTAATGAATCTGGGTTTACTATGACAGTGAAATACCTCTGATTTTGGCACAGCCTTGATGTTGTGGTTGTTCTTTATTCTGTTAACATAACCCCCTTACTTGACTATCTTTTACCCTTGAATCACAAAAAAGGCAGGTTTTAAGTTACTGTGATTTTATAACATTTTTGCCGGTGTTTTGGTCCGATATAGTTTCCACAAACTAATGGGCTATGTCATTAGCAGCTACAGAAATTTTACATTGTCAAATGACACATTTAATTGGAATTTCATTGTTTGGCAGGACTGGTGAGCGTGCCATACTCCATGCAGGCTTACTGATTGTCTTGATTGGATTCTTTATCTTGCTGCCTTGGGGGAAGAAACTACCCAATATCCAGTGGCAAGGTATAGTTCACGTTTTACTAGACCACCTTTGGAGTGTTCTTTTGAAAGCCTTTTATTGCACTTTTCTTCTTAATGATGTGAATAACTTACTTTTACAGAAATAAAGAACAACTCCATTCCCAGAACAGCCCCCACTGAAATGTTAATGCCTTTCTGGAGTCTGCAAGAGATGCAGCTGCCATCCAACCACACAGCAGAGCCCGTGGGCTGCCCTGTCACACAGTCCTGGTGCCTGAATACTCCCATGATCTACCTGGCCCAGTACCTCAGCTCTGATGTGCTCATAGGCTTGGGCTATCCTGTTTGTAATGTCATGTCCTACACTCTATACTCCAAAGTCCTAGGACCAAAGCCTCAGGTAAGCACGATCCCTAACTGGTTTACTTCATTTGCTCTGCAAGACCTGCACCCTCTTTATTAAAATGAGGGATCTAGTAAAAAATTCCTTTTGTCATCAGCAAAACAATGGTGTGTTTTAAGCAGGACAGAACTTTGCAGGAGCTCCAATCTCTTTTAAAATCCAAGGCAAGTCTCTAGGGCAATTAGAAAGTAAGGCTTGTGCTATTTATGTAAATCTTACAATGTGAAAGTGTCATGACTGTTCTGGCAGAGTCCTTATATTTGGAATACCAGTATGGAATAATGTTCCTCTTACCAAATTTATAATATAAAGACTACTAATGTTACTAGATCCCCAGTATTGGCATTTTTTAGTAGTGAAACACTATAGTACTGCTTAGCAAAAGATTTTATTCCCCTTTTCCCCATTTTTTTCATGTTACATTTTGGTGAAAGAGACTAAATGCTTTGAGGCAGAATGCATTTTGTTAGAAACCAGTAGAGTACCTATGAGTGGAGCCTTGGAATTAATGCTTAGAGAGGCTGAGCAGTACTCTTAGAAACAAAGTAATCAGTGTCTTAATGAGTTAAGAAAGATAAGTGGTTGTTTAAATACTTCTAAATTTTCTAGTTAGGCTAATGGGTTGGAATTAATGGCAAGCCAGATAACTCCTGTATCACTTACATAAGCTTTTGATCTGCTGTAGGGTGTCTACATGGGATGGTTGACTGCCTCTGGAAGTGGAGCACGGATCCTTGGGCCTGTTTTTGTGAGCCAGATCTACACTCACCTGGGGCCACGCTGGGCATTCAGCTTGATCTGTGGAGTAGTTGTAGCCTCTCTCTTACTCTTGGAGATTGTATACAAGAGACTAATTGCATTTTCTGTCAGATACGGGAGGATGCAGGAAGAGAACTGTTAAATATGTATTTCAAAAAAAAAGAAACAAACAGTAAAACCAAGCAGAATACTTAAGTTTATTACTGCTTTTTAATGAGGAGTAGCTAACCACTGACCTTGTTGGCTGTGTGTCAACAACTGTACACCTGTACTTACCCATTGACAGAACACTTAACTTGGTCATACCCTAATACCTGGTCACCCCTGCTGCAGCTGAGCTTTTGTGTTCTGCTTTCCTGGCAGCAGAGGAAGGAATGTGACGGGTTAGAGTGATACAATGGCACATTTGAAGTGTGTACAGTTTAAATGGTGCACGTGTGCACTGAATGCAGCTCTGAAGGTCACAGGTTACGTGCATCCTTTCCAGAAAGAAGTAAAAGAAATATTATCTTGATTCTGTGAATCAGGATTAGTAACTGTTTTGTAACTACAAGATTAGTTGAGCTGCATGCACTTTGTATGGAGACACCACTACTTGAGCAAACCTTCTGATGTTGGGTTTGTTGGTGTGTAAGCACTGATTAACACAGACCACCTGGTTCTGGAACCTGTTACATTTCCTCCAGGATTTCAAATGACAGGTGACAGAAGCACAGAGGAAGGTAGGTGCCCCCCACACAGGTAGTTGGTGTGGGATTTGGGTCTTAAAGTTGATCAAGAGCCATTGAAAATCAGTCTCAGCAGCTGTTACTTGAACTATTAGTGAACCATATGTGCAATTTTTCCTCTACTGTTTTGCTGAATGCCTTTTGCAGCAAGAGAGAGAACCTGCACAGAGTTGGAATATGCACAGCTTTTCTTAACCACAAAAGAAGTCTGAGACTGATAGTTTACACTTCTGTGCTCGGTGAGGATGAATGCACTGTGCTGAGCAGTGGTGATTAAGAGAAAGGAGAAAACTGGCTCCTTGGCATTCACTCTTATCTGCAGACTTCTATTTTTTCTGATATTAGGGTACAAGAAACAGGAATTTACACTGTTTTAGTAATTCAGACTTTAATTTAAAAAGTGAGATTGTAATTTTCCTTCATAATGGGGCCTAAGCTCATCCGTACGGGTTTGTTTGCTGTTTTAATGCTACTGGGAAAAAAACCTCTGGAATAACTCCAGTATGAGAGTTGTGGCTGCTGTTTCATGTCCCTACTATTTGATGCTTATTGAATTTAATAAATATAATTTTGGATTCCTATGTACTCAATTGTTCAAACACTAAGAGACTACTGAATCAAAAGATGATTTTTTCAATATGACTGAAGGGGATACAGAAATTTTATTCCCTCACGGGCTTTCCTGCAACAGAATCACAAAATGTTGTAAAAAAGGACTTCACTTTTATAAGCTAATTCATAATAAGTGCTACTTGTGTATCTTTCTTGATGTTCCTCGTGCTAAATTCTTCATTTGCAAGCTCTTTCCTTAATTTGGACATGACAAAATAATCGAAGTTCTGTCTTTTAAACGGTAGCTGAATAAGGAGAACTGGCTTGAATCAGTTAACCTGAGCTGTGCTTGCATGCAGCCAGCACCAGCTCCTTGGAAACTCTTCATCCTCCCCCTTCCAACAGCATTTTGGATCCCACTCCATTTAAGACCTTTTCCTGTCTAATAAGGAAGTCATAGAGTATTCAAGTACAGACACAAGTACCATCAGGAGTGTTAGCACACTTGAAGCAAAATGCTTAGGGAGAAAAGCTACTGTTAATGCTGCTTCAGTTGCTGTAAGTATTACTCAAGGTGTAAAACAAGGTAAAACTACTTCAAGTTATTAATTCCTACCCTTTAACCATTACTTGACCATGAAACAAATAAAAAGATCCAGACAATTACCACTGCATTTATTTTTTTTTGTATAACATGCTTGTGCAGGGACGTTTTAAGCTGCTGCTACAAAAAATAAAAAGAGTTATAAAACATATACATATTTACATATATTACTTGTAAGACATAAAAATATAAGTTATTTACAAATACAAATACTTGAACAGAACAGATGCATTTTTCTTGATTGTTGGCACTGAGTAAGCAGTGGAGTAAGAAAAAAAATAACAACAGATTCAGATTTTTTCCAAAAGCTTAATGCAGTCAAGAACTAAATTGCTCGAAGTTTTGCTTGAGCGAGTTTATCCATCACTTTAATGAAAAGAATGTTTTGTATGACACTTCACACACAATTTGCTACACATAAACAGAGCAACCCTCCCCTTCCTAACTTATTACCAGATTTTGGAAGAATTTCTGCATAAGCTGAGTAAGATCAGTCACTTTACTGGGAAGTCAGTGAGTGAGTTTATTAAGCTTTTGTGCTGTGACACCCGGTTTTCTTTAATCAGTGAGGACCAGCTGGATTGGTAAACATTACAAGAATAGAAGACAGACAGTGCAGCTTCTCTTTGATGTATTCTGGCAATTTATCATCTTCTCCATATCTAGAGAGGCAAAGCAACATAGAAAAATTGAGATGCTTAAATAATTTTATTCCACGACAATATAGTTATTTCAAAACATTACTTTTCTCACCCTCCCTGTTTTTAATATTAAGCATGAATAGTGGCTGTACTCTGGAGACTGAGTAGATGCATGCCCAGCTTGTTTTATTCATTTGTTATCCAGAGTTCAGTCACAGCTGTGGGTGCTTCTCTTAATTTATTAAGCTTACATAAGCTAATCAACTGTCAAGTGATGGCAGAGCTAAGGTTTAATATTTACAAACCAAAATCAGCAGTGGCTGTGAAGTTCCCTGATGTACAACAGCCTCGTACTGAGTTACCTGGACTGTTTCTATGGCAGGAACAGACTCACCTGCTTGTCTGGCCATCTGGAGAAGTGTAAGTGATGGAAGAGACACCTGCTTGGGCTACCAGCTGGGATCCATCATTGAACTGAACCCATACTGCTCCACTGGTCAGCTGATGAGAGAAGTTACATTATGGTTTGAGCATAGGAAATACAAAATTCCACACCTAGAACTTTTCTCAGAATGGAAGCTGAAAGTTTTTCAGAATTGCTGAAGGAACTTAGGTATTTTGGTCAGTCTTTTAAAGATAAAGATTGCATGGATATTACTTTGGAGGAAGTAGTCTCATACAGACTTCCTCAGGTTTCAGATTCTTGGCTTTAGTTATCCTTGTCAATGTCAGATAAATAAAGAATTGCCTTTAGTTTAACCACTCCTAAAGAGTATTTATAAAGGGCCAAACACTAAAAAGAGGCCCATTTGTGAGAGTTCACAGCTATACACAATTTAAAGAATATATACATATATATAAAGATAACATTTTCTGTTAGGACAGGAAGCTTACTTTATCTGGATTGCCAAGAACAATTTGTTAAACCTAAAGCTTATCCAACAGAAAAGCCAAGGGAAAACGGCTTTGCAAGGAAACAGCTTTTTCTATTCTAGAGGAAGATGCATTTCTCTTGTACAGATCTGGTACACAGATATTAAAAACTTTGTCATGACACCTTTGCATCTATAATAGTGAACAGAGAAGTTTAACATTTAACATTTTCAATTTTTTACTACAGTCAGATTTAAATGACAAAAGAAATCGAAATAGGCAATAATAGCCACAGGAAAATTGTGGTAGCTGAGATACTGAACTATTATTTTTGTTTCTTCTGCTTATGTAGTTCACCATGGTATTTATCTAAGACATTTATTTAAAAGTACCTTTCCACATAGAGATTTTAGATTAAAACTGTAGTGCACAACTGAATGATTCCTCACAAATCAAGTTTAAAGTTAATGTAAAGTTAATGACTTAAAAATACATATCTCAAATTCAATAGGAAAAAGGAACAGACATGCCTCCTTTATTAATTTCTCACCTGAGAAGCCCAACCAACGTTTTTCACAAAAACAGATTTGACAAGTTGGGCTGAATTAGGACTGCATTCCGTTTGATGAACAGAGGAGCACGTCTTTTCAACAGGGTTAGTCAGAAATGTAGGTTTTTCATAGGACACCACCTAAAACCCAGAGATGCACAGAATTAACAGCCTTGGCATTAATCCTCCTGATAAGGTACCAGCTGTAGTGGCCAATTGCCACCTGTTCATGTACACAGACAGATTCAGCCTCCATGCTTCATTTAACAGCATTACAGTATAAAAACCCCACAGGGACACAACGTTTGGTGTCAGGTTCACTTCAGTCAGGTGAAAATGGTCAGAGATTCTGTACTAGGGACACAAGCTGCACAACCAGACATGCAGATCCAACAAATGTGGATCGATGTACATTCAGCAAAGTTCATAACACAGTGTGCCAAGACCCCAGCATAATTCAGTCAGCTGAGGAAGTTTTATCAGGAACCAAAGCCTGGTGGGCCTTTTAACCAAACCAGATGAAATTGCTCACAACGCCTTATTGGCTACACGTATATTTTCATTTGCCCTTTTTTTTATATACACACTAACACTTGATTATTTCAGAACACCCTCAGGTGCCAAAAACCTTTGTGATACCATTTGTTATACACCACTGAGGGTACATCAGAGCTCTCAAATTGAAGACTCTACTAACACAAGTAAGCAATTTTCAAACTCTGTTCCCAGGTGGTATTTGTGGTAAAGTTTCAAAGTATTCTGATTTTTCAAATGATCTTAAATCCAGATATCAGAAGTTAGTTGAAATCAAAGTTAACACTTCTAGTCAATATACTCACAAATGGCTAATAAATCCTATGTCCATACAAATATAATTCCATTAGTTCAAGTAAAACATGGTGCGTCCTTGTGTACTTACAGGAGCACAGTTTGGAGTCTGAACTGGAGTAGAACTGGCAGCTTTATTTTTATCCAGTGCCACAACTTCTTTTGAATAGTTTGTCTTGTCCAACAGTGGAGGTGCTACAGCCTGTGGTGATTCAGTATTACCAGGCTTTCTGGAAAAATAATGAGAAAAACTGGGAAAAAGTCTGTCCAAAAGGGACTAAAGAAACAAGTGAGGAGACTTAGGTCTTCCTTCATTTTACCATGGACCATCCAAAACACCTGATGGCAGAAGTCTTCTGCAGAACTGTTTTCCAGTTCAAGTACATTAGTATTCAAAGACTATCCAATAAATGCATTAATATTCAAATACATCAGTATTTTGAACTGCAAGATCCTACCTTCCAACAATTATTGGAAAAAATGGAACACTTCCACTCCTTTTTTCTTCTTCCAAAACAGCAGATTCCAGTGCAAGGCATATACGATGTCCCTGAAATGAGAAGGGGTTTATTAAAGTTTGAAATTGAGAACTGTTTAAATATTTCATACATGTTTAGTGTGGCAGCCGAGCCCACACAAGGCAATTGCAATGGTACTGAATTTTTCAAGTTTCATTAAGCAGCTTCATCTGTTGTGTTTAATCCTTTCACCAGACAGGCAAACCTGCTTTACAAAATAGTGAGAATTTCCTCTCAATCTTGGTTGTGAGGCATTTTAACTGTTACCTCTACACCCATACTGCTCTTCCAAGAAACACCATCCTCCCTCCTTAGTAGTGTAATGAAAACCAAGCCAAGCAACATTGGAAGCCCACTTGTGAAAGGAAAGCTGAGTTTTCAGGAAGTTGCTTTGCACTGGAAAAGGTCTATGTAAAACACTTTACCTCATTTGCATGATCCATATAAGCCTGGATTTCCTTCTTCAATCCTGCTTCACTTTCTCCTTTCAAAGTGAAGGATTTCCCTGACTTTTCAATCACACGAGTTACACCAGCTGTCTTATGTATCTTTGCTCCTGCAAGAAAATGTGAACCTTTTCAGTGTGAGTTGTATAAAATACCAGTTAACCATGGAAAGCTTGGAGCAGGGACATGCCTTTCACTAAGTAGGTTAACTATCAAAGGTAAATGTAAAGAAGAGCTCATGAATAAAAACAAAGTAGAATTTAAATAACACTTTTGCAACATGTACTTCCCGAAGAAGGTATCAGTGAAGAATTAAAGAATCAACTAATCTACAAGTACTAGACTAAAGGCAGAGTGGCCAAAAATCTGGTTATAGTGCACAACCTTCTTCAGACTGGAGTGGTGGTTGTTTAGTGTTAGGCAATATTTTAGTGCAGCTCTAAAATCACGGTTTATCTATTTGCGTAAGTGCAAAAATGAACACATACCATCATAAAAACAAATTTCAACATCTGCAGGGGGTGAATTTTCCATCAACATGCACTTGGCATATCTTGTATAGAATGTCACTTTGGGGGTTTTTGTTCTCACCAACTGCACAAACTTAGCTGCATACTGGTATTTTTTCCAGTACTTTTCTAAAAAAGAAAATAAAAAAAAACTTTTTTAGAAGTTAGCAGATTAAACACTGTGCACTAGCTTGAAGAGAAGTAATTTAAATTATGTATTTGATAGCTGAAGGTTGTGAGTAATATTTAAGTACCTGGCAGAAGTATGTTTAAAGAAACTGATTTATTTCCACCAGCAGCTCCCAGTATGAATGAGGAAAAGATTACAAGAGCTTTAATTTTAGTACACTACATTGTAAAGGGGAGAGCCCTTAAAACGCCCTTATAAAAGGAATTAAAACCTGTGCATTACACTTTCCTGTGAAGTTTCAAAACAGTTTCCAGTTAAACTGTAGCTTGGATCTAATTCTGAGAGGAGTTTTACTTCAGAGTTATCTGAAAAGTAATGGCTAAATGGATAAAGTCACAAGACTCACTTAAAATATCACATTAATCATCATAATTTTAAAATAGATTTCAGGTTACCTGGCAAGTTGTCAAAATTATACGTGCAGATGCCTTCAGGAGGAGCAGGAGGTCTGTCATCAAGAAGGAAACCTCTTCCTTCATTTGGATGATATACTGCAATCTACAAAAAGAGAACAAAAATTGTGTGAAGCTGCAACTTACTGCAGCACTCTGCATTTTTAACAGGTATGGAGATAAGACACATTTTAATTAATTACTGTGATTTACCATGAAAGCTCTATTCCTCTAAGTAATTATTTAACAGCAGCACTTTTTCAGCATTACTTCACCTATTCCAAAAGTCAAATCCAATTTTTCTCTGAAATAATTGCTTGCTCCCTATATTATATGGCTTTATTATGGAGGGGGAAAGTTTACAGCTGTGCATATACAAACATTTGATTTCAAAAGAAATAATCACTTAATAAGAAAAAACCAGCTCTAAATGAACTCTAAGCCCTTTATACAACAGTGAAGAAATCAAAAACATACTCACCACACTTCCATCACAAGATATTCTGAGGACTTCTTTCACAAGTTCCTGTGAACGATGTTCTTTCAGAAACTCCATACACACTTCCCCAGTATCTAGAATGCTCACCTAAAATACATTAAATATACAAGTTAAACAAAAAGACCTTTACTTTCTGCAAATGTAAGATTTTACATTTTTCATGAATGCCTTAATAAATGCTTTTCTTTTTCCTTAAAAGCACTTCTAACTTACAAATGCTTCTTACAATAACTTCTGTTATTAGTGCTACTAAAACAGAGCACTTTGAGATGACTGAAGGGTATCAGCCTGGTCACTGAGGGTGTGGCTTCTCAAGTGACAAATCAGACACAGACAGGTGTGCTCCATTATCTTTTCAGTATTCTCTACACAAAAACTAAGATGCATCTTATTAATATGATTTTAAATTATTCTAGATTAAGTTTCCTAAAAACATATGTTTCTAGTTTACCAAGTGATTTTTAAGAGACAGTCACACTGTATTAAGCACTTCAATGGTTCCCATTTTAAGAACTCGTACTTACCACTGCATTTTTGGTTTTTTGCCTGATGGGTTTCAGCCTGAGAGCAGTGAGAGGTGACACAACACTTCTCAGTGTAGGTTTCTGTTGTGCTGATGGTTCTTGGCCCCAGGTTTGGTTTTGTTCTGGAGGTGACCAAAGGCCACAGGTAGGAGATGGTTGTATTTTCTCGTTTTTGCAGAGAACTCCAGGGATGCATTTATTTGGGTTTCTCTGGTTTAAAGAATGTGGACAGTCACCAGATGCATCATGATTCCTTATATCCTTTAAGGTGTTCCATGCATTTCTTGGTGCATCCTGCTGCACATCCAGATGGTACCGAAAACCTCCACGTGCATTACTCTTGCCAGTCAGGTCTGCAGGTGGTCTCAGAGGAACTGAAAGCACCACAAAGGGACATGGTAAATTCAACGAGTCATAGCCAGAAGGAAAAAATTCTAGTATAGCTTTAAAAGCTTTTCAAGGGATTGTCTTAGAAGGCTTATTTAAGGGAAAAATGGGATTTCTCTAATCCTCAGTCCAAATCATCAGGCCTTTTAGTACCATCAATACCAGTGCTAGCAAAATTCCAGTGCTACTTAAAATAAGCTGTTCCTATATTTCGGTTATGATGGTCTTCAGTTTTTATACATCAAATAATTTTAAAAAATAATTTATAAACAAAATACTAAGATTTCAAATAGATTCTTACAAAAGAATTAGTTTAATCTGTTGAAAGACTGCTTGTTTGCCATTCAGATAACCCCTAGTAGCAAGTTTCATGTAAGTCATCAACCAGAGGTTTTGGTACTCAAAATGTTAAATGCATACTCCAAATCCCTTGTTTTATTTTTAAAATCCATGTATTTATTTTTTTTAAATCCATATTTTTATATTTTACCTTCCTATAACTCCTTCCCTACTTCTGATATTTAAGCCCTTGATCACCTTTCACCTCACCCACATCACTATTGTGCTCCTTCTGCTGTGTGGCCCAACAGTTGAGAAGGGACCAAAAATTAAATAGGATTATTCAGACCATATGTTCTCTGATTCCAATTCCCTGTAGACAGCAAGGGATGGAGTCCAGTAACATCAAATCAAAAAAAGGCCAGAATAGATTTGTGGTTTATTTTTATGATTAAATTACATTATTTGTTAATGATGTAACGTGATGCACAACAAAGAACACCTCCTTCCCTTCTGTGTCTTTTGTCCTTTCCTCCACCCATCCTTCTGCAGCCTTATTATCTTTCTCATTCACTGAGGTACCATCTTCTCTTATTTAGTTGTATTTGCACAACTAAATTAACAGGGCTTTCAAGTCACCTGCTAGTATTTTGTCATACACTTGCACTTACACATTTACACAACTGAGTAATTATGTCAGGGTCTAAAATTCTGGTTTCCTCTTTGTTTTTTGGGGTTTTTTTCTAAAATACTAGTAGAAAGTAATGAGCTTCTTTTAGGAAACTAAGTATTCAAATTCAATGTACAAAGAAATATAAAAACAGAAAATCCCACTGAAACTGTTGCAAGTCACTAACTTGAGTGCAAAAGTAAACAACTGATGAGCAACACACCATTTGTCTGCATGCCTCCAAGCCACTGCTGCATGGTCTCAGCCTGGGACTTCTGCTCTAACAAACCAACCTGGGGCTTCACTGGACACAGGTAATTTGAGCTACAAAATAAAAGTTACACACGTAATCAAGATTGCTCAAAGACACTTGCACAACAAAAGTTATAATGCTACAGCTGCAGAAACCACAACACTTAGAATATTGAGGAAATGCAGGTGGCATTTTGTAGCTCTAGGCAGCACAGAAGATGTTTCTTTTTCATGGGGTAAAGCGTAAGAAAATAAAATAGTTCCCAAATGGAATGAAAAGTTACGGTAATGCTGCCAGCATTTGCTGTTCTTACATCTGGCCCTCAATCCTCCAGCCTTGGAGAAGACACAGTGATGACATGACACCCATGACCTCAGTGTATCTCACTCAGCACAACAAACATGCAGCTGGAAGATACCAATTTTACCACCCAAAAGAATTCGAATTTCTATAAAACACAGTCAATCCCAGAAATTATAAAGATTTTTTACCAGCTTTTTAGATGATGACATATATGTAGCCACAGGTGAACTCAAGATATAATCCACATGTTGAAGAATAAAGAACACACAAATCCAGTTACTGCAGAGTCACTGATTGGCAGTAAATTCACACTAAGCTCCTGTGAGGTTATCTCCATAGTCTGTACCTGTCTGCACTTTCTTTTTGTGATGATTACCACCATTGGCAAGGGCTCACTTATCACCAAAACCACCCCAAACCCACAGAATATAAAGCATCTAATTTAGGTCTTAGGACCTTGCATTTAAGATTGCTGTGCAAGCTAACTACAGATGCAAGAGGCTTTCCTGTAATCAAAAAAGTGGTAACCATTAAGTTAATCTCCACACTCACATTAATATTATCTCATGTTTACATTCAGCATGGCTTTATGAAGTCATGGGGAACAAAGTAAGCATCAAACATTTCTCAAACTAGAAAGAATGCACATGCCCACTGAACTTTGCTTATGTCAAACACTTGAGAACAGTCAAGAAAAACTTCTTACTCCATTTAATTTTTCTACAGGGAAAAGTGCTTGTTTGTCCTTTCCTTGAACTGATTTGCAAAGAGAAAATAGAGGAAATTATGCCACTTCTTAATGTGGAGAGAAAGGCAGGAACTGAGATATGGAAGTCCTTATATTAAAACAAAAAATGGTACTTTTGATATTCTGCTGATGTAAAGTCTATAGAAAGAAGCCAGGATTTTCACACAGAAGCTACAACTAAGTACAGCACTAACTTTTAGATAATTACCTATGATTGACACTTCCCTTTGTGGTACACCACTTTTACAATCTATTACCTAATCTTTACTGATTTTTTTGTTTTATCTTCTCTAAGCATAAGAAAAAAAAATCACCTAAAGAGATCAGCAAGTAAAGATGTTGGTAATTGCAGTCTGAATGCCTTCTCCCCTCATCTGTCTCTTCTACAAAGAACAACTGCAAGGCTCTCTACTACAATTACTGTGGGGAAAGAAATGTTCAACAGGGAAAGAAATGTTCAACTTGCTGCACGTGGAAAGAAGACAATAATGGACAATACCAGCTCTAAATTTCATCTGAAAAAAAACTGATTCTTACTGTGGTTGATCTTTTACAGGTGGAGATATCTGCTCTTCAAAAGAACCAGAAGTACTAGAAGTCTTCTCCTTAAATATTTCTCCTATATCAGTATAGCTGTTGGCAGGTGAAAAGTATTCTGTGTTTTCCCTTGTTCCTACTTGAGGCTTGGAAAGCACTTCCAAAGAGTGACATCGATCAACGATGTTGGACATGCCTTGGGTCTGGCTGTGGGATGTGCCAGACCTGTCTGAGGAGTGGGCTCTTCGGAGGTAGCGGGAATGTGGCCTCTCTTCACCAGGCTGCATGGCTCTTCCCCTGCCACTTACACCAATCTCCTTTCCCTGAATTCCCCACTGTCGGAAAGAACCACTTCCGTCTCCCGACGAATTAGTACTGGAATTCTTGTTTGCAGGAAAAAAAGTTATTTTATTTGGGAGTGGCTGTCCAACTAACAGCTTCTTCTTTTCCTTCAAGCAGCCACTGGTACTGATGCTGGAAGAGCCCGTGAAGGTTGTAGAGATGGTGGCATTTCCACTGTCCATGGAATCTTCTGAGGTTCCCAAATCCCTGCTCCGTGCAGAGCTACCCCTGGACATGAAAGGATGATCCAACACTGAGGAGAGGCTCAGGCGATCTGCCGGGTTTTTGCGCAGTAACCTGTGTATGAGGTCCTGCGCCTCCCGCGACAGAAAGGCCGGCATTTCATAATCTGCCAGCACCACTTTGTTCAGCGTGTTCCTGACCGTGTCCGTGTCGAAAGGCGGCTTCCCAATGAGAAGGGTGTAAAACATACAGCCCAGAGACCACACGTCAGATTCCAGCCCGTGCGGGCTCCTCGTGGCTATCTCCGGAGAAATGTAATTCGGAGTTCCACACATGGTGTAATGCTTCTCATGAGGCATCTTCAGCTGAGTCGCCAACCCAAAATCAGCAATCTTGACATTCATGTTGTTGGTGAGTAAGATATTGGAGAGGGTGAGGTCCCGGTGCAGTATTCCATGGGAATGGAGGTACAGCATACCCGTGATGATCTGGTGCAAGAAGTGCCGCGCTGTCAAAATGAAAACAGGTGTTGCCATCTTATATTTGACATCATAGCTCTGAAAATAACTCAGCTTTAAGTCTGCTATTGGTCTTGCTCTGCTTTTTTTTATTTTTAATAAAAAGAAAGTTACAAGGGTGTTCAGGTGTCAGACTAGTGAAATTGGAATTAACATTCTCCTTTCTACTTTAAGCAAAATGGCACAACTGTATTCCTAGTTCATGAAAACTTATCTAATGCAGGAAACAGGACTGGAAATACTTTCAGGCGGCCTAACCTTTTTAAAATTATGGTTTCAAGCATTAAAGCTCAGTTGCTCATTGTGCTGGTTTTGGCCAAAATCTAGCAATATATCCTCTGGGAGAAAGTCAGGTCACAACTACCCTTCCCCCACCAGGTTCGGGAAAGAAATAGGGGATACACATCATAGAGTCACCCCAAGACACTCATCACTTTTGGAAAGATACAAGTTAAACTGATGATGCCTGTATAGCAGTACCCCTTTAATCCAGTCCTGTGGCTTGAGTCCCAAAAAAATCCATATCTATAGTAGTTCAATGGAATTAGATTAGAAACTGGTAAAGAAGCAGGTAAACTGGAAGAACTGTGCAAGAGGTGAGCCTGGAAGCAGTAGAGGCAAAAGCTGCCAGTTTTCCTGCTTTTCTTCTTCTTTCCCCTTCCCAATGCTGACCCACATTTCAACACAATTCTAGTACAAAGGTAAGCTCTACCTTCTATCTGCCTCTGCCTCCTAAGATCACTATATGCTCCACATAGCACAAACAGAAACCACTGTATACAGAAATTCAAGTGAATACATGCACAATAATAATTAATCCCTAGATTATCACTTCCCACACGATTTTGAGGTATAGAAACTCTAATGGCAGTTTTAAATGCGCTTCCTCTAGAGTTAAGTATTTATTGAGTGAACCAAAACATTAATGCAGAAGGCTCCACAGAACAAACAAACCTCACCTTCATCTTCTGAAAAGGGTTTCTTTCTGTTCTTTATGTATCTGCTCATTTCACCATTGTGACACATCTCAAGTATCAAGTATACATAGTTGCTATCTTCAAAATAGTTATAAAGCTGGAACATAAAACAAGGAAAAAATGAAATTCCATTTTGTAGACTATGCAGCAAGTCACATATACAGCCCTCTCTACAAACCCCACGATTCTTACCTCGAGTATAGATGGATGCTTTAGCTGACAATGTATTTTCACCTCATTCTGAACCCTCTGTACCATTCCAACTTTGTGCATGGCTTTTTTGTCTATCTGTAAGTGGATCACAGCACAATTTAATGTTCAGTGCATATTTGCCTGAAAATTTCTAAGTATAAGCAAGTTTTCACGTAGTTTAACTTGTGATGTGTAATGAACAAGTATAACAGATAATTGTAGGAATGCCACAGCTGAAAGTAGTCAAATGTTAACATTATCAATACTAATAAATTTTTTTCTGAAATACTTGAACAGAGAAACCTAATTCTGATTTTGCCGGGCAGATGGGCTAAATATAGTCAATACTAAAAAGCATTTCTGTTAATTAGCAAGTCTATTTAGTCGTGGTGCATCTTTCAGGATCGAATCCTAATCTTAATTCCGTTATATACAAACTTTCAGCTCAAACATCAATGTCCAACTGCATAACCCCAACCTGATGCAACTTTGCATTTGGTCTCTAGGGAGACAGGTACTTCCTTGGCCGGCTGCCTTACCATTTTTATGGCCACTTCCAGGCCGGTTTTCAGGGATACTGCTCTGTAGACCCCTGCGAAGGAGCCCTTCCCCAGGAGGTTCCCCACCTTGAAATCCTGCAACACCGAACAAAGCAGTGTTGTTAGCCGGGGGCTTTGTCAGTCAGCCTTCGGAGCGCCTCTCCCGACGCGGACCCTCCCACCAGGATTGGGGATCCCGCACATCCCCGAGATCCGGGCGAACCCCGAGGCGGCCCGGGGGTACCTGGAGGGAGCTCTCCGGGGCGCAGCAGCGGGGCCCGGCGGGGCCGCACAGCCACCCCGGCCGCATCCTCCCGCCGGCACCGCGCTCCCGGCTCGCACCGGCGCTGCGGCTGCCCGGGGCGGCGCGGCCCGGCCGCCTTCCCGCCGCTGCTCCCGCCGCGGCTCCCGGGACGCGGCATGCACCCGCCCCCAGCTGCCATGGCAGCGGCCGCCGAGCCGCCGCTCCCCGCCAACACGTGGGGAATCGCGCTCCCACAAAACCCGCCGGGAGCGGGACGAGCCCGCGCCCGGCCCCGCCGCGGCCCCTTCGGACGGCGGGAGGGGCTGCGCGCCGCACCTCTATCCTCTCGCCGATGCAGGTCGCCATGGCGCCGGCCGCTCTCCCTCGGGTCCCGATAGCGGTTCTGCCGAAGGCCTGGGCCGCGGTTGGCCATTAGGGCGCCCCGGGCCGCCCGCCCCGGCGCAGCCCCGCTCGCTCCCAGGCCCGGCGGCGGCCGCTCCGCGCCCCCCCCGCCGACATTTTGAAAAGTCGCGCCGTTACCGCCCGGCCCCGCCCCGCCCCGCCCCGGGACGAGGCTGCGTCTGACGCAAGCGCGGCACGCGGCGGCGCGCGCGGCGCGCGCGGCCCTCGCGCGTGCGCGTTGCCCCCGCCCCCGCCGCGCGGAGCAGCCGTTAGCGCGCGTGCGCTGTGAGGGGTGGGGCGCGCGCCTGCCGCCTCAGCCCCGCCGCCGGTCCCGAGTGTCCCCTCAGCCCGGGGCGTCACGGCGGGGTGCGGCCGTGGAGTCTACAGGGGTGACCCTAAACGCCGTCTAGTCCCAGCCCCCGCTGCCAGCGGCAGGGAGACGCCCCCTACACCGAGTTGGTCAAGGCCTTACCCAACCTGGCTTTGAATACTGCTGGGTATGGGGTATCCACAAACTCCCTGGGCAGCCCGTTACAATGTCTCTCCACCCTCACAGTAAAACATTTCTCCCTAATAGCTAACCTAAATTTCCTCCCTCTAAATTCATATCCTGTGCTTCTTGTCCCATCACTACAGTTCCTGATGAAGAGTCCCTCTCCCACTTGGCTTTAGGCTCCATTGAGACACTGGAAGGTTGCTCTGAGGTCTCCTCTCAGTCTTCTCCAGGTTGAACAGCCCCAACTTTCTCAGCCTGTCCTCACAAGGCAGGTGCTCCAATCCTCATCTCGTGTCCCTCCTCTGGACTGGCTCCAGCAGTTCTGTGTCTTCATGGCAGGGACACCAGAGCTATAAACCAGGTGGGGTCTCACCAGGGCGGAGAAAAGGGAAAGGATCACCTCCTTTCCCCTGCTGGCCACACTCCTTTGGTTGCAGCCCAGGATTTCCTTGGCTTTCTGGGCTGTCAGTGCTCACTGCCGGCTCATGGTGAGTTTGTCATCAACCATCACTCCCCAGTCTTTCTCTGCAGGGCTGCTCTCAGCCACTTCTCTGCCCAACCTGTTGGTGTTCCTGGGATTGCCATGACCCAGGTGTAGGACCTGGCACTTGGCTTTGTTGAACTTAATGAGTTTTGAATTGGGCCGCTCTGAAGCCTGCCAAGGTGCCTCTGGATGAGATCGCTTCCCTCCAGCACTTTGACTGCCCCATGCAGTTGGAGCTGTCAGCAAATTTGCTGAGGGTGCACTTGATCCCACAGTCCATGTCACCGACAAAGATGTTGAACAGTATTGGCCCCAGGCCTGACCTGAGGGACGCTGCTTTCAGCTTCAAGTCATGGTTTTGTGAACAAATTCCTCTTGGGTCTTCAACCTTTTTCAAAGTTGTCGCGACTCCCACTTCTGTTAGTGTGTTCCGGACTAACAGAAGGGATTCCAGGTAGGAATTGTGCTGGTTTTGTGGTGGTCGTTGCTGTAATTATTGTTTGGATACAGCACAGCTTTTCTTTGAATTGTCTTCTATGACAAGGAGGTGCAATGAGTGTCAAGTACAGGCAAAACTGAGAGGCAAAGGCAGAGCAGCTGCTTTAATCCTTTTGTGGATATAATTCCCAAGTACCTTGTTTAATTTTCTGAAAATGCTATTTCCAACTATTTTTCTGCTGAAATAATTTCTGAACTGTGCGTTTAAAGAAAAACACAAGTGAAGATAATCAGGAATGAACCTCATTCCATCACCTGTGCTTAGCATGCTCTTCTTGACACAAATCTTTCTTTAACCTGAGGTACTAGAACTTTTTGAGGAGGCCTCTGAGTGATATGCCTGTATGTGACTTTAAAGGTATTGAGTGACTCTTTTGTATTGTGTTTTATCTAAAATATAGGGTAAAACAAAATCCTGGAGCTGTGTACAGAGATTCTCAGGTCTCCTTTGGCGCCTTCATTTCACTTTTGTTTATTTTATCGCAGTAGTAATTAGACCTGGTCAACAGCACTTTATGGCTGATGTGAAACAAAGCAACAGAATTGTAACAAATATTTTTTTTATGGGCTAGAGGCCTTCACTGGATGCCAGGTGTCATTGATGAATTTCCCTTCTGTAGTTAAGGTGAATTTAAAATGTGAGGGAACATCTTCAAGTTCCATTACCCCTGCAGTTTGTTTGCAGTCTCATGTGCTTTTTTATTCCTAGCTGCTCTATTAAAAATTAAGTTCATTTTTGGGCAAGCATGCCTTCAAACAATATTTAGACTCAATCCCTATAGTGGGCTGGTGGAAGTCGCCTGCACAGAACAAATTTTCCCCAGTTTTTGAGCATATTTTTTTTTCCATTTATTATTTTTCACCTGGTTGTTCAGTTGTGTTTTTATATTTTTCTTGATGTTGAGATGCAGCACTGTTTACACAAGCTGAAGCTCCGTTTCTTCTTCTTTTGTGTGACAGGTCTCTTCCTGTAGCTACACAGTGAAGCAGATCAAGGAATTGATTTGGGCTCGGAAAAAGATTTTTATTTTTATTGGTTTCTATTTTTTTAGCCTCTGAATTATCCCACCTCATAAACATCTTGCTGGCTCCTTCTGTACCAGGGGAGTGCTCCCAAAGTTATTTTTGCTAGGGCAGGCATCCAGGATGTGAGGAGGATGTGGAGTGATTTAGCACTTCACCTTCTCCAGTGTTTGCCAGCTTGTGGCTATAAACTCAAGCAGTTCCCCCACGACCTGCCAACTTTCATTGTTGAAATAAAATACAGAGTGGCTTGTAATCAAGCTGCACTTTCTTCTTCAGAGAAGGAGGCTCTTGGGAAGGTCTGTGCAGTTGTGGATGTGAAATGGATTGTGGCTAAGTGCATATGTCAATTGCCGAGAACCCTTAAAGGTAAACCAGAAGCCGTGTGAGTGATTAAATAGACCTGGTTTGTGGAGCTGTGGAGCATTAACACTCATCACTGGCTTGAGTAACTAGGGTGGAAGATGAGCAAAAAGGAGACTTTCAGTTTAATTTCAAGGCTAGATTATTAACCTGAAGAGCGGTGAGAAAGAGTTGTGTGAGTGAATTCATGTGCTGAAAGTATGACTGCTACTTCACAATGATTGTTGGGGGCAAACTAAATAGTCATCAGCATACAAATATGTTGCATGACATACAGGAGACAAAATTTGTAGATTCCTACAAAATAGGTAGAAGTGATCACTTTTTTAAATTAACCACCACGGTTGAAAAGCTGTGCGTTCTTTAGGGCACAGGCATGGAATTCTCTGCATTTCTGTTGCTTAGTGTGTAGCGTATTTGGGGTTGCATAGTCGTTGGGAGGTTAAAAATAGGAAGTCTTTGGAAAATGGTCGTGTTTCTTGCATAAGATTGGGAGGTCAATGTCGCTGCCAATGTCTACTTTGGCTTCTTTTACTCTCATGTCTCCCCATTAAAAGGGACTTTCAGCAGGTGAGAAGCTGCACCTCCACTGATTGTCAAGCCTGCAGTGAAATGATGCTTTTCTCTGTCTCATTAAAAAGAAACTCGAATCACTGTTCTGTTGTTGGGTTGCGTTTGTGACTGCAGGGGTCAGCATCTGCTGCGAGCAGAGCTTAGGAGACAAACCAACGATGTGACAAATCCCGTGGTAACTTTATCACAGAGAATTTGTTCTCAATGCTTAAGCATTGAAAGAAATTCTATCACGAAGTCTTCTTGAAATAATTTTATGAGAGTAATAGGCCTCCCTTAAAACAGGGCATTCAGGCCTTCCTTCAACTTCATTGCATGACCAAAATGTGAAGATTTAGAACATACTTCACATCAAGTGGAGAAGTCTGATTAGCAACAAAAGTAAAAAGGAACTGAGTAAGGAAGGACAAACAAATAAAAAACAATACAGGGCATAAAGTTACATTTTAGAAATTATAGTTGGTCATCGTTGGTTGCTCTGCAGCTTTGCTTGTGCCTTGGCAACAAAGTTCATGACTCTGGTAGTTTCACATATTTCCCATGTGTGTATTTCTTTCTTATTGCTACTTCCGACAGATGCAGGGGAGCTCTCTTGGATGTACCTGGTAGTGCCAGTGTAGACAACAGAGGTTGAATCTTGTTGAAAATGTTGCTGGTGTGTCCTGGGTAGATGATGACTTGTGAGCATATAATGATCCATCAGCCCTGGCTTCTGTTTGACCACTAGAACTTAAAAAAAAAAAAAAAAAAAAATCCTGATTTTACACTTTTCTCCTTCGATGACACTCAAGTATCATGAAAACTTCAGTCTTCCTGACATTTTACTTTTGTGATGGACATTGATCCCTAGTGTTATTTCCAAGTTGAAATTGGCTCATTGTTTTGTTCACTAAATTAACCTTCCCACTAAACCATAATCACAATGGATCATTTTTGGCAAAGAAACAAAAAGTAAGGCCTAGTTGGTGATTTTCTGAAAAGTTAGGTTGTGGTGTGTTGAAGGTTTGTTTCTTGCTCAAGGAGGAGAAGGAAGAGTTGAATAAGGTAACCAATGACTTCACAGATATATTCCTCCCCTCTGCCCCTTCCTGTCACCACTCTTGCAAGACTTTGGCCAAGAGTTGGTTTCTTTAGCTAAGGATGCCATTATTATGGCTCCTTCATGTGTACCTTTGTAAGTTGAAAATTATTAAATGAGAGTAATGCTTCCTATTCACTCATTTTTATTAAATATTATTGTGTTTCCACTGCTCAGGTAGTTAAGCAGCAGAGCAGTGGTCAAACAGATGCTTTGGAACAGTCTAGTTTATCAGTGTACGTGGTGCTAGTGTCTGTTTCTCTAACAGCATCTTACAGACAGCATTTCTGACCTCCTAAAGCATTTATCTTACCGCTCTAGACAAGCCAAGCTAGCTTACTCTCCTGGCATGTGCTGTTTCCTGTTCCCCAGCTCAGTCTGTAGCTTTTCTTTGCACTTCCTAGGCAACAAATCCACCTTTTCCTCAACATGAGTTGCTGGTATTATATTAACACTTAGTGAGTGATGCTATTCTTTTAGTAGAAATACTTCTCCTGGTACTTCGGAAGATCACATTTTACTTTTTCAGTCCTGTTATACTGGCAGTTTATAATGGTCTTCATGACAATTGCATTCAAATCCTTCCTTTGTAACCATTTTTCAAATTTAAAAACATCTCATAGCATAATTATTTTTTATTAATCTGCACATGCATGACCCTTGAATGTGTATTACTGGATTTTATTTCACCTCTGTTACTGAAATTCTGGGAGCCATCTGATTCATCATCTAGGATACCCAGTGCTCTGGTTTTATGAGGCCGCCTAATTCTATGTTATCAATAAAGCTTATTCTTGCAGCCCTCATGTTTTTATAACAGAGCCATTGATGGTCTCCTAAATTTTCAATATTTTACACCTTTGATAAAAAACAAATCTAAGCCTTCTCCATACCTCAGTTCCAAAATCTTCATATCAAACAATTGTATTTTTACTGAACTGAGACATAAAGGGTAGTTCTGTGATTATTTTCTATAAACAGGGGTTTTCAATGGTCATTTTGCTGGCTGCCAGTCCAGATTCCAAGTAGTACCACCTGTCTCTGTCTCGGTGTATCTGTGACAAGCACTATCATAGAGCTTCCTTTAAACTGCTGAACTCTTTTCTCACACTGACACTATACTCTGTGATATTTCTTCTTTTAAGCATACAAGAACACTTCAGACATACTTAGTTCTGATTCTCTCTCTTCTGGACTTTTTACCCCACCCCAGTGGAGATTCTGAATCCCAGTTGGGAATCCCCTAGTTGATTTGACCCTGCCTTATTGATAGTAGTTCTGGTTTATTTGGTCTGTCACATCACCAACATGTTGTACAATCTTAACAACAAAATTAATTGACTTAGGCTTTATGCAGTAATTATTAAATGATATTTGTCATGTGGGACCCAAAGTTTTGCCAGACATATGTTACTAAAATATGCTCAAACCAAGAGAGAAATAAAGAAATTTTTGAGTTACTCTACTGCAGCTGCCATGAGCAGAGTCACACCACACTGTCTACACTGAAGAGAAGGAAGAGCATTGGTGGTGTGTTTGTCTGTGGGCCCACAGGTCTGCAATTGCATCTCCAGGGATCTCATTTCCATGTTAAACGTGTCCAGTGCCAGTGACCCTGTGGTGCCTGCAGCTAGATTGTCTCGGTGGTTAATCACCCCCACTTTAAATGTGTGTGTTTCTCCTAGAGTGACTTTACCTATCTTTGGCTTCAAACCACTTAGTTTTGTTTTTCTCCTCTGCCAAAAATACAAATTTCCTATTGCTGGATTTACTTATTTAGTGCCAAATGTTCATGGAACAATTTTTCAGGTGTAACATAGAGATGGTCAGGCTGATGCCTTGTGTTGAGTGTGGATTTCCTGGCTGTTTACAGTATTCCAGTAAGTGTTATTCTCTTCCCCAAGAAGGCACAAATGGTTTGGAGAAGGATTTAGTCATAGCCTCCCTCGTCCCTGAAGAGCTGCGAAGATGGCTCTGCTTGTGAAGAAAGCTCATTTAGACAACATGGCAAAATCTCAGTTTTTCATTACTTCAGATTTATTTTTTTTTTAATTTTGCATAACTGCTCTCACTTATGACTGCCTTACTATGCGAGGATGCTAGAAATAATAGATTCAGCTCGAGCTCAGGTGAAGGGGAGGAAAGGAAATAAACCACATAGCGCATCATTCACTCTCTTAAAACAATTAAGGTGTAATACAGGAAGGTGTTGAAAGGATCTGATTCTGCTTTGATATGTTAACTTTCTATTCTAAATATTCGAATAAATGGTGCCTTACCTTGCCCAGCATCTGCTCAAGGGATGGCTGTGACGTGCCAGGGATGAGCTCACGGGCAGCGTGCCTGGGCAGGGCGCGTTTCAGTGGCGCTGCAGCTGGGGAAGCACAGCGGGACAAGCACCCGGCACTCCTGTGAGCCTGCCAGGGTGTGGCAGCAGCGTGAGAGCGTCAGTGCAATCCTGCTGCCAGCTGCTGCTGTCCAGACCAATTCATTTTTAAAATTTGAACTTTGTAGTTATACAGTCACAAAACTTCAGTGGGGTATTTTCATGCCTGACACCACTGAAATACATGCTTTGTTTTCCTGTTTGTCATGAGTGACTTGTGAAGGAAGATCCCTTACAGATGGTTTTCTCCCGTGTTCTTCATTCTGGATGGTAATGCTAGAAAACTTGGTCAGCAACGGACTGATTTACCCAAGCCGAAACTGAATCAAATCCAGGTTATGTTTGTGGTGGGTTTTGTTGTGGGTTTTTTGTTAATTTACTTTATTCAAGAGAAAGTACGTGATCATGGAGACTTGGCTGCTTTTGTCTCTTTTTTAACTAAATTGAATTCTGTGTTTCTACAAAGAATATAAAATTGTATCAGATGAGAATTTTCTTTGATTTGGTGCCCACCCACACAAATGCTTTTGGAGTTCACCTTTCAGCTTTGTTTTCAGAGATGAGAAACCTTGCTCTTGCTCTTGTCATTTAGAATCACCTGTTTGATAAAAACTTGAGTGGTGAAAAGCAAAATTTCTTTCAGTAACAATTCATTACTAGGCACTTCTTTCAGTCTGGTATTTCAGCAATTTGATAATGAATTTTGGAATGTGCTTGGTGGATGTTCATTGTTTGCAGTGGTCTGGAGTCTTCATACCCTGCTTCTTAGGTTAAAGTAGTAATGTCATAATTGCAATAAGTACATCTTACAGATGAGCAGAAAAAGGTGTTTCCACTCACATACTTTATCTTAAAAGCTACTGTGCCAAAATTTTTGAGAACAAAACCTCTGTGTCTTGATTATACTGAAGCTTGGAGTAAAACTCATTAAAAGTTTTTGCTCTGACTGTGCTCCATTAGGAGCATATTCCATATGGTTATTATCCACACCTTCACTGTCTGTAAATTTATTTTGTGTTCTAAGTTACAAACTATCAAAGTAATGTAGTGTTCTTCTATGATTCAGAAAATAACCTGGGGGGAAAAAAAAACCAAACCAAAAAATGCTTTGTTTTTGGCTCATGCAAGGCACATTCCACCTCAGACTTAATCTGAGCTGAATTCAGCCTGGAAAAATGAGAAGACTGCAGCATCAATTTATTGCCAATGTATTTTATTCATGTTAAGGCTTCAGTCTGGTATTTCTTTCTCTTTCCCTATTGAGCATCACAATATCCAAAGGTGATGCTGGTCTCCAGTTTACCCTGAGGTGGAATTTTACCTGTTCATCTTCTGCTCTGTAAACCTTTTCATCTGGGTTTCTTTGCCTTTTCTCTTGGCAGCTGAGTGCCACGGTCACTGGAAATGCAACCCTGCAGACAGGCATTGGATGAAGTGCACACTCAGCGTGGTTTGGTGTGTCAGGATTCACTGGTCTGCTGTTTTTATCCTTGCCCAACGCCAGCATTGGTTCCACCTTCCTCCTCACAGTTTATCTGGGTGTTCACTGGAGATTTCCTTGGTCGCCCTTGATGAATATTCAGTTGCCAGCAGTGGGTGTAGCTGCCAGTGTTGACAGCTAGTCTTACTAGGTGGACTGCTCCCTTAGGCACAATTCCTTTGTTAATGGTGTTTCCAAGCCATATCGAGCCTTGCAACAGTCATGAGAGTAATTACGGTCTTATATTTTAATCCTTTTTCTAATTAGCATTTGTTCTTATATATGTTTTCAGAACTCAGGGATTAGCACTTAGCTGTACACTGAGCTTACTGTGAGCACAGGAAGTTTGCCTCTGTTCCACAGAATGAAAAACAACTGGATTTTGAATGGCACTTTATTGCCTCCATGCAGGAAGACATAGTAATCAATGGGTTTGAGCATTCATATCTCAACAGTCTTTTAGAGTTAAAAAGCCCACATCTTACTGAATACAGATATTCTTTTAATACATCCTGGGTAAAAAGATAGAGTTAATCTGCCTTCTTAGAACTATTCATTCATTCTTCTGTTAGAAGAGAATGAATGGATTTACTCTGTCTTTATGCTTCTCACAACCAGCAAAGGAGGAATCACGTGTACCTGTGACATGCAGCACAGTATGAGGTGTATCTATTTGTACTGTGAATATGTAGGATCATTCACACAGCCATCAGGTGTTACCTTGTGTCACATGAAGTGTGGAAGCCTTGTGGGAATGAACAAGCTGAAGTGACCATTGCTGTTATCCCGGGATCCCAAACAGCCTGTGACATTCATGTAGCTGCAGGGCTATAACAACCTCAGCTGCTTCTAAAATAAGAGGAGCTTAGGAAAAGAGAATAAGATTTCTGTCAGTTTCAGCAATAGAACCAATCACTAACTAAATAAATGTGGTTATTTTCCATCATCTTGGCTGAAAATGAATTTGAAGTGCCTGCTTACACCATGCAGCTCCTCTGAAGCAATGATAGGACAGCATTTTCCAAGGACAGAAACTGTAGTAAACTATTTTCAGCTCTAAACACAAGCAGCTGTAGTTCCATTGCAATTAGAGAAGCTGTATAGCTTTGTGCAAAGGTGCAATTTGATTCCTAGGTTGGGATTTAAATTTTTCAAAAAGGGGGATGTTACATTGCTTCTGTGGCATTTGCAGCTCAGTAGTGAACAGCCCTGCTCATAGTGAATAGGAGGAAAAAATCAGAATAATGGGGTGCTTTTTTCACCAGTAAAATCCACATTTTTTTTTCCCCTTCATGTTCCAGTCTCAGAAATACTTTGACCTAATTGCTTCACATCTGTGCCACTTCTCTTACAGCCACACGTGCCTGGTTTTACTGGAGCCTGAGGCTGGGCCTGTGTTTGAGGATTCAGTAGCCTGTGTTGAGCTTTGTGCTGCTGTGGCTGCACCAGCACTTGAACAAGGCAGGGGTATATTTGCAGGTGTATAGCGTGCCTGAAGTTGGGAGGTGTGTGAAGCAGTGTGTTCAAAGCTTAGCTTTGAAACTCCTTTCTTAAGCAAAAGCCTATGCTCAGCTTTAATTATTGAGCTCTTAGTTCTCCTCCCTGATACTCTCTCCTACCAG
This sequence comes from Monarcha castaneiventris obscurior, assembly GCA_026261815.1. Lineage (NCBI taxonomy): Eukaryota > Metazoa > Chordata > Aves > Passeriformes > Monarchidae > Monarcha > Monarcha castaneiventris. The sequence goes on from JAMPIT010000040.1 coordinate 4,063,831, forward strand.
GGAGACCGGACTGGTTTTCCTTGAGAACTTTCCATGGCATGTTTATTGCTTAAGTCTGACTAACAGTAGCACAGCTACAGTGCAGTACAGTCTCTGTTTTTACTTTCAGTAGCCCAGGTTTTGGTTTGGTTTTTTTTAAACTTTCTCCAGATTCCTCCTGTGGCTGCTCAGGAGGATGACATTTCCCTCTTCAGCATGCTCAGAGGAAATGTGAATTCATATGGAATTTCAGCTCAATCTTTGTGTTGAGAGAGGCTGGGATTTGGACAAATATCTTGAGACCTGTATCACTTTTGATGCTTTGCCTCACACAGGAAAGGGCTGTGACTCTCCTCTGTCTGTATGATGGCAACTTCTCCAGAGGGAACATCTGTTTCAGACAGAAAAAAGTAACTGATAACTCCTTCATCCTGGAACTGACTGTGCCACTGCTGTGCTGATCAAGAAAAAAAGATGAGGCAAAAATTGTTTCCTCACCTCCCCTACTTCTTTGGTAGTGAAATTCCATTTATTTCAGAGAAGGAATTTTTTATTTAAATCCGTATCTTTAAGAAACAAGTTGAACTTGTTAGCCGTGTGATTTAGTTTACTCATCTGTAAAACTAACATGTTTCATCCTTAGCTGAGGAGTGTGGCTGGAGGGAAGTAATTTGTAATATAAGTGAAGAAAAAAATGGTTTGTTGAAAGAATGATTGTTTCTGAGAAGCTGGTTATTAAATATAATCCGGTTTGGGTAAAATCCTTGGTGTGGCATAAGGCTTTGTTGCAATGACTAACACATTTTTATGGACATTCCAACTTTGAACCCTCCTATGAAATTAATGGCCTCAAGTCTATGTTACAGGAATATTGTGTTGCTTGTATTAATGCTGTCAAAGACAGGTGGGTATTTTGGTTTTACTGATTGTGTTGGATGACAGTGCCAGCCTTTGGTAGTCCAGTGGTACTTTACCATTTATGCCAGCATAAGCTCAGATCTTTTGTCCATCTTAGTGAAGTTACAGAATCTGTAACCTGGTGTGGTGTAGTGGAGCCTGTCTCTGTAGATACCACGGGTGAGCTCAGTGATTTACTACTAGAGCCAGGCTGACATCATGCCTGTGTTATGGAAACAATGAGGTCGTTGGAATGATGTGCTAATTTGGCTGATGCCTCTGTTGCAGGCGTCTGCATTTGTTGTTGTATAGAACACAGCACTAGATTGTGCCCTGTTCCTGAGCAGGACATGAACCACTGTGCAAGTTTTTCCAGATGCCTTTTCTGTGATTCTTTTGATTGTACAGCACTTGTGAGCACTAAGTGATAGCTTCTAATAGAGGAAACTTTTGCAAGTCAAAATGAATTCCATTAAAAAGTCTGGTCTCAGTATTTGAACTGTTTATTAAGAAGACCTAGCTTGGCCTAGAATTATTATATTCATCACACAATCTGCACAAACTCACATCAGTAAAAAGAATTCCTCACCCCAAAGTGAAAATAACGTAATCACAGCATAGCCGAAGGAGTTTCAAATCAGTGCAGATACTCATGGGTTAGCACCTGCATCATGAGTGAGGTTCTGCCTTGCAAAGTGAGACAAACTGAAAACCAGAGGACAGATTTCTCTGTGTAGCAACACTGCTATTAGGTTACCTAGAGCTAAAAACCAATTTAAATACAAACCTATTCGGCATTTCCCTAAGCTGTTCTGTTGGAAATCTTGATTGGCTCCCTTTGAAGTAATTTTTGAAAAATTTTAGCTGTTAACTAGCACTTAGTTACCAAGCAAGCAGCTGGATTTGCAAAGAAGCTGAATCCCTTGGGTAATCCTATCTGCTGAGTTCACTCAGGTGGATTTCAAGATGGTTACAATGGATGCAGTGTCAGATTTGAAGGTTTCCTCAACAAAATATAATTTCATTGTCCTAACTAAAATAATATTACTATAATATACTAATATACCATAATAATACTAATAATACTTTCCCCCTTTTTTTTTGTTAGTTCATACTTCACCGTCAGGATATGTGTCTGCTCCTCTGGCTTTGAAAATTGGTTTACTGGTGTCATCCATGAAAATAAAATGTCACCTGAGCATAAAGGTGTAATTTTTGCATTTGTCCAGTTGTTTACAAAGGATTTTGATCGACAGTTTAGCATATTAAGACAAATGACATTTCTTACTGCCCTTTCTGGGGCAAACAGGTTGTAGTGGTGTTTTTTCTGACATTATATTAAAGGAAAGCAAGATAAAATACTTCTCTAGTGGCTTGTTGCACCCCCAAGATGATACTGAAAAATAAGTTTCTGTTGTCTGAGCTCAGTTAGTTTGTCTTGAAAAAGCCCTATCATGAGAATCTAGCAAATTGGACTATGGTTGTTTATTTTCTTGCAAGCAAAGACAAATGCAAATACTCTATTTATGTAATTAAAAGTTGTAGGATAATTGTCTTTAAAATTTCCATAGTCTTGGCAACTTAGTGAATTTAGATACATTTTATAGTTCTACCTATATCAAATTAGATTTATAAATGTGTATTTCATACTTTCTATAATATGGAAAAAGATGAAAGTTTCCTGTGGTAGACAGCTTGCTTGTGTTTGACACACTGAATACTTCCTCCAGTGTCATTCTAAGGCCCAGAGATGCCAGGCTGGTAAACTTTATTTGGTGTTTGTGGACTTGATATTGCAGGGAAATGCTTTTGAAAAATCAACAGAGAGATAAGCTGAGTTGTTTGTTCCTTCTAAATTAGCACTCAAAGCCAGCAAAGTTAATGCCACTGACTTTTCTGAAATACCTGTGAGTAGGTTGTTAATCTTCACTTAATAAGAGCTTGCAAGAGCTAGTGTGGTTATTATTTCACCAGTGACTTTGCAAAGCACAGGTTTAGAAATGTCATCATAAATAGAGTGAGTGATCTTTGCACCTTGGATCTCATTTTCCATCTCCACTCCCTATGCTAAAATTGCCATATAAGAGTATTTTGTCCTGCCTTCATATTGTAGACAAGGCAGTGCAGGTAGGTGATGGAGTAGGCGGGGAATATTTATTGCAACAGGAGCATTTGAAGGATGTGAAAACATGAAGTAAAATGGGAAAGGTTGTTTTTGGTTGAGAAAGGAAATGTCTTGGGCCACATCTTCCTGTAGTATTGTCAAGACAAATGTTTCCTGGTTTTGTAATTTTATTTTCCAAGAGTAGTTCTGCTGGTTGCTGCCATGCCCTCCAGGAGGAACTCAAAGCTCTGGCCTAGGAGTTTTGTGCTGGTGTCTTGCCTTCCTGGTGATGTTGGCTCCCTTTCTGGGAATGTAGCCAGTTTTGCCCCTGCAGTACATGTTTTGTGACTTGAATGAATCACTTAATTTCAGTCTCCTTTGGAGGCAAAGTAGAAACCCACATTTACTTTTGTCTGTTCAGTGCTTGTAAAATGTTTGGTTTTATTCCAGGAGTGTTATTTCATGTGAGGATAAGGCTATTTTCCGAAGAAATTTGCAAGTAAAATGCTCTTGACCAGTAGGTTTTAAATGTTGTATTTGCTGTAGAGGGTGTCATTTTCTTCTTTGTAATTGCAAGTGCTTCAGCACTACTGAAAATCCAATTAACCTTGTAAAAGGAAGAGCACACTGTTATTTGTAGGGAGAATGAAGAATGTAGGACAGAGTTAAGCCGAAAAAGTAAAGGATAATATTTACTTGCAGCCATGGTAATGATCACGGGGACACTCTTGTTTCAGAAGCTCTGTGACAAACACAGTCTCTGTGAATAGTTTTTATTCTGCAAGCAGCTCGTTTCTCCCTGAAACTGCACCGAGCCAGCCCCTTGAGGCAGTGTTAGGGTATTGCAGTTCCAGAGAATCTGGTTTTCAGGCAAAAGTTGAAGTCTGGGGCCTCACAATGTATTTCAGTGTTTTGATGGAAATACCATTAGCCTTACATGGTGGCTGTGTTTTTAATTCCTTGAGAGTTCTAGCTGGCTGCCTTCAGCTGACAGGTCCTGAGGGAACGGCCTGAAGTTGTGTCAGGGTAGGGTTAGGTTGGATAATAGGAAAAGGTTTTTCACCCAGAGGGTGGTTGAGCACTGAACAGGCTCCCCAGGGCAGTGGTCACAGCACCAAGCCTGACAGAGCTCAAGGAGTGTTTGGACAACACTCTGGGGTAGATGGTGGGAATGCTGGGGTGTCCTGTGCAGGGCCAGGAGCTGGACTTTGAGGATCCTTGTGGGTCCTTTTCAACTCAGGGTATTCTGTGATTCTTTCCATGTTCACATTATTTTGCTGGAACAATCCTCTTTTGCAGTCTGACAGTGGAATACTTTCCTTGGAGGTGAACATCCCTGCACAGCTGGTGAGTACTGGAGTGAGCAGGGGCTGATTCAGTGGTCTGAGATGCTCAGACAGCAGAGTAGGCTAAGGGCAGTATTTTCTCCTGTACTGGCTGTTAAAGTAAGATGGTTTCTAGTGTACATTTTTACATATGTACTATATATATGTATGTAAATATATATGTAAATATATGTAATTTTTACAATAGGAAGGACCTTTCCCCACCCCTAAATCCCAAACCTAGCCTGTGAAATTAATATAGCTGAAATATTTTATTATTTATTGAGATCAAAGAATGGAAAGCCTGGAAGAAATGCAGACTGTGAGGAGCTTTTGAAGTGTACCGAGGAAGATGGATATAAAAATGTTGAATCAGGTTGTGTTTTGGTGTGTTTGTATAGGTTATGCAGAATTCTAGAGTCATTGCATCCTGGTGGAGGATGGAGGGATTCCCGTTACACTGCTAGCACACAGAAAAATTCCTGGAGTAATCCCACAGGTTGCTGCTTTCCAGCTGCACCTCCTCATCTGCTCAGAGAACCAAGAGTGCCCAAAGCCCTCCATTTCCCCCTGCAGTTCAAGGCACAGTAAAACTACCTAGAACTTTTATGTTGCAGCAAGTCATTAATGAAAGATGAATTACTGGAAACTTGGTAATTTGTGCTCATCCAAACGCAGAGATGTGATGGCAAATAACTGGATGTGTGGAAATAACTGGAGTTCCCCCGAGGCAAAGCAGTGCCATGTTTGGGCTGCAGCAGCCTGGACAGAGAAGGGCGGGAGAAGCCACAGCAGGACAGGTGAGGCACTAAAACCAACTCTGTCTTACCTGCGGCCTTTTGGACAAACTCGCATTGTACCGACCCCTGACACCAGACAAAGCTGCTTTTAAAAACATTGATGTAAAAACGAGGTCGTGGGTGGTCATTTATGGTTCAAGTAGCGGTTTATATATTTATTATAATTATACACAACCTTGACAATCTATATTGCCATTCAAAAATAAATTGAAGTCTTGTCAATTTGCACATGATCTGTCACTACTGAGAATCCCATTTACATACATCGTAAACATTTTCCATACTTAAACACCGCTTTGAATTCTGACATCCCCATCTCTTCCCACCTCAACCCATGGAGACAGGGTTATCAACTATGGAAAGGAACTTTTCCAACCACTGCAACATTCAGGGACTACCACCTTTTTTGATTAATTTAATTAAACTACTACAACACTTGGTAGAGGTGGTTGGTGGGTATAGCATTTTTGTTTAAAATTATTCTTCGTGGATTTCATTGCTTGACATATTTCCTTCTGACTAGAAAAGAAGGAAAACCAGGGTTTAATAGCTTTATCAAGTAAGTCACATCAAGCACATTCCTGGTTTAGTATTCTGCAGTGCCAACAGTCACACTGAGTTGTTTTCACTGTTATTTGCATGTGTAGTAAGTGGCTGAAGCCTTTATATTTCAGCTGTGGAGAATTAAGAATTCAGCTAGGAGTCAGCCACCACACACTTTCTGTAGCTACTAAGAGCTTGTGTTTATACTCCGAATGCTATCTTGGGAGTTTAAATTAAAATTTATGAGGCATTAACGCCTTTTGTTAAGCAACATGTTTTCCCTGCACCACCTCTTCTGACAGAGTTTCAGAGTTTCTGTCTCCTGGCGCCTGAAAGATGAGAAAGCTTAAGACAAGCAAAAGTGTAAGAGGCAACAAAATATTCCTCCATCCAATAAATAAACTCACAGCAATTAATGGCAATTAATGTAAGCATCCTTAGAGCAGGCAGACCTTATACCAGCCCACAACTCAAGCTTGAGCATCTGAACTTCACTTGAGAAGGGCTCACAGAAGTCAGTGTATTGAAGTAGTACAGTGTGGTTACACAGCAATGGAAGTCCCATTTTGAGGAATGAGGTTCATGATGCCACTGATCTATGGGAATTGAATTTAGCTTCTTTTCCTACAGCAGTTGGGCAGGTGCTTTGAACCAGCAAATGCAGTGTGTTTGCAACATGGCTTCAATGTTCTGGATGCTAACACTGGTTAACTGACAGGCATGGATAACCAGAGCGCTGAGAAGTGCAGATTCCAAGTTTTGTTAAAGCTGTTAATTTTTCACACTGGTGTCAAAAAATAATTGGGAAGAGAAGTCTCCTGCCAGCTCCTTGCTTGTTTCCTGAAATTATGCTTACATAATCCTTACAGGAAAACCCCCACTTAAATTCGGAGTATTTGAGAACCAAATCTGTAGCAATCTGTATGAGAGACTGGAGTTCAGCACACTGAGATGCTGGGAAATACTAAATATTTCCAAAGGTTGAAGAGACAAAGAAATCTTATCAACATACAGACTGGATGCTTTACATTAACAGCTCTCATTTGTACGTGGGAAGAACCAAAACCTCCATCCTACACAGCACAAGGTGCACAGAAGGCTGGAGCTGCACCCCGGACACTGCATGGCCCCTCCTGTGCTGCCATGCCAGAGACAGGGGCACCTTCCCCTTCACTCTGCCCCGGGGCCTGGGGAGGCAGAGCGGGAATGCAGCTTTAGGGACACAGGCCGGGTGCTTCCCAACTGCCTCTGAGCCTTCAGAACCCAGCTGCTCACTCCAAGTTTTGCAAGCATGCCCCGAAGGCAGTAGTTAAGCATTGAAAGATCAACGCTGCCAGAAGCAGCAAGGGAGAGGAGTCTTCATTCAAATTCAGACATACAAAAATCAAACACTTCATTCAATATCACAGGGTATTTTGTTATGAAGCAGCTGGTTAAAGAAAGAAGGGCATAAAACCCTAACTTAAATGTTACAAATCTGTTTATGTTACATCTGAATGAAGTTCAAAGAAACTCCCTGGAGTCTAAAGTACCGTAATAAAAAAAGTGGAAAGGAACTCATCAATCATTTACTAAACTAACTCAGTTTAGTAAAGAAAATTAAAACAAATTAACTTTGAAGTCCTTTCTTGAGCAAGTCCATTAATGGTCAGGACAGGAGAGAATGAGTCCTCTTTAAATGAAACAACGATTTATGCTGGTTTGTAACTAAATCCTTACATGAAACTTTAGAACCTGATTTACAAACCTTTTGTTTTAAACAAAACTACTGCCTTTACAAAGATCGTGTTGCTTTTTTTTTTTTGTGGGACACAGGGGACATTTTCAAACATTAGAAATGTATCTTGCCCTCAGCAGAAAGTTTCAAGTAAGACATTATCAACAAATACCTGCTTTTATAATATACAAGATGCAGAGTAACAGACTACTGCTGGTTCCCTAACAAAGCTTGATGTTGCAGAGACTCATTCTGGTGCTGTCAGGGTAGGCAAAGGGAACTTGCTTGTTGAGTCCGACACAGAAAAGCTCAAGTTGTGCATAGTGTGTAAGTACTTAAATCTGTCCTGGTAAAATCCCCTCTTTTTAACAGAAAACAGATTACACAGGAACAAGTCATGTATTAACGTGAACCTCGCTGTGGAAAGATCAACTCTGCCCCCCCAAATGGGACTCCTAACATGGACCTCAGAGCCAGCTTCTGTGGGCAGCATTCCTCTTCAGCAGGGATCTAGAGACAGACCAGATGCACAGCAAAAAAATCCCTATTCTAGTAAGAAAACTTGACTACAGTTGTTTGTCTGAACCGTATCTGCTTTTAAGCGTGCAGAACTTTTCTAGCCTTTATCCTAAGAATTGCCTCAAACATCAGTAATGCAGTATTTAAGCATCTGATGGCCATGAGCAGAAATCACTGTTCTTGCACATGACCTTTTAGCTACTGGAGATTTCTGCTGTTTTGTGCTCTTCTGCCACAGGTACCAAGAAGTCTACCTAGACAAATTGTTGTGCAGCTGTATTTTAGGAAGCCAGTACTCGACAATGCCACTGATTACACTGCTGTGGTAAAAGCCATTAGGATATAAATGGTGTTAAAGCCTACGAGACCAAAGCCAGTTCAGTCATGACTGACTGAAAGGACAACTGATGCTGCAGTACAGTCACCCCTCAGTGCCAGAGGTGTGACCACCATGGCAGAACTCAAGACTGAGGTTGCAGAGCAGCTGCAGAGCAACTCTCCTCAAGATCACTCAGTTTTTGTTGCAGGGCTTTAAACATGTAAACTTACAGTGTCAGACCATCCACACTGATTCCATGGAAAAGAACAGGAAGGAGAGCAAAGTACATGCAGCTCAGTCACTGGCTGTCAGTCATGAAGATATTATTCCAGCACTTGAACTAGGCTGGCAGGTTTATGTACATCCATAAATGATGCTTCCTCTTTCTGTGAAAATACAGGAGAGCTGAATTCACCTCTACCAGGGGTCATGAATTACTTTTTGTAGCATGAACAGGGGTAGAAGATGAAGGGCATGGCTGAAGATAAAATGGCTGCCAAAGCCAGAAACAAGATTGTGATTCTTCACTTGTTTACAACAGCAACACCTCATATGGGAGAACTGCTACAGGAGTGCCTGATTAGTATCTGAATTTGGTTCTGGAACAGAGTTCAAGTCACTGAAGCATTACACTGCACAACTAATCTCAGCTTCTTATGCTGACTGGGTAAAGAAACCACTTTTCATAGCTAGAGTAGCCCATTCCCACTCTGATAACAGAAGAGGTGTTTGAAATCAATAGTGACTGGCTTTAGCAAGTGCTGCAGTACCCCAGTGACTGACAGAGGCATTTGGAGTATATTTGGAACATACATTGGACCTTGACAAGGTTTAAGACGTATCAAAGGAAACAGTGATTCTACTGTGTAATACATTGCAGACACTTTGATTAGAGAGCGAAATGACCAAAGCTAAGTGGTAAGCTATGCAAGTTCGTCAAGTAGATTCCATCTTTGGGGTAGTAATATCCAGTTTTTAAACTCTTTTGTTTTGATCCTTGACCAAAAGATTTACATGCCAAGCATCAAGGCTTAAATAAGGTCTCAGCCTTTCTTTCAAGTTTGCACCAAACAGCATTTAAGCAACCTCAAAATCAGGGTAGTGATACCCAGTTTGCACAGCCCTGTTTCTGTTGTTTCTCCTCCCCGAGATGAGATATGATCAAGATGTAAATTGAATTCAAAACAAAAGAAGTGGAAATAGTTCCATGTGCAATAAGACATTTTCAAGGGAAAGCTATGCAGCAGGCCTTGAATGTTCTCCCCTTTCATCCTAGTCTCACCAGCATCACCCTGTCCTAAGCGCAGTAGGGTATGCACAGCAATGGGCACACACCAGAATTCCAGCACACGGCAGAGCCACGGTGCTGGAGCAGTTTGTAATGAACACTGGTAGTGGCATGGGAACCTACAAAACGCTTAAGCTCGTCTTACTCAGTTCCTATGAAAAAGACCGTACAATTCTCATGGTACATCAACAAGATGGACTGGTATGCCAACTAACCTCTATTTTAATATTTAAATTATAACAATACAATAACTAGAAAAGGTCAGTGCTTCAAGTGACAGGTTTTGCCACTTCAATTCCAATATTTTTTCCAAAATAAAGATGCGATTAGATCTACACTTGAGCATCAGTAGTGCAATACAGTATCCTTTCCTGAATAAAGGAGCTGAGGTTTATCCACAATAAAAGCTTTAAATAAGGTAGATTGTTGCCATTTATATATCAATTCTGTATGTTTGATATAAAATATATCGGGAAAGCTTAAACTGACTTATACAATCTACATTTGGCTAAAGCTCCACATAAGCAGCATCAGTGGAAATGAACATTATATTAAGGTGTACTTAATATAAAACACTTTCAAAACTACTCAGCAACAAATGACAGAAGGTTGGCTAAGAGTAACTGAACATCTGAGGTGTGTACCAGACAAAAAGAATGGACCCTGTGGTTACTTGCACTATTTTAATGAAGTAAAAGAAATGCAAGATTTAGTCCACTTCCATCTCTCCGGGGGGTTTGGTCTGCTGAGGGTTGTCCTTTGCTGGTTCAGGTTTTGTTTCCGTAGCACTCTGTCCATTCACTGGCCCATTGTGTTCCCCATTGGCTTTGGACTGCCCATCACTGGGAGGTTCTATCTTCGGTTTGGGCTTGGATAGGATGGGATTACAGAAGCTGTCCAATTCCTAGATGTGACACAAGTGAGACAGCAAGGTCATCTGGTGGCACAGCAACTGCACTCAACTACAGTGTCTCTGATTTGTTTCTGGTCCATAATGGCCTGGAATTCCATGTCAAAGACTAGACTTCTCTATTCTATCAAGGCTAGAAACTTCAAAAAGAAGCCTTTCACTACCTGAGGAGCTTCTGATTTGTTACAAACTTGCATAACAATCCATTCTGTAAAAGCCCAGTGCTGTGACTCACGGTATTTTAAAAAGGCTTGTGCAGAGGTACTACTGTACATCCAGAGCCAGCACTGAAGAGTGCTGAAACTGCTGCTCCCTCTGTATAGATGTTTTAATAGCTTTAAAATCTCTGCAGATATAATATTCTAGTTCAGATCTAGGCCAAAATCTGGTTCAGGAAAAACTGATTAGAATGCAACAAATACAATGATTTTTTTTTTACCTTAGATTTTGCTAGTATTTCTGCCACTTTGACAACTGGATCCTGAGTTAGACTTAGTTTGTTCTGGGCATTCATTTTGCTGTTCAACCAATTCATAGCCTCATTAATGTACTTTTCAACTTTCTCCATCTCAGCAGGATCTAGGTGGTCGTATTTTTCATCCTAAGGAGAGAGACAGATATTTGTATCACCAGCTAAAAGATGCTGCTCACCCAATTAAGTTAATCTTAGAAGTTACAGAAACACTGGTAACAGCTGTAAATTTAGAGATCCATTTCAAGTGCTACCAGCCACCATAAAAACACATAGATCTTTGATTTACATTCTCATGAAGAAGCTCTTTTTGCTAGCAATGCAAAACAGGTTTAAAGTTCTCAGGAGCAGAAGTACAACAGCCCTCCTAAAGCAGTGTTAAGATGTAACTTTCTAAGTTTTTTTTTAAACACAAAAAACTCTACAGCCAAACTCAAAATACCTACAGTCATTGAACAGCTAAATCATTTGGCTTTACCTTATTTTTGTATGCTTCTACTGCTTTCATAAGGAGCTGAATCTTCTTTCCCAGTTCATTTAGAACTTTCGGTCTCTCTTCATGTTCCATGCATCTTTCCTGGATAGGCTGTCCAAATTTCTGGAATAATAAGCACAAAGGATTTTACAAAACTTGTATTTCCTTTAGTCTGGTCTGAGAATACAATGCAGCATGGGAAGGAAGTCTGTCTAGAACTCCTTTTCTCACCCATCCAAAGAGCTACGTCTTTGCATATTGCTTTAGTCCAACAACAAAAAAAGCAGAAGTTTAAACACAGGAATAGTGGCTGTCCTTACTAGGCTTGGTATTTTGCAGTTTTCTGCAAAAAGAGCATTTGGAACAACACATTTGGAACAGAAACCAGTCAGGCTTTAATGGATGCTTTAATTTTCAAGTAGTAATCTGAAAACTTCTATTTTTATCCACTGTTTAGCTTTTTCCTTTTCTTGAATACTGGTATCCAGGCAGTTGCCTGGATCTACACTGCTGTTTCCATCAGTTTTCCCTCCCCCAGAGGAAATCTGACTGGAGAGTAAACAGCTGGAGCCCAAGGAGTAGAGACATACTTCAACTTGAAGGTAGTAGTTATTCATCACAACTCGTATCTTCCCCATCAGATCACTAAAATCTGAAGTATTAAGGGGGTGTTTGTCATTAGTAATCAAATGATACAATGGAAGCTACTATTAAAGCACTCCAGAGCCTTTATTATTGGATATTAGACCCAAAAATTTGTCTTACAATACATCTATAGAAAACCACTGAGAAGAGGAAAAACAGAATATATATTCTGGAGTGCAATTCTCATTACCCAGGAGTGCAGTCAAGCTACTCAAAAGCCTCTTTCAGACTGTAAGTCCGACAGAAAATTACCATAGCAATTAAATCTATTATCATTAGTGACAGTCTGCTTCATTTCAAGTTTTCAAATTAGGAGCACAACTCACATTAAAAGAAACCGCACCATTCTAAATATTATGTTCATTTCATAACTGAACATGCACAACCTGAACATCCCTCCACCCCAAACATATATGAATGATTTTTCTAGAAAACAACTTAAAACCTTACTTTTAATTCCTGAAGCTTATCCATGTACACTTGTTTTGGCTGGTCCTCTCCATCTTCATAAAGCCAGTTTTCTGTGTCCTCCAACATCAAGGTCAGCTTGTTTGAATCCTGCAAAGCAAGTTATGGACACTCCAGTTCAGAAGGGAACACATCAAATGAGACTTCTCTCCCCAGCACAAACCCACCCTACTCAAAAAAGGACTGCTTCATCAGCTTAAAATATTCAAAGTGACAGTGAAGGAAAACAGTAATTAATAGACTTCAAAGCCAAGATTTTACAGGGTGACGAGAGAGCAGGACAGCCCTGCTCCTGTGGTTTGCAGGTGAAGTTTACCAGAGTTATAAAATCAATCCTGAGGCTATTTAAGACAGCCCATGCACCTCTTAAGAGTCTTCCATATTATCAGTTCATTTTGTTTTTATTCCTACCCACTCATGCCATTCAGAAGCTCGTGGTGATCTGTCCTACTTTCCTATGCTGACCATAGGGTTTTTACTTTCTGCCTGCATCCCCGATCCTTCCTTGCCACTGAGGAACTTCTCAGGCAATAAAGAACTCTGCAAGTCAAATGTCAGGTGTAAGCATTAACTGGAGCTTCACTGCTGTGAAGTCAAGCCATCTCTTACTCCAAACTAGTCCAAGAGACTGCTGCAGCCTCCACAGAACACACACTCAAAACTTGTAAATACAAAGGAACTTTTCCAACAGCTGAAACATATAGGCAAGTCTTACCTCTTCAGTGATAAACTTCTCAAAGACTCCACACAGCTTGTCTCTGAATTCATACACATATTCTTCAACAGCATTCTTAGCATCATTTCGTTCTTTCTCAAGCTTGTCTTGCATCATCATCTTCCCCTAGGGTCGAGAAAGGCGTACTTAAAACTGAAAGCATTTTAAATGTTAAGCTTAGTGACTACTCTTGAAACTGCACCAGAGAACCTGGCAGAGGCCTGGTAATTCACAATTACTGATAAAAATGTTCACTTCTGTGTAAGTCATCACTACAAGCACAACCAGAACGGGCTAAGTTAAGTCTAGTGAAATTGAGTCATTTCACCAAAAACCCCAACCAAAACAAAACCCCTTACAATTAAGGGCAAACCCCTAAAGAATTCTGAATTACCTAAGTCAATGGTTGCAAATATTTTTTAATTACTTATTTAGAGTGACATTGAGTGCTCATTTGTTCATGCTGCTTACCTCATTTTCTATATAGGAATTGATCAGATCTTGTCCCAGCTGCCTATAGAGGCTCGCCTGTATAGGGAGGTCAATGCTCTTAACTTTTGTTTTAGCCTTTGGCTGGGAGGGCTGATCTTGCTTTTCTCCAGAAGCAGCCTATTAAAAGAGCGACACTACTAAGAAACTTCCAGGAATCGAAATATTACTACATTTATGCTCAAAAAAGAGAAGACAAATGAAACTAGTTAAGACAGCTACAAATTAATCTTATGTAAATTAAGCACCTAATTATTCCTCTGTATTCAAAATCACTACCACCTTAGTTTTGAACCAAACAGGTGAAATTTAGATTCTTTAAAGAGCTGTTAAGAAAACTTGTTCAAAACCTGAAAGCACTGCATATTATTCTTCTTCACAATGTTTCCTAATCTCCCTAAATTCCATCACCATTACAAAACCAGGTTAAACAACACACACCTACTTCAAAGTCTTAATCGTGCTAAGCTGAAAATTGAAGTGCTATGGCAGGATTCCTTACTTAAACCACTTCAGTGCAGCTCTCCTCTAAATACAGTCCCACGTTTTGCAAATTGTAAAAATCAGTAAGTGTGAGAATACAGGGCAAAAAATATTGAATCAATACTGAATACAAACCTTTGTTTCAGTCCCAGCGTTTTCTGTTTCCTCATCTGCTTGGTTCTGTTGTTCAGCTTGACTTTTCTGCACACCTTCTTCTTGATCAACCTGCATTTTATCCTGCAGAGAGTTACATAACTGAATGCAAAGGTTTGCTGTAACATTTAGGACTGATACCAACTACAGTAGATCATAGACAACATATGAACTTCAGAATCAATCTTAAAAATTTTTGCTTCACCATGTTTAAACAGGCATTTTGATGTAGTGTTTGTATTTATATCTTTCAAATCAAATGAAAATTCAACTCTGATGCTTGATGTTGCTGTCTGTCCCCATTACATAATTACACTAAGCCTTGAGAATACTCACTTTAAACTAGAAACAAATACATACAAAATGAAATCCAAGAACATTCTAGCAACACACCACCAACACAGGCAACAACAATGGGTTCTCTATGGAACAGCCAGAACTTTGACCCCCTATCATTTTTGACCTAAACTTTATAGTTTGCAACCCAAAGCAGAAGTAATTTAATCACTGCAATTATTACTTGCATCAACAAAATTAGCTTGGGAGTACAGGACCAACCATCTTCCCTCCTTGCCACCCAAAATAAAGAGAGCCTCACCTGAATTTTTCGGTAAATTTATCACCTATGCCTTTTTCAAAATTTAACAATCTGAAAGTCTGTTAAATTACTAGTGCAGATCACTTGGTTTAAGGATTACAACTCCATGTCATCACTGAAAAACACTTTTAATGACATAGTAATGGGTAAGTCTGAAGTTTTCAGTATGATTCTAGTACTCAGAGATCCAGAGCATTAATAACTAATGAGCTGTAGCCAAAGTCTGAAAGATCTGAGAGACTACCTCCATTACAAGGAATTAATATTTCTGGATTCACAAACTACATATGCATGTAAAATAATTTACTGCTAGTTCTGCAGAATAAAAAAAGTTATTTGAGGATTTCAAACTCTAGCACAGGTGCCTATGTTGCAGTTTAAAATGGAAAAAAAGAAGGCTACTTTTACCAAATTTAAAGTTTAGCCACTTCAGAATAGAAAAAGTAAAATGTAAATCCTCATTTTACTGTTCTTACTGTTCACACAGAAAAACCAAAAACTGGAAGAACTGCTTTGCCTACAGGAAATAACTAGAGAGGGGAAAACAGGACACATTTACACCACAAACCTCCTCCTCAGAGTCGAGGGTATCATCCTCAATACTGAAAGGTAACTGCTGACAAGCACCATTGTAAAACAGAAGATGTGTTAGACGAATGAAGTGCTACCAATGCAAAGTCTGAGCATGGAAGCAGCTACTCACACTGAAATCAGCACACTCCTAGTAAGCTCCACATGTCTTACACTAAATGCCAGCTCTAGCACTTCCAACCTTTTCTCACTTGATTACAAGCACCACAGATGGAGCACTTGCCCACAAGGAACTGCATCATGCTCCGCATTTCAAATATGCTCACATTCCTGGAAAGCAGCATAGTATTGAAGAAGTTGCTTATACCAATTATGTAATGCTAGTTGTGTAACCATTTGCTCTAATTCCTGTAGGATATCCAACTAAAGTGGGAGAAGCTAAGGCCAAATCCTAGGAGAAAGGCTGCTGGGGCCAGCGCTGGTGTTGCTGTTTCCAGAGCTCCAAAGGGTTCCCTGGCACCCAGTCCTCAAATCTGCACTGCCAAGGGGTACAGCTGCACCTCACAGGGAGCTACTTTCAGGAGGCAGTGAAGTTTTCCATATATAAATAAATAACAGGTATTTTTTACTTATTGCAAACATAGTTTGTGAGGAAAAACAAACCTCTGGAATTAATCTGTCAACAGATCTCCTTGAATACGCTGCCATATACTAGCAACACTAGATAATGCTAAGAGGAGAGATGATCAAGAACAATGAAAAAATGACTATTTTTTTAGAATCTGTTTTTCCATTCTTTTTTCTTAGCGCCACACTTCTTCAGTACTTCAGTAATCACCATGAAGAAACGTGTTACACAAGTGAAGAAGCAGTTTAAGGGTGGAGAAGCAGTAACTGTCAGAAGCCAAACACTGTGGTTTAACCTGCAATTATCAGCTCTGTTGTCACAATGTAGATATTTACAAGCTTTACATACCAGCTCTTCATCTCTGCCTTGGCTCTTACTGGATGACTCGGTGTCCATGGGTGTGTCATTGTGATCCCCCTCCATGCTCTGCTTCTCTATGACGGACGCGTTGGCCACGCTGAACAGGCCGTGGATATTGACGCGCACTTTCACCTTCACCTTGGAGTTGTCACCGTCGTGCTGGGGACCAACGTTCTGAATAGTGAAACGCCCTTGGAAACAACAGACGTGCCTTTAATTGTTGTCCCAAAAAGCAGAGAAAGAGGAAAAAAACACCCCAAACACATTCCTTTAAGGGTGTTAATTTAAACAGCAACTTCATGTAACTGAAACTGTTTGGAAACTTTCTACTTAGTTGACAATCCTACAATGGAAGCTGCGGGTAGATAAACTAAAAGCTGGTTCCCCAATTATTATCAGTTCACTGATAATTAGTAAGATGTTTTTGCTTTATCTGTATTTCATAAAAAAAACAAGACAGTACTTTACTGGGTGTTCTACTTCTCTGTTGCCTTCTGCAACCATCACACTAGAGAAACTACTCTGATTCATCTCAAATGGTTTCTTTTGTCCACGTAACTCAAACTTCACACTGAAAAATAAAACGTTAACAGAGATAAAAGATTCTGTTTGAATTTGGTAACATGGCTGCACTACACTTTTTGGAGAATGAACAGAGCTTAGCAAGGTTTCTGAAAGCAGTGGGGTTGATACTTTATTTTGCAACTTGCTGAAAATTTAAGCGTAGGTGACGTGCACATGTAAAGGAGAATGTTTCTTCCTCAAGACCACAGACTTCTTGCATAGACAGCCCAACAGACAGCACCAAGTTGTATCTGATTCATAAATCAGTGAATAAAATTAAGAATTAAAGACCCCAAGGAGTCTACTAATAACTGCAAGTAAGGCAGCATCAGCTACCAAGAAACTTATTCGTACCATCTAATTCCTTAGACTCTACTACAGATGCTTAAATTCAGGAAACACCTATCTTTTGTATTCTCAGATTAACAGAAAGAGACATGACAGATAGCACCAGACAAGTTATCTGTCCAGACAGGCAACAGCTCCTTTGATCCAATTTCTTTAAAAAAATCCAGGCTAGCAGGCGCGTAAGATCCTTATCAATTTTACAGGGACGGAAAGAACCAGACAATAGAGCACTAAACTCTTTGTGCCTACTTCTTTTAAAGCATTCAGAAACTACTGTAAAGAAAGATAGAAGAAGAATGCAGAATTTTTTTTACAAACTGTCAAACAGATGTCAACATGGTTTGATCACTACATTTAAACCAAGAAACCTGTGCTGAGCCTTTCTAAAGGACCTAAGGTTTTCTGTAAGCTAGAAAATAAGGAAATAACATATCTTACAAGAAAGGAGAACCTCTTTTTCCTGTATCAATGGGAGTTAGGGATGGGGCTTTTATTCACATGTCCTTACCTATTCTGGAATCAGGATAAGGCACTTCTTGTGGATGGGTATAGTAAGCTTCCAAGTCAAAAGGCTCTTTCTTGTGGAAAGTAATTACTTTTGAGAATGGTGCAGCATGGTTCTTACTGAAGACTTCACACTCCCTAAAGCAATAAAACATTAAGTACCATTAAACCTCGGAGTATAACTTCATGGATAATCAAAATCAAGGTATGTTAAGGATTGGCAGCGCTGCTAACCAAGCAACAATCATTTCGTTTAAGTCAGTTTTTAACAAGAGCTGGAGGTTGAAGGCCTCTAGCTGCCAAAGCTGGATGGTACATTTTATGTCACACTTATTAAGAATTAGGCAACTTCACTCCAACAATTTAATTACTTGTATTTCCAACTGTTAAGCAGTAACTGGAACCCACAAGGTAAAATGCAAAAGAAGAAAACTGAAATTTCAAATGTTCAAGTGCATGACAGCTTCCAAGCCAGAGGCCTGTTTTTTTACCACAGCTCAACAATTTTCTTTATATCCAAACACAAAGTTTTGTAGGCACTGTACAACTTACCCTGTTCCTTCTTCATAAGATGATTTCCATCTCAATGTAATAGAGTAAGGAACAACATCTGTGATGGAAAACTCACGCACTTTAAAAGCTGGAGAAAGAATTGCACACTAGGGAAAAAAAAAGACCAAAGTTTTATTATGTTCATGTAGTCAAATAAACAGCAAGTACAAGAATCAATACTTATGATATAGGTCATATGGAGGTTCTGCTTATCACAGCAATTTTTCTTTAACAGAAACTTTCTATAGTTAATTGAACTGAACCATTTAAGTAATAGATGTAACTTCCTCAGTGATTTTCAGTAAAGATACCCAGCAAAGGTTCCAAGTCACGACACAGAAGTGGAACAGCAGAATTTGGGTCCTCAAATTTAACAGGTCTCCAACAAGCCCATCCTTCTAACGTGATGCAGCAGCAAATTAAGAATGTAACAGACTGGTTTCTGCCAGGATCACTGTCACCAATTAGTGAACCAGCAAGTAACACTCCGTATCTTGTTTCAGCTGTAGTACCTTCTGCTTGTGGTTAGCTGTATTTCATTAGTACAAGATGTTAAAGAAGCGATACTAAAGTTTTATTTCAGGAACTATACCTGCAAGGCACAGCCTCTTGCAACAGCTTCATCAGCATTTAGCGTGGTGCTTATCTCTTTACAGAAAAAGTTAGAGATCTGCTCCTTCACTGCTGGAATTCTAGTAGCCCCACCTACTATTTCTATACTGTAGATATCTTCACGCTGAAGTTCTAGAAAAGAGAGTGCATGCCCTTAAGTTATCATCAAGATACCAAAAAGCTATCTTTGGACAAAAAAAAACAAAAAGGGAAAAAAGAGATAAAAGTTCTCTTGTTATCTAGACATTGTGACAAGCACTGAATATATTTCATGGCTGACAAAATCTTTAAAACTCTTTGTCCCTCCTGTAGGCTACAAAGTTTTCTAGATGCATAAACCTGGCAAATGCAGAAGCCAAGCATCAATGAGAACAGCTGTTCTTTAAAGTGTGTTGTCCATGTGCATCCCCTTTCTGCTGTGCATCAACTCCAGGAGAGTGAAATGGGGTCTTCTGCACTACTGGACAACACCTCACCTCTCCCAAACAAAACCAACAAAACGAAACCCAACTAGATCTCATTTTATGTCTGGCTTAATTTTGCTTGCCAAAAGAGAAAACCTTTTAGGTCAGTATATCTAATAAATAGTAGATTGTAATTGAAGGTTAACTTTTTAACTCTGAAATCAGGATGTGTGTATGAAGCCATCTCAAACAACTGTCAGTCCTTCAACAGCTCTGCTCAGCAGCTACTCAGGTTTTTAATTCCTGTATTTGCTATCTAGCCAAGTCAGGCGGTCAGCAGAATTCTTCCCTCTCTTTTACGTGAAGGTGCTGGAATTGGGGGTAAAACCCTTCCTGGCAAAGTCTAATTCTCTCCTTTACACTACATTAGGCAAAAAAAAAAAAATTACTTTGTTATTTGCACATGCTTTAGGTAATCCGTTTTAAGAGTATACTGCCAAATTACCAGGTCAGTGAGGACACGTAAGTATTGCATGGAACAGGCTGGCCAGAAGGTTGCAGTAAAGAGTAATATCTTTTACCATCATCATTTTGGTTTGGGTGTTTTGTGGGTTTTTTTTATAAATTCAGAATGCCAACCTTTTCCATGACACAGGGTGAACTGGAGTCAATAATCAAAGTTGCAGAGTAGCATGTGCACTAAATGAGGCGGGAATGGGGTCATGCATTCATGGCAAGCATATGAATGGAACTTACATTTAACTTTTCAGTATTTAGCTTTGCAAGTCTAATAAATACAAAAATACATTGAAAAGATAATCATTAAAGAGATCAAGAATGACTGGATTACTAGCAGCACCTCAAGTTACTTCTACTTACTGGCTTGATCCATGGCTGCTCTTAGAGGAGGCTCCACCCTGGCCAGAAGGCCGGCACACAGCTGCTCGAACTGAGCTCTGCAGGGCAGGGAGAGTGTTTGGTGTTACCAAGCTGCTCAGAGCCCACAGACCCCTGCCCCGCAGTGGCAGCAGCACCCAGTACCTGTTCATCTTACTGGAGACATCCAGGTCATTCATGAAGCACTCGATATTGAGCGGAAGGTCGGACGCGTTGGCGCTCATCAGCTTCTTGAGCTTCTCACATTCCTGATACAGTCGCAGCAGCGCTCGGGGATTCTCTTTTACATTCAGCTTGTATTTTGTCCTAAATTCTTCAGAGAAGTAATCTACCAAAGCCTCATCAAAATTCCTACCACCTACGAAAGGGTCAAAGGTAGTGGCCAAGACCTGGCAGAAGTCAAAGAAGGAGATCAGAAGTTATTAGGCACTGTTTGCTCTGTGTCATTTACTCAGTGCAGCAGGACGTGCCATCACTGCCTTCCACAAGGCTTCGGGTGACATTTGGCTACCAGAGACAGGTCCACAAAAGCATTCAGCCATTAGTAGGTCACAGACAGAAGTCTCCAAACCAGGAAGCAAAGACTGCTCAGTTTTACTTCCCATCCTACTGGATTTAGACTTTGAACTGTCAGGGATGGCACAGAAAAACCCCAACATCTCGGAGCAACTAAGACAGTTCAAGAACTTCCCACAAGGGAGTCAGTTGCACAACTGCCAACACTTAGGAGGCTCCCTGAATATGCAAATATTTCAGGGATGTAACACGACACAAAAACTCTGCAGTGTGCTTAATTATCAAGCACTTTCCAAAACACACTTTAGGATGCTTCACTTCTGCATTTTACAAAAACTGACTTGCTGAAATAGCCGAAATCTAACAGAAAGGTTTTGTATTCCACATTTAAAACATATTTTCTATAGAAATTTTTTTTTTAAACTAATCTTTCCACAGAGCAGTATTTTGAGTTTTAAATACTTCAGGCTTTTAATGTATGACTTAAAAGATTACCTTCAGTTTTCCCTTGTTAAAAGCACAGATGGAAACCTGATATGCAGAATGCCCCATATCTACAAAGACCACATTTCTTGGCTTCTCTTCCAAGGCTGGCAGATCTTGCTTGTAGATTCCATAGGCTAATGCAACTGGAAAACACCGACCCATGGAAGGTAAGGGGAAGCCACACACAGCTGCAGACCATGCATTAAAAGCACTACCAAGAGACAGACACTACCCACGTTTACCCTTTCTAAACACCCTCATAACTCTATTCAAATGTCAAAAACATGTCGAGAACACATTTTTCATTCACAAGAGAAAAGATGTCAAGTGAAGGTTTAGCACTAATAAAGACTCACCCTGTATTTCAGTTCTGCTTGTAGCCAAATTAACAATTAATTAACAATTAACAAACTGCAATTTGTGAAACTGCACAGATTAGGACTCTTCCTTGAAATGCCTTACTTTCAGTATTTTTTACCTTAGCTTTGCAAAATTCAAGCATGCCCAAGAAATAAAGAAATGTTTTGGAAGACTAGTTTACACAGATCTAAGATTTCACTGCCAGCAGTCACTTGGAAAGCTGTTTGAAACTTTCTAAAAGCAAAGAGAATCAATAATAAAAATTACGGCTTTAAGCAGCTTCAACTTTAGTTCCCATGAAGTGTTACGTACTTCTATGCTCTAGCCTAGAATTCACCAAAACCAGAAGAGGGAAGTAAATTACTTTATAGAAACAGTTGTGCCATTGCTACAGCTGACAGGACTGCCACAACTTCAAGCACAGATCCTAGGCTTATTTCCAAAGCTACTCCCAAGTGTGGCTGTGTTCAGGTTAGCAAACCCCAGCTCTCATCCCCAGTGCCTCCTGAATGCTGCACACCACCCCACCGCTGTGTTTCCAGTTCCCAAGCTGGATTGGGCAGTACTAGCCTGGACAGCTCTCTCCCAAGCTCCTAATTGTGTAACAGCAGTGTGTCATCACCCTCACACTCAACAGCCTAAACGGCCTTAAAGGACAAAAAAAGTTCCAGCCCTTTACCTGCTGTAGTTTCATTCATCAGCTTCAGACAATTTAATCCTGCAATCTGTGCAGCTGCCATTACAGACCTTCTTTCAGCATCAGTGAAGAAACTGGGGACCTGTTTCCACAAATAATGACATAGGATATTACGGGATATGGATTTTTTAATTTAAAGAAGTCAGACTTGCCCATCAAGCTACCCTATAAATGTCATTACCACAAGAAACTGTTATAAGCTACCCTCAAATTAATAAGGCAGTCTGAATAAAACAGCTAGATAATTTATTTTAGTGCATATTGTGATTAAAACTTCAGAATATGACAAAAATGAAGTGGCATCCAGGGTTGTTTTAAATAAAGCAGATTTTAACACACACACACACACACAAAAAAATCCTGAAAGCATTTTCTCAGATTCTTCTGATGAGTCCTTCATCTTAAAATCATCACCAGTTTCTGGAAACGTTGATGCAGGACAAAGTCAACCCAGCAAATATTCACACATAGCCCCAAAGTAAGTCATTGGCAGAAGCACTGCAGCAATGCTGGAATTAAACTTGAACCTGTACCCATTT
Organism: Monarcha castaneiventris obscurior; assembly: GCA_026261815.1. Taxonomy (NCBI): domain Eukaryota; kingdom Metazoa; phylum Chordata; class Aves; order Passeriformes; family Monarchidae; genus Monarcha; species Monarcha castaneiventris. The sequence continues at coordinate 4,086,728 of JAMPIT010000040.1, forward strand.
TTCAGATATCACTTCCACCACAGTGCCAGCTTACAGTGTGCTACAAGTTCAGCGCCACCAAAAATAGCCACAGCACAATCAGAGCCCATTTAGGATCTGGCTGCAATCAGCTGGCACCTCTTCAGCACATTCACTTGGTGTAGATGTAGAGCTCCATTCACTTGGTGTTTTGTTGGCTACCACTGTGGGGCATTGCCAAGGATTCCTGTGTGTGGGAGGTATTCTCCCAGTGTCTTTGTATGCCATAAGGAAGCAAAAAAAAGATCAAAGCAGATTTCTAACATCTGAAGAACACAGCTTTCCAGTTCCCATGTCTCTGTCTGACAGAGAAGGGGAAACTGCAATCCTTCATGCCCAGACTTCTCACCAGGGCCAGTAAACAAAGACCACGTGAAAAGCAGACACAGGACTTTGTATCAGGAGCAAAACATCATCTTCAAGCTCCACCCTTACCTCGTGGGTAAGGACACCAGCTAAAAAAACATGAGCAAACCAACCAAATAAAAAGCCTTTTGCTAACAAAGCCAAGTAGTTTGGGCTTGTCAAATTATCAGCATGACCCTCAGAGCCCTAAGTTCAGGCAACTCAACTGCACTACAACAGTGCTCAACAATGCAACAAAGAAATTTAACACAAGTGTGGGAAGGTTCTTTGGAACCAAGGAGGATATGCTTGCCCCTAGGACAGCTCCCATTTGGAACACGAACTGCAGTAATCAGAAATACTGCAGGTAGCCCCTGGAGACAGACAGACTGGACCAGCTTAAGTGTTGTGTTCTTTCTGGAAACACACTCTTGGTTTAACAACTTTTTCATCTCCTCGCAGCTGCTTCAAGAAGTATTCTCATTTGGAAAACCTGTAACAAAGGCCCATTTTTGGGGATATGATTTCTACCCACTGCTTGTGCCTCTTACCATTGCACCATGGTATAAATGCTCCCAGCCTGCATAAAGCTGTCTATGGACTGCAATAAATATATCACAACTTACTGAAATCACACAGTCGGCCACAGGTTTCTTCAAAGCACTTTCTGAAGTCTCCTTCAGTTTGGCCAGCAACATTCCTGTGATCTGTTCCACTGCAAACAGTCTCTCTTCATCCAGGTACCTCACCTGAAACAGAGCATTGGGATTCTGGGATCAATCACCTCAACTTTCCTCTCAAGATGTGCCATTTGGACTTTATTTGTGATGCTGAGCATTGAGACCCATTTAACACCAGGCTCTAGACACAAGCAACTCCCTATCAATTGATTTGGGCTCACTACAACAAATCTTGAACAGTTCAGACTGGGGATTTTTTTGTGGGAAGATTAACACCTCAGTTATCCCAAGGCACTATTCACAGTGATACAGTATTTCTGTTGCTTTGTTTTAAAAGTAAAAAACCACAACAAAAAAGCACATTACACATAGGATCACACTGTCCTATAACACAAGCTAAAAAGTTTTGGAGCAAACCTAAGGAACATTTGCTTTCTGCAACAGTCACTCAGGAGCAGGGAAGGAGGCAGGGAAGGTGTAAATGAGGCAATTCCAACAGTCCTGCCCTGCTCAGGAAATTCAGTTGAGTCCTCAGCCTTCATGAGAGGTTCTGTGCCCTGAATTCCTAACAAGCTACCATCTCTCAGCAATCCCAAGCACTCCTGCCATTTACTTTGGAAGCAAATTAAAAGTAATTTGTTCAAATTTCATATTCAGAGCGTTGTATTGTTTTCCTGACACTCAAGTCTCTGAATGTCTGATGGGAACTAATAATCTCACACTGTAATTACACAGATTTGAAGGTAAATCCAGTAAGGTGAAGTAAAAAGCTACTAATGTGACTATGGGAAACTAAGTGATGAGAAACCTCAGTGCACATCCTGGAGAAAGTACAGGACTTATTTAGAGACACAGGAATGACACAGGAATGTATTTTGTTTTCTTAAGGAAAATGTAAGTGATCACACAGGAAGTTAAGTGACAAAGCCCCAAAGTGCTCATCCCTACCACTGGAGAGATTCCACCCAAAGTTCTCACTCACCTTCACTCCAACAGAGCCATTTGGCATCTTCTGAAGTTCATAGGGAAGTTTGGCCCTCTCAGCTTGAATGTAAGGATCTTCAAATGCTCTTCCATGGAGTTTTTTGAAACCATGTACTGCATTTTTCACATTTGTGACGATCTGTGGCAAAGATATTTTCATTACTCATGGCACTCTGATAAGGAGGACTGTGCAGAAAGGCATTTTTATGTTGGGCTTAATGCACACACTGACCCCACACATTCACTGGGAAGCAATGTGTGAGGAAGGAGAAATAATCATCTAGTTTTTAATCTATGGCCTCTATTAAAAAATTCAAATATACTTCTCTCTGTAATATCCATTAACTTGCTGCCATCAATTTTCACTGTACTTTTTATTTTAAAGGAGCTTTCTTTTACAGCATGCAGTATTTAATATCCTATATTGTCACAGTGGCTGCCTGCAGGAACTAATGAAGTTATTACCTACATTAACCTTAAATGAACCTTCAACAAATTAAGACATTTCCCTTCCTTTAAAGTTCTCCTCTAATTCAGATCTCATCTGGATGTAAAGCCTCCCCACACCTATTCTCTCATCAGTGTTTTTTAACATAGTTATTTTCAGGACAGGCTTTTAACCAAAGAAAGGACCAAAACAAACAAATCCCAACGAACACAGTATGTAAGTTATCAAAAGAAACTACTCCAGGACAATTTCCTCCAGGATGAACTTGTTTACTAGTCTAAAAAGTTTTTGATCCATTTACCTGGCTCTTTGCTGCATTCCCAATAGCTCGGGTCTTGGATCCTAAAGATATACATGCTCTAATTAAAAAAAAAAAAAAAAAAAAAAAAAAATCAGCTGTAAAAAAAAACATTGTAAAATAGTTCCACGGTACTTTAGAACACCCACAAAAATTCAAGCAGCAGAACATGGCTGTGTTAAAGAACAGCATTACTGCATGACACACCAGAATTTGAAGCTGAATTCCAGTTATTTTGTTCCTTGTAAATTAGTTTAGAAACAGCAAGCAACTACAACTGTTGTGACTCTAATTGCATTTAAGGAATTCTGTAAAAGCTTGCATGCTCTACAGATCTTATCATGAAGGAAAGGCACTGAGAGTTACTTCTGGGTCACAGGTAAGAATGTAAGAAGCCTGTGAGATTTAATTCAAACCCCTGAACTTTAGCAGTCAGGTTCTCTTGACTCAACAACTCTTGAGTCTGTCAGGGACACATTCTCACTCTAAGAGCCCTTAGCAACAATTCTAAGACAACAATTAAAAACCCACAAAGCATCGAAGCCCACTGGAGCTGAACAAGCTGTTACGTGCTTCCACAGCTGAGGAATACCGGGCACATGCCGCAGACAGGCAGAAGGGGAGAGATCTGGGGACAGCTCCCACGCACCCAGGGCCTGGGAAGCTCTACTGAAATCCACAGCTCCCTGCAGCTTCTCGGGCTACCACTGAACACTCCCCTGGATCAGCAAAGGCTGCCTCAGGTCCCAGCCACCATCTGGCTCCTCATCACTGCCTTGGGAAATGGTCTTTTTTTTTTTTTTTTCTGGAAGTTACTAACACCACACCTTCACGTCACAGACCTGAAATACAGCTCCTGCCCAAGAGGCAACCGATCTGGCTACAACCACTCAGGAGTAAGTAACAGAGAAACCCAGATTTCATGCAGCTCAAATGTAATTGTTTAATGAATGCATAAAGGTCACTCCAGCAGATTGCTTCCTGCCTCCTCTCCATCACTGAGGGCACTGCAATTTGACAGTATTTTCTAGCAACCTCTTCTCTCTGACATCCAAAACCTTCTCCAGATTTAACTGCTGCATACACACGAGGTATTACCCTACATTTTCAAACAGGTAGTTCAGCTCTCACAAACAACTTTTACAAATTTTAACGTCACAACACTACAGCTGCCAATTAGGCTTTGTGATAATTAAGGCAAGTCGGATAAATGAGCAATTTCCAAAGTAAGCAAATGGTTTACAAACCAGTGCTAATTGCATCACACCTGCTCAGTGCAGGAATCTGCCCCTGCCGACAGAGAGCATTACTTGCACATTACCCCATGCACAGCACGTAGCACCAACTCAGAGCCACCACAGGGGGATGGATGGTTTCTCCCTCCCTCCACTGTGAAGCAGAGAGGTCAAAAATATACATGTGCCCTCCTTGGCTTCAAAACATTCAGTAGTTTCCAAGATTCCTTATTACATCATCTTAATTACAGCATGTGATCACATTAATTACACCTGGTCTGAAGTAAGTTATGAGCTATCAACAACTGTCTTGTTTTCCCACAAAACCACAGTGGTGAGGCAGAGCACCTAAAAGGGCCATTTGCCATGGGTTTAGCGAGGCAGAAGCACTGGAAATGTGCTCTACAGACCTGCTGAAGTTCCGAGATCAGGAGAAGTCAGGTGTGGGTCAACTTTCAAAGAGACACAGGGCCAAAAGCCAGGAAATATCCAAGTTCTACTGAAGCGCGGCTTACTGACAGAATCTTTTTCCTTTCTTTGTAAAGTATTTGTGCTAAAGCTTCCGCTATGATACGTGGTTTTACAAACACTGACAACCCCAAGCACTGGATTACAGAATGTAATTAACTAAAAGCTTACTCAAGTACCTGCATGATGTGAGCACCTCTGTAGGAACATAACAGTAATGGACCTGTAACACTTCAGTTTACCTTTGTTCGGTTTGTCCAAAACAATAACATTAGAAAAGACATTCCTCAAATTCTCCTGTATTTTGAGACAGAAAAGGCCAAGGGAAATGTTACTTTAAGTGTGACAGCTACTGTCTTTAACTACATGTGCACTCCAGATGCTGTAATTGCTAACTCGAACCTCTTTCATAATCGTTTTGCAAGTATCTTGAAAGTACAGTTAATCAGACATTAATGTGAAAAATATTAAATGCAGGTAAGCCTACCTGCAAAGAACCCTCTCCAAAAATAGCTAAGAATTGGAAGTGCTCTTCATCACAAGGGGGAAGGAAACTGCAGCTGCCTGAGGATTATCTGGGCAACAATTTCATGGGGTACTTTGCATTTGAAAAGCCACAGAATTTCAGTTCTTCACTGCATATCTAGTACATGAGGATAATTACGTTCTGAGAGTTAGTATAAGAAATGTATTTTTCTAAGTAGTAAAAAAGTTTAAAGAGTATTCCCATTAAAACAGACACCATGCATTTTGGCAATCAACTTCTTTGCGCTTTTAAAAAACAACTTTTTAGAAAGCAAACCTACACCTACATTTTTCCGGGATGAAGGCAGCAGTGCTGGAGTTACTACGGAGTCTCTCACAGCAGAAACAGCTTTCTCTGCTGGCTGCAAGTCCCTTTGTATAAAGGGAAGCACCATCCAACTCCCGATTTTTATGAGTATTACACGAATTCCTGAATCCTCCTTCAAAATTATGCACAGATGGAGCTCTAAAAATCCTAGACGTATCCCATAGAAACAGAGGAGCAAAATCTCCACCTACTCTTGCGTCTCCCATCATCACGGACGTTGCCCACTGCCCCCCCCCTTCCTCGCCAGACCTCGGTATTCCAGGGCCAGCAGATGCGGTGCAAGTAAGAACAGGTTTAAGGAGAGGGAACTAACTCATCGCGCCGCTTCCCTGCTGAATCAACCTCCTCCTCCTCCTCGCCAGTCTCGCCACCACTCATGGAATTGTTAATGGAAACGCTCCCAGCCCTGGCAGGCGTTCCAGAGTTGGGGAAACACATGCACTCCACGGAGATCTTTGGCTACCCCCAACCAAAGCGCAGCAAGGACAGGAATACGCCGTGCCCGTGGAGTCGCGCGGCTCCTCCAGCAGCACAGCGCGGGATTTCAAGGACGCGCACCGCCGGGAGCCGGGACGCGCACACACACACACACAGACACAGACAGAGAGAAATACGAGTGTTTCCCCGGCACACGCATTCCCGGGAAGCGGCACTCTCCCGGCTCGGCCGCGGCCTGAGGGGGATGCCGCGGGGGAAGGCGCGGGGCAGCCGCGGCGGGCGGGCCCGGGCGCGCCGGCACTCACGGGGTGCAGCGGTCGCTGTACTCGTTGGCGATGGTCTCGATGCCGCCGCTCCGCGCCACGCCGATGTAGCAGTTGAGGAAGCCGAGGTCGATGCCGACCACAGACATGGCTGTGCCCGGTGCTCCGCGCGCGCCGCGGGAACGGAAACTGGGATTGGGACCGGGAGCGGGACTGGGACCGGCCGCGGCTCCGCGCCCGCCGCTCCCCCACTGCGGAGCGCCGGCACCAACCGGCAGCGGGCCCGCCGTGCGCAGGCGCCGCCGGCGGGAAACCCGCCCGGGCCCGGCACCGCCTCGGCTCTTTCCGGCAGGGCTCGGGCGGCGCTGCCCTTCCAGAAGGATCTGGAACGGGAGGGATGCGGGCCAGCGGGGCGGGAGCGGAGCCGCCCAGAGCGACGCCCCACGCCCGCGTCAGCGCTGCGGACGGACCGCCCCGCCCGCCTTAAAGGGTCCGGGCAGCGCAGCGGCGGGGCCTGTCCCTGCCACAGGGGCCGAGATAATGGGATTACAACAATCCGGAGCCATGAGCACAGCCGTGCTTGGAGCGAGCCGCCGCGGACCTGCCGGGAGGAGCGGGCAGAGCCCGGCTCCTGGAGCAGAGGGAACGTGGAGGAGCCCAAAGGGCCGCGGTACGGGATGAGCCGTGCGGTGAAAGCCCAGCTCGGCCCGGGCAGCCGTGTCCCACAGCGAGGTGGGGATGGCTCCTGGTGCCTGCTGGGGCCGGGCACAGGCAGGGCTCGGACCGCCGAGTCCTTCATTGCCCCCACTGCCAGCACCTGTGGAAGAGTCGTCCCCAGTTAGGACCTGTGTATTTCCAGAAACAACCTCGTTTGTCTTCCTTTCCTGGGGAAAAAAAATCATCTTGAACCCCAAGTATCTCTACTTACCCCACGTGTTATGGGTATCGAGTATTTGTGGATTCAAACTCCACAAAACAAACCCTAGAGGCTGGAAAAGTTACCGAAGTATTTATTTGCTTCTAAAAATGACACTTTGTTTTACACAGCAATGTGACGTCTTTGTGACACAGCATGTGACACTGCACTGCAGTTTTGTTCCACTGGAGAGATTAAAAATAAGCACAAAACGACTAAACTAGTTTAACATCCCAGTCAAGAGGTTTGATTATCTCTCCCATTTGTCACGGTTTCAATGGTCTACTAAACAACCAGAATTTTCCTAATGAAAACATGTCCTTTTCCTGTAAAATCTCCAGAAGCAAGAGAAACCACTGGTGCACACAATTATTTGTAACACAACTACTGTATCTGCATTTATCTCATTTGCCAGGGTTAGGATCAGAAAGGCAAACCAGGCCCCCATCTACAGGAGCCAGGGAGGCAGATCCCCCAACTCCAGCTTCTGCTCTGCTCTTTCCACCCCTGTTAGACAAACAGTGATTCAAGGTATGGCAGCAGCACCTGAGGCTGACTCCTGACGGAATAGAAGCCTCAGGGGCAAAGAGATTAAATGCAAATACTCCTCTGTGGTTGTGCAACCCAAGCCAGCTGCTTTGAAGCTGCACTCAGGAGCAGATGTGTGCAGGAATTCCTGACAGCAACCTGAGTGCCAATGGACTTTTTATTCACATTGTCAAGAGCTAGAGATGAGAGCACAAGCAGGGTAAGCCAAACTCTAGGAGGCATTTCATAAAAGTCTTGTCTGTGTGCTCCCGTGTCACTGGGCTGATGCCCAGTCTGCCAGTATGAACAGAACTCACAGATAAGCCACAGACTTGCCTGAGCAAACCCCCCTCTCATCATCGACTGCCACTGTAGCAATCTTGGGACTGGAGTTGCCCAAGGCTTTCCAGTTCTGGTGGATCACATCTGATTTTTCAGAAGGAAAAAAAAAAAAAATTTGTACAAAGTCTTTGGGCTAAGGGTTTCTTGTCAACCTTATCGGCTGAAGTGAAATCTTAGGAATGCTGCCAGCCTTAATTTCTTTGAAACCAGACAAATAAAGGCCTCCTAAATGCTTCTTTTGAATCCTGAGTTACCAATACTCCACAAGGTTTGGTCTTTCCCTCTTGAAAATTATTACCTCAGAAATAAGAGTCTTCTCACTGATGTACATGCTTAGATTTATCCTCAATACTGAGAAGAATGCTCAGCCATTTAAAATTTTCTCAAGAAATTCTGCACTAAGTGTTCTAGGTCTCTAGGTGCTCAGGTCTCTGTATTTTTGGGCTGTGTTTTGGCTTAAAATGCTGCCAGCCAGGTAAGAGCCTTTTCAATGTTGTTTTAGTAGGAACAAAATGGAAACACTGAGAATTTCAAACAAGAGACAAGTAAGTATTTTCTTGGATTCATTGGTCTTTCTGTGGTAAAGAACACCATTTTTTCCTAATGGACCACTCCAAAGGAGCGATCTTTTGACTAATAAATATTTATCTGGTGTCACGCTCTGTTAGCTGGTACCAATGGCTAAATTTAGAAAGGCTGTGATCCTTCTCCTGATGCTTCTTTTAAGCTCTGCTGGGCAAGTAGAAGGCTTAGGAATTAAATGAGGTCACTCCAGTCCTAAGGGTGCTCTGAATTCTTTCAATGCTATTAAAACTTGCACAGCTCATTTTTTTTTCCCTTCTTTGGTATGACTGAAATAGTTTTATACCAAGTAGGTTGCAATTCACTAGTGATCAATAGAGTCCTGTAAAACATATTAAGGGCTGTATTAGGAACCAGCACTGTTTTTTTGTCTTCACCAGCAAAAAACATGCACACTTTTTTTTGGGAGAGACAAATCCAAATCCCTCTCATTATGTCAAATTCTAGTGGAGAGAAGATACTTTATTTTTTTAACTAATATTGAAGATCTAACCTAGCTACATCTGAAATCAAATCCACTTGCAATGCCAAGGTAAGGTTCTAGGTTCTCCATAATGGCAGAAAGACAATCTTGTCTATTTTAGGCCATTGTGATACAAACATATGAAATATGTGTTCACATGATCAATATAAATAAATGGAGTAACATAGCTAAAGAGCATTTAGCATATTTTGCTTTGGATCAACATGAATATATGCAAATGAAAGGCTATTTAATTATGGTTATTGCTGCTTAGCTGACAGGAACCACTTTTGCTGAAAGCAGCAACTGTAGTATGCTTGTTTTTTCAGAAAGTTATCCCATCTGGAAAATACAATCTTAACTGGAGAAATAGCAGGTGCTATATTTAATTCAAGGCCTCCACTTGGATCAGAATAAGCCACATAACAAGAAATTGTTAAAATCATGCTAATCAGCTTCATTTGTACCTTCGTAACAACATGAATGAAACAAGGATCACTCACAAATTACCTTTATACATCCACAATATATGTAAATCCTCTCATTCTCATATTTTGTGCTAGTAAACCCATTATCTTATTCTAAATTATAACAATTTATGTTTTTAATCATCTTGATACTCTTCTCTATCCTGGTGGTAAGTTAATGAGCAGAAGCAGAGGCACTTCTTTGGTAAAGCCTCAAGAGGCACAGCACTCTGAAGTAAAACCAGCATGAACTGCAGGCCTGCTGCTCGTGGAGCAGATAAAGCATGAAACAGTGAAGTCACATTTAGTCTGAAAGGAAGACGTCAGTAGTGCTGATGGGGTAAGCTTCAAGGTTCCTGATGTTTGGGACAGATTACCAGAGGTATGCAGGGCATTATGTAAGGATTTAAGTATCCCTGGGATTTTTTGTAATGACCTAAGCAAGTTCTATGCCAACATTTATTCAGATTTTCTTTTCACTTCCTGGAATACCGAGAGGAGATCCTTGAAACAAAGCATAGAGACACTGGAACTAACTCTTTTCTATTATCGGATGGCAAAACTCCCTCAGGGATGCAGGGAGTGAGGTCCTGGGTTGTTTTTTTTTTTATTTGTTTGAAGATAATCTTCACAGCAAGAATTTGTATTATTAAATGTACTTCAAATGCTTCTGAACTCCTTAGTAAAATTATTCTACCCACAAACCTGTCGTACACCAAATGCCTGGCTCTGAGTAGGAAAAGGAAAACCAATCCTAGTTTTCTACCAAAAGCTTTTACCAAGCTGTGAATTGAACATACTTTTTACAAAACAAAAGTAGAAGCCTGTACAAGTTCTGCAAAATGCACATCAAATCCAGTAGATAAGAAATGTAGTTTTGATCAATTCTGTTCTGTTAATCCTACTGCAGAATGACTTGGCCCTTCAGTAACAGTCTGTTGAGCACAAATGACTGTAAATGGAAAAGCTGTGGCTGACACCCTCATTAGTTCATAATAAATGTGATGATAAAGATTTAAAATTGCACATTTTAACAAATGAACAGAAAAGCTTTTACAAACAGCTTTTCTGTTTGTAAAAGCTACCTTAATGGTGTCATAACATCCAAAACAGAAGGCCTGGTGTGCAATGATTCCCTGTACTGAACCACCCAATCCCTGTAGAGGCCAGGAAGTCCCTCTGTCTTGGCAATTTTAATACTCCAGTCCCCAGTTCCTGGAACTGTTGCTCAGCAGCACCTAACAGAAAATAAATTTATGCACATTGTTACGCATTGCAGACACCCTGCTTTCCAGCACAAACTGCTTGCACACCGAAGCCTTCAAACAGAGGAGATCTTTGCTTTGTCTCCTTATTAACAGAGCATGGAGACGTGGAAGGGTGAAGTCTGTATTCAAACAGGCAGTGACTTCCATTTTTTGAAACACTTCCCAGGTCAAATAACTACCATTCCAATGCTGCTGTCATTCAGGAGAATCCTTATAGATGAATTGTCTTGCCCTTTCTCTGGAAAGAATTTTTCCTATGGAATACCATGTTTTCACTTCCTCCCCACACATTCTTACTCAGATGTATGAGAAGCGTTACATGTTTCAGCTTTTCCCTAGTGTGGAACAAAAGTTAAAAAATCTGTGTGATGAAGTTAAAAAAGTTAAAATTATGTGTGTAGATTTTTCATCTGTTTCCATCTCCTGGGATTCTCTACAGGTGAAAACAGGGCAGGCAATAAACCAACCTTTGAAGGAAGAGCTACAAACTGTACACCTTATACCGCAGGCATCACAAAATTATTAACTCAGCTCACCTACAAGGCATAGGGAGCAACAGGTGAAGCAAAGCAGCCAATTCCTGGGATAACCTTGCACAGACAAGAACCAGAGTGAAGTTGTCCATTGCAGGCAAATCGGGAAAGCCAACAGCCACAGAGACAGCAGAGATTTCCCTCTGTCCTGCAAAGCCTTCCAGACACACTCTCCAGGAAATTAATTTTTACCTATTTGAATGAATGAAATGTATCAAGAGACATAAACTACCCAAAAATAATCTTTGGTTGAGAAAATCTTCAGCTGATACTCTTGATAAAGAACAAGGATGGTCATTAACTCTTTAAATGACACCCCTTAACGCCCTAAGTTAGCAACAAACCAAACTCCTCTGGTTTCTGCACCCAAAGTTGGCAAAATTCAGTTAAAACTTCTCCCTACAGAATCTAAACAAATGCAAAACTGAGAACTGTGCTACAGCACTGTTTCTGGAGAATTTTCTTTCCCTCTACTCCATCCTCTTCTTTGAAGATTGTACATTTCTTATTACTTTTATGCTTGTAATTGCACATTGGTAAATTTTTAAGTAACAGAAAGTATTCTAATACTATTGTGCATCAGCCTGCCTTCAGAATGAAGTAAATATAAATACCTGAGGCACATCAGGTAAACCTGGCACTGCCACTTCAGAGATTTCACTGCCTTCCCAGAACTAGCACCATGCTCTGACCAACTTGATCTCAGTGGATCTTGCTCCTGCTGCTCCACCAGAAGCCAGGTTTGCCAAAATGCCCTTCCAAAACTGAAACACAAAGATTGCTGTATACAGCTATGAAAACACAGCATTAGAATATTAGAATGCAGGCTTTGTCCTAAATGAAACCTCAAAGCATGAAGAGCAAGATGCATCTACAACATTGTATTTACAAAATAATCAAGAAACGTGGCAGTCTCAGAGCAATTCCTATACTTGAGGTATTTTTAAATTTTCACTTGTAAAAGCTGATCACTGTAGAAGAAACATTTTATATACATTTTTAGTGGTGATATCTGACATAGCTGTGTTGTCCTTAACTGCATCAGGAGTACCTCTTGTGTAGTAAATGCAGACCATGTGGATGTACCCAAAATCACTTTTTATTTGCCAGTTTGGTAACAACTCTGCAGCTGTAGTATCCCATTTCCTGCCCTGAACAGAACATGGAAGAAAGCATCCAAAGACCCTGAGGTTCAACAATGGATATGCCACTTTGCTAAATATTGTACTTCTAAGGAAATGAATCTTGAGCGTTATTCATGGAATGTTTCTAAAATTTGAGTCACGAGCTCATACACATGTAAGCCATCTGGAAGCACTTCCAGGAGATGGAAGGGAGATTTTAAGAACTATAAACAGTGTTATTTACACAATGCCTCCTTTACTTTTTTCCACTTTAAGAAAAGAAAGAAAACAACCTTAAACTCTTTACATACAATGACTGTAATTGAAAAAGGACTGCTTAAGAATTTGCAAAAGATACCAGGAGATTAATCTAACTTTGGTGACTGACAGAATTCCTCCTGGTCAGCACTACCAGAAAAGCCCGTGGCAAGAAAACTTTCTGGCACTGTAGTAAAGAACTGTCAACAAGAGAAATCACAGAACACTGGATTTGTGTTTACATTATCAAAACCTAATCAAAGAAATCCTAAAAGAGATAACTTAAGACAGAGACAAATGAAGCAGATTTTCCATCTATTTTCACATTAAACAAATCAGATATGAATAATTTATTTTCCATTCTGCAGATATGAATGAATTTTATGTAATTTACCAAATGCCAGTATCAACATTTCCTATTCCAAGACCAAGACTTCTTGTAATTGATTCCATGGGAGTAGACTTGTGTGCCTTTCAAGAATCCATCTGAATGGAAGGACATTTACAGGCACCTTACTAAGTCATTAATCATTTAAGATCAAAACCCAGATTTTATTACTGCAACAATAAGCTACACAGCAAACTGCCTCTTTCTTCTGCTACAAAATAAGCTTATTACAAAACCTTATCAATTATACCACCGCTAATTACCAACCATGCTGAGGGAAAGAACTGCACAGCTCTTGACCAGATCTAGTTTGTTTATTAAACTAATATGCAAAAGATTATTTTTACCTGTTTTCCTTTTTCCCCTTTGGACATAAAAATGTGTTTTTGTATTTGTCCTTAAAAGCAACCTTTAGAGCCTGTGTTAAAAAATACTGTGTAACATTTGCCAGACCACCAAGGCAAAAAATTCTGCAGAGAAAAAAATGGAACTTTAAAAATAACAAGAGATTTTAAAATTTCCAAAGTTTATACTACACCAAGAATATTATACAGTATCTCTTCTATTTGGTATGAGCTGCAACAAAGGCCTAAAATCTTCCTTTTCAGGTCCTTTCTTTTCCAAGCACTTATTTTTGGAAATCTGCATTGGTTTTGAAATTTACCAACAGCAAATGAATTTGGTGTTAGCACTAGAAAAATCTCAAACTACGAGTGAAACATCAGTAATTTGAGAAATAGCTTAGATTTTCAACTTCCTTACTTCATCCATTTCTAGGACCAGGGATACCTATGGAAACTGCAGGAGAGCAGGGTATTTTCAGGACTGTGCAGACATTGCTCTCCTGAAGCAGCCTCCCTACGCATTTTGGCTGCCAGAGAGGGCGCTCACACTCCGTATTAAAGCAACTCTGACGGCTTATGCAGCTATCAGAAACTTGGTGGCACTTCTAAAATTTTATTATTCTTCCAAATGAAAGAAAGGGTTCTCCCGGACACTAAGGTAAACAGCTACAAGCACTGCAGCAAAGACTGCTTGCTTTCCTCCACGTTCCTTCTTCCATCTACCAGGAAATCCAACACCCAAACCTCCCTTATTTTAGACTTTTAAGAGGTGTAACAGAGTCACTCTCACATCACTTGATTTACGCGGGGGGAACACGGCTAACACATCACTGATGTGGTCTGTACGCCTCAGACTGAGCTGCTATTGCTCATCTGCTAGGAACCATAAATCCTGGAGAAAGCTGATTAGCAAAGTCTTCCATCATGTGCTTGCACTTCAGGCCTCAGACTTGTGCTGCTTGGAACTAAAGCAACTGCTGAGTGATCAAGACAAGCTGTGAGTCACTCTGTGAGCACTGCAAGCCTTTGATCGACTGTTTTAGAACCACCCCAAACAGTGTCATCTGCTAGTGAAAACAAGATCTAAAGATTTGGTCCTGAGAACCCATGAAATTGAATTTGCTTTCCTAAAAACTTAAACCTTTTGATCCCATTGTTTAAAATGCAAGTCCAGTTATGCATTTTAGGAAAAGCACTCATGACAAGCAAGTAGAATAAAACAATAAAACAAAAGAGAAAATGCATTAAGTAAAAAAAGAATACAAAATTAATGCTCTACTGTTCTTTAACAAATATAGATTTTTATTACGAAATTATGAATATAAAATATGCCAAGTCCATGCATAAGTCTTAAAACCACCCTGCCCCCCCCATCCTTCTTTGTGTCTTCAAAATTGCTTTTTAACGAATGTAAGTATTATTTATAGTTAAAACTCATGGAGTCAAGTAAAACATCAGCCACACTATAGCCCTCGAGGGCACAGGAGAGCAAAAATGGTAAGCCATTAGTTTTGTGAGGCTAAGTGCCAGGATTTATCTAAAAGGTTTCTCTCTGTTTTGATTAACACAATGCTACTGAAAACATTCAGTATTTTTCAGGCCCTCGGAGATGCAATATTTTAACTAATTGGAAAACTTTTTTCTTCCTCCATCACCAATTTCCATGTTCAGAGAGTACTCTGAGGATCAGCTTCCCATTTTATGTTGCATATTGTACACTGAACAGCAGTGAATGCACAAATTATGTGGAGTTTTCATATAATAAAGTTATGACCAGGATAAAAGAAAGTGACAGCATATAAAAATAAGAACTTTGGTTCTCTGAAATATTTTAAAGTATTCAACTGATGAGCTCATTAGAATCACCACAGAAGTTTTAAACTGTGTCATACCACAAGGTATTTGATTTTTTTTAAAGCATTCAAAGATACCCCACGGGTGGCACCCAAAGGGAGTTCATTTCCCTTCATGTGGGATGCTGTAAAGAATTAACACCACAGTGCAGGATGCCTGAGTGTGCAGGAAGCTCATCTATGTGGCTAAGCCAAAGGACAGTTTAAAGGCCAGTTCCACAGCAGCTTCTGTCACTGAGTCATGGAAACAGACATAACACTCCTGAGGTTTGGGATGCAGAATGAGTCTCCTGGGGAAAAAAAACAAAGAACAAAAAGAAGATAATCATCACAGGTGTTATTTTTTTCTCCTGAAATGGTAGATTCTGGTTGTACTGTGAGGTTTCAGTAGGAAGTTAAAACAAGCTGCTGTGTAAGACAGTTCGCAAATTTCAGTGTCTGTCCTGTGTTACTTTACCTCTTTCAATACATTGGATTTTTAAATCAAGTTATTCTCTACTCATTTTTTTTTCAGGCTGTGTAGGGAAAAAAATCTCCAGGCTTTCAGGATCTTCTGTGGTACTGGCCTGTTCGCAGCAATTCAAGTTTCTGGGCTACAAGGTACAATCAAACCCCAGGAATCACATATTTACTGATTTTTAAACTTAATAACAGCTCAGCAGTTACATTCCCACATATTCAACCAATGAGCTCTTCCAGGGAAAGAGCTAAAATAGAAAAGCTGTTCATACCTGTGCATAACCTTGTGTAGCATTATGATTAGTTTTCAAAAGATACCAACAGTAGCATAAACATTTTTTAATGTTTTAATTAAAGATTTTAATTTTTCCCACACAAACTGCAACTATATACTTTCAGGGTGGGAAACAACTGTTTTTCTTTTTTCTCTTTAAACATCTTCCTTCCCAATGGAAAAGCCTCTCCAGTAATTATAACTGTTCACCTCACTTGTTTGTATCACTGACTCAGCAACTGTTAAAGGTGGAAATTCATGCCAATGCAACTTCCCCTCCTTCCTCTTAAATTAAAGCTACCTCAGTCAGTCAGCTCAAGTATTTCTGTGATGTTAAATTTATTTTTAAAGATCACAGTGGCATAATCAAAATGAAAACATGGAAGTGAAATTTGTGTATAAACTTACCCCACAACCCAGTAGTTCATTGTTGGGGGTGGTTTCTTCTGGTCAGTCCAGTTTTCAGGAGAGCACTCAAACAGAAGTCCATGTTCTCTCACCAGATCTGAGTCCTCAGCTGCCTTACTCAATTCTGAAATCCCACTGCCTGCCTTTTTCTTTTTCTGTAAAATGACTGGTGAAATGTTAGTAGAGAATGAAACATTTTGACATAAACACAAGCAAAGATAACATGGGATTTCTTCAGGACTTTCTGATGGATGATACTGCTGTCAAAGAGCCAGGCTTAGAAATATCACTAACTTGCTTCCATGATTCTTTTCTCCACGGTTTTGTTACTTTGGCATCAAAATGCTTTTCCATTGTTACACAAGCTGGAATTCGACACATGCTCCCTTTTTTAACTTTTTTTTTCTTCTAACTAAACACTGTTTTTCTAAAAAGACATCTGAGATACTACAGGTCTTTAAAAAAGTGTGTTACAACAGCTAAAGCCCTCACCTTTTTTCTCTGTGTGCCTCCCTAATTAAGAACTGTGATGGTAAGAGTCTATTGAATAAACTTGGCCAGGCAGGAATTTCTTTTTGTAAATGAACTCTTATGAGCACTTTGCTCAGAGCATTTTCTGACTCTTACTCAGTATGAGGGCAAAAGACCACAGAAAATAAAGACATTTTTGTGTTTTCTGGAGCTTTTGGAGCTATGTTTTGTACAGAGCTTTTGAATAAACCTTGCAAAAGTTCCAGCTCATCTGTTGCCAGTGAAACTCCTGTTACAATCAGTTGCTTCAAAGGTGAAAGCAAAGGTTTTCTTAGAAAACAACTCAAAGAGCTTCTCTCTGCCATATGCAGAAGCAGAAACCACATTGTTCAGTCTGTCAACAATATTGAAGATGTGGGGGATGAAGATCTAGAAAAGATGGTCAAAACATCACATTTTGGGGTTTAAAACCACAGAGCTTATTTTTGCTCAATTTAAGATTTATTCAAGATTCCTGTACATGTTTAAAAGTTAAATTGTGAATTTTCAGTTGTCAGAAAGTGGGGCTAAATTAATTATTGATCAGTTTACAGTAACTTTGCATTACTGGTGCAGTTCTCTGAATCCTAAACCAGAACAATATTTAGCAGATGACAAAGAATATGAAGTATAATAGTACATTGCTGTATTTGATTTTTTTGTCATGCACTATGAACAAGGCAAATTTCTGTTTATTCTTTTGCATTCTCCTGGTGCCATAATACAGCCTACCAATTTCAGCATTAATTGCTGGAGCCAATATGCAAAAGACTACCCCAAATTTTGCTGAAAGAGACGTGTTCATCAGCTATTTCTGATTCTCCGAGCAGAATGAACTCAGTTTTTATGGCTTCAACTATAAAGTGTCTCTTTAATGGCTGTAGCCAAAGGCAATATGATGATAAGAAATACTCATTTATTCTCTCTGCTTGCTTTTGGGTGTCTACATCTCCCATGATGTAGAAACCCACAACAGAAATGCCCAAAATACATGGCTCATTGCCAAAGTCCTACTCAGCCAAACCCCAGTGTCATGTGACCATGCCACCAAATCAACACATATTTTTAACACTTAAAAATTCCTAGATTTACAAGGCACATGGGTCTAGGCAGAAAAGACTTCTTCAGTAACATCAAAGAAACCTTGAGAAGAATTATACTGCTATTTGCAAACTTGCCTTCATTCAATTTGTACTGTTATTTCCCCTTTTCTCACTTAACTCACTTCAATTGTCACTTTAGGATCTAAAAAATAACAACTGACAGACAGTATTCCACTTTGCTTTAGAGTCTGCAGACATGCAAATACAGCTGCTCACGAACCACTGAAATAATGCAGTGAGAGCAATCTTGAAATACTGAGTTGAGAATGTGATTGGACAAAGAGAAATCCAAGTTTCCCTACCTCTTTCCTCATGGACTGCTGGAAAATGGAACGAATTGAAAGGCAGCACTGGTAGAAATTCTCTATTAACTGGGGGTGGATGGAGCCACCGAGCTGTGCGACTTCTTTGTGAGTTGGAGTAATAAAGATTCCTTGCATTGTCTCCAAAGACAGATAGTGGAAGAGGGTATTCTCAGGACCAGATGTCAACCTTAAAAAATTGGAGAATTCATTTAATTAAAAAATCAAAATAATTTACAACTTTTGTTTCTTAAGACAGAATTGTTTTTCTAACTAGAGTAGAGTACAAAATGGATACAGGCATTCTAAAGGTTCCTATCTACACCAAGGAAATCCTGCTAATTTTGACTGTTAATTGAAATTTGACTGTTGACAATTTAAAAACCCAACAAATTAAAAACCTGTGGTACTAGTTAGGCATTACACTTGTATTCCCAAAAAAGAAAAAGGAAAGAGAAATAAAAGCTTTGTTCACTGTACACCTACTTAGAGATAACAGGGATGCACAAGGTTTGGATGTGTGGTCCAGAAACTTCTGTTTGAAATTCCAAGGTCACACAGATGTGGGACATGTGTGCACAATACTGACAAATTATTCAGAAACATTTGTCTTTTATCATATTATTCCAAATTTTTATGTTTAACTAAGCTCTCAGTTTAACAGATTCATTTCTGATAATCCTTGCATAACAAAGCTTTGATTGGAATAAAATAATATGGGGACTTCTGTAATCTGTGTGTATTCAAAAAACAATCCAAGTCTGGCCTAAAAAATGAAATACTTAATAAAAAATAATTTCTTACTTGATAGAATTAAGAAATTCTGTATCTTTCTCTGAAGGGTTCTTTTTAAGGTTTCCTGAATGCAATAGGTTTGGCAGGGTGTGTTTTTTCCTAGTGGCCTGAAAAACAAGCACACAGATGAAATAACAGAGAACACACAGCTAAAGAAAGAACAAAATCAAACCAACAGAAAGAAGATGACAATGTAGCATTTTTAATAAGGCCCAAACAATTACATCGATTTATATAAATGTATTTTACAGCCTATTTTAGACTAAGCTTGGTTAGAAGCAGTTGTACAACTGCACAGCAATTAGTTTTCATAGGTTATTTTGGGGATATTCTCCAATTATATCTGCTTTTTGTTAACACAGCTGTGCCCACTTCAGTCATGTGAAATCCCCAAATATTTACAAGCAATGATAAAATAAAAAAGTGTGATGGTTTTGAGGCTGACTCAGAGCTTCCCAAGGCAACAGCATTTTCTACTGAATTCAAGGACTATTCTTTTATAGTGTGCTTTTTATAAAAGTTACCTTGAGTTTGAACAAGCTTCCCTCTCCCCTAAGCCCCCCAGCACCTCATCAGTTCTCTCTGCCTCTGTTCCCTGACCTGCTCCACCACAGGCTGTGGGTTGGTGCTTTCCTCCTCCGCGGGCCCTTCGCTGCCCTGCTCGGCTCCTCCGCTGCTCCTCGCGGGGCTCTGCCTCCGTGCGCTGAGGGAGGAGTCCCCGAAGAGGCTCCTCCTGCTCCCTGGAGTGCTCGCAGGTCTGCACGAGTTCTGGAGCTTGCTCAGGATGGGCGAGCTGCTCAAGCTGTCCAGCCTGTCCCGAGCTGCAGGAAGGAACCAGTCAGCACAGGCTAAAGGTGGAATGGAGGGAGAATCCAGCCTTTCCTCTATGCTGGCGTCTATTCCTTCCAGCTGGAGTATGGTTGCCTTGACCTGATCTACGTAGATACAGTCTGGTCCTGGATGCCCAATAGCTTTGGATGCACAGCCCCCTGCCTCCAGCAGGACACACAGCAGGAAGTGTCTCTGTAAATACAGAGGATGCAAACATAAAAGACTGCTTACAAACTCATAAGCTGTTTGCTTTAAAGAAAGTCCACATTTAAAAGAACAGAACCAGACATTTCTGACATGAGTTGTCTGAAAAGATGAGCTCATGAAGGTAGGAACATTTTCAACTGAAGTGAAAAGGCATGAAAATAATGAGAATTTATACTTAAACTTTGCAAGCCTTGCAGATGTATATATAATGCTACTCGAGACAGCTACAATTTGAGTATTTTGCAAAATTACCCAAGGAAAGGCATGGAAGATGCTAATCTTGCTGAACAACAGACAACTCACAACAGCAAAAGAGAGCCTCAGAGAACGGGCACGCTGCAGCTGTGAACTTACCAAGCCAACTATGAGTAAGAAGTATCTTGCTTCGGGTTCCCTGTATCCTGTCCAGCCTGGCTCTCCGCACGGCTGGAGGTGATGCTGCGGGAACACTTCCCGCCAGACCACCAACTGCGCAATCCTCTGCTCCGCAGCCAGGGGCAACAGGCAGTGGTGCCGGCAATAGAATCCCACATCAACAAGGTCCTCCTTTGGCAAGTGATTGCCAATCAAGTAGCCCTTCAGTAAACACACAAAAGGAAGCATGTTCAGTGAGAAACACAACCCCACCATGTAGCACTTCAGAGAGCTGTTCATACAGAGATATCCCTGCTCCACCTGCATTGAGATCCTAAAGTTTCTGGCCACAGACTTTCCTTTTGGTGTACAGTTGTACCGCAGACAACACTGAGATGTTGCACCACATCTAAATAATCAAAACACTAAACAAATAAACCGTCAGCATATATGCAAGTTACCAAAGGCAAGCCGGGCCTTTCCAGCGTGCAAAACAGCTACAGTGTTAAGGTGCTTGAATTCTCATTTAATTCCCTCTTCAAAAATAGTGTGCTTCCACTGGAATTAATAAAATTTCCAAAGAAGATCCACAGAATAACAGTGGTGCCAGCACTAAGGGCTTTATAGCTGAAGTGCTGTCATGGTAGATACTGTGCAGTTCCACTTCTCTCATAACACTCCCAGCACAAAGAACAATTGCCTGATAAAATCCTTAAAATCCAAGTTTTCTTACAGCAAAGGCTGTTACCTTCCTCTTTATACTGCTGATTACACTGTCTATATTTACCAAAGATAAAGTTATGAATGAGGCCAAAGTGAAAAAAGCTGTCAGTACAATTTCTCAAGTCTTGGATTTGAAGACAGATTAAAGATAGAGAACCTGCTATAAAAAAAAGTGAATGAACAAAAGAGTTCCTATTAGAATACCCTACAGTCTCAGTTAAACTGACTCTTATTGCTTTCTTATTACTCTCTTTCCAATCCTTGGATTGTACACCAAGAAATTCCAGTTTTAAAGAAGTATTTTTGTTCTTACTGTTCATACAGTACATATTTCCTGACACTGATTTTTTTCTGTTACGGTGTTTGAGTTTTAGGTCTCTTACTAGAAATACATGCTTAAACCAGTCATATATTCATTTCAGATTTGTGAGATTCTGAAAGACTAAATTAGATTTCTAGATGCATTTTCCTAATCTTTAGGTCTTAATCATTAATACTACCTTGTAAAAGAGACAAGAGCCCAGAATCACATACAGTCTTCTCATGTCATAATAATCTTCAGACTGTTGGGGGGAAAAAAAAACACTGTATAATTTTAAAATCAGCATTTTTATTTTATTTACCAAATGCAAGTGAACTAATTCTGGTCAATTGTAATCAACATATTATTTAATACTTTCGTATTTCACCACCTCTTATTACCAGTGCAGCAGTTAATACTGAGCAATTAAGGGAATACCAAGTTTTTTAGCCTCCATTATTGAATTTTGTGTCATTCCAATTTTCTCTAAAAATTTCAGCTCAAAATAACTAGTTTCCTATTTAATTGTTCTGCATTCATAAACTATTTTTGTTAGGATATGTTCATTCTCACAGTTAACAGCAAAGTAGCTTTAGCGTAACTACTGACACCAGGGGCCCTCCTAGAGTAAAACTTACAACTCAAAGCATTTTTTTCTAGTCTTTGACATTTTACCCAAAATATACCCATTCATTCATCTTTTAATGCTCAGTGCTCTCCCATGAGTAGCACTGTTTTTAGATGGATATACTGTATTTTAAGTTAAGTAGGTGGAATCAATTTCTGTGCAATGAACTGTAACTTATGAACACTGATTTCTGTAAATAATCATCCAGGTTGTTTAGCGCAGGGATTCTTTTGAATAGAATTTTAAAGTAACTGTTCTGGAACATGAGCTCAGGAGAGCTCTTTCATTACAAAGTAAAGCTGAAATGTCAATATGGTTATACCTTGCACAGCCATGAGTTACTTAAGCAAATTACTATTACCTTCTTTAACAAGTAAAAATAAGCAGAATTTGTAATTGCTTTCTGTAAACTGGAAAATTAAATTCGGATCCATAGATGTTTCCAGATTTATTCACAATTGCTTGAGAAGGAGACAGTTATTTACAGAAAGATGAAATGCAACAACAATCAACTCTGTTGAAATTAGTGTTTTTGTAGACATCCCATGGACTTCAATTGTATTAAATAATGGATTTTCAGTGACTAATCCTATAGGATTATAATACGTTAAAATATTGAGCATGGAGAGAAATTCAGGATAAACTGCTTTCACTCCCATTTTGATGGAATTTGAAAAGAGTGTTTGTTTAAACTACTGAATGTGACACCAAGGAGATACTTGCAATACAAACAAAAATAAAATGTTTACCAGCTCTGCAAAGTCAGCTGCTTCCAGATCACTCAGTGCTGTGTCAATTTCCATCTGAAACACTCAAAAAATACTTTTTAATAGAGATTTCCAACACATTAATTTCCAATAATAGCATAGCTTGCTCTGTCTTGCTCATCTCAGATTGGGTTTCACAAGTACAAAGTGAGTGGATGAACATGTGCACCTATTTTTTATTAGTAACATCAAATATCAAGAACACCTGGAGACACCAGACTGAAGAAAAATCCTTCCTAATTGCTGTCTATTTCCCTGTTCTTTGGAACTGTACAATTTCTCTGCCTGTGTGCCTGCTGACCCCAGTGTTTGGTACAAAGGAGATGTCACTCTTACTTTCAGTGTGCTTTAGAACATGAGATCTAGAGACAAACATGGCTCACTACTGCATCCAACTGAGTTATCAGAAAAATCTTTTATCCAGTGGATTTAAGTTTTTTGTCTCTATGGAAGTTGCCAAAACTTTCTCATACATCTTTGTTCTGCTGAAACTGCTCTAAGCTTCCTTGTTTCTCTAACTGCAAGAGCTGCTGGTTAAATCAAGTTTTACTAAGAGTAATTTCCTTAGTTCTAGGCACTGAAACTTGTGACATAAATGTGCTGCTTAATGAAAAGAACCTAAATCCCATAATTACAAACTTCTTGGGCTGTGCTAACAGGCTGCCTCTAATTGAAATACAGCCAGTTTTCAAACAGAGAAGTGTCAGCAAGCCTGTTGGCAGTTGACAACTAACCAGCCTCTCAGCTTTTCCCCAGTCAAAATTTAAATGGCTTTCTGCCTGCAGAACTGACATTTTCAGTTTTATATTCCTTACAGAATATAAAGATCTTCACCAAAACGCTAACTGGAAATGTCATCTTCTGCAACAACAGTTTTCTGGCAAATGTGAATGATCTCAAACAACTCTAGAAAGTGATGTCTGTGTCGTAAGTATCAACAATGCTGTTCTCAAAATCCCTTTAAAACTTACTATTTCATAAGAAAAAAGCAGCCTGCAAGCTAAACTGGAGACCAAAGTGCAACAGAATCTCTCTACAGAAACTTGAGAGACAAGAAAAAAGCATGGAAAAAACCCCAATCAACAAATAGTAAAAAAAACTACAGGGCAAGGTGGAAAGAACTAAGTAATTGTCAGTCTGTGACTGAAGATAAAGGAGAAGACAATTCTCGTTTAGAGGAGAAGAAGGCCACACTAGCAAAGAGAAATCTGTTTATAACTTGTAACATCCCTGACAACTCTTATGAATCATGGCAAACCTGAAATCATTCTGCAAACCCTGTCAATAATAAATTGATAGACTTTAACCCTTCATCCCTTCCCCTCCAAACACTCCCATGAAAATTATACACTGAGGTCTTACTAAACATAAAAATCAAAAATGCAGGGAAGTCCTACTTAATGCTATCTTCAAATAAAGACCTATAAATTACAGAATTATGCCACTGCAGAAGAAAGGTCACTTTGAACACCCGAACTCGGGCCTTTCCCAGAGCCATTCTGAGAAGCAATTCTAATTTTCCATCAGACAGCCTCTTTAAGTTCAGTGAGTACAATGTTCTTTCATTTTGTTGTTGCTGCTGACGAAGTAAGTTTGGACAAGAGTTTATGGTCAGCTCAGATTAGAATAATTTTCTAATAATTAGAATTAGCCTTATCTATGTTATCTACAAACTTACTAATATTTTGGGTCTCTCCATGAAAGAAAACCTCTGAATTTAAAATTTCCCAGCTGTTTTATTTGCAATAAATCACAGCAGATACTCATTAAAAAACAAACTCTACCATGACAAGACTAACATTTTAAACTGGAGTCACAGATATTAAAGTAATGAAAGTGAGGTTTACGACTGGCAGGTCTAATGTTATTTACTGTGACCTACCAGTTGTCTTACTCCAGCTTAAAGCACAACTTGGTTTCTAACATGGAGGTAACCTGGCACAGTGAAATGGTGCAGAAAAGCTGTGCCTGTCAGGTGTCAACAAATGACACGTGGATATTTATTTTGATTCTGCAACAGCCATTTATAGCTCTCCTAAATTATGAGCAATACATGGGCTTCTAGGATAATATTTCCTGCCTGCCAAAATACTTCAATGGTCAAAATCAAACATACAGCTACATACCAGGGGCTGCTTTCCCTACTCTTCCTAGATACCTCTGACGTCACCCAACTACACTCACAATAGCAATCCTATGGGAATGACAGTGTAGCTCCAAACTTGAAATTTACAGGAACACGGATAGTCTGGGATGGGCAAAGCACTTAGGTAAATCACACAGCAGCAGCAGAAGACACCTGCACCGACTTTTTGGCCTCTCATGCCCAGGTTTTCCTGGAGAGATGTGAGAAGGACATTACCTTGATGTCCTGAGGCAGCGTCAGCCAGCACAGGCCTGGGAGGCTGTCCAGGAACAGGGCACTGCAGGAATGCTGCTGCTGAGCACTGGGGCTGCTGCTGGACTGCAGCCTGGCAGGATGAAGGGCACGCTGGAAGAACAGGTTGAAAAAATGATCCAGGCGAGAAACATTTTCCACCTGGCAAAAAGCACTGGACAAACATGAACTCCAAGTTAGAATAACACTGAGAAATTTGCAGCTTGTTTATATAACCCTCAGTGCTACACGAGTCTCTTTACAGCACAATGCTACATTTGGATGTGTTTTTAACATGAACAAAAGCACTAGACTGATACCCAGGCAGTACCTACAAATAAAGAACAAACTAAACCAGTATGGTTTAGTTTATAGTAGATGTCTCAGAGCAATTTAAGATGAGTGAAACATCAGTCTCATCCTTTTGGAAACGGAGATTTATTCTATATCTTTCTCTATGGCATACACACATTAACCCTGAATTAAATGCAAGAATATGACTAATCCACCTGGGCAATTTTATTCAATTATCAGTCAGACTGAAAATCTCCTGGGTGATTTCCAAATGAAGAGAAAGACGCTCACTCTGCCAAATGGAGTGGAGAAGCCCAGAGTGTTTACTCTGTTAAAAATGTAACACTGACACACATGAATGTTTTACAGACACAGAGGATAACACTTGCAGAGTGCTGCTGACATCCACAGTGACACAGATTATGGGAATGATTTAACCTAATCAAGGACAAAACTTTCAGAAGCAACAAAGACTGCTTAAACAGGTCTTACTAGTGTTAAGACTGAAACCAAAAAGCAAGAAGAACAGAATTCTGGTTTTTATACAAGTGTAAAGGAAGATACAAAGAAATTCCCTGGAAACATTAAAATTAATCCTACTATTTGTCTTTTTCAGTGAGCACCAATGAAAAATGAGTGACTGAAAAGAAAATACTTTTGAAAGAACTCACCTGTTCAAAGAACTGTACATGAATGTCAAGGTCCTGACAACATCTTCAATCATGTTCCTCAGCTGAGAAAGTGGCACACTAAGAAAAAAAAATTAAAACGTACAGCTATGGTTATAACATCTTTACCATGAATAAGCAGTCCTCCTAGAAGGTGTAAATATGTAATATTACTGATGTTATTCAGCAGTCTCTACAAAGTATTTGAATTTACCAAATCCTAGAATATTACTCTTTTCTAACTTACAAATATTTCTGGGATTTTTTTCTTTTCAGAGGAAATGAAAAAGAAATTGCAACAATGGATATATAAAAGATGTGAGAATAAAGTCAATCAAAATAGTGGAATCGCAGGTATAAAAACTAGTTACAGTAGAAAGAGTACGTTTTAAGCCCTCCCTTTCTTGCCTTTTTTGGTGGAAGAGTACAATTTGAGGACACAAAATTTAAAGGAAAACAAAACCTTTCCTTTGAAACTCACTTTTCTTCAGGAAGGCCAATTACGAGCAACTTGTCAGATTCTTTCCAGTAAACAACTTGAACCAGTTTTTCACATAAGAAAAGGGAGGAACTAGAAAAATGAAATCAGAAGTATTTCTGTTAACGCTAAGAAGTTATAAAGGAGTTGAAAACCATTTCACTGAACTAAAAATCCTAGCCACTGCTACCCACTACAAAGAAATTCCCCCAAATCAATGTACATCCAGGCTGAGCAGTCCAACTTCAGGCATGCTGTTGTAGTTAAAGTGTTACTGCCTTAACAGGATGAGTTGCTCTGTTTTGTTTAGAACTTGATGCATGACCCATGTTTGCTGTACATCTATGTATAAAGTAATAAAAATAGGAATTACATTTCAAATGCTTTTACCTGATAATCTCGGTACCAGTAACACTTTCCAGTATGTCAGACAGTGTGAGAAATATCCCTCTCACACTTTTCAGTTTTTGGGATGCTTCAGATATGGGGTACTGATAAAGAATTTCTTGCTGTGAAGAAAGTTAGCTGTTAGTTAAGCAAACCAAAACCAAAACCCCTCCAAAAATCCCCACAGAAAACAAGATACTGATTTTTTTTTTTTTTGTGGTAACAGTTGGGTTTTTTTTAAAACATGAAATCTTTTATCATGTCCTTTCATATGATATTGAATCAAGCAGTGTACTGCATGGGCATACTGGAAAGTTCTAAAATGCACGTCAATGTTCCTGACAGTTTTAAACTCTCTATTTTATAGAAAAGTATGACTTACTTAGAATCATCATTACATGGAGAAATGTAAAATGACACAGTGTGATCACTGCATTTTACAGCTTAAAGTACACCTAATGCCAAGAGAGAGGAAGAAACTCTTTACTGTGAGGGTGCTGAGGCATTGGCACAGGTGGCCCAAAGAAGTTGTGGATGCTTCATCCCAGGAAGTGTCCATGGCCAGGCTGGATGGGGCTTGGAACAGTCTGGTCCAGTGGAAGGTGTCCCTGCCCATGGCTGTAGGGTAGGAACTAGATGATCTTTAAGGCCCCTTCCAACCAAACCATTCTGTCATTGTCTGATTCAAGTATTTGTACAGTTCTTTCAATATTTAAATTCTGACTTAAATCATCATCAGACATACAGTTCTTCAAAACTAACATAATATGAAAACTTCAGTCTCTCTGTACAACCCTACCTAGCTGCTTTACATGTATAGCATAAAACATAACTGATTAATATGCTCAAATTTTAAAATACACCATTAAGATTTCTCACAAAACATCCACCCAGCATACTCTTATACAAATCACCTTGAAACTAAAGCTCCATAGAGATAAATGTTTGTGACAGTTGTTTTTCTTTTTCTAACCATTTTTTAAAACTAATTTTTTTATGCAAGCACTTTCAAAAATTTTGTATTATTTCAGCAACCATAAAAATACATGAGCAAACATGATTCCACCTCATTTATTGCTTTCTGCCAAATCATGATGGGCCAAAAATAACGCATGTAATATTAAGCATATCCACCACAAAGATTATAGTAAATTATCTTTATACACAAACAAATGAAACACAGGCATGATTAACTTCCCTGTTTATGTCACTAAGCACATTCAGCCAGTGCCAATGCCCGTTAGAAAATTTTCCTTCATCAAGACTATAAGAATGCAAAGTTTCATCACAGAAGGACCTGACAAATTCTTCATTCATACCCAATTTAATTAACTCTATAAATACTCATTAGTGACAAGAATCTTTTTTTCTGGAATCAATCCCTCAACTGAAGAAACCCTGCTGTTTTCTAATGACAGCACTGCAAAGGGCTAGAAAGAGCCTTTTCCCCCCTCCTCACTATGAACTGGGGCCTTTACACAAAATTAATTTGTGAATTATCTGAACACATTCCCAGGGAAAGAAAAGCCAACTGTAACAAAAGGGCAGAGCTGTTATCATGTATGGATATAGTGATTTAGCAAGAGCCAGCACATGCCACCAGATCAGCTGTCTCCAAAGCAAGCCCAAAGGTCACAGGCCAACGACAATGGAATTAATAAATGACGAGTAGCTCATTTCTTAAAGTGTAAATCCTCCCTCAACCCAACCCCCCAAGCCTGGACAGACTCTTCTAGTGACAGTAGAAGCAACGTGAACATTTTTCCTTTTAAGACATGCTATCACCAAAACCAGGTCAAACACAAAGATGCGAGTGTTGTACGCTGCTACAAATAATGTGTGATTGTAAAACCCACCTCAAACTAAAATATAAAAGCAGGCAGGACTGACATTACTCTCTGAGAAACTGTTACCATAGGGACACCCCCCACAGGCATACACACATCCCCAATGATTGCCAATACTACTTCCCTGCATAGCTGAGCAGACAGAGCTTACAAGTCTTAAAGCTCATTAATTCTATTTTAGGTGCCAAAAGCTCACAAGTGGAAGAATTATTTACAAGTTCTAGTTGCCATAGTTTACACAGATGTGATCTGCATACTGTGCCTCCTCTGGATATGGGTAAAGCAGCTTGTTAAAGGATCATTATATTTTTATTGTGCAGGATGGCTCTGGTGCAACTTCACTACTCATTTAAAATACTTTTTAAACTAAGTCTGGGACAGTACATCTACAGGATAGAAGTTGCTTGAAGTTCAGAAAATGAAATTGAAGACAAATGCCTGAAAGAAGGTGGCATTCTTTTGTAAGGAAATGTTGTAAAGAGCTTGATTATACCAGCAAAGCATCTCTCAACATACTTGGGGCTGCATAATAGCCAAGACTCCTCTGGAAACAATTATTCCATGTTGTGAAGGGACAACAAGGGCATTACAATCCCTCTTTTCCTTCTGCGCAATGTTCAGGATGAATCCCATTTCTTGGGAGAGTGTAAAGAAACAATGGGGCAAGAAACCAGTAGTCAATTTACTGTGAAGTGCAGGAATTGCAATCAGGCATGTCTAGGAGAGGAGCCAGCGGCCCTGAAATTATTTTTTTGTAATATTTCACAACGTTTATGTCATCAAGAAAACACTGGTCTTCAAGTCTACAGCAACTGTCCATAAGTGTTCTATCCACACAACACAGCAGTCTTAGACTACTACATATTATGGTATCGTGTAATTTGCTAGGGTTCTCCCCAGCCCTGTCTCAAGAAAATAAAATTAAACCCCATTTTGTGTAGCTGTAACACTTTTTCTCTATTACACACAGAACGTAGTCTTGTACCAGTTGAAAAATGGTATAAATAAAGGAAAGGTATCGCAATCTAAGGAAAGCAAAATGTTTTCCTTCTGCTCCCCACTCCATCACTGTCCTGTCATCCCAGTCCCTGGGGACTGGAAAAACCTGTGCTTTGTTTGATGTCTCCTCACCACAAATAATATAAGATCACTGGGACACAATGCTAAATTTGAGAATTCACACAAGGGGAGAAGAGTCTTTTTCCAAATGTCTGTTCCTAAGAAGTCCACTTTGTCCACTTGTCATTTCCAGACTGGGCAAGAGGCCAACCTCAGCCCTGCATCCCTGTGTTGAGAGGAGTCTTTGTAGCTATGGTTACATCCTGAACAACATCTACACAAACTTACAATGGCTTACATGTACACTGGCAAAATTTTCCTGAAGAATACAAAAAGGAAAGAGATGTGAAAGGAAGCTTCACAGGACAAAGGAGAAGTACTTCAGTGCTCTAAAATGCTGCCCTAGCAAGAATCAGCAGCTGCCTGCTAACAGCAGACATGCCAGAGCCCTCTAAGAAAAGACACATTAGCATTTCTAAACAGGAGGAGCCAGACAGATTATGGATGTGGACTGCCAATAGCTCCCTGCTGAGGGAAATTTTTTTGACTAGGCAGATCTCGTAATTCAAACTGGAGAGGCGTGTTGAAGACATCCCAGTGAGCATCCGAGAGACAGCTCGGCACTGGGCAATGCACCTCGGCTGTGCAACCACCACCCTGGCCTGCTCCTCACCTGCTGCTGCCCCGCAGCGCTCAACTGAGTTCAAATACAATTAAAAGTCTGTCAGCAGCGATGCTGTTTCTTCCCCCCTGGAATTTCAGGCCTTATTTCTGCCAAAACGGGTATTTTACGGATGATTCACAACTCCAAACCATTAGCAGGATTTTTTATTTATCCTTTTACATCAAATGTCGCAGCAGCTGCTGTGGCCAGGTGTTACCTTTCCCCTCAGATTCATTCAGGCAGCCACATACCTCATCCTTGGACGTCTCCGAGTCCAGTTTCAGCGTGAGGAACATGACAATGTGAGGCACGTCCTGAACAGCCTGCTGAAGGTCCGAGCTGTCCTCTCCCCACAGGAGCCGAACCAGATTGTTCATACTTGACTGCGCCTGTTTGCTCCTTTGCTGAGAAGTTCCTTCGGGCTCAAACACTGAGGTTTCAAATGTCAGTTTAACCTATTAAGGTAATTAATTACTGTGAAAACGAGGCTGTGCTTAAAATTGCATTCCAGTATCAGATGAAAAAGAAGAAGTTTGAGCCCTTGAAGAGGTTAGGCTTTCTCAGCATCAGTTTTACTGACGAAGATGTAAGCATACAAAATTCCTGCTGTTTCAAGAAAACCAATTATACATTCAGCATTACATAACCATCTATTACAAAGGACAAAGCCAGCTATTACATGCTCTATGAACCATGTGAGTAAGCATGTGGTTTGCTGTGTTTTCCTACTTAATTCTTATGGTTTTGAGAATGGAAAAATATACTTACTGCTCTGGCTTTGTTTGAACACAAAACCCATTACTGTGCCTTTGAAACCCAGACAGCATTTGACTCCTTTCAAAGTGTCAGCAGTTTCCTAGGTACATATCATCCTGAAGGCTCTTTCTTGAGCATTTCTTCGCCATTTTGAGTGCACTGA
This sequence comes from Monarcha castaneiventris obscurior, assembly GCA_026261815.1. Taxonomy (NCBI): domain Eukaryota; kingdom Metazoa; phylum Chordata; class Aves; order Passeriformes; family Monarchidae; genus Monarcha; species Monarcha castaneiventris. The sequence goes on from JAMPIT010000040.1 coordinate 4,118,179, forward strand.
CACATTTGCACAGGGAAATCCATTTAAATTTACATTGGACTGCAAAAGTCTGTTAAATTGCAACAGTAGCAACTCTTTCAATCTTCCACTTTCATAAGGGTCTTGCTGCTGTATTTAACAATTTACATGACTACCAAGTAGCATTAAAATTGTTTACATCCCTTACTGTGCTATGTCCTCAGAAGAAAAAAGATCAAAACAGAAACAGAACATCCTCTCTTAAAAAAAACTTGGAAAGTTTAGATGACCAAGCTTATTTTGCCAAAAAATTGTATGATGTTTACTGTCGCCCTGGTTTTCACAGTGCTCCATGTTTTTACTTTTGTAGTAGAAGTTCTCATGCACTTTCTATAAACATAGCTCTTGTTTTTCTAACCAGCTAAGAATGTTCACTGAACTTTTAGATAGTTGTTCATTCCTTTCTCCAAGGCGGAGAAAGGTGATAGACTGTATTCCTATCCTGTAAAATGCTAGAGGTGTTAACCTCATCCACCAATGTATGATTGTCTTAGAAGAGGTATAAAAGTGTGATAATAAAGGTGGGCAGGGCCCTTTTGCTCTGCTCGGTGGTGGACCTGCTGCTACCTGCTGTTTGAATCTGCGTGTTCGTGTCCCGACACTGCAACAGTTTACTGCCCCTTATTTCCCAAATAAATTAAAACCCAGGAATTTTAGAGTAAATGCGCATTTCCAGACACACAAGCAGCACATAATCCAAACTTGATGCAGAAATACGTTTAAAAATTTGCTTTACAGACCTACTTTTTTAAGCCCCGACTTAAAAAAATTGTATTTGTTAGTTGTCTCAGCAGTGATGGAAGTGATTTTTTCATTTTCTGTGAATGAACACATTATCCTAAGTATGAAAGGAGGAGATGTGAGAAACACCTACCTCTTGACAGAGCGTAAAACTGTAATTTCCAAGGAGAAAAAATTCATTTATCTTCTTGTATGAGACCTCATTTTTTACCAGTCTTCAAAAAGACTGAACATATATTTGGTCTAAGTAGGCATGCTCTTAGTTCCCTCTCACATGCTTTTACTCAAGACTGTTTGCCTTGAAATACCTGTAACATGCCTAATTGACTGGGAAGTTCTGAACATAACATCACACCAAATCCTGCTTCTTTGTTAAAATCAGTGACAGTTTAGCTGGAGGACTGACGCAAAAAAATCCATTTATATTTTCCCAGTTGCGATAACTTTTGACAAGGCCAAGCAGAGGTAATTCATACATTTAAAACCAGATAATTTTTGTTAATTGTGTTTGTGTACACATACTTCAAGAGAGGGGTGCAAGCAAGAAATAATGATGCTTTAAAACACCCACTGACTGTCAAACCAGCTTGGAGAGAAGCGCCATTGTCAGCACTTACAGCTACATTTGTGTCACTGGCTGCCACCTTCCCCTTCCCCTTTACTCCCTGTCCTAACACTTTCCATTGATTTTCTCCTCTCCTATTTGGGTTGCTATCAGCCTTTTTTCTCTTTTCTTTTCCTCTTCCCTGGTACAGCACTGCTCTCCTGTCCTGTACTACCCCTTTCTTTTCTGACAGTAACTCATCCCTCACTCTCTCCTCATCAGTTCAGTGATTCCTAACACTGCACACGAACAGGGCTTGAGGAGCAGGAACACTAAAAAGCAGCTGCTTTCCAAGACCCAGTAACCTGATAGCTGACAGTTTCATAAGAGTATGTTTTCTTCTCCAGCATGCTGAGACCCGGTTCTGTTTCTTTGTCACGCCAACTGCATATATTTCAGAACATTTTCCTCATACCCTGTTTAACTTCTTACAGATTTCCTCAAGGCTCCATAGTTATTTCTCTTAACTTCTACTGCATCTTGTCTGTGGACATTTACCCATGACTCTTAGGCTACAGTCTCTACACTAATGACACACAGATGTCATTCTTGCTGCAGCCTATCTTTTAGTCTCTCCATTTTTTAAAAAAACAAACTGTCTTGTCTTAGAGACACAACCATATGATACTCCAGGGAAGAGCTCAAAACAAACTGGACTGAGCAGAACTTTAACTCTCTTTCAACCTGGAGTCATCCATGCTGCCTCCCACACGACTGTAATAGAGAAGGACCAAGAGACTGCATTTCTACATATCCTAAAAAACTGGGTTGGTTTGTTTGTTTGTTTGTTGTGGAGAAGAGAGGAATGTTCATCCTGAGCTGATCTGATTAAATATGCACCGGATCTGATTAAATATGACTACTGAAGTCCCCTTTTGAAAGTACTGACTGTGAAACCTTCCACAACTCTGATTTCATTTCTCCTGAAGAAAATCAGTTTAATACACAACAGAAAACACAAAAGAAAATGACATGAAGAAAGGGAAAAGCATTAGTATTCCACTCTATATATAATCATGCACGCATTCTCAATACTTAGAACAGTTCTCAAAAAAGAATTTAATCAAATGGCAAGAAGGTGGCAGGAACAGCAAACTGTGAGGGACATGGATCATCATCTTCTGCTTAAGAAACGTAACAGAAGTGGAACATGACAGAGCTCTCCACAGCCATGGAAGGATAAGACATGGACAATTAACTTTTTCTCATAACACAGGAACATGGGGGTATGACACGCACTTGATTAGATGGCAATTTGAAAACCAATGATAATTAACAAAATACAGATCAATCACTGCTCCAGGATGCTGTGGAGGTCAAAAGAATTTTAAGAAACAAAGGAGAACATAGAAACCCTTAACTGATTTTACAAGTCCTTTACTATGAACTGCTGGAAGCTGGAAAGTAATGATTGGAAGGTCACTCTGTATTTAATTTGTTTCTTGATACTCCTATACATTTCTCAATGTAGAAAGAGAAAATGTAGCTGCTATACCACTGGTCTGCCCCAGAAAAACATGATTTCATCTGAAAGAAAGCTGCATGACTTGGAATATGGATTTTATTGCAGACAGAGCTGGGGGCATTGCCTGCCTTTTAAAGACTGCCTGCTGCTTCCTGTTTTCAGTATCTGTTTGCCATGTGCTTATGGTCTGCACAACTGTAACTCAAAATTTCAGGCTGAAATTTCTGATTCTAAATGTCTGCCTCAGGCTGAATATTTTTAGAAAGTTTTGTGTAAAATGGTTCTGCAGCTTCTGAGTATTAGAGCAAAGAAGAGTATATTCTTTTAGCATATCTTGCCCTTCCTATTCTGTCTTGTGGTACTAGGAAACAGCAACTACTTTGATTACAGAAATGTAAAAAAAAGGACTAATGTAGCATTAGGACTTCTATTGCTCAGTAAATGCACTAAACTAGCCCTTACAAGCCTAGATCTAGTTGCCTAAACTGAGGTAAGAAAAACAAAATTCTGGAAATACAATAATGAGATTTTATGTCACATGGTACAACTGAGAAAATCTAGGATGTTAAGTTTTTGAAATTAATTCCAGCAATTTTTAACACGAATCCAGAAGAGTAGGGACTTCGCTGATGGAAATAACTCACATGTAAGTAAAAAGGCTTTTTAAACGGCATATTTTTTGATATTTTGCAAGGTCAGATGAATGAGAACATTGTAACAATTTTGCTTGTATTACAAAATGTCAGATACAACAACCCTCTGTTCCCTCAGCAGCATGATTGCAGTGTACTGCACTGCAAAAAAACCCAGAACTCTGTATTTAAATCTCCACTGGTCTATTCTAGCCATCACTCGTCTGGCTTGACTCAAACTGCACAGTAGAAAAGGAATAATTGCACTTTTATAAAAGGATTTGGAAAGCCACCATGACAAACTGTTACACATTTCAAGTAATTGCTGCCTGCTTGACAGATTTACTGACAGTGCAAACATTAACACTGCATCACAAGGAACTGCTCTGTGAAGGCCTGCACTGCCTTTTAGCAACAATGCCTCTAATCTAGCATGGATACAGTTACCCAAACTATATCATCTCTGCTTTTTAAATCATTCACTATTTAATAACAGTTACAGCAACTCCATATTTGGTCAAAGATGGACAAGAGAAGGTTTTTCTCCCATGGAGCTCTGCCAGTACCTGACCACAACTCCAGTAGCTCAGGCAAACTGCAGGCTGTCAAATATCTTGGAAAGCTTCCTGAACTGACATCCCAGTACTCAATCTCACTGCAGCTGCAGATATATTTCCACAGGAACTTGCACTATGTAAGTTGCAAACAGAACTTTTGTGTTGAAGAAAACATAAAATTTCCACTTTTTAAAATCTCGGGACTGTTAAACATTTCAATTATTATCATCACCTTGTATATTCTACCTGAAGAAAAACTACCAAGAGACACTTTAATTTTTAACCTGCTCCTGCTCATACCTCTAAGCATCAACTTTTACCTTGTCCTCCTGTCCATGAGGAAGTGGATTTAAGCAGCATAACTCAAAATATTAAATTTTATGCTATGAACATCCTAGGTGAGTAACACTCTCCTGGTTTAGTTCTGAATTAGCTAATTCTTCATTACTTATTTAATTCCTCATTAGAGCGAAAAAATTACTATGCAGCTAGAAGAAAAGATATATGCAGTAGATTTTGGGGAAAGAAACATTATTCATCAGGTCAGATTTTCTGGAATAGTTTCTTTTCAGTTTTTATTACTGACTTCTATCAATGTCATCCCTGTTGAGTTTTGAAAGATCTTAGAAGTCTTCAATCTAACATCTCTTAGAACCCCAAGCATTAATTATTCTACTTAAATATTAAAGCAGTACCAATTTCACATTTTAAATGCTCTTCAATATTTTTAATAACACTACTTGTTAATTCAGGCTTCTTTTTACTCTCATGTGGTTTTTGAATCTTGTTTATATTGATGAAGACATAATTATTCTATTTAAGTATTTTCAAAGCAATTATTACCATTTTAAATACAGTAATTGGCAGAACAAAATCCGTTACTATTTTGCTGACACGTTGATTTTTAAGCTAGACATCAGCACCTACCTATTTTCATGTAATTTACCAGAATTAAACTCTGAAATTTCTAGTCTGACTGAAGTCAAGCAACACATTCAAAAGGTAACAAAGTAAATTTTAAGGAAAAGGTCACCTAAATTCTGTTTCCTCAGTAAAAAAAAAGCTAGAAGCTGTACTCACTTTTACAGAGGATTTTTGGAATAAATGTTCAACTACTGTACCTGCATAGGACCTGGAATGCAAGACAAAACCCTCTCGATGTTTTCGGAATTCACATCGACGTCATTTACGGCAACAAGGGCATCTCCTGTAGGTGGAACAGACAAGAAATGAGAAAGGCAGTTGCTACTGCACCATGATACAGAGTGAAATAGCATCTTATTTTTAAAAATTAATATGCCACTCAAGCTGTCATAAATGCCTATTTGTTACATTAAAGTAGATGTTTGCTACATGCAACATGTACCACATTTAGTCTGTTACCTCAGTGCTCTTAAGGCCTTATGGCCACACTCGTATCATTTAACAAAAATCACAGAAATACAGAATGGTTTGGGTTGGAAGGAACTCTGAAGCTCATCTAGTTCCACCCCCTGCCGTGGGCAGGGACACCTTCCACTAGACCAGATTGCTTCAAATCCCATCAAACCTGGCCTTGAACACTTCCAAGGATGGGGCATCCACAGCTTCTCTGGGCAATTGTTTCCGGTGTCCCACCATCCTCACGGTCAACAATTTCTTCCTCATATCCACCCTAAATCTACTGTCAGTTTAAAGACTTTCCCCCTTGCCTGTCAATCCATGTTCTTGCAAAAGTGTCTCCCCATCTTTCCTGTAAGCTCCCTTCAGGCACTCCAAGGCCACAATTAGGTCACCATGAAGCTTCTCTTCTCCAGGCTGAAAAATTCCAATTCTCAGCCTTTCCTCACAAGAGAGGCACTCCATCCCTCTGATCATGGTGGCCCTCCTGTATAATAACTCTCCAGGCCTCTCCCCTCCATCCAGGCTTGTATCACTCGTGTTTCTTGACCAGAAAACACAACAGATTTCACAACTTAGTCCTTTCTTTTCCATTACTCACCCCCTGCTGTGGCTCCTCCTCTCCATATTTTTACCTGCCAGTTTTTCCTGCCCAATGGCATCTTGTGTTTTGTACATCCGACACCCTTACCATCACTGGAAATGGGGAAAAAAACCCTTTGGGTCCCAAAGAAAAAGTCATTAACTGCAAGTGGAAAAGGTTTGAAAAATTAAAGGCACCACTTAAAAAAGCAAACAGAACCAAATTAGAGCTTACACACTTAAAATCCACATTCCAGTTTAAAGCAGAAAAATCGAACTGGGATTTCTATATGATGTGAAGGAAAATATTCTCAAGAAGTATCCCAGTGCTAATTAATTGATAACCTATGCCTCATCCCCCTCAAAAAGATGCATGTTTAAACATGGAGTGTGCAAGAGGGATATGAGACCTATGGAAAAGAAAACCAACTTGTGCAGCTAGAAAACACAAAAGTAAAACAGTATCAAGAGATAAAACTACATAGACCTGACAAAAGGAATAGAAATTGGAAAGTAAAAATGAAAGGTTTTTTGACCATTTTTGGCCTTTCCTTGAAGTGTAGGTGAGTGATCCCATCCAGAGTGCTCCTTGCAGTCCTATTCACCTGTGCTCAAGAAATCAAATGAGATCAGATACACAGAAGTGATACTGCAGCAACCATGGGAAATGAAGAACCTCTTGGTTCAAGACAAGGTGAGAAAGCAGAGTGGAAATCAGAAGGCTCTGCAGGCCCTAACCAGAGAACTTCTGAAAGACTTTCCAATAAGGGTACCTAGAGCAAAATACCTAAGATGAGGCAACATAAATTTATGACAAGAACTGTAAGCAGCAACTGCCAATGGCACCAGGACTTGATTCATTAGTTCCTTTTCAGAGGCAAATATTCAACTTCAGAGTAACAAAACAGGCCTTATTTTCTACTTGATTTTCTTTTATGTCCTTTTCAGTTGTCTCTGCTTTCTGTTGGGTAAAAAACTTGATTAGTTTCTAGTTTGTATCTTCTGTCTGTAGAAAGGGAAATAAAGGAATTAGCTTCTTACTTAACACTGAAAGTGACTCGATTCCAAGGTCATTCTTATGCATCAACTAAAAATACCAAGAGCTCCTCTGAAAGAGCAAATTGAAAACCAAGCTTCATTTTCTTGAGCTGCACAAAGACTCCCCTAAAAAGTACCTCCACATCCTCTCCAAGATTATTAACGTGGCCTTCATCACTCAGGCAGTGGAAAGGGATTAGAAAAAGGATATGGAGTTGCAGCAAATGAGCATGTTTTGCATAGTTATATTTTAAGCCTTGACTTGGCAACAAAGATGTGATCAACTGCAGAAATAAAGCACTGAACCACTGTGAGGTTCAGTAGGTATTTCAATTTTCTAGGGAGAAGACTTGCTCAGCTCAAACTGACACAGTGATAATGACATGCAGACTGTGGAAAAGCACAGCCTGAGTCCCTAAGGTCTCTCTGTTCCCTGAAAATCTATCAAAGGTCACGGAACGTTCAAGTTCAGATTGTTCAAGTTCACAGTTACCATTATTTCTATGTTCTACCTTGTTGTTAAATACCTTCAAATGCACCTGGAATTCTTCCCAGGTACAAGGTCGATTGCTCAAAATCAGTGCAACACACAATCAAGGCCAACAAGAGAAAGAACCTTCTTCTTAATTAACCATCAGAAAGGAAATACCGAATACCACCAAAATGCAAGCAATATTCCTCTTTAATACACCAGGCAATAACCAACTGCTCACTCTTCTTTTATATTGAAGGAAAATTGATTCCTACTCCTCCTGAACGCAAAACCAAGAAAAGGTTACATTTTTTCTACACATAAAAATATTTAATTTTTTTCTCTTTCAAGAAGTGGCTCTCTCCCTAACTTCTGTGTTTCTTGATGCACAGCACAGTTACGTTTTAGCCTGTCAAATCTTCAACACAACAGTAATTCAAAGACAGAAAAGCTGAAAGTTAAACAGCATTTAAGAGGAACTCAGTAAGCCCATGCCAGAGCCCCAGGACATGAAAATTAGTAATGAAAAGCAGAGCACTCAGGCTACTCTAATATAACCAGAATTATAAACAGGATTACTATGTTCTTTGTTAAGAACACTGTATTAAAGATCATTATTCACGACTACAAGAGAAAGCATAAATTGCTCTTGTACTCATCTCAAACCCATCTGCTTAAACAAAAGTGGTTTGTGTTCTGTTTGTTTGACTGGATCCTTAGGAATTCTGTTGTAAAGCCATTCAGAGGAGTCGCACACACTTTGTGCAGACATCCACACCTTAGCACTTGAGGGAATGTTTTGGAACCGCATCTCCCAGGGTGGAATAGACAAAGACACTTTGAAAGCAGAAGAGCCATCAGTATTTACATGTTACATACTCCAAGTGTTTTATTTATTCAACGCCTAATGTACACATGTAAAACTTTCATTGCAGCAGTAAATATTTATTCCATCCAATTGGTAAAAATGTAATCATGGACCATACATGGAACAGCATTCCAAAGCACACAGGCCAAGCAGTGCTGTAAGACTGCCTTCCCTCTGCCAGAAAATGCTGTATCACTATCAAAGAAGAGCAACTTGATACACAACAGAGAAAATCTCTACGGATTTTCCAGAATTGGGGGTAGAGGCAGTGAGGGTGGGTTGTTTGCAGTTTTTCCTTCTTTTCTTTTTGCCGCACACAACAGCATTCAAAGAACAGACTATGAAGTAAGAGAATAAATGACATCACTGGGCAAAGTATGAGCTGTGCAAAATTAGGAACCCAGAGTATTTTTAAAGCAGGACATGACCACAAGATCTGCTCAGTGTAGTAATTAACTGCTGTGAAAGAGTTTGTACATGCAAGTCTTACTTTGTAAGAGCTTGACATCTACATTTTATTTGAGAATTGTTTCTTGCACTTTAGCAGGGTAAAAAACTTACAGAAAGACAGACTGATTCACGTCTTCTCACATTAATTATGTCAAAAAATTAATGCAATTGTATGAAGTTTAATCTAATTTCATTTACCTAATGCTTAAACAATTCAGGTTAAATGAAATCAAAGTGTAAATAGCTTTTGCAACCGTTTAAGTTGGTCTAACTCGATCGTCTGCAGAATTAAGTCAAATCATCCCAAACTAAAACATCAGTGAATTACAGATACAGGGAGAAACATCAGAATGAAGTATCACTCAATTCCACTTTTAGAGATGCAGTGAGCCACTACAATAGAGGAAATGAATTTTCTTCAGGCAGCTCCAGGATATCATTCCTTTAGTCAACAAATCTCTCTTTAGAAAAAATACATGTCCTTCTGAAAGAAAGTAGTTTAGATTATGCATTAGGAAGAAATTCTTCACTGTGAGGGTGGTGAGACCCTGGCACAGGTTTCCCAGAGAAGCTGTGGATGCCCCATCCCTGGAAGCGTTCAAGGCCAGGTTGGATGGGGCTAGTGCGGGGTTTGGACTAGGTGATCTTTAGGGTCTCTTCCAACCCAAACTGTTCTGTGAGTCTAGGATTCTCTTTAAGGAATGAAGCAAGCTTTACTTTAATCCCATAATAATGAATGATCAAGCTGTTGAGTTCTATTACTTATTGTGGGAAGATTCTCAGTTCATGAAGAAACTGTAAGACATCTATACACATTCTCTGCACAATGCTAAGCAGGACTGACTTTTACTTGAGTGATGAAACAAAAAGAGGCAAGGCAGGAATTTTTTCCTATTTCATTTGTTCTGTCTATCAATATTCTCATCAGAAGAGACTTCTCCCGTCCAGTCAGCAGCAGCTAAGACCAGTGTGTGTTGATCTCAAACACCCAGTGTGCACACAGCTGATGGAATTATTCCTCCCTCCCTAAGGACAAAGTTGAGGCAAGTCTTTGGAACTGCTGACATCCCTAAAATGTTTATTTCAGAACTGCCTATCTCTTCACCACTTGAGGCTCAAGACTATGACTTCTGTTAGTCATCCCTTCCCTAGAGATAAACCTGCAAGCACCATTTCTAAAAGCAGATCTCCATGGCATTAAGCCCAGGGATACTGACTGGCAAGTGAACACCACTTCCAGACTGTGAAGGGAAGTGAACATTTTTTTTCTGAAATCATGAGAATCAAGTTGTTTACATGGGAGAGGATGGAGGACACTTCTGTCACGGAATCCTGATATTTTGTTTTCTCCGTTCTTGGTAATGACTTGGTGGGAGCACTTACAGAAGTTCCCATACGCCTTTCCACAAAAGGCAAACTATGGAATGCATTCCTACTGAAGAAAGATCGATTACTTGTTTCATACATTACCAGGCTGCTTTCATCCAAACCAATGCTGCTGTGCTTCAAGAGGAGATTAAAAGAACAAAAGCAACATCCCAAACACCCCAGTGAGCACACAGCAAAGCTTACACAAGCTCTGTTTCCATCTTGTGAGCCCAACATCTCTACTTGGGAGAGTCTTTTCAGCAAATACACCATGTATGGTAATTCCACATAAAAATCTCTAACTCTCACAGTATTTTGGTCCTTTCAAGTGCTTTTTTTCCTGATAGGACTCTAAGGATATGGACCTTTCAAGTGAAGCTTGCAACAGCAGCCTGTAGCTGGATTATTATAGACCATCTTTACCATCATCCAGAATTAATTCTTGTCAGTGGGAGTTTTCACAATTTTTTGACAATTGTACATACTGATAAAGTGAAAAGATTCATGCTGAGCTGTTTGGTGATGAGAGCTCTAAGATACCTTCAAAGAGGATAACAACAGTACACTCTGCTAGTGAAAAAAGCTTTGCTCTATTTACAGTGTTATTGGAATTGATTTTTTCTTTTTACTACGGTAAAGATTATGCTCATCAGCATTTACAAGAACTTTTCCCTTCCACGAATCCAACAGGTTTCAATTTGAAGGGGAGTGGGAATCAAATTATAATGGCATTACCTATCACAACCCTTATTTGTCTGGATCTAAACGTGACTATTTTGAGAAGCTTTTCCTCTTTGAAGATATGCTCACAGTTTTCCACAGCAAACCAAGCTTTGCATAATGTTGCAAATTAACTTAAGCAAGGAAAATATTTTGCCAAAAATACAAAAGACACTTAAAAAGCACGAGATAGAAGCAACTCTACTTCATCTTAGCCAAAATGAAAGTGGCAACGAGTTTAAAAATCAATGAGGGCTTTTCTGTTTTGAAAATTTAAGATGGATGCTGACCTGGTAAATATAAAAAGAAAAGATAAATGAACTGATAAACAACACATGGATAGAGTGCCATCTTTTCAGAGTTACAAAGCAGCAGGGTTTTTTAGCTTGCAAAACTGCTGTATTTACTTTCATATGGTCAGCGCCTGCATTCCACTTGGTTAATAAAGTACAGCAACAAGACTTACGACTTCCATATGCAACCTTAAAAACAAAAATTAAAGTGTATTGCACAAATAATAAACAGATGTTTTAAGTGTTCAAAGCTATAAGGGATACACACTTCAAAACAAAAAAGAGAAGCCACCTGAGGAAAGTGATTATTAAGAATGGGAAAGAAGTTATTTCTACTAAAAATGTTGAAGCATAAACCACTTTGTGAGTCAAAATGAGTGCTGCAAACTGGTTACCAGGAAGACAACCAGATGTCATTTTAAAGCATGTATTTTTAAAGGAAAATACAGTTTGGATGTGCCTCACAGAAGACCACTAGCAAGCTGGTCTGGACCACTGAAGGCCACCGAAATATTATAAGGCCAAACAAGAACAGGTTAATGTTCATGCACATAGAGGTCAATGAAGATGAACAGAGTTATAACCAGACCAGCCAGGAGGCATCGTGCTGTGCTGATCAGGTATTCCTCATTTGTGATGGCCTAAGAAGCTGCTCACTTTTGTGCTAATTCTTCAGTTTTAGACTGACCACAAAAATGTCCTTTACTGGCTGTTTCCACAATTCTCAACAGGACTCCAAAAACCTACTTTTATCAAGAAATACTGAAAGGCAAAGTTCTACTGTTACTATCCTTGAACTTTGTTTCCAACTTCAGCTCCTGGGAAGATCTGAGGAGCTATCTATTTGGTTCTAAATCAGGCTTTGGGGGTATACCACAGCTATCCCATTCTGTGATGTGCTGTATAGAACCAGTAAACCAGACAGATTTTTGACAGGAACAGGATTTTTCTCCTGTATATTCTTTATGCAGACAACACTGAAATCTGAACATCTAATTTATGCAAAGCATCCCTATTTCTAGACACCACATAAAAATTCCACAGTACTCAGCTTCACTATAGATATATAATTTGAAAGTATTTTTACATGAAAATTATATATTTTCCACTGTTGGCACTGAATACAGCTCATTTTCCCAGTTAAGAGCTGAATAACCCCAGTATACTTAAAACTATTTCGTTTTCAATGTGCAAAAAAACAAGCCAAGGGTTGATGATAGCCTAGGACATATTGAAGTGCAAGACTCTTCTTAGATTAATGTTCTCCTATTTGAAACAAACAAAAACCCCCACAGTTTTTGTCCTCAATATCTCTGGGAAGCATTAAGTGCAGCAGATGAAATACTATCTCTGGTTAGGTCAGCTTGATCTCCTGGATCTGGTACTTGCCTACACTGTTCTGACTTCACACCTGCTCTCACAGAACTGTTATGTACAAATCTGTGTCCCAAAATTAACTTACAGGTTACAAACACCCACTCGTACACTAATGAGATTGAATACCATTAAGCGGATCAAGTTGAAACTCGCTCTCTCCTCCTCCTCAGACCACATCCCCCACTTCTTGACTAATCAGTTCTTGCTGGTAAAATTTGAAAGTTATCCAATTTTCCCTCTGGAGTATTCTTTAGCATCTCTACCAAAAACACGTGCTGGAACAATCAGCCAGTCAAAGCACGATGTGCCTTGTTACACACACAACACTGGAATTTCAAAAGCACTCCTGCTGACTTTGTGGGATTTGTGCTACTATAGCATTAAGATTTTTAATGATCCTCTAACCAACATCACATCTTTGCTCTCCCACTCTGTGAGCAATCAGTTTCAAGGATAATTAAGTAATCTTTCACCCTTTACAGAGGTGGCCTGGTTGTCTCACATTTACTGTCTCTGAGGTTGATGTCTGTGAGTGCCAAGCTTTTGGTGACCTCAATGTTGGGAGTGGGAGTGTTTCTGCTCCCTCATTGCCCCTCACTGCAGTTCATTCCCCTCCATTATTCACATTTGGGTGCTTGTCAGACCTTCTGTGACCCAAGTTTAACTTATTACACCAGCAAAATACTGGACAGCCAACTTCCCTTCTGGGGTAGTTTCCTGCCAGGTTATTTCATCAGCTCATGGAAGTGTCCAAGCAGCTAAACCAACACAAAGGCTGTACTGGCTCACTGCCTCCCCAAACTGCAGCCTTGCTATGGATTTGGAGCCTCCCAAAATCTAAACTACTGAAAAGTTGCTGTTAGGCTTGCTAAAGAGAAAAATAACCAAACAAGGCTGTGCAGAAAGTTTGTAACATATGAGTGTATCTTACATGGTATTTTTTTTTCCTATTTTTATGGCACTAAATCAATTTAAAGCATATATACAGTAAAGCTTTTTATCTAAGGGGGATGCTGTGGAAAAGAACGAAATCTAAACAGGGTATCTGGCAGACTATATGTTTTCTCCAGTCCCACTTATCTACTGAGCAAATCATCAGTTAAAATCCTAAATTAAAGGTGGTGGTGGGGTATTTCTTGCTCCAAGCTGCTCCATCCCTGAACACTAAGGGATAGTCATCTCCTTACTGTATTAACACCTTTTAGGTTACGCCACATGTTCTTAAAATCAATAATACAGTAAAACTGACTAGGTAACAAAACATCAGAGGCAATGACACTGACTTAAAATAATCTCTCGAGAACTGATACAATCACTTATGTCTCAGAAATATTCAAGTCAGCTGCCTCTAACAGCAAAAAACCCATAAATGTTCATGCTAAAGGAAGAGTGTAGAAGTTAACTATCCCTTCAGTTACTTACCAATCAGGATTTGACCTGTTTTCATTGCAGAACTACCTGGCACCAAGCCATGTACCACAAGCTTCTCTTCACTGACTCCTCTGGCAGCTTTATCCCTCCTGCCTTGTTTTTCTGCTCTTCTGCTGCTCCATGAAGACTGATGGACAATCCCTACTAAGGCCTCCAGCAGCCTCTGCTGCTCTTCTTCCCCAGCACGGTAGAGTTTTCTGGGATTTACATAAACAGACACATCTTTGTACTTCTGCTGAACAGTGACACCCATTTTCTGAGCAGACTGGTGTTTCAGTATGGAAGTAGGACCAGTGGGGTGCACATCGCAGCTTCCACTGCCTTTCTTACCAGAACGCTTTGGTAAAAGACTCTTCTTTTTTAGCATTTTGGTCCATTTCTTCAGTTCATACTTTCTTTCCTTTCGTGACCCCTCTTGAATAATTTCAGCTTCATTTTCACGAAACCTGACATGATTCACTGCTGGCATTTCTGGACAGCTGTTCTGAAGCAGAATTTCTTCTTCGCTTTCACTCAGTTCTAAATAAAATAATTCCCCATTTTTCTGCACACTATCCAACCATTCAGGCTCAAGGTCACTGGAAAAGAAAGAAGAATGATCAGTGAGCTCTGATAAGGAAGATCACTGTGCAAGTGATATCTGATTATTTTAAGTAGGGACGGGACAGAGAGAGGGCAAAGGTTAAATTAAAAAAAAAAAAAAGGAAAAAAAATTAGTTGCCTCCTGAACACTGAAAGCTCAGCTGCTTTAAATCTGCCATGAAGGCTAGAGTTTGTTTTAGATAAATGATGGATATGACAAGAAAAGACATCCCTCTCACATGTTAAAATAGTTTCTTCAAATGCCTTAGAGGAAAACATCCATTGCAAAAAACAGTATTCTCTTTTCAGAAAACAAACAACATTTATTTCACATGAAAGTTGCAATTAGTAATTACATTCATGTGCACAATGGGACTTTCTCTTAAAAGAAAAAATTCCATCCTATTTGTTCTCTCCCATTATTTTTTCCCTTATGCATTTGTAATATAATCATGGCATGATTTTTGAGGTGCACAGGTCCTGTGCAAAGCCTGGAGATGAACTTGTTTATCCTTGTGGGCCCTTTCTAACTCAGGATATTCTGTAATACTTTGGGAAGACAGATTGTACTGCCAGCTCTTTGGAAGAAGATTAACATTTAAAAAAATCACTTAAATTTAACATTAAAAAAACCCCAAAACAATCTAAGATGAAATCTAGGTAAGTTTTTAAAAGCCAAGTTCCACATAGCATATGCAAGGTCCCATGCAAAAATACACACTAAAAATGTAAAGAGGCACCACTGCTATAGAAACAGATCTGGCAGCTGGAGTGGATCACCCAAAGGCAAGAGCAAGACACACTGCTGCAAAGCACAGGCAAAGCAGCTCCAGGATGTGTTAACAGAAGCATCATCAGCACAGTGCAAAAAATTCTTTGTCCTAATTTGGCAACACTGATGTGTCAGCCATGTCCAGTTTTGGGTAGTACGTTTCAAGAAAGATGTAATAACTGGAACATACCCAGAGCAAAGAGACAAATACTAAGTAGCCTATAAACACATTTTAAAGGGAAGGAGACTGAAGGAATCATACTCTTTTGGCTGAGAAAAAAAAAACAACCAAAAAATGCCTGCTGAGAGGGAACAGACCAAATGAACCTCAAGGTGAAGTTCAGAGTGTTACTCCAGATGGATGAGGACCAATAATGGCCAAAGTAAGACCAGTACTCAGAGGTTTAATTATCTGGGATGTTCTGTATGGAAGATTTTCAGGAACAGACAAGACCAATTAATTCTTCCTGACTAGATGACAAAGTGGCCTTGCTGCTTCATAAAAATCATATAAGGAAAAACGAGAATGGAGATTTACATCATAATTAATATAACTGCTTAAAGTTAACACGCATGCATACATTTTACACTAGAACTAACTTTACTGAATAGAGAGCGCTGATTTTGTTTAAATTCAAATAGACCATTACATTGAAAACACAGATAAATGATAAAGCTTCAAAGTTTAGCTGAACAGAGAACATTATACAAAGACACTGCACCAGAGCACCTTTAAGGCTCAATGACAGGATCTGGCTGGACTAAAAGTACAGAAAACACTGGCATTACTCTCTTTCTGGAGGCCCAGCTACTGAGAGAAGTCTATGGATGTTGCAGACAGGAAGAAACACCACCTACCTCCTCTGCATTTATTAACTTTTTTGCCCAAATAGATAGTTTAAAAGAAGAGCCACTGCTTGTGATAATCTGGCCATCCTTGATGGTCAGGGATAAATCCAAGTTTGTGACTTCTGCTGAGTCTTACTCGGAATCTTGAGTTCTTACTCAAGAAAGTATCGGAATGCTAACAAAACCTAAAGGCTGTCAAGGCCACACACTCTCTGATCCAACATCTCTCAGAAGGTAGTAGGCAAGAAATAACATGACAAGAGTCTTTCCTTGGTTTATTTTTTAAGGTGTACTACATTCTGGCACGTGTGAGCAAAATCAGGCAAAACCAAAAATCAAACAACCCCACCCCCTCAACCCCCCCAAGCCAACCAACACTGGTACTCTCCCCTGCCCCCAAAAAACCCAGACAAAAAAGGAAACACAAGAAAGTTACAAAGAAGTAGCATCTGAATTAGCAGAAACTCCTGTGACGTATGACAGCATTTTTATTCCCTCTTTAAAAAGAGACTGTGATCTTTGGAAAAGCTGTTTCTTCTTTGGGGTAGATGTCAAAATTTCAGCCTGGATGTCAGTTCATACACTCATGTTCTCCAGCTTTGTTGTCTGTTTTTATTAGAACAATATGGACCAAGGGAAAAAAAAAATGGTGTGGGCATGTGTTTACTCTGGTTACCCCAACAGAACAATGCCAGAGAGAAGTCAAGAAGAAACTGTAGTGCAAAGAAACTCTCACTTTCCCAATACAGATCCATACAGACATCTGGAAAAGCAAAGTCTGAAAGAAGAAGTCTCCACCTAGGAGGAGAGGTTTTTTCCCCATATGCTGTAGCATCACATTAGATTTAAACCAAGGAAGGAAAGAAAAAGAGAAAAGAAGAAAGAAAAATCTCAGTTTTATCTCTTTTCTGCTGTGTTGAAACAAGTGCTTACACAATAACCTCAACTTGCCTCTAGGACTGGAAGCTTGAGTCAAGGGAGCTAAAAACTTGAAGGCCTGCATTTCTCCCACACAGGTACTTCCCCTTTGGAATAAATGTCTGAAAAACTGTGCTGGTTGAAATTGTCCATTTATGGAAAAAAGATATATTAGAAAGAAAGGATCCAATTTCTGCTGGATAAATTGTTATACAGATAAATTATTAAAAGTATTACACATATTATTAGGAGTATTAGACATGTGTTATGTGCTGGAAACTGTGGAAGACAGCTTTATTCCCTGAATGCATATAAAGAATACCACTAAAAAGGCATTTTTGATGAAAGAACTGGGAAAGGAAAAATCCCAAACACACAAAATACAAAAACACAAGGCATCAGGCTGAAATGCTACAGCTGTCTTCCGGCTTACAAATCTAGGAATAAAGTAAGGTAGATGTACTTACAACAGCTGAGCCAGAGTTACAGGGCTACTACAAACTAAAGTACACTTGAACACACCTCTAACTTCTCCCATTTGAGTATTTCTTTTTCCTCCACTGGACAGCATGATGAAAATAACATGCTGAATGAAATGCCATTGATTAGACCCTGAAATACACATCTGAAATGTCAAGCAGAGCTGTTTTAACGCACGGAACCAAGTTAATTTTGTAAGTTTAGTAAGTTTTAATTTCATCCAAATTAACATAACATATACATAAATTAAAACCCTGGAGATTGCATTTATAACTTTAAAAAATACCTATTAGCATTACAGAATTATCTTCTGATAATTCTGCATTAGTATTTCCTGAAAGACAGGACGCCAAAAGAGAAAGGCTACACTTTCCTTGCTAAAGCATGTGCCAAGCCCCTCCTTCCCCTCTGCTTCCCAGGTCGCGTCCAGCTGGGATACGGGACTCAGAGGAAGGACTGCCGGCCACTGAACCCACACCGCGTTACCACCAGGGCTGTGCAGAGAGACACCTTCTATCAGGAATCCCACACGGCTCCCTGCTCCCAAAGCCAGCCCCGCACCGCCCCACCCACAGCGCCCAGGGGCTCCGCTGCGCAGGGGCGGCGCGGCGCCGGGCAAGCCCCGGGACACCGCGGGACACCGCTGCTCGCCCTCCCCGGCCCCGCCCTTACTCGGAGCTGGCAGACAGCGAGGAGCCGCAGGAGCCGCTCTCGCTGCCGGTGCCCGCGGGCTCAGCGCCTTCTCCCCTGCCCGGCTCCATCCCGTCCTCAGCGCCGCTGCCGCCAGGGCCCCCGGACGCCATGACAGCCGCGCGCCCGGCGGCGCACGTGACCCGCGCCGAGCCCTGCCATTGGCCGCGGGCCCCGCGCGCCATGGAGACGGCGGGAAGCGCGAGGGCCCGGCCGTGAGGGGCCGCGCCGCGGGCACTGTGACGGGCATTGCTCTGTGCCCAGTGTTATAAACGAGCCCATCAATATTGTGATTAAAGAGAATTTATTAATAATCAAAGTATAAAATTCGGAAAGAGCCACAAAGCAAAGCAACACCGAGCCAGGCGATCGGCGCTGGGTGAACTGAGTTCCGACCTCTCTTGGTTCGAATCTCGCCTGTTCACAACTGCGGTTTCTCTGAGGTGTCTTTTTATACCTTTTTTCTTCTTTGTTTAGCTTTATCTTTTCAATACAACAATATGATTTTCCTGTTTTTTCCACCACGTCTGATGGCAGTTCCTAAAATCGATATTCGATTTTTGCTGTTGGAATCAGTTTCTGGTGCAAGTACATTATTGTTTCTTACACATACGAACTGGAACCACATTTCTGTATATACACATACATCCTGGAGCTCTGCCAGACGAGGAAATCCCACGAAATGCTTATCTCTGGAATGTACCTTTTTCGGGGCTTATTCAGACAGAAATCCTTGAACCGCACATTTTTTTTGCAGCCACCTGTTTTGTTTTTCTCAGCCTCAGCAAAATGCTGTAATCTTTAAAATTCTAGCACAAATTATTTTGCATCATATACTACACCCAGCCTCCGCCGGCCCTCGAACGCCTTTCTGTGGCTTAACAGGAATGCATAACGCAGAACCAGACTTCATTTTGATGTCTGTGTAACTCAGGTCACAACACCAAAGTGCTTACATAGCTTGACATATAAGATATCTATGTAACCTTAATATCAGTATAACCCAAATCATTACTTTTATCAGTATAACTTGAAGAATATTAATATAACCTGAAGCATAACCTTCTATACTTATATCGCCTAAAATCATAGCTTTCACTTACGTAGCCTGAATCATAACTTCTATACTTATAACCTCATGCTTATAACCTGAATCATAATTTTTGATATCCATATAATCTAATATGAATAACTTCTTATACAATGTAATGGCTAGTTATATGGTTAACTAGTTGCTTATATGGGGAATAGAAAAAAAGAAAAGAGATAAAAACTTATCAGGTGTATTTTAGAGATAAGTAAGTGTAGTACTAACGAGAAATTGTCAAGCCAAGCCAATTATCCACAAAACCAAGAATTTAGGCTGGGTAAGACCACACAGACTGAAGGACATCACAACTGCCCATGCCTCGAAGACAAAGCTGAAAAGTTCAAGTGTGAAGAAGACTTTAGAAGCCTTCATCAAAGACCCCCGAAGACCCCCGAATTGGGGAAGTGCATGCACAGTGCAAAGAGTTATCTAATAACCATGAGATCACATTATGTAAATTAGTTATGTGATGATGCTGTAATGACATAGCAACATTAAGCAAAATTTACTGTATAAATAAACCACTGCACTTGACAAAGGCAGGTGAGTTAGGAGGAGAAACGCCCCTCACCACCAGCGCTGCAATAAACAAATACCTGCTCTATAGACATCGGTCTGTGGGGGTTTATTTCCAGCCTATCTTTTGGGCATCAATTTAGTTGCCTGGTTCCAAGGTCCCAGTACCAGTCCCATAAAAGACACTGTCAGTGAAACTCGAGAGCCCTGCGGTGAGGCTCAGAGCATTGTAACCAAACACTGATCGGGAGGGGGAAAAGACGAGGTAAAAAGAGATTCTCAGGTCAACTGGTAAGCCATGGGATGCCTCTGTGCTTTATTTTATGTGTTATTATGTAAATTTAACGAGCTGTGAGAACTTAAGGTAGCTTCTCCTTAGGTTTGTCAGGAGAGCAGTGTGGTTCAGGAGAAGCAAGGATGTGACAGACCCTAACAAGTACCTTAAAATAGCCCATGCAGTCTACATGTGTAAAATCATGCACAGTCAAGAGAGAGACCAAAAAATACCAAAACAACCCTACTCGGGTTTTCTGGACTTAAATTATTCATATCCATGAAAAACAAGACCTATGGCAGCCCTGCAGACAACTTGCTGTGTAGCTGTGTCAGTAAACCCGTCAGGACACACATGGTGAGTGGGGAAAGGGATGGAGAGTAATTGTTGGAACATGTTTAATGCGCTGGATTTAATCTCTGCTCAGTGGGATATTTGCACAGCTTCAGCAGCGAGGTTTTATAGTGCTGGAACGCTACATAGGAGTGACAGAATCCTGGTATGAAATTCCTGTACTTGAAACTGCTTTAGGGAAGCATTTATTAGTAAGTGTGATTTCAAGTGAATTAACAGACAGAAATATTCTGGACTCACATCCATGTGATTAAGGCTTCAACTGGAGTAAAAATACCTATGTTAAAAACCGTGGCCATTCTGAAGTCCCTGTATAAGACCTGATTTTACAGATGAGTTACTGTTGCATGGTTATTAAGACTACAAACCTATCCAGAGGGGGAGAGAGGAACGCTTCCTATCTAAAGAAAAGAAGTTTGTTCTACTACGGTTTCATTTAGAAGTAGGTGAGATACACTGTCCCGCCCTTCCTAATTATGCTTACATTTGCAAGCACTTTTAATACACCGAGCAGCACAGTGAAGTGTTTCTGTGGAGAAGTGATAGTCAATGCCAGATGGTGCTGTGTTAGTTAAATTTCACTGAGTTCAAGAGTTGGTTAATTGGTTCCAGTTGTTTGTTCACTAAGTGAGAAATACAGGCTCTCTCTCAAGGAGGCAGTGGTCTTACACCACTTGCTATTTTATAGGGGTAACATATTATGAATGGGAGGATGATGGAAGGCTTTGGTCCTCCGAGAGGAGTAGCTGGGAGCCACCTAAATACTTTGCTGAAACGAATGTGGAATTTTTGCTGCTGTGGGAACAATTAAAGATTGCAGGATATATCTCACACAGCAGGATCTTATTTTAGTGAAGACACAGATTTTCCCACACAATCCCTCTTGAGAGGAAAGCCTCTCATTTCTTGAGCATAAATATTAGGAAGAGACTTGAAATAATTTGTCTTCTGGCAGACACTTTACACTTAGTCCAAGTAGCTGGGGCTGATGCTCCTCACTCGGGAATCCATGAGCCTTCCATGAGGCTAAGTTGCTGTTTTTAACATGCAGATGGTAAAATTCTACCAGGGGGCATCATTGGCATCAATAGCACTGCGCACCCTCACTGGACAACTGGTTAATGAGCACTTAGGAGTGGATAATTAAAGCCTGAAGGTTGTTCTGATTAGCTGTTCCTGCAAAGAACTAAATCCGTGTGTGGAAATTGATTTCCTGAACAAGAGTTTCTTGTTACATTTTTTTGGCTTAACCTGTTTCAAAAGCTGTTTGTGCTTTAAAAATAACAAGTCTGCCTTGATCCATGCCTATTTCAGAGGACACACTGGTTCCATGCTTCAAATTACAGCTCTTCATTAGTGATAAAGAGGTAAGAAGGCCCTAAGCGAATTGTTATTGTTTCATTTTTTCCTTTCTGCTTGTTTACAGATCAGTTAATATTTCCAGGAATGCTCTACCAACAACTGGACAGACATAAATGATACACTGCAGATAAAACATGATACGTTACAAGCAGATAAAACTAAGAGGAAAATAGTTTCATCTTTGTTTATCAGTTCTGTTTCTTGTTAACACCTGTTTTACTGAAAGAAAAACTAACAAAAAATATGAGTGACATTATAGTTCAGCTATTGATTCCTATTTGTTTAAATTCCTCCAGTGCACAGTATGAGCAAAATAAGTCAGAAATAATTCACTCTTTTTTAAAGATTAATGACAACAACACAACTTGCCCCTGCCCTGTAAAGTCTTTCTTAAAGGACAAAATACATATTTCACAAGGATTCCTTAATAGTTAAGATTTTTTGGATACAAGGTTTCCATAAAAGATTGTGATTAGAGAATCTTCTGTTCACAGCTTCTCTGACGTAGAGACCATGCACAGCAAAGTGGCATGGACTGAAGAGGGACACTGGGCTGTCATTTAAATTCGTATATTTACATATAAACGGGCTCCACGGAGAATGAAGGCTACCCCTGGCACCAAAGGAACAGAAATTTTGTAAGCAAACACTCCAGTCCTCAGTAAATAAAATAGACTGTTCTTCCTGACTTCTGAAGCTTTCTGTATCAACTCTGATCACAGAAGGTATTTTAGAAGGACACAAAACCAACTGAAGGACAGCCGTGAAAAATCTGGGAAGAGCAATACAACCCATCTCATTCTTTTGAAAAACACTCTTACAGAGTTAAGAGTTCTCTCTAGAATGAAAAGCAGCTGTAATTTTCAATTCATTTTCTACTGCTTTTACTTCACCTTAAATTTTTTAAATGCTTTTTTTAAGGATCACCTGCTATGCATAGCAGGCATGTCAGGCATGAAAGAAGACCATTATTTGCAGTCAGGCAACATGCAAATGTTTCAAGCATGAGTAGCCTTATTCCACTTAGAGTATATTAATATAAGCAATACCACGGGGCAGCATGTTTTTAATCCGGCTCTGAAATTCTCTGTTAAGTCACTGCAAAGTCCATGGGCAGGGTTTCAGAGGGTCTGTCTGCATGTGAGCACATTTATTGTGCATAAAGCAGCCTCCGAGTGCCATGCCGGAGCAGGCTGATTCCAGCGTGCCCTCCTTGCTCTGTGTTTTCCTCCCCAGTGCTCACAGGCATGGATCTCACACGGCTGCTCCGTCTGACGCCTTGAGCTGGAGTTAATAATCCCTTGTTAGTTTCCATAGCAAGAGCTGCTTGGAGCTGGCACTGGAAGTGCCCGTGTGCTTTTTCTGTGCAGCTGGAAATAAACCAGCGTGGCTGAGAAACAGGAAGCGGGCACTTAACAGGACTGGAGATGAGCTTCTCTTGGATTCTGCTGAATGGGACGCGTTTTTCTTTGTAAAGTTTCTGCGGCTCTCAGCTAGCACACGGAAAAAGCCATTAAGGGTGACTTTCAAAGTCCTGCACGGGCCTATTGGGCAAGATTCCATTGTCGAGATGTCTTTGTGGGGGGATAGTGTGGAAAATCGCACGTTAGGGATGGTGAATGCAGGAGGAAAAGCAGCTGCTTCTCCTACAGTGTGCCTCCTGTACATGCACTTAAGGATTTTTTCCCATCCCTCTTGGATGCGTGTGCGAGTTAGAACTCATTTTTCCCTCCCCTTCAAGAAGGGTTCAAAACGCTTCTGGCATGGATGCAACAGCATCAAATCGTACCGAAGTGTATCAGCACCTTTCTCTGCCCATCTCGGAGTCCCAGCCGTAGCGCCGTAGCTCCCCTCACCTGCACGTCCTGCCCTTCTCCCGGAAGGAGGGAGGCAAACCCGAGGGCGCCTCGGCTCCCCGCCGGCAGCCGCCCCTTGCCTTCCCTTCCCTTGCCGGGCACACCGGGACAGCCCCGGCTCCCGCCGCCGCCTGCCCGGGACAGGACACGGCCCCTCGCCCTTCCTGCCGCCGCGACGAGAGGGGAGCCCGCCGGGGATCCGAGGGCTCCGCTGTCCCTCCGCCCGGCGGGTCCAGCCCTGCGGAGGGGCAGGGATGCGTCTCCCAGGGGCGCCGGAGCCTCCCGATGCCGGGGAGCGATCCCAGGCAGCCGCCGCCCGTCCCCGCCACTGACCTGTGCAGCAGGACGCTCTGCACCGAGTCCAGGTCCTCCAGGTTCCTGGTGACGGGCCGCGGGATGCTGTACCTGCCCGCCCCGAACATCGCGGGCGGCATCTCCCGGCCCGCGGCACCGGGACTGCAGGTGGGAGCCCCGCAGCCCTCGGCCCTCAGCCCGCCCCCGCCCGCTCCGGGGCCCAGCGGCGCCGCGCCGCGGGGCGCGGGGGAAGCGCTCCCTGCGCCGCCGGTCCGGCACGGACTGCGCTCTTCCACGGGGCTGTTTCTGCCAGGGACCTGCAAACCGTGAAAACCCAAGTTTCGCATAAATGCAGCAAAGTCTTTCCTATCTGCAGCCGTAGATTTCCACCCCCCCACCCCCCCCCCCCCCAGCTTTATCCACGGCTCCCGCTATGTGAGAGAATAGTTTTCCCCCATGTATTTTCCTGCTGGCCAAGATAGTGCAATTGCCCAGTTGTTCCTATTTCCTTAAGTAATAATATGAGTAATTACCACTCCCACAAAATCCAATCCCGTCTTTGATTCCCTTTCACAAAACAGTAGATACAAGGGGTTCCAGTTGATCACAGGACTCCTTACTGGGTTCCTATCTGAAAAATTCTGATGCATTATATTGAAAGAGCAGCGATATGAATGTATAAAAGGGGTGTGACCCATATCTTCACCACTTTTATTTCCTACCCATGAACTGCCATAATTTATTTTCTCTGCTCCCTCTTATGAGATCACTTTTCTCTAATGATGAGACTTTTTCAAGGTGTGGTCATCTCCTTCAGGTTTTCTCCGAAGGGTGACATAAGATCAATAGCTAATAGTCTTGAAATCTGTTTTTAAAAGCATCAGCTTTAGTTTCCCTCAGACATTGTGCCTGAGGTAATTATAGCAGCACAGCAATGCAGTAGTATCCCAGAAAGACCGTTAAGAGGAGGACCACTGGCATGATACACAATGGATAGCAAAATGGAAACCACTGAATATTTTAGCACCCAGTTCTGTGGTATGGTGGCCACTACATGGAGCAAAACTTTCAGCTTTTTTGAAGACTTTGGCTTGAGTAGGCGGTGGCAACAGCTCAGTTTGGAGTGGGTGAATGCAGAATTACTGTGACTCTATGGCTGGGATTCTCACCAAGTAGTGTGACTCTAATATTTAAGTGTCTTAACATTTTTCCTTTCCTTAAAATTTTGTTTTCTTTTTTTCTTTGATACCATAATGAAATTTTAAGAGAAGGACAATCCCCTCTGAATCCTACTCCTGTAAAAGGTGCAGAACCACCATCATCCATTGAGGTGAGCAACAGCAGCATGAGTAACGATTATGACCATAAAACCTTTGTCATGATTTTTGACACCAGGGTGCCAGGGAAGCTGAAGGTACACCAGGGTTTTGTGTTTAAGTAGCAGTGACTGGAGGAGTTTGAGATGTACAGTATCAAAATCAACACAATGCTTCCACAGTGGGCACTGAGCAAAGAGCTTTTTGCAATACCCACATCTTGATTTCAGAAAGCTGATGGAAAATTCATGGTGGTTGTGTCACCATTGCCTTAGAAAAACACCCAGGCCCCATCCGTATTTCTAGGTGACTGCACCAGTGGGCAATGTGTGATCTGAAGCTTAGAATATTTCGTGTAGAAAGGTTCCTGGAAGTACAGATCAGATGGCAAGGTGAGAATTTTTCCTCCTGTTCACAGCTATAGTCACTTTTCTTCCCAGTGTGTCTGCTATGGTAAATGAGCCCTGAAAATGTGGCGGAGAGACAAGACAGGTCATTTTAAGAAATTTGTTCACTCTTGTCTACAAGCTGAATTGAAATTAAAAAAAGGCAAAGATTAGCTGAGGATGCTCAAGGTATCACTGATCAATCAAAAAATACGTGTACTTCCTCTTTGCTGTAATCAGCTTTTGGCAGCTGATCATACGACAGCAGCATGATTAGGAACCTGAGATGCTAGCACTGTATTTTCCTCAAGCAAATCAGAGGCAAGAGTCCCTACACGTGCGTGCTGAGGCTGTACATTTTGGGCTAGAATGTCATGTAGGTCTGGAACGTGGGCAGCTTATCTGGACTGCTAGATTCCCATTGGTCCTGTACAGTGTGGTTTTCAGAATAACATTATGCAACAGCAGCAGAGCAAAAGGCTGCCGAGACTTTACTGTATTTTTTTTCGCCCTTTGTACCGTTTTTATGCCCTGAGGGAGCAGAGATGTTTAATTTGTACACAACAGGGGTGTGTTTTCCCAATTCACTTAGGACAACACAAACCCCACATCTGGGGCTGGAATATGATGGTAGAAAACAACAAAGTCCCCGGACATTACCATCAAAGTCACCCTGTGTGTCCAGAAGGCCTTTCCAAGATCCTTGTCAGCTTTTCTTTTTCCCTGGGCTCCTTCTCACTGGGAAACCAGTTGTTTTGGTTTTTCTTAAACTACTGACCTAATGCTGAATTTAATGGTAATATCATCTGCTACTAGTATTTTACTTTTACATGAGTTTAAAATTGATTGTGAAGATCTTTATTAGAATTGCTTACAACTCAGCAAAACTAGAACATGTAAATAAAAGTTGAGACCCTCAAAATGTGCCAAAATGAGAGAAGGTGACTTAGATTTTGTATAGCTTATGAAATGGCAGATCCCAAAGCTCCACACTGCTGATAAGCAGGCCAAATTACTAATTTTAAAATCAAATAGAATGTTTTTCCAGTTATGAGTTACAGCTTCTACCACATTTAGTGTGCCTAGACTCAATATTTATGGGTGACGCAACTGGAAAATGAAAGAGGAGCAGAAAGTCAAAAGTGATAAAGTGGAAACTTTAAGAGACCTGTATTTTTTCCTGAATATATTTACATTACCTTAGTTGCACATAAGCTTCTGAAGTTAAAAGACAGAGGTCTGAGCTAGCACTAATCCTGTAATAACTTCTGCAGATACCCCAGCCTTTGACATTTACAGGAATGACTTTATTGAGTTTTATAGATTGAAGTTCCACTAAAATACAAAGTGCAATTTCATTGTATTTTCTGCAAGGTTTTAGGCCACTGAAAAAGGAAGGTCACTATTCTATTTGAAGTTTGTCAGCTCATGTATTTGTACATGAACGAGAACATGGTACTACAGAACATTGTCCTGAATCCAATGAAATATGTACAGTTGGAAAAGATTATAAAATTCTGCAATGCAGAGAAAACGAAACCATTAGGGATTGGGGAAGGAGGAAATCTAACCAGTTTAAACACACAGAAATGACAACAACAGAGAATTTTAAGAGACACCCTGCCTACAAAATAACTATAACATGCCTGGGTTCCCCTTCTGTTTGTGGCACTTTTGCTGCCAGCTGAGCTGCCTTATGAGAACCCTTCTGCTTTGTTACACAACAATTCTGGTCTTGCTGATGTAAAAGACAAAAAAAAAGAAACAGCAAAATACCATGATGCTATGTTTATGACATACTCCTCTTCTCCAGCAGATGTTAGGCTCTAAGAGATTATGTAGATATTTCCTATGCTGACAAAGTCAGAGGTTTTTGAGTCATAATCCCGTTTTTGAAAAGACTAAAAGGGGTAGTAAAGCTACTTTTGCTGTATTTGAATACTTTTGATCTCCTTGACTTGTGTGGTGAGTTTTAGCATGCCCAGGGATCAAAGATTAACCAGCATTTATGGACTGCACAAGGTGGAAATCAGCTTATTCCTTCATCTGTATGACGTGTCATTTATGTCATGAGTCATGAGATACCGGCACATGGGGAGAGTTGAAATCTTTTGGGAGAGACTTCATTCCTTCAATTGAAGGAAAAAATCCCTATTTTTCTTCTGTTTGATTATACCTGTGAGCAAGGGATGCTGTACCTTACTGTTTTCAGTTCCCAAAGTAAGGGCCACGGCACATGGTTCCTGGGGTACAGGGTTACTTTCCTGTTCTGCCATTCTGTGAAAACATTCCTCAAATCTGCAGTGATTAATTTCTGGTATGACTTATCTTCTGCTGATTAACAGTGGATAGTGATGGCAGTTCTTTGGAGTGGGTATTGTTGTTCTTGGACAACTGGGTAGGTTGTCCCTCACCAGAAGATGCATCCTCAGGCTGCTACTGCCTGTCTGTTGTCATGTTTAAAAGACTGAGGAGTGGGATTGGTGGGTAATTTTCCAAGGAGATGTTTCCAGGCTCTGTCTCTTGTCTACAAAGTGCTGTCAAGATTCTAAGAGGCAGAGGCAATACTCAAGTTTTCACTTCTGACACAATTAAATATGGATATCCACCTCTGGGTTTGCTTTTATTCTAATTGAGGTTAATTGCATATGAAAAATCCCAAGCACACAGAGATTTTGGTGTCATTGCATCACTTAAGGAACAGCTCCTTCTTTTGTGTCTGCATGGAGGCAGCGGGGTCCCCCAAGCTGTCCTGTTACATTCTTTGTGTTACACCAGCACTGCACTGCAGAGAGCAGAAGGAACAACCCTGCTACACTGAGTTTAATGATCTCTTCTTCTCAGGGTGCAGGGGCATTAAATGTTCTGTGCATTCCAGGGTCTGCCTTCAGTCCAGCCTTCCAGCAGCAAGAGAGAAAATCCAGTTTATTTGTCAAACAAATCTCCTATGGCTCTGGGGTCTCTTCAAAAGCAGCCACAAAAGCAATGCTTTTGGCAAACTGGTGAAGTCAGCAGTACAGGAACCCCTGGAAATACAAATTTATAGTCTGTGAGGAAACCATTAATCCAAGGAGTAAGTGATAAGATGAAGAGCAGCATAGGATGATGTCACTCATTTCATATCAGTCTTTCAGTTCTCCAAAGACTCTTTGTTTTGCAGAACAGTGGGGATTGCTTGGCAACATGTGGCTACTTCATGGCCTTTAAAAGGACTTGCTGGATTCTTATTACTTCCTCTAAGACAGTTTTTGTACCAATGAGAAACCTAAACCTAATTGAAAAAACCACCCTAAAAATTATTACGTCTGATACATTGCAAAGACCGATAAAACAGAATTAGATTTTGTTAAACTGAAGCTGATAAAGTTATTGTAAACTCGTCTATAAATACAGTTTGTGGTCATGTGGTCTTGTGAGAAGTAGATCAGAACCATAAGAAGGGGCAGCTTGTGTTTTAGATGAACATCTGGGCAAAGTATAAGAATATGTGGCAAACATGCTAAATAAAAAACCAAAAATCCTTGAACTTTGACCCTAGATTTATTTTCTAGGATTGATTTTAAGGCTCCCTCTCCCTCTTAGCCCCAGCTTCTGGACTTGTCTGAGTTCCTGGAGGCACAGGCTTTGGTGCATCGCTTTGGAACAGCCTGTCTGTAATTTAAAAATTTACAAACAAATACATGTACTTTATATGTGCCACCTGACAAAACAGCACTTTTAGATTAATATGAATTTTCTGTTCTTGTGCGAGAATCTGAGAGATGCATATGTAGAATTTTTATGGATTAAACAATTTATAAAACTAGTTTAATCATGAGAGAAGTAGGATTATTTTAAAGGCTAAAGACTTTCTAAATTTTCCTATCAGGTGTGCTGGGAATCCTCTGCTTCTTAAACATATAAATGCATAACACCGAAAGCAATCACAACTGATTTACAGCATGTGAAAATAGATACTCTTCTCACTCATTTGGTTTTCATCAGAGGTTATTCTTTAAAAATGTAAATATTTTACTAAGTTACAAGATTTTAAAAAAGCAAAATAGCACCACCTGGTGCTGATCAAAGTTTTTACGATCAGTTCCAATCTCTTAGTTTGAGTTTATTGCTGTACATATAAACCACTGGCTTTCACAATATCAATTTGAGGTCAGGTAAAGAAATAACCTTATCACTATTTCTATTTTTAATGCTTTGCCTTCTTTTTTTTATAGACATTTCCACCCCCCTGCCCCTCCCCAACTTTATCCATTATTTACTAGATTTTAGGTACTTCTAAAAAACCTTCTTCTTATTGCTTAAACATTCTGGATATGTGTGAAGAGTCATTGATTAAAATATGATTTCTAGGTTTTTCTTCAGCTGGTTTAGCTTTGAGGATAATGAGATACTATAGCTAAAAGTGAACTTCACCACTCTTTTTCTTTGTTTCTAATTATTTCTGGACTTCCTCATGGTGCTCGGAAATAAAAGCAAAATTGAGGTTTGCCGCTGGGCAATCGTCCACTCTGTGGGAGGCTCCAGTGACCTTCCTGCAGACAGGTAAACCAAAACAGTGTTTGGCTCTGTAAGGAATGCCGATGGCCTGGCGGCACTGTCTCCAGGTGCAGAAAGCACCTTGGTGGAGGCGGTGGCAAAGCCCAAATCCCGGGAGCGTAGGAATGAGGAGCGGACTCGCTGTCGGCAGATTGAAGGGTTTATTCCTCAAAGCGGGGAACGACAAGACGAGCATCTGAGGGAGGTTCTACGAGCCTTTTAAGGGGTAGGAGAAGGGAGGAGTAATTGGACAACAGCCAGTGGGGTACATGAAAGAGGGAGGAGCAAGGGTACAATCGACCAATCAGGAACAAGCGGAGGAGGGGAGACAACTAACAACCAATGATCCACCGAGTACAAAGGAACCTTCTAGAAGAAGGGGTAGGGTTTTATTCTTCGGTCCCGCCCAGGGAGCCACCCTCCGACTCCGACTCATACCACCTTATCTGGAGGGCTTGATGGACAGGCGGAGGCGGGACCGGGGGTCGAGGACACGCCCCTACATCTCCCCCTTCTTTGTTTAATAATTTTAACAGAAATATCTTAAAACAGAAAAGGGAGAAGAAAACTAAACAGACAAGGAAAACTAGCTCAAAAATGGATTTCATCACTGAGGCGCCCCAGTTGGAAAGCCCCCAGCTATTTGCGATGTTTTCGAACCAGTCTGACCCCTCTTTCTTCAGTTGGGTCACTTGGGCATGGATGCT
This sequence comes from Monarcha castaneiventris obscurior, assembly GCA_026261815.1. NCBI lineage: Eukaryota > Metazoa > Chordata > Aves > Passeriformes > Monarchidae > Monarcha > Monarcha castaneiventris. The sequence continues at coordinate 4,149,157 of JAMPIT010000040.1, forward strand.
TTGGATGGCGCTGTGGATGCTTTCACTATGGGACTGAAGATCAAAGCAGCACATCCCGTTGAACTCTTGGCATCCGTGTCCATGAGCGAGGAGGAGGAAGTCTATGGCAGCTCGATTTTGTAGTGTGCCCTGCCTGGTGATTTCCCCGTCTGTGAGGAGACCGCTGAGGGCCTTGGACGTCTCATTAGCCTGTTTACTTAACCAGCACTCAATGTGCTCGATCTGTCCAAGGGCCTTAGCTGCAGCAACCCATGGTAGGAAAATTGAGACCGCGACTCTTTTTGAGTATGGCCAGGTCACGATTTCGGAGTCGCAGTCTTTTTCAATTTGGCTAATTGATCTTTTTGGGCGACCCTTCGTTGTCCAATCTAGCAAATGCTGCTTATCAGGGGTCAGCAAAGCCAATTTGCCGAGGGTGCAAGGACCTCCCTGCATACGGGATGGAAGGCCTGCCCAAGCCCGATCGCCACAGAGAAAAAGACACCGGTTGGGAGTACCCTGGGAAGTCTTGTGGACGTGGCTGGTGTCAGTGCTGAAATATTGCACCACGTATTGATTTTGTAGGTTGAATTGTGGGGGTGGACCATATTGATAGTTTCTGGCCGCATTCCCGCATTCATGGGTTGAGACAGCCATTCGGTCACCTTCTTTTGGTAATCAAAGCTTACACAGTAGGTTGCAAGAGAGAAGCCCAAAAGTGTTAATTCTTGGGCCTCCTGTGGTGCGCGTGGCAGAATCCCCGTCCACTCATCCCAGGAACTCACTGGCTCTGGCTTCTTCCCTGTGAAAGGGTATTCGTTGGGCTTGAGAGGGATTCCCACCAGGCAGGTGGACATAGGGTCCTCAGAGCTGCTCATAGACAGGCAGAGTCCGGACTGGTTCAGGGCCTTGGCAAGCGTCGTCCACACGTTGGCCTTGGGCTGGTGGACTATCCACGCTTGAGAGGACCACGTCACAGCGAGGAGTAACATAACCGAAAGCGCCAGCATCCTAAAATAAGGTAAAAGAATAATATATGGTTAAAACTCGGTGGTCTTGGGGTTGTTAGCAACTGGTTTAAGTGATTCCCTTCTCATTCTTGTCAGGAGGTTTTTTGTCAGGTTTGAGGTATGGTTTTATCCATTTCCCTGGGACCCACTTGGGGCCTTCAGGTGTGGATATACATCCATACCCTCTTCCCCACGTTATTAGGGGGAAGGGGCCAAGAGTTTGTTGCGTTTCTGGATCCTGGTACAAAACCGGGGGTTTTTCCTTAAGTTTGGTGTTTTTGTTACTGTGGTAGTGTTTGACCACAGGAGGATTGGGGTCCTCAAAATTGCAGTTTAAAAAGTTTAAAGTGAAGAGAGCTTTAGCAAGGCGTAACGCTGGAGTGTTGGTTTCTTCCCCGCCCTTTTGTCTCTCTAGCACCCTTTTTAAGTTCTGATGCGTTCTTTCAATGATGGATTGTCCAGTGGGGGAATGTGGGATACCGGTTTTATGGGTGATTCCCCACAACTGGAAAAACCTTTGAAGGCTGCTGGAGGCATAGGCGGGTCCATTGTCCGTCTTGATGCTCCTCGGCATTCCGAGGGTTGCAAAGGCTAAGATAAGGTGTGCTTTGACGTCTTTCGCCTTCTCCCCTGCGTGCGCGGACGCGAAGACTGCTCCTGAAAAGGTGTCAACTGAAACATGAACATACTTCAAGCGTCCAAAGGATGGTACATGCGTGATGTCCATCTGCCAGAGCTCACAGCTTTCAAGCCCTCTGGGATTTACCCCTTCACCTAACGATGGAACTTGAAATTTTTGGCAATTGGGGCTTGTGGCCACTATTGCTCTGGCTTGCTCACGCGTGAGATGGAACATGCGCACGAGAGCTGGAGCATTCTGATGGAACATGGCGTGGCTTATCTTAGCTTGATCGAATAAGTTTGGCAAATTTGCCTTGCTTACAGAAAGCGCCAGTTGGTCTGCCCTCGTGTTACCTTCAGCAATGTAACCTGGAAGGTCGGTGTACGACCTCATATGCATAACGCAGAACAGTTGCTCTCGGTGGGAGACGAGGTATATTAGCTCTGAGAGCAAATTGAAAATGGCTGGATTTTTTACCTCTTTGAGCATTGCATGTTCTGCTCTGGAGACGACTCCAGCAACGTAGGCTGAGTCGGTGACAATGTTCAAGGGCTGCTGGAACCTCTTGAATGCCCTCACCACTGCCGCAAGCTCGGCCACCTGAGGTGATCCTTGAACAATCTGCACATCAGACTCCCACTTCTGAGTGCTAGGATCCCTCCAGGTCAAAACTGACTTGTGGGAACGTCCTGACCCGTCAGTGAAAATGGTTATGGCGTCCAAGGGGGTATCACTTTGATTGGATTTCGGAATTAGTTTTAGAGTAGTACTGAAAAGTTTATGTTTCGGAGGATGGATTGAAATTCGCCCGGAGAAACTGTCCAGAGCAAATTGTAATGTCTGGTTGGTCTGTAAAAGATGTTCTAAAGCTTCATTTGTTAGAGGTAAATGTATGCATGTGAACTCGCATCCGGCCAGGGCACGGAGGCGAGATCTAGCCTTGATAACCAGTTTCGCCATCTGCTCCTGTGGCGTGGTGATACTTTTGGATGGTTGGTGCGGTAAAAAGACCCACTCAATGATTAATAAGGGATCTTTCTGCACCTCATCCCACTGAAAGAGCAGGCCATAGAGATGTGGCATCACTCCTAAAATGATGAATTGAAAAGGAAGTGAGCGCACGTACCTATGGGCCTGCCTAGAGCTTATAGCTTTTTGAACTCGGCAGATGGACTCACGGGCTTCAGGTGTTAGCGACCGTGGGGAGTTCAAATCATCTTGGCCTTTGAGTAGATTAAACAATGGAGCGAGGTCTTCTGTGGTCAGCCCGAGAAGAGGTCGAATCCAGTTGATTGTTCTGCACAGCTGGTGTAGTTCCTGGAGCGTCCTGGGGTTTTCATTCAGGGCGACCTGCTGCGGAACTACAGTGGAATCGGTTATTTTCAACCCAAGGTACCTATATGGGCTTAAACGCTGGACCTTTTCTTTCTGGATTTCAAACCCTTCTTCTTGTAGGGCCGCAATGGTCTTATTTAAAGTCCAGTCTAGGTAGGGATGGTTTGGGGCACAGATCAAGATGTCATTCATATAGTGTAATATTACAGCCTTTTGGGCTATCTTCCGGATCGGCGATAGGATTTTTGCCACGTACCACTGGCAGATGGTGGGACTATTTTTCATCCCTTGCGGGAGCACACACCAGTGGTAGCGCAGCATGGGAGCCTCTCTGTTTATGGCTGGTACAGAAAATGCAAAGCGTGGGGTGTCGGTCGGGTGTAAGGGAATCTGGAAGAAGCAATCCTTGATATCAATGACTGCTATCTTCCAGCTCCTCGGGAGCATGGATGGTGAGGGCATACCTGGTTGCAGGGGTCCCATGTCCTCAATAACATCATTTATTTGTCGCAGGTCGTGCAGGAGTCTCCATCGATCCTTCCCCGCCTTTTTTATTACAAAAATAGGTGAATTCCATGGGCTAGTGGAAGGAACGATGTTACCTTTGTGTAATTGCTCCTGCACGAGTGCGTGGAGCGCGCTTAATTTCTCCTTGGGTAGAGGCCACTGATCTATCCAGATTGGCTGATTAGTTTTCCAAGTTAGGCGCTGGATAGGGCGCTCCGCAGTGGCCTCTAATGAAAATCCCGGGTGGCTGCAGCCAATTGCACCCGGGTGCCCCATTGGGACATGAGATCTCTGCCCCACAGTGTAAAACCAGAGTCAATGACAAATGGTCGGATGGAAGCCACTCGACCCTCTGGTCCCTCGATTTGTATTACCTCCTTGCTCCTTTGGGCTGTTACCGATCCCCCGACACCTGAAACGAGGCCATCCACCCGTTGCAGCTCCCAGAGCTTTGGCCAATCGGAGGATGACAGGATAGTGACATCGGCCCCAGTGTCCAACATCCCTGAAAGGGAAACAGAGTCATTTTTATTGGAAAGTTTACACTGTACCATGGGCCGCTCTTCCCCCACTACCTGGGTCCAAAATGCTGAAGGAGTCCAATGTGTATCGCACGGCAATATAACCGCTTGAGCGATGAGATAGTCTGTAGGCAGGAAGAAAGTGGGATACACACTTTTAATAGGAAGGTGAAAAAGTCCTTCAGCATTAATTTTTAAAATGGTGGGGATCACCTCTGCCTCCGGCGGAGTGGTGTATGGATTTCCGAAGACCATGACGACTTTGCAGGCAGCCTCCTTCTCTTTAACATAACATGGTACGCAATAAATTTGGGCTTTGTCCATAAACCAATTGTCTTTGAGGAGGACGGAGAAACGTAGTGGGCCCCTATTTATGTGGTCGCGCAGGGACGGTGGAACGCGCTGGCTTCTCAGTTTCCCTGCCCTTGCCTTGAGGTGTTGTCCTGTTTTCCTGTGGAAACAGGCTTGGAGAAATTGTGAACAGGGGCAGGGGCTCTGCAATACTTGGCCATATGGCCTATCTTACCACATCTTTGACAAAAATACTCAGGTCTCTCTGACTCGGACGTCTCGGGAAGGGGTTTGTCTGGCACCGCCACGGTGGCTAACGCTTTCTTAGGGGTGTCTTTGTCTCTTTTCTTCGACTCCTCTTTTTCAAGATCCTCGTGCACTGGCACTTGCCTGCTACAAGCCTCAATCATCTGTTGTAACGTAGGCGGCGGGTTAAAAGGTAAGGCTCGGATGACCGCCGTGCACGCCTCATTACAATTTGATTTAGCCAATTCTTTAATCATTTGTTGTTGTAGTTTTACATCTTCAATTTGTTTAGAAACAGCTAATTTCAATCGATCGGTAAAATCCATAAAAGGTTCGTTTGGACCTTGCTTGATACAGGTAAAAGGCACGATGGGAGTCACTTTGGAAGGCATTGTAAAAAAGATCCTTTCTGCCGTTCCTTGAATTAAATCTAAAACCGCTTTGGGAATCTGCTGAGCTTGGTCGTGAGGTTTGCTCAGCTGATTCTCTCCACAGAGATGGTCAATGGTCAAGTGAGCATTGTTTGGGTCTGCGACCAACAGTGGGAGCTCTTCAGTTAACTGCCTCTTCCATAATTCCTCCCATAGGAGGAACTCAGAAGGAGACAGAAGACAGGAGATGATTTTCTTAATGTCATGGGGGACAAAAATGTTTGTTGTAAAAGCGGAATTAAATACACTTTTAAAATAGGGATTGTCCCTTCCATGCTCTTTTTGGACTTTAGTTAAATCCCGAAGGATGTTGTAATCAAGGGGTTTCCACTGTGGGTTGAGGCCCACTCTGTTGAATTGCACAGGAGCGGCAAAAGGATTCAGTGTCTGTTGATTAGTGGGCTTTATCATGGTGTCTCTTCCGGCTCCGGTACCGTGGGAACCGGAAGGGAGGCCGTGGGAACCGGAGGCAGAATTTTCCCACGTGATGTCATGTGCAGGAGGAGCTAAGGAATCCTGAAAGCCACTCCCAAATGATGTAACGGGGGCGGAACCAGACAACTTTGACAGACAAGCGGGAGGGGCGGAGAAAGGAGGAAGGGAAGGGGCAGGGGAAGCCACTTCCTGTGGCGGGAAAAGAAAGGGATTGTGGGAAGAAGGAGCAAGTTCTACAGGGGGGACCATGCGGTCGCCGCCATTTTGTGGCACCGAGGAGGGCATCTTGAAAGATGCTTTTCGGGCACTTTTAAAATCATTAAAAACTTCACAATGGGGATTTGGAACTGGGAAAGTGGGATTGGAAAGAGGGATAGAGGAAACCCGAACAGTGTGGCCAGCACTGTCTGAGCAGGGAAGCTGAGAGGGCTGAGGGGAGCCAGGGAGCTGGCGGCAACCCTGTGCCTGCTGGCAGTCTGGTCCTGTCAGCTCTCTCTGCGTGGAAACATGGGATTTGGAAAGTCGGGGTTTAGGAACGGGGGGAAAGGGAGAACCGGGGTTTTTTCTGGCTTCTTTCTCTATTTTCCTTTCTCGTTCTAAAGCTTCTTTAATTAAAACGAAGAGAGGAACAACTTTGTCTGCAGAATTATCTTTGAAACGTTGCAAAAATTCAATTTTGTCTCCGACCGCTTTCCAAAAGCCATTTTTACAAAAATCTTCCGCGGTGGAGTTAGGAAAATAGAGGAAGATCCATTTAATAAAATGCTTTACATTCCTCTTTGAAAATTTAAAACCTCCCCCCTTTAGGGATTCCGCAACTTGGACATAACACTCCCTTTGAGCCACAGACAGCTTAGTTCCCATTTTTACAAAAAGTGTGGCTCAAAACCCTCCCCTCGTGTGGCAAAACAAAGAAAAGAAAACGAAGGGTCTCGCGTCCCGTGAGATTAGAAAAGTCCCTCAGAGGGAGAGAAAAGAGACTACAAAAGTCCTCCAGAGGGAGAAAAAGGAGAAGGCTTACCTGAAGCTCACAAAAGAGGGGTGACGAGAAAAGAAATCCACACGGAGAGGTCTCCCGGGTAAAGCCGATGCTGTCAGTCGGCTCCCTCTCGGAGCACAGCTCCTTAAAACGGAGCGCGCTACAACGAGAGGCGGCAGACGCCGAAAACTGGATCCTTGGCAGGGCAAGCACAGTCTGCAGGGACCGCTCGCATCGAGGGTCCCTGTTCGGGCGCCAACCTGCCGCTGGGCGGCCTCCTGGACAATCGTCCACTCTGTGGGAGGCTCCAGTGACCTTCCTGCAGACAGGTAACCCAAAACAGTGTTTGGCTCTGCAAGGAATGCCGATGGCCTGGCGGCACTGTCTCCAGGCACGGAAAGCACCTTGGTGGAGGCGGTGGCAAAGCCCAAATCCCGGGAGCGTAGGAATGAGGAGCGGACTCGCTGTCGGCAGTTTGAAGGGTTTATTCCTCAAAGCGGGGAACAACAAGACGAGCATCTGAGGGAGGTTCTGCGAGCCTTTTAAGGGGTAGGAGAAGGGAGGAGTAATTGGACAACAGCCAGTGGGGTACATGAAAGAGGGAGGAGCAAGGGTACAATCGACCAATCAGGAACAAGCGGAGGAGGGGAGACAACTAACAACCAATGATCCACCGAGTACAAAGGAACCTTCTAGAGGAAGGGGTAGGGTTTTATTCTTCGGTCCCGCCCAGGGAGCCACCCTCTGACTCCGACTCCGACTCATACCACCTTATCTGGAGGGCTTGATGGACAGGCGGAGGCGGGACCGGGGGTCGAGGACACGCCCCTACAGAGGTTAAGCTCTATATCCTGAAAGGACTTCAGCTGCCTAAGATCTGTCAAAATCAATGGAAAGGTAAGTGCCTGAGGATGAATCCCTAAGAATTCAATTTCTAAGTCTTATATATTTATATCTGCAAAAAAAAAAAAAAAATTCCCCATTCATTCCTCCTCAGCGACTGATGGTAACATTATGATCACTTTGTCCCACAAACACCACTTTGTGTGTCACTGTTTTGCTGATGTTACTTTTTAAAAATGACTTGCACATCATTTCTTGTGAAGTAGAAAAAATATAAAGCCAACATATTCCTGGAATAAACATCAGCAGGTTCATAAAATAAATAAACCAATAGCTAGGTAAACTCTCACAAATGAGTAGGGGAGAGCTTGGGAGTTTGTCACAACATTGTTTTGGAACTTTTTTTTTGTTCTGTTTTGATGTGTTTGAAGTGAAAACCAACTAGAAATGGAACTTTCTTGAGATGAATGAAGAAGAACTAAGTACTTAGAAATTGCTGACTAGGAATCTAAGAGATAAGAGGGACACATCTTCCTGGGTGCACACAGCAGGAGGGTGGGCAGATCTCAACTACCAAGCCAGAAACTTGGCAGAACAAGGGTGATGCTGTATGAGAGAGTTGCTTGGACATAAAGGAACGATCAAAGCTGTTTAGCTTGGGCACAGTGCTGTAATGATACATTGCTGCTGCTGTGCTGCGTGTCAAATCAAAGCAGCCAGTGCTCCAAAAATAATTGTTATTTCTTAGATAGTTGCTAGCTAGATGACAAAATCCTGATGTTAGTGTAGCTTTTATGATTTCTGCCGTTTTGGGAGAGGACTTTGTAAATACATTGTGTCATGTCTTGGCTTGATTGTTGTCTTCCAGCATCGGGACTGTTTCTCACTGCGTACACACATAAAATTCAGGGCCATCGTGGAGTGGTTTAGGATGGGGTGCTCTCCCTGCCTCTGAGGTAACTCACTTCTAATCAAACTGCAGTGCAACTTTAATTTCTTCGGCTCTCTTCAGTTCCAGCTCTTTCTTTGCCTTCCATCTTATCGAGGATCTGTGTTTCTTGGCGTGGTTGTGTTTACAACGGGTTTGTTTTGGGTATCCATGGAGGGACTTAGGAGTGCAACTAACCATGCTTGCTAACGAGGTTTCACTGTACATTTTAATTTCCCGGCAAGAAACACTAGAGGGCATTGCAAGTTCTGTGCTCATCCGTGTGCTAACTCTGCCGTGCTCTACTGAAACAGCAGTCTTCTCAGTTAACTAATAAATAACTCAGATTAACTAATAAAAGCTTTCTAACATGATGGAAAAAGCTGTGGAGAGCATTTGCAGACTGCAGAAAAACTTGTGGCACTTAAATGACAAATACAGTGTTTGCTTTGCTCAGCAAGCACATGCAGAACACACCATCAAAACCAATCTAATGTGAAGCTGCACATGGATTTCTCTGAAAATGGAAGCAAAACTATGTTAAATATATCAATTTCTGCAAATAGAATTGTGTAACTGGCAGCTGGCAGGGTTATATATTCCAAGCCATCTCTGGTCTGAAAAGTAGAACATATTTTTTTCCCCATATGCATTGTACAAATTCTGTCCGAAATTTAACAAAAATACTGATAATTTCACTAGGGTCAGTTTTAAGTGAGTTCAAAGCTGCACATTTATAAAGAGAAGAAAAGTACTGACAGAATGTATGTAAACAAAGGGGAGATTTTAGGAGTAGTTTGGAAGTCAGTGATGGGAGTAGAATTTGCAAGAGTGTTCTTTGATTCTGCTGCCAAAAATTCAAGCTTCTGTCCCCTATAAAATGTTACTGATAGTTCTTCCTGGAAATACGAGTGCAGGAAGAATTCCAAGGACACAAAGATTTCTTGAGACAGAATCGCTCATATGGGATGCACAGAGGAATGTCTTCCTTTGAGGAGACAAGTTACTTACCCTCCCTTATCTCTTTATGTGTTTTAGATGCCTGTTAGTGTCTGCATGTGTCAGCCTTCAAAGAGGTTTGTGTTTGGTTTTTTCGTGATTTTTGGGTTTTTCTTGGTTTCTTTGTTTTGTTTGCTTTTTGCTTTTGTGGGTTCTTTTAGTTTTTTTTGTTTTGGTTTGCTTTTTGTTTTTGTATTTTTGGGGTTTTTTGTTGGGTTTTTTGGGTTTTTTGTTGTTGTTTTGTTTTTGGTTTTTTTTTTTTTGTTGTTGTTGTTTTTGTTTTGTTTGGTTTTGTTTTCTTTTTTTGGAAAGTGCAAATGGTGCCACAGTGTTGGAGGTGAGGGAGTGGTGCAAAGTGGTGCAAGGAAAGGCAGCCTCCTCCTGCTTCCCTGGTTCCTATCGGTTTGGCAAAACTGCACAGAGATGTGCACTGCCACAGGCTTTAGTATTTACCGAAAAATGACAAAACCTCGATGTTTTTCCTTAGTTGTTTTGCATACTGGTAACTTACCCAGCCCATGTAGCTATTTAACAGTGTCTGTCACAACTGAACTGTTTTAGGAATGCTGTAGATTTCGTATCAAGAAAAAGACATTACTCATTTTCCTAACCAAGTTTTCTTTTTTGGAAAAATCACAGGAAATGGAGAACTAGGATATATACAGACACTGATGTCATTATCAGGAATATCAGACAATCAGAAAGCCAACTCCACTGAAACTTGCCTCCCATGACTTTAAACCAGCCTCGCGAAGGCGTATTGCCACTGGAGAATGAGGACACATAGGGAGGAATCCTAGGAAGTTCTGCAACAACAAGCAGACAACATTTCTCATTTGATTAAAGTTTTTGTGCAAAATCCAGTGTAGAATGTAGCATTTGACTTGCAGATAAAGTAATGGTGACTAGTCATGCTTTCACAAATAGAAAACACATTATTTGAGGATCTGAATTTTGCACTATGACTACATTACAGATGATCCTTTTAAAAAGTGTGTTTTGCAGGGGTAAAGAAAGGGAAATGAGGTTTTTTTCATCACTGGATTAGTGTTTCAAGCTCACTTTCAAAAAGTCTGGTAATTCAAGATAAACAAGAAGTGAAATGTGATCACCTCTGAGAACACTGGTCGCAAGGTTATAGTATATTGTATATTTATTTGCTAACAACAGGAATAAGGAACAACTTTCAGCAAGGGAGTACATCAAATGAACTCTCTCTACCTGTCATAAGCCCTGGGGCTTACGAAAATAACAGATATCTTATTGCATTCTTCACAAGTTGTCAATAAAAATCTGTGAGGCTTGAGGGCACACAGAAATGTTTGGAAATTACAGAAAATCTGCAGTGGAAGCTTACAAAATGAGGACCAGAATTCCCGTAGTGTTTTCCAGCGGAGCAGCATCAGATTTGTGTTCGACAGTTCAGGCTTTCGTGAATTGCTTTCTTTCTTGTTATGAAAAACTGCCGGAGTGGCCACTGGCTCTAGTTTTCACCAGAACAATTGCACTGTAAGATCTGACAATGTTTCTGTTCAGTGTCAGATGCCATGGATTCTGCTGTTTGGTAGCAGCTGTTATGACAGGGAATTTAGGTGCTGGCAGATCAGCTAAAGCCCATCCTTGATGAGATGAAAGTTACTAAATGAGAGGTCTTCGGGAACTCGAGTACAGTATCTGCACCTTCTGCACGAGAAATACCTTGTGTTTTGGCACTGTATTTACCTTTAAACCTTGTTTTCTTTAATTTTTCTGTTCATAGTCAGCTGTAGTTAAGAACTTGCACAGTTCATCTGTGCCTACTTGTCATCCATTCCAGGTAGTGGCAAATCACAGAATAGTTTTTTTCTAACTATGGCTAGTCAGAAAATTATTTCAGCTTCTTTGGTGGTGAACTTGCCACAGCAATCCATGCATTAATCTGCAACTTTCAGGTTCCAAACAACATAAACCTTAATATCTGCTGTCTACTCTCCCTGGCACACTCTGTCTCAGGGTTTCCAGCACATTCCTGGCACAGACCAGGTAAAACATGGAACAAGTTTTTGTAGGCAGGTTGAAGAGTCAGATGCATAACCAGAACTTGGCCCAAATGAATGAAAAGACTTTTTATTAACTCTTGCCGCTGTCTAACCTGATTGTAACACCTTTGACATCAACAGGAAAACATGCACATCGAGCTGAATGTTAAAGTCACAGTGTACTCTATGCAGGTGTAATTACATTTTTAAATTATTAAGAAAAAGCCTCATTCTTTTCTCAGGGGAGTTTCAAGTGTTGGAATCTGAAAATTATTTATGCATCTTTCATGTGCATAGAACAACTGTGTGACTGCCTGCTAATATTCAGTAGTTTAATGAGAAAGAAGAGTGGGAATCATGAGGAAGATTATGAAGAAGAGAAACCAGATCAGTGTATTACCAAACAGGAAAGTAGTGTGAAAACTCCAGGCCATGTTGAAGGAGACTGCCATGATATATACAGGGAAAAAGGAAATATTCTTTTAATTTGGAGCACAGACTAGCTTAAAACTCTTTGTAATATCTGGTACCTGCTGCACAAACCACTACAACTTATGTTCAGTTGGAGCTTTCTTAAGCACAAGTGGTTTACATGAAGAAAAAATTCAACTGCAGTACAGCAGAGCACATCTCTTCAATTTAAACCAGCATGCCAAAATAATACCGATGCATTCCAGAAACATCTATAAAGGCAGAGCTAATGCAACTCTGCTTTTATTAATGCCCAGTTATGTCAAGATGCATAACAGACCCTCATTATTATAATAAATCAGTGACAAGGTATGCCATAAAATCATATTGTAGCTTAGCGTTATGTTTTCTGATTGGTAACCGATGAGGTCAGGCTATGGATTTACTGGAGATCGCTGGAAGGGCAAGGTGCAATCATATTGTTTAGATTATGCACTAGTTTCCATCTCCTAGTGAACTCTAAAATACTCCTTTTTTTTCCTGGAGTGTTATTTGAAATATTTAGAGTATTTCTGCATGTATTACATGTAGACATTGTTTTGAAAACACTTATAAAAAATAAATTAATACACAAACACTTCAAAGCTCATGGATCTTAGTAGCTCTGGCACGTTTTTGACAAGTACCCCGAAGTGGTGCTGTGCATACTGTTGGGTATTCACTGGTTAAAGTATCCAGTTTTCTTCTTTATGTCACTGAAAATGGATGTTCAGAACAGAGAGGAAAAGTTAAAGAGCTCTGAAAACAGCAGCTGATCATGTAACTAAAAACGCATTCTTAAACTTGGAGAATTGGATTCTCAGCTTTAAGGCCTTTCATGAAAAAAGAAATAAAACTTTGTCATTTATATTGCATCAGTTCCATAATAAATAAAATTTTGGAATGTACACAGATTTTTAAAGAGTAGTTCAGCAACTAGAAGATAGAGCTTTCAAGAAGAATCTCTCCAATTTCATCCTAAATATTGAGGAATGGATTCAGAGACCAAGTCCAGGACATTCTTTTGCACCCCCAAAACAGAACATAAAGTTACTAGCAAGTTACTTTTCAGAATTTTTTTGAGGTTGGATGTGGCCTGGTTGCTCTCATCATTCTGCAGGGCAGCAGAGGCAGCTCTTTCAGCTCTGTAAAGGGAGAACACGACGAATTGCCCTCTAGCCGGTTAAGGAATTCTGTAAAGGTTAAAGAGTTACATTTCTGGAGAGAATCCCAGTTTGATCTCCTCCATGAAAGAGGCCAACAGTAACAGCAGGGTGTTACTGATTAAAGGCTGGAAAACGCAGAAAATACAATTTCACAGAAGACTAAAGAAAAAAATTCATATTGTGCAATTTTAAAGTATATTAGAGCAAAGATTTAAAACCAGTACCTATTTCATCAATTGTAAGAAATTATTTTTAAGTTAACAAGTCATTATACCTAACAACTTAGACTATAGATGACCTTTAAATAATATTTCTGTGTTTGAAAACTTTTTTGTTTCCTCAGATATGAAATTCCAGCTTTGTGCCCAGTAACAAAGTATTTTCTCAAGTCCAGGATTTAAAGAAGCAAATTCTGCTTAATCTGCAGGTACCACTGAAAACAGCCCCAGCTAGGTGCTTCCCCAGAAATTATGGGAACTTTTCTTGAGTACTGAGCTGAGGAGAGAGGCCAGGAAACAGCTGACTGCAAATTACTTTGTATGTTGTTATTTGACCAGAATTGCCCGGAATTACGTTACACTTCATGTGTCAGTAACAAGTTCCTGATAACCTTTCTCTGCACCATAGGTCATTATCTCTTTTGTCTGATCTGTTGCAATCAGTGCACATGAACTTTCAAAATCCTAGACATTTTCTACTGACAGCTGTGCACGTGTTTGCTGAGTCATGGAAGACTTCCTTTGGGCAAAGGTAGTTAACAACCTTCTCGGTATAAAGAAAAGCAAGAAGCATTTTGAAAGATTTCCTTCCCTACTTTGCCATCTATTTATTTGCTGGCCAGCATTCTAACTTATAAAAAGGCAGTTTAAGAACTCCTAAGAAGTTAAATGGGACAATATTGTTACCTTCCTGTCCTTATATAGTGAAGAATAATAACCTCATTAGTATTTTGAGGCATGTTTTACAATTGATGCATCTACTCCTTTAATGGTGAATGCAGTTAAAAATCTGTGCCCTATCTCCAGTTTAAATTTGTCTTTCTTCAGCTACAGCCATTGTCCACATTATTCTTGTTAAACAGAATTTATCTTTGTCTTTTCTGAAGATGACAATTCTTTGGTTGTTAGGTTTTGGTTTTTTGTTTTAAATCAATAGGCTGGCTGATGTACATTCTCTCTCTGTAAGATGATGCAAGGACACATTTTATCAACTACAATTTTATATTTACTTCCAGATCATTGGTCAAAATATTAAATACCAATAAACTTAGTCCCAATACCAGGAAAATCCTATCAGATGCAGTTTTATTGAATTAAGATTTCTAATGGATATCAACTTTGAAACATATAAACTCTTTCAAGCTAGTTAATGCACTACTTTAAAGAATAATTTTTTTCAGATATAATTAAAAAATCTACAGATATTGCCATTCAGTTTATAATGTGGTCCAAAGCCAAGTATTAATCAAGGAAAGTTTCTTTATTTTACTCTTCTTTACAATGTGAAATTTTTATTAAAGGAGTCTGATATATTTTTTCATTTATGTTTAAAATTTCTTATTAGGAACAGCTTAACCCCTCTTGATTAGCTGTAATCTAAGAAACTTTTCAAAACAGGATTTCCTATAGATTGCCTCTATAGAATGGATCTGGAAGCAGGACATCCTGGTTTTCAAAATAACTGAAAATCCCTCTTACTTCTGAGTGTTTAAAGTTTTCATCAGATTGCAGAGACAAGATGAATGATTTTCCCACAGTGGGTGATACGGTCACCATCAACAGGAGGCTGCAAAAGTCAATTTAGATGATTTATTATGGGCCAGATTTGATTTTGTGATGTTTCATCTCTTGCACTGGCTGTACTTTGAGTTGTTTCAGCATGTCCATAGGCATTGAATTTGATTCTTTATGGGACAAATACAGCTCTCAATTTTTACAAGTTCACGTATTTATTTTCATGATGCTGTACTCAACATAATGAGTGCATTTAAAAATATGCACAGCATTTGATTACTTAAGCATTTTTATCTCCTAGTGTTCCTATCAGATGTGGAGAGCTGTCAGCATGAAATGGGATCCTGTAACTTCTCAACCTTATCTAAGGAAAAAAAAATAATCAGAACACCAGAACGTTTTATGGATTTTTATTGTTTGGAGAGGCCTGTAATTGCTTTGTATTGCAAAAATACATGCCATGTTCCAACTGTGCTCTCCAGAGAGCTGGATCAAGAATTCCCCTTGCTAGCTTTTAGTTAGATTTCTCTGCCTGCTGGGGCTTTTGTTTTAAATTACCCATCCAGTCATTAACTTTTGCAGATTTTTTATATTAAGCGCAACAGTTACAAATGCTTTAATTTTATATTTTATTATTCGCTAAAGCCCTCCAGCTGGCCAGATTCCTCCTGTGTCAACATTCTGACACTTTTGTTTAGAAGATATATCAGCATGTACAAGGCAATGGCCAATGAAATCTCCATTATCTCTGTTTGACAGGGAATGCTTTGAAAGGCTGTGTATTTTTAATGAATAGGAAAAATCAAAGACAGGAGAACATCTTGGGCCTTTGCACATAACAAAGGGGGCATATTTATTGACTCATTAATACTGAAATGTCAGATGGCTGTGTTGAGAGTCGGCAGTCTCAAGTGTTCCATCACCTACAGGGAGTATTAAATATAGAATAAACAGTTCGGTATAAACCGAGGGGCCATTTTTCTAGCAGAATAGCGGGTGGGTCTATTAAATTAAATTATTAACAGTGAAACTGAAGTCACAAAGCCTCAGATGAAATTCCAGGCAATAACTCATAATTTTATAGCTTTCTATCCTTGATTATTCCTTCCTCCCCAAACCTTGAACATATTTCTTTCTACAACAAAAATAAGCCACCTTCCTTTTTTTCTCCCCCCTGTCTTTTGACTTTTCTTTCAGGCTTGGTATTGATTCTATTTTTTCCCTCGCTTCCCTTGCAGAGGCTTTAACAGCTCATTTCCCTCCATTCTAGTCCCTTCTTGCTCTGTACTACTGGCACATCTTTGTTCCTTGTTGTTCTAACACCCAGTATTTGCTCCTTTAATTTCTCATCTTATCTTTCCTTAGAGCTCAATTTTTATGAAGGAATGGTCATGGAAGCAGCTCCAAGAAGTGTGGTTATTGTGTATGAAAAGGAAAAAACTAGTTATAGTGGTATGATTTGGGAAATGTAATGGCCATGTATTCATTTTCCCAAATGTATGTAATTTCTTTTGGCTCCACTAGGATATCAGATCTAATTCTTTATGTGTATAGAAAGGCCGATCATGCCTGAATTTCAATTATATAAATAAGCCTAATTTCCTGATAAACAAACAAGAAAAACATTAGCTCACAAATTTTTAGGCTCTCAGACTGTTTGGGTTGGATGGTTCCCTGGACATTCCTAAACTGACCACAGAGTGCTATTAGATTTGTATATATAGAGGAGCAAGACCTTAAATAACTTAAAGATTCAAGTTGTTCCTTACTGGAACTGATCATACTTCCTGATTCTTGAATGTTTAATTTTGGACTGGGACAAGACAGTCTTAAGAGGAAAAGTGAGCAAGAGATTTCTGTGGTGAATCCTATGTCCAGGTGTTTGCAGGTGTGGAGGATAAGGGATTGAGACCTGTATTGTGCATTGCTTAAAAACTACTCACAATCTGGTTTGCTATCAACAGGCCAGAACTAAAATCCTCTCTATGAAGAACCAGTGAATGAAAATCTTCGGCAATGAGACTTCTTCCATTGGTAAATATTTTTTTGCTCCAGCAATTTCAGCCCACAAAATTTTCCTGGATCGTATGAGAGTTTACTAGGACAAAAATGGGTATAATGTATCAGGACAAGAGCAATTAACAGTCCATTTGATACCCTACAGCAAAAGCTCCAGGAAAGTCTATCCTGCAGTTGACCCTGTGATGTCAGCAGCCACTGCATGCGCTCAGGGGGACTCAGCTCTAGCACTTATTTGATCACAGGCCAGGCCTGCTGATTGCTGAATGTCAAAGAAAACAAGAAAAACCGAGCAGATAACACAAAATTGTGTAGAGGAGGAATTGTTGCTGAGAGAGTTCAAACAGAACATTTTGGACTCAAGTCAAGAAAAAAATGAGATTATTTGGAAAAGAGTGTAAGGCGAAAGGATATGCCAGTGAAAAGGTCAAAAAGGAAGTTTAAGGCAAAGCAACTTGTCTTAGATATTTGAGAACTTTGAATTAGCAGACTAAAGCTTCATATTGCTGCAAAGAAGCAGCAGCTTTCTCAATCAGGCCCTATCAGGCTATTGTGTTTACACATGGCATGACTAATGAATCCTGAAGTCCTTGCTCAGATACAGCAAAGCTGGAGTAAAACATGTCCCAGATCGTACAAGGTAGTTCTTACATGGAAAGAGTAACACAGGTGTAACCAGTTACCAAATGTAGGATTTGCTACATCCTGTAGCCTAATGCACTGTTTACATTGAGGTAAATAACATTTACATGAATAATATCTTACAGTAGTTATGCAGTTAATTTGAAAAAAGCCACAGGTCAGGATGACCAGCTGAGAAAGGACAAAATTTGGGATCTAATTATGCTTTCATTAGTCCTTTTAAAGCTTGTTCCTTCTGACACAAACTTCTTCCTGTGTTTCATGAACACGCCTGCAGACTTTGTGACCAAAAGGATAGTTCAGCTACAATTTAGCTTGGCCTGATTTGACATGGTGGAGATCATGCACTGTGCTCCAGAAGACTCAGCTGACCCTTGTGCTGCCTATTTCAGAGGAGTGATACAGGCACCAGCACATTAATTTGTTTACTTTTATCTGGTTACGATTCAGTAAGCAGAGGTTGAAGTAAAAAGAATGGGAATAAATTTTCTCTAGAGCCTCTCTCTGAACTTGTCACTACATGCTCAAGACACAATCACAAGCTTCAACTCAAATTCCTATAATTATTGCAGATTAGGGAATTCCGTTGTATTTAGTAGCGGTCCTGTGTCTGGGGAGCTTACAAATAAAGCAAATGGAGTATGCAAATAAAAATGGGAGACATTTCTATATTTGACCCTGAAAAATCTGTCTCCCAGGATCATGACTACACTGGAGCAGGGCAGACTTGTACCTCTGTAAAGGTACTGCTGCAGAAGCTGTGTAACTTTCTGAAAGATTCTGAAATGTGCCCTGACTCAGAAGGACTGAGAGAGAACAGTTCTCTGACTCGGTGGCAAGAACTCTTAGGTTATGAGAAAACCAGTTCCTGTTCCAGTGAGTCTTTAAAACATATTTGGGACAGTTAACTGTTTCAATAGGAGACAAGGGAGATCTAGAACATCTTAAAAATAGCAACTCTGATCCCTTGTGTTTTAGGGGCCACCACAGCCTGCTTGAGTTTTTTTGCCTACCCCTAAAATGCTTCCAGGTGAGCCACTGAGGCAAAAATAGGCACTAGGCAAATTCAGCAAGTAAAACTTTATTTTTGATATATAGTCTATTTCGCAGGAAGTGTCAGCAAGTTGTAAATATTGATTAATGAAGAGGGAGCCATACATTACTAATTTCAACGTGACCTCCAAATTTCTCTACAATTATTGCTGCACTAAAAAGCCCATCAAGTCTCAGCCAAAAAATTATGATGTGTGTTACATACGTATAAATATATGTATTAATACAGGATTTTAACTGTTTTTGAAAAATTAAGGAAAACTTGAGAATAATTAACATGCAAGAGCCCAAATGCAAGGCAGAAAAAAACCCCCAACCTAATATTAGATGTTCCCCTTTTCAAAATTACACAATTCTTGACTAGATAGGTTTGTATACACAGGATATCATTAGAGTCAGCTTTGCTCTTTCAAAATTCTCCTTGCAAATGGTACTACACCTCCCTTCACAGTCCAGAAACATCAGATTGATAATATCTGGAGAAGAAATGCTAAAGTAGGACTGAAACCATCCTCATTGTATCACTTAATGATGATTTAAATAGACCATCCAGAGAGAAAACATTAACAGAAATTCTGTGGTAAACAGAGCTTTAAATTGATTTAATAAAATAAAATGTCTCAGTTGTTATGAAAACATTGCCAAGAGCTGTGAACAGACTCCACTGCCTTGTTTTTAACATTCAGCTGAATTCTACGTGTATTTTAATATTTGTTTATTCTGAAAACATAGAGATCTGCCTCAGGCAGATCAGTAACAGGCAAGCTGGCATAGTCAATTTTAAAAAGGGTTCTGAACAAGCAGCTGAAAAGCAACTTTTTAAAAATCAGCAATCTTGTTTCAGACTGAGAACAAAATAAGAGATTTGGAAGCATTCTCTTTACTAGGTTTTATTACTATTTGAATTGCAACAACAGAGGAAAAATACAAGCTTCTTTCTTTGAATGGCATTGTTGAAGATATTCCTTTCGAAAGTAACAGTAAAGCAGAAGCAAGTCTCTTTACACATAGACCAATTTGCATCATCTTTGCACACACAGAAAAGTCAGTAACCATGCTACTTTTGTTTGAAATGCGTTAAATAGAAGAACAGCAACCTTCACTTCTCTTTTTTGAAGGAAAACCATTATGAAGTTACAGAGATAATTGTTAAAAAAACCACATTCAACAAGTTTCCTTTAGAATTTGCCTTCTTAGCACACATATTTGTGTCATATATCAATAATTCATCTTAAAACTCACCCTCAGCTGTGTGTCTGGAGTGATTCTGAAGGTGACAAAGGGCACCTGTTGTTTTTAAACCCATATGCAGCTCTTCCAGTATAAGAGCACAGCTGGCTCACCTCACTCTCTGCCTCCTACTCTACTGATTCCAGGGCTCCAAATCTTTGCCCTTTCCCACTTCCCTAACCTTAACCTAGTCCATTTGCTCTTATAACAAGCATGCTAATTGTTTCTGTCAATTGGGTGGGTCAAATGCTTTCCTTTTTAACACCAGTGACTCTCCTGAGGCTGTTTGTAATTGAGGGGGGGAGGTGGTGTTTTCTCATTAAGACAGTGAGGAAAATATCTTGGAGCACAAATATTTCTGGGGATTAAATGCATATATCTGTGACTGTCTCTTTTGTGTGTCTGCTGTCACACAGCATCTTAATTTTTTTGGACTGGTCTCCTGTAAAAAGTTTTAATTGATCCTGTATCTGTTTTTATTGCAACAGAAGTTGAGTTAGCTACGCTTGTAGTAAGAATTAAATATGCCTCTCTTACATACATAGGAATAAGTAAAAGGAAGTGCTAAAGTAAAAAATTCCAAAGATTTTGACAGGTAAAAAAATAATATCATAGTTTTAGTTGGCCATTACATGGGACTATGTACATTTTCCATTCACATAGGCTGCTTTCCTTGAATTTCAGCCTTTGAGGAAATGCATGTTTTTTTAGTTTTTGTTAGTGATTCCTACAGTCAAATTATGAAATCAATGGGGAAGATTCACTATTGCTTATCTGGAGGTGATTTTGATGCAGAGTTTTCATTTGGAAGATGGAAATTAATATTTCAGTTAAGATTCCTGTGATGATGTCGTCAGTGACTTGGGTATATCAAGCAAAATACACGTCATGCTCTGAATACTCCCAGATTTTACATAACTGAATGCTCTGAGGAAACATCCCCAGTCACCTGACAGGACAGGAATGAATTCACTTCAATAAGGGAATCTACCTCTGTCTTTGTGATTAAAAAATTTAGGGAATGTCTATCCTGAGAAGAATTGCAGAGACATAGGAGTGAATAGGTACAGAAGAATTAAATTTCCTCCATTTGTTTATTTGGTAATGCTGTAGCAGGTTACACTTTTGATATCCAGTATCTTCAAAGCTGTGTCAGTGGAACTGATAAAAAGAATATCTGCTATTAAAACTGCATTGTGACATGATAGTCTGTACTGCCTTGGGGACTAACTTGCCCTTGCACGTATTCCTCATGTATGGGAGGTTTTGTAACCTTATATCATGTGGTAAGAGAGTCTTTTCTGAAAATAGAAAAGCAGCTCTGTGTGCCCAAACCAGCAACCACATGTTTAAAGAACAATAAGCACTGCACCTGATTCTGATTGGATGTTCATTATGATTTTCTTAATAATTGGTTACAACTATTTGTTTCTTTAATTAAATGTTTGCTGAGCATTTTACAGTATGAGGCTAAGCCTTGTGAAGTCGTTGGACAAAATGGCACAAAACTGGAAAGACAGTGGCTCTGTAAAAAATTACTAGGTTTGGCAGGAGAGAAAAGGCTTGGATGGGAAAAAGTCATGTTCTGTAAGTCCTGCCATTGCTTGGATGTCATTGCTTAGATTCATCAAGAGCATTGTCTGTTTGACAGAATAAACTGATATAGGAAATTCCATGAGCTAAAAATAGATTACCCTGCTGATACAAAACTGTCAGTGAGAGTCATTGCAGTACTTGGCTAAGAATACTGGAAATGGGAAGAGATTAACATTGTTTTCTCCTGGCATCTTCTTCAGTTTTCTAAACTTGTGGTCAGGCATTGTGTGGTAGTTTTGTGATGCCTTTTGTGTCTCTTGTTGGCTGAAATACAGCTTGGACCTTTTAGGATGGGTAACAGGTTCTTGAAGAATGAATGGGTTGTCTGTAATTATTAACAGAGCAGTCAGAGGAAGGGATGTGATTGTTTGCTTTCCTTTTGTTGTCACTCTCTGCCCATACTCATTCTTTGCCCATACTCATTCTTTGTCTAATAATATCTTGGCTACAAAATGAGCTGGAGTTTAAATCCCATTTTAATCCTCCTCTTCAATAACAGGACTAGTTACTTCCACATCTCTCTGTGTCAAACAAGGTGGTCCTACACTGGATATTTGGGTGACAACATCCTGCTTCCCAGCTGTGATAATAAATAAGGGGCATAAGATCTGGCACTTGTAAACCGTTTTATTTTGGAAGCTTCTGTCCAACATCTGGATAAAATTATTCAAAAACATATTCCTCCAAATGAAATATTTTTATCTAAACAGTGATATGTGCCATGAGTGCAGATAAACTAATATTTTTCAGATACACTGATTAACAGCAGCAACATGAAAATGAAACTATCTCCCTCCATCTGTTTGTTTGATGTGTGTGCATGGGCTGAAGTCCTAAGTTATTAAGTTATGGCTATAACTTGTACCTCATATTGCACGTATTTTAATCAGATTGTGATCCTCTTTTGGTACTTTAATAAAACAGACAAGAATATAAAAATTAGTATGAATCAGATACCTGAGGTGTAGGTATCTAGAGTTATTTTAGATACTTTGGTGTATCCCAGCTGGTTTCCAGCTGCTGATAAGGAAGGACAGCTCTTCCAGCCCAGCTCTTCCATTTGTCAGACTGAGGGAGGCAAAACTCCTGGATGCCCTAAGGTATCCAACATGACAGTGGTTGCCATTCTTCAGGCACGTGGGTTCTTCCAGTGGCTCTTGCTGGCACTGCTGGCTAATAAGCATCTGTGAAAAAAGGCTGGAGGTGAAGATTTTTCTGTTAGCAGAGCTTCCTACTATGATGGAAAGTTTAATCCCGAATACAGAGCAGGACTTTGGCAGCACGTCTGATCAATAACCTGAAGCACTTCTACATATTTTCATACATGCTATAAAGCTGACTTGGCCCAATTGAAATAAACTGAAAACTTTTTAAGGATCAAATCTCAGAAACACTTTAAATTAAAGTTCCATTTATAAATAGTCTTTTAATATCTGTTACATGGTTTCCAGATGGACTCCTGTTCTTTTATAGCTAATGATCGAGTCTGTTGTACTTCTTTCTTATTACGTTGAATTCTCAGCAAGTGATTACATTGCAAGAACTATAAATAGGATGTAATCCAAATAAATATTTTTTAAATATGACTGGCTTATACCTTTTATAGATTATTTGAAGTCTGAATCCTTTCTGTGGTATCAGAGTTTTGTTTGGGTTTAATAGGGCTTCACCACTGTGTCTTAAAGTGGCTCTGGGCCATGTTCTGACCATGTCCTGGGCTGCATCCAGAGCACCATGGGCAGCAGAGGTGGGAGGGGATTCTGCCCCTCTGCTCTGCTCTGGTGAGACCCCACCTGCAGAGCTGCATCCAGCTCTGGGGTCCCAGCACAAGACAAACTGTTGGATCGAGTCCAGAGGGGGGTCAAGATGATCAGAGAGGTGGAGCACACCTCCTGTGAGGAAAGGCTGAGAGTATTGGGATTGTTCAACCTGGAGAAGAGAAGGCTTTGGTGTGACCTAATTGCAGCCTTCCAGTACCTGGAAGAAGTCTGCAAGGAAGATGGAGAGAGACTTTTTACAGGAGCCTGGTGTGACAGGACAAGGTGGGAGGATTTTAAATTGAAAGAGGGTAGGTTTAGACTAGACACTAGGAGGAAATTCTTTACTGTGAAGGCATTGAGGCACTGGAACAAGCTGCCCAGAGAAGTTGTGGGTGCCCCATTCCTTTGGGTGTTCAAGGCCAGGCTGGATGGGACTCTGAGCAACCTTATGCTCCTGCCCATGGCAGGGGGTTGGAATTAGGTGATTTTTAACATCCCTTCCAACCTAAACCATTCTTTGATTCTATGAAAATGGGACAAGAGTCCTAGTTCCCATACACTATCTCTCCCCAGGAGATTTATGAAAAAGTAATTTTGATCAGTTTGATTGACACTCTTTTAACAAGTCCTGAATATTTCCATTTTCTTTATGGATAAGTTTAAAGATAGGATGTATATACCTGTATCTCTGGCCAAAATCTAACTCTCAGATCCATGGTATGATGGAAATAATGTGTGTTATGAATTCACAGATCGGTCTTGAAGTTAGGGATTTTTAGTGAAAAAATCTTGATTAAGTTGGTAAATGCACCTGCCACCTTGCCCATTTGTTAATGATTTCCTTCTGAAAATCCTGTAGATTTTTCATTACTGTCAGTGAATGGAAATGGACTAATTCCTATTGTAGTTATTTTGTCTTTTTAATGAAGTGATTGAGTTACAGTTTACTTTGGTTTTAATTAGATTTTGGTTTTTTCTCATAACTGAAAAATATTTTTTGGGGGGGTAATATGTGACTGCTTTCTTCTTTTCACTTTTGTTGAGCTAGCAATTAACACTATGTCATCCACAAAGTCTAGGTATTCAAAATCTCTATCATATCTCAGTATTTCTAATACTAAAGTTAGTGGTAATACCAAACATGACAGCATCAGTATTTAATATCAATCTATATGATTAACCATTCCTTCAAGCCTATGTTGATCTATGCAAGCTCCACTGTAATGATGGCAATAATTTTTGTTGGAACATAACAATTCAAGATGTTCTGTACTGGTTTGTGATAGAAGCTCTCCATGTGCTGGGGAAATCTATGAAGTTTGTGCTGAGTGGTAAAAATGGTGTTTGATGCTCTCTTTGATGTTTATACTGAGGGTAAAAATCTGTCCAACACATGAGATGCAGCTTGTTCTTGCAGCTTGTACTTGCTTTGCTTCAGCTCTAAAAGGAATAAAAAACCAGGAATAAAGGTGCTTAAAATGACTATGTCCATAGTTTAGCTCACCTCAGTCACTGTTACACTGTCACACATAAAATACTTCTTCTGGTATCTCAATTTCAAGAGCTGTCACACCAAAGGTTTTTCTTGGTCCCATATAATTCCCCTACATTCTTCGCTTTTGCAAACTTCAGCTGCTTCTAGGTCTTCTCACTTTGTGACGTGACATGTTTAATGTTTAGCTCTCAAAATGTTATCTCATTGGTGAAGTGTCCTGTGATGGCTGGTGAGTTAATCCTTGAAAAGTAAAACTTTTTGGTTTTTTTCTCTGTGTTAAAGTTTTTTTCTGTTTATTACTGACAACATTTCCAGATTGTGTAAACTGGCTTACTGTAACTTTATTCAACTGATGAAGTGATTTACTTTTACTTCTTTCAGCAACCACTTCAACCTCATTGGCAGTATTATCCACATACTTCTTGCCTTTCACCTCCATTTTCTACTGCCCTCTCCTTTGTGTGGGAGCCAGCTGCAGCTCTATCATGCCTATGATATTGCCATGTCAAATAGACTGTGACATTTTCATGATGCCTTCTTGTGATGGACTCGGGTGATACAACAGCTGAAATCTGCTCTTCAGTTTAGTTTGAAATTGCTGCTCTAATGGTTTATATTTCAACTCTTTGATAGTGCCTTTTGGTAGAATGGCTTTTCCCTAGTTGTGAAACCTAGGGAACTGCTAAAACTGCTAAACTAAAACTGCTAAAAGCAAGTGCAGTTTTGCCAGGCTTTCCACACTCCCATTTTGAGAGGTGTTAGGTTTGTTTGTAGCACTCAGCTTCATTTTCCATGTCCCCGCCCTTTATTCAAAAACAGGTGATAAAATACACAGGGTTTTTCAATTAAAATATAATTTATTTACTTTCTTGATTGAAGTTATTGCACTGAGAGGATAGCCACACTCTTGTGCTCCCATAAAAGGCTGTGACAGATAATCTTGTGTAGAATACCGGCAGTATTTTTGTGGTCATGTTGTTTGCGTAATTGAAATTGAGATGCCTGCAGTTTGAGAGTTTGATCTACAAGCCAAGGCACAGAAAAGCCATTTCATTAAATTTTAGACAAATTGTCTGTGCGGTACAAAATACAGAAAGGTTTGGAGAAATAGGAGGCAATCTGGTGTTCACCATTGCCATAGCAAGTGTTCCATGGGGGAAGGATGCCTGGATTTTTTTCTGCATTGAAACCTGGCAAATGGCTATAGCCCACCAGTGTGAGCTAAAGTGCTTTCATTTGGAATTTGTTTTAGAAATAGGGTAAGACTTCAGGGATGTGGAAAGGTGTTCACCTGCAACATTGTTTCCTACATTTTCGTAAGAGACCGTGTTACTTGGCTGACAGCTATAGTCTGGTTTACAAGGGAGATTAAAAACTCTTTTTATGTCTTTTGACTTTTCAGTCATTCTACAATTCATTCTCAAGTGAAACATTACTAGGCAGAAATCATTATATACATGACACTTTCAGTGTATAACACTAAAGATTAAAAATGTGCAGCCTTACATATCCTCATCATAAAAATGAGTATCCTGTCTTGGCAGATCACCTGAAAGATAAAAGTGAGCATTTTAAAGGGGGTCATTAATGTTCTAATATTCACTGTCAATTATGTTTTTATGCTAAGAAATGACAGTTCATGTCTTTCATTATTCATGTATATCTACCTTAGCTCCTCAAGGTTTTCTTCCGAGGATAAAATTGGTTTAGCAACGAAATATAAATTAAATATTAAAATATTAAAGAAATATTAAAGTATTTGAGGACGCATAAAGAAGAGGTGAAATTCATGAGATGTAACCCTCCCTGTCTTCACAATGAAATTATTGAAAGAAAATTATACATGAGTCACCCCAAGTTAAAAGTCTCAGAAAAATAGGCAAAGAAATAATCAGCTGATCTATTTGCAGTTTCCTAGCAGGTAATTAAGTGACTAGAAAGAACAAACATGGAATTTTCAAGATAAATCCTATTAAAACAATCTAATTTTCATTTCTGGCAGGGTTCATTGTGTAGATTAGAAACAGCATGTCACATGCACCTTAAAAAAGCTTTTGAGGTTGTCTCAGATGACATTCAGCTAAACAATTGAGTACAAGTTGGTGTAGATTAAATTACTCCCATGTGAATCCAGATTTTGCTGCAAAGTAGTATTCTATGCATCAAAGACGCTAAACAAAATGGAAAAATACACCAAGTGGAGTTCTTCAGGAGTCTCTCCTGCATTGATTATTGTTCATAGTTTCATTAATAACTTGAATGATGAAATAAAATATTTTATTGACATTCCTGTGGAGGAAATAATATTTGATTTAGCAATGTCATACTAGAATGAACAGATAATATTAGAATTTTAAAGTATCTTGATCAATTGCACAACAGTTTTGAAGTATTTAAAAGTACAATTCATTCATGGTGTGTAAAACCTGCATTGAGGTAGGAATAATCAATGACTGTTTTTACAAGATGAGCTATTGAATTACTGGTATTCTGTAGCCAAGAGAGATAAACACAGAGCAGGTCTCAGAGAGAACCTGTTGGACATTTTAAAGAACAGGTTAGAAAAATATGTATGAGAGATGGTTTATGTCTGTTTAATGCTGCCTTATGGAAATTGATGCCTTCTCCAGCCATCTAGGAACAGAGACTAGACAAGAGGAAGGGAATAAAGATAGGTATTTATTGAAGGGCCTTCAAGGTACACCCTGGGGAGCCAGAGGCTGCCTCCATAAAATGGACCCCAAGATGGACCCCAGGTCACGAGTTCTTCACACTTTTATAGGTTTGGTTCATTTGCATATCAGGGTTAATTCTCCAATTAAAGCCCCAGTTTAATGATGTAATTCCCCTCAGCTTGCTCCCTGCTTAGAGCCTTTGGTTTACACATTTTGGGCCTAGAACAGCCTGGCTGTCCTTGAAGGCAAAGCCTGGAGAGGCTTTGTTATGTCTGCCCAGCACAAGAGAGCAGAAATTACAGGCTACAAGGAACTGCAGAGTTCTACTCTAAGCAGTACAGAACTTGAAAATATAAAAGTTAAAACCTAAGGCATCAACATGGGGTGGATCAGAGCGCCTCCCAAGTTCCCAGACTGCTATTGGGTCTACTGTCAAATGAACCCAGTGTGCTGGCAGCAGTCAAAGCTGTGAGGATCTTACCAGATCTGATCTGATCTGATCTAATGTCACTCAGCTGTCTTGAGTGAGTGTCTGGTTGACATGACTATAATTGAGCTACAAGTGAAGCCCTATTTGTGGGACTTTCAGAAAAGTTGTCTCAGTGTCCGTCCAATTTGCCCTGAACACGAGGTGTATAATGCCCACTGGAGTTATCTAGCCTTGAGAAAAAATAAACACTTTTGAAAATCTCACTCTATTTTATTTATCTGATTAATTTCTTTTATGGATCCACATCACTGAATGTATCAATACCCTGTGGTTTTTGCATCCATTACTGGATGTTGGTACCAGCAGGGATGAGCTGCATTATTCTGCAGGATGCTAGTTGCTATTCTTTGTTCTGAAGGGTGTTGACAGATGGATTAATTTCCCTCTATTGTTTTCTTTCTTTAATGGCATACTCAGCTAATTCTTTTTCTTCTCACTTCAAAGCTGCATATTTTCTGACAGGCCAAAGATTTGCTGATGGCAATACTCTTGAAATGCTGCTGATCTTGGTGGGAACAGAAAATAATGATACAATTTAATTTCTCAGGTTGCCTTTGAGCCAGAACTCTTGTACAAAGGTTCTATTTCTCTATTGGCAGCTCAGAAAACCACAGCAAAGCAGAGGAGGAAAGTTTGGGACAGGACTCCAGTGCACCCAGAATTTAAAGGTGTCTTTCTGATCCATTTTCCCTGTTGTGAAGCTCTCCCCTCAAATACAAAAAGAGCGCTGAAGTAGAAAATGCACCTTTTCTCTGCTGAGCAAGTTTACCTGCTCTGAGGGGGTGACTCTCCTGTCTCAGCCCAGAAAACAGCAGCCAGTACAGTGGGAATGGGGAGCTTTTCTCCGACCTGCTCAGCCTTTCAAAGCAACACAGCATACACTAACCACGGACAAAACAGATCCATCCACTCCAGCACCTTTCCAGGATCCATGCACCAATCTGTAACCCCTACTGAATATTTGCCATTTAAGTGAACCTAGAGGATCACATCCACTGTTCCAGATTCCTTTGAACCTGTCATAGCTCTGAAGTCACGCAGCCAACAGACTTGGAACAGTGTCACAGGAATTATTTTCTCAAGCTTTGAATTAAAATTTCTATGAATCTCTGGCGCGTTTCCTAAATTGTTTGACTTTGCACAAGCCTGACTTCTGTTACGTATGTAGAGACAATTCAGCAAAATTGCTGGACTTTGCTTTTTAGGTGGAAAAGTCCTTCTGTATTACCCATAACATTTCAGTCTTGCAGTCCCCTCCTGAAGGTGGAGATGTGATTCACATTGCTGTGAACCTGGAAATATCCATAATGTATGGAAGTATCCATAATGCATTCAAGTGAAAAACTGCATATTTTTGACAACTGCAGCCTTTCCTATTAAGAATTTATAAGATAAACACCTCTATATTTGGAGTCTAACCTCCCTTTCTCCCTCCTTGAAGAGGTCAGACCTCAGAACATGTGTGCAGTGAAATTTCTGATATTTACAGGAGTACTTACAGATGTTTGCATTAAAATATAAGCCCTAATAATTCAATTCATACCAACAGATGATGTCAAAAGTCACATCCTATGATGGGGAAGGGGGAGTATTGCACAGAAGTGCTGAAAAATCCTGGATTCCCTCTCCTGCTAGACGGGCAGTACCTCTGGATGAATGCTACCCCCTTTGCACAGGTTCCTTGGCACTCAGTGGCACATTGAGGGGTACAGAAAACATTCTCACATTCCCTTTCTTCTGTGTCCCACTTGCTTCTGTGGACAATGTGTGGGTGTCTGCTGGTATTTTGGTGTACTAACAGCTCGTGAAAGTTCTCACTGACATATGCTGAAACCTCTAGTTCAATGGCACTTAACCTGTCAGTTCAAAAAGAAAAGTTTGATAGGAAGCAGAAAAATTGGAAGTAAAAATGAGTCAGCAATATTTTAAATTCCAAAAGTCCAGTTGAATTGCCTGCACTAAATGAAACAATTTTAAGGTTTTTTTTAAACTGAAATGGGCTAGAGGTTTTTGAATTTGAAAAGGTGACATAATTTTAAAATCGAAGCTCTCTTGTGCGACTTAGATATTGAACTAATGTGTGGCTTTTGAAGTAATTTTTTAAAAACGCTATCAGATCTATTCACTTTTTACACGAGTCTTCCTATCTGGGACACATGGGAAAATTTAGGAATAAAATCAGCAAATTCTAGTCCATAGTGGGAAGAACAGTCATAATACGTGAGTTTAAAAGCCCAATCTGTTCTGATATTATTTTTTCAATTTTAATGGAAAGGATCACAGGTAAGTACCTGTACACCTGGACCCTGTGTCTGAGGAAGCCACAGGGCTGTGGTTGTGCCACATGATGTGGAATTGCAGGCTGTACCAGTTAGCACTGACAGCAGGCTAAAGCTTCCACTGCCCTCTTCCAAAGAACTGGTGATTAAATCAATCCCAGGACTGCATGGTATGTTCTCCTCTGAGAAAAAAACACGGGATTTTTATTTCTTGCAATAATATTTTTACCCTTTTTACCTGTGAGAAACTTGAAAAAAAGTAAAAAAAAAATTCTGACTCAAGCTGCTGTGGAACTTGGAAGTAAATGTGAGTTTATGTCCCATGGTACTTTGCAAGCAGAAGTTCTGCTTTCCATTTTCAGATGGTTGATTGCTAGTTGTGTTGTAGAGTCTAGCTGTGAACTTTGGCTTTGCTTTGGCCTAGACGTGTGGCATCTAGCTTGTTTCAGCACAGAATATGTAAAGCATTCGGCTCTATAAATCTCCAGTCTCAGAGGAGCCATCTCTCCATATCTGACATTAATGAGGCACACCTGCACAGCGTTTGACTATGGCACAGATCTCTGTATCATTCCATGTATCATAGCTGTCTGATTCCAGCAATGCACCATAACTAAGACAATAAAAAAGGGAACAGTTTGCTCATTAGGAATGCAAAAGTTTCAGTGTTTTGGCTTTCATTCTTTGCAACATCTGTTGAACAGCACTAGGTTTGATCAATGCCTAAATATCTGCATACGCATTTATGAAAACAATAATGCAGTTTAAATTTCTGCTTCAGTATTGTGGGAGGAGAGGGGAAGGTGCATAATTTCACATGTGGTCTGAAATCTGGTAAAAAGAGATGCTGTGTCAACTTTCAGCATCTTGTTTAAATTAAAAGCTATATATTTTCCCTGTTTAATTAACCAAGTAAAACTCCAAGTTGTTTGACTGAATATGTGTCCATGTGAGAAAGAAATTCAGAAGGGTCAAAGACAAATTTAAAAAACACAAGATGAAGAATGGAACGTGGGACTTACAGAGCCAGCTGGTATCTATAACATCACCTGCTTTCTGTTAGGGTGAATCTGCTATCCTAATGCCTGGCTTTAGACTTCTATTTGGGCAGAAATGCTTTTCTACAGAGCAGAGTGATTCTGCTCTGGACCTTGCAGAACTGGAGACCAGATAAACATTTCCAAATTTGGGAGACTGAAAACTGTATCAAAGATCCTTGACAGTGAAGGCAAAACTGGGTTAGAACTTCTCAACAGTGCAAGCAAAGTTCAGTTTTGTGGAGATGTGATTCTGGCAGAGGTGGTAAAAAGCTGTTGGATAGGATCAAGGAAAACTGGAGCAGATAAGGAGGGTGCAAATGAGAAGAATACTGAAGAAAACAGGGAAGTTGAGAAGGAGAGAGGAAAGGGTTGGAAGTGAGAGAGAGAGAGACAGAGAGGGGTAACTAGTAAAGAATCAGAATGGGTAAAAAACCAGAGGTGTTTTAAGAGAAAGTTGAGAAAGTTGTGTAATTCCTTTTTTGCCCTCTCCTGCCTTTGTGAAATTATGTAGCCTTCCCTGGCCCTTGCATCCATGCTCTTTTCTTAGGGGGTTCCAAAATCTGTTTTAATCACCAGAACTCCCTTTTCTCCATTATGCTTTATTCCTCCTACTCTGCAGAGTTTCCTGTGCCTGGGAGGATGAGGGAAGGCCAGAGATCCACTGCTGCTTCTGCTAACTGAAGAGGGGGGCAGAAGGGGAGATAGCTCTTGCTACCATTCCTCACTGTAGTAATTGTTGTCCCATAGGAAATAGCTCCCTCATGTCATGGTATCCATAGCATCAGCTCTGTTTTCCTGGGGCTCTGATACACATAAGTGAGGAACAGGGCTGCAGACTTCATCTTCAGCAGCGTGACCCAGGGTAACTGCAAAAATACTGCCACAAAGGACCATTTTTCTGGGAAAAAAAAAAATCTTTGTCATTGGTTTTGGTTCAGTCAGAAGAAGGAAAAACTTTTAAAAGTAGGGTGCCACAGAACAGAGAAGCACAAATACCTGTTTGCCTTGAGCCACTGTTGTTGTGTGGCCTGCAGCTCTTACAGGAATGACTCCATCAAGGAGCTCATTAAAACAATTGATTTATTGAAATCAATTCAGTGTGTTGGTGAACCAGGGGCTTTGTTGTTCTGTATCGACGATGGCTGAATTCAGTGGTGTAACATCCTGTGCACTTGCAGGTTGAAGACATCACAAATTAGAAACCCATTTGTCCCTTAATACAGAGCAATGTAAAGGAAAGATAACCTGGCTTCTTTGGAATTACTGGGGAATTTACATTGGGTAGGAAGAATTTAGCTCTTAGAAGCTCATGCTAATAATATTTGGGTTACTTATGCTACTTGCTCTTTTACCTGCAAATTATATTATTGCTGATCTTTAGCTGTTTATGTTTGACTAGTTTGCATACATTTATAAGAATTAGGATATGAAAAATTTTGAGGCTTTTTTGCTCTCTACTGAGACTCCTTCAAGACATACCTCTCTAAGTAGCTGCAGTTCATATTCTAAACCAGGAAAGCTTCCTATACTGGGAAGACTTAAAGAATTTTTGATTTTATTGTTGCAGAAACACATTTTAAAAGATATTTCCTTGCTTTGAATATAACAGTTCAAAGTATCTTTTGACCTTACTATTAGCTGTGATTTTTCTGTGTTTTTCATCAATATATCTATTCATTAAAAAATTCACCAAAAAAAGGAAAGAACAAGAAACCTAAAACTGCTATTGCTTGAGAAGCAAGGATGACTGTTTATTTTACATAATACTCCTGTAAGTATTTCTACAGGGAAATAGAAAATAAATTGCATTTCTGTGGAGAAAGAGATAACATGCTGAAGTGAAAATGTAAATGTCAATGTAGGCTGCTACTTTTTGCTTATCAGTGTGTTCTATTTAGAGAAAGAAGTAAAGAAATCCCAGGCTGTGTGAACCATCAGGGAATTGCTGTAGCACTGGATTGCTTTTGAAGAATAATTTAAGCTGACACAGGAAAGCAGCATGCTCTCCTTTTATTTCTGTATAGTTATCCTTGCCTTCCCTCCTCTTTTCAACATGATTTAAATGGTTGTTGTCAATTGCAACAAATTCTTTTATATGCTTCTGCTCCAGTTGTATTTTTTTTTCCAAAGAAAAACAGTCTCTGTTCCCCTTCTAGTAAGTGTTTTAACTGTTGTGAAATTAGGGGTAGGAACTCTTTATCTCTTTAAGATTTTCATCTACCAGACAAGTCCCTTCCTGGAAGTTTCTGACTCCTTCTGCACTTTGGACCACTTGACTTGCACAAAATGAATAGGAAATACAAAGGACTGACTTAATACAATAAGGATATCCTCCTGACTTTTAAAAAATAGTATTTTGCCTCTTATGCTGGCTATGTGGAAGGCAGTCATCTTCAGGAGGTAATGAATTGAACAATATGTCAAATGCTTTGAAACTCAGTACTTTTGTTTACTCCTGTAGATTTCTTATACCACAATATTTCATATCACTTTGAAGAAAAAAGTGAAGAAATACTTCTGAAAGGTCCTTGTTTCTTTTGTGTTACACAAAATTATTTATCAACAGAGACAGTCGCAATTTTCTTTTGGTGAACTAGAAGCCAGTGAAATGTTTGCCATGAAACAAATATCCCAAAGAGCACATGAATCCAGCAATAAAACAGTTTTTAACCAGGCAGCAGAGCACGTGGCCCAGGCCATAACTGTACTCCAGTAACCATTTGCAACTTCTGCAACACCCTGGAGACTGCTGCTCTGTTACAGCCTCTCTTTCCTGGTAATGTGAGCCACAGAATGTAAATCAGAAAATTAAAAGTTAGACAAAATTACATTACAGCACACCTATAAAAACTCTGCTTTGGTCAAGGGGTCTGTGAGAGGAATTTGTCTCCAGGACTTGTGACTTGCCAGACCTTGATGTGGGATTATTTTCAGTATTCAGCTCAAAAGGCAGAGAAAGAGGTTTTGGAAATGACATTGCCAATGAACATAACTGACATAATGAAGCTACAATCCAAGGGACAGAAGTGTCTACTGTATATGATTACATCTCTCTGTCAGCAAAATTCTGAGGATTATTCAGCAAAATAATGCCTAACTGCTAGGTACATTCATGGGCATGTTTTTAAATTCAGTTTGCCCATTGGAACTGGAACTCCAATTTATCCAGTCTGGGTATTTACTTTAGGTAACATAGTGAAAACTGGTGCAGCATTCATGTATTTATCACACATTCACATTGTAATTAATCAAATTACCATTAATTTGTACTGTAGCTCTTCCTATCTGTTGACCTTCAGGGGAATGAAAGTGGGTCTGCCTGTGTAGCACTGAAGATGGTGTCTGGAATTTCAAACATGACAACCCTGGTGGGAATAGCTGGATTTCTCTTTGATTTCAGATCTCCTGTTTTAAATAACAATTTTCCTCAGTAATCTATGTGCAGCATTCTCTCAGCATGGTAAAAGTGCTAGTAATTAAATATTTGTAAAGGGTTTTGTTTAAGAACCAACAGAAGATCAGCAGCAGGACTTTAATCTCCTCTCAAGCTTTCATAAATCTGACCTTCAGAAATTCCTTCCCCTTTTTTTCTCATATCATGCAACAGATTTTATTTTGCATTCATTTTCCTCCCTAAACTTAATGAGTATTATGTTACTGGGATTGAAATGGGGCTTACAATCAAGATAAATTAATTTCAAATATGTTTTAAAAAACTGTTTCTCTTCAGAAACACATAATGTGTAAAAGAGGCATATAAAATAGCAAGTTAAATACATTGGGGTAATTAACAAAGTAAAATTAAATTACATTATGCTCAGATTCATATGTCAGTAAAAGGTTTTGCCAATTCATTTCCTCACTTAAATTTAACTTTGTCATCTCAGCTCATTTATTAAATTCTGTTTTTCCTGGCAACTGTTAGCTAAGAACATAGACCTCAACAATAGCATATTCAGGGAAACCTTTGCTCTCGTGTCACTGACTGCAAAAATGCTTATGCTGTATTTGGATTTTTTTCAAGGTGAGTTTTTTAACTCCCAAGACACTAAAAGAAACTCTCATGGATGCCATTTTTCAAAATGATTGAATCTGATCGAAGAAAATGGACTGTTAAAATATCCCCATCCTTTAAGTCACATAGAAGATCATCAAAGGATTTGACTTTTGCTTTATTACTTGGGAAGGAGATTTGGTAATATATTTCTATTGTTCAATTTATTTTGTAAACATTCCATTCATTTGTTTTTGGCACAAATGACATGATAAGTTGTACCCTGCCTGTATCCTCATACTCCCTTTTTACTTTGAGTGTTTTTTGAACTCCCAAAGTGCCGTTAAAAATGTTATCTTAGTGACCTTAGGGCCAACCAAATTTCTTATTTTGACTGTGAGCTACCCATTCCTGTCATGCCTGTACCATCACATGTCTTCCCATATGGTGATACCCAGCAAAAAAAGAGTTTTGGGGTTTTTTTTTTTGTTTTCCACAGACTAGATAAAAGTGTAATAAAATTTGTATTAAATAAAAAAAAGTATCATAAGAAGATATTGCAGTCCTCTGCAGGAAGGGTGTTGTCACCCTTTGAAATCTCTTGCAGTTAAAGGAGACTTTTTACTTTTTTGTTGTGGATGAAAGGTGTTAAAAATATATAAAATTTAGAAACCTCTTATAAATAATAAGCTACATAAAAGTGTTTAGTGACAGGACAAGGGGGTATGGCTTCAAACTGAAAGAGAGTAGGTTTAGATTGGCTATTCAGTAGAATTCTTTACTGTGAGGGTGGTGAGGCACTGGCACAGGTTGCCCAGAGAAGCTGTGGACGCCCCATCCCTGGAAGTGCTCAAGGCCAGGTTAAATGGAACTTCGAGCAGCCTGCTCCAGTGGAAGGTGTCCCTGCCCATGGCAGGGGAGTTGGAATGAGATGATCTTTAAGGTCCCTTCCAACCCAAACCATTCTAAGATTCTATGACTCTATAATATATAAATTATTATAGTATATATTATAGAGTAATAGAATCATACATATTATTATATATAAATGCTTCTGTGATTGTACAGATATGGATTACGCAGGCTCTGTGCTGTTTGCTGTTTCTCTGTGGGTGTATCAGTAACTCAGTCAATTCTTCTGACCCCATTCAGAAAACAGACTAAGGATTCTTTAGAGTAGGGAAGGGCAGATGGTCCAAACAGAGGGATTTATGAAAAGTTAATGTAAACAGATTTCCAGGGTGAAAAAGCACCCTGTTCTGGTCCTTCAGTTCTCACTCATGAATATGTTTGCATTGAAGAAAATAGGGATAGTAGGTAAGACTAAGAAATATTAGAATGAATAAAGGTCTTGTGATTTTACTAGAGAAATTGTAGGAATAGGCAGTTTCAATATTGGATTAGAGATTTTATTTAGTCATTATTGAGGCTGAAATTTATTGAGGAAGGTAAATTTGATTTATGAGTTGGATTACAGGAGCACAGCCTGTGTGTTCCTCCTAAATTCTCAGTCTGACATCAGCTGAGTATCAATGAGTTTATGCTGATTTACTTAAACTGAGGGTATGTCCCCCTCCTTTGAGCTGCTGCCTGAGTTCCTGTACTTGCTAAAATGCTCCTTTCTCCTTGTACCCCCTTCTTTTGCTCCCTGCCCAGCAAAGCTCTATTTGCTGTGAACTGCAGTGCCCACATATCTTGGCTTGCACCAGGGAGAAAGCTTCAATATTTTTCTCCTCTGGGCACTTTAAATGGTCTGATAATATTTTTACCTATGCAGGACTGCAAGGAATAATTATTCATTTTCTCCCCTCAAATGTTGCCCAGAGGGCTGTTGCTTCACACAGTTTATAAACAGAAGTAAAGCCAAAACCTCAGCAAGCGAATGGTTTCCGCTTATTTGTGTGTGAAAGCTTAATGTATTCTAGTATGGAAATCTTAATTTGATACTTCAGCAGACAGAAAATTTGGTATTAAGTAGACCTAAAATAACAGCCTGATGAATATGACGTGCCTTGGGAATGTTATTTTGGTAACTTTTGGGGAATGGTTATTTTAAGAAGTTGATGGAAGTTGCAGTTATCCAGAACTAGAACTCAGCCCTGAAATTTAACAATTTGTCCAAAATTTAGAAATTATAGTGGTGTTCTTGAGAAAAAACAAATTCTTCTTCCAGTGTGATCTGTATATGTAAACCTCTGAAACATGTCTGTGTTGTTTACCTCTTCTGTAATCAAACTTCATGATACTTTAGCCATTTTTAGAAGTTGCTCTTACTGGCTGTAGAAACTTTTGCACCAGAAAATCAGTTAAAAAAGGGGAAAGTCTTTTAGTACAGCTTAGACTAAGAATAGCCTATATTTTTGTGATGATACTGAAACACTATATTTCTGTTTGGCACACTTCCCTATTTACTCTTCCTGTCTTGGCTCAATAATTATTCCTTTTTAATTTGCATAGCTTTCCTTGCTTTCACAGCAGTGGGGATGTGAAATACACTTTATTTTACTGTTTAGTAAATATTTAGGTTGTTTTAGATCTCAAAGAGAGAAGGATTTCAGAATTGATGCTCCACCTGTTGGTGAAAATATAAACTTCAAAATGCACTTAGAAACCAACATAAAAGAATTAGACTTTGTTTTAGAAGGGAACTCAGATTATTTTGGACCCTACAATGGAAGGACAGAAAATTTTTTAAGGCTGCTGGCTCGAGTTTCACTTATGTAGGGAGGGGTCATCCTCCCTCTGCCCACAATGTGTGTATCTGGGCATCCTTTTTCCTCTTCAGGGCATTCAAAAGAGCTGATATCTCTAAAGGTGTTGTGCCATGAATCTGAGAGTCTGGAAAACTATTGGGATTAATTTCCTGTGCTGCACAGCCACAACAGGATGTTCAGCTCTATAAATTTGAATGGAACATCTCTATTGCCCAGAAATGCATCAAGTTTGAAAATTCAGTGAACCAGTCAAAACTGCACTGGAAGATCCCACAAGATGAAGTGGTTTTAAAGCAGCTTCTGTAGATCATGGCTGACCAGAGCTTTTTTCCAGTAGTTCAGTAATTGTGAACAGAAACTGTGAACTGAAAAGGAACCTTACTGTCCTTGAAATGTGAAGAACAAGGGTTTGAATTTTCTACCTGAGCTCTTGCCTGCAGTAGGTAGAGACTGGTGAGGTTGTTTTGCCAACTAAGTTCACCTTTGTGATTAGAGGCAGAACTGCTGAAAGGAAAGGGCAAGGAGACTTTAGTGCTACTGGGTTTTCTGACACTGCCATGTGCTAATGAATATCCATCTGCTTAACCCCCAAACACAGGAGTTATTTGGGTTTGATTTACATGTGTCTGATGGATTTATTGGGCAATTAAGCACTACCTCCTAGAGCCAATATGTTTCTAAATTCTACTGTGTCCTAGAGAATATCTTACTCAGTCACTTTCATGTGTTTGTTCTAGATTGAAATTATAAGAACGCTCACCCTTGGGAAAAGGGGAGGTATGTGGGCAGAAAAAAAGGTGTGAACTGCAAAATTACATCCTTGTTTACTCAGGAAATGATCTTTTATTGCCAGCTAGAGTAGGCTTAAAGCTCCACTTATCCAAGTAGCTCTCCTAACTGAATTAATCTCATTGATGTCCCCTGTTTTTTACTGATAAAAAATTTAACCCAGAGGCTACTTCAGATGAGTGTGCTTTTCATGTTGTGATAAGTAAAATCTTCCATTTGCTCTGCTCACAAACAGCAACGATTTAAGTGGAACCACTGAAATAAAAGATCTTTTGAGTAAGCATTAGCAATTACAGGAAAAATATTTTCTGCTAATAGTTTTCTGTCATGACACAAGACTTTTCCAAGGGTGGACCCATTTCCTTTCATTTTTCTGCAATTCTCTGTGTATGAGCCACACATTTGGTATGGTGAAAGTTCTAGGTGACCTCAAGGGTCTTCGTGTCACAGATAAAGATGTTTTACACCTCTTCATGTTACCATAACCTACCAGGACAATGTCTTGCTATTTCCTGTAGTGATTCCTCAGATTTTAAGAGAGGTTTCCCTTCTCTGGCAAGTAGAATTTTTAGAGTAAAGCTGAACTGAAGGGCAAAGGATAATTCCTTTAAATTTTCAATATTCCTTAGCTTTCCTAATTAGATGCAGAGTGCTAAACTTGTCTTTGTGGTGCCATCAGAAAAGTATTTCCTTGAGGCATGGTAAGTAACAGTTATGAATACAATCCAAAATGACTATTTTGAAATTAGCAAGCACTGACACACTGTTACTTTGTCTGCACCTCACCCCATCTAGTTTCCAGATCACAGCATCTGTCCTAGCAGTAAAGGTGTTGATCTTGGTACTATGAGCAGATTCAAGTTCAGCAGCAGAAAGCAGTTTGTACGAAGCAAGAAATAATTCTTATTTATTTATTTTACTAAACCACTTTTCAGAGAGGAACAGCACATTTCTCCTTGTCCATTTGTGTTAGTAATACATGTTTTTCCTTCAGCTGACATCGGCAAATGGGGACGGGTTAATTGGCAAAGCTGTGCTAATCAATCACCATCAAGGTGATGATTTTCAGCTGAGGAACAGGAAATTTTGGATAATTATGATGCTGATAATCAGCAACAGCAACAAAGAATGTAAAAACCACCATGAGGCTTTCAGGACAAAAAATGGAATTGATGTCTCTCTGTCACATATAATTGTTTGGAATGTGTGCTAAGCAGAGATTTTTTACCTGAATTTTTTTTTCTTTTTTTTTTTTTTTCATTTATTTCTAAAAGCTGTGTTAATTCTTACAGCCAGAGGGAGTTAAATGGACCCTTTTGTGGGTGTGGCCTGACATTGTTTTCTGTGGCTTAAAACAAAGCAGTGAAAGACATTCCCTTTTGCTAATTTTCCAGTGTGTTTCTGGAAACTCAGACCATGAAGTTTGCCTCAAGAAATTGGTTCAATGTGGCTAAGACCCTTGTTTACTTGTTCTCAATTAAGTAAGCCTTAATAAGCTGTTCCATTTGCACACAGATTGCCCAGAGAGGGTATTTTTGCTCTCTTTGGGTAACTTTGGCAGTAGTATATTAAATCATTGTTTTATAGTTCAAGGGTAAAACTGTATTTGAATTGAAAGATCTGATATTTAGAAACGATGCATTCTTAATTCCAGTTCTGCTTTGCTTTACAACTGGTTTCTCAGTCTCATTGAAGAATGAGTGTTAGTTTTGTTACTTTTGGACACATTAGAAAAGATTAAATGGAGTGTTTATTGGACCCTTAGTATGAAATGTTTGAGATCCCGTGGAAAGCGATCTGAGGTATTCCCAGTGAGTGTTTCTGCTGTGCTGTTCTTGGGAGCGGACTTTGAATGAGCTGCCTTTGATGTTGGTGATATCTGTTTATCCTTGAATTAGTTCTGCAAGCTTACATTTCCTTCTTGTACTGCCAGTGTGCCAGTGGTGACCTAGCAGCACGTGTCTGCAGCTAAATTTGCGTCCTTTATCAGAATATTTTACTCTTCTGCCCACAGTGGCACCACTTACAACGCAGATGTTGGTCCAGCCATGACTGGCAGCTTGCTGGAGCCAGGCATTAAAATGTCCATCTGCTTTTGATTGCTTGCAGGATGTTCTTCCTCTGAACTGGGGAATAGTCTCTCATTTCTAGTTTTGAATTGTCCATTTGCTGCTGTAGGGGAAGCTGCCATTCCTGAGTGAAAACGGGAGTCAGCCTGTGGGGAACCACGAAACAGATGAGGGATGGACAAATTGAAGGACTAAATCCTTTCCTTCTTCTTGCAAATTTCTCCCTGGAAATTGACACATCCCAGGCTGTATTAGCTGTAATGCAGCTGAGATGACACTGATAGGGGCCCAAAATTGGTGGCAGTGACTGGAGGTCTGTGCATGACACAGCCTCATACCTGGCCCCTAGCAGGGACCAGTCCAGGAGCAGGAGCTCCTGGAAGGACGTAGTCCTTTATCTTGGCTATGGCAGAATTAATTTGGGAAGTCTCTCTTCACTTTCCTTACTTCTTTCCTTACTTCTCCTCGCTTCTGTGTCATGCCAATGTGGTGTTTATGTTATCAAGCCAAGTTAGGCACTGAGAACTTTATCTAAGCTGTAGTTTGCATTTCAGTTTGTTGTGATGTCTGGAATCAGAGATAAAGCATGGGCTGTTTTCTGGACTTCATTTTACATGGCTGATATTTGGCAGTCTGAATCTGCATACTTAATTGTCTAGCTCTTAAAATTATCTTTGTTAAGAGAGCATTTAAGAATGTTGACTTGATGGCTGTAAGATTTCTGTGTAGAATAGTCACAACCCAGCCTTTCTTTTTTAAAAAATTTTTGTTCTGTTTTGTTCCTAAAATGAAGTAACAGGAATGAGAGAGGACCACGAGAGGGCACTCTGGCTCTTCCGAGGGCTCCTTATTAAACTTTTACTGCTAAGGACTGCAAAAGAGAATAAAATC
Organism: Monarcha castaneiventris obscurior; assembly: GCA_026261815.1. NCBI lineage: Eukaryota > Metazoa > Chordata > Aves > Passeriformes > Monarchidae > Monarcha > Monarcha castaneiventris. Next base: position 4,190,386 of record JAMPIT010000040.1, read on the forward strand.
TGAAGAAAAATGCTGATTTATTTCTTATAGAAAAAGTTACAAACAGGTATATATTTTCTATCTTATCAATAGTCTTATCACAATCTTGGTGTTAATTATGCACAACAATGATACCACTGGTTTTGGAATGCATTTATAAAATGTGTAAAATGGAAGATGCACCATGGATCCTTCCTGACAGTCACGTTTTGGATTTGAAAACGAATCAATTTTCCAGTTTATTTATTTTTCTTGACACTGTCAGTCTGATAATTCTCCCAAGTAAAATACACAGAAACAACAATTTGGGTTTGTTGTTGTTGTTTATTTTTTTTGTTTAAAGGCATCTACCAGTAAGCACACATGACTACTTCACTCAAAGCAGCCTGACTTGACAGAGAATGGTGTTAAGTATTTGTCTTTGTGTGCATTTGGCCATTTTTATAGAAGTAGTGTATTAGTTGAGAGACCTGGAATGAGCACACAGAATGTTCATCCTGGGGGTTTTCTACCTCTGTGTCAATAGGAGTGATTTTTGACTGAGCTAGTGAACTAGCTGATCACAGTTTCTCCTAGTGGAAAGGTTACTGTGATAGCGAACCTTTTGTAGCCTTTCTCATTCAGCCAGATTCTTTCATCTGTTTTTATACTTGGTATGGACCCCTCTGAAGAAATTATGCTGACAGTGCTTTCCTTCTGTGAGTTGCACCTTACCAGACTCCCCAAAAACAAAACTTCTGACTCTTTTTCACTGTTTTGTGGTTCCAGTGCCACTTGGTCATTTCAGTGAAGGCAGCCGAATGTTTCGAATTAACCAAACAATAAAGAAAAGTCCCCATTTCATGTGCCTTTGACCACTGTCACTTAAGAAGCAGTTACAACAAGAATCACCACAGTCTCAACCCCAAAAGTCGCGGGGCTGGAGATCATTACAGGTTTTGTTTGGCTGTTGCTGGCTTTCAGCAGAGCATCGCCTACACGACAAACAAAGATGGGCTCGGAAAGATCCCCCGGTTGTTGCATACAGACTTAGCTGCTCTCAGTGAGGCTCTGACAGGCAGAAGGCTCTCAGGCAGTTCCTGACTCAGCCCCAGATCCCATCTTTTGCAGATTATAGGCTCTCTTCCTGGCCAGGCACCAAGAAATCCTTCCCTACAAGCCTGATTCCTATTACTAGCACAGGGGGGCAGAGCCCAGAGCACTGCATTAACCCATCCTTGGCCAGAGGGTGGCTTTCATATTCTATCATCTTGTTTTATTCTCTTTCAAAACTTCTGATTAGGAGTGTGTGCGTCTCTGCCTTTATTTGTACCAAATGGACACAGCCAAATTGCAGAAAGTTTTCTTTAAATTCGCTTGAAAACAGAGAGGATCACAATTTTTGACAATGGCAGAAAGTTAGAATAGCAGTTGTTGAAGAACTGGTTAAAATACATCGTCAGTGACTCAAGTTCACAAAACTCTGAGTAGGAACTGTGGGGTTGAGAGGAAGGTTTGTTTTCATGGCCTATGGAGGGTTGGCAGTTTGAAGTTATTCCCTCTGCATAAATATGGCAACATTTGTAAGCTACTCCAGATCACTTGCTGGAATGTAAAGTCAGCAAAATTCTGCACTTCAGAAAATGATTGTACAGCAGGACTCCTGTAGAGGAAGTATTTTGTGTCTCAATAACACAATGTGTTCAGCTGTTTAGCTGCTTTAATGGTGCTCCTTAAGGCATGAATTGTGGTGCATTTCCTCACTTTCTGTTTCTTCCTCACTGAAGAGTGTGTGTCCTGAGCTGCTTCTCTTTATTGTCACGGCTGAGCCATCCACACTGTGGGGAAGGTTGTTATTTCACAAGATGATTCACTGTATTTACCATTTGGGAGAAATTGTGCCTACATCTCATATTTCCTCTCCTCCCTAGTATTCTCTGGCAGCCAGGAGTCATGGTCAAGGCTTGGATTCAAAACTCAGCTGCAAATTAAAGATGAGAGCCAACCTAGTAGCTGGTATCCAAACTGGTGTCCAAAGCACTGAGCAAGACACCGGGATCCAAACCAGCCACTGTGCTGAGCACAGAGCTGCCCACCATGGCATGGGGAAAAGATGAAGACAGGGTGAATGCTGTATTTGAATTGTCACAAGGTTCAAGGAGCTTTCCCCACCCGCTTGAGACCTTCACTCAGGACTGCTGCCTTTGGGGGTGAAACTTGGTACATTTCTGGTTTGTGGCACCTGGCCAGGATGTATGGAGACTTCTGCAGTTCCTTTGTCTGCCTGTGAAGATTCAAACTTCTCACCCACATGCCTCAGTTCTTTTCCATGTCCCAAGACTGTTCCTGTCTATTATTGTTTAGTGCAAAATACAGAGGATCATCTGGCAACAAATGCACTCTCTTCTTTAGCTCTGCTAATTGTGCCAGATGCCTTCCACGGATTCTCCAAACCACAGTAGTTTTAGTTCTCAAAATGTTGATGATACATAAAGATAGCAGAAAGTAATATAATGTGGTAAATTGCTTTTTGGAGTGATTTCATGGAATATAAAATACTTAGAGATATAAAATGTAACAAAAACATGTGTCAGACAAATGAGAACGCAGGAAATCTGAGGTAATTTCCCTTTGGGATACTGAAAATGTTATGGGCTACACGGCTGCTGCGCTCCCCAGGAGACTGCAGTGGCATTTGTGGAACCAATTCTTGGTGCTCTCTTCATTCACACTGAATTGTCTTTTTTGAAGTTGGACACCTTTGGTTTTTTTTTTTTTCCTCTGACACTAAGTGAAATAGGCGTATAAAATATTTTTTTTTGAGGAGTAATGTCCTGTGCAGTATTTGAAATGCTGGCTGTGAGGGAAGTTCCAAGTGATATGTTTTTGACTCAGACTTGAGAACTCAGATATTCTGGTAACTAGGTTACTTTGGCATCAGTCTTCTGAAGCTGTGACAGTTTTTGTGGCTTCTCTGCTGAGTTTCACACTCAACAACTTATATCCTGCGTATACATGCCAAACATCTGTGCCTATTACTTTCCTCTGCGTTATTTTGAAAATATCCCAGTTCTTGACATTAGAATGGGTGGCTGAGAACCTGGTGAGATCAATTAGTGTTCTAACTATTGGGTAAGGACTCTTGACAAAAACTAGTCCTGGCCACTGTTAGTTCAGGTTCACAGATATTGAAAGTGTAGCATTCTGCAGAATTTTAAGAAGTATAATCAACCTCGGGGTTATAGCTAAGCTACTGAAGTAAGCAGCAAATGCTGGCTGCTGCTTTGAGGCTACTGAAGACTGAGCTGCTTTTCCCTACTTCAGTTCCTGATTGACATGGAAGACACAAAATAACTTGAGATGAAGACCACAAAGCAGATGAACTCAATCTGTGCATTTAGAGGACTACCCAAAATCAAAATGTTTAAATGAGACTTTCAAAGGTACCTTTTCCATGCATCCTGAAGCTCCATCCTTCCTTTCATCATGGGAGGAAAGGAGTGCCATAGTCAGAACACAATTATGCTGACAATCCTGGGAGATAAATATGGCTGAGGACCTCTGGAAAAGGGGTTGAAGCCATATATTATTCTTAGGAAGAGAAGTATTGTCAAAGACCATCAGTGAAACGTGTAGATACCTTTGTAAGACTTCCAAATTTCAGCAAAATTGTTATACCCTGAATAATGGTAGATTCAGACTTTGCCAAAATGCAGCTGGGCAAATCTGTTACTTCCCATATGGAAAGCAACTGTTCAAGCAAGTTATATAATTATACATTATAACATTGCTTCTGTCCAAAACCTAGGGCTGCTGCAGACATAAGCCAAGATTTTTTTTCTTTTCTTTCTATAACTAGATTCTTTTTTTTTATTTTTTTGTGAGTATGTGTTATTCAGTTAAAGCCATAAGGGAGTAAACAATTCCGTTCTTCTCTCTTTCCACCCTCACCATTCCCATATCTGATGATTTACCATTAACTATTCTGGAACATGAATTGGCAGTTTTGGCCTTGCTGCTGTATGTTGGTTTCCTGGATTCAGGCTAGTGAAACAATAAGCATTTTCCTGCTGTAGTAAGCCTGACTTCCCCACCCTGCACTTCCAAATGTGGATTCTGAAGTTGATATCATAACTAAAAGAAGTCAATGCAAATTAAAGAAAGAAATTTGGAAAACAAGCAGATCTTCCCCTTATCTTGCATAAAAAGCTCTAACTGTGTTCAGAACTTAGTGCTTGTCTTTTGAACCCTCTACAACTATTTGCCCTGCACAGCAGAGGTCCACATTAAAAACCAATATCCCCAAAAATGGGGAAAAAGATGCTGTACTTAGAAGAATGTCAGCCTAATTAACTTGGAACTCTACTAGATGTGGTAACCTGAGAAGGCAGGGCTGCAAGACCTATTCACTCTCTTGCCAAGATATCTGTGCTGCTTTTTAGGTAGTGATGGCTGAGAGACCAAAGGACATCTGGATTTTATGTCAACAGATGACTTGCACTTTACCACAGCAGTTTTATGCCAACTTTGATCTTGTGTAATTATGATCTGGGTTAAGCCTAACTCAGAGAAAAGCTGTGCACTTTAACCTGGATCACAGGTAGGTATGAGATTAAGCCAAGTAATTGTGCTGCAGCCCAAAGACTTGTGGTGGCCAATTTATTATGATGGTTTAAAATGCTTTCAGACTTACTGTGTTTCTGTTTGATATATTTTCATGAGAAATTAAAGACATTGGGTACAGAGCTGAGAGGCAACAAAGTGAGCAAAATGGTTTAAGACATTGTAATGGTGCTGTGCTGATTTCAGGTACTGATTTTGCTGCAGGAAACTTGGAAATTGATTGTTTATCACTGGTAACAACATTGCCTATTCAAGACATGACCTCTAATGCATTTGGAACATGCTAATTAAAAAAAAAAAGAGGTATTTATTCACCAAAAAGGGGTCAAGTAAATAGAATTGCTGTTTATATGTGAATGGGTGAGGTTATCCTTCTGTGACTGAGAAGAAGGTAAATGTTGAACTGTGGCGTGGATGTGTGAGCTGCTTGGGGAACTATATCAAGGAAATGTGAGGAGTTAGACACAGCAATTGTTTTCAGCTGGAGGTAGATGTGTAGTTGTTTTCTCCTGACAGAGACATCACTGGACACATTTGAGCTGAACAGCTGTGGACAGCTGGAATTCTAAAGCCAATGCTTAGAGATTTGGTGTCTGTGCTTGTTCTAGGACTCATGTCAGGACATTACCAAAGTGCACAGCCTGTTCATGGTGTAACATGTGGTGGTTCCATCTGTGGAGCAGGGAGTGTTTTCCTCTGCTACTCTTCTGTTTGGCTTTTCCTGAGCTTTGGCCAGCATGGTCTGTGACAACTCCACAGTTCCTGGCTGCAGGTACTCAGTCAGGCCAAATCCTCACTCCAGATTAGGATGAGATAGGGAATTGCATCCCCTTCTCCTCACCACCTATCTGGCTTTCCAGGACAGGACAGAGGTACAATGAGCCCTGGGTGTCTCTCTGAGTGGCTGGGGGAGGCATGGGGGATTAGGGATGCAGAGAATGCTGCAGGACTGTGTCTGGAACATGGACAAGCACACCAGCCCTGCACCTCTCCAGGGTGTCCTGGTGCTACTGAGCACACAGCTGTAGGAAACACCAGTGAGGCACCACATAGCATTGTTTTCTCTTCTTCACCCAGAAAACCCCAAATGGGTAAGTGTCCCGGTTTGAGACAAAATTCAGAGGAACATCCGAATTGAATGTCCTCTGACAGAAGGCAGGTTACAGCCACCCCTTCCCCACCAGGTTCAGAAAGAATTTTCCTCAGAGGAAAGTGAAAAAAACCCCTATTTATTTAACAACCAGAAGGCACACAGGCATGGAAAAAAAAAAGAATAATAATAAATAATAAAACCTCTTGCTATGCAGAGAACCTGGGTAGGTTTCAGAGTCCTTTGTGGGAGGGGCTGTCTCCTCTCTGGAGCTGGGGTTTGGCGTGGGCCCCTCTGGGCTGGTGTGTAAGGTCTCTTGATGATGTTCTGGTGTTGCTGAAGAGTCCAGAAGAAAAGAGAAAGAAACCAAAGTCCCCGGGGAAAAAAAACCCCTTTCTTGCCTCAGCTGGCATATGAGCTGAAAAGCAAAGGAGTTTAACTCTCCGTCTCTCTCCTGAGAAAGCAGCTGAGAGCTGGGAAAAGCAGGAAGGTGCTTTCCTTGGCTCTGTAGCAGCAGGAACACAGGGGAGTGTGTATCTGTGTCCTTGAACACAAAAGCACTTGGGTTTTTTTTCTCTTTTCTCTCAGACCCAGCTTAAAGACACCAAAAGGCACAGGATCATGTCTGGCATAGAACAGGAATAGGGCATGCAGCATCATAAAGCCACCCCAAGACAGTAAGCCTGAGGAAGAAATAGTGAAGGGTTTATTTACCTTCAGAAACAGAGAAATGAGTGTGTTTAGGATTTTTGTGAAAACTCCTGTCTTCCCAAATAAGCCCTTGGTTTCAATAATACTGCTGAGTTTTTGTGAGGCACAGTTTCCCTCAATTTAAGCCACTGTTTTTCATAGGAAATTTAATTAAAAAACATGTATGTCTTACTAAATGGAAGCCTGTACTACAAAAACAGTGGAGGTTTTCTGAAGTCAGTACTTGTCTGGTTCTGGCATTAGCAAAGGAATTGCTTTTAAAAGAGTTCTCATCTTATGAGGGCAAAACAGAGCTGGGATCTAAAAATTTAAAATTTGTTTTAGAACCCCATGATTATTTTCTAAATTGAGTCTTAATAGAATAATGATATCTCAGAGTTATAAAAATCTCTAAAAATTATTTATCTTTAGGACTATTTCAGGTTTTATTCTCACTTTTTGTTTATTATACTGCTACAAACTGATGCCTGATGTTGTTTATGAATCTTAGTCTAGTGGACACTTCCTGGGATGCTTCCCACCTTGACTTTAATGCTGGACATCAGCCTACGGATATTATGTGGCCTTTGAACTTTTCTTATAAAAGGAGATTAAAATAACCTCTATATATTTGCATTTATATTTTCCCCTCAAACAAAAAAAAATTATTTAGTTTTAGAAGTAAAATACATGTTTTTTTTAAGGAAAATTCCATGGTATTTGAAATAAAATATAGAAAAGTAGCTGATTTCCCAGCTGCGTAACAGTTCTGAGGGTCTGTTATAAAAAATGATTTTTCCAGTAGCCAAGTCCATGGACAGTTTCTTTTCAAGCCTCTTAGTTATTCTCGGAGCATTAATCACTTTTAAGAAAAAGAAAACCTCTTTTTAATTGTTGGAACTACATTTTTCCAATTTTATTCACTTAAGTAAGTGGAAGGCTCCCATGGTTCTCACCTGTGCTCATACTTATTTTTCTTTAAGGCACGTTTTGACACATTAAAAGGGCCACTGTTTAATAAATTAGGACTTTTATTAAACGACTTCACAAAATGTTAAGTTTTCATAATTTTTAAACCTGCTGTTGAAAAAGAGAGGTGCTAGTGGAAAACTAAGCTGGCTTAGCACGGACCATCAGCTGGTCATGCTAGTCTGGGTGAGACACCAACCAAACTGTCTCGCAGCCATCAGAGCCTAGTTAGTGGCTCTTACTCCTGAAGAAACCTCCTGGAGCTCCCTCTCATCCCTCAGTTCCTGTGAAAGGTGCCCATTCCTGAAACTCTGCTTAGTGAAACCTCATTAAATATTCTGAGACTTCTCATTCCCACACTTCTCTGTTACTGTTGTCACAGTGGAGCTTAACAACTCACTGGACCAGTGAGTTTAACATGGACACTCTTCCTGTTCTGCAAACTGCTGGTTCTCTCAACAAGTACTTTAAAAATGTCCTGATCAATATTTCCTTCTTCTCTTCCCACCAGACTTTGCTGAAAAATTCTGTTTGATGGAGGCCACAATATTGCCCAGTGCTGCATCTTCCTGACAGTCTTATCTCTGTAAGTTCCTGGTATACATTCCCTCAGGTTTTTTCAAGCTTGAAATTAGGTTATGTTTATAGTTCTAAATAATTCTGTTGCTTACTTGAATCTGCTATGATAACTCATTTTCCTGTTGAAAACCTCAGGGCATAATGGGATATGACTGGAATTGTATTTTCTGGAAGTCAGCACAGAGCAGAGATGACAGTGCAGTGCCTTATGGAAATGAAATATTATATGGAATCTATCCATGCAACAGTGAAACAAGAACAAGGAAAGAGGCTTGAGAGCCAGGAAATAGGGAGCCCTGAAGAAGAGACCTTACAGAAAGAGGAGTTTGAGCACTCTAAATTGTGTATGGTATAATCTACCATTTCCATGGCTATCTGTATCATAAACAGTTGTGTTTAAGTAACTGTTTCTCAGTTCCCCTGACATTATGCATCCTCTCCAACTATTGCTTCATATAGGTTTTGTTATTAGCAGGACAGAAATTGTATAACTATTGTACAACTGTAACATCATCGGAAATATGTGTTGCTCAACATAAATTCATTCTGAGCGTCCCAGACTACACTGTGTGATGAGAGATCTGATGTGTCTGGGGAATCCAAACCATGGGAAAAAAAATAGGGACACTAAAACTCCTAAAAAACATGAACAGCTTTTCAAAATCATAGTTTGAGTCTGATTTTTTTCACGTAACTGTTTTCTTTGTGGTTTAAGTTATTTTTTGACATTCTACTCCATGTGCGCATCTGCGTGCAGAAATACAGAAAGTATCTTCAACTCCTTTCTTTCTCCCCTTCCCTAATTGTGCTCTTGCAGCTGTAGAGCTGAAACTGGTTATTAAGCAATTTATCCCTTCTTTAACACTTAAAAAAAGACAATTTAATAGAGTTCCAGAGTAATTTCATTTGCTAACTAGCAACAATAATTTTGTATGTTAAAGGCTTTCTGATTTCTGAAGTTCTAAGTCTTTTTTATTACCAAGCTTTACAAGGTCTGAAAAGTTAGGTTTAAAAATCCTAAAAAATTTTGATGTAAACTCTCAGTTCCAGAAGCAAGGGCTATGTGCAAAACAATAACTTTTGATCACAAATTACACAGGAATATTTGTACAGTATTCAGTAACTAAAGCCTGAGCACTCCAATGCTTTTATCCCTCAAAAAATACAGAGAATTTGAGCTTTGGGGTTTTTTAGCTACTGATCAGCCTGAAGTCTGGTAAGGATATAGAAGGAGGGAGAGAATTTGAGGCACCATGCAAAGAGTACCAAGACATTATAAAGTTAAATCTACCTAATTTTCTGGTTGTCAGATTCCAGTTCTAAGAAGAAAATCATTATAGATTTTACAGGTAGGGGCATAAAGGTATTTAGGCCTTTGTGTGCTTGTTTCCAAAAGGGAAATAAAATATTAAATTAAAACTCTGAAATGATTTACAAAACAGACGATCACAAGACATCTATGTTCTCTTGGGGATTTTTCTCCTCTCTCCCATTGTATCACAAAGTTTCCTTTCTTGGTAAAAGTTTCTTCTGTATCCCTGGTCTTTTCTATGGCAGTTTATCTTCATACAATGAGATCAGCTGTCAAACATTGTTTGGAATGCCAAGACAAATGGTCTTCCTGCCCCTGATTGATTAATTCATTGCTACAGCAGAGAATAGCCAATGTGCACATCATTTAATTATTTACTTCTAATATTGATGAAATATAAATTAAAAGTTAGAGACAATTCCAAGGAGGAGAATATTTGTGAAACAAAGCCAGGAAATTTAGAAGAAAGACACTAGCATTCCTCTTTTTAGATTTTATCCTCAAATACTCAACTGGATAAATTTGCTCATGATATAGCACCAGACTTTATAAATGTGCTGTTACTGAACTCTTGGGTAGCATTATTTAGTTTGATTAATAACTAAAAACACCATGTTAGATTAGTAGTTAAATTGCTATTATGTATCATAAATTCACACAATCAAAATACTTTGCAGATTGTAATTAATTCCCAAAATGACCTTGTGAAACAGATAGCAGTATTCTGTTCCTCAAGAAAATGGCTGGTTTTACAGAGCAGGAAAAGGTCCTCTAAGGGATTTTTTAGAGCAGAAGATTCTGGAGTGCATCAAAGACTGTGGATGCTGAACTCCAGGTACACAAGTTATCACAGACCTTCTCTGGTGTGGTGGCAGCATTGACTGAGTTTTGAAATGAAGAACTGATTTTGAATTAATCCACACAGAGTATATTATGCTTTGCCTGGTGCCTGCTTATCATATGAACATCTGCCATGTGATTGTGGGATAACTGTGGGGTGATGCTGTGTGAATATAGGATTCTTCTCCTCCAAATATTTTGCAAGAAGCCATGCAATATCTATATATTGCTGGCTTAGTGACAAAAGGTCCTACTCAAAAGTGCAGGAAATATAAGAAATAGAAAAGATAGATGACAGGCTGGGTGAATTTCTCATATACAGGGATGGTAAGAAAGTCTACTGATTTTCCTGCAACTGATGATATGACACTTTTGCACCTTCATCAGTCAAACAGATGTGTTACAGAGCTGTTTCTTTAATCAGTTTAAAGTTTATTTTATGCAGAGCAACCTGTGACAGACCTTTGGAATGACTCCAAGTATATCTGTGAGCTTAGTTTGTGTTTCTGATGCAATCAAAGCAAAAGTGTCTGAAAATTAGATAATCAGGAGCTGCACTGAGGGCAGGTCATCTGACCTGTGCAGACATGGGAACACTGACCCCCTGTTCTGCAGCCCAGGGCTGTGAATATGGGGGTCACAGGGCTTCAAAATCTGAGACCACTATTTTCCAGGCATCTGATAAATTGTAGGGAATTGCAGAGCACAATGAGTTACTATGGTTTAGTGAATACATGCTGTAAGAAATCTGGGCATTTCTCCATTTCAGATCTATTTGGCTTAGAGCCTCTGGATGGAGCATAACCTCCCTCTTCCCCTTCCTTCAAAATCAACCCAGGTCAATGCTTTCTTTGTGGAGGTTAAATTGCATGGTTTAGTTACCTCCCCTGAACTGAAGGCAGTTCTAGACACAAACAAAAGCAAAAGCTATAAAACACAATAAAGAGAAAATATGAAACACATTATTTGTCTTAAAAACATTTTTAATACGTAAACAGTGTGGAGGCTATTGTGAATAGTAGCTGCAAGTCTGACAGTTAACCTCTGAGATCTCAGACTCTTCCCAGGATTCCTGCTAAAACATGGACGAGTTAGAAAGGAGTTCTTTGAGTTCTTAGTATATTGCTTCAAATTTCTGTATTCAGTGGGATGCTCTGGTACTCAAAGCAAGTGCCACACCTGGTGGGTTGGTTGTGCTGAAGTGGGGGAGTTGGTGATTTTTATGGACTCCACAACAAGACCTCTTTTCAGTCTTACTGAACTGCTGTGTATTTGAAGGACTTTTGAAATGTGTCGCTTTCAGTATGCAATGTTTTCCAAAAATGGCCAAGGACACCTTAGACAGCCTTTCCTTCTGCTGCGAATTCCCAGGAGTTTGCCCTTCATGAGAAATGGTTGTGATTCATGACCTCTTCCAAGCAGCACGTGTGCTGGGAGGGAGGGGAGAGTAGGGAGTGGACCAACCCTGTTCTGTAGGTTATGGTTTGTAGCAGCCTGTTTCCAGAGACTGGTGGAAGTCTTAACTCTTTGGTTGCATATAAGATAGATTTTCTGCCCTTCTTCACATGTTTTTGTCTTGCCAGTTCCAGTTTTAACTATCTCCAGAGGTGGTGACTCAACCACTTCCTTGGGAAGCCTGTTCCAGTGCTTGATAGCCCACTGACATGGACAAGAATTTTGGTGTCAAAAAAGAGGGATCAAATGTGGAAACAGATAAAACCCTCCACCTTCCAAGCCATTTAATCAATACTACTTCTTAGTGGGCATCATTCAAATATTTTTTTCTGTGCTATCCACCTTTTCAAACGTCTGCATGACTGTTTGGGAACTTACTTTTTAGGAGGGTGACCATTACAGGGGTCTTAGGGACAGCTGAAGAGTCAGTGGAACTAAAAAGAACTCATCATACCCTCATAAAAGTCTTACCCTCATCAAACCCTCACCATCCCCAGAGGAACCTGAGGGAAGACTACAACCATTCTGCTAAGCTTCTGTCATCTGGGCTTCCACCCCAATGAAGGAATTAATTATCCACTGGGGACATCCATCTCGTTCCTACAGAAAGAAATCGCTGGAACACAGCCCAGAATTTGGGCCAGTGTATCTATTTAGACATAAACATTTACATAGAGATGAAAAGGCAAAACTCATTCCTCCTGTCAGACTACTGAAGCCTATGGAAATACAAAGGGATTCAATTGATCTAAGGGTTGCACTGGGGAGAGGAAAAGCTACCAAAATTGAAGATGAAAGTAAAAAAGCCTCTCTGGACTTCCTTTTTAGATGTTTCCTTTACTCTTTCAAGACTCCTTAAATCATTCTCTTTTGTGGCTAGGTCAATCAGAAATAACTGTGCTTACCATTTTTGTTCCAACCAAAGTATTTGAAGGAGTTCCCTTAGCCGTATTGCCTGGTGAACAGGTTATTTTGGTGACAGAAATATCCTGTTTTCCAGGTAAGAAATTTAAGAAGTTGCTAAGAAATCATCAGCAACTAAATAGGCTCCAGTTGTACTATTTTGCTGCGGGTAAATTTTTTCATAGGATCTGTCGGAGTAGATGGATCTCATTTTTCAGTCAGTGGGGCAGAAGTGGGAACAACTCTTTGCAGGAAAAAACAGTTACAGGAGAGAAAATCCTGTGTTAGATTGTTCACACAATATCTCTGACTTCTGTGTTTGGATAACAGGACTGGTCTGCTTCTCTCCCTTGTCAAAAGCCTAAGAACTGGCTGGGGTTTAGTGTTGCCAAATCTGAAGATTAGAGAAGATCTGCTAAAGGCAAAAATAGTGGACAAGGCCTGGAGCCTGTTACTGCTTTGAACATGAGATGAAAGCAAATGGCATTGTCATATTTAGATTGGGAGGCTATATTATGCTTTATTTAATGGCAGTCAACTATGAATGCTATTTTGATAAGTTCTGAAATCTCCAAGGGACTAGATCATGGACTGGCATGGATCAGAGGAAGTAGAGTTAAATATTTTGTGTTCATGGCTTATAGTTTGGAATTTCTGTTCAAAGTGCAAATTTGGCTTCTCTTAAGTGCAGAAAATTTTGGATGATAAGTTTGAAGAATGCTGGAAATTTTGTAGTCTTTTTCATGCTTAGATACAGGAATAAACTTGGAAGAATTCATAAAGAAAATGGAATGTAATACCTTAGAAGTAGCAGGTTAAACATATGTTCTTTGGTTCATACCATGGTCTGACTGTAGTGTACATAACCTTTTACAATCAGAGGTAATATTGCTGGATCATAAATCCTGCTCTTGAGTACTATGTATGTAACTCCAATTGACGTCAACGAAAGACAGAATCTGAACCACTCTAGCAGACATGTAAGAAGGAAAAATGAATAATGAAATGAAAATAACTTCTCCTTGAGTTGGCTGTAGATCTCTCCGTGAGCCATGTGTCTCTTGAAATGATTTGTACGAGCTATTATGGTGTTTTGTGGATTACAAAACCACTAAAGAAGAAGACCAAAATAGTAAGAGGTGGTGATTTGGAGTTCATCTGCCCAGCTTGACATGTGGATTTGTTTCTCAGCTGTAGAAGAATCCACAGAAATCTATACATTGGAAGAAATCACTGCAGAAATTCCTGTTGGAAAACTATCAGTTGAACCAGTCTAAATCAGGGATTCCCTCCAGCTCTTGAGGGCTGGTTAACAAGACAATCTCCTCAACTCAGTCCTTCTCAAGTTTGATCTCCCAAGCTGAGTATCAGGTTATACTGATGCCTGAGGTGGCCACCTAAAAACAGAGACTAGACAAGAATAAGAGAATAAAAGTTGGTATTTATTTGAAGGGCCTTCAAAAGTACACCCTGGGCAGTCAAAAGGCTACACCCAAGATGGACCCTGGGTCATGGGTTCTTCACCCTTTTGTAAGTTTGGTCCATTTGCCTAGGGGTTAATCAGGGTTAATTCTCCAATTATAACTTTAGTTAATGATGTAGTTTCCCTAAGTTTATCCCCCCTTCTAAAGATTTTAGTTTATACATTTTGGGCCTAGGGCAATCTAGGTGTCCTTGGAGAGCGAGGTTGGAGAGGTTTGTTATGTCTAACCAGCATGAGCGAGCAGCAGCTAACAGGCCACAAGAAACTTCAGAGTTACACACCAGGCAGTACAGGATTTGAAAAATATAAAAGTTTAAACCTAAGGCATCATTCCTGTGAGCCAGGTTCTGCCTGTACTCCAGTGAAATTGCAGTCCAAGCTCCATTGCTTTCTGCTGGCACAACAAATCTGTTGTGAACTACAGATACTTTTATACCTGAACCACAGGATATGCAGCTCACACTTAAGCCTGAGAAAAACTGATCAAATGCTTTATGCACCCATATGCTGGTGTCAAGCATTGAAAAGTTTTGTACATTTGGATAATTAACAGTCCACTACAAGCAGTGATTAAAATACTTCTGAATCTTTGCCATTTGGATTTTCATTCACATTCTGAATCATTCAGCTGTTTTCCTGCAAAAATTAGAAGTTTAGGAGTGTATAGTTGCACAACTTGTCTTGGGAAAACACTGTAGTCCTAAAGTTTTGTGCCTCATCTAAATACACAAAATCTTTTCCGAATAATTTACTGGGATGTGCCAAATGGAAAACAAACCCATAACTTTCCTGTATCTCATCACCTCTCAATTAATTTCTTCAAGTAATCCAGCTCTTGAAGTCAAGTCTTACATAGCTGGTGCCCACTCTCTGCTTACCAGATCAATCCAATAAATGTGAAGTATTTGAGGTCAACAGGAATTGCAAGTGTGCAATTCAATGGTGCAAGCCAGTGCTGTGCAAGCTTGTTGTGCTCAATGTTCTTGTCAGAAAGCCTGTAAATGATTGTAATTAAACTATAAAACCATTGTGACAGCTTTGATCCAGTTGCCTAGACAAAACCCAAAGCAAAACATGAACTGAGGGACATGTCAGCTTCTGGGGAAGGAGGTGATCTACCACCCTTGTTCCCTGAATAGAACAGACATTTAGCTATAGATTTGAAAAGATTTGAAGCATGAGGGGTATCGGCTGCTTTGCATTTTGGACTCTTGACACAATTTCATGCTTCTCTGCCTGCAAGATTCTGGATGCACATCTGAGCACTGTGTCTGGAAGTTCTGAGGCTCTTTATAACCCTGAGAACGCAGAGAATAAAGGAAGGAAACAACATATATTTCTTGAATGAAGTGGCTAAACAGCACTTGTGAGTCATGATATGAAAGGAAATAATTTGAATTAGGTGAGATGTGCATGGCAGCGTAACGGAAAGAGAGTCTCCTCATTTTCATCAGCTAATAATCAAAACATTTTGACACAACTTCCAAAGGAAGCCAAAAATATGGAAACAATTATTTAGAGAAGAATACAGCAAGATGATGTATATGCTTGTATTTTGCATCTTAAGGTAAACTGTACATTTTTGTTTCCAGATGGGTATCCCAGGCAAATATATTGACCCAGAAAAAAGAAAGCAAGACCTCTGAGTGATGTAAACAATCTTATATGTAGAAATGTATATTTTTTTTTAGTTACATACTTCAGTTATCATGTTAATTCCAGTGCTTAACAATTGTATTGTGCAATTGAAGAGCAGAAGAAATGTTCTTGTCGCTTACGTAAAGAAGCTTTTTTGAGAAGTCAAAAAGTCCATGATTTCTTTGATGTAATACTTGGCAGCCATTTTGACCTTGTTCCTTCTGCTACAGGGTTTCAATGTCAATGGCAACATTGTGCAAATAACAGATTTTAAATATGAATTAGTTTTGTATTCAAAGCAGTGTCACCTGCCAAGTCTGAGGTTTAAAAAATCCCAGACATAATTTTTTATCTGGGTGAAAAGAAAGCATCTTTAACTATATTGTGATCTAGTAACTTAGAAGATTTCAGAATCCTATTTTGTCATACTTGGCAAAGATCTCTCCAGACTCAGACCAAACAAAGAGAACTGCCCTGAAAAAACTTTTTCCAAAATTATGAATTAGAATTGGATTTTTATAAATACATATAGTCATATGAACAATGTATTATTGCTATTTTCTTATTTGTAATTTTTCATCATTTTTGCTTGTTCATCATTCACTTGTTTGCAAAACATTTGGTAAATGGATACGGACTTTGAATGGAGAAGGACAGATGGATTATGTGTTACTGCTGATTCAAAGAGACACACTGCAGACAAAACACCATCAGTGCAAAGACACATTTCATATTCCTCCAAGGAACTGAACACAGCCTTAAAAGTTAAAGTTCAGTTGCTCTTATTGCCAGTCCATATAATACACTTAGTGATTGCTGAGTCCACGCTTTTTCTCTTCCTAAATTGTGGACCATATTAGAAATACTTCTGTACGTGTTAGATATCTGCAATAAAAGGCAGACATCAAAGTACAGCAACAGCCTTGTGCTTGTAAATTGTGGGAATGAAGAAGAGGTTGTAATGAAGAGCTAGGAATCTCTTCTTCTTGCAGAATATCAGGTCTAATTTTCTTTTTAAGTTATCTGAATTGGCAAATGGGATGCCAAAGTCCTTTATCCACAGAGGAGAAATAACATGTCAGTCAGAATATTAGTATGGAAGTAGAAATCAGAAAGAGTCTAACAAGGGATCATGTACACACATAAGAATGCAATCAGAAATTATGAGGCATGATAAAATATAGAAAGAAGGTACACAATGGGTAACAAGAAGGCATTCTGCAAACACATTTAAGAGGAGGACCCAAGACAGAGCTGGCCCACTGCTTAAAGAGGAAGAAAAGCTAAAAATAGATCCTACCAAGATGGTTGAAGAATTAATGAATTTTTGTTTCAGTCTCCACTAAGAGGATAAGAAAGCTAGCATGATATCAAGAGCAAAGGGAGAAGTTCTCAGGTTAGAGAAGGAAGGAAGAAAAAAAGAAAGGAAAAGATGACTGTCAATCAAATTAGATTGATTTTCAAATCATCTGTAAGTGCCAGACTTCATGTGCACTCACCTAGCTTGATGAGAAATGTCAGCATCAGCAGTGATCAGCTCTGAGAGCTTGCAGAAGGATGGGTGGGATCCAGAAGACTTCCGGAAGACCATGACGGTTCATAAACTTGCAAGTTGCTGCTGACTTCTCTGCTTTATTCCCAGCTGGAAAGGGCATTCTGACATGTCTCAGGGCTCTTTTTAGAAAGCTTTCCCCCTCTTTTGCAAATAAAGTGGGTTTTGGTTTCCAGCCAGCCAGCCTTTCTCACTGCCTCTGGAATAACCCAGTTGCACTTGCCCAGTTGAGCTTGATGGGAGTCAACTGCACCTCATTATCTCTGCTCAGAAAATTTCACCAAATTCTGGGCCATTGTTTGTCTTGGCAGAAGGTGTTTTTTATAAGAGCAGGGGCATGACAGCACCAATCCTGAGGACACCAACCCTCATGTACAGTCAGTGATGATTCACAAGGTGCCAGAGAAAATAATTATAAGTTACTTGAAATTTCTCCATCCTGTGTACAAAAAAACCTCCAACCTACTTTAGAATAAATAAAATATAAATATTTAGAATTCCTATTTATCACATTTTGGTGGTGTGCTTTGACAACATTACAGCATTTCACTTATCATTCCTCGAATAAATTATCTATTTTACTTTTTGATTATGCTTACTCTCTAGCTCAGAATAAATTAGCTTTGAGGTAGTACTACCTGATTTAGCCTCCATAAAGCAGGTTTAACATGTCTTTTTCTCACATGCCTTGTTTGCAGATGTGTGCAGAATAAAAGCTTCAGTTCATGTGTCCTTTCTTAATGTCTTTAGTCTGCTATAGAAGTGTGTTCTGTCTGTGGTAAGTAGCTCTGGAGCAGGACTTCTAAATACCTGAGGGTTTGCTCTAATGGAGCATTCCAATACTTAAAATATGGATTTAATGGCTTGCTTTTTGATACCAACTGTATTTTGCCTTTGAGCATTTTGAATAGACGCATCTTGTGAGTCTTTATTGCTGTAATCCTTGTGCAAACCAGGATGATTTTAGTGTCTTCCTTAATGATGTAGATGAAGGGACTGAGTGCATCCAGAGCAACTGGGCGTAGTGGAAGGTGTCCCTGCCCACAGCAGGGGGGGTTGAAAAGAGGTGATCTTTAAGGTCCTTTTCAACCCCAAACCATTCAGTGATGGTATGATTACTTGAGTCAGATATTTGTGAGATACTTTCTTATAATTCAGTGAAGTGAGTCTGTGTGTGGGGAGGGATAGCTGGAAAAAGTCACTGAAGTTAAATAAAGCACGTTTAACCAGGACATATTTAATCACCACTAAAGTTACTTCAGGTTTTATTGGCCACCATGTACCTAAACTGCACTCCAGCAAGTAAACCTGAGTTGCTTGATGGCTTCTCCTGTTGTGATGGTTAAAGATCTTGTTTAAAATGATCCATTTTTCCTTGCCGCTTGATTTAAAGGTTGACTTTGGCTCCAGAATTAGTCCCATGTGTTTTGAAATTGGAGCCTGAAAGCTGGTTGAAAGCCCATGTAAATTTGGTACCAGGTTGCTCACCTTTGACAAGGAGAGGCCGCAGAGTGCAGTAAACAGTGCTGAAATGTGGCTGCGTGTGACAGGAGTCAGTGTACTCAAATTCTAAGTTATGAGACTCAGTGACAAACAATGTGGCCTGCACTGAGTGTGCCTAATCTAGCTTTGTTCCCCAAAATGGCTCTTTAAACTTACAACTTCACTGTTCATAAATAACATGCACATTCTTAATCTAAGCACAGGCAAATGCATGATATATGGCAAATGTTATGTTACACATAGCTCTTTTACTGCTTCTGTTAATGTTGCCCAATAAGTATTTATATGGCAGTCTAATAATGGGAAACATTTTTCATTAGTCTGAATGCTTGCTTTTTAAACAATTGGTGTTCCAGGCCTTAAAGTTTTAGCCTCTCCTTTTCTGGTGGTTAGTAGGCTCTAGCCACCTAAATGGAATTGTGTCTGTTTAATTTAGGATAAGTTTATGCTACACTGGTAGGTGTTTTTCTTGTCGTTAGAACATGAGTACTTAGGTTTTTATCTGATGTTACAGAAGTATTGGTAATAGTAGTAGTAGCAGCTTTTAATTATGAGCACTAGTATTATTGATGTCTAAGAAGTAATTTAGGTAACTGTTCAATGCAAATTAAGAAAAAAATTAAGAAGAAAATGAAGAATAACCACAATGCTTGCCTTTGTTGTGAGGTTTGTGCCATCATTTTTCAAGAAAGAGTGAAAGAATGTTTCAGCAGCCTGAGTTCTCTCATTTAACTGAGCAATTCAAGGCCAGTGACAAGAGAGTAACATGAAGATCCCAAGAGATTACTGGAGGACAGGTGATGGCTTATGTTGTAAAGTTTCTCTGTAAAAGAATTTTATTAGATTTTTAGAGACCAGCTCAAAACCTTGTTCTTCTTGATTCCACTTCTTCCTACGAATTGTATAATGTTTTTGATTTGCATTCATCCAGTGGAAAAAGTAATCATTCAGAAAACAGCACAGTAGAGGGAATTGAATGTTCAGTGAGTGGCAGAGTCTGTAATTTCCTTGCCTATATGAAATCTGACCGGGGGAAAAATTTATGTTGTTCCTGTTTCTAGGAAGAGAATTATCGAAACACTAATTTTTGTCTTTAAGATGTGGATACAACGAAATGGAAACACGTCTGGTGAGACAGGGACTAGAGAAGCAGCATTTCCTGGACCAGTTCTATTAGTACTCATAGGTACTTGTAACAACTGTGATAGACAAAAAAGATATGATAAATATGATACCAAAGAATGCTGCTGTAAAAGTAAACTTGCAGCCCATCTGTCACAGAATCTCATTCTAAGTGCCAACAAACACTCTTTCCTTCAGTTAATGAATCTTAAATTTGTTTGGTTTGGGTTTTGTTTGGTTTGGTTTTTCTTTTGCATCATTTTTTAGTTGAGTTCACATCTTCTCAATCAGAGGTAATTTGGGGACACTTGTGTTTTGAAGACCATATATGAGGAAAAAGTCCAGATACAAAACAAAGCAGACAGATTTTTCCAAAATGAGAATAAAAGAAACTGGTTCCCTCTGTGTAGTTCTTCAAGGGTGAAATTTACCCTGACCTGAGGTCTTAAGTAGGATTTAAGTACTGTCTGAGCCTTGAACTAATATGCTAGAGAGGTGAAGGGGAGGTTTTGGGGGTTTTTTTACCTTTTTCCTGCACAAGAAGAAAGCAAAAGAAACAGAGTGTTATAATTATTGTAAATGCCCAGAGGATACCATGTTTTTGAAAAGGCCAAAATGAAGATGCCCTCTGCTGATATCTTTTATAACTATTGTAAAGTATCTCTTTTAGTAAATGTAATAGTTTAGCCAGAGAAAACTTTCAAGAAAAATTGGAATGAAATATATAGCTAGTTGGGAATGGAGTGACTGAGATACTTGCTAGGAAATGTGTGCCTGTACTAGGCTATGAAATCAGGATGGAGCCTGGCTGAACTTATTCCAGAAGTAAGAAGAGTGGACTGCCCCACTGAACTATGATCTGAACGAATCAGCCACAGAGGTCTCCGTGTGTATTAAAACCCCAAAAGTACTGGGAAGTGAACAAATGATTCCCCTAAATATCATTATCTCGAATAACATTTTCTTCAAGGTGAAAGCAGAAGAACAAAGTGACTGTCATAAAATAATGAACAGAACTTAAGTTCAAAGTGACATAGAAAAAACAGAGACTATTGTGGACCAAAGCAGGAGTATTAATAACGTGCCAGAAGGAAATCTATTCTTAGCCTTCATCTAAAAAAAAGGACAGAAAGAGGTTCCAGTTCTGACCAGCACTGAAAATAAGATGAGAAATGTGAAATCTGTGGAAAGAAGTAATAAACCCAAATGCTGGCTTTAAATTTAGTATTGGGCTGAAGAACTCAAAACAATGAAGTGCAGTGTGCTTTGTAGCTGCTTATTTTCACTAAGTTGTGTAGGTAAAAGTCTCTGATTTCACCACACTTAATTTTCAAAGACCCCAGAGCCCCCTGTTTAATTTAGCAGACTTACAGGTTTTGAATTATATCTCATATAAAATATCTCCATGGAGCTTGGCAGGAGATGCAGAAAAATGTTCAAAAACAGACGTTATTCTTCTGAAATCAATAGTTATACTCACCAACAAATTACCTTGCTCAAGATAATCTGTTTCTCAACATGGAGGAAATAAGAATCACAAGGATATTTTTTGTTGATCTATATTTAATTTAACAAGTTGGCACCCCAAGCATCTTCATAAATAGATGCTGATAAATTAATCAGGGGCTGATCCTAAGACTACTGAGAGGAATAGAAAGACTCTTGTTTTGTTTGACTGTGTTTGGATCAGTTTCTAAACCTCTTTCAGAAGTGAGATTTTTATTGTCACATTAAAATTCAGAAAAATTCCTGGTTTTATGTAACCACCATTTCAGTAGATGTCTGTGTCTTTGATACATGTATACATGGAACTGTTATTAATCTGTTGATATGTATTTCAGAAGTTGTGAGTGATGGATCAGATGCTGCGCTGTTAAAAAACAGAAGTCTGGGGTGTCTGATATTTTTATTGGGTCAGGTTGGTAGTAATGTGGAAATATTTAGCATGTAAGACAAAATTTGGGCGAGCATTGTCCTGACTCATAATTAAGGTTCCAGTTATATTCAATTTATGTGCTGGTAGGAGTCCTGTCTGATGTACAGGGTTCTGGAAGAGCTTTTCTGTCAGCAGCACCTTGAGTTTTAAGATGGAGTTGGAGCAGCACTCCAAAGGCAGTTCTGTGATGGGCTGCTGTGGCAGAAGGGGCATCTCCTGGCCCACTCAAGTCCCATAGCTCCCAAGCAGAGGAGACTGGAACTCCAAAGGGACAGAACTTGTCTCTCCCAGAAGGCTAAGATGGGATGGATGGCCAGAGAAGGAGAGCAGAGAGAGAAGGAGCACAGGCAGTCAGCTGAGACAGGTCTGAGGAACTGTGTCAGAGAAGTGACACAAACTTAGGGAATGGATCAGTCTCTCTAGGATCTGGCAAGGAATTGTTGACATAGGAGTGCAACCCAAGAGGCCCAGCTTGCAGAGATCTTGGGAGTTGGAGCACCATCCTGGCCAACAGGCAGGAGTGGTGCACAATCCAGGGTAGCCATGCTTGAGGCTGCCTCAGCCCAGAGGCTTGAGGCCTTTGGATGTCCCCCCAGCACAGCACAGACAGGGGTGGAATCCAAGTTTCTTTGGAAGATGGAGCCAGGAGAATATTGCCCTCCATCTTCTTTCCAGCTGCCCCCCATACTCTTGCAAATGCTGTGGGTACACTCAGGCTCTCCACTCCAGGGGGTCTGGAGCTCCATCCATTGCTGTGTCCCCTCTCAGATGGAATATCAAGAAAACAACACAGCAATGTGTAGAAAACGTGAACTTTATTCACTTGACAGCTCTCAAAATCTACAAATAGGGGATGGCTAGGGCACTGTGGGATATTATGTCTAAAAAACATCAACTTTCTGGAATGGGAACACTAAGGGGAACTTGAACTTGCAGGAAATGTGGTGGGGAATGCTGTAACTAAGAATAGGGTTTCCTCTAATGCCTAAGATGGGAGATGTCGCAGTGCCCGGGCTGGGCACTGGTCACACATCGCCCGCAATTCTCTGCATGCAGAGTGCCACGCTGGAGCTGGAGCTGGAGAGTGCTGAGGGGAGGCCTGGAGTCTCCTCCTCTTCCAGATTCCCCCTTTTTGCTGCTCTGCTGGCTCTGTGCCTCTGCAGAGAGCAGTGGAGCAGGCACAGCCATAGCATGGCACGGCTGTGCCTCAGCAGCTGGATCAGCTCCTTGGGGCAGCCGCATCCCTGGCAGCAGCATGGCCCTGCACAGCCCAAGGGGCTCTGGTGCTTCTGCAAGGCAAAGCACAGGGATCCCGATGGAAGGGGCAGAGGGGACAGCAGTTCCAAGGTTCCCATGTTCCCCTCAGGACTGCATCAAGCGGGAAGTAAAAATGCAGGAGGCAGGAGAAGCCCTTGCTAGTCTAAGTGCTTTGGGCAACTGTTAGCATAAGGTTACAGAGAAGTGTTTTAATTTGCTGTAGCTGTTTCCCTTGTACCTCCTTTTCACCATAATCTTCTTGTATGGAATTTCATGAAGGAAGTCACAAAGGAATGGACTTCGCTGTCACATCTGATATGCCGTATTTGAGCCCAATTTATTTTAAGCCACCTGGAAAAAGTTCTGTGGATGACTGCATGACCACATTAATTGTAAAGTTAGGAGATCCTAGTAAAAATAGAGGACCAATATCATTCACGCAGTATTCCTTTTCATCAATCAGAATTGTTTGAAGAATGAATTTTGTTCCTGTTTTTTAAAAGATTCAGGGGAAGAGTCTTATTCTTCAAGTGCACTTACCCAACATACACAATTAATTAAATTTACTTTTTTCTTCCTATCCTGAGTCAATTAGCTTAACTGGCTACTATTTTAATTCTTCAGGCTGCTAATGTAGTTACATGAGAGATGTTTTTGGTCTTTATCTTATTTTCAGGGCTTTTTTTTCTATGTTGAGTTGAAACCTTTAAAGAATAAGGGAGTTGTGAAAGAAATAGATTTTTTGTATAGAAGTAAATATTCTTTGTTTTTAAATATAAAGAAACCCAATATTGCAAGCCTTCTAGTTACCAATTTGCTCCAATTTCCATCCATCCATGCACGAAAGGGTATTTGCACAGGTACTTCAAGCACTGTATAACAAACATCAGAGGTTTCTACTGCTGGATTGATATTTCTGGCTTTAGGAGGCATGATGCAACTATCTCCTTATTGTCTATTAATCCCAGAAAGAGCTGGCAAACCTTCCTAAAGTGATAATGGAAAGCTGTCAGATATGATTGTGTTTCAAATTAGGTGATGCCTAACAATGAGGTAATCTCTCAAGCTGTTTGGAATTCCAAACAGTCCCAGAGCTGGTGGGAAAAGTTCCTCTTAATGAGGCAACATTTCCATCACTTGTCTGTGTGCAGGAAGTCCATCTAGCACGTGTGCCAGCATCCAAAGGCTCCAAATACAGCTGTACATTATAGCATCTGGCTATAAGAACAAGTAACAATTGTGTTTTAAATATTGTCCCAGACAATGATTACATCATGGGCATCTATACTGCTGTGACTAAAAGCACGTGGAGCAGCTACCAGTGCTGGATTGTTTGTCAAATATCCACATATGTATCCATGTGACATGTCTAGCTACGCATTTGTTAAATGCCAAGGCAGGTGCTGTCGTGACAACTTTCCATTTGTGAAGATCCTGTGGGCTTTGGAGGCCCATATGAACTGCCTGATGTCAGAATTCGTTGCTGCCCTTGTGAAAATTTCTCTCAATATTTTCAAATTTGAGGTCATTCCAGCTGTAAATAGGGAGGTTTCCTTTCTGAATTATGGGTAAATGAAATGCTCTAAAAATGTCTTCAGCACACTGATAAATGGGCAAAACAATATTACAGACTTATCTTTATGTGTGCTCAGGAAACAGGCTATCAAGCTGAATTCCCACTGCCACTGCCCTTTGAAGATTCATATTATAAAGCCACAGGGTGTAGAAATCACCCTTAAACTCACTCAGGAAATCTAAATTTAATTTGTTACATCTACTGTCCCACAGGTTTACTTGTTATGCTCCATCATCTTTAACCAAAACAACTGGTTAATTTTAAATATAATCAGTCATGATCCCTGGACTTCTTTTTAAGAGCCCAAATGGTAATTGACTGAGAGGCAATGTCATTTGAATTTTAGAAAATCCTTAGCTCCTTGATCCTTCTTTTGATGTCAGGACAAAGAAACATGAATTCAGCTGCTTTTTTTTTTTTTTTTTTTTTTTTTAAATACCAAAGGGATAAAAGGCTGTACATGCTTATTGAAAAAATAGGAATTTTAGCGTCTTTTCATTTATTTCAGGCCAAGCACAATGCAACAGCTGTTGCAGGTCATTTTTTCCTTTAGAAAATGGAGTGGGTGAGTAGAATTTAGACAGAAATCCTGTTTGGAGCCGAAGGAAGGCACACTAATTTTGTAGAGTACAGGTAGTTTCACTTGCTTTTGTGGGCATGAAGCAATGAGAAATTTTTGCAAAGAATGAGCAAATTCTCCTAAAACAAAAGAACGTCTTGGATAACAAAGATTTTACTAGGCAATTTTTATCATAGCCATGCACCGAGCCCTTCACTTGGCCTATATAAGAGCAGTCTTATGCTGTGCTAACTTGTGCAAGTTGTTAAATACTCCTTGGAGATAAGGAGTCATTGGGATTTTCTGGATTGAAGGAAACTTTGGCCACTTTCACTTTCCTTTGATTGTACACTACTCCACCCTAAAACACTGATGAGCCTCTTGTGCCTGGTTATGGTGACTGTAAGACCTTTTATGTCAAGCAGTTACAAAATTGTCATAATGTAACCCCAAATTGGGGCTATTACACTGAGATAATCTGTGATAATTGACATAACACCTGTTTGCTCTCAGTAGAGTCAACAGTTGCATAAGGTTCCAATTACTGCAGAATTTGGCCCCGAGTTTCTGGGAAAGTGGTGACTATGTATAAGCTGCTGTACATTTGTTCATGGCCTGTGTACCTGAAATATATTAAAATGTGTTTTTCTTGAAAATCGCATTGGAAAGTATTGGTGACTCCTTTTTTAACTATTGTATGCTGGAGAGACCTGTGAGGGAGACACTGTGGAGGAGGCCAGCAGAGAGAACTACAGTGAGGTTTGCTCAGAGAATGGATGATGCATCGGCTTTGGCTCTGCACTTCTTGGAGGGTCAAGATTAAATGTTGCTTGGGGAAGCTCGTTACTGTTTCAAAATTGCCAGTTCTGCGGGTTTCCTGTGGAATAAGACTAGTTTTTAGCAGCAGCTGTGGCTAATTTTCAGGGGCCAGAGGTAGCCATTTGGGGGACTTTTTTAAAGGCTGACAGAGAGCTTTGGCTCTCTGGTTGGTGCAGTGATTTCCACTGTAAATTCTGATGATGTCTCTGAGAGCTGATTAGCGCACGTCAGCCAGGACTGGGCATGAGCAAACAAGTGTGTTACTCCTCTGTCATGGGCACGGGAATCTCTTCAAGGACAGTGTTTCCAAGTGCCAGTGACAAGCACGGATGGTTTTCTGAAGTGCTGAGGGATTTTATAAAGTCCTCTAGGCAGTTAGCACAGCCCCACTGAAATAAAGTGGGATTTTAATGCTTATCTTGCGAGTGTTACTAGCCAAAGGGGGGTACTTTAGAACCCCAGGCTGTAAAGGTATGAAAGCATTTTCCACTCCAGGTAAGAGGCCTCACCACTAATAGAAGAAGACAATTAACCCTAGAAAATATTTAGGTTCTTTTAGCAGTCTCATTCAAGATTATTAGTCATCTGAGATTGACCACAGGAACTACTATGGTACAACAGTGTGTGTATGGTAGATGACTGATGCAAATCTGAGGAGGTAAAGAGGAATACTAGACTTGATCTTTGTGGAAATGGCAGACACAGTGGATTCCTCCTACACCAGAGTGAAAATAATATGGCAGGACAGGATAGAGGAAGAGTGCCTGGGAATTATGGCAGGACAGGATAGAGGAAGAGTGCCTGGGAATTATTCTCTTCTTTGTGGCTGACAGTAGTAATTCCAAGGGTAGTCTCAGTGAGGAGAGAAGAAAAGGTGGAATAGCATTCAGGATTTCCTAAGTGTGACTGTTGAGTAGCAGCAACAACAGTAACCACAGCTATAAATACCTGTCTCCAAACTTGCCCTGTGCAGGTAATTTGATTCTGAAGAACACAGAAACATTTCTGTATGCTTTCTTCTCAAGGCTTGAAAAAGAACACTTTGCTTTCAGTGGCATTCTTATTCCCATTGTGTTGGATTTCCCTAATTATTCATCCAATCTTCTTCTTCCTAGGGGTGCTCATAGAAAATCTGTTAGAAAAACAGTACAAGCAAGTACTTGCAGGGAAAGAATACTCTGAGTCCATTGGTACTTGCATGGTCTACATGGTATGAACTGCATCTGTGATCACAGGACTGACAGAAAACTGCAAACCAAGAAATGCTGGAATGTTTTATAAGGGTTGAGACACTTGGCTGCATGTACCAGAGATGAAATTGTTGAGGTCCCTCGATTAAAGTTAGTGCTCTTGCTGCATGATTTAATGAAGTAAAAATAAGTCTGTCTAAACCATGATAGAAACAATAATGATGTGGTGCAAAATAACTTCCCAAAGTACAATGGAAATAAATATAAATTGAATTAGGAAGGAAAGGAAAAGAAAATGTTTCCCCAGCAGAGATAAAATGTGCAATTCTAGCAGGTATTTTCACATACTTCTGGCCGTTAAATTTCATTTTCTTTGGCAGCTTTATCTGGTCCCTTCTGTAAAGCCTGTTAGAAGTTGTTCCTGTGCAGTGTGTATGTTTGAATTCTAGTGAGGCATCTTGAGACAGTTTGGCTGCCATGTGACAATAATTCAGACCGGTCTTTGATGAATTCCAAAGTGTTATATAAATATCTGGATCCCAAATAAAGGTGTCAAGACACTTTGCAGAGCCTGCAAAAATAAATTAGTGAGCATTTTGAGACATTCTCATCCATGATGTCTCTGACTTCATACCTAGCTGAAGCAAAGGTCCTCCTTTTCTCTCTGTTTCCAGTTTAAATTTGTTTGTATCTCCTAAAAAAATAAAGAAAAATCCTTTGCTCTCTCTGAGACAAACCAGTCTCTACTTGATTCCTTAGCTGTGACCTGGGAGATAACTGTGCAAATACATCTTCTCTTTATTTTATAGTCTTTCATAGTGCCTGTAGTCTCACTGTTACAAAATAAAAAAAGTAAAGGCAAGATTTTACTCTCAGCAGAGAAGCTTCTCTCTTTCTCTCCCTGAGTTTCTCTGGATATGAGATTTTTAATGAGAGCACTGGTTATGAAGGAAGGTTTTCTAGAAAGGATTGTGTAACACATTGAATTTGACCTTTAGTCCAAAATGTCAGGTGGAGCCTTACTGACAAGAAGCTCTCCAGCTGAGGGCCTGCTGTCAATTCCCTCTTCCTTACATTCCATGGCCGAGGCCTGGGCTAGGCTGGTTGCAGACCACAGTAAGTGTGTGCATGGGGAATGAGATTTGTCACCCAGAGATCTGAGGCAATTCCATCATTGTCTAGCTCACTGCTAGTCTGCCTTTTATTTGTCCTTTTTTTTTCCCGCCACCTTGAAGTTATTTTTATGTGAAAAGGAATATTATCTTTCTGATACAGCTGTAGTGATATAGGATGGGGCGGTATCAACAACCAGATGATTTTCATGGAACAGGAAGCTGATATGTGTAAAAGGGCTATAAAATAAGAACAGGCAGCTGACAAAGACAGTTTAATATGCTTTAAATGCACTGAATAACTCACCTGTACCTCCACCAACCTTGTCACTGCACCTTCATGGCATACTTAGGGGTAGCTTGCTGCAGGTCCTGCTTAAATCCTGCCCTATTTGCAGACAAGTGTTGCTCATGGGTGAGGTAGATCCCTTCCATATATAAATGCAGGTATCCTCTCTATAGATGGAGTCAGCTTTGCAAGCCAATTTGCTATTCCCTGATCCTTCAATTGTACATGTTGAGCTACTGCATTTTTCGTTCTGCTCTCCAAATGATTTACCCAAGAGAGGCGTGGATGGGCCCAGTACATTGATGAGTGGGGTACAGGGCAGATGGAAAGATGTAATTCAGTGGGAGGCTGCCCAGTTTCTTTCACATACTGCCAAATCACCGAAAGTTTCTTTCCTTCTGCCAAGCCCTTCCCTCTCAGCCATGTTTTCTTTCCTACACGTGTATTTTGTTTCAGTCTGTTGACATTGTTAGCAAAGAGTCATTCAGTCTCTGCAGATTGGTCTGGATCCACATTAAATATATAGAAGGTATGTTCGGTTAAAGTTAAGCAGCACTGTGCCTGGTGAAAATGAATAGAGTGAATCATCCTCTGAAAGGTTTGAAGACACCGTATGAGAATCCTCTGATATGATTATTTTAACATGTGTGTGAAAGGAAGGAAAAAGAACACCACACTGAAGCCTGATGCGAGGAATTTCTGTTAAGTAGATAACACATTTATATTTAAATCTCTTGCAGAAGTGGCTGAATTATCTTATGGTTTTAAGATGCTCAAAAGATTGTAATTCTTAATTAGACAGTATAGTGGCATGAGGGGGAGGGAATTTTTTCAAAGTGGGATCTCTTCCATTTTATGGCATTCTTTGATAAACATTATTCCTGAGGTTGCAGCCTGGTTTCCTCATTAGGATAAAAAAGCACCCAAAGCTAGGATCTTCATATATGTTTGCATCTGTTTATACACATATACTCTTTATATCTATATACATCTGTCTTGATCCAGTTATTTATTATAATAATAATAATAATAATAATAATAATTTTAAAGTTCATTAAAGTGCTTTATTAATCATAGGTCCTTATAAGTTTCTATGAGGTAAACAAAGGAGGAGGAATAAGATGATTTTACAGGAGTGGAAAATGATTCAGTGCTCAGGAGATCTGTCGTTATTGTCACCACAGGTATGATTTGCACAAGGATTTATTATTGTAAAAACACATTAAAAGAGGTGACAGTTGTCTGGCTTCAAAAATGCTGGTCACCTGTTTATTGGAATTAGGTAATTTCCAAGGTTCTCCTAATTGTTTGTTTAGGAATTATTGTTTCAGTTTATTAGGATGTTATTATTTTGAGCTTCAGTTTCTTGTCGTAAGTATTTTGAATACCAATTCCCGTTGAGACTATGGCACCATTATCTTCAGCCTGTAGGTGCAAAACTTTCAAGAATTCATTTTTATGGATGCTGCAGGGTCCCTTCTATGTGTGCTGTGCAATTTTGGAATAGTTTTGGTATTTGTATGTGAATACACAAGTACTGAATGCTAGTGGTCATTGCTTCAGTCTCCTTGAAAGAGTGCTGAGCAGCTGTAAAATGCCAATTATGCTTCTTAAGCATCCCACCATGCTCTGGGGAGAAGCCTGCAAATGGATTTTCATTAGTGAAATATGAGTCATTAGAATGATTGTGCTATAGGTCATAGTCATGAAGGAATTTTTAAATTTCTACCATAGAGGGCATTTGCTGATGCTTCTTTCTTATAGAGGTCTAAATTCTCTTAAGATTCTCTTTAGAGCATTTAGAAAACAGATTTTTAGGACACCTACTGTAAAATTCCATGACCTTTTTTTGACTGAACAAGAACATCCCCTTTTTGTAATTGCTGCCTTAGTCTTAGATGCAGACTTAGCAGTATAGAAACATACCCTATACTTTTCTGCATAACCAGAAAGCTACAGGTATATAAGTTGTTGAACTATGTTTTTAAGCAGGAAATGCTTTTCCTGTAATCCAGGCTTGGCAGCTTTTCACAGATTAATGACCATCTCATAATCAAGACTGTTGGTGGTTTTTTTCTCTTGGTTTTCTTGCTTTTTCTTGGTGTCTTATATTACATTTGCAACTGCAAAACTGGGGAAGGTAGCTCGGGTTCCTTATCAAGTGATTATTTTATTTTGCATTGCTGTTAGAAGTAAAAATCTGCCATTTTTTGTTGCTTCAAGTGCTCAGACAGGGGATCTCCAATAGCTGCAGTGCTTTAAACCAGGGCCATCCCCAGCTGTCTGCTGCATTTCTCTGCTGCAATGTGCCCACCTGCATGGAGCAGGAACAGTCAGCTGCTCCTCCTCGCAGCCAGGGCAGGCCTAATGGGAAAGTGATGTGCCACCACCTCCCTTGGCAGTTGGAAGCTCTTATTTTGGCTGTGAGCTACTGCAGGTGAGGAATGGTCCTTTTCTGCTCTTCCTGCCTCGGGTGGGGTAATGTCTGGCAGAGGGTTGGGTCAGAGAGCTGGAGCTCCTCATGTCAAGAACAAGAAGGTTCTTATGACAGCTTCATTTGGGATGGTCTACTTTGGACCAAATTTTATAGGATAATCAGCTGGTGATTTGGCTATTTCAGTGGCTCACAATAGGGAGCAGGCAGTTTCTGAATGACCTTGGTAGTGAGGAATTGCTGAAATACACAGAATCAGAAGGCTAAAGAAGCTGCGTGATTATATTTTGATAAAACGGAATAAAAATATATCAGAGGCTTATCTTGCATATATGCTTTACTTTCTACTTCAACAGACAAAGATTCATAAAGCTGTAAATTTGATTTTAACAGTGTGAAGAAAATTATATTTTTAAAATATCATAAATCCTTTCTGAGCTTGTTATTAAAATAGGCTGGTGTTTACATGTTATTTTTAATGACTTATCTCTTTTCATCATTTAGATCTACTCAGTCACCCATTTGGTAACAAATTCTTCAGCCTATGGAATACTGCATGATTTTAATTCATACACTTCCATTTGATAATTAGTTATCCCTTACTGATGTGGACCATCAGCTTTCAAAATTACTTCAGTAAAAATGAAAAATACATAATGAATTCAATAATGTAATGACCTATTTTTTTCCAGCATTTTTTATGTTTCTGAACCAAATTTTTTAAACTATTGCATTTTAAAATTCATGCCTCTAATGCCGACACTTCTTTAATGTGATCATACACTAAAAGTGAAAATGCCTCTGTGTATTCACAAATCTTTCCTCTTAAGAAAACAGCAGAACACGTAATCATTTAGAAGAGAGCAAGTTGTGTTGAGCTTGAAACCCTACACCTCCTAAATTGGGAAAATTTTCACTCAGTGTGCAGATTTTGCCACTCAGGCCCATCTTTAGACATCATAAAACTTTACTCTCACTCACTTTTATGACACAATTATGAATGTAAAAGCAGGGATTTAATGCTAGGTAAGGAAAATGATTTCCCAGACTCTGTTATCAATGACAAAACACTCAGAGAAGGCAGTAAAAGCAGAGAGCCAGTAGATGAAGTTGAGGTGTGATGACTTTTGGGAATATGGATCTGGCCTAACAAAGGGAAAAGGAGATAGCAAGAAATGGTGCCTCTTCCTTTGTGCTGACAGAGGGAGCTGGAGTCACTGGCGTAGTTTCCTGGGAAAAACTTAAATCTATTCTGCAGTATCTTTTGTTTTTAAAGATAGGCTCTCCACTGTATGGTAGGTGATGGGCTCTCAGTTTCAATCCCACCACAAGCAGCATCAGGGGGCTTCTGAGCAGCAGCTGTACTGAAAGCAGTCTGAAGAACAGGAAAACAGAGGAGACAAAGAAAATAGGACGAAGCTGTTGAATGTATACTGAGTGTAGTATTTTATACAAAGTATTTATTATATTTATATCAGGATGTGTTTTATTACCTCATAAAATTCAGTCGTATGGATAATTTGAGCAATTAAACTGACTCAGCCCAGTGTCTTTGTTAGCATTGTAATAGCACAAAACTTATTTCCACAGGTGTTTCAAAAGACCCACAGAGGCTGCATGAGTGAAACATTAACATATTATTCTAATAATATGATGCTGCTCTGTCTGACTCAAGAGCTTTTAACTTTAACAATTTTCAGGTTATTAAATCTCCAAAAAGGGGGGTTTTGTTCATACTTTCACACTGGTGCTTTTTCTTTTAATATGAAGTAGTGATATAATGAATAAATTATATCCAGATGAAAGCCTGTAATTTGCCAGTTCCTCCCAGGATGGTGATGGCACGTGACAAAGTAAACATTTCCCAACAATGTGCCATCTGTATGAAGGACAGGGACCTAGGGGGCAGGCTGAAGTGACATTTGATACAAGGAGGAATGAAAAAGCCCTGCTGGACAAGCAAATAAATTGTTACCAACATAGGAGCTGGAGACCAACTCATACCTTCTGGGTGGGGACTGACGAGGGGCTCCTGATGGATCTGTGGTTTAGATTCCTTTTAGGAAAATGAGGACTTTAAATGAAGCATTTGCACGAGGCCACCTGGCTGTGTTATCAGGAGGTAATT
Source organism: Monarcha castaneiventris obscurior (assembly GCA_026261815.1). NCBI lineage: Eukaryota > Metazoa > Chordata > Aves > Passeriformes > Monarchidae > Monarcha > Monarcha castaneiventris. The sequence continues at coordinate 4,223,403 of JAMPIT010000040.1, forward strand.
CAAGCTGACAGTCACTCCCTTGGCTGCAGTGGGCATCCTCGTTCAAGATAAACATGAGGAAGGGGTTTCATTGCCAGGCTTTTGCTGATTCCCGGCGCAGCTCCCAGTCCCCAGAGCAGAGTTTTCAACAGGCACGGTGGGAGTTCTCGGAGCCGCGTATCCGGCCGGGCGCTGTGTTTGATTCAGATACATCTGTAACACTTATTGTAGCTGATGAAGAATTATTCCCTCTGCCAAGATCATTTCAGCCTGTGTGATGAGGGCTGATGAAGGAGGTGTGAGCTGGGAAATCTTACTTGGGTTGGAAATCTTGCAAGATTCTAATGACCGTGAGGTTGGGGTGCCTCACTACTTTCACACCTGGTGCCAGATATTTGGTTTTGCATTTGCCAGTGAGAGAGCTGCAGCCAAGATTTTCCTAATAATTTCTTTTTACTTTTGCAAAGACCACCCATAACTTCTGTGAAGGGAGAAAAAGATTTTTGCTAGTGACAGTTTTGTCAGCATTATATTTTCCATATATTTCAAAGGCAAACCAGCTTGTCTCTTTCTTGGTATTTTGTGGTGCACTAGAGACTGCCTGGGTGCTACTACATTCTTTTTGAGAAGTTCATAATCTATTCTGCTATTTTGCCCAAAAAAGACTGGTGGATACATGCCTATTTTGAGAACTTGTGTCTGTGAGCATAAGAAGATTTTCAGATGAGACAGCTTCACATGCAGGTGCTTAAAAATGCCATAAATGCAAAGTTTAGGAATCGGAACTCTGGAAAATGTCAACCTCCAGTGATGTACCTCGGATGCTATAAGGCAATATGGTTATAGTGACAGGACAAGAGGAAATGGCTTCCAACTGAAAGAGGGTAGATTTAGATTAGATACAGGAAGAAATTCTTTACTGTGAGAGTTGTGAGGCACTGGCACATGGAAGCCACGGATGCCCCATCCCTGGAAGTGTTCAAGGCAGGTTGGATGGAGCTTCAAGCAACATGGTCTAGTGGAAGGTGTCCCTGCCCATGGCAGAGGGTGCGTTAACTAGATGATCTTTATGGTTCCTTCCAACCCAACCCAGGCCATTCTATGATTCTCCAAAATCTCCTGTTCCTACTGATTATAAGGTGATGCAGGCTTTTACTTACCGATCTGAAAAGCTGAGCAATAATGGGTGGTCTATGACTATTTTTAACTTTTTGGAGACATGGAGACGTAGAGTTAGCACTTGAACATTGCCACATAGTCACTCTTTCCCCTATAGTTGTTTGATCCTGATTAGGGAATTAGTTTATGAATCTTAAAAGTAGTTAAAAAAAGATATACCGATCCCATGTCAATGAAAATAGTCCTACTGGAATGGCAGCTTAATGTCAAGCAATTGCTTTGTTTGTTGATGTTTTATATGGATAGCCTGGAACCAAACAAATTTGATCTCTGAACATGCATCAGTATTTAACCTGACTGGTCATTCTCTTTAGACAGATGATTATGACTTCAGTGAAGTTTTATTACCTGTGATAAATTTCATTCAAAGAAAATAACTTTTTCTCTCATGAATGGTCATAATTTCCTTTCAGAGGAAGGATGCTCAGATATTCTGTGATTAATTACTAACTCATGTGGTAAGCTTTAAGCTTAAAACACTCTGAAATTGCAGTATTTTTTTGTCAGAAAGTAAGAGGAAATGGTTGTCCTGTTGTTTTTCAAGGAGTAAAATCAATCGTGCTTCAAATGATCATGAATAAGAAATCTAACTTTTACATGTTTGGTTTTTTTTTGGTGTTCAGCAGATTCATTAATAGATGTCTGGGTTAATTCAGATTATCTTTGTGGAATAAAATGGATGTCACAGCAGTGAGGGGTTACAGGATAGTTGTGGTCCTTAGATATTTGATTAAATTAGCAAGAATGCTTGATCTAATCTAGAGGCTCACATGCCAAGGGCAGGGATGACTATTGTTGGATATTGCCATGAAGGTCACAGTAAAAATTAAATTTGAATTTTGCAAATCCTATTGTGAGGGTATGATTCTTAACTTACTGACGGGAAATGGAGATGCCGAGCAGGCAGATTGTGAACCTGCTTTGTGCTTTCTAAATTAGCAGTGACATTTTTATAAATAGTAGCAATTCAAGAGCAGAGACCCTAAAAGTGAGAAGATTTGTGTTTCTTTCTTGTCAAAGAAAGACACTGCACTAACATAAATGAAGGGTGGTTCAAACTCATCTGAAGTACCTTGTGTCCTCTGCAGCCAGAGAACTGCCTTTGATTTGCTTTGAGCCACTGCTCTGAACCAGTTTACTGTAAAGGTACCAGTGCTAGGTATAGCTGCTGTTTAGCAAACAAAATATTCTGTTGGATCTGTTTTCCTATTCCTTATTTTGTTAGAAGCAGATAGATTTAATCTTCATATACTTTCTGTTGAAAATGATTGCTCTTAATTTAACACTCAGGAAGTGAAAAGGCAAAACCCAGACCCACACAAACCTCAGTAACTGCCTGAACAATGAAATGTAGAGCTTTTATTCAACATGTTGAATAACAGACCCCCATTCAAGCCTTATTGACCAATTCTATGAGGAGCTGCTTAGATAATACAGTTTAAAGTGAAAAAGTATGATAAGGTTTTATAGTTTGGAGACAAATATGGGTTACAAAGAGCTGTTGCTGGTTTCTTAAGGCTGTCCTGGATATACATTGAGATGGACACTGCTGACTATGGTATCAATTTATTGTTGAGGTCATAGGAGGCAATAAATCTGTCTATCAAATTTTCTGGAATAGAACTGTATGGGGAAGAAGTGAAAGGTTCTCTTGGTAGTCCTGCATATCTCCTCTCTCTCTGAGTCACTGTGAATGCTCTTGCCACATCACACTGGCCTTGTTGCTTCTGGTCAGTTTTTGCTACAGAAGAGGTAAAAATACTTTTTATTAGTGGTACTGATATACACAAGAAAAGAAGCACCCACAGACCAGCGCTGTAGGTAAATAAACAAGTTACAATATTTGCTTTTCACAAATGCTTGATTTGTGAGAAGATATAAAACCCTCATAATGGGGAAACATTTGCCAGTTTACAGGCTTTGGGCCAGCCCTGCCAACCATTAGACCCACACAAACCTGCTTGTGTTAACCTCATGCAAATCTAATCTTTATTTCTTTCTCTTCTACGTCTCTTTGGACATCGGCTGCACTGTGATGATTGCATGACATGAAGATGCAATTAATGCTATTGCAATTAATGCTGCTTCCAGAGGTTGTGACTCTTGCTGAGTCCTCATGGCTGCTCTTCAAAGTGCTATCAAAGCTCTCTTGGCTGGATGGCCCAAACAATCTGATCCTCTGAGATTAGCAAACATCAGTCATTATTTGTCATCAGGGCATGTCCCCATAAGTGGGGCTTCCTCTATGAGTTTGTGACTCCACACTAAAAAGTCACTGAGCTTCTTTCAGGATCCCTGCCCCTGTTACCTCATTTCTGTGTCTTTCCCTAGTATGTGTTCCCTCAATTTTACCAATAGAACTTCAGTCCTCTAAAGGTAAAATCAGTTTTTATGCCAAGCTAAAAAATATTCTGCTGTCAAAAGGAGTAATCACACCATCTCTGAGGCCCTTATCTGACCTCTTCCTTTTAAGTCAGGATCAGAAAAGACACTGTCTCAAACCAAAGCTCCTCAATCCCTGTTTTGGGTGTTTAAATCTGACTTTCAAAAATGCTGAGTGTGCTACAGCGCCTGTTTAAACTCGGATGCAGCAGCGCCTGGCTGTGGTGTGTAACGAGCCACCTAGAAAGAAAAAAACCACAGACACAGCTTTGGGTTATTTAAAACTCTTTGCTTGGCTGAGCAACAGTATTGCTGGATATGCCAAGACCTGTTAATTTATATCTACTCTTCTCATCTGTTAAAGCCATAGGAATAACAGAAAAAGTTAGATTCGTATGATCACTAGACAATAATTTTTCACCCTGGCTGGATGTTAACCCTGGCACCAGCCAGCTCACCCAGTGCAAGAGCAATCCAAGTGCCCTGTTACCCTTGGTATCTGAGGAGATGTCAACATCCACTATATCCATGTGCAAACTGTCCATTGCTGGTAGAGTTTATCTGTAATATGTTATCCCAACCAGTGGATATGTTTGCATTAGTAATGATCTTTCATCTTGGACTTTCCCCTCCTGCCCTCTCCTAGCTGTCCACCCTTCAGGAGATCTGTATTCTTTCAGAGAATGAAAGAGTTCTTGCTGGAAGACAGGTTGAGGTAGAAAAGAAAAATGAAGTAAAACTGGCAGAAATCTAGCTGTAAGAAAATCCTACTGTGTGTTTTTGTTGTTTGGGTTTTTTAAACCTCATGTTGGTACAGTTTACACTTCAGCATAATTCAAGTTTATAGTCTTACATCTCCAGAGTACAGAAATGTTAGCAAAATAAGGGCTTGTGTTCTATTTGGCCTCTATATTCAAGGATCTCGAAAAAACCTGAAACCTCTTTTTTTACAAAGAGAACATTCTTTAGAAGAAAACAAATGTTTAAACCTATCCCCCGTCTCAAGGGCTTTCACTGGAAATGTTGAGTCTAAATATCATGGCTGGTGTGACCATCTCTGTGCAGCTCCTTCACTGGCACCAGGAGAGCCAGGGCTGTGGTGGTGAAATGTGGCTCCATGGTGGTAGCCACATGAGGCTCAAAAGCCTGCGGGGTAGGACAACAGCATGGAATATTTTAGACTAGAGATGAGCATGCAATTTCTAAATAAGCTTGCCTTTTTGGTTCTTGTTTTCTTTCTTACTATGAAACTCTTAATGGCTTCATTCATTGAAACTCTAATTGCTTTAGGAACATTTTCAACACTGACTTTTCATAATGCATCAGAGAAGGATGCACTCAGTGGTTATTTTTGGGACTGAAAGGGTTAAAAATCTCTCATGAACTCCGAAAAACCTCTGTAAACAACCCTCTCTTCCCTATCCCTGTAAAATTATGTGGTTTTTACACTATAAAATTTTAACCTCATAACAATTTTGAGTATTTAAATGCTAGGAAGTGTCATAGTTGACAGATGGCAGAGATTTAATTTGTTTCATTGCTGGTCAGCCATTATAGTGCTGTTTTTAATTATAATGTCACATATGTTGGTCATCTTATTGTTTAATTTCAGGTCCCTGTTCCAAAATGTGAGGTCAAGAGATCTTTGGAGCCAAATGCCTTGACACGAGATTTCATTGAAAACACAAGTAGCAAAAAAAAGTCAGTGTAAATTAAATGGACGTTTACAATGGAGCATCTAAAGGAACTTCATGAGAAAGAATTACCTAGCTTAGGAAGGGTGTAAGATAGGAGTAGAGCTCACCTGGAAAACATGGGCTAAACTTTTTTCCTAGAAGGCTGGTGATGTAGTCATCCTGTCTTGCTAAATTCTGCACTGAAGTTGTACATTGGGTACACCTTACAGGAAGGTGTCTTGACTTCTACTCCATCTCCCCAGGTACAGCAGCTATCGGTGAAAACATTGATAATATCCTAAATCCATGAGGAGAACAAAATAAATGGAAACCACCAATATTAATGGTTTCTTTTTTTTCCAAAAACTCAGTCATAGCAAGTATTTCTGAAAACCTTCCTTGCTCATACTAAGTTCAAGTCAGTGCAAAATGTTCTGCAGGGCAGGGCAATTTTCATGAGCAGTTATTTGTAAAAATGAGTAAAAACTACTTAAATTCTGTTTCAGGAGAGTGTAAAGTCATTATTTATTTAATTTAGCAAATCCAATGCAGAGAAAGTGGAAAGACTGAGATACTGGTTTTTTTTCTTGCTTGCTTTCCTCTCCAGTACCCTCTTTCTTGGCACTTGTGAAAAACACTCAGTGTAGGCATACTGGGCATAAATTTGCCTTTCTGACATCAAAGAGTCTGGATCTGCTGCTCAGGCCATCTATAAGATTATACCGACCAGAACATAGCAGGCTCATGCCAGACACTTGACCCTGAGAGGCAGTCCCAGGCCAGGCTGGATTTAAATGCAGCCCACAGTATTTAAACACGGCCGTTCGCAGCCAGCACGCGGCCGAACAAATGCGCATTGTTGTCACAATTGGAACCACATGCTGAGTAATGGAGCAGAGGTGCAGCTTTCCTGAGAATGTGCAGACAGTTGGAAACGGGAATGTATTTTTTCATTTATGTCTGCCCCGTCTCAGGGCTCCCTGACTTTGTTTTCTTAGTGAAACTCAGACAGATCAGACGCGTAGGATTAATGGAGCTGGGCACTGACAGACCAGCTCTGTTCCAGCTGCAGTGACTGTGGAAGAGTTGGATCTGGACCCTCTTAGCCAGTCCTCCAAGAGTAAGATTTCAGTTACCATGACCGGTCGCCAAGGACTATTTTATTTTAACCCATGTCAAATCTGAGCTTACCTATGGGGCTAAACCACAGCCTGCTGAGCCAAGTGTATCAGAATGCAAACTCATTTCACTGGCTGTTTGTCACTGTTTGGAAAATTCAACCACATATGGTATGGAACAATCTCCACCAAACTAAACTTTTCAGGCTTCGTTGCATGTGAAATACTGCATGCTGCTTCCTCCCAGCTTGCAGCCAGTGCATCTCTTCCTGTTTATTAGAAAATGAAATTAAATGAAGAGAGGATAAAAGTGTTTGGACAATGTTCTCAAGTACATGGGGTTGTCCTGTGCAGGGCCAGGAGATGGGCTAGGATGATCTCTGTGGGCTCCTTCCAATTCAGGATATTCTGTGATTGTCTGATTTTATGATAGAAATACAGAATTTTCAAGACGAAACAATGGATTTAATGTTTTGACTGCCCTTCACTCTGCAAACCAGAGGGTTTGTGAGTGGTGTAAACTTATATGTACTTGGGCTGCTTCCAGCTGGTGACCTTAAGTCCATAGCCATCTCCTTCTTGGCATTAGTAACCAAATCAGGGTTCTTCTGAATTGAGATAACGTCTTTCTGTACAGAAAAACACTTCAAAACGTCTTTTCCTTTGTGGGTAATGCAAGTACAAAAATGGTGATCACAGCTGTGATGGGGAATAGACAGTGAGGAGGTTCTCCTTAAATCTGTTGATGCACGCTCCGAGTAGCAACCAAGGCAAGCAGAAAAGAGAGCAAGAGAGAAGCAGCATTTGTAGTGTTCTTGACATTAATCACATGTGTTTGAGCTGCCCATGGTGAGGCCAAACAGCAAGCAGGCTGAGCATCCTTGGGATGTATTTTCTCCTCACAGAGGGAACCACACAAACTGTTGAAACAGTGCTCTGTATGCTTGTGGCTTCATGCAATATTTTTGTTGTTCCACAAAGGTGAATAGACATAGGTTACAGTGACTGGGTATGACCACTGGCTGTTGAATGAAAGCAAACAACCCACCCTTGTTCCACACAGTACAGAGCTCAAAGACTCCTGGCAACCCACAGGTGAACAAGGCTTTCTGTGTGCCTGCCCCTCCTTGCCCTCTCATGGCTGTGCCACCCCCTTTTCCCGCATCTCTCAGGGCTCTGGCATCGCCGGCTCCTTCTCATCTGTCAAATCCAGAGGGAGGGTAAAGGGAGCTTTGCAGGGGGTGTGCTCTGAATTCTAACCAGGGAATCTGATGTGTCAGCATGCTGAAAAGTCTTGGCATTTGGTTTGTGTTGCGTGAACCATCAATGTCCTCTCTGGGTAGGATGCAGCTGCTTTTTGGAATAGCGATTACAGAGCGTGGGCAGCAGCACTTCTCTCTTGCATAAGCTCCATTCTAAACTCAGAGGAGAACTTTTTCATCTTGAAAGTTCAGAATAACTGTCACTCTTTTTTTTCATATTATTAAGAGGCCACAAAACAAAGTACACAGCACACCATTCTTCTGTGCTGCAAGGACAAATCTGCCCTCTGCAAGACGAATATACACATATGCATTGATGAAATTTTCTCTGCACTTGGGAAAGCACACATGCACTGGGTGATTAGTAAAAATGGAATTGGTTTCTTGGTCTCAAATCTCTAACGTGAGTCATACTTGGGTTTTTTATTCTAATTTTGATTTTATAGGTTTTTGTGTGCCTGATCAGCCATTCATTTGCCATTATGTTTGGTACTATTAAATGAAAAATTCCTGTAAGAAATAAAAGAAGAAAATCTGAAGTGCCCTGATAGAAACATGCTAAATAAACCACCAGTATAGGTTTGCAGCCTACATATTTCTTCACCCTTGAGCCCACACCCATGGGTAGGAAGTGAGGCCAAGCTAACTGGAGAGGAGGCCAAGCTACTGTACTTCTAACTTGCCAAGACAAGGAATGGAAGGAACACAGGTTTCAGGCTGGTTGCAGTTTTTTAACTGTGGTTTCTTTTCCCTTTGTTTTTGTCTTTGCTTCTGGTTCCAGAAGCAGCTGAGAGAAAGATGAGCTTTCCTCAAAATGCTTATTTGCTTTTTCCGGACTTTGCTCGTTAGCTGCTGGGCTGAATTCCTGGGGCTCTGCTATCGGGTAGGAAGAAAAATGTGTGGAGGCAGCAATTATTTGTCAAGTACTGGCAATGTACTTGGCATGCTACAAGGCATGGATAGGAAAGCTTTACCTATTCTAGAGAGCTGCAGTTTAGGTTACGGACCAAAATATGAAGACAAATCACACAGGGAGAAAATGTGGATATTTTTAAAGTCCCTTATCTTGGTGTTTGCAAGGAAGAGTTAAAATTTGAAGAAAGAGAGGACAGGTCTTTATGTACTGAGGCTGTGTGTTTGTTCCCTAGACAGGCCTGGTTGCAGCTGTTTAAAATCAACAGAGAGCTGTTATGAAGCATTTAGGCACTTAGGAGAATGTGAGACTTGTGGAGAATTTATGCCATGGGTAAACAACTTGGGAATTAGAAAGCAAGGGTTAACTGTCAGACAATATGAATTGAGTTTCTGAGAAGAGGTACAATGAGTGAGAAGATTTTGACAGGAGTTAGGAGAAAGACAATCAGAACACTTAACTGTTTTTTAATCAGGTGAGAATTAAATTTTCCAAGACCAACCCCCCTCTTTTCCTCCTATCTCCTCCCCTTCCATCCCCTTTCATGTGCTAAATGACCGTGGTGGAACTGTGCTGTAGGTACAGCATACTGTGATTAAATGCTCTGCAATGCGCTCTGAGATACATTGGACCAAAAAGTATAAATGGAATGCCAGTTGCATAAAATAAATCTGAATTCTTGCTGCACCATGGTGAGGCAGCTCAGTTACAGCTTCGACCACCCGTGAATTCTCAGCACACAGCAGGGGCACTTTTGGACTTGCATCTCACCTATTATCTTAGTAGTAGGGTATGAATCTCTTTGAATGTGAAAGACTGGTTTTGTTTAAGTGAAGAACATAAGAAAAGGCTCTTTCCTTTTTTTTTTTTTTTTTTTCCCCTTGAGCAGATGAAAGGTGGATAGAAGCAACTGTAAATTTTAGGAAGGAAAGAAGTGGAAAAAGGCTAATGCTTGCTGAGCAGAAATTTTATTTTCCCAGCCACGCTACCCAAATGTTAAGACTCCTCCGTATAAAAGTGTCACTACTTGGTCTATATAAATTCACTGTCAGAACAAAGGACACTTTCTGGAAGGGAAACAAGACTGTGTTATACCATTCAGCAACTAACAGAGGAAAGAGAATAGCTACTTCCTGCCAACATTCATACTCTGAAGATGTATGCGTGAGGTGGTAGGTGAGCATTCAGTTCTTGCTGCAGCTGGCTCTTGGTGGTGACTTATCCATCTTGTGGATAAACTGTATAAAAGTCTCAGAGACACAAAAGTGGGGGACTGGCAGGTTAGCTCCAGGAGAGTGAAAATGACAATGACTGCAGGGGTCACCTGGAAGCAACTGAGCAGAGCAAGTGTGGCTGTTGTGAGAGTGTGCTAGGGGTGCTGGGAAAATGGGCATACATTTCAAGGACCTTTTTTAGCCTCCACTAAACCAGCTAAGCTAGGAACCATGTGCTGGATCACACTGACTCCATTTTCCAGTCTGCATTAGTTCCACATTCATTGATTGCTGTTACTCTGACTTCTTTCTGTTCGGCTTTTCCTTTTGTAATGGAAATGTCATTGATTCTTTACCTACCCCTTCTGGCCTTCTTTACCTTCCCAGCTGGGGAAATGTTCTTGCAATCAGGACAGGGGTTTTGATTTCCTCAAAACCTTGGTACAACACATTCCTTGCTGTCCTCTCATCTCTGGTCACAGCAGCCGATTGCCTGCCCTGCACTAACTCTGCTGACTGAACGTGTGGCATAGTGACTTTACATTCCTGCTGCACTTAGAGCTCGAGGGCTACAAGGTACTCCTGTGGATATTTTTTATGGAGAGCTTCAGAGATGGGATTCTATGTGAGAATGATTTCACTGCTCCCTCACTTGCCCATCTGCTGATGCTGAGGTTTCTCTTATGCTGTTCCTGAGAGATTAGTGCTGAACATGTCATCATCCCCACATTTAGATGAACTGTTTCCTGAGGATTTGAAATGCCTTGGCCTAAAGTAATTTAATGGGAACAATAATTGCCTCATTTCCCACCACGTAAGATCCCAATCCTCTTCTTGGCACAGGTATGGCATGTAGCAAATGTTTCTATAGAAGACTTAAACCATTCTGCTCTTTGAAGCCCTGTCGTTGCTGGCTGTCTATTGCTGGAATAATTAAAAAATTTCTTAGTAAAATACGTTTGTAATTTGATACACTGCCTAGTCTACACTGTTGAAAATGGATGAAGTTTCGTCCTTCCAGCAAGAAGAATAAAACAGATACCTGACAGTCTTTAGCTGCTTTGTGGATGCTGCACAAACTGTCAGAAGGATCTGCCTGTGCTGTGTGAATTACAGGCTGTGTGACTTGGAAAGTTGCTTCTGTTCTGCTGGTTACATCCTTTCATCTCGGCCAGCTGACTCTGGTTGTCAGTCCCATTCACCTCCTGTGCTCTGTTTCTTGTGATGCCAGTTTGGCTTCTTTATTATCTCCTTTTTTAGCTGCCTCCCATTTTCTAATTTCTGGTCTTTAATTCCATCTGTGGTAACACAGGAAGGCTAATTCTATTTCTTTGTGCTATTTCAGCTTGAGACCAACTTCTGGCACCATCAAGGACATGGAGAGTTTTTACTGATCCTTCAGCACATGTCATGACTCTCTCTCCTTTTTAACCACATTGTTTCAATCTTTGTTGCTGTTTTGTGCCCCATGAGACCCTTGAAATACAGAGTTGTTGCCTTGCCCGATGCCCAAGAACTCTGCTGGCTGCCAGTGCTCACCCCAAAGACACATTTTCCCTGTAAACTCCTTTTGCCAGAGGACTCAAACAGAGCCTGTCACTTGCAGAGACACAGAACCTTGTGCTTGTATGGGAACACATAGGGCTTGGTGGTCACCTCACATATATCTAAGGCACAAATTTTCAGGGTGGCCATTCCCAAGGAGAAGAGTGCCTTAGGGCTCAGCCCTCCTTGGAATAACTCCTAACAGAAATTAAGCTACAAGTCAAGTAAGTATTTATTTACAAATCCTAAACAGATGTCATGCATGCACACTTGTATGAACAGGAGGGAATGGAGAAAACCCCAGCATATTCTCCAAGCAGCATTTAATTCAGATTTGATGGTTTCCTTTACTCCATATGACTCAACTGACAGGTTGGCAAATGCCTGGCAGCATTTATAACTGAGGCCTCTGTTTTCACTAAGTTTTTAAGTCTTCAGGTTACACTCACTGAGTGGAGCCTGAAGCAGGCGGATTCCTTTTCTGTGTTTGGTCCCTGTACACCTTTTGAATCATTTCAGTGGAAAGACTTTCCCCTGACCTGCTAATTTATCATTCATTAACTCAAGCAAGAGGGGTTTTGCCTTTCTTCCAAACCAGCCATTGCTTGCTGCCTTATGCTTTGGAGGTGCCAATTCCTCTTGTTCATCACTTGGACACTTCTTAATTGCCCAGCCAGGTAAAAATCTTTTCCACACTGATGTTATTAACTCTTTAGGGTGTGACTCTGCTCCCTGATGCATCCTAGAGCTTGGAGTATCCAAATCCCAGGCAGAAGCTTTTTCACTTAATTTGATGACCATATTTTATAGACTACTATAGTTGTAATTGGTTCAAACAACTTGTTACTGGCTCTTTTTGAGATCAAACCCAAAGGCAATCAATAACTCGGTAGTATTAATAGATGTGAGGTGCCTTTTCTCCTTACTTCCTCTAAATTCAGGCTTTTGAGAAACACCCTAACAAATTCCTATCCTTTTTTTCCCCTCTTAACGTACTAATAACCCTTTTTCTTTCTGCTAATGTTCTTTCCTTTCTTGCACTCACTTCTTTATTCTCTTTCTTCTTCCCTATTTCCTGTCTTACTTCTTTTCCCTAATCTATTCCCTGCTGCCAGACTCTGATTCATGATCCCTGCGAGATGTAGCTGCATTGGCCGAGGAGATGTGGGGGAGGCCATCCCTTTAGCCACGATGCTGAACTCCAGCAGGGATTGTGGATCAGAGCTCTCTGCTGCTGTAGTTCAGTCGCACATAGTAATGTAAACTGGAGCTGATGGCAACTCCATTAATGTGACAGCCCCAGCTGCCTCAGCTGAGGAGTAGATGTACCACCTGCTCTGCTGCTTCTGCCCTGGGGAATGCACTGCTGGCAGAGTCCAGGAGTAGGTAACCGTGCATCATCCTCCCTCTCCTCCATGAGCTGCTAGAGCATGAGAGTCAGGGTCCTTGGACTCTCCTTCCTTCCTTCCTTCCTTCCTTCCTTCCTTCCTTCCTTCCTTCCTTCCTTCCTTCCTTCCTTCCTTCCTTCCTTCCTTCCTTCCTTCCTTCCTTCCTTCCTTCCTTCCGTCCTTCCTTCCTTCCTTCCTTCCTTCCTTCCTTCCTTCCTTCCTTCCTTCCTTCCTTCCTTCCTTCCTTCCTTCCTTCCTTCCTTCCTTCCTTCCTTCCTTCCTTCCTTCCTTCCTTCCTTCCTTCCTTCCTTCCCTCCTTCCTTCCTTCCTTTCTTTCTTCCAAAAATTGATTCTACAGCCTCTTCAAAATTTTAGTTCTTTGCACAATTTCTTGGTCCGAGACCACTAAGTAAAAAAGTGCATTCTCACCTCAAGCCACCCTACCTGAGCATGGGAAAAATAAATCTGTTGGATAAAGTCTACTGCCTTGTACCTCCACGGATGGAAAAGAAAACCAAGCAAATTCTTCCTCTGCTCCTAATTAAGGGCCATTGTTGCATTCCTCTCTTCCCCTCATATTCCCTGTTATCAACACCCCCACAGTGGTCAGGGACATCCACTCTGTGTCCATGGAGCCATGACAGCCCTGATTTGTGTGTCACAGGCCAGCTGCTCACATGAAGGACCCGTGCTGTCTCCTCACATGAAGCTCCTAATTCCCTTGGAAAAGGAGCAGAATCAAAACCTGGCTCCTATGAGTCCAAAGAGCGTGGGCTTGAGTTCTGCTCTTGCCTTCTGTGAGGCACTGGCACAGGCTGTCCAGAGGCTGTGCTCTCCCCATCCCTGCTGGTGTTTGACATCAGACTGGGTGGGGCTCTGAGCAACAAAGTCAGGGAAGGTGTCCCTGCCCATAGTCGGGAAGGGGTGGAAATAGATGGTCTGTAAGGTCCCTTCCAACCATTATCATTCTAGAGTTCTCTGATGAAAGGTGCCATTATTTGATTTTCTTATTAATGGAATCTGTCATTTCCCTTTTGAATCTTTGTGAGTGTAGTAGAGAGGTGGGGAAAAAATTAAAAAGGAAATTTGAATATTTTAATTTTGTTTCTTAGCATGTGTTCAGGTGCATTTTCCTAGGTACAATTCATACAATTTGGCTGCTGTCGTTTGAATTATTTTATGAATTAAACCAAAAGTAAATGGTATCTGAGTTTATTTAGTACTTTGTTATGTGTGGAGGCAGATAGAGGAAGACTATTCAGGCTATGGTTGACGTTCAGCATGCTTAATTGTTGTAATTGTTTTGTTTTTTAAAATTTTCCCCTTATTCTTTCCTATCATTATTTCTGATACTTATGCAGAAAAACGAGATGGTTCAGCTCCCCTTTTATGTAGTCAGACACATCTGAGTATTTTATTTTCTCAAGAAGAAGAAAAAAGAGAAATACCAAGAATTAAGTTCAGATGACAGATGTTTATGTGGCTAAACTCTCAGTTTGGTTTAAATAACAGAGCGAGGAGTAGGAAGGAATGTAACCTTTTAAGCTTTTCTTTGTTTACAGATACGAGGAGAGAGAACAGTAAATAAGTCCGAGTTACAGTGTGCCTTTAAAAAATCACGTGATATATCACCACCATATGGAAGCTTGCATGCCCTTTCCCATAGGGATGTGCCACTGAGAAGGGATTTATGGGCTGCTAGCTCATAATGCAGTAACATTTACAATGGGTTACCAACTTTGCCTGTAACTGTTCCTAGAATTCCTTCTGGAAGAGCACCCATGGCTAGCTGAGGGTGGCACTGGTTGTGCTGCTTGGTTTTCATTCAACATCTCAGACCTCACACAGTTTGCTGAGCTCAGGACTCCAGGTAGCACAGGGATAATGCAAATCCTTCAAGGAATCACAGTACTCCTGTGAAATGTTTACTCTGTATTTACTTCAGTGGCTGTTTCTGGGAAATGTGAACTATAAACAAATCTGTATTGCCAGCACTGGAAGGAGGTGAGACTGTGTGCAGGCCCTGGCTGCTAGATAGTGAATATAGTCTAATTAAAGGTGTTTGGAGTGTACTTTGGTAGGGAAAATAAACTTTCTAGGTCTGCTGTACATTTGATTTGAGATTTAATTGCCAGTGCTCACCAGCAGTGAGGTAAAATATTTAGTGTCACTGCATTTTGGGAACAACTAATTTCAACAAATTGATCACTGCTTATCTGCCAAGAAAGTTTTTAGGAATCAGTTGAGGAGCCAAGAGCAGATCTATTGTTTTCATGGTGCAAAGGCCCCATGATTTAGATTTTATTTTTACACGATTAAGCCATGTCTTCGATTACAGGAAATGGTGCTTTTGCAATCAAGCTTTCAAATTGCAATTCTATTTTCTAGCTAACAAAATTATCTCTGATAAAGAATATTTGATGGTTTAAAGGAGAACCAAGGATGAGAATATGAACTGCAACAGCTGAAACTTGAAACAAAAGCATCGTTATATCAGTTCAAATATGTTGTTGGTACAATGCACCTATAGTAAATCGGCTCTGTAAAATAAAAGATAATAAATTCTGTCCTAATTTTCCCTGTGATGTGGGCTCTACATGACCCAGCAATGTGGGATAATTTCTTTCACTAGATGTTATCTTATGGGACCCAAGTTTTTAGGATGTGCCTTCTAGGTTTTGTTGTTTTTAGGTGTATTCACCTGACGCTTTTAGGCCTTATTCTGCATCACATTTAATTTTTTTGCCTGTGAATAGACTGATTTCTACAAAATATGTGTTACTTGAAGCATGTGTGTAAGTATTCACTGGAAGGTTTGAGTTTTATTAAAGGGATTAATAAAGGAACAGAAACAAGGTATGTTACACTGCAGATTCTTCTGGGTTTAGCCACTTCCTAAGGCCATTAGTGCCTAATGCTACAAACAAAACCTTGTTAGTATGTGAACTTCTGTGGCACTAATCACTTCGACATGTCTGTAAAATATTAATATATTTTCTTTGTGTTGCTGAGAAATGTGGAAATTTTCTGGGAGTATGACAAAAATCCTCTGGAAAAAAAAAGGCATCCATTCAAATTTTATTTAAAAGGGGAAAAAAAAAGATTTGATTTTCTTTGAAATAAGCCTTCACCCCAATTCTGTAACCTTGGTATTTCTTTTTCTCCTGTATTAAACAGATCTAATCTTCACTGTACATGGCTCCTAAACAATTTTACAATTAGAACTTATTTCCTTGGCTCATTTTATGAAGGTATTAATTGATCCTCTAAAAAACAAAACAACTGTGTGTTGTATGAAGCCATTTTTGCCTTGCTGATTGGTTTCTTTGAGGAGAAGGTTTCTGTGACCCCACAAAGAGCTCGATTAGACATCAGAGCAGCCTTGACTGCTGTGCAGTCTTCAGATCATTGTGAAGACAAGTTGGATATCTTGCTTTGGACTTAGTGTGAGTGTTTTTACCTTTAAAGTTTCATTTGTTCTTCAGGCTTTTGTTGGTGATTCCCATGAAAAGAACCAACCAAACTGTGCTATTTTTTTTCTCTTTTATCATGGAAACAAGCTGGTAGAGGCCAGGGCTCTAATTTGAATTTAGTAACAGGAGGGCTTCTGAGGCAGAACATACTCAGGTCTTTTGCAAATGAAACCCTCATGCTGTTGCAGTTTGAGCGAGTTTGAAGCAGGTTCACTTTATTTCCCAGAAATTTTTGTAAAATTTCAGGTTATAAATTGGACAGGAACTTCAGGGTGATTCTGACTTACTTATTCTATGGTGGAAACCTAGAAGCCTTGAAGGCTCTGGAGAGAATGAAGAGGACCCTCAGCCCCCATTATTTTATGATCTCCAGCTACCATGGGGATTTGTAGCATTGTTCTGTTCTTCTAGGCTCTAGTAAGGCAAAATCTGGAAATCACTTATGTCTGTTTGGAAGGAGCCTATTTGCTTTTATTATCAGTTTGTTTAATTTAACTGTGTTTTCCCAAAGCTTTTGGGAAATTTCATTCTTACAGTCTATGTGGCTGGTTAGTCTCAAACTCAGTCTAGACAGCCAGGAGTGCATGTTTTGTCATTCTTCCTGCCAGCTCATGGTATTTGTAAAGCATTCCTCACAAGATGACATGAATAACACTTTCTTTCAGATTTTCAATTTGTCTTGGACTTGACCTCTAGTGTTCTTTTTTTTATGCAGTGTTAGTAACCTCTGTTTTGCTAAGACAGGCAAATAACTCACATGAACACAGAGGTGTGTGTTTCCCCTAGAATTTCTAATTCAATTTACATGGTGGAGCTTAGCTTGGATTTAGATGCTAAACTTGTGTGGACTTACAAAGACTTTAAAAAAAAATTTAACTCCACGGCTATACTTATCACCAGTGACTGCCAGTTAAGTCTGTCTGTCTTGATTTCTCTGAAGTGAGCCTTGTTTGAGTTTGTCAGTGGATTCAGTGAAACTGAGTTGGAAATCCTGGATTTGCCTGTTTGGAAGGCTGCACTTCCATGAGACTGTCAATTTCTTTCTAGGGCAGTCCTCTTTGTGTAGGTTTGCTTGTTTGTTTTCATTTTTAAAAGCCCCATGATACAATGCATCAGTGTACTAAAATTCTACTTTTTGTACTAAAATTCCAAAAACCTTTAAGGGCTAACTATTATCTTGAGAAAACTTTTTCTGGATCAAGTATATTTCACTACCCACAGACACCATAAACAATATGAATAATGTGAAGTGATTGCTGGACTAACGTAAATAGGATAATACACTCGTGTGCTATGTGGGTTATTAGATACACAGAACTACTATCAACATGTGTACTTACAAAAATCACTTATTTTCTTTACCTTTTGAGGTTCTGTGAAACTTTCCACAGACATTTCCTGGATGTAGCTTCACGGATCCTGTCAGTGGCTTCTCCCTGCTATGCAATAAATGTAGCCAGGGGCTCACTATGCTTGGCCTTGCACCAGGGAAGCTCTCTTCTCTCAGCTTTTTTAAACAGAACATGGTATTGATGCTGTGTGTGATCCAGTGCACAGTGGAAGTCTCACCACTTCTCTTCCAGAAGTCCTCAAGTTATAAGGTGCAGACTTCAGTGAGCAGTTAATTGCAGCACAGGAGAGTGTCAGATTGACACCCTTTGAAATGTGTTTCAGAGTGTATTTTGCTTGTGCACGATCTTACAGCCTTTGTATGTGGATTGCTGGATTTTCTTGTGGAGGTTCAGTATCTTTGTCTTGAGAAATACTGCCTGTGCTTGTGGTACTATTACCTGGCATCTCACCTGCTGGATGGATCCAGTTTAAATTTAGGGACTAGCTCTGTGAACAAGTTATTGTCTGGTTAGCTGCAACATGAGCTGTTTCACACTGTGAACTGTATAAGTTTTAGTTTAAAGGTTTGCTTCTTTAAATGGTTCTGAATTTTCCATGGGGTACAAACATGCTTATGGGCAGTTTTCACAGAGCAGGTTACACAGTACCTTGTGTGTTTCTGTAGCCCAAATCTGTGAGTCTCACTCTCCTTCAGCTGAATTAAATTGCATGAATTTTTGAAGCAGTCTTTAGAGTCATGATTAGATGCAGAAATGGAGTGGGCAGTAAAATGTCTTAGAATTACAACCATAATTTTGATGGGGGAATAAACTACCGGCAACTTACTGACAAGGCAGGTGATTTTAGTGAGTAGGACACCTGCAAACAATATTATTATCTATACTTCCATGTGTCATATAAACTGTTTAGTGATGCCATCAACAAGTGATATGAGTGATTAGTAGTGGATTATGCAAATGTATGGTTTTATTGTTTTAATTTTGTAGCTGATAAGATTATAGAACTTCAAATGGTGATAAGGTTCAAATAGGTCTTAGTACCACTGGAAATGTGAGTGCTCCTTTTACTTTTGGAAAATAACAGTGCTCTGTCCAGTGCCTGATTGAAGTGAATTAGTTAAGCATACTCCGTACCTCCAAGATGCTGAATGGGCTGACTAAACAGAATTTATAAATGCAGACAATGCCTTTGGTAATTTGCCAAGAGTGTGAAGTTGGTAATTCCCATTAGGACTTCTAGAATTCTCAGGGAGGCTTCAGTTATATTGCAGCTAGGCTTTTTTTCTCTAAATGAGAGGCTGGTCACCACTTTAGTGTGTTGTGAAACTGACCTGAAATCCTGGTTTGGCTTTATTGTACTCTTAATTGTAATGGGACAGCATTTTTACCTTGGAAAAATTACTTTGGTTCAACAGAAGCCTGACTATAGTCCTAAATCTTTGAATGTTGCCAGCATTAGTTAAGTTTTGGTAGAGGAGGTCACTCTGGATTCTACTGATGGTTGATATTTCTCTGTTTTCAGCACAGCTTTTAAGTATAAAATAGTGTCAGGTGATGATTGTACAGCTGAGTGGTTGTACAGCTCTCAGTGTTTTTATTTGTCACACACATTTTCACTGAAATGTGGTAGGGACAAGGAATTAAAGGTCAGAATGCCGTGAAGAAGTCTTTTCCAACTCAGGTTGCCTTCACTGTCTTTGGCTGTGTCAATGTGAGGTCCCTGCACCCACAGAATCTCCTCTCCTGCATCAAGCTTTGAGAGAATTTCTCCTGACTTACAGGTCTCCTACTTCCCCTTGTATTCTCTGTTCGGTGTTTGGGAATGTTTCACTTCCTGAATATTTTTTTCATTATGTTTTGCTGTAGCATGGGAGAATGAGTGTCATTTTGTACATTTCTCAGCCCAGACAAACCCATTAATCTTGAAAAATATTGTGTACCAAGACAATGATGAGATGAGAAGAGAGAAGCAGTGTAACCCTGCAAAATGCCTCTCACATTCATTCTCTCAAAATTATCTTGAAACCCTCCTTTAAATGATTCGTTTGTCAGTGATAGGAAATTCTCGAAGTTTTTCTGTTTTTCCTTTTTCATAGGACATCAGTTTCCTTGGAGCTTTCCTGAAGCTGATCCAGGTAATGAAAATTTGCTTTTACTTTGACAGTCTTTTCGTGTTCATCTATCTTTTTCTCAGAAATGAGTGGGTTTGTGGGTAGGCAGTTCCAAGCATGAGCATTCTGACTCTTTCCAGTCATCCGTAAGGTATGGTTTGGAAAAATCCTCTATGTTATTTTATTTCTCAAATGAACTGTTGGACAATGTGGACAATGGTGCCAGGTGCATTAGATTTCTTGATAACCATTAACATTTTTCATGAACAAAATCTGCAGTATAAATTCAAAACTCTGGGTAAGTACGTACATTGGATAAAGGTACTTTTTATTTCAGAATATACATAGCTTTTATTATGTGAAAAGGGTACAAAAGGAAGTTTTCCTTTCACCTTGGTTCACATGGAAATGAAATTTGTAGTTATGAGCTTTACTGTAGTGCACAGGCCCCTGTGCTCTGTGACAGAGTGTGTGTGTATATGGAAGCAGTTTCATTTACATATATTGAAAAAGTCTTGTACTTCTGCCTCACAGACAAACCCTCTGAATTCTAGGTGCCTAAGGGCAGGCTTTCTTACCCATGTAGGAATTAAATTTTTGTTGTAATACATCATCTAAGCTCCAAGGAGCTCTCCTGTTAGAGCTGATGGCTCACTCGTCTGTTACCTACTAGAACTAAAATCAGTGTCCTTTTTTGTTTGTGGTTCCCCCTCACTCCCATGTCCCCAGTCAAGTCTCTGAGCACAATGTACACCGATTAATTGATGGCAAGCTCCAATTAGAAATCTGAAGCAGACTTCAGAGTCTGAGGCACGTGAGACCGAAATCAGATTGTGAACAGAATTCAGAGACATTGTTCATGTACTCCGGAGCTGGGCTCAGCTTTGAGCTTCAACCCTGAGCTGATGTGACAGCATTTCAGGAGGCAGTAGCTGCAGTTCTTAGCAAGGCAGCTGCCCCCATCCCCAGCTTTTAAATTTGTGATGTTTGAAACTGATTTCAGCATCCAGTTATGAGAAGGCTGTATTGGCTGTTAGCTTCATTGTGTAGGTGAGAAAGCTTAAGCTCTGTGGAACTGATCTGCTTTCTCACAGACTCCTTCTACAAGCCAGAAATAAACTCCTATATCCTAACTCAAAGATATGAGAAAATCAGAAAAATTACCCAGTTGCATTTCAAAACTATTGTTTTCACTTTCCAGAAGTGATTTTCATTTATCACTGCTGATCAGCCTTCTTAAAGTACAAGAAAAAGTGTGATGAGGGGAAGTATAAACTGTCTTGTTTAAGTGGCCATAGATTTCAAGCTTTTTCTTTGAAATTTCCCTCAAAGACTACCACAGTGATGAAATGCCACCAAGCCACAACAATTCTGAACCTGTTGCCTACCCCATCAGGAATACACTCAGAAAACAGGCATGTTCCTATCCTTGCTGTTGAAACTAGTGGTTAGCTATTGCCAATTCCTCTTCCTCCTGTTCATACCAGGAGAACTCAAAACTTCTCTGTCAGATAGAAGTTGCAAATGAATCTGACATTTAAAATACTTTCCCTGCCAAAGTCCAATCTGAAAAAAACCCTCGGAGCAGACACTAATTAGATGACAAATTTAGAAGCCTAACAGAATGCACAGTCTAGTAAAGACAAATTAACTCAATCTTTGATGCTGCTCAAAGTAAATTTCAGATGGACAGACACCTGTGAGATGTGACATCCTGCCTACATGCTTTTATTGGTCTGGGTGAGAAAGGAAATGTGTCATTGTACCCTAAGAAGGTACCTTTCACAGTAGTCTCATTTTACAGTAAAAATGTGCAAAACACCTTATACTTTTCCCTCAGGTTGTGAATGGAAACGTTTTATTATTGTACTTTGCAATGGTTATGTTCTTGGAGGATGAGCTAGTTCCCATGGATGGCTGTAGGAGTGAATGATGTTTGAAGAGGCAAGCTTCTATTTTATTATTCTACTTCTAAAAGGTATCATGATGCATTCAAGGCAGTAAAAATCCTTTTGTGATCAGGTTTTACTGTAGATTAGCTGCACAGGCCTCTTTACTCACTCAAGACTCATGACTCCAGTGAGTCATGTCTTTGTTATCCTCACTTCTATCTTTTTTTGTCTCTTCAGTGTACCTTCTTAATTTTTTAATCCTTTCCCTTATTTTTTTCCTTTAAGTTTTATGTTTGATCTGCATATTTTAAGATTACTTCATTTTGATTTATCCAAAGGGCTGAATGGAAAAACTGTTATTTTTGTGGGACAGATTAAGTATGCAAACGCTTAACAAATCACTTAAATTATGCTCACAGGACTATCTAGGGGCAGAGAGCAGAATATACAGTCTCAATAATGAGCAAATTGTCCAAAGGCATCCATTGACATGTTGTTTTTAAAGAGAAAATAATTATGGAAAGAATGACTTTCTGTGCTGATCTCATTCCGCCAAAGTTCAGCCTAGGGTTAAAAACTGTCTCGTTTGTTTAGTGGTGTGTTTGGTAATAACAGCTCTGTCTGATGCTCAGTTTCTATGGAGAGATGTTTGCTTTCCTTTTGTTTGATAACTCACGTCATATTTAGGTCAGATTAGTTGTCTGAGACAAGTTGGGAAGTTTTGTCATGGCCAGGGATACCCGTGGTGAGTTTCAGCAGTGAGTGACGAGATACCCTCTATTAACCAGTACACCTACACTGGAGTCTGCAAGCAGCTTCCCACAGTGACACAGAGGAGTTTCTACTCTAATATTAACCATTAAAGAAAACAAAAAAAAAAAAAAAAGAAAAAAGAAAATCAGGCATAAAGGAACATTTCATCCAAATGAGTTTGTTTTCCTAGCCTTTTGAATGGATTCATGACTTAAGCTGTTTAGCAGATTGACTTGCTTAAGAAATACAAGTGGTTTCTAGCTGACACATAGGATTTTATGAAGTGATTGATCACAGCTGCCAATTGCCAAGGTCAGTGGGATGTTCTGTCTTAGGAGTCCCCACAGTCTGTGCATGTGAAAAAGAGAGGGTGAGGAAAGTGACAGTGGAGGGGGAGAATGGTTTGCAATTCAGTTAAAGTGATTTTAAAAGTATCCTAAATGCAAACATGTCTGCTTTGCAAAGACAACTTTATGTGTTGGTAAGGCTTTTACTGTATCTTGAGGGTTTTTTGTTTGTGTGTGTTTATTCTGTTAAGTTTTCAAAGTAAAAATTAGAAGCCTGGTCTAAGAATGGGAGAAGAAATAAGCAACAACTGTTGTGTGCATTTGTTTTTCACATTTATTCCTAAGTGAAAAATAGTCATTTAACTTTTGTGTTTTGTCAGCTTCTATAGGGAAGCTTGTGGGAGGCAAGAAACCAGGGATTTAATCTTGCTCTTGTTGAACTCAAAAGGAGTTTACCATTAATTTCTGTTGGAGAACAATCTTGCCCTAAGTCAGCAGATGAAATAAATAATGCTTAAGTCTTCAGCTTGCTATTAACTCATGATCATTTGTCTTGTCATTCAGTGGGTGGGAGATTGGCAGATCAGATGTTTTATTCCTAAGCATAGCTGTGGACTTGAGTCAAAAAACTTGAGCGACTACTCTGTGATCACATTTACGCCCATAAAACAGAGAAAACCATTTATTCTGATCCTCATACTCAGAAGAAGAGCCTGCAGAAGGTGCAGGTGTTTGGAAATGTTGCAAGACAGAATGGCAATGCCTAGTTTGGAAGGGTTATGTTGTAGCCTAGCCACATTTAATCATTGGAAGGGCAGAAAAATAAGGAGGGTACAGATATCGATGATTGAAGTATGCCTGACTTTTGTTAGATAGTGTGAAACCGTGCCCCTTAGGTGAAATGTGGAGATGTGTTACTATGACCAGTCTGATAAATCCAGTCTGGGATTTCAGCAGTGACCCACTCACAGGGACACTGTGAGTTATTCAATAAACTATGGTGCATCCGTTTACTTTACAGCAATTTATGAAACGAGGTTGCAAACCTCTCTCTGAATTTGCTCCAATGTTAAATGGACTGAACATTTTTTGTCCTTTGCCTGGAATCCTTTGATACAATCAGAGCAAGGTCTTTTGTGAGAACTTTGGTGTGTTTTCTCCTCAGTTCCACGTAAGGCAGTTATATGAACACATTGTGCCTTGCGCTGATGCTTAAAATGTTTAAAATAATGTTTAAAATGGGGAAGGTCAAAGGTCACAGAGGCTTTGTCTCCTGGGATGAGTGAGGGATAGAACAAATATTCATTACAGGCTGATGATGATTTTACAATAGTATTTGTAACGCTCTCTATGTCTAGCTGTGCTCTTTTCACTGATGTCATGCTCAGTGAGCACAAGAAACTTGACAGGATTTTCAGTGGTTTGGGCCACATTTGTTATGCTCATGGACTCATCCAGTGTTATTTGAATCAAGAGTCTATCATCAGGCTTTGCTGTAAGAATGGAAAAATCAAATGAAATAATGAAAAAACAATAAAGAAGTAATTTTTTGCATTTACAGTATTTTCTTGAACTGGGAGATGCTTGTCCTGTGGTTCCAAGACTCCTCATACTCCTCATTATATGTTTGGTCTCAGTAACTGCTGCAGGAACCAGGATCAAAAGCTTCAGGAAACTCCCTACACACTTAGAAAACGCCAGTATTTAACAGTTATTAAAGCCCTTTGGGTTCCCAGCATTAAAATACTTTCAGCAAAATAAGTTTTATTAGAAACAGAGCTATGCATAATTCTGGCCTTAAACTGAGAGTCTTGGTGAGCTGTACATAGGGCTAGGAGCTGGCTGACATGAAAAAATGCCAAATATTTGAGACACCACAATTTTACATTAGCTAAGAACATGCCTGTCCCTTTATACAAAAAAAGTGGGATGAAGGAAAAGGAGTGTCCTAGCCTCTTATGCCTGTTCTCTGGGCATAACTGGGGATGGAAGGATAACAGTTGAGCACCACTGCTAAAATAACAGCAAAGGCATAAAGTCAAGGAATTTTTATCTTTGTTCTGAGGTGATTCAGTAACTACAATTTGTTTTTTCTCTAAGCAATGAGCTGTTGAGGGGTTGTGCTACTAAGAACCAGCCCATGCAGCTTGTGAACCCCAGAATTTTGTATAAGCCTTTCTAGCTGTCTCTGGTCATAGCTGTATGAAATTACTCTTTGACTAGAACTGCTTTTAATTTTTTGAAAAGCAGACAACCCTCCCTATGTGAACCATACAGTTATGCAACAGAATTTACTCTGAAGGGAGGTCAGTAGAACCCCTAAAGGAAAAGTGGTCAGGATGGAAGGACATGATATATGTGGGCCTGGTTCTACAGGGACTCCACACTAGCCTGCCAAAATTAAGCAGGAAATGGAAACAGAGAAGAGAAATTCTTGGCTTCTGAGTCAGATTTGAGGGTTAAGTCACAGCCAAGCCATGATGCCCTCTCAATCTTTCTAGGTAGGATGGTGGAAATTGGATGTGATGGAGCAGAGCTCTTGGTCGGTAGAAAATCCTTGTCTGGAGTCATGTGGGGTTTTATCTGAAAGGCTTGTCCAAAATACTGATGTTTCTCCTGTCCAAGCTGAACTGTAGAAATGTTGCTTAGTTGATGTCATTGAAACCCGGAGGGAAAGCTGCTTTAGAGACACCTTACAGGATAATATTCTGAGATAATTGTCCTTTTGATGGCTTGATCTGAAACTCCTGCTGCTCACTAACACAAGACACAGGGTGCCTGGAGATCTGCCAAAGGCAAGGGTCTGCATTAGCTGCAAAACAGTGGGAATCCACTACCTGCATCTACAGGGTTAAAAAGCAAAGTAGGGAAAGAAAGCAGCGACTCAAATGAGGTGTCTGTTAGTGATTTGAGAGCCACAGTACTTAAGAAAAAAAAGTGAGCTGATTTTCATGAAACCAGCTGTCCTGACAGACTGACCAATGCAGTGTGACATGAGAATGCTGCCTCCAATACTTCTACTTAGGAAAATAATTTTAAATTCCCAGCTGACAATCAGCATTCCCAGGAAACCTGTCAGTTGAAGGATGAGAAACTATTGCACAGAAGACCCTATATCATTTTTTTTTTATTCCCCTGAGAGAAGTGTTAGATGTTAAGGGGTCTTTGTGTCAGATCTGCAGGGCAGTGTGGTGCTGCTGAAGATGTCAGTCCTCTGAGCTGGAGGCTTCTGATCTTGCCTGTCTTTAGAGGACTTGCTGGAGATTTCTTTGAGTTACCTCTGATGAGGTTTGATCTGGCAGCCATGATTCCTATATTCAGGGACAGAATATAGAGGCATGTGAATACTGTGTTCCTGTATTTCACTTCTAATACTGACTTAGAATATTCTGTTTTACTGACTAGCTTCAGTGTGTATTTCTGTTTATTTTTGGGTAGCATATCCTTTCTTGGTGACATATTACAGTTTATGGGTGGAGGAAGGAGATGAAATAGCAGAGTTCCTGAGGCGTATGGTACCAGTATCATACAGAGTCATTTGATGTATTGCTCTCTTTCAGCAGGTCTGGATAAATTGCAAGATCAGTGTAAAACTCATAGCAGTGTGCTGTCATATGCCTGGGTCAAATTCTGTTACAGAAAAACATGTTGTAATTTGACAAGTGAAAAGAGAGTAGCCAAATAATATGGATCATAATTTCAGTATATGAAACCACGTGTATAATACAAAGGCTTAAAACCTTCAGTGATTTTTCTGCCTTCCTTTAGAGATTGTTTGATGCCTCTTTAATCTTCTGAAAGAACTTGAAATGACCGATTTGTGCTCTGAAATTAGAAAAACTCCTTAATTAGTGACCTTTGCACTCATTAAATATTTCCTTAGCATCAATTTGGTACATTTTCAGTCTTGGAGAATTTGACCTACCAAGAACATAATAGTGCCCTACCAAATAAAAGCCTTCTCAAGTATTTGTACTTTGTGCAAAATAATTCTACTGCTAAATGCACGTATTTGCCTACTTCATTCTCCAGACCTAGCAGAAAAGGCTGTTCTTAACTTGTGGTTGCTAGCATAAGGTTACTTGTGGTTTTATGACCATAGAATAAAATCCTGGTGAAGAGAAGGGATATTTGCAGACTAAGAGGAGAAAACACGGAACTGTTTGCTTTGATTTATGTTTACAAGTTTGAATTAGAACTATAACTTTAGTATTCCTGAAGACAAGGCCTTGGAAAAAAGCTTACTGCCTAATGAAAATGATCTTTTTTTGGTTTAGAGTAACTTGATCTAGTTCTTTATAGTTCATTCACTTACTGTTTAGTGTGTAGAGTGGAAGAAAGTATGAGTTTTTATTACCAGACAGGTCAGAACGATCTCTCTGTCTGGTATCCTCTCTGAACTCACAGAATCATTTATTTTGGAGAAGACCTTTAAGATTGCTGAGTCCAACTGTTAACCCAGCACAAGTCTGTCACTAAACCATGTCCCTAAGTGCCATAGCTACGTGTCTTTTAAATACCTTCGGGGCTGGTGACTCCACCACCTCCTTGGGCCGTATTCCAATGTTTGACAACCCTTTCAGTGAACAAATTTTTCCCAATACCCAATTTAAACCTCTCCTGGTGCAACTTGAGGCCATTTCCTTTTGCTTGTCACTTTGGAGAAGAGACCAACCCCCAGCTGTCTACAACCTCATTTCAGGGAGTTGTAGAGAGTGATGAGGTACCCCCTGAGCCTCCTCTTCTCCAGGCTGAACACCCCCAGCTCCCTCAGCTGCTCCTCACAGGATTTTTGTTCCAGACTCCTCACCAGCCTTGTTGTCCTTCTCTGGACATGATCCAGCATCTCAACATCCTTCCTAAACTGAAGGGTCCAGAACTGGGCTCAGCACTCAAGGTGTGGCCTCAACCACATTGTTACAGAATAAATATATGCCCTTCCTAATGAAGAATTCTGTGTGCCTCTGGAGTCTGCTGCATCTCAAATCAACCAGTAATTGGCTGCATTTTCCATGAATTTTAATTATGAGAGTAATTACACTGGTGGCGTGTCTTTTGATGTGTTGCATGATAAGAGAACAACTCCAGATGGACCTGGCTTGTTCATACAATGGTCCAATAATGCTGCAGACCATTATACAGCTGAAACAGTAACGTGCTTGCTTTATTTAACATCTGCTGCACTTCATGTGTGGTTCATTCAGCTGAGGCCAGCTCTTTTAACTTGTTTCTCGCTTGAAGATGCTTTAAAAGATAAGGAAAAATGTTGTTTTTATGAACATGCCCATCCAGAAATAGAGGCAACAAACCTCACATGTTCCTACTGTTTCTTATCTTGGGAAAAGTGGTAATATTGTCAGTTTCCAGAGTTTCTGACTGGAATAGTGAGGAGTTGATAGTGCAGGGTGTGAAGTGCCACATGAATGTGAAGGTGTGAAGGGAAAGGTAGTATCTCATGTTAAATCAACTGACATAATTGCAGAAAATCTCAGAATAAGAAAGCTTGTCAGCCTTCCTTATTACCTGTAGTTTGGTCTAATCAGAGACATTATCTCTTCACACAAATCTTGCTTTTATATTTTTCTCTGACTTGTGGCAATGCCACCACTGTGGCTACACAGTGCAATGACAAATGCATAAACTTGGTTTGATTCATGACATGAAAAGCTACTTCTAGTGTTCTCATGCAATTTTATTTCTTACACAAGCACGCCCTGTGCTTGTTGAAATCTGATGGTAAAAATGAGTTAATCAGGAACTCAGCTGAGATCAGAACATGAATGAGGTATATTAATATACTTGTCTTGTGCAAGGAAAAGATTAATGCAGGGCTCTTTTTTTTTTTTTCTCTATATTAAAAAAAACCATAGCTAAATATAAGTACCTGTCATGTATAGCCTGGTAGCCATTTGACAGAGCTGTGGCTTTTGCACCCCAAGTTTTGACTCTGAAGTTCTCATCAACCCCCACACCTTGTAGATAATTTTCTAGATCCCAGTACAGAGCATCTTCCCCCTAATTTATTCTTGCTGTTGAATATTTAAGTATTTAAACAGTCAGCTTTGTGCAAGTGTAAGGTTTCATTTTCATTTCTCTGGATTTGGGCTGTACATAGACAGAATTGTGATTTAAGTTAATCTAGTGCATTTCAGGCATTCCAGAAAGAGGAAGAATATAGATTTCAAACTAAAAATATCCACCTTAAGCTCAGTTTTCAATTAAAAAAATTTCTTCCTGATATTCAATGCACACAGTTTATTCAAGTACACAACAGTTGTAGTGTCTGACTGCTGGGTTTGCATTTTGAATACAAAAATTCTGATTCTCATTTACAATTATGGCAGATGTAAAAGCTTCCAAGAAAAATGAAGGAGATGACAACCCCAAGCAAAGGAATTCCATCATCCTATAATGTGTCCCCCAGTGTCTCCCAATATGAATGTTTGGGTGCTGTGTTACTTACTAATGACATTGTCTGAATACATTTTTCCATGGAACATCCTTTTGAGCTGCCCAGGAGCAAGCAGGATAGGTATCCTTATCAGATACACTCTCTGTTCCATTTGATGTCCTTG
Source organism: Monarcha castaneiventris obscurior (assembly GCA_026261815.1). Classification (NCBI taxonomy): domain Eukaryota; kingdom Metazoa; phylum Chordata; class Aves; order Passeriformes; family Monarchidae; genus Monarcha; species Monarcha castaneiventris. The sequence continues at coordinate 4,252,502 of JAMPIT010000040.1, forward strand.
CACTGATCTGTAGCTGGATGGCTTGTACACTGTCTGTTGAATTCAGAAAGCAGCCCCAAATAAGCATGTGAAAGCTGATTAATTAAGTTATTACATGCTTTTCTTTAGGTAGGTAGCAAGTTGTGTGGTTCTGTGAAATCTCTGTGAGGAAAATAATTTCTCCTAAGGTTCACTTCCAAGGTAGCCATACAAAAACAACTTCTGATAGCAAATTCAGAATGAAGTCATAAAGTTCTTTAACCTTCTACAACTGCCAAAGAAAACATGAACTGTAAACATGGTTCCCCTGACCTACTGTCTTGCAGGCAATCTTAAACTAATTTACTGAAGTTGCTGCAGAATAAAGCAATTATGCCTGGTGACACACAGAGAGAGTATAAGCATCCTGGATCTGGACCAGACTTCCCCCATCTTGTAGCCCTCTTCCCCTATTCTCCCTCCGGCCCTGAAACACATACCCGAAGAGTTGCTCTGTGCTTTGCAAATTACTTTGAAAAATAAAAGACGACAATTATCAATTAATAATATTTTATCTCCAGTACAGGTCGGTGGGGAATTGAGCTCTGATTATCATATTCCATATTATTTTTGTTTGCGAGACAATTTTGCCTTTAGCAGCAGATTTTGTACTATATTCCACTAACAGGCATTCAAATAATTACTGTTGCAATCTCAATTTACCCTTCTATCTCCTCAGAAAATACACTGGATATGGTTGGATAATTAAATATTTTATCAATTTAATATTTCTATCTACTTTTGATACAGCATTCTGTAATAAAGGGAACTGTACTGTACAGCAGAAACCAAAGCAACAAGAATCAGTACTATTAAAACTTGAGGAATCTTGAGATACAAAGAATGTCAAGCAAAAAAGATTGTACAGATGTTGAAGAAATCTTTTATGGCATGAGGGGCTGAGAAACTTGTGATTTCATTTGATCTACACTGGTGTTGGCAAGAGCCCTTGCAAAAATTACACGTCCATTTAAAAATTATTTTGTCCTTACTGGAATTCAGCTCTTGGTGGTTTTCCTAGATGGATTGTGGTTGGTGTGTGAAACTTTCAATAGCATGGTCTAATCAATACCATCAGGATCAACATACTTTCCTTATGCCTCTTGTGTTCCAGCTGAGGTTTGAGATTATTAATGGGTACAGTTTTTTGGAAACAACTTGATTATTTATTTTCTGAACTTCCATGTGATACGGCCACTTCTAAGCTGCATTAACATTTCCATTTCATTAATCATTGTGACCTAAGATGGGCAGGTCCTTAAGTGATTTCCTAATTTTTTCCCCTTTTTTCCCCTTCTCAAGTGCTTGATCTTGGAAAGTAGACACTTACAAACCACTTGGATGTTAATGAAAATCAGCCTACTTTCTCAGAGGAGTGAAACAAATTCAAACTAAAGCTTGATTTTTCATCTTTTCCACTATTGAGGACTTCTATTTGTGTAACTTCTAACAATGTCTCACACCGATCCTTTGCAAACATGGTCGCTGCCTAGGAACAATTGTTTTAATGGATGATATCTGGAAAATAGATGTCGTACACTCCTAATTGCAAACATAAAAGAAATTTTCAGATGGTGGTTTTAGGAAGGCAAAGAACAGTGGTTTTACTATGGAAAAGAGCTACTTGGAAAGCACAATCCTCAGCCTGTGAGTGGGGTAGAGTAACTGTAAATTTGACAGATGGGAAGTGATCTTGGAATGTTCTTTGGAAGCAAAATTTTCTAAGTGTTTGTCTGTCTTATGGATGGTAATCCCCATTGGCCACAGGAGCCCTTCCTTGCCATTTCTTGTCCAGTGTGCAAGAGTTAGGAGTTCCCAGTTTTAGTGATGAAGTGTAATTTAAGAGATAAAACCGAAGTTCCAGTGCAAGACGCATATGGGGGCAGAGACCAAAACACTTTTGAAGCACAAATGAGGAATAACCTCAACTTTGCTGTAGAGGTTTCTTTATAGGGTTCTTATTTTGTAGGATTTCTTGTAAATATGAATGAATTCTTATTATTTATAATAAAAAGAGTCCCCAAAACTCACTGAAACTGCTTTCAGGCTTGACTGCAACATGAATTTAATTGAGAACTTGTGAACCATTTCGGTGTTATAACACTATTTTTAAGTATATGGTAGCATATTATTTTTATTATCAACTGCTGCTTCAATTAATTAACTTACGAAGTACTCTTTGTGTGGTATTCTTTCTATAAATTCAATAATCTTTCTCCAGTCTGTTTTTACATCTTCCTAAATTTGTTTACATGCACCTCCCTCAGTCATACCCCAAATTTTGAGTTTTAATTACATCAAAGCTAAAGTCAACCAGTCACGGCCTTATGCTAACTTATATATTAATTGTCAATTTTAATTTTTCTGACAGCTGTTTTGCTGTTGAGCAGATGTTTTCATTGAAGAATTCAGTAGTGCCTAAACCATTTGATACACAGTCATGTGAGTCCTAATTTAGTTTCATTCATTTCAATGTACATTCACTTGCCTCTCTAGACTGAATGTTGTCAGTGATGATATTAGCACCAACCAATTTGGACTTTCGCAGTTTATTAAAAGGATCTGAAAAGTTGTATCTTGGGATAAGTAATTCTAAAGAGCTTGGTACAATATAAAGCTTATCAATAACTGTTTCCCAAACCAAAGAATTTTGCCTGTTATCCATGCTTCAAGGGCCTCTTGTGGTGTGTTGAGTGTTTTTACTGCATTAAGAAATAAAGGAAAGAAAATTTATCTTCCTCACACTTGGAAAGGGTATGAGAGTGTCTATAGAAAGTGCAGGGAAAGATTTTTCCTTTTTGCTCTTTTAGTTCATGGGAGAAGATCTGAGCCAGTACAATATAACTGAAGAAAATGTTTTCTCAAAGGACAGGTTATACCCAACCTAATTTCTTTACTCAGATCCCTCTTCATATAATTCCTCTGCCTTAACATTAGAACTAGGATGTGCTCTGAACGCTTCTGTTGGACTCCTAACAGAAAAGACTACTTAGAAAAGGCTTTAACCTGATTTTGTAAGCACATGTACCAGAACCAGAAAGCATTGGGACTTCTCTGACTGTAGGAAAACAGAAAAGAAGTGTATGAAATATGTTTGCAAGTTAAACTGAGGAAGAAAGCATTTAAGAAAACTTAGTAGTGGAAAAACCCAAACAAAACAAAAACCTGAAAAAATTTGGAGGAAAAATTTTTACTGGGTCTTCATAATTTTCAGACATTTAAGGAATTATGTAAATGCAGGTTTTCATGATTCAGAGAAAGTTTTTGGTACACAGGAAAGATCCAGTGAGGGGGAAATGCAGAAGAGGACTTATGACTTCCATTGAGACAAATCACCAGCATCACTCACAAGCATTTTGCTTCCTTAATGGCAAGTCTGAAATAAACCTTCATGGTGGTTTTTCCTTATGTGGAAAAATTTCCTAGTATACTTAATGAAGCTGACTTCAAAAGAAGTAGTTGTGGCCTCACCATGTAAACATTTGTTGTTTGGTAGTTTCTCTTAAAAGAGTAATCTTCATGTCATGACTTCCAGTGCTTTATTGTTTTCTTTCTGTACCCTGACTCATTTTGTTTAACTGCACAAATGCCATTTGCAACAGGCCATGATTGCTGATGCAGTTTTGGTTTTGATTGGGGCAGAATGTTCTTACTCAGTTCCCACCCCTCTTATTCAGCCCTGGAAGTGAAAAAAGCCACCAAGACAAGTCACCACAGAGACCAGGTTGTGTTTGCACTTTGTCCTAGGCATAGCATCATGCTTGTGCTCCAGCTTGAGCTCCTCTAGCATCCAAACAGCTGGGAATTCGTGACTGGGAATGCAGAGAGAGGTTTAGAGAGCATCTCATACCCTAGTCTGCTTTCTGGGCTGTGCTCCTACACAGGATGTAGATGAGGCCAGAGTTCTTGAGTGTTTTCTGGGACCAAGGAAATAAATATGTGTATATGTACATATGTAGGTGTGTGTTTATGTCAATTTGAATGCAAACATGGAGTTAAATCTCTCCACATTAGCAGAGCAGCTTTGCCTGCCTTGTTCATCATGTTCCCACATAACTTTGTGTGCAACAAGGATAGGAGGATATTATAGTATTACAGCCCTGGGAAGCATCCTGAAAGCTTGCCAAGCAGAAGAGCAGTTGTTTAATATTACCTCTGTTTAGAAGCAATTATATCCAGGAAAATGCAATTCAGATCAGACCCTTCTAGAGCTTCTCAAGTTCTCTGTTAACTGTTTCAAAGCCAGTGGATGCATCTGCCATAATTTGCTGTTGAACTCTTGCCATCACTGTGCTGGTGCTGGGCAAAATATCAAAATTAGTGGGGGGGGGGTGTCAAGGAAAAGGCCTGTAAAATGTGATATTACTTGAGGTGCTCAAACTTTCAGTCCCTTTGGTTTGAAGTTTTAGTGATGAGGTTGTTCTGTGGAACCATCAGGCTGCATTGAGGAGGAGGGGTTGAATAAGAAGGAGGCAGGGCTCAGCTGAAGTCACCTGGGAAGTGACAACTCAGGTGAGATCCCTTAATCCACCCTGGTGGAGCAGATAAAAGGGAATAGAGAGTTATTTCTGAGGATGGGGGTGCAATTTTAACTTCAATGGCTCTTTTGTATTAAATGGTTTTGTAGGAGTGGCAGGAGCTGCCTGCCTGTCCAGCTTGCAGAATTTTTCTTCAAATTATCCATTGCTTTGGAAGTTTTCTACTGTGCAGGAATCAAACCTTTACACCAAGAAAAATTGTGGTTCTAAGCTGACACTTGCACAAGAGGGTACAACCTGTGATATGCCATTTTTCTGTTTGTATCTGTGGAAGGGTATTTCTTGCATGTGTTTTTGACAATTCACTCTGAGTCATGTGGTTGTAAAATATGAGGACGATTGAAAGATTCAGATTACTATGTTTTAAATCCAGAGATAATTAAATATTTGACAAGCTCATATAAGAATATTTTTCCAGTTACTGATAAAATCAATTATAGGTTTTTTTTTTCCATTTTCTACTAATTTCTAAGGGGTTATTTTAAATATTGTTAAATTACTACCGCTGTTGTCAAGCAACACCAGCTCCAGTAGCACTGGTCCACTTTTGAACACTGCTGCCTTCTGAACGAAGAAAAATGCTCAAAAATGCTGCATTTGTGCATTGCCACACAACTATTTGCTCTGGGGGGGGGGGGGCAGGGGGAGGGTAAAAGGAAGATGGGAGTCTCTGGGCTTTTAATTCCTAGGTCTGTTACCAGCGTTACATAGGAAAAGATCAGCTCAAAATTGAAATGTAGTAGCTCGAAGTTAGAGATCCTAATTGTGTAACATGCAACTGAGCAGGCAGTGTGCCTTGCCCATGTGAAGTCCCAGGGAATTAAAAGCTCCAAAGTATTTTCTAGAAATCACTTCCTTTGGAACAGAAAAAAAAAAAAGGAGGAGGAAGAATCTCAGCACTCCATTGTATCTTGCGGATAGATGACACAGTGATATGTGAGACCAGCCCTGCTTTTGCTATTATAAATTCCCAGCAGTGGCAGGGAACTGGAATGTGCTCTCCACAAGGCAGGCAGGCTGCCCACACTTGAGACTAGGAAGGGCTGGGCCCCGAGTGGAGTTTTTTGCTATAAAACTTCTGCAGCTCTCTTTGGCCTGAGAATATTTTCTTTATGCAGCAAAAATAATTGTAAATAAAATCTGAGCTGAGCTAGAGTAAAAATAAAGTGCCTTTAAAGATGATCCAGTGACCCCATTGCTTTAAATTTAAGATGATGAGAAGACTTGAGGTGGGAAGATTTTGATTGATGATTCAAGGTGTGTTGGAGTAGGGGTAAGTAATAAAGAGTCAGAGAGGAATAAAGAAGGAAAATATCAAAAGGAAATGAAAGGTGAGATTTGGCAAATATTTTGGGAGCAATGGAAGAAACAGACCTTGGGGATGAAGAGGATGGAAGGAAAGGAAAAATGGATTGCAAAGAAAGGAAAAACAAGCCAAACCAAAAAACCCTGAAATGTTCATAAGCTTCTCTGGAACAAGTAACAAAACTGAGATCCTAACTGCATAGAAACAGTCTAAATATATATGGCATGGGGTGTGGAACTGGGATGATGGAAGTGGAACTGGCTGTATTAAGAGCCATCCTGTATAAATGCTTTCATCCTCACTGAGAAATTTAGACTTTTCTTGTCTGTTCTGTTCTTGCTATTTTTTAAATTTTGTCTATCTTACGTCACTCAAATATTATTTTGGTTTATGTGTGGCTCATCAGATATTTCCACTGCTCATATCATTTACAGTTGTTACTGAAGATGACTAGGTATAGTCTAGTGATGTTGGTGGAGAGCCTAGGAAAATACAACTTGACTCTAAAATATCTATTTTTTTCTGAAATAAAAAAGCTTAGAGGAAATGGTGAGTAATGGAATAAATCTTGATCTATTAACAAGACTGTTTTACTGTCAAAGCCCCCATTAGACACACATACCACTAACAAGATTGGTAAATTAAGAACTGTGTAAACTGAGATGCTGCTTTCCTTCAGCAGAAAAGAAAGATATGTGCTGAAGCCAGCTTGACATTGGCAATGCACAGCGCATCATGTAATAATTATACTCAAAACCCCACTACAAAAATCTAGTTTAGTTCATCTGTCATGTGGAGTGACCGACTATACTTCAGCAGCCCTTGCCTTAAAAGGGAAGCATGTGGGAAGATGCTTTGCTGTTATTTCAGGCTAGTGTTTCAGGGAGGGATGTGAAATGGTGCCAGGCTAGATTTTGGTAAATCATCTTTATAAAATAAAATGTGGGTTAGATTTTTTTTTTTTTTTAATGTCTTCAGCAAGCTGTCCTTCAAGAGCTCCAGGTTCTCTGGGGTGGTACTCTTCCATAGAAGACTGTTAGGAGCCAAAGTCCTTGCCTGCCTCGTGGGCCTTTGGGTTTGGGAAGCCCAAACTGTTTAGTGTTGAGTCTGGGGGCCACCTCAGCAGCACCTCCCAGAGAGCAGAGTGTTCCTTCCAGTACCATATCCTTTCATCTTCGATAACTCTGTTTTGTATAAATTCCCTTCCTTCCAATGTATGGTCTCTGAAACTGACTTTAACAAAGTAGAAGGTTTGTAGGAGTTGAGCGAACTTGGGTTTGGTTTGAACTTTCAGAACTTTTGAAAGAACTTTAGGCTATTTAATCCTTTTCACTTACTAGAGGGTGTGTATCTTAATCTGCTGTGAAGTTTCAGGGGCAAATGCTATAGATGTATGTCCCACTCTTCCACTCATCACTTTGAAAATTAAATCCTAAATTGCACTTTTGTTTTCATCTCAGGGCATTGTTCACATTTACTGAGCATAAGACTGCAGCCTAAGAGGAATCCATTAGTAACAGATATGGCCAGCGAGTGGTATGGGATTCTGTGGTATTTTTTGCTATGTAGGGTGATTGCTGTTGTTATAGTGATAGATCTAATCTGTGATTTAATCCAGAATTAATTAATGATGACCACAATACCACAAGCATTTTCTGTTTCACATACCATAGGAGCAGATGGATGGGGCCCTCTTGGGAAGAGGGTGAGGAAAGAGGAAGTCCTGCCCTTAATTTCAAAATCTGAGCCTTGCTGTGCTGACAACTGATTCTCACCTCCACTTCCTTGGTTTAATGGAATTGTATTTCACAACGGCAGATACTTTTAACATAAGAAAAGGAGAACCATTTCCCAGGGGCAGGACCAAGACCTGGGACGTTCTCCAGGTGATCCATCTCTTCGACTAGGTCTTAGCCCTAAGACAAACAAGGCAATGTGTTAGGAACTAAAAGGATTGTTTTGATCAAAGAGAGGGAATTTAGCATAGCAGGTGCTTGCCACATTGTGTAGAGAATTGCTGGAAGATGTTCAGCTACTTTGATGATGAAAGCAAGAAATGCCAGATAAAGAATAGCTAGGTGATTTAAAACCTGTTATGGGGTCAGTTTGTGAACAGTATTTTCTTGAATATAAAAATCTTGATAAATAAAGAAATATTTTAGTGCAGTTTTGTGGGATGGAGTTAAAAAATGAATAGTCAGCATGTTGGCAGAAAAAATGGAAAAACTGAGCTATATGTTGATAGAAGGTACAGTCAAATTCTCAGAACCACTCATTTTTTCTTTTTCCCTTTTGATTTATTCAACTTTAGAGTATAAGTTTTTAGGAACCACTCTTTATCTGATGAGATTTATACCTCAAATAACTTCATTTCGAGGCAAACACATAGCTGCACGGCAGAGGTCAGGAATCTCTCACTTAAATAATTGACTGGTCTTGCAAGTGAGATCTCCTCTCTGCTGCACGTCTGTTCTTCCCCTTGTGCATGGTGCTGTTTGGCTGAATTCAAAAGGAGATTATCAGGGAATAGTGAAGAAGCTCAAGTAGATTAAAAAAAGTCTTGCTAATATAGGGCTAACAGGATAGAGAAATGTCAAAAAGGTATGAGAGTTCTAGGAAATTTTAGGAGACTCTTAGGAGAAGTTGAGGATCAAAGTCTCTGGGGAATATAAAGTGGGAAGAGGATGGAGTTACAGGGGAATCCAGGAAATGGTAACCTCATTAAAAGGTTTTAGTCCATAAAATTATTTTATATACATTGTACTGTACATTGTTGTTATTCTCCACCCTGCATGGAGACTGACTTGGAGTGGACTGAAGGTGAAAAGATGAATAGAAATGTGGAGTGAGAGGAGGACATTAAAGGTGTGCTTGTAAGTTCCCTTCAGCCATACTTTTGCTGATCACTGCAGTATGAAATCGTGGTACTGACTGGGAAATGTGCACAGTGTAATACAGGCATGTCCAGAGCTTTATACAAATAAAACAATCTGGCTTATTTTTTTGCATATGGGATGCCTGTTTTCTCCATTTTTTTCTGTTTTTTGATCTCACTGAAGAAGCTAAAAGATAATAAATATTCAGAGGGAGAAAAGAAGTAAGAACACCAGGAAACTGAGCAGAATAGGACAGGTTTACCTGTCTGAAGAGTTTTCTGTTCATTAAAGAAAAATGAATGGCTAAGCCAAGTTCTATTTCTGCTGGAATTAGTAAGAGGTTTTTCTGAGTACCATGCAAGGGTGAAGCACGCTGCCTTCAAAAGCGCCATTTATCATTTACTGCAATTTGAGGATCAGAGACCACTGCTATGTACCAGAGTGAGAGTAAATGGATTATAACACTTGCTGAGCTTAAAGCTAAATCCTTTAACCTTGATATGTGAAAATACATGTAGTTTTCCTTAAAAATTCAGCTGTGGTTTTCTGTGTGCTCGTTGCATGGGTGCATCATCGTGTTAGCCATGTTATAAGGATAATTCAAATGGCAGTGCTGCTTCTGGGAGCAAACATCCCTGTAGAAGAAAGGTGCAGGCTTTTATAATTGTGATGCAGAAGAGAACTTTCTGAATTCATTAGGGAAGGTTGTAATTAGCTTAACCAACCATCAAGGTTAACTTGACAAAACTCTCTAGAAAAACAATCTGAGGAATACAGTGGAAGGTAGTGACTTCAGAGATTCTGTCCCAGGGATAAAAATTCTATCATCAGGTGAATATCTGTGAGCTCCTGTCCAGAATCCCTATGGGAAGAATATATTCCCATGCTTTAAACTATTAACCTCTCTCCTGTTTTTAAAGACCTTGGGTGGCTGAGTTTATAAGAGAAGAAGGAACAGTTAGGAAAACAAGCGGAGCTTATTTTTCCAACGCAACAAAAAATTAGAACTGTTGTCTGCAGTTTTACCAAAGGGTCTCATGTGTCTGTTTATGTGAGATTCTCCAAACTTTTGTGGTTTCAGTGGAACAAAAAAGGATCCGAGATTTTCAGATTTCTTTCAGCCAAAGAATACGATAGACATCCACAGGGGCAGGGGAGCAAGCCATGAAAAATAAGCTTCTGTGAGGCTTGGAAGCCTGACATAATTTTTCCCTGTCAGAACCTTTGGACTTAATTCTGCTTTGCCTTGCACCCAGTCGAATCCCATTGATTTTTTTGGTTCGGATGCTTCCGGTGTGAGCCACAGGAGAGAGTGGCTGTTTGTCTGAGAATACTCAGTACTGAGGAAACTGGAGATGCTATGGTTATGAATGTGTGCGTTACTGATACTCCAGGAAGTGCTACATTTCATCAAGTCTGCTTAGGGAATAAGGAAAGGAACTCCATTATTTTTAGGAAAATGCCAGATGTTGTCATAATATGTCACATGCTCCTGTCACTGAAATGTTTTTTAACAACAGTGCTAATGTGTGGTATTATGCTGATGTTGTACAAATAACTAGATGTCAACCTCCATATCCTCAGCAGACTTTCATAGCTGTGTGTCTGCTTAGCTATTAGAGTTATTAAAAAAATTATTTGTATACACTTTTAAAAAGGAAGAGGAAATAGGAACTTGCCATGGAAGCACAGGTTACAGCGTTCTCCTGGTTTGAATCAGCAGGGGGGAATTCAGAAAACCAGAACAAGGAAGGAAATCCTTTTTATGGGAATGGAAGGACATAAGCATGCCTATTCAAAAGTTACTGCTTTGTGTGTGTATGTATGCACATTACCAATTATTGTCAATATTGGTTATGTTAAACTGTTTCCCCCTACTCTCATGGTGAGAGAAAACTGACATCATCATTGCAACTTCAAATTTATGTAGTTTGATTATTTGAAAGATTTCAAAATGGCCATGTCAGATGCATCAACTTTTCTTACAGAAGAAAATTGGCCATAACCTCATAAATTGAGCATATGACATTTAAGGCTGTATGTATTGTAATACTGGCACATAGAATGTATTTAAGTACTTGGACAGAGACTTATTAGGTGATTAATTCTTACAAAAGAGATTCCCTCCTGCCTTTTAAAAATGTTGCTGCAGCCATGATGCCAACGGCTGCTCTTACCCAACTGGCTTTTCTACTCTTGAGGATTGAGTACTTGCATAGAAAAGTACTGCTGTATATTTAGCTAGTTTGGGTGAAAACCTTAATTTGTCATGACCTTTTTGGAAGGTGGTAGCTTGCTGCACTGAGAATTTTTGGTGGGGAACTTGGTATAACCACTACAAATGGCAAGGAAGTGTTACTGCAATGGCAGCACCCAAATGAAAGACTCACGTTTTGATCTGAAAACCTGTGCAAATATTTAGATGTAATACTTCTCTTGAAATTACTGGAAACAGTCTCTTTGTTCCTTTGTGCTGCTGGTCCTAACAGAAGGGTAAAAAGAAAAGAGGAATTAAAGAGGAGGTAAAAGGAAAAAATGGGAGGTGAATTGGTGAAGAGGCTCAAATCAGCACTTTACCTGAAACCCTGGCAGCCCTTCACTATCACAGAACTGTGATAACTCTACTGTGTGTTGGATACTTCACAGTTCATCATCTTAACTTTTGTCAGATAATGTTGGCTGTGCTGATCTGGTTCTCTTGCACTCCTTCATGCAACCTTCCAGCATGGTGTCATTTGTCTTAAACCTTTTTGGTAAGATCCTCAGAGCAATGATTAATCTTTTCTGCTTTTAACTTCTCACCCAGAATCTGAGGTAATGTAGCCTTTTCTCTATTTCTGCCCAAAATTCTGAACATCACAACCAGTGAATTAAAATGAATTGGGCATTTTTTTCAGCACTAGAGATACAACTTAATTATCTCGGATGAAAGTTAACTTTAATCACAAATTCTAAGATTTGTTGTCTATAGCTGAAGAGCCAAACCCCATTTTAAGGCCTAATTGTAATTTAAGCAGTCCAATCCTGCTGACGTACTTGTGTGGATAGCAATCCTGTTAATGGTTGCTTTCATGAAGCATTTGCATCAAGGAAAACTCCTCGTGTGGGAATTTTGTATTGTAAATAAATTATATAGTCTTTTCCAGAACAACTTGGTTAATCCTATCTTAGTTAGGTTATAGGAGAAATACTACTCACTTGGGGGAAAAAAAATGATTGCAGAAGAGGAATCAAGGTAAACTTAAACTAGGAACATATTACTAGTTGGTTTTGGCTTGAGCATTGTAAATTAAGGAAAACAAAGGAGAAACAGCCTTGGACCTTTACTAGATAATTGACAAATCTCAGTAAGTGACATTTTTATTTAATTGAATCCATATAATTTGAGAAATTTCCTTCGCACATATCTCCCTGGAGATGATCTCTTTACACTGCATTCCCCTTTGACTGTAATGTAAAAAACTCCATAGATTTAAGCTAAACAGATAACACTCAGGCTAGATGGGCTACTCAAATGTTTTGGGAATTGCAGTGAGGTGCATCTGAGGTGCTTGGATAGTGTTTTCCTTGTGATAAAGCCAAGCTTCCCTGTTATTGCCAAGAAAGATTTGCAGTTTTATATTTGTTTTCTTTTTTCATTTTTTAAAGCTTTCCAGAAAGCACATTTTAATCCCTTTGGTAGAGTTTCAGAGAGCTGCTAAAATATTTGAACTTCATCTTTCCTTGATTTACCAGACTTCACTTAAAAAATAATGTGGTGAGCTCATTGGCATTGCCGATTTCACATCAGCTCATTCTATTTTTTCCTAACACTGAACTCTGATGGTTTTCTTCCTTTCCCTTTCCCTTTCCCTTTCCCTTTCCCTTTCCCTTTCCCTTTCCCTTTCCCTTTCCCTTTCCCTTTCCCTTTCCCTTTCCCTTTTCTTTCTTTCTTTTTTTTTTTTTTTAAATTGTTTTGAGGGAGAAATATTTCTTTAATATATATTTTGGTTTGGTTATAGTTTTGGTGTTTTTTTTTTTTTTTACTCAAGTTATTCTAAGCTGGTTAGTTTTCAGGCCAGTGAGTTTTTAATTGTGGTTTTCTTGTTTCTGCTGTGAGGTTTGTTAAGCAATGTTTTATGAAAAACAGTAGTGTGATCAAGACTCTTCATGGAATCCTTGTTCCCTATACAGATGTCTGCAATGCTATTTCTGCATGCCTAATGCACAGGAAAAGAAACTACTCCACAATTTAAATGTTGTTAAGGTCTGGATATGTTCGGTACCCTGTATATTCAGAACAGATCCTACCACGTTCCTTCTGGCTCTTCCTTGAATCTGGTCACCTACATTTTTTTAGACCTCTCTGACAGGATGGAAGATGCTGGGGGAAAGTGTGTAGTGAACATGATTCCACTTCTCAAAACAGAGTTCTCTGTCAGTTCTCCATTACTGGGAATTTTAGAGGACATTGACCCAAGTGAGACAGCTCATTTTCTCTTGGAAAGATTGTCATCTTTCTGTATGGTGCTGGCAGAGGGAAAGGGTCTGGAGCTGGGTGTGGGTATCCTGAAGCAAAACCCTCCACATTTTTGGAAAATGGTGAAATACTGTCACATCAGATTTTGTTAGAAATATTACTTCTACCACTGAAAACTAACATTTCCATTGTGAAAAATGTTTTCTCTAGTGAAGGTGACAACAACAATAGTTCAAGTTGAACTTGAGGGACTTTGCTCTCTTGGATGAGTTCCACCTTTGGATCATTTTAGGATTTGCTTGTCGCTCAGGAGGAACTCATCTCAGAAATACCAGGCCTTTGGAAAATGGGCTGCTGCCACTATGATTGGTTTATCTAATTTCTTATATTGTTGAGGTGATGTTGCACTTAAGACCTTCCCAACAATGAAGAGCAAAGCTGGGTTGACTATATAATAGTGGAAGGCAGTGGTGGGAAGTCCCTTGTAATAGCTGCAGTAGGATTTTTGAAAGAAATACCTTCTTCCTCATACAGGCTAAAATGGATCATGTAGTGGAAGGTTTTATAGCAGTTCTGCTGTTACTTCCCATTTTCTTGATCTCCTCTATGTTTCTGAGCCCAGTCTGACAGAGCTGGGCAATTTGGAGCAATAGTGATTGCTAGTTATCGACACACCATCAGGCATAGATGATCTTGACATTTCACACCTTCTCTGTTACTTCTCTTGCAAATATTCTGTTCTTTTGCGTTGTTCTGTACACCAGAAATTTTCATCTAATCCTGTATGCCACCTATTTTCCTGATTTATCTTTCATATTTTTCCTGTAAACTTTAGCACATATATCAGCTTACAGGGATTAAACATGTTTACTTTGTTAAAAAAAAAAATCTTAAAGTTAAAAATTTTCCATTAAAAAATTGGTTTATTTTCCCCCTGGAATTTTAGTTGGAAAACAAATATTTTTTTCTTGGACTAAGACTTGAACTAAAGGGAACTGTTGAGTTTGAACCAACAAAAGAATTGTTGCTTTGCTTGATTTGGTACATAAATTCAGTGCCTTTGTGGGACTGTAGTTTGAAACCTGCATCCACCATTTTTATATTCAAGTTTAGGGACCACAGAGAAGAATACAGGCATGGGATCCTTCAACTGAAATGTGCCTATCTGGGATAAAACAGAGTTTCCCCCAAGTGCAAATTCAAACTGTGCCCTTTTTACAGGGACGCTGAAGATTTTACAACCTGTTATCTGTGTTTCTGTTCCCAGCTGGTGAATTCTTCCTTTTCTCTTCCGGAATTCACCAATAGCTTTCGACCATTAATCGGTTTCTGGATTTTAGTCAGGAGGCAGTTAACTTCCCAAGTATTTCCTCCCCACTTTTATAGTCTTTGAAAGAACCCTCTACTCCTCTTTCATCGCTCTGCAGACAAATGGTTTTGTGGCATACTTGAACAATACTGGACCTTCCAGAAAGAGGAGCTTTATTTGCCAGGAAGTCTGGCATGCAGCACATGGCTGTAGGTCCTTTTTTTGGGTTCAGTGCCTTCAACCACAAAACTGGCAGTCAGTTTCTGCAGCCTCAAGCCTAAAGCCACAGTTGCCCTGACGGAGGGGAGCGCTGTCCAGGAGTGAGATCCATGCTTTCAGCTCAAAGGAGGAAGAGTCTGCAGCAGGAAAAAGGTTGAAACTGCTGGGAAAAGCAGGAAGTAGCTGTTGCAACCTTTGCTATTAGTGGCTCTTCTGAGAAGATACCGTACCAGAAAGTGGGCAAATATGAAGAATTATATATGGAAAGATTATTTGGCTTGACTCCCCCACTGTGTCTTTTTCCCTACCACGATGCTTTGAGAGGAGCTTGTGTGCTGCTTGCATTACAATTGCACTGACTACTAGAAGACAGTGTTGGTTTCTTTTTTTTTAACATTGTGTTTCCACAACCATCTGATGACTTTCCACACTGGGTGTAAATTTTTTTTTAAATTTTATTTTCCCTATATTTATGTGTATATTTTTCTTTGGTTTTAGTCCTTACCTCACTGAAGTTCGAATTTGAAAGCTTACCTTCTCTTGTCCATCTTGCCACGAGCAGGGAATCTAGGTAATAATCAGAACTTTTCAAGTATTACCGTGTCAGTGACAACTTGTAAGCAGTAGATGGCACAGGAGAGGTATGAATGAACCAAGGACAGACGCTTCTTACAACTTTCTGCCTGTATCTTTAAGTAGTTTAAGAATACAAAAATCCAAATTAGGAAGGTTTGTATCTAGCCTGTAGAGTGGCTGTTATGCTTGTTAACTTGATCTTTTATCCTAGATTAACTGAAGTCTTTGAATTGTAAGTATAATACCTTTTCACGGTGGGATATTTAGAAAATGAGTTTTCTCTTTACATTGTACCGTCTGCTAAGTGAAAACCAGACACTGTATATGCATGGAATAAAAGTTACAGGGATCATATGCTTATGCACTTTTCATCCTTCATGACTTTCCCAATGGGTACATGCTGAATTCTTGTAGCTGTTGTGTCAGGAAACAAATCTCAGGAGCATAAACTTTACACCACTTTCTGCTTTGCAGCTCCCAAGGTTATGATCAAAAGCATTTCTCAGTTCCTGTGCTGTGTAACATATGTCCCAGGAAGTGAATAGGTATTGCTATGGACACAAGTGCTTGTTTTGTTCCTTTGATTGAAGAGTGAAAAGTTACAGTTGTAAACAAGGCTCCAGGTACTGGGCTAACAATCACAAAAATACCTCCATCTGTTTCTTACAGCAGATTTCTTTTTTTTTTTTTTTCTTTTCATTTATGAGGGGGAAAAGCTTCAGAAAGGTCCTGGAAGGGGGAAGCCACAAGGGAGCATGGTCTGTCAGTTTGTGTAGGGTCAGGAACAGGGAACTCATCTCACTTCTGCTATTGACTTGATGTGTGACCTAGGACAAACTACGTTTCTTCTGTGGGCCTTGCCCTTTCTTGCCTTTCACTGGGTGTCATTCAAAATTGTGTAAAATGATGCTGTTCTGATTTGATACTCTTTTTATCCACTCACTGTGTTGCACAGGTGTAGAGAAGAGCCAGATCCTATTTGCTTTCTCTCATTTATATCTTGTGGGGATGATTTCTTGCTGCTGTTGGTACAGCCCCAGTAGATTTAAAAAGAGTCAATTTTTTGTCTCCCAATGCACAAGTTAAAAAAACCTGAGAATGCAGGATGTTTTCTCATCTCCCTTGTGCTTTTGAGGTAAACAGGTGTAAGTTCTTCCATGTTACAAGAGGAAGTAGGGGCCTTAAATTTCTCAGATGTTTACAGCAAAAAGAGTATTTTATGAGTGTGAGGGAATACAGAAACAAGGTACAGCATTTCAAATTTTTTGTGTACAAAAGGAAACTTCAAAAACCCTCAACCCCAGACCAACTAAACCAAAACACCTTCTCCCCACTAGATGCTAGCAGAGGAGTCATGGAAGAGATGATGATGAAAGATATTGCCAGATTTTACAGAGGCTTAAAATGAACTCTGTTTTCTTGTGTCAGTGGAATACTCAGACTAATCTGAAAATAGCGTCTGTTTATCATTAATTGCTGTGGCTCTGTGATTCCTACCTCCCACTAGGACTTCCACGAAAAATAAGATGCTCTTGGCCAAACAAAATTCCGTGGAGGAGGAGGGGGAAAGTAAACAATTAGTAACAGTGTAGGGCACCACTAGTATTAAAAAAAATGTAAACAGTAATGGAGAAGAATGTCCTGAGATGCTGTGTAACAGCAAATCAGTTGTTGCAGCAGAAACTGATTAAAGGCTACATAGCAATTCCAATACTGTAGGTTTTTTTCCAAATGCCCTTTCAAATAGCAATACAGGTGAAATGAGGGTGAAATTCCTCTTAGCAGCAGATGGAAAGTGCTGTCCTGTCTGAGAGAATCTGATCTCAGAAGCAGTCACCGACCCCATGCTGGCTGAGACAGGCCAGCTTCCTTTCTTCCTTACATGTTGTCCTGCTTCCATATGGCTCATGCTTTTGGACTGTGAGCCTTGGCCATATTGCCATATTTGGTTGAAAAACAGTTGATATGGAACACGGTAGATGTTTTGATTATGTCAAAATCGTAGTAACAATTGATATGCTGGGACACTGGTTTCTACACAATTGTGTTTATAGCATCAAGTGACCAAGCATATTTTTGATAAAAAGATTTTTAGAATGAACTTTGTACACTTGGCTGACACCTTTTATTCTGGGTCTTTTTCTGATTTTTCTTTTTTTTTTGGAACACTGGGCAGAAAAAAGAAACTGGATGAGAATAACCCTCAGATTTTTATTTTAGTCATGATGGAGTACTAAGAAAAATACACAGAACTGAATTCCTGAATGAGATTGACTGATGATAGAAGTCCTTTGGTTTTCCTTATATGTTATATAACCAAGATTGAGGGGAGATAATTGGCCAAGTTCAATCACTTAGAACAGTCCCAAGTGTACCAAAGTTAAAGACACAGCATGTTAAACACTTTTAGTCAAAGTGCTGCGACTGCAGCCTCTTCTTGGATATCTATAGTCTATTATAAATGGATTTTTCTCTTGTGTCTAGTAGCTTTAAAGCTGATCTGGTAGTGTTATCCTGAAATAATTCTATTAAAAGAGAGTGTCCTGGGAGCCAGCCCTGCTTTCATACACCTAGGAATTGTTCCTCTGCTTCCCTGCATGCCACATCTATTCTCATTTATGTAACGCCCCCACATAACCATTAATAGCCTCGGGTCAGTATCTGGACTCTGGAAAATTCAGATTGACTCAACCTATCAGCTCTAAAGGGGAATAGTGTGCAAGCGAGACCCGTGTTTCTACTGTTTCTATTTTGTCCCTACAACCCTTTGGCAAACTTGAAAGCAAGTTGAAATTTATAGGGGATTTCATCTGACTTGTACACGGTGACACAAATTGAGACGGTGCCTGTTACCTGTGCCAGTGGTGGAAACAGACCACAGCTCTCTTGGCTCTGCTAACTCAGTGATGGTGGTTCTCAGCTTGGGACTGATGATGCAGGGTCAGACCAGGACTTCACCCGTCTACTGCGCTGCTCCCAACTGGCTTCTCTGTGCAATTAAGGAATGACAAAATAATTTCTGTCCCCACCCACCTGGCTTCAACCAACTTCTGCTTAGCGATCATTTAACAACATAGAGACCCTGTCTGGTTCTTTGTATTTCATAACCAGCAACAGAACAATTCTCTCTGAATTTGTCTTCCCTTTGAGTCTATTTATGCATTTGGCTTTTCCCACCATCATGTGGCAGTGAGTTCCATGGTTTTTGTTGTCTGAAAAGTGTTTTCTCCTGTTTGCTTTGAACCAGGTATGTGATAATTGCATAAATGCCCCCCCAGTTCTCATTTAACGAGGAGGAATTGAGTATTTGTATCCTATGAATGTCTCTACACCATTTTTACAGACTTGTGACGTGATCCAGTAAAGAGCTGTGTGTATTCCATGTTGAGTCCTTACCTTTTATAGCCTCTCCTCTGACAGGCAAAGACATTTCATATCTCTTAATCACAAGGCCACAGTTTTCTGTGCTTTTTGGACTAGACAAAGTAACCAAAGGGACTCCAGGTTCTGCTTGATGGTTAGTAATGGCTTAATTTGAGCCCATTATTTAAGGTATGTGCATTAATTTGCACTTCTCTACCATGCAGCTCAGGATTGTGAGGTTTTTCCTCTCAGTCTTCTCAGTTAGCTTTAGTTCCAGAAAATGCTTTGTTTTATTAATATGCTTGTCTGTAATGTGCAAACCTCACTGTTTTCCCCCTCATTGTTACCATATTGAGCAATTAAAATCCCAATTGCTCCCACAAGGAAGTCCTACAGCTTACTTGTGATGAACTCTGAGCATGTACACCTATTGTTTATTCTTAGTATTTTATTAAGAATCACTGTGGGAGAGTACATTCTCTCTTGTTCCATTGCCTTTGGTGTAAAGTTTGATAAAAAAACCCAAAGAAACAAACAAACTAAAAAAACTTTATGGAAATTAAAAATTATATTTACTGTGTGATCCTTGGGTGCATATTCCTCTGTCCTTGAAAAAACTCTAGATTTTATTTTGAATATTTCAGAATATATCACTTTCCTTCATAATTTATTCTTTATTACAGTTTCCATAAATATAGTATGGAAGTCAGACTTAGGAGCCTGTAAGGCATAATGTTTCTCAGATCTGTTACTGAAGATCAATGTCCTTGACTTCTTGACTGAGCTTGTATCATACAGGTTTGGAACAGGAAACTCCCACTCCATGGGATCAATATAACTCATCTTTGAAGTGGTGGAAAGTTTGGTATGGTTTCAAAGGTCGTGTTTTCTCAATCTTGCTGTCTTGGGTTTAGCACCAAACCTCATCCTGACTTTCATCATAAGCAGCAGTATTAGAACTGTCAAGCTACTTCACCAAAGCCACGGATGTTAGTACTTGAAAAGTGCTGTGGTACAGAGGGACCAATGTATTGTTTTGTCAGAGCCCAAAAATTAAGGTGGTTTTTGGACTAACTTTAAATGAAAATAATACTTCTTTGCTGGAATGATTTTTGAATAAGGGCAGGTGAGCTAGAAAGTTACAATGTAATATCTGCTCACATACTTGTGAGAATGGAAAATACCAGGGATGATAATAGAAGCAGAACACATAAAAATAAATGATTTTTTTTCTTTTTAAGTTGAAGAAGCAATTTGCTTTTGCTTGTCCTCCATTTGGCTGTAGATGAGAGGCATTGCTAGAAACGCTTCATTATCTGTGAGCTAGTAAAGCTTTTCTTTCATCAAATAACACTCACTTGATGGAGGAAAAAATATTTCCCTACTTTGAAGAAGATGGCAACACACTGTCATATGGCTTCAGAAAGTGACAGTGCTGACATAATGGGTTTTTCTTTGTGTAACTTACTTTCTCTAGCATGAGCAGCGTTTGAAGCACATAGCTCTGGGTTTGTATATACAGACAAATTCGGCCCTTTGGATGCCAAATCAGAGGCAGCAATTTAGGGGTATTATCCGGAGGCGCTACAAATATGTGGAGTACGTTGGTTTAGAGTGGTTTTGGAGGCTAGAGGAATAAAATGATTCTGGCAAGGGTGAGTGTCATGAGGCATGGGGGAACAAGAAGTTCTGTCGTGTATTTTGCAGTGTGGCTGTTTATTACATTCACTATAGCCAAGAAGCTTCAGTCAGATGCTAGTCAGGCCTTTTTCTTGGCCATCCTCACTCTTTCTCTCTGCTCTTGTATTCGCATATAATCAGAAAGTTTTATTCCAGATTTGTAATGAGTTCATTAAGCTCCACTTCTGGAGCCTTATACCTGTCAGCACATAACAAGTTGCTCAATTAAAAATATTTACTAAGGAGTGTGGAAGTGCAGAGGGATCTAAACGTACCGGACTTAACTTTCAAGAGCTGACTGTCTAAGAATGAGCAAAGAGCTATTGTTTTTCTTGAAAAACCCTACTCAACCAACCAACAACACAAATAAATAAACAAAAACCAAAACTAAAATCCAAAAACCCACAAACAAAACTAAAAAAACTCACTTAACTAACTTAAGCTGTTATTATGATGACAAAAGTGCTTTTGGCATTTGCTCAATAAGCAGTACAAAAGATTGATATCCACTTTGTCTTCCACTCATGTTTTGTCCTTGAAAATGTAGAGGCACTGGAGATACATAAGGCAGTCCTGAACCATCTAACATGTTGTGGAATGCGTCTTTTTTGGATCACCAGATTATTAGAAGTCAGACTGTTACAAAAACTAAATATCTCAGAAGAAAACTTCTGAGCTTTCTGTCTCTTCTTTTCCTCAGTGCTGGAGTTTCTTAATTTGGTAACTCATAAAAAACAATGTATGCTTAGAACCTGTCAAGTCCAAACTTATTTTCAAGTAACAGAATACTGTGACATTTGTACTATGAGAATAATTTGTCACATGAAAGTGTATAGAAATGAAAGAATTATACTAATTTTTCTGCCGTTGTTGCTATTTTAAAAAACTATTTATTTTCTTGTCTCATGTATGTCTAAGTAGGTCTTAAGGTTTCACCTGGATCTTGAAGGCACACTTTGTAATGTCTGTGGTGAAACTGAGGAGGGATGGAAGCCTAAAATCTGTCTGCAGCCAGGTCTTGACTTTCAAGGCTGGGCAAACAAAAGTTAGTTGTCATAGGGGGGTAGTTTGAATAAACAGAAGGAAAACAAAACAGTCCCATAAGAACAAATATGTCACTAACCTTTGAATCAAAAATGAGCAGGTCCTGTGTGTTACCTCTCAAAAAACTGCCCTCCTGACTTATCCTGCCCTGCCTCACTTTTTAGTCTAGCCAGCTTCCTATGGAGGAACAACCTTCTCTCCTTCCTCTTGGCTGAATCCCTGTTGAAGGCTTTCAGCTGGAAATCCTGGGGTGGTTGAAATTAATATACTCAACATGGCTAGTCAGAGTACCTAATGACTTTCTGCCTGAAACCAGCATGGCCTTCGTTTTAGATCTTATCTCTTTGGGCAGGAGAGAGCTGCTCAGATCTCCGGAGGGGGCTTGCCTAGCCAAGATGAACACTTCTGCAGCTGACAGAGGAGATAAGCACATGTGTATGTCAGGACGTTGTATGTACATATGGATGTGATATGCATGTTAGCTGCCAGTGCAGAAAGTGAAATGTAGAGAGCAGCATTCTCAGCCTTGGTCTTTCACGAAACAGATTTTTGGGGAAAGGGTATAAAATAGCTCCATTTTCTAACCTAGTTTGATGAGTTAGCAGGAGCGACTTGCTTAATTGTCATGAGTTTGGAAGCATCCCTATCCTGTGTTATCCAGTGAGAAAAAAATTCTAAATTTTCTCACAAAGTTTAACTACATATTTCAGCTTTTAATTTAAAGATACGGGGGGCTTATGCCTGCTTTATGCCTGCTGTTGTTTGTATATAGTAATAATCTTTGATCTTTTAATCTAGGTTATATTTGTTTTCACTGCTAGCTGAAGGGAAATTATTTTAACAGTTGTGTTGAGAATGCCTGTATAAAAACTGTGGGGAGAATAATTCATGCCTAGAGGACTTATGCCAATTTTAAGTGCCAATTCTAACAATTTTGATTTGTGTTGAGGTGGGTAAGCTGGTGGTGTAAACTTTTTTCCACTTAAGGCTTGAGCTCAAAGGAAGGAGAACCACATGAACGACATGCAGCTTCTCTCTGCTTTGTTAAGAGTGGACATGAGCTTTTCCCCTCCCTTTTCTTGGAGAATCAGTGCTTCTCTACTACTCCTTTCTTTGTGATTGTGGTGGTGGAGCGTTTCCTCCTGCATTTAATTTAGCTGATGGCACAATGTGTCCTGATAAATGGTGAAGACTGCTATTGGCTGTTGGTTTTGATTTCCTGAGAGGATGAGCATAAGGTTTAGGTACTTAGTTCTTTCTGGTTTTTTGGGTTTTTTTTTTCACCCAGCCAATTAACATGGAAGCAGTGTGGGAACTGGGACATCCATACTGTGGAAATTTTAATGTTTCCAACTGATTTTTCTTTGCAAAACTGAGCTCAGGATGTCTGCCAAGAAGACTGCCCCCTCGGGAGCTTGCCTGTGGGTGGGCTGGCTAGTCTTTTGGATCTGGCTTTCATTGAAAGATTTTTGACAGTATCAGTTCCTGTAGAAGTTTGTTTCTACAAATCAGCATTTTTCTATTGGAATAAAAAAAAATTCTTTCTAGAATTTCTGAGTATTGTTAATGAAAAAGAAACAATGAAGGGAAACTGAGGAATTTTCTGACCTCACCTGACAATGCCCTCTAAATGTGGAGTAACATAGCCTGTATCTCAATGGTGCAACTGGCAGGCTGTGAACCTAGTGCTGCATGCAGGCTGATTTCTTTTGAATCAGCTGCCAAGGTCGATAACTGGAGAAAGTGTCTTCCCTTGCCCTCATTTGGTGTAGGAGAATGTGTTGCAGTAGGTTAAAAAAAAAAAAAAAAAAAAGAGGAGGAGTGGAAAGAGGAGACTGAGTTCCCCTTTGCTCACCCAGATCACCAGCTGCTGCGTATAGCACTGGTCGTGGCAAGGTTTCATGTGCGAAATGGGGAAATGGTCCCTGATGCCATTTTCTGTTCCCTACAATTCCGTGGCATGCAGGCAAAACGCCAGTGCTGCTGGGGAGGGGACAGCTCTGCCTCTCTGGCCCCAGGGTGGAGGTGTGTCCTTCGGTGTCCAGTCAGGCAGTTTAACAGTGGGCACTTGGCAGTTCAGTCCTGCCTCGTGCTCTTCCCCAGGGCTGTGACATTCCCTTTTCCTCTGTCAGCCCATGGAGATGCCTTGGAAATGGCTCCACCATCAAAAAGACTGGGCTATCCTGTAGTTTCCCCGTCGTAGTAGCAGTGCTGCAGGGATCTCTCCTTTGTTCTCCTGCTGGAAGGTTAAAGCTAATAAGACAGCAAAAAGCTTTTATTTCTAAGGTTAGAAGAAATGAATGTGGTAAGAAGTGACAATTTTTAAAACCTGTAGGTTAAAAGAAACTTTTGGATCCATCACAGATAGGAATACAAAGTGAAAGAATAGAAATAGTTTGATTACCAATATATCTCTCAGAAAAAAACATGTTTGTATTTTGAGTTTTTCTTATTTTTCAATAAGTCTGGTTTGGTCTGTTTGTGTTTAAGAACATCCAGCACTGGAATAACAGCAACTGGACATAAACTCTCCCCTTCTTTGTTAAATAAATGCAAATTGCATGTTTCTTTGACTTCCATAGCCTTATAATAAATTACTAGCTTGTGAAGGAGCAGATCCAATGTATCCCTCATCAATGAAATCTCCACAAGTGCCCCAAAGCATAATATATTTTCATGCTGTTGCGCTTGGACCAAGTCAAGCTGTGCTGGTAAAGCTGTCTTTGGCTGCGTGCAAGGCTCATAATCCATAGGCTGTGGCCCTGCCAAGTCTAATGGGACTTGGGCACAGCATGAAAACACACTGTTCCAGCATATGCCTGGCTGCAAGAAGGGAACCCAGCTCCACAGGTCCTGCCCAGTAAACATTTGGAGCAGATTGCAGCACCCTTTTATCACTGCCTTAGTGAGAATCACCAGGAGCTCTCAAGAACTCATTAATTATATTTTTCTGAGCATAGTGTTTTGGCATTTTGAGTACAGCTAATTACAAGCAGATCTTAATCTTGGAGTTTTTTTCCTTGTAATTAATTATTTCTTCATTATCTTTAAACTATTTGACTAAGCAGTTTACATCCTGCTCTTGCTTCTTTAGCAGATGTCTTGAGAAAACAGATGTTTCTGTTTTCCAGAGAGGAAGGTTCATCCTTTTCTGGATGGAAGAAAGCTCTGCAGTTTAATTGTTAGCACGGAAAATGTAAGGGAAAAAGCACATTGGGTTTTTTGTGCTAAGCTAAATATCTAATACTGTGACTGGAATAAATGTGTATAAATACCTATATAAAATTCATATTCCAGTAATATATATTTACCTTATATATGCATATATAAAATATATATGATATATTTAAAATATATACCTCGAGGTTTTTCACCTGCTCTGAGTTCTTAAATATTTTGATTAGTGTTTTAAGAAGATACAAAAATGTTTGTCAAATTTAGTCTCACCGAAACTAACGGCAGGCTTGACAGTTTAACATTTCTGAATTAAGTAATTTGTTTGGAATCTTCAAGTGTTGTTTAGACAGTGTTAGATCATGTGTATGGTGCATATTGAAGGTGAAAGAGTTAACATTTTAAGAAGATTTTCTTTAAAAATATTGCCTACAAATAATTCCTGATCTTATTATTTAAAACTGCTTTTACTGACAAATTAGCTTCTGTGACAAAAGATAGCTTAGGTTAGTCTTTAATAGATATTTGGAGATAATCTTTGCTAATGAGGATTTATTAGCCTTCATCCAGACTCCAGTGCTTGATTAGTCTAAGGTAATTAAACTCTTTTAAATCTGTCTGACTAATCAAGAGGAGCATTCCTACCTAAAGCTGCAGTTCTCCATAAGCGGACTCAATGGGCAGTTAGTGCACCTGTGGATCTCTGGATTGAATCCAATAAACTGAAATTCACTTGTGTAGATTTTGTGTGTTTGGATGACAAAGGCATCAGCTGTGCTGTGATAAGTTCTGTTTCCATATGCCCTGTTCTGTGAGGCTGTGGCAATACCATAGATTGGTCCAGTCATTGACCCAACACACAATGAAAGCATTTTCACTAAAACCTTCCTATCACAATAAGGAGTAAAGATTTTCCAGCTATGAAAACCAAGCAACAGTTGACTGCAGTGTGTTGGGCCATGGTGAATCAGAATGATGGGTATTTTCTTGTATTCCTTAATGAAAAAAAAACGTAGGCTGCTGCCTTTTGTCAAATGCAGGATGAAATGTACCCAAACACTGGTAGTATTCCCTTCTGGTGTACATGTTGTACAGACATATTACAAGCTTGGGTGTTAGCTGTGATTCAGGTGCTCAGTGGTACACATGGTGGCTCCTCCTTTGACCCCAAACTCAACATGAATAATGTCTTTAAATGCCTTAATAGCTTTTGAGTTTACCTCCTGAATTTTAGAGGAGTTTTGATTCTGCTATTCCACAGCTCACAATTTCAGCGGGATATCTGGAGACAAATTGACTTCTTCAGTTTTGTCTTCAAATTATCAAGAGACAAAAGACTTGGCCTAGACTCTACAGGAAGTTCCTTTGTACATATCACAGGGGTTGTCACTAGCAATGGCTTCACCTATAGAAAAAATTGTTTGGCTTTTCTATGTCTGGTAATCAATAGAAAATGCACTGCTGGTTCTGTGAGTGATCCTTCTGGCAGACAGAACCTGCTTTAGCAGGGGTTAGCGCTGCTCAACTCTCATTTTCTCTGTTCCCTTCTCTTCTGCAGGCCTTTCAGTATGATTAAAGACTGCTTAGTTGTGCAGGCTTCTCATACCATACTCATCTATGCAAATGTGTCAGAGAATTTAGTCAGTGGTACAATGGAATTGGATACTCTGGTTTCATGCATTGTTTTGGTTTTTCCTGTTCCACTGTGAAATGTTTTCCAGGCTTTTGATTTAAAAAACACTTGGGTAGAGATGAAGCAGGGAGCTGGTATTTAGAAAATCTCATATTTAATTGTGTTTATAGAGTATTGTTAAGAAATTAATAATTTTGAGAAATTGCTTTGGTACTTTGAGAGCCAGGGCTTGACAGAAGGTTTGCAGCCACCTGGAGAGCAGCTCCTTGTCCTCAGGCCCTCTTTAAAATGGGAAGGTCAGTGTATGCAGTCCTGTTGGATGAGGCTGTTGATACCACGCGTGACCCCAGGTACTTTGTTGGGATGGGACTAATCTGATGAGGCCTGCAGCTCTCAAAATGCTCCGGGAAGTATCTGCCTAAAAGGTTAGAGAGGAGAATTGCTGCCAGCACAGAGGGAGAGTGCTCCTCAAAAGGGATGTGTGCATACAGATGTTTGGCTCTCACTGAAAGTTCACTTGATTTAGTATTAAAATGTGGTGTTAATAAACTGAGCAGAGTTGTAACTGATGTGTTGGCCAACTGGTGGCTTAATATGATCCTAATTAGCAAGGTCCATCATCAGATGAATGTGGCTAGGTTTACCCTGATGTATTAGTTCTATCATCTAAGAACAGAGAGATCTTTTCCTGACACTACAGATATGCAAAACTTCTCTGAGCTTGCCTCAAATTGAAGTGCTTTGTGTGGGTCTGTGCTGGTTGGTGCTGTCCTTAAATACAGTGGAAAAAGACATGGCATGCTTTTATGAGGATCTTGTGCCTGTTTTTACTATGATCCCCTCTCTAAAGCAATTTGGGGAGATTCCACTGTCTTTCCAGGCTTTCAGCCGGAAACATTGCCAGCTCATTTTATTTGTTGCTGTTATCATTATCTAAAAATGAATGAAGAGGAATGAAAGAGTTGTGAAGAACATACTGGCATCATGAAATTGTGGCTTTACAAGTCATTTAAATAAATCTTATGAAGTTTAAAGGAGGACATTTTTAAAGTGTTGCTTATTCTCAAAGGTTGACTGACTAATTAAAAAAAAAATCTTGTTTTTTGCTCCACATCGTGGCTGAAGGTGTTTGACTGCATAAAATAAGCACTGAAGCCACTTGTCCTCTAGGGGTATCAAGTCTTATTGCTGATGTGTTTTCCTTATGTGCTACAGGAATGCTTCTGTTTTGAGTTGCAAACTAAATTGAGAGGTTTATTTATAGCTTTAAATCAATTAAACATTCTTACTAGATTTTTATGGACTAGGTTGTGTTCCTTTATTGGCTCTTAAGCCTGATATTTCATTGCTGACTCCTCGGAGCCCAAGGGAACATACAATTTTTTTTTCCTTTAGCAACCATTTCAGAAGGCAGGAGACTAGACTATGAGGAAAGCAAACCCTGTATTTACTCAGCATTGCAGATTGCCATTCCTTACAGTTTGAAGGAGTGCGACTGATACTGTATTCATTACAGATTTAACTTTTGTCCTCTCCTTCAATTTTTATTGACATCTACAATGCAATATCCTAACATTTTGGATATATTTTGCAGAACTCAAAAGTTGGAAAAAACCTTCAAATTTTTCATGTCTTTTTTATTTGTGGAAAACACATGAGAAATTGACAGGGCGCTCAGCTTAAGTTCAGGAAATGGAGCAGGAGCTCTGAATCCTGGAGTTTATATTCCCATTCAGGACAAAACTTCTACAGCTGAGGTCAGTTTTCCTAGTTAAACACCACATCCACTTAAACACTGCACCCTTACTCATGTATTCTGTTCTGCTTTGCAGATTAACTCCATTACTGTGGCTGCTGTCCCCTGCACTAATGACTGAAAGAAATTGAGAGCTATTGGAATACCTTCGTGTGGTAACTTTGGAAACCACCCAGAACAGAAGCAGAGTGTTGTTTTCACCTGAACCCTGCACACTGTGATACATGAAATCAAAATACTGAATATTGACAGACAATGAGCCTTCACTTGGTTATTTATATTTTGTGTCTGAGGAGTTGTACATGATCAAATGCAATCCAGATGATGTGAAGCCAGTCCATGGACTCATCCATTGTTTCCTTTGATAAATTCCAGGAATTTACAGATATTTGTTGCCTGCCTTTTCTTTGTGTTAATCTTGCTAGTTGATATTTGTGTCTTCAGCACAAATCCTTTGAAGGACTGAATGTTCCCGTGAAACGAAGGAATCCTTCCAAATCCAGGCACCACATACCTGAGTAGAGCATTGGTATTGATCATCCAGTGCCTGTTGCGTGGGGAAACAGAGGAATCAGGGTTGCTGCTTTTGCTCTCACATCCTTCATGAGTAATAATCTCAATGACAGATAATTAGAAATTCCAAAGTAATATAAATGCCAAAGAGGTGCTAGAAACAGTGAGTGACTACAATGACTCAAAGCTGGAAGTGTCTTGTATTTTAAAATGTCATTTTCCTGGAAAAAAACCACCAAAGTATCAGTTCTGAAGGATATGGGTTGTGGTGAAAGTTTATGGCTTTTAATATTTTTTAGATTTTAAATGTATTACCTCAGGAAAAAAAAAACCCCAACCTTAATCTCATGATTCTGAGTCTCCCCTGAGATGGAAACGTAGAAAAATTATTCTTATACTGGAATCAAGATCTAAGTCCACAATTCTTCTCCCAGAGAGAAACTGTACATTCATTTGTTTCTGAGGAAATCAACAATTCATCAAACTATATTTCATTGAATTAGAAAACCCATTCTTTGAGTTCCTGTTGCAATTTGATATTGCAGCACAAACCTGTCAAAGGTAACCCCTGTTTCAGTTGCTTTCAAAAGTGTTTCTTGCTTTCCATCAGGAGATCTAGGGAAATTAGTTTAAACAAACAAAACCTCATTTGTTTTATTCAGACACGTAAGTCATAGTTTTATTTCTGCTGAAGAATACCTTTAATGAAGTAGGGGAAAATGCTATTCATTATCACCTTGGAAAACAGTAAGTTTTCATTTTGTTTGCTCCAAGAGACATTTTGAAAGGCTGTGCTGCCCATCCACATGCTATATATTAAATAGAATTACTGTGATTGGGAGTAATTCTTGTCATGGTATTAATACTGCTTGTTGGAGCTAGCACTAGATGGTGCAGGGGTTATACCTTGAAGCTGACTATAGAGGCTTTTTTTCTTCTTTGTTTATGTTTTGGGGTGTGTTGGTTTGGGTTGTTTTTTTTTTTATTTGTTCTTGGCTTGGTTCACAATAATTCTTGAGACTGACAGAATTGCTGAAGGAGGTGAGTAGAGCAAAGGAGCCCACAGTACTTGGCTTGAGCCAGTTTATTCAAGTCTGTATCCATTACATTCAGACACATAACAGTATCTGGTATGTAAGGAATAAATAAATTAATAAACCAAAGTTACACTTTAGAAAAACAGTTAAAAATATGGGAGTTGATCTCTCAGGTTTTGTTATTTTTTGTATATATTATCTCATTAACAGTAAACAGCTTGATTCCCTTCTGTGAAATTGTGGTGGAATTCCAGTTGAACTGTTTTGATTGTATTGGCTTCCTATATAATTAACAGTAGTTTTCATAAAGGATCAGGCCTTATAATAGCATGAAACAGTTATCTAAAGGTGCTGGTCAATATGTGACTCAATATGTAGTTGTAGGCTGAGGTGAGAGGAATTTTAGTAAAACTGCATTTCTGATTAAGAGTTTTTGTTTATAAGATGTAGCAGTATTTACCCAGAATGTCACACAATGTAGCCCAAAAGGTACATTTGGTGTGTTTGCACTGCTCTGTGTGGGGCTCTGGGTGGGACATTATATTTTTGAGTGGCTGTTATTGCTCAGACCTCATGACCTAATACAAATGAGTGCTCCTCGTTCTGGTACTTCTGATGTGAATATATAGCTTAAAAAAATACTCAGCCGACCCCAGAACTAACTCAGAAAAAAAGCAAGGCAAAAATTTAATAAATATAACTCTACCTGGAATTAGTTTGGTTAGAAAAGCATAAGAACCTCTAAGTCTGTTGTGACAGATGCCCAGGGAAAAGAAATTCACCAGCAACTTTTTATTTGTTAACCTAAGCCAGCATTATTGAAGTAAGATAAATCTTAGCTCCACTAATGCTTGATTTCCCACTTAACCCTATTTAAAGATTTTTGAGGATTTATGAAGATTTAGGAAAAATAACCCCAAACCCCACAACAAATACCATCTCAAACCCCCAAAGCCTAACCCAGACATTTTATTATTGCCCTGGTAGATGTAATACAGCATAGCTGCACCACTAACTCCTGAGATGGCCTTGGAGGATCCATGGCCTCAGCCTAAACAGCTTGGGAGAGAGCTGATGCTGCTTCATCTGTCATCACAAGGTTCTGCTCAATCCATTCTCTTTTATTGAAACAAAATGACCAGAGGGCTCAGCTGCAGACAATTAACGTAGAATTAATGCAGGATCCTATTATAGCATGCTTAACCTTTACTAGATCTCTTAATTTAGTTTAATTCAATCCTAATCTTCATTTAGATCAACATAATTCCTATTTGAGAGGTAATTAAGAAGAACATCTTAGGCAAGGTAAGGTACAGTAACTCTTAATGGCTTCACTGATGTAATCAATGGCTTTCATCACCAGTAAGTGTACACTAGAGTGTGTTTTTCTTGCTGTGACTAGTCTGTAAATAAGTACTTCCTCAGTACTTCTGCCCTCTTTTTGAGTTGAATAATATATGCATAGTACTTCAAGATCTTAGGAGAAGTGTACTTTCAGGGTCTGATTCTGGCCTGGACCTCATGAGGACATTTAAAGGCATCTGAATCTGAATATGTCCACTTGTATTGCTAGCCATATGCACTTTAACAAAGTTATGGTCACTTTTCAGAGAATCATAGAATCTCAAGGGGTTGGAGGGGACCTTAGAGACCATCTAGTCCCAACACCCTGTGCCGTGGGCAGGGACATGTCCTACTAGACCAGATTGCTTAAGGCCTTATCCAGCCTGTGTTTGATCAGTGCCAGGGTTGGGCCACCCACAGCCTCCCTGGGCAGCCTGTTCCAGTGTCTTACCACCCCCACAGTAAAACACTTCATCCTAATATCTACCATAAATTTCTCCTCTGTCATTTTGTGCCTCTTGTCCCATCACACTTCCTGATGAAGAGTCCCTCTCCCACTTCCCCTTAGGTTCCCTTCAGACACTGGAAGGTTACTCTGAGGTCTCCTCTCAATCTTCTCCAGGTTGAACAGTTCCAGCTTTCTCAGCCCGTCCTCACAGGGCAGGTGCTTCAGTCCTCATCAACCTTGTGGCCCTTCTCTGGACTTGCTCCAACAGTTCTGTGTCCCTCTGTCTTGGGGTGACTCTATGATGTACATATCCTATCACGGCTCTATGCCAAAAAATTAATTTTGTGCCTTTAAACTGAGCTTGAGAGGGGAGGAAAAAAAAAACCCAAATGAACTTTTCAAAGCAAGTTCCCAAGGACACAGAGATAGAGACTCCTCTGTGTTCTTCCTGGCTGCGGGAGCACGGAGGGAGCAGCCTGCCTGTTTCTTCAGCCAGCTTTTCAGGTTTTTTTTCCTTCCCTTTTCCACCGGCATGTTTCCTGGGACTTTTGTGGTTTTTTTCCTTTTTTTTTCCCTTCTGGACTGTTTCAACAACATCAGAACACATCGGGAGAACTCTTCTTCAGGCCTGGAGGAGGCCTAAGGCCACCCCCCACGCCAGCTCCGAGAAGAAGGGACCACACACACGAGAGGACTCTAATTTCTTCCCAGGTTTTCTTGCTATAATGAGGGGTTTTACTATTTAGCATTATTATCCTTTTCTTGTGTGTTTGTTAATAAATAGGTTTTATCTCTTTCACTTTCCTTTGAGGAATTTTTTTTTCTGAACCTGGTGGGGGGAAGGGTGATTGTAACCTGGTTTTCTCCCAGAGGATATATTGCTAGATTTTGGCCAAACCGGCACCAATTCAGTGGCACCCAACGACAGGGGCTCAAAGGAAAGTGAAAAAAACCTGTACTGATTACATTTTGGTTTGAATTTAATGACTTTGTGTTGGGGTAAAGTAGTCACTATGTTGGTTGAGTTCATAATGTCTCTCTGGCTGGATATACTCGTGGCTTTTTGGTCCCTAGGCTTGTTTGAGGTACTAATGCCTTTTTGGTCCCTAGGCCTGTTTGCCTACCCACAACTTGGTCCGATCTTATTGCTGATAAGAAACTTTTACAGAGCAGGGGCACGAATCCGGATTTCTATTTTGCTGTGCTCGGTGATACTGATTTATAAGAAGTTTACAGAGGTACAGGCAGCTGTTCAAAGTGTGTATGATAGGTGGTTTCTCCGTCCTGATCCCAGTCCTAGTTTCAGTAGCCTGTTTTGGGGGTTTATTAGTAATTGCACTCAGTGTGTTAGAAGAGGAGGAGATGGGGTTTCCCAGCCTTTCATCTCCCTCCCCTTTCAATTTGATACATTACCTTTTGAGAAGTTTCAGTTTCCCCTGGATGTTAAAGAAATCATCTTCTTGGTATTTCTGGTATTTAATTTGGTAACCTTCCTCTATGCATATTGCAGCTTGTCTAGAATGAGGGCTCAGATTTCCAGGGTGACTGATGAGGCACCTGACTCAGAAGCGGAAAAGCCTGAGTGGGGTGGAGAATGGGAGAATATGGGCCAAACCCTGAAGGAATTTTCTGACCCAATAGCTTGGAATTTACCCCCTGAACAAATTCAGAACCCAGCTGAGGTAGGAACATATCTGAAAGATGATGATGATTATGCAGGGGAAGGAACCTCAAAGCCAGCAACTGACTCAGGCACAGAAACCATTACTGAGTCCATGTCCATAAAGGACCTTCACAGCCTAAGAAAGGACTACACCCGACAGTCTGATGAATCCATCATAAGTTGGATGGTCCGTATTTGGGATGCTGCAGGTGATGATGTAATGCTGGATGGTGCTGAAGTGAGGCATTTAGGATCCCTGTCACGTGATCCAGCTATTGACCAAAGGATGGTAAGGGGGGCTGACTCTGCCAGTCTCTGGGGACGGCTCTTGTATGGTGTGAGGGAAAGATGTATGTGTGGAGATGATCTCTATATGCAGCAAACCCAGTGGAAGACCATGGAACAAGGGATCCAATGCCTGAGAGAACTAGGGGTGGTACAGGTTGTCTTCACAGATGACCCAGGATTGAGAAGTCCAGACCAGGCCAGAGTTAGTCCATTCATGTGGCGAAGACTTATACAGCTTGGGCCATCAGAATATAGTTCTGCTTTAGCACTGATGAAACCAGATTATGGTGCTAATGAGACCGTGCAGGATATGGCAACAAAGCTCCGGGCATATGCAGACTCCGTGCATGGCCCAACACATGCGAAAATCGCAGCTGTGGAAACACGTGTGCAGAAATTGGAAGATAAGCTAGAGAAGATGGAGAAGAATTTCAAGGTACTAAAGAAGGAGATTAAAGAGAGCCTTCTCCAAACCTTGGCAGTACAGATCAGAGATTCTGATACCCAACGTGGATGTTCCCTAAAGAGAAAGTACATCCCACGGAGTGAGCTGTGGAAATTCCTGTGTGACAGTGGGGAAGACATGGAGAAGTGGGGTGAACAATCCACTTGTGCTCTGGCTGCACGAGTGCGTGAATTGAAGGAGCGCAAGTCTCAGAAAGGAAGGTCTACTAAAAAAGTAGCTCCAGTTACCTGGAGCCAATCTGCCGGAAATGATGGAATAGATGATGATATGTCTGATCCCCTCAAAGGAACCTCTACGATGAAGGCCCAGGGAAAGAAGGATAACCAGAACTAGAGGGGCCCTGCCTCTAGCCAGGTAGAGGCCAGGGAAAACTGTGTTTTTTGGACTGTGTGGATTCGTTGGCCTGGTACATCAGAACCACAAAAATATGATGCTTTGGTTGACGCTGGTGCGCAGTGCACAATAATCCCATGGCAACATGGGGGGGTAGAATCTGTTTTTATTGCAGGTGGATCACAAAATTTGACCCTAGTGGAAGCTGAGGTGAGCCTAACTGGAAACGAGTAGAAGAAACATTTCATTGCGACTGGCCCAGAGGCCCCATGCATTCTGGGCATAGACTTCCTCTGAGGTGGGTATTTCAGAGACCCAAACGGACTCAAGTGGGCTTTTGGAATAGCTGCTGTGGAGGCAGAGGGCATTAAGCAATTGAATACCATGCCTGGACTATCAGAAAGCCCATCTGTAGTAGGCCTCCTGAAGGAGGAGGAACAAAGAGTACCAATTGCTACCTCGACAGTGCATCGCCGACAGTACCAAACAATTCGAGATGCTGTGATCCCCATCCACAAGATGATCCGTGACTTGGAGAGCCAAGGGGTGGTCAGCAAGACTCACCCTTCAACAGCCCCATCTGGCCTGTGCGCAAGTCTGAAGGAGAATGGAGATTGACTGTGGACTATCGTGGCTTGAATGAAGTGACTCCACCATTGAGTGCCGGACATGTTGGAGCTCCAGTATGAGCTAGAGTCCAAGGCAGCAAAGTGGTATGCCACTATTGACATTGCTAATGCATTTTTCTCCATTCCTCTGGCACCAGAGTGCAGGCCTCAGTTTGCCTTCACCTGGAGGGGTGTGCAGTGCACCTGGAACCGACTGCCCCAGGGGTGGAAGCACAGTCCTATGATCTGTTATGGACTAATACAGACTGCACTGGAAAAGGGTGAGGCTCCAGAACACCTGCAGTACATTGATGACATCATTGTGTGGGGGAACACCGCAGCAGAAGTGTTTGAGAAAGGAGAG
This sequence comes from Monarcha castaneiventris obscurior, assembly GCA_026261815.1. Lineage (NCBI taxonomy): Eukaryota > Metazoa > Chordata > Aves > Passeriformes > Monarchidae > Monarcha > Monarcha castaneiventris. Next base: position 4,287,517 of record JAMPIT010000040.1, read on the forward strand.
AAAATCATCCAGATTCTCCTGGAAGCCGGTTTTGCCATCAAGAAGAGCAAAGTCAAGGGACCTGCTCGAGAGATCCAGTTCTTGGGAGTGAAATGCCAAGATGGATGGCGTCAGATCCCCACCGAGGTCATCAATAAGATCATAGAAATGTCTCCACCAACCAACAAGAAGGAAACACAAGCTTTCCTAGGTGTCATAGGCTTTTGGAGGATGCATGTTCCTGAGTACAGCCAGATTGTGAGTCCTCTTTACCTGGTTACCCACAAGAAGAATGATTTCCACTGGGGCCCTGAACAGCAACAAGCCTTTGCCCAGATCAAGCAGGAAATCGCTCACGCAGTAGCCCTTGGCCCAGTCAGGACAGGACCAGAAGTGAAGAACGTGCTGTACTCTGCAGCTGGGAACAATGGTCTGTCCTGGAGCCTTTGGCAGGGTGCCTGGTGAGACTCGTGGCCGGCCACTGGGATTCTGGAGCCGAAGTTACAGAGGGTCTGAAGCCAACTATACCCCAACAGAGAAGGAAATCTTGGCAGCCCATGAAGGAATCCAAGCCACCTCAGAGGTAATTGGCACTGAAGCACAACTCTTGCTGGCACCCCGACTACCGGTGCTGGGGTGGATGTTCAAAGCAAAGGTTCCCTCTACCCACCATGCCACTAATGCCACACTGAGCAAATGGATTGCCCTCATCACACAGCGCGCCCGTATTGGAAAACTGAATCGCCCTGGGATTTTGGAAATAATCACAAATTGTCCTGAAGGTGAAAACTTCCGTCTCAGTGACGAGGAAGAGCAAGAGCAAGTGACACGTGCTGAAGAAGCTCCACCGTACAACCAACTGCCAGCAGAAGACACCTGCTATGCTCTTCTCACCAATGGTTCTTGTCGCATTGTAGGGATGAAACGGAAGTGGAAAGCAGCCGTATGGAGTCCCACACGACAGGTCGCAGAAGCTATTGAAGGAGAAGGTGGATCAGGCCAACTTGCTGAACTCAAAGCCGTTCAACTGCCCTGAACATTGCTGAAAGAGAGAAGTGGCCAAAGCTGTATCTCTACACAGATTCATGGATGGTAGCCAATGCTCTGTGGGGATGGCTAGAAAAGTGGGAAAGGGCTAATTGGCAGCATAGGGGAAAACCAATCTGGGCTGCTGAAGAGTGGAAAGACATTGCTGCCCGAGTAAAAAAGCTACTTGTGAAAGTCCGCCAGGTAGATGCTCATGTCCCCAAGAGTAGGGCTAATGAGGAACACCGAAACAACGAACAGGTAGATCAGGCTGCAAAGATAGAGGTGTCCCAGATAGACTTAGATTGGAAACACAAGGGAGAGTTGTTCCTAGCTCGATGGGCCCATGATGCCTCAGGTCATCAGGGCAGAGATGCCACCTATAAGTGGGCACGAGACCGAGGGGTGGATCTAACCATGGACAGTATCTCCCAGGTGATCCATGATTGTGAGACGTGCGCTGCAATCAAGCAGGCCAAGCGAGTGAAACCCCTGTGGTATGGTGGGCGGTGGTCCAAATACAAGTATGGGGAGGCCTGGCAGATTGACTACATCACACTGCCTCAAACACGCCAAGGCAAGCGTTATGTGCTCACAATGGTAGAGGCCACCACTGGATGGCTGGAGACCCACCCTGTGCCTCATGCTACAGCCCGGAACACCATCTTGGGCCTTGAAAAGCAAGTCCTGTGGAGACATGGTACCCCTGAGAGAATTGAATCTGACAATGGGACTCATTTCAAGAACAGCCTTATCAACGCCTGGGCTAGGGAACATGGCATTGAGTGGGTGTACCATATCCCTTATCATGCACTAGCTGCAGGCAAAGTGTAATGGTGCAATGGATTGTTGAAAACCACCTCGAAGGCACTGGGTGGGGGAATTTTTAAAAATTGGGAACAGCATCTAGCAAAGGCCACCTGGTTAGTCAACACCCAAGGTTCCACCAATAGAGCTGGTCCAGCCCAGTCCGAATCCCTGCCTACAGCAGATGGAGATAAGGTCCCAGTAGTGAATGTCAGGGGACTGTTGGGAAAGACTGTTTGGGTTAATTCTGCCTCAAGTACAGACAAACCAATCCGTGGGGTTGTCTTTGCTCAGGGACCTGGTTGCACATGCTGGGTAATGCAGAGAGATGGAACAACACGCTGTGTGCCACAGGGAGATCTGATTGTTGGGTGAAAACCATCTGCAATGTGAAATACCTGTACACCACTGCTTGCTGAGTGTCACTGTCACTGTTTGTACATAACTGTATATATATCCATCAATGTGTGTATATAGAGTTAGAATATATTAATTTGGGCATTGAGCCAATGATATGGGATAAGGGGTGGAATGTCTTGGGGTGACTCTATGATGTATACACCCTATCACAGTTTTATGCCAAAAAATTAATTTTGTGCCTTTAAACTGAGCTTGAGAGGGGAGGGGAAAAAAAAAAAAAACCCAAATGAACTTTTCAAAGCAAGTTCTCAAGGACACAGAGATAGAGACTCCTCTGCGTTCTTCCTGGCCGCGGGAGCATGGAGGGAGCACCTTTGCCTGTTTCTTCAGCTGGCTTTTTTTTCCCTTCCCTTTTTCTCCAGCGTGTTTCCTGGGACTTTGGTTTTTTTTTCCTTTTTTTTCCCTTCTGGACTGTTTCAACAACATCAGAAAACAACAGGAGAACTTCTCTTCAGGCCTGGAGGGGGCCTAAGGCCACCCCCCACACCAGCTCTGAGAAGGAGGAACCACACCTACAAGAGGACTCTAATTTCTTCCCAGGTTTTCTCGCTATAGTGAGGGGTTTTACTATTTAGCGTTATTATCCTTTTCTTGTGTGTTTGTTAATAAATAGGTTTTATCTCTTTCACTTTCCTTCAAGGAATTTTTTTTTTCCTGAACCTGGTGGGGGGAAGGGTGGTTGTGACCTGGTTTCCTCCTAGAGGATATATTGCTAGATTTTGGCCAAACCAGCACACCCTCTTATGTTGGGGACACCAGAACTGTACAGAGCGCTCCAGCTGCAGCCTTATCAGAGAATGATTTCCCCTTTGTAGTGGCTGTTACCAGTCACCTCTTTGTTTTTCATGTGTCTTAGCATAGTTTCCAGGAGAATCTGCTCCATGATTCTGCCTGGCAGAGAGGTGAGACGGACTGGTCTGTAGTTCCTCGGGTCTTCTGCTTTCCCCTTTCTAAAAATAGGGGTTATATTTCCCGTTTTCCAACTCTCCAGGAGCTTCACCTGACAGCCACAATTTTTCAGAAATGATAGATAGTGGCTTAGCAGCTTTGCCAGTTCTTTCAGGACCTGTGGATGAATCTCACCAGGTCCCATGGGCCTGTGCACGTTCAGGTTCCTTAGATGGTCTCGAACCTGACCCTTTCCTAAAGTGGGCTCAGGGTCTTCATTCTCCCTGTCCCTGCATTTGCCTTTCCTGGCTTGGGTGGCATGGCTGGCTCCTTATCCTTCCCCAGGCAATTCCATACTCTCCAGCTGGTCACTGACATAGAGGGCTACACCCTCTCCAGGTCTCCGTAGCCTATCTTTCCTGAAAAGCCTAAATCCTTCCATTCCGGTGCTCCAGCCACAGGAGGCATCCCACCATGGCTCTGTGATGCCAATGATATCAAACCCATACAGGCATGTGCATGTCTTTAGTTGCCCACTTGCTCTCCAAACTATGTGCATTTGTGTATAAGCATCTGAGAACGGATAAAATAATTTATCCAGTCTTCAAGGCAGTCATTCACTTAGCTGTGTGTATGCATATCTACAGGAATCCTCCAGAAAAGCTCTGTAGAGCCCTGTATCCCATAACATGAAGCTTGTTCACCTGGCCAAAGTTGTGCTGCTGGGTGTACTCTGGATAAAATATCAAGCCAATAGCAGGAAAAGTCATCTCTCTTATGACAGGCTAACAGTTTTTTTGACAGCTGATGGTTGGAAGTCTGGTCATCAAGCCCAAACTTTCAGAATGAACAGAAGAAATTTGAGCAGATAGTCTCTAGAGATGGAAGATGCTACAGCTGGTTCTGCCCCCTTTGAATTTCACATGGTTACATGTCTAGTGTGGCTAATTATCTAAAAGTCAGTGACATTGCTGCCTTCCTGCTGCAGAGGGCTGAGGCATAGATGGGGAGCACCCTTTTGGAGGCTCCGTAGATTTGGGGTGCTACTGTAACTTTGGCTTGTGTAGCAGCCATGTGGGCAGTCTCGAGGAGATGAGGCTGACAAGGATTTTTCAAGTGGTGCTACATTCCCCCTTCTGTGCACTTTCATGTTTCCCACGACAATAGAGCTGTCTCCCCTCGCTGTCCAGAAATACTGACACATCGCAAAAAGATTCACTGTGTTTTCTCAGTTGCCCTCAGCTGTAAACATCCTTAGAAACCATGTTGTGTCTTTGGATGAAAAATTATTCTAAACAGACTGCTTAGGAGATAGAAAAAGACTTTTTAAACTGACTATGATTTAGTTCCTACCAGTTAATTTTTCTGAGTCAGATTGTGTTTACCCTCATATGCACATGATGCAATATACCGCAGACTTGTCTTCTACTCCACCCCATTGAACATAAACCAGACTTTTTGGAGATCAAAGTCATAAAAATTGCAAAAGGCAGCTATTTAAGTCATTGAAGCAATTCAAGGTAGGTTCATTCCCAAGAGTAGATTAACTATGGGGTTTGAAATTTTTCTTTTTAGAAGATATTTTGGAATGAACAAATCTTTGCATTCCAGTTTTAATAGGGGATTTTGACAGGGAATTTAATAGACATCTGCAGTAGAACAAAATTCTGGCAAAATATTGAATATTATCTGTTTGGGATACTTGCTGTGCCTGAATTTCTCATCTAACTTCTTCACCTGCAACCCTCTGTCCCTAGGAGTTAAGAACAAAAGGCACTGGGCCAGGTTAGCTCCCATCATTCCAGAAGTTTCTTCTTTTGTCTTGTCTATTTTCATTTTTCCTGTCCAAGGGGATCTCACAATTTGCATTTTTTTCTTGCCTTCTGGGCTCTGTGGGGCACTTCTCTGTAATTTTGCATCTTTGCAAGTAGACAATGAAGACATCAGTGAGCACTGCAAACATTCAACACTTTCATTCCTTTCAGGAACATATTCCGTTTTAGGAATATCTTTTATAATCGAAAATGCTAAATGAATGAAGGTATAAGATCAATCTGAGGCTACAAAGAGGTAATAGAGCAGCAGTCTTCTGCCACAAAATACCAGTTCAAATCAGGAGAGAGCAAGGTGTCCTTATAAGAAATAAGGTGGAGGAAAAGAGAGCACATTTCATTTAGAAGGAAGGAAGGGCAACCTCAAAGGTGTCTCAGCCTGAATCTTTTGAGGTCATCTTCAACCAGTATTTTATACCTGCTTTTCTAAGGCTTTTACTGGGCTGGTTTTTAATGCAAATGCAAGCAGGCAATGTTCAAACTGCATGAGGCCTCATGTGGTGCCACAGTAAGTGAAGCGTACACATGGTAGCTGTAACTCCTCAGCTGGGAACATGAACCTGATGGCCACATCATAACAGTTAATAATCTGGAACCACCCCTAAGTGTTGGTGCCCATGAGTAACTCAGTCTTTGAAAGAGAAAATGAATTTTATATGCATATATTATATATATTATATTGAAATAGAAATGAATTATAAAAAAGTGCTGATCAAAGAAATGTAGAACATCAAATTAATTAATTGTACCCAAAAATACATTTCACACACATATATTGGTAGCATGATGGTTCTCTTCATCTGTAGACCATTTGCTTAATTACAAACTCATGAAGTCTCTTGTACAGCGACCTGCATCAGATAAACTAAATTAGTTTCAATGTGTTTTATAATGAAGAGGGACTTCTGGCACTGGTGTCAGTCCTCGTTGTGACAGCACTGACAGAATGGATGGTGCTGGTAACCATCACTTCTGGTGTGCCTTGGGAAGGCAGCTGTGGTATAAAAGGGTAAACAGGAGGATCCCGACACCAAGCATACAAGCCAAAAGGCATGCAAGAATACTGAGTTGTTTTAGACTGAAAATAAAGTTTTCATGACTTTCTTTGTCTTGGGTATACATGTGGCTGTATCTACTGCCCTGCAGTCACTGTGGGACCTGGAGTTATGCTGGTCTCAGCTTCCCAGGGGGAAAACAGAAGGTTGCATGTACCAGTCTCCTCTTTTCTGGTTTCTACTCATCCATATCCTGGTTTCTGTGGAATGGGATGGAGTTTGGGGCACTTAGGTCTCAGCCCTTATTTAAAGCTCATCAGTCAATGGTAACTTTTCAGTGCACTGGTTTACACACCCAAACATATGCTCATGAGACTCCCTGTAATTTGAAACTCAGCCAGACATTTTTCAGGTTCTGAAATCCATCCAGAATATGTTTGCAGAAGGAATATTTCCACAGCTGAATGTTAGAGAAACAGATAAATGGATCTTAAAGAAAGAAAAATAAGGTGGAATATTGAAAAAAATTTGTATTGGAAGAGAGAACTATCTAGTATTTTCTAATTCAAAACTTGTAAGTTGTGTCTTGTACAAGAACAAATGCTCTTGAACCTTTGCTTGTAAAAGAAACAAAAACTTCTCACAGAAAAATTTCTTCTGCTATCTTTTGACAAATATTAGTCACTAGAGAAGATTGAATCAGACAGGTTAATGTGTAGTTTGGATAAAAAAGTTCTTGAGATCCTTCAGGACTAACACTTACCTTGAAAGGAAGCTGCTTGTTTTCTGCTTTTTTGTATTGTAAGTTAGTTGATTCTCTTTTGATTCTTTTTTGTGACTTGCTCTTCAGTGAGGACATTGTATTAGAAACAAAACAAAAATGTTTGTAACTGTATTAAAAGTACTTCTTTACACAATCAGTTCCTTTCCAGTACACCAATTTAAAATATTTTTTTCAAGCTTTCACTTTTCAATCCTTCCTTAATGTATTGGGGTAACTCTTAGCAGTTGAAGCAGAATTTTGAGTCAGTCGAGGTACAGTGATATCAATCCTGTGCAGTGCAGGATCCTTGGACTCAAAGATGACACCATGAAGTATCTTGTGATGCAGAAAGTGTTTTGGCAGATAAGAAGGACAGGCTGAAACACATGTTAAATACTGTTCAGTATCAAGTGATAACATCTCTGTAGTGTGCTTTGGGATGTCTGTAGACACATTAAAATCAACTTAAAAATTACCAAATCTCAAACTCCTTGCTTCTAATACATATTTTAAATACTGCTAATGTAGTTCATTAGTATTTTGAGAAAAATCAAGCAGACTTTTCAACACTCAGCAACAGAGTTTTATTCAAATATTTCTATGTTTAGAGGCCTCTGTGGCCACAAAGAAAAATATGCTAATTTCAACCAGATCTTTGTGTTCTCGGTTGAAGTAGTAGCTAGTATATTATAGGCATATACGAAGCTGTTCTCCTCCCAAGAGATATTATAGCTGTGAATGACTCTTGGAAAACAACATTAACTTGCTGCCACAACCGGATGAACTATAAAAATGAGTACAGATAATACTGTGTTATGTTTTCTTGCTTCTGCAGCAGCCAGCTTGCATTTTTACCCCTAATTTCTTACAAAGAAAATAGCTTTCAGGGCTTTGCTTCTAGAAGTTGTGGTGGAATTGCTTTTATGATCTCTTCCATTTTCCTGCTGCCATACATCTGGCAGTCAGGCGTGAGATGCTAAGGACTCAGTGGACTACACTCAAGCCTTTGGCAGTTACCACTACCTTTATGGTAGTTGTAATTAACCTTATTGTTCCTCATAAAGTGTTCTCACAATTTTTTTTTTCCTCTGGAAAACACGCCAACTTCTTTTTAAAATGGGTGTTTGTTTTCATTGTGAAATGTTGTTTCAATTACTCTAATGGTCAAGCCTTGGTCGTAATTGTTCTGTGGAGATGTACAAGATTCACACTTCATACCACCAAACAAGTGTGAGCAGTTGTTCTGATTGAGCCACTCCTGAGAGATACGGATCTAGAGTGAAGGTATGGCTTCTATTTAAAATCTAATTGCAACTGAATTTCAATTGAGTTTTCCTTTGATCCCAGTAAAACTTCAGTTCCATTCAGGCTGAAAGAGGGGCTTCCAGTGAGCTCTGGGACAAACTTTACTCAGAGACTTCTACAGCGTCGTGAAGGAGGTACTTGCTGCTCTCCTTCAGGGACCTGCTTTGGGCATAATGTTTGTCATGCCTTTGCAGTGATGCCCGTATAGCAAATGTTTGCTGTTTACATTAAAGAACCTTTTCAGAAATAATTTTCCCCGGCCTCGTATTCTGGTACTGGGTTTACAAGCACCTGGTGTAATACCCTGTGTCAGCAGCCAAAGTCTCAAACGTGAAGTCTCATCCCAGATTTTTATTTCAGGTGAGCAATTCAGTGTAATCACTGTGGGAAGTGCAACTGGAGAACTTTTTTCTCTTTTTTTCTTTCTTTTTGACTCGTCATGTGTTATGAGTAGAATTCCTCAGGGTGAACTCTACACCAAAAACAAGATTTAATTAATATTGGTTAATAGTTTCCTGCAAAAGCAAAAGCTTTCCGTTATGATTGAGTTTTCCCTTTACTTCTGTCAGTAATGAATGAACTTGGAAGGATAGGCTCTAAGGCTAAGTGACAGAGTGGTCACCCTCAGTGGTCACCAGGAGCTTGATGACTGGCAGATTGAGAATACTCTCAGTTGCATCTCTGCCATTAAAGCTGCCCTGGCTGTGGCCTTTGTGTGAGCAGCTGCAAAGCCTCAAACCACAGCCAGAGCCACAGCCCAGCGCTTCAGAACTTCCTTGTGATGAAAAGAGCTGGGATTAGTGTGTGGGACCCAGAGCTGAGCAACCATGCTGGGCCCTCTCTTGGTGAGGGCAAAAAAGTGGGGGCCCAAGGAGCCTTTAGTCCCTCCCCAGCCCTTGGCATGGGCTGGGGGGTAGCTCACTTTATTTCTACCATTTTAAAAACATGTGGGTTTTTTTGTTTGTTTGGGTTTTTTTTGTTCTTGGACACAGCAAGAAAACACAAAATTAACACATGTTAGTGAAACTCTTTTACTTCTGGAATGAAACTGTATTTTATCATTTCTGTCTTTGCCTTGTGAAGGGAAGTGTAGGAAATTCAGTAGACCTGATCACATTATGGTTTAGTCCAAATGAGACGGAGACCTGCTGTAGTCAGGCTGTCTCACTGTCTGTTCTGTGGCATGGAGCATTTCTCATAGTCTCTTTGCTCTCCAGAGAAGGCAGCCTGTAGCCTGTGATGTTTATTTAAATTCACTGTGAAGTCTTTTTACTAAACAGAACAGGTAGTGATGAAGACAAAGGAAGAAAATTAGTCTTCAGTATGGTTTTTTGGATTTTTTTTTTTAACTTTACCATGCAGACTTTCAATGACTTTTCAAATTTTGGAACAACTTAAGGAAAAATCTCTCCGTTCAACATGGGTTTACATGGGATTTTGAAACCATTCATTCAAACCCTTGAACTTTGAGCACTGACACCAAAGTTTGGCAGAAAGGCGTTTTCTTAAGAATAAAACTTTGGTTTGGTTCTTTTTATTAAGGCATCATGTTAGAACTTTTATAGCTTAGGTTCATCTTTCCTCAAAGCAGTGCTGAATAGATGGCAGTGGCTGCAAAGCTATATTCCAGAGAGCAGAGTCTCCAGGGGCCCACTCCTAGCATCCCTGTGTCTTGCATCAGCTCTGAGTTTTCTCCAGTCAGTGTGCCACACCCTGTGTCCCAAAAGCATAGTAAAGGCTACTTGTTCAGTGACAGTGAGATTAGTGGAGCCTGGGATGGTTCTTGAGACATTCTTGGCAAGGAAACCCTTGTTTAATGGAAATTAACTTTTTCCACTTTGTAGGTGCTGTTAGGAATGGAATGTATATACCTCATACATTGTTTTACTTACATTGTACAAAATGGTGCCATTCCATTCAAGAAGGTAATGGAAAACCTGCCCAGATTTTGGTTTTCTCATTTCTTGTTGCTGTGCTAGGAAGGGATATTCTGACAATTCCTTTTATTATTACTATTATTATTATTATTATTATTATTATTCCAAATATTTTTATTATTCCTTTTATTTTAGGATCAGTGATTCAAAAAACAAATCAAACTAACAACCTTTCCCCCAAAACTTAAAAGCTTATGTAAAACTGAGAAACTCTGGCATTTGTGTGAGAAGTCCATGTACATCATTTAGAAAGACTTTTTACTCCAGAAAGTTGCTACAATTAACTTTGCTTTGGACACTGGTTGAATTCCACAAAAGTGGAATAGTTTTTGTAATTGACTGTGAAATCATCGCTGAGTGTTTCTCCTCAGACTTCAGACTTGCCAAGCCCAGAAAATGCTCTGATGTTTGGTTGGAACACCTTCAGTGTCTTGTGAAGCCAGTACATGCTAGGCTAGATTTTATTTCTTGCTTGTAGAACATCCAATGTTACATTGCATGATGTTTTTCTGCTTTTGTACAAAAGTGTGATGTCACCCTCTAGATGACCCACTGAACTCTTTGTCGTGGTTTGTGTTCTTAACAATTTCTCCATGTGAAATTCAGTCAAGGCTATAGACTCTCCCAAGTTCTGTCAGAGATGAAGGGAGTGACTTTAAGCTTTCCATGGAGGCAAATCCTTCATGACCACAACAAAATAAAAACATGTAAATACAAAGGCGGCAAATTCTTCTTGCTAACTCTTTGTGAAAGAGGGAGAATATGATTCCATAAAACATTTTTATCTGCTGAAAAGCTGCTTTACTGTCTTAAAGCTATGGCCTTCTAAACATATTTTTCTTGCTGTTGCCTTACTTTTAGAGGTTATGAAGACTTTTGTGTCTGGGAAGTTGAGTTCTGCCCTTCAGAGCAGAAGCTGAGGGCAGAGAACATTACCAACAGATTTGTTGTCCACAAGATCAATGGCTGTAACTTCCACCTGAGATACAAATATATAAGTCCTGCTGGACAGAAGGAATAGGTAGATGAGTAACTTTGCCTCTGAAAAGGCTGTATTATGTAGTGGGAAGTTTATCTGAAAGTGAGACCAAGTGCTCCCTGTTTCTTTTGTCAGGGTGACGCATAGAGATATTCTTGCTAGCTTATCTCTTACAACTTTTTCTCTTGAAAGTCTGATTACTCCATAAGAAATAAAAATGGAATAAAAAAGTTGGTCTCATTTTGACCAAAAGGGAATTACTTTTCCATTTTGTGGGAAAAACTGAGCCATGGAAATGCACATGGATTTTCTGTTTCAAATGTACAGTACTAATAATAAGATAATTATTTTTTCTGACCTAACTTTTTTATGTGTGTCTTTTCCCTCTGTTCCTTGAATATTTTAGATCATCAGGATTCCAAATATAAGTATTATCTGAATAAGAATTTTGATCTATTTTCCAGTTTACTTATTCTTTCCATTCATCAACAGGCTTGAGCATTATGTGAGAATACTGAGCTCTAGCACACTATGTGGAGAGAAAAAATTAATCACACTATTTTCAAATTCAAATAAACAGTTGGGTTTTTTTTAATCTTTAAAAAATGCTCTTGGCATAGCATTCAGATTTCTCCCATTCATAAGCTGCTATGGCTCTGAAAGATTTGATGCTTTAGATAAGAACAAAGGTTCAACCCAGTATTATTTTACCTCTCTGGATTTCCGAGGACATGCGGCTTTTGGAAGTGGCACTGATAGTGGTTTGTGAGTGAATGCTTTGGTCTGCTGAAAATGTGTGTGATTTCCATTCCGAAGGGCAGCAGAAAACAAAAGAGCACTGAAACCCTAATCAGTGACATTTTCCCCTGTGACAACAGCTGTATTCCTTCAACTCCTCTCCTTCCGTAGGAATCTCACTAGGATGCCAGGATGCCCTGCCGGTTTACCAGAAACCGCAGACACATTGTCTGTTGCATTAAGAGGCAAAGAGTGTGTCACTGGCTGTAGTCTTAAGCTTCTGATTGGCATTTTGGAAATATCCAGTTATTTTCAAAGTTGTAATGTAATTAATTCAGCAGCAGTTTCTTTGCTAAGTGGATGAGAGAGCCTGCATGTCTGTTACTGTGTTTATAAAGAAAGGCTTGTTTGTGTAGCCATAATTTTTTTTGAGTGCTTACATCTTGCTGTGACATTTACCTTATTCTTATGTGTGTGGGAACTCACTGAACTTTCATTAATTTACAGTTATTTTTAAGTGTTCAAGAGCACAGTTGGGCCTTGGGAGAAGACTTTGAAAAAACCAAAACCAACCCACAAAACACCCAACAATTCAAAATTGTATTTTATTTGCACTTCAGAAGTTCAAACCTGGTCTCTGGCTTATTGTTCTAGCTTAAATGCCACTTTGTGCTGGTGGCACTGTTAACCATACTGGATGTGGCAAACTGGCTTGTCAGAATTCTCTCTCCAGAAAAGTGTGACCAGCAATAGCCTTTTGTATGTGCTGTAAAACAGAATCTAATTTGCAAATAGCCTGACTTTGTATGGTGAGTGTAAATTAGCTGGCTACAATCTTCATGGGTGAGAGTGGCTTACAAGGCATGAAAGTACTGGAGACCAGGGACGTATATTGTCTCAAGGGCTCATAAAGTCTTTTTGCAAACCTTTTTCACAAAACCAGTCAAGATGATTTTCAAGTATGGTGTCTGAAAGGTATCGGGCTTTGTTGGACTTGAACCTGTTATTAGACATGAACAGAATTTGGGAGGTACAGTTCATGGAAACTTTGAAACATTCCTAGAGAGGGGAAATTCTTAATTAGGAGCCAGCCCTGTGAGCCAGCCAGTTGGGAAGTGCTGCTGAATCATGTAAGTGGCGCTCAGATCTGGTCGAAGGCATTTATAGTCTCTGTTCTAGTATATTCAGTGATTCTGCATGCTACAGTAACTCAGCCAAGCCTCTTCCTTTCTTGAACATATACTACTTACTGCCTTCAAATTTTGGCTGAGCTTCCTTGTTGCCATACAAAATGCGCTGTTGTGTTTATTTTGTTTACATTTTTTTATCTGGAAAAACTCTGGCACATGGAGAACTACAATTCATGTCATCACACCGACATCTAAACCCTCATGCAGCAGCACCACAGTATTCTTGAGAAACAGCTTTGCTTCTGAAGGCACAGCGTAAGGGAGAGGCAGAGATGTATAAAAGAAGGAAATAAAGTATGTGGAGACAAATCCAGGATGAAACTAAAACCACATGGTATTGGAGAGTGAGAATTACAACAGCAGGTCTTTGACAAGAGAGTACTGATCTGGACATGCAGGTAATTGAAGACAGACAAAAGGATGGTTTTAAGCGCAGTTTTATTAGGTTAATAGACCAGGCATATTTCCGATAAGTTCAACATGGTGTTACAGGATTCTTACCATATAACTCATAACTCGGGATCGCTGTTCTTTTGTTTACCCACAGGATTTAGCTTGTAACCGGAGCAAAAGCCGGAACATAAAGAATATGGCCTAAAATAGCACAAAACCTAATTTTGTTGCTTGACCAAAGTTATACTTAAGTCATGCTTTAAACTGCAGACACAGTGGAAAGTACAGGTAGTGGAAAAGCAGAGTAACAAGCAAGGCAATCTCAGGTAATGGGATTTTTACTTCACCTCTATATGGATGTGCTTGAAGCAAAATCTGATGCTAGCTAAAAGTCAGAAGATCATATGACTTAATAATAAAGTAATTTATGCTTAAGTAGTGATAGGCTACTTAGGCAAAATATTTGTGAACAGTTGATTAAGAATGTGACTCAGGGATTCCAGTGCTTTATTAACAATATAAAATAGCTAACTGGGAGAGAAATCAGGGTCTTTTATAAACAGTGTTCTCTGAAGTCTCATTTTTGCCATCTCAAAGGTACTTGCTGCTGTATTTGTTTTAGTTGTTGCTCGTTAGGGAAGCAGATAATAAACCAAATGTTTGCATTATAAATCCTATCTATATATAGGATATTTATATCATTTATTATTTTATAATAAAAATTATTGTACACTGGCTCTTTAGAGTCAGAACTCATTGTTTTGGAGAGTTTATTAAAATATGAATGATAGATCTCGAGATTCAGTCTTTAGGGGTCCTTCCACAATTATGTGATAAAAGATAAGAGCGAAACTCAAGCTTTCCAAACTCTTAATTGCTGTTTCTTCTGTAGTCTCAACATCTCCCAGGAAAATGTTCTATCGCCTTCTTCTGAAAGATTTTATGACTTTAGTTTTGTTTATTTTTTAAATCCTAGGGAACGCTGTCTGATGTCAGAATAAAAAAAAAAATTAGATAATTAGAATAGATAAATTTAGATTAGTGGCATGAATAATTAGTAAACTATCAAGTACCATATTTCTAAGTGCCTACATCTGTGAACCCCCCTGCCAGTGTTTAACCGATGACATAAGAATGTAATTTTTTTTTTTTGACTCTTCCAATAGAAGAAGTTCTTGATCCCTAAAGCAGGAGCTGGGTTAGTTTAAGTGGTGCTAAGAAGTTGTGTTGTTTCCGATAAAGGAAAAAGATAAAAACCCAAACAAACAGATCCACCCACCCCACATTCTTAGAGCTGGGTAGTCAGAGCTTATGTCTACATTGGAGAATCTGGAAATGGTTTTAAAGTTTGTAGATCCATTTAGATTTCTTGGGCGAATCCCTTCTTGCTGACGCACCACCACCCTGATATCTGAGGGTGAAAACCATGGACAGGAATTCTAAATGGAACTTCAGTGCTTAGGAAAAGATGCCCTCCCCAAAGTTCTGGGGTGCAGAACCCCCAAGCTCTACCCTGGGAAATGCTTAGCTGAGGTGGCACATTGACGAGACCGTCACGTTCATGACAATGGTGAAGAAGACTCACCATGACAGCAGTGATTTTTTCCCCATATACCGAGAGTAAAACGTGTTTTGGTGCCTGACACCATTCTCAGGTGTCTGTTTGTGCTTCTTTACTTCTGTAAAGAAGTGTCTGTTTGTGCTTCTCATTGTTCTGTTTGTGCTGCTTTACTTTTATCTGTGTATGGCTGTGATTCAGATTTTGGATGTGACACTCATTGCTGTAGTGTGGGCTACACCTGTGCTGGGCTTTTATGCTAAGCAGTTATGTAGTGCCAGACTTGCCTTGTGGCCTTTCTTAAGATGGAATTCCTTGGGAGATCACTGCCCAAGGCAGTGGGAAGAGCTTGGACCTGTATGGGAGCTGGATGGCTGTGAGATGGCTTGGTCTTCCCAAATACTTATTGTTCTGAGTTGCCTTAGGATGAGTAGAATAGGGCAGATCTGAGAAAAGAGGGTACGCCACTTGAAGTACAACTAAATTGTTGGTGGATAAAATGTGTTGACCTTTATGTGTCAATTTGAAACATATATAGGCACATTAAATGCAGAGATCTGTGTCTAGCAAACACCAAGACTTTGCCTGCTAATCAGTAATTTGAAAACTTCTCTTTCCCAGAAAAAAATTGAACGTGCTGTCAAAGAGTTTCTTTTTAAAAGGCATTTCTGGCCTTTCTGCCTCTGACCTGTCTATTATTTACCCTTTCCTGGGGTGAACAAGGAACATTTAGTGAACATTCTGGTTTCCTTCCAAGCTATAAATGAATTACTGCAGGTGAACCTGGTTAAATGTCAGCGATCTGCTGTACTAATTGCAAGAGGCTTTAAGCATTCAATTGCTGATCTTAACAGGCTCTAAAATTTTAATTCATTACTCATAATCTCTCAATCATAAAGTCTTTTGGATTCCAAAAATTCAGAAAGTAGTTTCTGGTGTGAATGGCAGATTACTCATTAAAACAAGATGAGAAGTGTGTTATCACGGTTGACTTTCAGTTATAGCTTAATTGTTGGAAATTATTTCAGTTATACACATATGAAAGATTAACTTTTACAGAGGGCTTGAGAATTCCTTGTTAATTTTGTGCATTGTGTGCAAAAAGAAACTTTCCCAGAAAGTTTGAAGCCAACCTTACACATGGCAGCTCTGTGAAAAACTGTTGCCACTCAGTTCAACTGTTTGCAGCCTTGCTTTGAAGTGATGGTTTGGGCCACATTCATCCCCACTGGAAAAGTTACTGAGGCCATTAAATGAGGAATATGGCCCCAAGTTCTTGTGCAGGTTTGCTAAGGAATGGTGCCATATGCAGCAGTGTGCTACCAATATGGTCTAAAAGGCATCTGAGCAAGAGCAGGGAAATAAAAATCCTTATATTCGCAAACTGATTGTGAACGTTTATGTGTATGAGTCTCTAGATTAGAAAAGAATTCACTGTATTCCCTGTTGCTTCTAAGTTCTCTTAAACTTTCTAAATCCTTTCTTATCCTTTTGATCTGAAATTGAAGAAATCTAATCTGAATGAAAGCTATTTGTCTATAGAATAATAATAAAAATATCTTTTTTTTTTCTCTAGAGAGGGTGGAGGCTTTAAGTGTAAAAGCTTTTGGGGTTTTGTATGGTCCAGATTTTAAATTTGCAATAATTTCCTCTACTTCCCCTCCCAACCCCTTCTTTTTATTTTTCTTCTTTTTCTTTTCTTGTAGAACCCTTTTTTATGCTGCTTGGGCTTCTTTCAATGCACTTTTGCAGTGTGTGTGTTTGTGTGTAATTGAGATGATAAACTGGAAAAGAGAGAAGAGGGTTATATAGCAATTTTAGTTAATTAGTGGTCTGAGGTGCTCTAAACTGGGAATATCATCCTCAACTCAAAAATGTATCCACAGTCATTAATAGAGGAAATCTTTGGAAGTGCTGTTATCCCCAGCTGGTCCTAGGTGTGACATTGAGTGCAGCATAGCTTTAAATACACTGTACACTGCTGCACTGAATGTATTTAAAGTTCTTGTCAGTTAGTTTTTGACTCTTTGGCCACAGTCCACCCAATGTGATATCCGATTGCTTGTGAATGGATCCAGTGTTTGTACCTGCAGAAATCTGCTTCTTTGGCTTTTACAACTATTCCCATTTTTTTTATTTTGCATGCAACAGGGCTTCCTGACATCTGCTTCAAATAAAACTTTTTCTTATAATATTCATATATGCCCCCTTGTACTGTCATGTGTATTAAACTGAAAATAATTCTTGAATAGACGTCCATATCATGTAGGATTTTGTGTACTTTTTATAAGCACCATCTGGATTTGATCCTGTTGCTGAGGCAGGATGCTTTGTTTCTTGACAAAGTTTTCTATCAGAAACATTGTCAGGAAGGAATCCATGGGCCTTTCTTCCTTTCAAACCTGAGATAGTGCTGCATCTGTCTACAGCTTTACTTCACTGGCTTTTTAAAAGTCAGAAATCCACAACCACAAAGGGCTTGAATAGTCTAACTAGCTCAGGAAGGAGTTTCAGTACTGGTGCCACAGACTTTCATTTATAGAGCCTGCAGAGCTGTAGCAGGCAGTTTGCCAGGGCAGCAAATTAACATTATTTAACATTTCTGAAACTTTTAATTAAGCTTGTTTTAGGCTTGCAGGCAAACTGGAGCTTATATTCCCATCCCCCATTCAAGAATGTTCTTGGCTTCTGGATGAGCTTTCCTAAGTGGTCCCAGTTCTTATAATAATGTCATCCTAATGAGCTGTGCAAAACACGGTGTGTTTTGTTCTGGGGGCTTCATGTGCAGCAATTTTGCTTTCAGTCCACGTGGGTCTGCACCCCATGATTTTTATTTTGAGATTCAGGTTCATGGGGAAAGAAAAAATAGAAAAAAAGCACTGTTTCATAGGGGTTTATGTGGGTTCCATAAACCCGCCCATATTCTCTCTAAAGATGTGTGAATCTTAGTTAACCTTTTATGAAAAGTTTTGCATTTGTAAAGAATTCAAAAGGGGCACATTGTGTAGTTTATGACTTCATTGTGAACATTTTTTACAGCTGTAATCCTTCCTTCTGAATGTTATATTATGGCTGCTGCTCTTGCTGTATGGCTAAGGTAACAAAATGGTTCCTCTTATAAAGCCCTATTTGCAGATGGCTTGTGAAACATTCAGCTTTGCAGATGAATTGTTTTGTATCTTGGATTGTGGCCACATATACATTTTTTTGGAAGGCTTGAGCAAAATTGGTTCAATCACTTGTATGAGAGTGGGGAGGAAAACCCAAGTCCAGCCTTTAGAGCAACCAAGGTTGGAAAACCACTTTTACAAGGAAGTATTTTATACTCTAAAAGAAGTGCCTGAATATGTTTTAGAGGGGTTATTTCTGGTTAAATTATAAGCCAAATCCAGGCAAACCTGGAAAATGCACCTGTGGAGTGAGAGTGAGCAGAAAAGCTCCAATTCTTTCTGGATATTTTCCTAATCTTTAATAAAGGTATGACTTGGTGAAGGAGGTGCTCCTCATGTTACATCCTTCAGCAAAGTAATCCATTACTTAGGAAAGGTGCAGGGAGCAATAAACACAGGGTAGCTTTCTTCTTGGTCAAAACATGAAGCATTGTCAAAGCCAAAGCTTTTCAAATGTTTCTGAGTCAAAGCAGAGTCCAACTGGAAATGTTTCAATCAAAGGAAGAATTGCATATGGAGGAAAACAGATGAGATCCCTCTCCCTCCTGCCTCGTTCTGGACATGGATTTATATTGCACAAAAGCTCCGATTCCAATCCTTTTTGTAAGGAATATGTCACTGTTGTTATAACAAGTAGAGAAGCTCCAACAGAAGCAACCAGTTTGGTTTCAGCATTGTGAATTCCTTGAAGATGATCAGCTTGCTTGTGGCAGAGCAGTGGTGGCCTGCATCAGAAGCATTTTCAGGGAGTAGCCTCAGTAACAGCCTCCAGTAAGACTGGAAAGGTCTGTTTGTTCCGGAATAAGGAAATACACATTTTTTGAATCTGGTTTGCTGAGTGGTACAGAAGTACTGCTTAGGCTGTGGTACTGATCTTTCTTCAGTTTATACCTAGAAACAGTTGTGGTGATGGGGAGTGGATTTTGTTTTTTCCAGATTATGCTTTAACTTTTGTTTTATTGTGGTTCTTCGGGTGATATAATTCAAGAACTATGAATGTAACAGTCAGTTTTTTGAATAGCTTAGCAACAGTCCTCGTTTCAAAAAATAGTGAAAACATTAGTTGTCATACAAAGTACATTGGATTCTTCTGCCCAGTAAAACTCAGCTAGATGAAATGCTGAAACTTTTAAAGTTAATTAGTAATTTATGGTCTGATAATAGGACTTTATGTTAGCAAAAATTGCAGCTAGAAGAAAAGTATTTTCATAAGGTCAGTATTTTGATAATTTTTTATACGATTTTTAGAAGTGTCTCAATTGTTGTTAAAAACAGAAGAAAGGAATTAAGGTTTTGCTGTCCTGATTCATGTAAATTGGTAAGTTAAGGAGCTGGTGGAGCTTGTAGTGTTTTCTGCTGGCTTTTCCAGGAAATTTTGCAAGGATGCCTCGTATGAAGTGATGAGGAAGCAGCCTCCTGGTCTTGTGCTGTAAATTTCTGAGCCATTAACATTCTCAGCATCCTGGTAACTAGCAATAGAGAAAAGGTTTTGGTATTAATTCAGTTTCACATGGGGCAGTTCTTGTGTATGTTATGATGATGGTAGAACATATTATATGCATCTCTGTTTAAAGGATGGGATAAATGACTTCAGCTTGGCCTACAAATATAAACCATCCTAATTTGAGAGCAGCCCTGTGAAACAGGAATGTACACCTCATTTTAGGTCAAAGCATTTGTAAGGAATGTGTCCAAGGCACCTGCAGAAAATTAAAGCATTTACTCCCCTTGTACACAAAAATTTCAGGAGGTAATTACCTCCAGTGTGAAACATAATACAGCTCCCATTAGATGGAACACATGGAGCAAAAATTGAATAGATGCCTTGTCAGGAGTGCTTCTGAGAATTAATAGGGCTGTTGAAAGCAGTAATAGGGGTGTTTGCTTTGCCTTTGTGCACAGCTATCCCCGTCCTTATCTTCTGGAGTTTATGATGAGGCTGTTGTCATTCGGCTCAGCAGACAGACACGGACTTCCTCCATCGCCCTGTCTCCTGCCAGCTGCTTTGTTTCTGAGGAGCTGGCTGCTGCCTTTGGACGCTCCCACTTCTCCTCTCAGCCTGCCCGACTCCCTTGCGCTCCGTTCTCGGTCCCCGTGCCAAGGGCTGGCGCGGAAGTCTCCACTTTTCTGTGACTGCAAGGACGAGAGTGAGAAAGTGGGGCTGCTGGGTTCAGCATCTCACTTTGTTAAGCCGTCCTTTTATCCTTCAGGGGACTTCCTCTGAGGAGATGGAGCTGAAAGTTAAGATTTCATGCTTTGTTCTGGCAGCTGAGCCACAAATATCCAGTTTCCTCTCTTATTGTTTGACGTTTTGTTTATGTCTCTGTTACAGAAATAGAGCAAATGGTCTTTTGTGTGCAGGATTTCTGCTCCCTCTAACTACTGAATGACAATCAGGTTCGGTTCGAAGCTTGCACTGGTATTTCCTCTGCTCCTGCTAGTTTTCGTGATCCCTGCCAAGTGGAAATTGTGTGTCTGCCCAGCTGTAGTGACTGCTTACCACAGGTTTTGTAGCTATTCAGTTCCATCTGATGGTTGTCAGGTAAAAAAGGTGTGAGATGTGCTGGCAGCCTTTGGCACTCTCAGAGCCCTCACTTGAAGAGGCAGATGGTGCCTTGGCTGATGGCACACCATGACAGGGGTGTCCCGCCGTGCAACCTTCTGGGCCACCTTGGCTCTGCTCCGGAGTTATTCACTGTATTTGCTTGGACTCCTGCTTGATTGGAATGTTAAAACCTATTTAAACATGAATGGAAATCTCTAGCCTGCAGTAGTGACCGTAAGTTTGCCCGTGTGCTTCAAGCTGCAGTAAAGTTGTGGAAGGGTTTGTCTTCTAATTCACAGATGTTTTCAGAAGCTCTATTGTGGAGTTAATTGTCAGTTTGCAGCCCTGTCAGGTAGGATTTGAATTGTCCCCAAGCCTCCCAGGAGGGAGACTACAATTTCAGATGTCACAGAAATACCTCAGGTTCTGTCCCTCACGCCATGGAATAAGCTCCCATGGTTCAATATGTAGTGGCATATTGTTGGTTGTGTTTGAGATGGGTGGAATTCAGGATCCATCCAAGCCTCTGGCTACCTAAGAAGGAAAGTAACAACCCTGTGGTGCTTTTTTCCTTCTCTCTTTTTTCCTTGCAGCATATATAATGATTTGTCTTGAGGGATGGGGAGGAGGTGGGAGTCCTCATGTATAGTGCTTTATGCTTTTTTGGGCCAAATTTATGGAAAACTATGATCTGTCTTTTTGCCCGCATTAAACATTGGAATAGTCAAAATGCCTGCTTCCATCAGTTCCGACATAAGGCAATAAAATACCTGCAGCACTTTGCACTGTCTCAAAGTGCATTTCTTGTTCCCCTGCTAGCAGTGACTCTGGGTAATTTGCATCCTTGAGTTGCACTTAAAAATGTCTAGATAAAACTCGATCGTTTGCGAGCAAAAACTTGGTTTTGCCAAACCAGACTCACAAGCTAAGCATGGAACTGGAAATCTAGGTGCTAGCTTTTTTTTTGGTGTGTTGTTCTCCCTGGTAACCCCCAGTTTATGCCGACTGTGTATATAGAGAACAATTTGGGATGTGTGACAGCTCTGGTACAAATCAATTCCCAGTTAGAACAAATAGTATTTTAATGTGGAAGTTCAGTACATGATAACAATCCACGGTTCCATTTCAGTCTGTAGCTCTTCCCTCAAAACTTCTAAGCTACTTTGATTAATATCTTGACTTTTCTTACAGACTTTTTCTTTCCATGTGAAATTAGAGACTCAGACATTTAATACACTTGTAATTCAGCATTTCCTTTTAAATGGCGGTTTAAAGATCAAAAGGGCTGTGAGCCTGTGTTGTCTGTATTTTTCCGGAATGGGAAACTTTCCTTACACTGCTTTAATTGTCAGCTTTTCTTGTCCTTTTCTTGCCCTCACTGTATGTCAGTGTAACTGCTTGTATTTAATTTAGATGGTAAAGTTGCTCGTATAGTTGCCTATGTTTTTGAAAAGCATTTTGGGTGGAGCAAAGGTGATATATATCAAATAGAATCAAGCTGGACTCTGAAATTTTATTACAGATTTGAAATTGAATGTTCCCTGGAATATTTGGTTCCAGGAGGTTTTGAGAAGGATAAAGCCATGCAGTTTTAAGCTTGGATTGTTTTGCTATGTTACTGTTTTTCTTCTTGTTAATCACTTTTTGTCTGAAAGTATCCAAATAGCAATTCACCTGCCCTTCTGGTCTGTATTCTGGTCCTAAAGGAGATTATTAGTGGTGAGTCCTCCTGTACTTGATTCCATGGCATAAAATAAATTCTGCTTAACGTTTTGGCATGGCAGTTACTTGCAATTATGAGGATACTCTTCAGGTTTTTAAGACTCCTGATAAAATATTTACTGAAAAATTAGTTTGAGATAAAGAAAATGGTGTTTGGACTGCATGGCATGCTCTCACTGCTGCAGCCATTCAGAAATGTATTCCTGCAGTTGAAAGGCCATCATCTGGGAAGATCCAGAGCTCTCTGTACTATGGCTGGGAGCTTCCCTCCCTGCAGAGCCTCCAGAATTTTTCCTTCACCTGAAATTACTTCTGCTTCATAAACTTGTTAAAAAGATACTGATGTAGTGTTCAGCAGAACGAGACACTAACCTGGCTTTGAGAAAGAAATACAAATAATAATTAACTATAAAACATAAACTTGACATGGAATAAATGCTGGCTAGGACAACTTTTCCTCTCTGGATCATAGACAGGTGCTATCCAAATGGAAAATCAAAAAGTAAAGGGAGACTGAAGAATCATTTCAGAATCTGAAGTAAGCACCAAATGGCTGCAGTTCAGTGTTACTTCAAGAGCTGGAAAGTTAAAAGTAATCCCAAAAGCTGAATTAGTGGGCAAACAAAATGCTGGTCAAAGGTGCATAATAAAATTAATGTTGTTACAGAGTTGTACAATTTTCCATGTGAACTTGCAAGAATTTTGTGGATATGATTTGTTTTTGTGCATACATGTGCATGTCCTTTAGCTTTTCAATATGGTACCTTTCCAACAGAGGAGTAAAAGCAGTTTTGATGAATGGAGTTTTCAAGGATAGGGTGTGTAAACCACCTGAGTCTAAGATTTCTTAATTACTTTTACAGGATCTATGAAAGCCAAAGTACTTTGCCCAAGAACTGATTTGAATGTCATGACTGAGCACTTTCAGAGTCTGTCCTGGTAATTTGTCCTAGCACAGAGAAAATGATATTCCAAAGAACATGAAAATTTCAGTCAGTTTTGAAATATATGGAAAGAGCTGAATATGGAGCTTTCTGAGTTGGTTTTTATTTATGGCATGCCAGCCTTTTGGTACCAGAAATGTTGCTATTCTTTTTGTGGTTGTTTTGAACTGCTCTCAGAAAAACACACAAGGTTTCTGTGTCTAGATAGGTATATATAGTTGTGGTCTTTCTACTCATACATGTGCCCTCCCTAGAAAACAGACATGCCCCCTATAAAACCCATTAACTTTTCATACTCTTTTCCATCTTTTACTACTGTTTGTTTTGAATGGCCCCATTGTTTTTACCTGAGTGTTGTGCTGGTTGCTCTCATGGTACCTTTTTTTTTTTTTTTTTTGGTAATAAAGGCATGGGGAGAAACCTTCCAGACATCTGTTTTAAATTAAAGTTGCTTTAATTTCCCCATATGCCATCTTCTCTCCATCATCTGTGCTAATCCTCAGTTGACATGTGCAGGATTTCATACACTGTCTCATAGGCACATCTTTAGCCTGTATTTTCAACTAGTTCATAAACATGTTTGCTTTAACATATTCTTAGATTGCACTTACTGGGTTTTAAATCCAGAATCAAAGGCACAGCGTCCTTCAAGTGTCATTTCAGTGTGTTCAGCATCTTTTAATAAAACACAAGTTAAACAAGCCCAGCTGGCAGTTCACAGGATATGTTTGAACATTCTTTCTACTTAGACTAACAGGACTGACTCTTAGATGCAGTTGTAATTGTGCAAATCCACATGAACTTGAAGCTGTCCTTCAGATGGTTTCAGAAGAGACGTGGTTGCATCTCAGTATATCAGTGGCATTGTCTGGTCTTGATGTTCCTTAAAATTTTCTCCCCTTCCACAGCCATGCTGACTGGATGACAGGTTAAAAGTTGGCCAGTCTTCTGCAGTAAGCTGTGCAAAACCTTTGTCATGTTTATATCTGTTCTGAACTGATTGGTTGTCTAATTCTATTTAAAGGAGAGGCTTTTATTTCAAATCAGCAAAAAGATCTGAGTTGTGATTTTGTGTTCTTCTGTAGGAAAACAGTGGTTTTAAATTAAATACCTTGGATTTTTTTATCTCATTGGAGGGACAGGTACTAAAGGTTTGGACACAGACAATAATGCCTAGGTATAAAATACAGCCATTGGAATAAAATGCTTGATCTAGCCAGGAGAGGACAAATTTGGCCACACACAGACCACAGGATGTAGGTGCAACTCCTTTAGGTGAGTTCCAGAAGTGATCAAAATGTTGGCATCTGTTTGGCCTGAATGAGAACATCATGTCCGTGGGCTGAATTGAGACATAGGTGAATGTTCTGTGGGAATTCAGAAAGAAGGCCTTTGGTCAGCCAGTATTTTGTTTTATCAGAGACTGCTAAACTGGTCTTGAAAAGCAGTTAACTACTAAAATTCAAAGATAAACATTTTGCTTGCATCCCTTCTCATAAATGTGAATAACTGAAACGTTTCAAGTATTTGTCGAGTGAGCTGAAGCATACCCTGGAGTTTCCCCGGGAGCAGAGGCTTGCTAGCCCAGCAGGCTTAGCTCCTGGAAGTTCATAGAAATGCAAATTACATGCCAAATTACAAAATGAAAACAAAAAGAAGTGCTAAGCTACTGAAGTGGCTCAGCATGCTAATGACAGGCTTCATTAGAGTTTCCTAATACAGACAATTGCTGCAACCCTGGGCAGAATAGATATAATGACTCTTCATTCACAAGAGAGTAAGCACTGTGTAATGGGGAATTATTTTCTGCTGTTTCCTTCAGAGTCTGTGTTGGACAGACTTGATAGAATGGAATCTTCTTACAGGGTATGGGTTTGAATGATATATGCAAACAAATGTCTTTTTTTACTGCTGGTTTTTTGTAACTTGACATCCGCAATGATTTTTTATGTGCAAGTAATTTTGGAAAGAGGTCAGATTCAGAAAGCAAGGAAGGATAAAAAGATTCAAGACCCAACAACAGTAAATGTGAAACTCTTTATGCATCATCCGTAAAATAGTGACTCATATCAGGAGGCTGGTTTGATTTGCTGTATGGGTTAATCCAACTTTCTGTCTACTTTGGAATAGTCAGATAAAACAAAGTGTTAAATTTAGCAACTTATAACATCAAAAGAAAGTTCCAGTAGCCGTAAACTGTTTCCTTCAGCCCCCCAAAGTTTGATTTAATGCTAAGTATCTTCATTATTACGAATTCATATTGAATTTATCACAGAAATCATTATTTAAACTCCATCTCAAATGTTGTGTAGGTCATGCATGTGGGCAAGTGCATATGCATGTTATAATTTAATACTGACCTTTTTGATTCCTCTGTAAATGAACACAGGAGTATTCTAAGAACAGGAGGTTGTCAAACATATTCCAGGTGCAGCCTCGTCTAACAGAAGAGCACCAGCACAAGTGTGTTTATGCCTCTGAAACAAAAGTGTGATCTGTTTCAGACGTGCAAGAGAAAATGAAGTGTTAAACTGCTTGCAAGCAATTGTCATTTTTTTTCCCCTCTGTTGAAAAACGAAGGTGCTTTGGGCTTTGTACCATACTCTAGAGAGGCATACAAATCTATTTTGCAGAAATCCGGAGTCAAAACTTGTATAACTCCTCATAGAAAGATAATGAACAGTAGGAGGAATGCAGCGTTCGAAGGCTAAATGGAAAATTTTTCTCCTGGAAGAACACTTGCTGCATGTGCAGGTTCTAAATCATCACAGTAGGCAGATCTCCCTTATCCACCTTGCCTCTCTCCTTTTTATTCCTTTTACTTGAAAACCTAAATAGGTTGACTATAACTAGAATAAACACGTCTCTAAAAAAGATAAACATTACAAAAACATTTATTCTTTTTTCCCCATCACTGTGAGAATTACTTGTTTTTTTCTAGGCCTTCAGTACTGTAAGTAAGAGAGTGAATAGGGCATCTGGTATGTGTCTCCAGGTAATGTTCTCACCTTGCTATTTGTCTTTGATAGACACACACACAGAGTGAGAATTTTTTTTTAAAGTTTCCATTTTGGCAAATCTCAGCTTGTCTTGATACCTCTCCATGCACTAACAGTCTGGTTTTTCAGAATGCTTGCTTTCTCCTCCTGGATTTCAGGAGCATCTTTGAGTGTTTTTCAAGTGTATCAAATAATGGACACCAACAATTTGAAGTCACTTGGATAGGTTTTAAAAGACCCTTGTCAAATACTCTTTCTGAAGTCTCTTGCTTTCTGTAGGGAGAGTTAACTTTTGTGGAAGTGATTTGTCTTTCTTTGTCTTGCTCCACAGATCTGGGATGAATGATACTAAAGGCATGAAGTCACCTGCATGATGTAATTAGTTACCAGCTTGAGTAGACGGGCTTTGGAGCAGAAAGTGGTGTCACAGTTTGATGGTATCAAATGTATGGTTCCACAAGAACTGGCAGAGGCAATTGCTGCAGCAAGCATAAAATATAAAATCTGTGCAATAGAAGAAGTCGTGTCCCTTATAAGTCAGTATTAGAGTAGGGCAGCAGACGGAATGTGAATCATGACAGGGAAATGAAATCAATACAGACACCTTTACCATATTTTCTTCCACTTTATTATAAAGGATCAATTTTTTCATTCTTATCTGTTTGTCTAAGCTGTGTTGTAGTAAATGCTAGCTGGAAATGAGTGACCAAAACACCAGATGTGATTTAACTTGTAGCAGGCCTTGCTGGGAAAGTTTCTACCTATGTTTCTGCAAACATTATCTTCCTTTGGAAAAAGAGTTAAAAATATAATTAAAAAAATAATTATCTCTTGCTCATCAGGTATTTGTACAATGATACCATATTTGGGACAAAGAAAAAAGGATAAATGAAGGGAGAACCCTTTGCATCTGGGTTTGTGCTAGGTTTCCTTTTCTTATCTGTTTAACAGGTCACCTATTCAGCATAGTTTTTGCAGTATAAAAAAACAGCTCATTGAAAAAATCCAAAGTGTCATATTTATAAATTACTTTCTAATCAAGTGTGGTGGTCATTGCTGAGTTGGTATTTGAGTCACATGATTATTGCTAAATAATCCACTGGGCTTGGAAACAAGGGGATTTACCTTGCTTTGGGAGAAGCAAAGTGAACTGTAACCACAAAATCTTTTAGGCAACCGAAATTTATTTTGTAAAAGTAATTTATTATTATTTACTTGAACCATGCGACTTTATTATGTTACTATTTGAAAAAGTTTATTAGTATATGGAGATAATTTTGTAGATTTTGGGTACTGTAACTAAATACATGAAGAAGAGTAGGAGCCTGTCTGTTTTAATCTGATTTGTTAAATTCCAGGTGCTTATGAAGAGCTGAATATGTCAGCCAGTCCACATAATGTCTTTATAAAATTGTGAGATTCACAGGCAGGAAAATGACGTATTCTTCCCAGTCTCCAAGGCCCCTCTGAAGTCTATTGCTTTCTGTAGGGAGAGTTAACTTTTGTGGAAATAATTTGCGATCATAAAGACATTTAAAAAAATAGGTAGTTTGCACTGCTGAATTCTCACAGTTTTTGTCCAGATGATATAGCTGTGCAAAGGATTGGGCTAAAATAAAGGTGATGAGGGACTTTGTACCTAGGGCCTTTGCGTGCTTGACTGCTATTCATTCCTCTTTACGGCTCCTGCCTTGACAAGTGAAATGTAGCTGCCTTTGCTTTCCAGACAGCATCCCAAGTGTTCCAGATGAGAGGAAGCCAACTCATGAAAAAACATGTGGGCAGAGACAGCCAGGTTTTATGATGATCCCCACCCCACATAATCCCCTGTGGCTGACAGGCCAGTTGAAGATGTAGATCAGCACAGACTTTGGATGACAATTTTTCTCTTCTGTGCAGTTGGGTTATGTTTTCTCTCAGCAACCTTAGGAAATACAGTATGAGGGATTATGCTGGTAGTTTATTATCTTTATTGTTTCTCATTTTGCTAAGTCTGATCGCATTTTAAGCTCTCCTTTATGCAGACCATGGTCTTCTGCTCTGTTCAGGGAAGTTATTCCAGGAACTCTTGTAGCATTTGAGTCTCTGAACCAGGTGTGTTGTGTGCGTTTTGAAGAACATAAGCTCCCTTGCCTGTGAAGGAGGGCAGAGAAAACCCCCCTGAGGGTGTCACAGCAGGGCTAAAACTTTCTTGGAGACTAGCAAGTACTGTTATTTCTTCTTTGGGAATGATTCCTACCTGTCCCTCACAAGATGGTGCGAGATTTTTATCTAAAGCAACACTGAGATGAAAATTTTGTTGCTATTCAGAATGGAGATTTCAGGTCATTGCCATTTTATCTGTATTTCTCTCAGGTTAATGAAGTTCCAGCAAAGAAAGTACGCTTCATTGGAAATGCACTTTGTGCTATATTTAACCTTCACATTCTTTCCCTGGTGTTAGAGCTATGTGTAAACAGCTGAAGGTAGAATATTCTATATTAAAGGACACATATTGTGGGTATAATAAGGAGAATACTCTTCATTTCATGTCAGAGCTCAGTAACAGTTGAGTTTGTCCACATGATCCACCTCTGGACATAAGTCAGTAAGAGGAAACCTCTGTGGGGGTCTAAAATGACTGGAAAATGTGAGTGAAGTATAAACAGGAGGGGTAGTGATGCAAACAACATGGGCTTGCTCTTCCCTTCAAGCATTGTGAGCTGATCTCTTCAGGACTGATTTTCAAAATTACAGGTTACAGTTTGGTACCCAGTGGCCCCTTACTAATTCCTCCATTCACCTTTGAAATGCTCTTGTTAGAGCAGCTGAAGGTAACTCTCTTCCCACCCCTTTAGAGCCTGGGTTTTTCAGAATTTCAGCTTATGCCCTGATTCTCTTTTCTAAAAAAGCTTTCAGTGAGGAGGAGCTTTGCAAAGCTTTGCTTTTGCTCTTCATTGCAGCAAAAAAGGGAAAGAAAAAGGCAAAGTCATCTGAAAGTGGATGCATAATACCTGAATTGGCATTGATACTCTGAAATTAAATCACATCCCAAGAAGCCTGCTGGGCTCCAGCTAAAATTCTCCAGTGATGAAGAGTTTTGAAAAAAGTTCAATTTGAAAATGGAAATTTTCATTTAAGGCTAATGTTCTGAGGCAAAGGTTTTTTGCAGATTTTATATTGAATGTTGTCTTAAGAATAATTTGAATTGCATCTTAAGGCTCCATCAGGTACATGAGTACACACAGTAATTCTGTTACAATCTGTAACTTTGCAGTGCTTTTTTCAATCCATTGCAAAACAGTGTGATGCTAAACAAACAAGCAAAAAAAACCAACACAGCCCTTCCAAGAAGAAAATTTCTATACAAAAGACATGACTTTTTAAAAGTGCTTCTAATAACAGTGATCAAGACACTCTTGAGATTGGAAGACATAGATGAGGTTTTTTGATAAAGGAAGAGAATCAGAAGTTTACAGACACACGTGTGTGCAAGAGAGATGGAAGGAGAGGACTTCTGACTATTAATTTCCTTTTTTTTGGTCATTTTATGCACAATATGAGATATTTTTTCAATAAAGATCTTGTTACTGTACACTTGATGTATGTCCATGAAAATGCAGCTCTTTCATCAATATTCTGAAGTGTTGGATGGTTGATTTCTGCATCACAACTTTCATATTTTCATAACCTCATGATCAGTCTCTGCCCCTGCATTATGCCATGTAACCCTTCTTCCTTGTTTATTTTCTCTCTTTTTTTTTCTCAGCTGGGAAAGGAGGAGCATACTCCCAGCAGCTTTGACTCTGCCAGCACTGGAGAATGAAAAATTCCTCTTCTGCCTCCCTAGTCCTTGGAGATGACAGACTGTAATGTTGTCTGAAAGGTACAAGAGAGTGTCATTTCCTTGTTCTTTATTTAGTAATTTAACAATTAAAATTCTGAGTAGCTGACATCCTAAGTCCTCTCAAGTGCTAAGAAAATACTTTTTTGTGTCCCTGAAAAATTTTTAAGTTTCGTTACTTAAAAATATTTTGAACTTGGCCTGTAAATCACTGTGAGCCAGACTCTGAAATGGTTTTTTAAATATAATAATTGTAATATCTACAGTTTAGCAGATAAGACCCCAAACCTGCTGGTAGAAAGGCTTAGCAGTGTTTGATAATGTCTGGGCAATGGGATGCATCCAGTGAGGTGGTGTTTGTGATATTATTTACCTCCTTCACTGCATCCTCAACACTCTGGAGCATAAGCAGTTTTCAGGATTTAACACTTCAAACTTTTATAGCGTGTGGCATTCCTCTGAGTGACTACTGAGTAGCAGCTTGCCTTGGGCAAAACATGTTGTGTTCTCAATGAGAAAAAAAGTGAGAATTTATCAGTGCTTTTTTATCTCAAAAATTGTTCCAGATGAACGCACAACAGGCTCAGAATACTTTTAAAGCAAATCATGCCCAACTGATTGTACGAATTGTTAGTGACAAATAACAGTCTCTGATGATGATGATGATGATGATGATGATGATGATAGGTTGGTTGGGAGCCTTGTAATATAATGAGTGTATAAAAAGCGTAGCACTTCCCATTGTGTAAATTCTGAAGACTTGGAGGGGGAAAAAATACCCCTAAAACAGAAGTAGTAACAAGTCAAAATAGACAGAGGGATATCTTAAATAAATTAAACTTGGAAAAATTCTACACCAGTCCCTCCGAGTAAATAAGTGGTAGCCTGTGTTACATGGTCATTTATACCATGTAATGCTCCTCCAAGCCACAACTGCCAGGTCAGGTGAACTCCACTCTTGTGACCAGCTGATGGAAGTTTCATATCCTGATGGATATGTTAGAGCATCTAACTTACTTAGAACTTACTAAAATAATTCATATTATGTTAAATTAAAGATTACTGGTAGGCAAAACACATAAATGCTCTGAAAAACCAAACTCGTGTAGTTGTAGGCTGCCTCACAGCCTCAGCCGGGTTCTCCCGGTGCTGAATGCAGAGGGCAGTGCGTGAGGTCTGGAGTCAGGGATTCTTCTGCAAGTGGCATATTTCTACAAAGCTTTCTCACTTAAACTGAATTAAATGTGATGTTTTGGTTTAGCCTTTCCCACAACAATGAGTAATGAATAATAAAAGCTGCTAAGCTCCTTCCCCCCACCCCCTGCCCAAGGAATGAGGGAGAAAAATGATTTTAGATTTTTTCAGTATTAGGTGTTGTAGGTATTTGTAAGTTTTTTGTTGCTTGTTTATATTCATTTTTCATTACTGGCTTTCATTATTTGATTTTGCTGTTGTGAAAGATCCTAAACCCACAGCACAAAATAGCTCATGCAAAGGACATGCAGATTGTTGAAAGGAAAGCGTGAAATAAAAATGTGTTTTAGAAATGTACTCACTCCTCTTTATTCCAGTAAGATTGGAGCTGAAGGAGTCCCTTAGAACTCAGTTACCTGACAAACATCAGGTGTGCACTTTGATCAGCAGATCTAACTCTTTGAACCTGTGGCCACTCAGATATTTTGAGCTTCTGTGGGGGCTGTCACAGGACCCTGGCCAGGCTCCTGGGACTCAGTGCGTCCATCTTTGCTCCAAGGTACAGTTGGATTATTTGTATTTTCTCATCAAACTGAGATATGCATACTTGTGCTAACAGATGAGCTTAAGCTAAGAAAAGACCAGCAGCATTGTGGCAAAATATACTGTAATGCTTCTTCAAACATGCAGAACTTGCTGTGACATCTTTATTGTTTTTAATGTTTGCTACTTTCTTCAAATGCTCTGCATGAGCCAAAGAAATTGGAAAATGTGAACAGGCTGGAAAGGAAGGGATACAAAGTATTGACAGGGCATTCAAAACTAGGGAAAAATATTGCTTAATGTTTATAGAAAATGTGTGGGAAGTTGAGTATTTTTGTATATAATATGTTGATGTATTTTACAACAGCACATATAAACTATGAGAATGTCACTGAAATTATGCAGACAAAGGCCAGATGAGTAGTGTGCCTATGCTTTTGTGGGTTTTTCCTATCATATATAGAAAAATGCAGGCTTGTATC
Source organism: Monarcha castaneiventris obscurior (assembly GCA_026261815.1). Classification (NCBI taxonomy): domain Eukaryota; kingdom Metazoa; phylum Chordata; class Aves; order Passeriformes; family Monarchidae; genus Monarcha; species Monarcha castaneiventris. Next base: position 4,319,749 of record JAMPIT010000040.1, read on the forward strand.
TTTTGCTAATTTCTGTCGGAGTTTGGAAAGAGAGGAAATGTAGGATTGAGTCCATTTAAGCAAAAAAGTCAGAATTACAGGAGAGAAAATGGTTACATAGATGCTGTAAGTATGTGTCAACACTGCATGTAGTAACTACTTTTATTACATAAAATAAATTTAACATAGCAGTCCCTCTTCACATGCACCTCTGAGGCCTTCTAGGATGCTGATAACTGATGGAAGTCTGCCTGAGGAGTATTTTGCACAAATTCTATAAAGGTTTTGGAATAAGTGTAGTGTCTTGAGGAATTTGTGAGAGGGAGGGGAAGTGAAAGACTATTCAGGCAGAGAAAAGCAACTATTTAATAATATGTAAAAAACAAAAGGTTGGCTTAGTCAGTGTATCCTGGACTTTAGAGAGAATGTCAAACATCTGTGTGTATGAGTCTGCCTCCCCCCTGTACTCTCTCCTCCCAACAGTGGGCTGATAAATCATTTTGAAGTTGAGTGCCAGGTACATGACATAAGTTTTGGGAAGAATTAAACACTGCGCTTTACAGCAAGGAAGACTGAAAACCTTTTATGAGCGTCTGACAAGTGCCATCTTTAGTAGTGATGTCTAACCTAATCACACTTTATGTCTTCCCTGTTTCACGTGAAGAAATAAATCCAGGCTTTGCTGTGGTACAGCAAGTGATTGCTGCTCGTGTTGAGTTCTGACAAACACCCGCTGCAGACACGAGACAGAGCAGTTCAAGTTTTGGCTTCCTAAGTTGAAATTGCCTTAGTGTTGGATTACTGCTTTGTAAATGAACAGCATGTTTCTTTCTGTTATATTTTTTTCCTCCCCTTTTTTTTTTTCTTTTAAATTTCTTTTGCTTACTGTGGTCTCCTGGTCTAATATGAATACATTTTTGAAATGGAAACTCAATGAATTAGATCATTTTTCCTGTCTTTATCCCTCGGGATATCTAACCTATGTTGCTTGTTTTAATTAAATTACCACATTTTCCATATGATTAAATGCCCGAATAATGAAAACTTATGGGACCCAGTTTTAATATATGTATGGATATGAGCAACAAGGGGAAACATATGATTTTACTCAAGGTGAAATCTTTTAGTAGCAAGCGTTTCTCTTCATCTCTTTTCAGATCAAATGAAAGTTGTGGGACAGTGCAATAGAAAACATGCTATCAGACAGTGGTGTTCAATGGGTTGGGAGCAAATATTCTCTGAAGGAAGTAGGCTGATGGAAGAAACCCAAAAACTGGTGTCGTGTTCCGAAGGTGTGCCAGGCAAACATTTTCACAGATATGGTATAGTTAGCTTTGGGTTTTGGGGCAAGAGCCTTTTACCATGTAGCAAGGTATGTCTTGGAGGAATTTTGAAGGGCTTCCATATTTTTTCACTTAGAGTTGCCTGGGGTTTAAATCAGGCCAGGATTTGGCTTAGCATGGATAGGTACTGGTTATCTAATCTAAAAACCATGCCAGTCATTTTTAAGCCCTGAGCGGTAAAATACAGGAAAGAAGTCAGGAACTTCCAGAGAGGAAAAATGCATTTAGAAGTCAGTTTTATATATATATATATATGCATGTATGTAAAAATACAAAATTTCAGTTGCAGAGAAAATAGCACTGCAGTTTTGCAGTTTGTTTACTTGGTAAGCATATTCTTACTTTACTATATTAGGACTGACAGGGAGAGAAGAGAGAAGTGTTGTGTGCTAAGATGGAAGTGATGCAGACACCCATCTTAGCATGAACTCAGCAGCTTTCCAGAAATATTTGGATATCATGCAGGACCAGCTTCCCATCCTGGCCTTCGAACTCTTGAATGTCTGGCTTTATTACATTTTAAAGGCTGATAAGGATTTGTAAGATGCTGATGAGGAAACCAAACTTCAACAGAACTGCAGGATCTCAAACTGTCTTTTTACCTTGCCTGTGTCTGCCCTAATTGCATCCAGGTCATTTCCTCCTCTGTCTCCAGAAGGCTACTGGATATTTTCCTTAAAAAATATTTTCCCTGAATGAATTTGGTATCAGTTTTGTTCAACCCATTTCTAACACTGTAGTATCAGGTTCTTGGACTGGCCTGCTTTTTATCTTTCAGACTGACCTACCAAATGAGAATTCTTTCTAGTTTTCAGTCATTAACATGTCCTTGGTTTCAAACCCGCTATAATTGATGATGAATACAAATTCAATATCTCTAAGCTTAAGAAATTTAATTTCCAAATTTTGTTAAAATCAAGATTATTAAGTAGTACATGGAAGTGACATCTCCACTTTAACCATTTCTTCATGTACTTTTATATTTCTGCAATATTCCCTGTTTTTCAGCTTTGAACTTGTCCTGTGAGGTGCTCTCATTATTTGGAGGATTGATTAGATTTCTACAGAAAGATCTGTCTTATACTGTTTGTTTCTAGTAGATCCATGTTATATTCAATGAAATCTTTCAAATTTTGAATGTGTTCTCTCATAGTTTTTTTTTTCTAAATAGAGCCAGGCTTGCGTGTTGACAGGTTTACTCCTTCTCTGTCCTTTTTAGCTATAATCACTCCACTGGTTGTTTACAGGTGTGATTTCACTGATCCTGTGTAATTTTATTGGCATGCTGCATTTCCTGTAAGATTTCAACTTCTCCAGTCTTTGAAGGAGTTAAGCGTAGCAGGAGGTTTAGAGGATTGGGTAAAAAGGAAAGGGATAAAGAGATGCTGCATTGTTTTTTGACTCTGAGATGATCTGTTGTTTCAAAACTGTGGCATTTCAAATCTTCCCTGGCAAGAAATGGAGAAAAAATTGGTGATGGTCAGGCATGTACTGCCTGAAACTGTTTAAATAATTTTCTCAAAAGGTCATCCCATATTTTTGTTATTATTTAATTATAATGGCCCTTTGAGATGCATGTCTGTTGTAGCTATTTTTCAGCAGAGGTTGAAATGTCTTCTTTTTGAGTGCCAGTGATGACAAACAGTCGGTAGAGTACTTTTTGCTCTGGAAACAGGTAGCTAATTTTCTCCTTCTAGGTTAATATTCAGTGTTTCATTCACATTCTGTGAATGTTGTATAGTGTTCTATTTGTTCTAAATTGACTTTCTCTCCTGCGGTGGGGAGAATTGCTGCTGTTGTAATACTTTATTGGGATTAAGCTCTATGCAGGACATCACTTTTGTGACGTGGTGGGGTGGGCTAGGAGAGGCCATTTTTCATTCTCTGCTCTCCACTTGCTATTAACAGGTTTGTTGGATTAGTTACTCTCCTTTTCTTGTTCTTGCTCTCTTTCCATACAACTCACATTTTCCTTCCCACAATCTGTCATCCTACTTTCCTACCAAACAGAAAAGATCCATTTGTTATAAATTTAAAAATAAATGTTAAACAACCAGGAGTAAAGAAAATTAACAGGCAGCCAAATAGTTTTCACTGATGATCTTTCCTGATCTTTGTCCCACTGCATAAATAAGGGAATAACTAAATTACCACCACATTCAGAGATGAGCAAAATGCATATGTGAATGTTTATTAGCTTTCCACTTCAGAGATTTATTTCCCTACTTGTTTAAATATTTTGAGAAATGCACTGCAGCATTTAAACATGAAAAGTATACATTTCATATAGCTTTCCAGTTTCTGCTCTTCTATGGATGAAATCAAAAGTATGCTGGCCTCAAAGCATCAGCATTTCCAGCCTGACCTCTGGATGCCTATGGAGCAGTAGTGAAAGAATTTTGAGGAGAAAAAAGCATGTTTCATACTTGAATTTAATCAAGAGAGTTTGCTGTCCTCCAGGTTTCTGCATCTCCACAAAACAATACAGTACTGATTTCAAGACCAAATTTTGGACATTCCTTCAATAGGTAATCACTGAGTCAAAAGTTACAGTTGATTATTTTGAGTAGAGGACAGCATGAAAAGCTAATCATGGAAGACGACTTGGATCTAAGTCATTCCTGAGTGACTCAGTTTGATTTGTATGTAAGGATTTGCTGAAGCAGGTGAGTGATTACTGTAATTGAAAGAGACTTCTTAAAGTCTTCTCAACTGGTTCAAGAAATTAGGGACACAAACTTTCAGGGAAGAGCACAATATTAGCATTAGTGACTAAAGAGTTCAAAGGAGGTATTGGAAATAGTAATTCGAGACTTGACAAGAAGTTGTCAAAGGGATTAATGAGCTTAGGAAAGTGAAATCTTGGGTCCTGGGTAGATTTACTAATGGTATGGCATAAAACTACTGGCTGGTGTATTAAAGACCCAGAAAATTCTTCAAATTCTATGACCTTCTGCAAGGGAAGGAATTACCAGAAACTAGCCTGTTTCATATATGGAGGAGGAAAATGGAATCAGTTGTAAACTACTATAAGTACAGTAGCATCAAAAAGACCAATAGAATAATTGTGAAGAGCCCACAGAATAGAGATTGACTGAAGTACAATTAAAAATGAATACATGGAAACATAGCTTCACTTTCTGTTAAGGAACTTACTGTAGCTTAATGAGAAGGCAACCAGCAAAGAATTTACAAGAAGGTTGCTGTCATGGTGGAGATGGAGGCAAAATGCTGAGCTCAGAGAAGTGAGAGCTGGGCAAGTTTCACCCAGAATGACAAGGAAACATCAGGGAAATGAAGTCTCAGGTCCAGATTGACAGAATTTTTCAGAAATCTCACAAATTCATGTATCTCAACAGTTACAACTTCAGTGTCTTCCCTACAGAAATCAAAACGAATACTCAGGTATTACTCTGCTCTCAACAGCAAGCACTGCTATACTCTTCCACCTCTGTTCAAATGTAGATTTTGAGCAGAAAGGAAGCCTTTCTAGCTTCTTCTGGATAGCTGTGGAAAACTGTCTGTTTTTTTGTGAGAAACACAAGATCTAGAATACTGTCTATAAAACAGATTATTTGGAATGACAGATAATAAGCCAGCAAATGTTGGGCTTTGGGAAAGGAAGTGCAAGATTAGAGGGAAATTGGTTGTTAGAGCTTTTCCTGCAGTCAGTTCTGGACAATTAAAAAAAAGAAAAAACCTTGGAGGGATTTAAAACATGAAGGAGGAACAAAATAGGGGAAATGGAAAGTCAGGTTTCTTTTGACTAGTGCTTGACTTGTTTGTTGTGGCAAGCAATGGCTGAAAGCTGTAATGAATTCTTGGTATTGAAGCTTAAAATATTTTTTCCTATAAGAAAAGAAATTATTTTGTCCACAAATAAATTCAAACAAGAAATGAAAAGATTATAATCATCACAGAGAGATTTTTCTGTACAAACTCTTAGGTTTAGGCTAGGCTTTGTGTGCTTAGTTTGAGTCGCGTGAGATTGTCTAGACTGAACTCTATGACCCAAGTCATAGGACAAGTTGAGGTCTTCAGTGTTTGGGGATTTTTTAATGTATCTGTAGTCTGATGTTATTGGCATGTCTGCCCTTTCTCGTGATTCATTTCTGTCTTTTGCTGTGTTTGTTTACATCGCTGACTCATTTGGGTTTGAATTTTTTTTTTGTGTTGTTGTTCACCAGGATATTTTTCAGTGTATTGGGTGGAGAAGGTATCTGAATTACCGAGTTGCTGGGGATTACCTCCCAAGATATGAATGGACTGCCAAAAAATGTAGGTACTTCAGGAGCACAGTCATGGTTAGAATGTCTCTTTTCCCAAACAGACAGTTCAGTCCTGACCTTGCAGTGTAAACAGCCAGAAAAACTGTAATCTGTTATTTTGGAAAAAGCTCTGTGCTACAAACATTTATCCTCAATAATAAACTCTCCCAGAGATTAAATAGTAGCATAAACACATAAGGTATATTGACATCAGGCTTCTGAAATTCCCACCAACAAAATACTTTAATGCAAGTAAATGTCTAATATTCTTAACATAATTGTGTTCTTTTTTGTACTTGTGACTCAAGACTGCCAGCAGAGCTGCTTACTGAGATGGAGAGGTTTTTTATTAATACTTGTCATAGAAATCTCAGTGGTTTGGTGTTTTTATTTTTTTCTCTGAAGTGGGGGATGCTTGCTGTATTTTATCTATGAAGCTGTACAGATGCAAGGTGAGAATAACTCTGCTGATCTCAGTGGGGCGTTTGACAGAAGAGAGATGGCTAAATGGTTGTTTACAGATGGAAATTGTGATACCTGTTAGGTCTGAATATTTCAAACAGCACATGTTGCCTTCTCTGGTTCAAAAGCCTGGGAATTGCTACAGAACTAGAATAATGCTTTCAAAGAAAGCTTTTGAGGCAGAGGAAAATAAACTAATCCAATGAGAACAACCTTTATACAAACAGTCAAAACAGATCAAAATCAACCTGACAAACGTCTCCTGAGCTGTCTGCTTAACTCCTTGTACTTCACCAGTGGGATTTGTAGAACTGCAATAATGGGAAGAGGAACAATAAGCATGAGTTACTTTGCCTCGGGCAGACCCACTTAATTTAACCCTGTCTTACTCTGCTCCCAGTTTCAGACATTCTCCCCCATGGGTGCCATGACATCTTGCATTCTATACCCACATGAAAAAGCATTACTGCAGATTTTTAATGTATGAAAAATGCGGGTGGTGGAGAAAAACAGAATGGTATTTCAGAGGTATTCTTATGGATGTTTAAAGTGTGTTGCTCATAAACATTTGTTCCAAAAGGAATAACTTATCATCAGCTTTTCTATGGGAAAAGATGGAGAGCAGGACTGAGCAGGACACAACTGACTGTTGTGTCTGGATATTTGCTTGAGGTATTTTGAGCAAAGAGAATAATACTACAACTTCCTGTGGCCCTGGTTCAAGTGTGACCCTTTTTTATTTTGATCTAGGCTTTTTTCATCTGTGTCTCCACTGACTTTGGTCTGAGTTGTATCTTCGCATGCCTTCAGTCTTTGTGTGAAGTGACCTCATCTGGCAGTTATTTAATTTTGCTTGTTTTTTTCTTCCTTTAGTGTGTGTGTGTGTTTCATGTTCCTTTTGTTTGTGAAAGTGGTGATAGTACTTATGTTGCCCTTCCTAAGTAGCTTTGTAAAGCAAATCCAGGCGCAGTAAATTGGAGAAGCTCTGTTGTTTTTTTTTGGTAAAGTGAACTTTGTCAACTGGTGGTCTTTGCATTCTGCTTTTTCTTAAAGACTCTTTCCCCCAGTGCTTAGAATCAACAATTGCACTAAACCAAATTCCAGTAGCTTCACTCTGCAAAAGTGTGCAGAGTTTTGCTTGTGTAACCATTAAATGAGTAGGCTCTTTTGCATTTGCTTGACATCAAAAGCATATAGAATCACAGAATCATAGAATATGCTCAGTGGGAAGGGACCCACCATCATCACTGAGTCCAATTCCTGGTCCTGCAGAGGACATCCCAAGAATCACACCATGTCCCTGAGAGTGTTGTCCAAATGCTCCTTGAACTCTGTCAGGCTGGTGCTGTGACCACTGTCCTGGGGAGCCTGTGCCAGTGCCCAGCCACCCTGTATGTGTATGTCAGCATTTAGAGATTCAGGGACAAAATATTTAAACACTAGATGTGATGGCTCAGAATCTTGGGGTGGAAAAAGTAAGAGTAGTGCTATGGAGGCCAGAGCAAATAAAACCGCTTAGAATTATGAGTCTCAAGTATGTTTGCAATTTTGTGCTTAGGAATAAATTTTTTAGGTATCATCAATTAGCTCAATCGAGCAGCCTGGATATATCATTTCAGTAAAGAGCAAGAGTTGGAGATAAATGCAATGTTTAGCTGCTAACTCCCAGCAGAAGTCTTCTGAAATAGTTTCTTGGTGTGTTAGAGCTGTTGACAGTTCACTCACTTGTATTTGGTCACCCTGGTGTATTTTTACCATACATTTGCAGTATGTTTTAGCTGAAAGGGCAGAATTCTGTCTGGTGTTTTCAAGTGTAGGAAATTGGTGGTTCAGAGACCCTTCTGTAAATGATGTTTCTGAGAAGAAAGCATCTCAGTCAAGTGTTAAAATGTGGTTTAATACACATCTTGCTCTGCAAGTCACTGTCTTCTAATGTGACTGATGGTTTTGTGTATTTCTTGGATTTATATTGCTCTCCAAGCAAGGGAAGGGGGGTGTTGTCTCACCAGGAGAAAACCAGACTTACGGTTTAACTTCCACTTTTGTTCTATATGTTGTTGGTGTAAAATTATGAAAGGAGCAGCACATATTGAAGTCTTTGATAGTTTTGGAATCTAATTCCCTCTTAAAACTCTTACGCTCTGTGTCTTTGGTGCCCTTGTTTTTTTCACCTGTAATGGAGACATGACAAGGATGCTTACAGTATAATTGACTCCAGTGTGAATGGAGCCCTGAGACACTGAAATGGCAGTGGTGCTGCCTGCCTCTGAAAAACACTGCCAGAAAGCCCAGCTTTCACTAGGCTGCATGTGGAAAAGAGCCAAGGAAGAAAATGTTGCTCAGTGAATATAATGCTATATATATATATACACACACATAGATTTTGGCGTGAAATTGGACAAGGAGAAAGAAGCTGAAGCCAAGGGGCAATATCAAAAGAGGAAAGGCATTATACCATGACTAAGAGAGACAGTGGCTCAAACCCCCGGGACCCACTGCCCACCTCCCCCCTTCCACAGCTTAGCAGAGAGGGGATTTCAAGTAGCCAGAAAGATGAAAAGCAAAATGCCAGCTTTGTGCAAGAGGAAGATAGACCTGGGCAATTATTTTCTGGCTGCACAGCCATTTAAACTACAAAGAAATGTTGGGATTGGGCTGTTCTTTTACGTGAGGCTGAAAGCTGCTCAGCTGCTGATAGTCTGAGGGGGTACAATATCCCAGCAGAGGTGGATGATGTCAGTCCCTGCCGAGTTAGCAGCTAAGCCTTCTCTAGAGGGCTTAGGCACAGTTTTCTGCATTCTGCAACAAGACAGGTCTCCTTTTCTTTCTCAGTCAAGACCCTTAAAATAGGTGTAGCGAAGTTTTATGTTCGATCAGGGGCAAGGAACTAGCATGCCAAAACCACTCTGAGTAAAGGATGATAGAAATGGATTGTTGCTATTTCTTACTTCTCTAAGCCTTGGGAAAGACAGGATGTTGTTAAACATCAGAGAGAATCAGAACAGACAAAGCTCCCTAACGATTGCTATTAATACGCTGCACGGAAGTACCCTGTTCTATGTGAATTGGTTTGCCATTGACATGGGATCTGGGAATAACTGTGGGAAATCATCCTGAAAAGCACCAATGGAAAGCTCAACAGTGAAAGTTGTCTGTAGGAAAGGAGACAGAGAGGGGGAGAAAAAATTGTCAAAGAAATACAAAAGATCAGTCAGAGAGAAAATATATAGCTCCTATATTCATGATTTTTTGGTTGTTGCTGGAGAGGGGATCTGTGGTAGTTCAAGGCTGCTTTTCAGTAATATTAATGGGGGTTATATAATTTAAAATGCATTCCTGAATTCTGTAGATTTAATGGTTTCTAGGAATTGGGGCTGTAAGCCTGTTCCCGTGCTCACACGGAGAATGCCAAATTTATATTTCAGCAGTTAAATGTGAGGTTTCTGAGTGAGAGAATTCCTGAAAATATGCACACTTGTTGCATCTGTGGACAGTCACTGATTTTTAAAATTTTTTTATGGTCTTCTTACAGCAGCTTTCATTAGCTATAGGCAGAAGGAATTTACTGTCAATGGAAGTGGATTTAATTATGCATATATTTGTTTATGTAGGTCTGTGCTCTTTTTATTGGAAACGTGAGAGAATACTGTTATTGAAAAATAACTTTAGGCTTCATTTACAGAATTTCTGTGGTGCTGTCCCACATCACCTCTCAGACAGAGGCACAATAACATTTTTGGTGAATGCTGCACACATGTGTCCTTTTCTCTAACTGAGCTATATCTGGCCCCAGTTACAGTGCCCTTTGCTTGTGCACTGAAACCTTCCCCCTAGAAGAATCCCAGGGCTGGTTTATCTGTGATTTCTGGGATGCCAAACTTTTCCCTCTTTTAGGAGATTATGGCACTTGAAATGGTGTACCTGCCTGTCTCCTACTTATAAAACAAAGGAGTAGGGAATGGGTCTCTGCTTGGAGATGGCTTTGCCATGATTCTCATCCTTCAACACGTCTTTAGCTTTCCATCTTGTCTTTTCTGAGTGAGGCATGTGAGATTAAGAAGCCATTCCTGTTTTTTCCACATTAGTTTTGCATCAAGATACCATCCTTGTTTTTTATTTAAATTCTCAAGGTGTTAAAGCATGAACCTTCTTCTTGCATATTTTACTTTGAAAGTCTATATAAACATGTCTACAGATTGCATCTTAACTTACTGACATTAATGAAGTTTTAGGATATTTAGGATATATTTTTAGGGGGAAAAAAGCCCCCTTCCTTTTATGATTTGTCGAAATTTGCTTTCGTTTTGCCTAAAGTTGTTTAATTTTAATGATCTCTGCTTTTAAAAGAAAATATGCAGCCACACTTTGCTCCTGTTGTTGGAAGATGGAACTACAAAACATGGATCTCTGTAAACAGAGAGGACAAAATTCGTCCAGAACCACAGAGAACCTCCAATCAGATCAGACAAACTGTTCACCTTTCCATCAGTTTGGCTTGTCACTTATGCCTCATCCCTGTTATTGTGTGCATCTCGTGTCTGAGCTAAAGAACAATTCCTATTTGGTTGCAGCCTTCTGTGACCCTAATCACAAACTCGTTCTCTTGACTGACAACTGGCAGTGTCAATTTATGACATTTGTACCTACCACAGTTCCATCAAGTCTGAGGCAATAGCTAAGAATGAAAACAGGGTAACTGTTACCACTGGGAATGAGAGTGGAAAAGCAAAAGAGCATTTGGCTGGCTTTTCATGATTACCATGCTATTTTCCAAGTGAAACTTCTTTGAGAACGACCTATAGAGGAAATATATCAGGATGAACACAGGATATTGGCATGAAACTGTTCTAGGTGTTTCACAGAAGAGAACTAGAGTGCCTGCCAATTCACCTGGTTTTCTGGTACATCATTTTCTCTGCTATTTGGCCCTGCACCATTGCTCCTCCATCCCACACTTTGCACATTCCTGCCCTGCAGCTGGAAGGAAGGCTGCGCTACTTCCTTCTCCATTCCCCCCAGAACTTTAGAAAATGATGGCTTTTTCTCTCATCTCAAATTCAAACAATGTGAAATCCAGACTGTTTAATCTTTATTTTTACCTATATGCAAGAGCTATGTATAACGCACATGGAGAAAAACAGATATATGATATTTGGCACTCTCTGAGTTGCTTTTTCATGTATTTTCAATAATGGCATTGTAACAAATAACCTAGGAGACATTAAAACGTTCTATTTTTGTTTTTTTTTCTTACGAAGAGTTTGTAGGTGTAGATGTAGAAATTACTGGGGCAACATTTTTAATAATGTTCTCATCCAGCTCCTGAAAAGATGTCAGAGGTAGGTGCCACCACACAAGCTCCCATGCATGCTCTTAATAGTAATATTAGGTCTGAAGGGATTACCTGGTGGCTCCTGGATCCCTCCACCACGCAATCCAGTTCCCTGCTGGAAGGTTACTGGAAGGATGTGTCTGCCTGTGTATTCCTGTAGCTGTGCAGCATCTAGGTTCCTGATCCTGACAACTCTCACCTCTTCCCTTTTACTTGTGGTTTAAATACTTTCCAGGCATCTTGGCTGAAGCATTAAACGTGATGAAAAGAAAAATGTGAGCCTTTACATATAAGCCACCTCTGCTTCTTTCAAGCTTGGAAAGGGGCTGCCTTCCAGCAGGCTGAGGGGACGTAGCTATTAAGTCCTTCTGTGTGTGGAACAGAACTTTAAACATGACATGGGATCTTTGGAGGAAAAGGAGAGTCTCCTGCTGAGGTAGGAGTCTGTGTATGGAGGGAGCATGAGAGCCATCAAGCCACTGTGGCTGAGACATCCCTGAGCCATGCTGCACATCATGGACAGGCCTGGCACCCTTCATTCATCTGTCACTGCAGAAAATGTCCTAAGGATGAGGGAGTTAAATGCCGCCTCCCAAGCCCATAAGCTCTGGAGAAAAAAGGAAAAGGGATTGGAAATCCTCCTGTCTCAGCAGCACCTATGTGTGGGCTGTGTGGTGCTTCTGCACACCCTGCAACTCAACACTGCCTGAGCCCTGCAGGTGTGGGGCTGGGAAGGACAGAGATGGGGGGATGCTAGACATTCCCAAAGTGGCTTTTGGATCCACCAGGAACAGCACATCAAACGTCTGGGCTGTTTGGTCTATCAGCTATAGCCTCTGAGTAGTGCCTGGATGCTGAACTGGAACAATGAGATAACAGAGAGTGAAATGGACCATGGAAAATATAACTAGAAAGTACTGGCTTGATCACCTAATTCATCAGCCTTTCAAAGCAGGATTGTTCTCAAATGGATTTTCTGGTGCGTTGTCCAGTTTTGTTTTAAAGAAGCCCATTAAAAAGTTTAAACTCAATATTGTACTTTAGCTTGGAGTGAATGTATGCTGCATGATCTCTGTGACACTGCTGCATAATTTAGAATTCTTGCCATGCTATTAATAAATCTAGACAAAGACCAGATGCAAGCAAGCTGTAGCTGAACTCAAGAATCTGCAAAAGCTGGGCTAACCTCTTTAACAGCAGAACATATGGCTGTTACATTAACAGCCACCTTTTTTCTTTTTTTTCTAAAGTGAAGCATTTTATTGAAAGCATGAGGGGAAAAAAAGCTAAGAACAGAAATAAAGCATGACCTTTGATATGAAGTTGTCTTCTTTGACAGTTTCACCATTTAGTATAGATTGATGGGTCTATACATCCAACCTCCTGTTACAATTTTATAGCCTACACTTCTGTTTTACTTGGTGTCTCCTTTTTCATTCTTTTCTATGTTTAAGTCATAGAAGAATTTTAGGGAAAGCATATATAAACCTTACATGGTTATATATTTGAAGTGTAACAAGCACAAGGTCTTTACAAATGGCAACCATCTGATTAAAGCAAAAATGTTGTGTCACAGTGTAATTATTTGTTTTTTGGAAAAAAGCTATTTGAGAAACTTCTAGTGATGGTCTGTAAACTTCCTTGTTTCACACTGGAAAAGGGATCCAACTGTTTCTTGGTGGAAGCTGGTAGTGCATTATGACCCATAGCAAGGCAAGCTATGGAAATTTCTTTGTGGCAGTACAGAAGGACACAATTATGACTATTGATGCATAATTCAATTATGAATTATGACACAGAAGGACAAAAATGACTATTTCACTGCATGAATGAACAAACATAATGCAAACGCATGTGAAATGTGCATCCTTTCAGAGAGGCTCTTGGGAGCATCCAATTACCAGTAGTCTCTGATGCTTCTTGACTAATTGTCCTCCTCCTCCACGAAAGTGCTTGTGACAAGTCTCTGGAGAGAAGACACAGAAGAATAATTTTCTAATTTTTTTTCAGAATCTTCTGATATAACTCTTTGTTTTCAGTACATATATAGGTTTGTATTCCATAGGTAACCCCATTTCTTTTGGGCTCAGCTCATGAACTTCAGGTCATGTTTTTTTTTTTTAATACAAAATGAAGAGATTGGCATAGATTTACAACAAACAACAAAATCATAATTGTGGGTGTTGGCTTCCTTTAGAGAAAAACTTGGGACAGTATAAGTTTTCCAGTCAATCAGCATAGTTTTTTTGTATTTGATGCAAAATTGTACCAAATTGATGTGTCTTATTAATTTTGACTAAATTATATTTACTTAGATTTCTTTCAAAAGTTGCTTGAAAGCTTCTTGAAATCCTTGTTAGCAATATCGTGGAATATTTATATTGTTCTTACTCAGAGGCTGAAAAATGCAACAACATATTTTCTGGTTAGTTTAATAAATAGTAATTCCTGGGGTATCATTTGTGCTCAAACATACAGTCGTAGGCAGTGTTTTTATCATCTGAGGCCCAAATCTGTGGTTTTTTGATGTGAAAAGAACACACTAATAATGGATTTGAGACCCTAATGTAACATCGAAATATTTTCATGGCTACTAAATTGAAATAAAATAGTTAAGGTAATTTCATTTAAACATCAAATTTCCTTTAATCCAAAGAAAAATGGAATAACATTTTCTTTCATCTTGTTTTCCATTCTATATTATTTTAATATTTTTATTTTTGCATACATAGCACATACTATCAATAAGCCATAATTGATCTCACGTATATATCAAATTGAAGGTAATGAGGGGAATTTACTTTGCTAGCTGGGAAATAAATTCTCAAATTGTGTGTGTAGACAGTGTGGGAAAAGTTTTGTTTTTTAGGGAAATTTTGTCATTTTTACATTGAACATGAGAGAAACAAGCTACTAAGTAAATTGATTTGTTCAAGAATGGTTAGACTCTCTAGAAAGGAGAGTTCCAGTGTAAGTATGCCTTTTTCCTCTTCCTGTTCATTCCCTGACAGTCAGGGGACTGTCATGAGGAAAGCAACTTCACATTTCTGCTGTCCAGTGAATCTCATCATTTTCATTATGCTACTTGATTGCTAAAATCCAGGTGTGCTTTATTTATATACATTCATAGATTTTTATGTCATTTTGGTTTTGTTTCTTAAGGTCCCACTCAGGCAAAGTCTTATGCACCTGCTGCAGCTATGCCTGAGTGTCTTTCAATCAAAGTTCCTAAATGAAAGCATCTGTGGAGCAAGGACTTCTCTCAGCTTCCTGAAAAACGTGCTTGATAAGTCATTTGTCATGTGGCCTGTTCTAAGGAGTTTGTGTTGGAATAATCAGATTGCTTTTTAGAATCCCAGAGCCATTGCTCCAATTAATCTTGTCAATGGTATTTGAAAGGAACTTACATATTAATTTGGTTTTTCTTTTCATTGCTTAATGAGTTGACATATTGCCTTAAGCAGAATGAACACGGGGAAAAAAACTACAGTGACATTATTTGGCATGTCAGCAATTTCAGAACTGGTAGGAGAAAACTTATCAAGCTCAGTTACAGTACTGATTACAAAAATCCAGGGTTGGAATCACCCTTTGGTGTCTAGTGTAGGAGAAGAGATAACAGCTCAGTTACAGTTGTATGGCATTAATCAGAAGGCTCTCTTTGCTCAGCAGTGTGGTTTTACTCCACTCTAACACAACCCACTCAACAAATAACTTCACACAGAGGAACCCAAGTCAAGAGAAGGGCAGTGTCAGCATCTGCATGTTATCACCTGGCTTGCTAATTGTAGGTAAATCCTGTGTGGTACCTTTGCCCAGTGCGTCACATGCGAGGTAATTTACAGGCTCACATATCTGACGCCTTTGAAAATTATTTTTCCCATCTCAACTGGATTAAAGGAGAGGACAGGGGGTAGCATACAGCACCAAAACACTTGGGAATCCAACATTTGATCAAAGGTCTGCTGTGAGCACCTAAAGTTAATTTCTCTTGGCTGCAAGTGCAGAAAGTTAAGCACGTTTAATGGTATTTTTCAAGCCTGTTCCATTCCCTCCTGCTGTCATCCTTAAATCTGGTAATTCACCCTTAGCTGCTGAGGCAACATTATTCATTGAAGGAATTTATTTGGAGAAGGCTTTTTTTGGTGGTATTTCCTTTTTGTTGTCATTTCCTAGCACTGAGTGTGGTGCTCATGGTGCTGGAGCCTGTGGACAGCTCATGCCTGGCTTGGGGACCACACCAGCAGCACCTGGCTCTTGGAAGTGCCTGGCTTCCTGGGTGTCTTGTAATTCATGGGAGCCCAAAAAAATGGGCATATCTGAGCTCTGTGAAAAGGAAAATACCATGTTCTGTGTTGTAGTGTCTTGTGCAAAGTATAAAGGAGAGAAATGAATTACAACCTGAATGCTTGGGCCAGGAGCTGAGCTTTGATGATCTTCATGAGTCCTTCAACTCAGAATAGTCTGTGACACTGTAATTTTATGGCATTGAAACAAAACAGGAGTAATGTAACTGGATAGATACTTTCTAAGACTTAAACACAGGATTGTTAGTGCATGTCAATTACCAAAGTGTAAGTAACAGGGATTTAAAATGAGTTGGCTGGAACTTGCCAAGTCTCAATAATAATCACACAGTTTAGTATTAAGTTAAACTGAAATTGGAATATAAAATCTTATAGTTGGTGGTTTCTAAATTGGAACTCTTTCATAATTTAGATAGACTTAAATTTGCTATCCTGTTTTCTGTCTTAGTGTGTGAACATTGTCTAAGAAACTTTTTGGAGGCCATAGTGTCTACTCTTCTCGTTCATTCTGAAGTCCTCTAAACACCTTTGAGTCCCTGCAGTTGCTTTTTTGCCTATAATCCCACTTAGGTCTAAACTCCCAATTTTCTGGTTCACAGCTAAAGTAAGGGAAGAGCTGTTACTGTGTGGGAGTGAGTGCAGCAGAGATTTATGATTGTTGCCTGTATTTATATAACCCTTGGGAAATCCTGTCAATTACTGGAACTCATCTTTATTGTAAGGAGAATTCCCCTCTGTCCCTCAATATTCTACTCACCAACATCCTCTTCTGTTGAACCTTGCATTTTGTAGCGGGGGATTTAATCTCCCCTTCTTCAGCACCTTGTCCATCACTTTGCTGCTCTTCCAGGTCTGCAAACCATGTCTTATGCTCCAGGGACACAACTCTTGGTACCTGGCCAAGTGTTTAGATTAAGTTGGACTGCTGAAGTGATGACATGAGATTTCCAGAGTAGCCATGATATTTATCCAGGGAGTCTGTGGTCTGTCCCAAGGCGTTGTCCTTCAGTTTGGAGTGGCTACCTGACATCTCATGATGGATCACAATGCTTCAAGTGGGAGTTTGGGAAAGAACTCTTGAGAAGTGAGGGAGCAATGGGCCTGCAGCAGCAACAACATCTTTGCCAAAATATTCGAATAGAGTGGGTGGCTGGTATGAGTGGCACAGAGGTTTTATGTCTGTCTTTCATCTAGATATTGTACTTTTATGGATTGCTGGTTAGCACATTTTGAAAGCAGAATAGCTCTTACTTTTATGGCCTGGTAGGACATAAGGACAGCAGGCACATATTAATCTTGAATTAGAGATTCTGTTTTTCTTTTTTTTTATTAGAAAAATACATTTTTATTTAATTTCCTGTAAAATTTTCTAATTAAAAAAAGGACTTTATGAGATTCTACAAGTGCCTCAGATAACTTGCTCAGCCAGATTTTTCCTGAATGTGCCTCATGCTCAAGTATTCTGACTTGAGCATACTCAAGTATTCTAATTTGCACAATTTATGCACATCATTGCCTTAGAACATAGGTTAATAAATGCAAGGATCTTTCTCATCTTGGCTGTCTGCATGGCAGATGAGATTTTTGTGTTTTCATCTGCTTCCCTTAGTGTACTCAGCCTTCACTATGATTGCTATTCAATACATGTTTTCATTTGCTGTAAATAATTTTAAAAACCCCAATTCTCCTGTTTTATTTTTGCTATACAAATAGCAATGCCAAGAGAAGGGGTTTTTTCTGTCCGCTTCCTTGGTGTCTTTGTCATGGTTTATCATGTTTTTAACCAGGTATAGTGTCAGTAATGAGCTTTTAGGGCAGCAGAGTAAGTACATTTGTAATGGAGTGGGTGACCTGTAATCTTATGGAGTGGAGAAGGATGATTCTAAGTGAGGCAGCAAAGATTTCTCACTGAAGATGTAACGCTAGCTGCTTTCAGCACTGTATTGGCTATTCCACAGAGAAATTTATTCATGCATGAAAGTTGTGCTGGTTTTGGACAGAGGTGATGATTTCAGGACTCTGATTTTATAGTATCTCAAAATCTGTAAAAACCTTTTCATTCACTAGTCTGTCATGCAGTAGTTCACTAATTTCTGCATGGCAGCCCCCTCAAAGTCAAAAAGACCATGTTGTCTTTCAAAAATGAAAGCTTTCCTGACAGCGATTTTTTTAAGTGGGGAAAAATAGACAATTCTAGTATAAAATGTTTTAGACATTGAATTTCTGAGGTTGTAATGAATGACTGGAGGCCATTATTCATCTAAGGATACTTTCCAGACACTTTTAGGAAGAAATGTGATACTGGAAGTTTGAAAGTAGTTTTATTTGTGTTCCTACTTGCTGCCCTTGCTGTGGGTCTCCAGTGAGTTTTGTCAGTGAAGGCAAATGTTCAGTCAGTCTTAGATCCTGAGCAACACTGATGAGCTGGTGTAGGAGCTGGGCTTCCTGATCAATCTGGATCCATAGGCATGTGTCCATGCTTAAAGGCAGTGCTGTTGTCCAGAACCTTGCCTGATTTTCATACGTGGTTCTGTAAGCCATGTATGCTTTAAAGTATCTGGAAAACAGTTGGGAATGGAGTCAATTAACTTTGCTGAGATTTGGTCAGAGTGGTGAGAGGTCACCCCTGTGACCTGCTACGAGGCATTCTTCATCTGAGCTGTTGGCAAAGAGTCTGTGCTTACTCACGCCATGAGGATTTCATTGATTTCAGTCCTTGTCTGCACGGAGAAACCTTGAGATGGAAATCAAAATGTGAGCTATCGTGGAAGGTGATCACAAGTATGTTGAACTTTCCAGGACATTGCAGCCATCTGTTTTCTTGCTAACATAATTCAAAGTGCTGGTTATGCTGTGTGAAGTAGAACAAAGATAATTTGTAATGAATGTTCAACCAATTCACTGTATTTTGTGGCTTTTGTACAAAAGCCAAAGTCTCTTGCATACCTTCATATTTTGCAAATATCTGTGAAATTCCTTCAGCAAACAAGTTCTCAGTTGTGTCTATGGACTCTTCTGCAAGTAGGGAATTTTTGCATTCATTCTACATTTCTGTTAACTCCATTTTAAGCTGTATTTTGTTTTTTTTTTTTAAAATATTGCATGCCATGGCACTGACAGGCTGGTAAGGGCCACTCCTCTGTTTGACACCATATCAGCTCACAGCAGATCTAACTGAAAAAGTGCTTAAAACAACAATGATTTTTCTACCTGAAGACTGCCAGTGTTGCAGTAGCCCTGATATTGAGCTATGGCAGTAGGGGGCATTGGAAAATTGTTCGTTGTTCACTGCAGTTTTTATTTCTTGACAGCATAAGCTGCACTGCAAAATGGAGCAGTGTCATTGCAATTACACACGCAATTTGATAGTCAAAGCTATGTGTAATTAAATGTTCTTTTAGTGAATTTACAATAGCAGCGCAGTAATAGGTCTCTTTGTGGAGAATAAATATGAAGAAGTGGCCATTCTAATGAAAGTCTGTTTCACACTCAACTATTTTCAATGTATGCTTTGCCCAGTGTTCACTCACATTATCTGTTTGATTCTTTTATGGTATAAATTTCATCATGGGAGTTACAGCCCCACTGTAAATTCATTTGAATGACCTTTGGATGGCCACCAGAAGTTGCTGTGGATCTTAGTGCTCGTGTTGGAGCGAAGGTGTAGTGGTACAACCTTTGGGAGATCTTTTATTAATGAGAAACATAGAATTATGAAATCTGCATTCACTTAAGCCAGCAACTATGTTCTTGTCCTTAAGCACGTGACTGCCTTGAGGCTTTGTCTGAGAATGTGAACCTAGCTCTGCTTAAAATAATAGGAGGAGTAGTAGGTAGAAGAATGGGACAGACTATATTTGGAATCTGTGGTTGCTTATACTTAAATCTGTAATGTGTTCATATATATCAGACCCCATCAGGACATATTCACAGGATCACAGAATGGTTGGGAGGGACCTTAAAAACCATCTAGTTCCAACCCCCTGCCATGGACAGGGACACCTTCCACTATCCCAGATTGAAATCTTGCTGAGCTTTTCTTTAAAATGTATTTTGTACTCTGTGCAAACAGCTGAGAACTGGGGACTAAGTAAGGACAAGAAGGTAAACGGAGGGCTGGGAAGTCAGAACATGATTTTCAATTTCTCATTTGAACTTGCACCATATTAGTTACAAGTCCTAGTTCTGGAACAGTTTTCCCCAGGAGAGTGAAGGTATGTAATAGACCAGAGAGCAGCCTCTGCTTGTAAAGGTGCTGTGATGAAAGATATGGAGCATTTCAAGGGGGAAGAGAAACCCACCATAGGGTGGGGGAAATGTTACAGGGTTTTTTTCCAATTTATTGAAAACATTAGGGTTTTTTCTTTTCTTTTGTAAAAGTTCTGTCAGCAGTTGGAATTTTTATACATTGTGCTAATCCTACCTTTATATAAAAGTCATAAATCTTATAAATTAATGCATCAGGCAGTTACCAGAACTCTTCAGTCTGTTTCTTTTTATGGAGTGATCTGACACGTTTTGCAAACAGCAGACCTAGGTGCTCTGCATGAGTTCCAAACTGGATTTGTAGTGATCAGCTCATAGGAATGGACTCTGGCCCTACTTCCAGTCGGGTGAGAAAATGTGGTTTAAGTTAAATGCAATAATACTGGAAAAAAGATATGAATTACTGACCTTTTGACATTGGATTTTAAACTTTAGCATAATGGTACGGGGGCCTATGAATGTTTTTATTGGTACTTCCATTAGTTCCCTAATAATCTTGACATTTCTAGCTACATTATATTTTCTAGGGTGTAGAAGTCTCTTTTTTCCATCTCCCTATTCTTCAAGCATACAGATACATTTCATGGCTAATTAGCAGAATTAGTTCTGTTGCTTACATTGCTTATGAAATTTGAGGGATATGATAGTGAACTTTCAGCTGCCCTCTGAAAGTACATGTGCAACTGTTTACAAACATGAGTCACAACTTCTTTGTTTACTCTGTGAAGAAAATAGCATTAACTGCCAATAATTGAAATATGTTATAGAGGGAAAACTATTTTGCATTTAATCCCAAAAAGGCAATTTTTGATACTGTAGGGCAATAAGATAGTCTACTCAGGGTCTGTCCTAAAAGCAGAATCATTTATGGGCAGTACAGAATTACCAATATACTTTACAGAACTGATTTTTATAAAGGTGTTTTCATTGGGGTATTTTATCTTTGATATTTTTTTGAAATAGGCTTTTGTTTTACGTATTTCTGATAACTCTTGCTGACATCCAGCAAGTTCTGAAGTCCTGAAATTCTCTTGAGGTTTTCTGGTACAGGAACCAAAAAATAATTGATAAATGCTTCCAGTGCTCCAGCCCCGAAGGAACATTCTGCAACCAGATGATACATATAAACTCGCTTCCCATAAGAGAGCAGTCTAGTGCTGAAGGAAAAAAAATATAGCTATGTTTTTAATATCAGATGTTCTTAACCCAAGCATCTGGTTTGAAATGTTCCTAATTCAGAAAATGTCATGTTAAAGAAAGTGCAAAGTATTTTAAAATAATTAGGAACGAATAAGGCAATTTGGAGAAACAGCAAACCACTGGGCTTTTTTGAACATAAGTAATGCCCTGGTAAGAGCTCTGGAAGAGAAGCAGTGTTAAAGGAGTCATTCCTGCTGGTACTGGTGGTACCTGCAGCATCAGTCATGGTGTTTCTAACCTAAGAAGCCAAAATCTTGAACCATTTCACAGGTGTCTATTTTCTTGCCTCTAGGCAGCCACCTTGGGCCTGGGCTGCTGAGAGGAGGAGAATGGAAATTGTGTAACACCAACAAATGCTTTTGAGTGGTGCCCTAAGAGTTACTTCTGTATTTGTCAGTGTCTGCTACAATTTTAGGAAGCATGCCTTCACTGGAATAAATCAACAAATTACAACATGGTGTAGGTGTGATGTCTCCCTTAATTAACTGCTTCATACAGCTCATGGTTTGATCCGTGACAGTAAGTAAGGGGACATAAGTTTGCGCTGGTAACACCTAAATTTGCAATTTTGCTGAGAATTTGAAGTTTGGCCACGTCACTAGCACAGTGCTTTACAGCAAAAAAAGCCTTTCTGACCCTCTTCCTAAATGGCAATAGAGCTGTGAAAATAAGCACCAGTGGATCTAAGCTTTTCAGTGCAGGACACTGAGTGGGTGCAATTTGATGTGTCTGGCAGTAGTGAAACATATTGTCATTCAGACACTAAAGGAAAAATTTGTATATTTAGTGGAAAACATGAAAATTTTTGCTTTTTTTTTTTTAATTAAACATGCATAAGCCCAGAGTAAAACTGATTTTTCTTTTAATACTTTTAAAAGAAAATTATTTTACTGTAGTATCCTTTCTGTTGTTTGCTGTGATGGGCTGCTTCAGCTTCTGCCAGTTCAACTGGCACATGCTTCTGTCAGCAGCAAAGAAGGAAGAAGGCAGTTCCATTCACTGGAAGTTTCCTAGTTTGTTCTAGGAGAGAGTATAGTTCTACTTGACCACAGAGATAATTTCTCAACAGCCTTATTTTTTTTTTTTTTTTTCCTTTTTAACTATTCTCTGTAGTGGTTCTTTGGGAAAAGCCAGGAGAGTAATGCCAGGAATGGCTCTCGGTCCTCATGCATGCACATTTTTCTCCTTCTAAGTGGTAAATATTGATCAGTTGGATACTTCCTTGTGGTTCTTGAACCTTAAATTTATGTGAATTGTGGTATTCCAAATAGATGATTTACTTTAGGATCAATCTTCTCGCAGAGCATTCTTGTTCATGAACTTACTTGGGGAAAAGCCATTTTAATTAATTACTTTCCTTATGAAGACAGTGTAGAGCACAAGATAAGCCGCTTCCTTTGGCAGCCTCTTGAGAGATTGCTGATTGAAGATAAATATTCTCTCTCTTTCTTGATAGTGTTCTACTTCTACCTCTTTTGAGGTTTTGTTCTTCCCTCTTTTCCTTTGAACTTCCCTTGGGCTTAGTCATGTTTCCTAGGAAGTGATGTTGGTGTGGTTATGCTATGTCTGCTCGTGTCCTAATTTTCTAATTTTCTCACAATGAAATTTTTAAATTCTTGATCAAGTTAAGGATGGAAGTTAAAGACAAAAAGATCTTACTAGTGTTGCAGAAGCCAATTCTCGGGCAAGGATGAAAAAAACCCATCTGGGAGCTACCATTTTGTCCTGGCACAAAAGTTACTGTGGAATTTTGTAGTTATCTTTTCTCTGTGTACTTTTCCTGGCCCCTTGAATACAAGTGCACAAATCCTTGCTGGGCTGTTAATACACCTTGGTAGCAGCCAGGCACCTGCTGTCTCCTGGCCCAGCATCCAGATGGGAGCTTGGGGAAGTTGCTGGATGCATTCCAGAGGGCACACTGGGGTGAGAAAGGGGGAAAGAGGAGGTCCTGCAGCAGGTATGCACCAATCTACGCACCTGCTCTTTGCATGGAGTTTCTTCAGTCATCTTGGTATGTTTCTGCCCAAATGGAGGGCTCTGTCACTTCATTTCCAGCATGTTGGTATTGTTTTTATTCACCTGCCTGTGCTGCTCCCACACTGAGAGTGTGGTCCCTGAGGAGGAGCCCAGCTGTGGGGTGTGTGCACTGGATGGGATCTCGTGGCACAGGGGCTCCCAACACTGTGGTCTCCAGAAGGCTGCTGGTAAGTTGCTGCCTCTCTGTCTGTCTGCAGCTGCGAAATTGCATTAAAGGCTTCTAAAAACAGACTGAACGTTTCTCCATTTGGTTTCCAAGCCAAATGGAATTGCTGTAATTGCCACTTGTCATGTGGAATGTAAGTATGTGTGTGCAAATGCATGAGCCTGACTGGGAACTGTGATGAAACAGGGTCTCCAGGAGAAGATCTACTCTCTTTATCTCCTGCTGGATTAAGAGCTTTAGGGATCACTACCCAGGAATGGGAGGAGTCTTCCTTTTAATTTCTCTTTATGTGTCATGGAAGTGAGATTGGATAATGTTGACTGGCAGGTCAGGAGGATGCTTGAATAAAGAGATAGTCCAGGTTTTAAAAATAACTTGGATCCCATAGAGCAGCACTGGAGTTCTGTGAATTTTCATTGGCACAATATTTTACCAAGCTTGATAATTGTTTTAAGTTCTGCAGGGAAAAGGGAAGGTAACTCTTCTTTGATTAATAGTTCCAGATTGTCTGTAGACTCAAGGGAAGGAATTTTGAGGGCTTTCTCTGAAGCCATAAGTGCAGCATATTTTAGAACTGGAAGCTCAAAATATCAATTTAACATGACTTTTTTGATCTCATTATCCCTCACAAATATCCATTCAGTCTCTTTTGGATCACGCAGTGAAGAAATAAAAATGATGTTAACCCCAAACAATAACAACAACAGCACATCACATCTCATGACCTGTCAAGTATCCGGGGTAGCAGTTCTTCTACATTTGTACTGTTTCATTGAATGGCTGCTGTACTCTTTTATCTGGAGATTTTACTGGGAAAACTTTAGCTCACTGTTTTTATGGCTTTTTTGATTCTTTTCTGGCTTCCAAGCAAGCAGTCTGCCCAGTGCTGGCAGGGGAGGGCTGCAGGCTGGGGGTGAAGAAGGAATCTGTGTCTTATATTAGAGCTAGGTTGGAATCTTCCCCTTAGTTCCTATAAAGTTTGTTTTTTGCCTTAAAAACACCAAAACCAAACCAAAAAGCAAAACACTCCCAAACAAAACCACAAACAAAGGAACCTAATTATGGTTGCATAAACATGACTTTTTAGGAACTAAAAAAATATCAGTCCAAACCTCCCCCCAGCTGTGCCCCAACAGTGAAGCCCACTGCAAAACTCTCAGCATTTTTTTGACCAAGAAATGCAAAGATTGTGAAAATGCTCAGTAAATTCCACGTGGTATTTTTTTTTTTTTAACTGTAGAGATGTTTCAGTGGAAAGAATATCAGATAACTTCAGTATTTCTCCCTGCAGTAAGGTCCAGAAGTGATGTGAGCAAAAGTCACTGGGAGGAGCTCATGAAGTTTTGTGTAGAGGCTTCCCTGGGGAGGGCTGAGGTGGTGTGATGGGTCATAAATGCAGCCTCTGCATGGGAAGAGAGGCTGAGCACCAAGAGAGAACAACTGTCCCCTCAGGTTTGTGCAGGTGGCTTCTGGCCTGTGACTACAAAGCTGGAGCTTCACGAGACAGGAGGGAAATGGAAGCAAAGGGGAGGGGAGCCAAAGCGATGCTCGAGGCAGACAATCATGGGAATTGAGATGAAGCTGTCAGGAGCAGGGATGAGTGAAACCTTAAAGTCTGGGAGCCTGCTCTAATTTGAGAGGAATGGTTCTCTCTAGCCAGTTCATGGATTTAAGTGGAGTAGCTGGAGGGGCAGGTGAAGTTGATCTCAGGCCAGATTAATCCCTAATGTAATTTTGTTGGCATCATTGTGCTGTCTTCCCTCCTTTTCAAGCTTCAGTGGAATTCCTTCAAAGATGTATTTCGCCCTTCCAGCTCTTGTTTTACAAAATTCCACTGAATCATCACGTTTTACCAGATGCTCCTCGGAGCCTCTGCCCTGGATTACATCACTGGTGTCAGGACAGCACGTCGGGTTACTGGGAGAGTAGGTTTCCTTATAAAGAAATTGTCATACTTGTGAAATGTTTTGCTTAATGAAGTTATGGCTGTAGCTGTAAATTTGCAAGTATTTACAGTGCCAAATAACTGAACAGATCAACAGCAAACCTCCATTTATGTGTGTGTGGGAGGCTTGGCAAACTGTTTCCCTTACCCACTCAAATGTTTGAGAGTCCAGTTCTGTTTCCAGCTCTGTCACCAACACACTTGGTGACGTTGGGTGTTTCACGCAGCACCCATGTCCCCATTTCCCAGCCCAGAATGTAGGAATGATAGTATTCCCTGTGTGCTGCTAGGAAGCATGCAGGGTTACTAGATGGAGCTACATAGCCAGCCCTTATTGAGTGTACGTATATTTGATCTGATTCTAGTAATAATGATTAAATCTAACAAAACTATACTGGGATAGATGGCCTTGGGTAAAGGAAAAGAACAGATTAAGTACCAGGAGAGGTACATATCATTGGAATCTAGCTGCATGTCAAGCAGGGAATGGATATGTATTTCTGTGGGAAACCACAAATCCTTTGTCAACAGAACTGACAAGTCATCCTTGAATTTTTAATCCACAGAGTGGCCTTATTAATTTTAAATTTGCCTTGTATTACAGCATGCGAGTTCAGACACAGACCTGAACGTTCTTACCACATGGAAAACATTTCAGTGAAGAGATGGAAAGCTTTATTCTGCAAATGCATTTATTAGCAGCACAAACTGGAACAATTGAGCACGTCAAGTCTCAGTTTGATTGCACTGTGTCCCATGACTTTGTTGGTGATGGTTTAAATGTAGGTAAAAAAGTACAGCAGTTTCAGCAAAGAAAACTATACCATAAGAAATACCTTTTTTTTTTTGATCACATACTACTATGTCTTGAATAATGGATTTTTTGCCAGCTGACTTTTTAAAATTTAATTTCCTATTATTAAGATGTTAAAATATTACTGTATTTGGCCAGTGGTCATAGAGTTTGTAGCCAGAATCTTTTCAGTTTCATGTTTAATCATACTAATGCTAATAAACTTCAGAAATCCAGTTTGTGAACACCACTGTGATTATACCTGAAATGGAAACAGATTTCCAGATTTTTCATGGGAATCTTGCTAGGAATAACCTTTCTCCTTGTTTACACAGTGGAGCTCAGCTGTTATAAGAGTGAAATTATTTTAGAGCTCTTAAATTAAATTTCTATCTTTTTCATTCACAATACACTGAGAAGTGGGATATTTGCTTCCAGGCAGTAGACGGACTGTGTCAAGATGGACTCTGTGAGGCAAATTAAGCACAGATCCACCTGCTTCTTTTGCAGTGTGATTGACATTTTCTGTAATTGAAGAGGACAACCCAAACTGACCTAAGTCTGCATGTTTCTAATAATAAACTGGAGTCAATAAACAAAAGCCACATGTGCAGAAACTGCACCTGTTGAAGAGACCCCTTTTCATTTTGAGCAGCATCAGATGCCTGCTTAGCTGCTTCAGACCTTTTGTGTATTGACTGCCCTGAAATGTTATGTTATGCATTGAAGAAAATGTAATGAGGGTGCTAATTAAAGGATGGTAAGTGAAGGCCTCCAGGTGATGCATGGTTAGGGTTTTTAGTACTGTGCTTGAAGAATGGTGGAAGCAGTCATCAGCTGTTTGTGTTGGTACCTTTCTATTCATTCCCAAACCTTCCTGGCCCAGCTGCCTGTGGCTCATGCTGGTGTCCCTGTTAGCTTTCCCAGATGTGTTTTATTTGGTTGCTCCATGTTCCACGTGTTGAAAGAAAAGCTTCTTGTTAAAAAAACGAGCAGGGGCAATGAGTGAAGGTGAGCAGAGTGCCTGGATGAAGGAAATTCTGAACAGATACATGTCTGAAGGTTCTGCTTGAACACAGCATAAGCTTTGTAGCTTTTTATTTACTGCTTTTCGAGTGTTGCTCTCTCAGAGATTGTTGTGAGATTTTTCAGTACCTCAGAGGAAGTGAGTTTGCAGACTGTTCATGTAGTCTGTTTTGCATGATTTCTATTTAGAGAATGTTTAACGAGTGATAAATAATTTCCAAATGTATCTATCGTGCATTAATGCTTCTGTTGCATCAAAAGAAAACATTTCAGTTGAGCTTATTTCAGTGTTGGCATAACAAAGCCTAGAAGCCAGATGACAGGCATCACCCTAAAGTTGACTCATTTTTGGTGCAAGCAGATGTGGACATGCACGCCATGGGCACAGCATCCCCCCCCTCCACTTTGCTGGTGATGATCTGGGGTGGGCTCTGTCCACACTGTGTCAGTACATACTGACACTGCATCACTCTGAATGTGACAGATTGCATACTGAGCACTAACCCAAACAAAAGATGAGTGCAAAAGGGAAAAGCCGATTATTTATGAAGGAAAGCAATCTGAGGAAAACCTCTCAAGGGCAGCACAAACATGGGAACGGTTTCCAGTTATGTGAATGGCTTAAGATGGATTGTGAAGCAAAGTAAAATCAATCTGTGCCATGGACAGGGAGGAGTATCTCAGTGTTTATTTGGAAAAAACCCCAAACTGACAACAACCAGGCTTCAGAGAAAAAGCAATACAAATTGCAGCTTTGATATATGAGATAAAGTTTCCTTCTGTGCATCAGAAAGCAGAATATGGTCAGAAACAGAGAGCCTGCTCCAGCAAAGGCTCAATCATGGCAGGCATCACACTGGAGCTGGGATGTACTGTGTGTACACTAGAACCAGTGTCCTGACTCTAAGACAAACTCAAAACATATTTTCTCTTTCTCTCACAACCCTCTTTTGTCTTCCTCCCAGACTTGGTTAAAGTTAGGTCTTCAAAGCAGACACCAAGCTTGGTCTGAAGAGCCAATGGTGCAGGTGTGCCCTGTTATTGAGTACCCTTGTACTGAGCACTGTTTTTCTGTACTTGCACGTGCTTTACAAGCCAGCCTGAGCAGAGGGGCTGCTCTGCCTGTGCAGGCTGGCACACAGACACTTCACACAGCACATTGTAATTCCATGACTCGTTAAGTCTCCCATGAGCCATTAAGTGATCAGTATCCTAAAGTTTCTAGACTCGGTGCCCAAACTGTGAGAATCTTCTAGGAGGTGACTTGAGATACTTGAGAGTTTCTTTCTTTGGTTTGAATAGACATGTTCTCTTAATGTACACACCTAAAAAATCAGTGATGTTAGTCTTCTCTAAGAAAAATTAAATAGGAAGGATTCCTAAAAATGATGCTTCTAGTCAAAGGTAGATCTGAGTCTAACTTGGATCTGACTTTGTAGTGAAACCTGGGTGGCAGACTGGTGGGAAAGACTGAACTAGCAAGTGTGTTCACAAAGGACTGACTGGGTGAACTGAAATTCGAGTATTGAGTATGAAGATTGACTAATAATTTTTTTTCTGTGAGTCCAACACTGTGACTTGGTGTGTCACTCTGCCATCAAGAGCTGGAAGAAGCACATTCATTGTTAAAATCCCAGACTAGTGGAGATGTTACTAGATTGGCTGTTTAATGCTTTTTTTGATTTACTGTATTAGTTCTTTCATTAGAAGAAACCATTTGTCAGCAAATCACCTATTGTATGTTATTCTGTTTAATGAACTGAAATATTTTAATTTTTTAAAAATTTTTCCTTTGTTTCACTACATGAGATTAGAATCAATGACTGTTTTATCTTCAGGAGGTCAGTCTTCTCAGTTTAATCTTTCAACTTCATTCATTTTGTATGTGAATATCCACGGTACATAACTATGTGCTTTCTATGCAACCTTAGCCCTCAAAAAAACTAAATACCAGATTATCTCTATGTACTTTATTTGTCCGTGCCTCTCATGCTCATCCATGATTCTAGGAAGAGCTACTTGTAATAAAATAAATTTCTGAGTCCTTGTTAATATAGGGAATATTTTTTTCTTTTAAAGTTTTTTTTACTTGGTCAAATCTGAGAGTGGATGAAGCTCTGGCTCCCTCAAAGTGCCTGCAAATAAGTGCTTAAATGATTATACATCTAAAAAATGTGCTGTTTTGGCATCTGAAATCAGGGATGTGAAGTTGCTCAGCCCTACCTAACAATACAGTATTACCCTCATGGTACTTTTATCTCAGAAGCTGTTACTATTTTTTGCTGCTACCGTCAAAAATACGGAAGGAGCTTTACATAAAAGCAGACAATGTCAGCACACCACAAGAACATCATTGATAAGACAGACTATTCTGTCCTATAATTTTGATTCTTTTTATAATGTTGAAAAACTTAATGGCTTTAGTGTAGTTTATATCAAAAGATTATTTCTGAGAGCCTGGATAAACATTGTTAGGACCTATATTTCAACTTTCAAGTGTTTAACAAAGAATTATGGGATTGTCCTATAACCATGAGCTAAACTATGTGAATTTACATTTTCCTTTTTGCAGGATAGTTCCTCTTAAAATTATACTCTGAACAATGGCTTATTTTCCTGTGCCAGTACTTGATTCCAAATACTGTGGCTTGGCAGCAGGCAGGTCTCAGATTTCAACCACATGTATTTCAAAAAAAATCAAAAGATCCTTATTTGGCACTCCGCTCACATATCTTAAAAAGCTGTGTTTGTGTGTCATATTTAAAAATAATTGAAACCAGGGGTGCAAAACCTGAACTCTTCTTCCAGGATGTTTTGACTTCAATTTCTTCCAAGAGCATTGAAGGGGGCAGAATGGAAACCGTGTGCAGCGTGAGGCACTGACAGTGCACGGAGAGATTTGATGGAGTGGATGTACGTGATGCCACACCGGCCTTTCCAAAAATATTCATATTTGCCTTTCATTATGTATTTTAAACAAAGATATCCACACAAGTGCATGCTTTCCTGGCAAAACACGATGCAGATTCCATTTGGTGAAGAGGAGGATTGCTCTGCGTAAGGAAGTGTTGTGGATTTTTGTTGACCGAAGAGCAGTTGCTGTATCTGTGCAATAATTTAAGGGTGGGGAGTGCATTTCATGTGGAGCTGAAATTGGTGAGGGAATTAGAATGGTGACCTACATTAGAACAGAATGATAGAGGTCAATAGCCTTATTTTTCAAAAATGTCTCTTCGGAACTGTAACGCCTATGAATTAAAGATTTTTGGCCATTAAGGTGTAGAATACTCCTGCTTGTGCTAGAAGAGACAACATACAAGAGGATGCCTCTTTATTTTTTACACTGTTTTTAGAAATGTTTGGAAAAATATTTCTAGCTGGCCTCTAGTAATCCATTATGGAAAAACTTGTCCTTGTTCCCTCAGAATTTTTTATTTCGCCCACAAAGAATTATGTGGAAAGCTGAGTCCCAATCTTCTGCAAGTAAAACATCCACCAAGGGAATGACTCAGAACAGACATGAGTGGAGGAAACTCCAGCTTGCTTCTGCTCACTAGTTATAGGTGAGACAAAATATCAAGTAAGAAAGTTATCCCAAAAATGATCAATTAAACCACAAACTCATTGCCTATTATGAATTATCCTATAGTATAATATCATGAAACATACAAATTAAAGCTGACACATAGCCAGCATTGTTTTTCCATCTTTCCATAACAAAGATTGTTGTGTGGCTGATGATGACCCTCACAAGCCTTACTTTGCCCTGGCTCCCTTGTGCTTCCAAAGGATGCAGGGGCGTAGAGAACAGCAAAGGGTCCCAAGTGAAAGAGAAGTGTTACAGGGCTGGGTCAGATACTCTCCATGACAAATATGTAATACTGTTAATGTCCACACCACAGAATAAATGAGAAAACAATTGGGAAATCTGAAAGAGGTAAAGAAGCAACAGAGTCATCCACTGCAACTAAAGGGATTTGTTGTTCACACACGTTTTGGGAAAAAACAACAACAAAGCAAACACCAGAAACACAAACCAAAGCTGGAAAAAAACCAGCAAATTCCTACACACTCACTCACCCATCTTTTGTAGCAGAAGTAAAGAAGAGAAAAAACTATTTACCAGATGGCACATTGCAGATTTATTTTATGCCAGGCTTGGGCCTTCCATGAATTCTTTTCAGTGTTCTTTTATGTTTGCTAAGGGCTCTGCTTGCACAGAAAACTAATGTGAACTATTGTAATTCCAGTCACTCAATATTGGAAAGAAATCTCAACGACCAAGAAAGAGGAAAAAAAAAACTTTGAAATACAAAGTCAGTTCTGGTTATCAGTGTTTTGGGTTTTTGTGTGGTTGTTTTGTTTGGGTTTTTTTTTTTTTTTTTTTTTTTTGTTAAATCTGAGCTTTCTTGTCAGTCTAATATGTAAATATACATATAGGTATAAACAGAGTAGATTTCTATGAACAGTGATAAGTATTTTGTCAAATACTTACAGATTCTTTTCAATGAGTTTTACTACAGGTTCAGTTTGAGTTTGGGCCAAAGAGGACTTTGAATTTGCAATTAAATCAAATTTGAATTAATTCAAATAAGTTGAATTAATTATTCTTTTCCTCTTCTTGAATTCATATCCTAACTTATGCTTTCCAGTGTGTTGTTTCTACTGCTTTTGTGGGTATCCTTCAGCAAACATCTTAATTCAGAAAGGAATCATGATGAGGAGATTGTGACCTTTGAGGCACCTTGGTTTAGTAGCTCAGCAGGAGCTGTATTTCTGAGACAGAGAAGACTTCACAGGGCATAGGGAGTTGGATTAAAACAAAAACCAAAATCCATCTTCTCCTCCAGACAGACAAAAGGACAAATATTTCTCTTTTATCCTCCCCTTCCCCCATGCCCCACCCTAAGAATGTGCATAAATAGTATTAAAACTAAAACACCAAGGAAAAAAAAAATCAGAAGAGTTCAAGCTGGCCTGGCCTGAGGCAGAACTACTTGATATTCTTGCATATACATCTGCTCAGTTTTACTGTGCCTGACAGCACGTAAAAGGCAGAGGCATTCAATGTAAACATCAATGTAAACATGAAATATATTTTATTTCACAAGGGATGAGTCCTCTATTAATCTCTTTTCCTTATTGAAATATTTTCCCTATTGTTGGCTGGTGTCTGCTATTTTTAGTTGAATTTTGTGACAGGGCTGAAATGGAGGAAGTGGATGGAATACGGATATGATCTCTAGGGGAAGTGTGAGTTTTGATTTAATGTTTTGGTCATCTTTAGCTAGAAGTAGTGATACTCTCCTGACATATATTACCAACAGCTAGATGTGGTTGTGAATTGCAAGCTAGCCAAGAAGTCAGTTAAAGTTTGCTTTATAAAAAAAACTTCTCACTCCAGTTTATTCTCCTCAAAGTGTGTGCGAGATCTGCCCACGTTTTCAGATACTGAATATGTAGGTAGGTTTCATTAACTTCCACAAGGAATTAACTCTTCATCTTTCTTGTAGATAAAGTATGTCAGGTGTGGGAGGTAGATATGCACTTCACATATTTTGGTGCCCTTTTGGGAGCTGAAGAATAAAGGTTGGTTGTTTTTTTTTTTTCTAAAAGTCGAGCAATTAGCACCATGGAGAAGGAGATAGCTCTGCAGCATTTGTAACCTAGAGAGTCATTGGGAAGCTATTACATGTTTATTTCAGCTCCTTCCTTTACAAAGGAGGCTTCTACAGCACAAAGCACTAGGCTGGTGTTGTGCCATTGTAGCCTGTTGTAACTTTGAGTGGAACCTAATCACAGTAGAATGTTTTATTTTATTTTTTTTTTTTTAAGTTGAAATCTGGTGAAAATGATTCCGGAATTGCAAGCAGATTCTTGATGTAGCATCTGACTTGTTGCACTATATGAGGCATCATTCCTTGTTCCTGTCCTTTCTTGGGAAGAATATTACCTGTGAGAGAACAAAGATGAGTAATGAACCTCCAAGGACAGTTGAAGTCAACTGTGGCCTCACAACAAACACAGACTATAAATCCCCTGGGTCCCTGTCCAGCCTGTTTTAGGGGCAGTTTTATGAATCCTACCTGGATCCAGCTGTAATGTAAATACATATGGGCAAGCTAGGCAAGAACTGCTTAATTTAAGTAATTTGTTTTGACACCCATCTTCTGAATTTCTTCTGACTCCCTGCTACTGCCACAAGACTCTTTATCCTATCAGTATGCAATTCCACTTCCTAATTTGTCAAATGACTACTCCAGCAGTGAAAAGGAACCCACAAAGGCTCTGTACAATGAAAATTATTTATTGCTATCAGTTGAAAATTAGCCCACCCATGGATATGTTGGGGGTGATAAAATTTAATTCTTTGCTCATTGTCGAAACTTCTGGTAACATTAAACAGGGAGATGTCAAAAATCATTAGGAAAACAATATCTTATGAAAGACACTGTAGTTCCACAGTCACTGTCTGCTCCCCACCCTGCATGGTGAATTCCACAATTTATTAGCTGCCTGTTGGTGTTACTGTTTCACTGATCTTTGCAATTGACTATGGATTTGTGTACAAAATTCAGTGACAAGATTAGCTCAGTGCATTTTTACTCTACCTTTGCTTTGCAGCACCCAGTTTCCTCAGCTGTGGAAGCAAAACTGTGGAACTGTTTTGTGATCTGGATAAAAGAACTGCTCCCATGTAAAAATACTCCTGGAACTGTTTTATTTTCCTTGTACTTTGATACAGTTCCAGCAATCTCACTGACACTTGTTCTGCTACTACAGATACAGGGGCAAAAATACCCATAATGCCTAAGAGGATGAAGAGAGGATTTTGTAACGAGAAGGAGCTGGGTGTATGGCTGAGCTGGGAATACTTGAATGTGATACTAGTCCTCATCTTGCCCGAAGATAGAGCTGTGCTCTGGGACTGATTAGTTATCACCTTGGACATGGCAATGCAGAATTGCTCTAGCAGAATGCTCAAGGCCTTTATCAGGTGACTGCAGACTGCTTTGGTCTGTCTTACTGGCCTTCTTTAAATGCAAAACAGCCAAGAGTCACTAGGGCAGAAAAGGCAAACCTGCAGTACCTCCACCATGTTTGGAAACTCCTGCTCTAAGTGAATGCTTTCTTCCACTGTCCTGTTTTCCTTCATCTGCTTAATCTACATCTGTAGAAAGCTGTACAAGGCTTTTACAATCCAATCCAGGATCATTACATCTTGGTGAACAAATTCACGTCTATTGTTGATATATCTATTACCTGTCAGTATTTTATTTCATAGCAGAAGAGGTAGTTAGCTGGAAGGGTGCATTGCCAGATTTACGTATTAAAGACACATGCGAAAATGTTTACTTGAGAAAATTATTGTTGCTTTCCCCCTCACTTTTTTTTTTTTGTTAGCTTTTGTTTTGTTTTGTTTTGTCTTTGTTTTAAGGGCTTTGACTTTGAACATTTTACCTAGAATTATCCTCTTCTAAACCTGGTATTCCAGGGAACGAAGTATGATGAGCCAGACTCTTGGGTGGAATTTAATGCTGTGGCATGTGTTTGGACTGACTGAATATAAGTAATTGGAAATGCAGGATATTTGGATACTATTCATTTCTAGGGTTTAGTAAAGCTTCTTAGCACACTGTGCTTTAAATAGAAAAGTTGAAATAGCTCCTCTCAGACTGGAGTTTCTCCAGCTCCTGTCTACTCTAAAGGTCTGTGCCAGGATACTGGATTCCTGAAATCTCATGTTGGAAGTGTAGCCATATTTTGACTCTGTATTCTGATGTGATATCAGTGCTGACACCCCCCAGCTTTTGTGGTGTGTGGTGCAGTGTTGCTACGCGAGTGAGCTACAGGCCACGAATGCACATTGGCTGTAGCCACCTGTATTTGTACTTAACATTCATTATGCTGTTGCAGCACAGCTCTGCTCCTGATGTATGTCCTGGCCTTCCACAGATGAGAGCGTTTCATGTCAGTGCTGAAAAGAAGCTATTTATCACCCAAAAAGACACACATTTTGAACATTTTAATGCATGTGTAAGTGATAAACATTTTTTTTCTTACGAAATGGACAATATGTGCATTGGTCAGACATAACTTAGTCCACTTCTGAGGTCTCATAAAACACTGTTAGGTGTTTTAAATATTGTCAATTTTTTTTGGGAAAATTTATGGATCCTTATGGTAGAAGATATATCTGAAAGTCAGAATTGAGAACTCAGGCTGAAGGTAATCTCTAGTTTGATTTTTAAATCAACAGTCATCCCCAGTATTGCTGTCCTTTTTGTAAGGCATGTAATTTTTTTTTTCTTCAAAGCAATATCATGCAATTATTTGCAATATGGATGCCTGTTAAGGGTCATAATATGAGTCAGTCATTAGGGATTGATTGATATTTTGTAGTTTAGATGCCAAGAAATGGTAACTAGTTGGGGTCATTTATGGTTACTGAATTTACTGACAGTGGAAACCACTCATCTCTCTTTGCTTTACAACATCTGATGGTGTTGGAGGCAATACCTAACCACTGTCCTGGCTCCTGCAGGTTGCCATGTAGAAGTGGGATATGTGAGGGTCCTTGTGCCTTCTCCCAGAGATATATCTACCAGCTGGACTTGGAATCTCTCAGTTCTAGATGGCTAGAACAACAAGCTTCAGAAATTGAAAACTTTGGTCTACATGGTAGGGCAAAATGAAGATAAAAAAGGCTGAGAACAGATATCCTCTCTGCCTGCTTGTCCTTGCAGGAGCTTTGTTCACTCCTTGCTCTCTGTCCACCAATTTTTCATGGCTATCTGAATTATAATAAACTCTAATCAATCCTTTCTAAGATGTTAAAGAAAAAGCTTGAATTTCTCTCTTCCCCAGGGCCTGGATTTTTTTCTCTGCTCCTTGCAGAAGTGTCCCAGTCACCACCCATATGCTGTAGGCTGTTGTCTCTTTCTTCTGAAGATGCTCCCCTGCCTCAGAAGGAGCTCCAGCCTGTCACAGGTAACCTTTTCCCCTGATGCATCTCTTTAGCAAGCAGGAAAAGTAATGCCAAATAATACACAACCAGATTGGATGCACCCTTCAGGTTTGGCAGATGCCCATCAGTGCCCATAAATGTGAGAGATGGAGACTACAGAAAGGAGAAGGTTTTTGTGTCAGTCTTCAGTGAGATGAACTGGTGTGAGGCCTCCCTGAAGAAACTCTCACCCCAGCAGAAAAATGTTTTACGATTTGTGCCCAAAGCATCAATTTCTGTGTGCAGTGGAGTCTTATGTGATATATTCCTCTCCACACTTTCTCTATCCCTCTTAGCACAGTTTCTAGTGAGTGGGGCCTCTCTTACAGTTGCTGAATGCAATGCAAAAATACAAATATGACAATTCCAGACCAATTTTGTGGCTGCTGTTTTGTGTCTCAGTCTTTCACTCTCTCAGCCTACTGAGTTTAACCTGCTGAGGGAAACTCAGTGATACCACCTGAACACAGAAAAGCTTCAGCTATTGAGGTAATCTGCTATAAAGCAAAATGTGTAAAAATACCTTAGTTTTGAAAATATTTGGGAAACGAAGAAACTCTGTGAAGCTGAAGTCCTCATTTTGATGTAGCTTGGGAGGAGGGGGAAAGTAAAAAGTGGAAAAATTAATGCTAAAGGAAATGGAAGGAAAGCAAGTTGGTTTACTGGGTGCAGGGCAGTGATTTCAGAGAGAGTTGAACTAGTCCTCAGACGACCAGATCCAGGTACATCAGCACAGAGCTCTGCTCAAACTAAATAATCCCCACTGAAAAATGGTAAAAATATGCCTGGTTTTTCCTAAGGGAGCTACAATTTAATGTCTTAGTTCATTAGCTTATTTATTGGTAGCAAAGTCATCCCTGCATGGTCCTGAGTTGTGTTCTGAGTATCAACAAGAACATAAGGATGAAGTATTTTATAGTACACAAACAAATTTTAATTGTGACTTTTGGGTTTGATTTTATTAATTTATTGGACTTGTTAATTCACTGAGTTTATAACTACCTTGAACCAGTTGAATTGGAAGAACCAACTTTCTTACATTTTTTGT
Source organism: Monarcha castaneiventris obscurior (assembly GCA_026261815.1). NCBI lineage: Eukaryota > Metazoa > Chordata > Aves > Passeriformes > Monarchidae > Monarcha > Monarcha castaneiventris. Next base: position 4,356,928 of record JAMPIT010000040.1, read on the forward strand.
GAAATGACTGCCAACAATAACATATTTGTTTATTCATATTGTTTATTTATTTTTTTAAATGAGTCAATGGTTTTGACATCTTAGAGAAGTCAAATAATAGTTTTTGTTCATGTGATATATAGTGCTTATGAAAGCTGAGAGCTTTAGCACATTGTAGATTATGAATTTTAATTTATAATGCATTATATATACATTATAAAGCAGATATGTAGTGAGCAGAAGCAATATTACTGTTTTATTCACACTTCATCAGTCTGTTTCCTCTACCTCTGTCTCTATTTGAAAGATTATCTCAAAATAAGTAAGAGAAGCCTTTTGGCCATGTTCACCGAAGTACTGGTTAAGGAGCATCCCTTCCTACTGGGAATTAGACTAATTTTATCCACATATCTGCCTGGTTGTCAGACTTATTCTTTACTTGTATGGCAGTAGAACTGAGGATTTTACAGACTGTGTGAAAGAAACAGCCCACTCCTTAGGAGCAAAGATCTTATTTCAGACAGAAGTCAACGCATGAGAGGAGAAGCGTATGCGCCTATGTGTGGGGGCAGGAAAGAGCAGGGAGAGGAAGGGTCGGGGTTACAATAATAATGATGTTCAGGTTCATTTGGGTGCACTTCTTGAATTTATTACTGCTCTATTTAAATATTACACTGCCCCATTTTTTCCTGACCAGCCTCTCCTTTACCCCAGTGACTTAGGTAATAAATGTGAAGCAAGGGAAGGGGAGATGTGATTACTGAGGATTAGCATCTGTGAGGCTGGAGGGAAAAACAGCTTCTTTCTGGCAACTTGAAATTTGAGACAGAGCTGGGAGGCAATGCAGGACTGAAATAGGTTGCCTTTATTGACTGAGAGGAGGAGTGACACCAAGGGCATTCAAAGCCATGACAAATAGACAATGGTGATATTGTGGGTGCAGGACAATATTTTAAATGTGAGCTGTTATATATAAATAAATATATATGTATACATATACACACACATACCTATATATGTATGTATGTTTGTGTTTTGGGTTTTTTTCTGTGCAAAGTTAAAAAAAAAGACGAGCAGGCCTGAGCTTCAGAATGGTGTTAAATTTAGTCCCTTTGAAACACCTTTTCAACCATCTATAATGCATTAGGTTTAACACTGAAAAAAGTCAAGAAACTGAGCCCATTATTTATATTACAGTAATTCAAGCTCATGTTTGTAAAAACCTAGGTAGGAGGCATAAAGGAGAAGGCTGGAGAAAAGCTCAAATGAGAGCTCAGCCAAGCTGCACTCTAGGACTGCATCTCCTTGTTGTGATAGATTACCTGAATGCTGCATATATAGAATTTAAAGTTGCTTGGAACTTCCTTTTTTAATAAATTGATTTCAGATTTAAATTTTGCCAGCTCACAGTAGCTCCTTCTAGTGCCACATATTCATGACATACAACATTGAAGGGCTTTTCTCTTAGCCTTTGGGTGTTTTGTTTAAAGATCAGGGGAAGAACAAAGGGAAAAAATGTGACTACTGCTTAAAAAACCCACCACCACCCACCACTCCAAACACAGTGAGTTAAGATCCTTTGTAGTTGATTTCTGAAATGCCTGAAACTTACTGCTCTGTTTAAATAAAATTGGAACTAGGCACATAATTATTTTAAGCAATTATACCTTTCGTATTCCATCTCACCCCCTCATTGTACAAACCATAAATCTTCAAGTTCTGCAAATGTGTTGAGTTCTCCTCTGCCAACAATATGAGGGAAACAACCTCTTGTACAAAGGTATTGACCAAATGCCTTAATGCATTTTGCAAAATATTCCACTCTTTGCTGAAATTGTTGATCCTTGCTGGACTTCTACCACAGATAATGATTTTATCTTTTCTCCTTTTTCTTTTAAAATTTCTTCTCCACTGCCAATTTTTTGTTGTTTTTGCGACCCTCAGAGAAGGTTTCCCCAACATTTAGACAATCATAATTCTTTTCCTTAAGACAGAAGCAACACAGCATGACTTCTTTGGAGGTAAGAGTAAAATTATTCTGTATGAGAAAAGAAAGAGCGCCGAGACTTCAAAAAATGGTTAAACCATAATGGAGATCGTTCTGGATCTGGCGATTACCTGGATTCTCCAGCCAGCCTCGTGGTGATAGGGTTATCTGACTCGATTTTAAAGTGTTATCTCAGTTTCCAAACAGACTGCAAGGATAGTCTGTGCTGACTGAATGTGCTGCTAACTAAGCTTGTACTTTATTTCTCATAGCTCACATGCCTTATTTATTTAATACTATTCAAGTGTTACTCTGAGAAGTGTCAGCAGTTTCCTTGTGAGGTTTTCCAGCTCCCTCATTGGCATGGTGTTTCCATTCCTGTCCTATTCTCCCTGTGAGAAAATAGGATGATGTGATCTCTTCTGGAGGAAGGAGATATGATTCTGGTGCCCAAAATGTCTGACTGAAGGAGCCTGATTAGTTGCCTGTACACTGATTTCTCCCAGAACTAAGTGTTTCATAGCACCTCAGCCCAGGTCCTCTTCATACCTGTTGCAAATAATAACTAAGTGCTCCAGCAAATCAGACCTCACCATAGGAACACTTTAAAATAATCCTATCTGAGGAAACCTTAATTTAAATGGTAGCCCAACATCACACACCATTTTTATTTATCAAATATAGCTCGACAAAATTCCAATTATGTTTATTTTCTCTCTTTCTCTGTTTTTCTACCATTTAGAGTGTCATATAGTAGCAATCACTTAACGATCACTCGTGCCATGAGTGATCCTCAAAAGAGGGATAAACCAAACAGGAGGAATAAAAGCTTTTATATCTAAATATTTCAGCCTTCCAATCACTTCTGTCCTAAGACTTTCTCACAGAAATTTCTTGAGAGGTGCCCAGATGGTATATTAAGGCTGTTCTGCTTTGCAAATTTAATTGTCAGCTGCCCTTACCCTTTGAAATTTGGGCCGTTTCAGAGAGCACATCTTTAGTCCTGGTATCTGATTCACATTTGCGATCGCAGTTGCGAGGGTCTGAGCGGTGTTCGCGCTCGCGAGGCGTGTTGCATGACATCCCTTATTAAAGTGTGTGCACTCAGGCTGCTCGAATTAAATCACGACAGTTGTTCGTACCTCTGGGCAGCACACAATGTAAGCAGCTCGGAATTACATGGGATGAACAGCTCTGTTCCCCTCTGGCCAAAAAGAAAGCGTCTTGGGGCCGGACCGTCATCTTGCCGATGAGTGGCTGGCCATGTGTCGGCTTCGTCGGCACATTTCGGAGGATGGGTGGCTTAATGAAGGCCGGGGTGGAGGGATAATTCATTCCGTGCCATGAGGTTAACCACAAGCCTCTCAGAAATCGCAGCCCTCGCTGCTCCAGCAGATGTGCTGGAACCCTGTGCTGTGACTGGAGGTTTTTCAGCACTCTGTTCCCCCCACCCTTCGCTTATTGTAAAGCACGCACCCGTCCTGCTGCCAAAACTTTTAATAAAAAATAGATTTGCGTCTGCAGTTTCCAGAGTCTTTATCAACCTTCCAGCCAAAGTCAGAGTAATAAACCCAGGGAACATCTAAGAGTGTGCTCTGCAGATGATTGATTTCTGCTCTCGGGATGTCTTAGAGGCAGTGGCTCCCACCATTATTTTTACATGGTGTGCTGCAGGGGACTCCTGAAAGCCCCTTTCCTCCTAGTTGCACAAAACATTTGGGATCATTTTTTGCCTTTGAAGTGAGTAATTTCTCTGTAGAGAATTAGTTTGTTCTTTCTGCAAAAGGTACCTTGTCATTAAGTTTTGGATGAATATTCTTTTTATTTCTGGATTTCCAAATTTGTGTTAGGTATTAGAAAGTACCATAAAATAAAGACTTTCAGGAGGCTATCCTTGTGAAAAAATCTGCTCAAATATTAAAAAAAAACTCAGAAACCTTTTTTTATTGCCCTTTCTTCCACACAAGACAAGATCACTGTCACATTCAGCTGTTATACTTAATATAGGTTATGTAAGGAAAAAAACCCACCCCAAATCCTAAACCCAGCGAGGTAACATATATTGAAGCTTAATGTTTAATTAGTTTATCAAATGTAAACTTTTCTGTGCATACCACAAAGATGGGGAATGAAGATAATCTAACTTTAAAATGCTATCCAGATGTTTGTTATTGCTCCTCATCTGGGACTTGCAGCCTTCTCACTTAAGATGTTGGAATTTTGTATGTAAACGTTCCTCATTCGTTCAGTGCAGAGTAAAACGTGTTAATTTATCAGCTTAATCACCTGTCAGTTTAAGGTGCTCTGTCTCACTTTTCAGTGAAACTCAGAGGGTCCATTCCCATCCCAGGGAGGAGGCTGATGGTGTGTGCAGCTGAGGGTGCTAATGTGGAGCTGGAGGTAAAGAGTTTATAAAGGTAGGGCCTTAATTACACATTTGTTGACCACGTCCTGGATCTGACTGAGCTAAAGCCTGAAACAAGTTGAAGCAAAGCTGATGTAAGGGCAAAAGAAGCATTTGTGCTTTTACAGCTCTAGTTTAAAGCAATGTATTTTCTTTGTATGAATGACGTGCTTCCAATTCCCAGGAGTCTTATTTTCAGGTAGTGTTTAACGCATATTTTTTGTTGACCCTCCTAAGAAAATATGTTCAGGTGGGAAAGGAATGAATAGGTTCTCCAGTCTTTCTTTCTGCAGGACCTATCTATACCCATGGGCTGCTTTTGTGGGAATCCTTCTTAATAGATTAGCAGAAGGTCATTGACGTTGAGGGCAATTCTGGGAGAAGGAATGATCTTGACTTCAGAAGTTCTGAGCTTCTCCAAATATTCCTTGCTCTTGCTCCACTATATTTCTGAATTCCTTTTATATTTGTTGTCAGTGACATAAGTATAATGTAAAAATTTTCAGTATCTTAGTGTGAAAAACTGGGACCCAAATTCTTCAGTAAAAGTAACTCAGATACTAACAATTCTAACTATTAGCTATCTTATTATATGCCTTCCCTCAAGCATTCAAGTTTGAAAGTTCAGTGCTAAATTTTCATTTATGTACCTCATCCTCCTTTTAGGAACTTGCCAACTGGAACAGCATAATGCTAACATTTTTAGCAAAAATGTTTATTCTTAAATTGAGATTATTTTAATTTCTCTGCAAGTAGGAGCAGGAATAGAACAGATATTGGGCTACTGGAATACTGCTCACCAGCTTGTTTGTAAGCATTCTGGGATTAATCTAGGTATAGTAAATGGAGATGTTTTTCCCGTTTGTCTAGATGTGTTTGTGTTCATAACAATTTAGGTGAGGCAACTTTTTAATGTGATGGTTTTATTTAACTTTCCAAGTTGCTGTTCGATACAAGAGTTTACAGTTGTCTTTAGTACAATCCCATTTGCACTTTTATTTGTGTAAATTAGGAATAACTGGGTAAATGACTTCACAGCCTGGATGGCTGTACAAGTGTGTAACACAGTGTAAGGTTGGGTTGACGCTCCTGACTCTGCCATGAGTAAATGGCTCCATGTGAGTAAAATGGACACAGATTAGGATGGAGAAATGTGCAAAGTGAAGCTTGGAGACACAACAACAAACCGAGATAATTGTATGGTAAAGCCAGAGGAACTCCCAAGCCTATTTCAGTGACATAACCCTAACATTAAACTCACTGTCATGGAACTAAGGTTAATAGAGTTGTGCTAAGAGATAGCAGCTGTTTGAGTGCCATAATAAGCTCTCAAGAATGGCAGTAAAATAGCCTTAGATCTGCCTGTTCAAACAGTTCAAAAATGGGCTGCCACAAAACATACAGCTAAGTCAGCTTCTTCTGTACCTTTAATTATTTAAGTTTCCCATTCTTCTTTTATTACAGTGTGAAGCCCTCCCTCTTTCAGACATAGCACCAAAGGCAGTGCACCCCATCAACATTTACTGTCAGCAATATTCACTGATCTGTTACCATCTAAACTGTTCCAAAATTCTCAGACTGGTACATGCTGAGGTTCTGCTACTGGGTCATCTGGAAAAAATAAAGTAAATGAAATATACTTTCATATCATCCCTGTATGTCTTCCCCAGATGTTCTCCAGAGCGCTGCTTCTGCAAAAGATCCATGTAGGAGCACTTTCTGTGTATCAGCTCTGCAGCCACTGACAGATGTGAACGGGATACTTTCAAATAATCTTTTTACAAACAATGCAAATTTTTTTCCCACGTGTAGATCACTACTGCTTTTCAGAAAGGGTGTGTGAGGCAAAGTGGTTTTGCACATAGATGCTTATCCTCAGTTTTAAGTGTTCTTTCTGTAAATTGCTGCTTCATCTATAGCAATGCTCGCCAGTGAAAATTATTTTTTTCTCCAAAAATATATTGAGGTAAACTCTCAGAATCATAAATTTTCAAATCTAGCTCATCCTGTTCAAAAGCTTTTTATGTTATAGAATATTGAATACTCATTGAAGGAGGAAAAAATCTCCTTTGTATTGAAATGAGGCAACAGAGACAAAGAGTTTTCCTTTAAACCAGTAAAATTGGCTTTTTCATCTTCCATCTTCTTGTGTTTAAGGACCATGGAGTAGGATGTGTGTGAGGATTTTGCTCATGGAGTGAGTACAGAGATTTTATAGCTCAGATATATAAGAATTGCCAAAGGACCTCTGTTTGTGTGGGTGAAACGTGGATGGTCTCTGACCTCGAGAGGGACCCTTGACAAAGCTGCAGTGCACAGGCACTCATTTTCACTGGGGGTACTTCCTTTTGCTCACAATCAGGAAAAGACTCACCTGCTAAGAAAAAAAGATAGGAGTTCCTATCTGGGTTCTAAAGCATGTGAGAAGCAGCTTCAGCCTCAAGTCTGAGAGGCTTTGAGAGCCTCTGTCTCTGTTCTTATATATCGTATAGTTCCTCTAAAACCTTATAGACAGTTTTAAAACAAGTGAAAAGGTGATTCAGCTTCTTGTTTAAATAAATAAATCTCAGGATTTGGGCTTCTTTAGGACTTTTTCCAAAGGGATTCTAGAGTTTGAAGTGGAGACAATCACTGTACATTTTATGCAAATACTTCACAAGTCTCTTGGACTCTATTTCAGCACAATTAACAGTGGTTGGAATCACAGACTTTGATTTCAGTGCAGTGAAGAAAGAGTATTGAATTCATACAGGTGGAAGTGGAATTTTCCCTTGGTGAAATACATGGTTTTATGCCAAATTAAAAACAGTGAAGGAGCTTGTATGTCACTTTTCTCATTACTTGTCCCTGAAACAGAATACTACAAGGAAAGTAGTATTCTAGTAGAAGTGGAAACTTATGAGAGATTGAATTTTCTCTGATTCAACTCAAGGATTAATGCCATAGACCTCTGAGTGGAAGAATAATTAATTCATTCTCCTTAAGACAATAAATCAACAGAATAAATTAGACTTTTGTATCAGGTCTGAGTAGATTGCATCCAACATGGGTTTTCCTGTATGATTTTTATTTCATTTTTTTATTTTCTCAGGAGGTTGTATCAAGGCAGAAGAATTGAATTCAAGATATTTCTAGCAAAGAGATCTCTGCTGAACTGATTTTTCCAAATAAACCTATCCCTTACCCCATATTTCCACGACTGTAAGTTTTAAAATTTTGGACTCTAGTGTATTATATGTGTATTCTGAATACTTTGCAACAGTTAAATTTACTTAAATTTGATTTCAGACGTTTACTTAATTTTAAGAATTTACCTAATTTCAGCCATCTTTAAAAAAGTATTTTCACACTTTTTTTTGTCTGTTACCTTTTCGGTGAGGAGGATCATCATTTGGGTTTTCAGTTGGTACCTTATTAATGCACTCTGAGAGCCATGTTCTATATTGTTAATATAGTAGTGATCCTGGGTTCTGCAGTAAACTTTATGGCTTTTAGTGAAAGCAGCAAAAATAATGATGAGAGGCGCTACAGACGTTCTGATGTCTGAGAACTGTGAACTTGCCCAAATCAACAAGGTCAGTGCTCTTCTGGTTTACAGTGCCATTCAGCTGGAGTTGGAACATACTTTGGGCTAAGAGCCTGAGCATAAGAGGCTGTAGCACCTATTTTGTTGAGCAGTTCCCTACTTCCCTACTCCACACTCCACTGCATTCCAGCATGCAATTTGCCGAGCTGTAGAATGTCCCTGAGTGGTATGATGGTGTGGAATGCTTGAAAAATCTGGCTTCATATTCCTCAGTTTCTTTTCGGCATTTTCTCTGTTCCCCTTGTTGTCTCACATCAGCCCCTGTTTTACTTCTAGCTGGAGAATGAGGTTACAAAATACAACTTCTCTTCCTATGTACTTAGAGAGGGGTTATCACCTATAATAATAAATAAAATAGGTTTTACTTCTTTTTATTCCTCCTGGTATGATGCAAAAAAGGAAGGGTAGTTGGAACTATGGCTTCTTGGGATGGCTCTTATACCTGAGTCCTGGATCTGTACTGGGGATATCCATGTTGTCCAGACTGTCTCAGCAGAAAGAGGGAGGAGTAGAATATTAAGGTTAGGAGCTCATCCCTGTCCATGATTTATTAAAAGAAGCCTAGCTTCATGTCTTAGGCCTTGAACTAAATAACTGCAGTTAGACTGCATAAGTGTGTATCTGTGTATCCCACTTCTGTGCAATGTCTGAAGGCCAGGGAACTGCCTTCTTTACCTCTCCTACTGGCACTGCTACAGGAGAAAGAAAGGAATCCAACTAATTTTTAATCATCTAATGTGTCCCTTTTGGATACAGAATTCACTGAGAGCCATAAATACAGTGCATGGCTTTAATAAAGCATAAACGTGAATTTTAAACCACACCTAGAGTTGATGTTGCTTGGATTGAATGTGTGCACAGCCCAATGTTACTCCTCATCATCCCTATTATGAATTTCTGCCATTTTTCCTCTTAATTCCTGTCTGAACAAAAGCAGAGTTTGTTCCACTGAGTTGAGAACGTCCTTCTCAGACATCAGGAGACTGCCCCATCTCTTTGTTCACCCTCTCAAGTCCTTTTCTCATTCAGAGAGGATGGTAACACCACAGGGATTCATGTACTGACTGTGAGCAGCAAGCTTTGGCCCTGGTGAAGCTGAAGGACCATAAGGCAAGGAAGGAATTTTTTAAGAAGTTCTCACTAATCCCTGGATTAGGAGGAATGATGGAATAAACTGCAAACCTTTTGCTTCAGGCATTGGAGCAGATGATTTTTCTAATAAATAATATTGTTTTGAGTGTTATTGAGCTCATTCATATTATGAGGGATTTTTTCTTTTAAAAAAAAATGTTGATTTCTTTGTACCTTAATAGCACAGCTTTTGAACAGCTGGGTGCTTTTGTGTTCCTTCTCCCATTTATGATGTCAGTGTGCCTTTTACTGCATATCCAAGAACAGCTTTTAATTTTTCTCATTTTTAGCTTCACTTTCTAGTTTTTACAGTTAAGTGCATTTTTTATGTTGTAGGTCACCTGCCACATTTCACTTGGGCAATATCTGTGCACTGGAAGTAATTCAGCCTCTCTCTCTCTGTTTAATTTCATGCTAATGTCTGGGAGATGTTATCTAGGTTAGCCAGGCTAAGGAACATCGTGTTCTTTCCCGATTTTCTTTAGCTGAGAATCTTTTGGCTATCTCCACTGCTCCTCGGAGTATTATGTTGGTCTGGGTTTTGCAGATAGTTATCTGAGGTGTGAACTGGCCAGATGAATTGCTGCCCTTTGTAAAAGGCTCAGTTTAAATTTCTGTGCTGTGTTGGATACTGCTTAAGGTGTTGGGTCCTTCTTGCTTCAGATGCTGTAAATGGGCCGATGAGAAATTCCTTCACATCACTGATGAAAGTCCTGGCCAATCTCCAGAGGAGATATGTAATAAGATGAATTTCCTTTGCTGCAGTATCTGTGCCATGCTTTTCTACCTTGTATTTGATCTTTTGTAGATCACACAGATATGTGTTTTACTTAGAGGAAAATTTGGGAGGGTGGTGTGTTCATACCTACTCGATAACATATTTTTGGTATATATAGCATGTGAGTGGGAACAGGGAAGTGCAGCACAATGAGTATGTTTTGGGTATCTCCTGCAGATGTTGAATCTGTCCATAAGAAGAGATTTCTAAGAAAGTTTTATTAATGATGACTGTTGCAACATTGCTTTTTTCATGCTTACAGCTGCTCAGAGGGAAGGAAAGTCCCATGTTTCTCTTACACTTGTTGAAATCCAGCATGATTTGTTGGTGTATATAAATTTAAGCTAGTTATTTCTCATTTGACTTCATTTTGCTTTGTGCCAAGGTCCTCTGGAGTAACGTGAAACAGAAGTAAAATGCCTATTCTGATGTAATGATTGAATAAAATGTAAAAAGATAGTAACAGTCAAATTAGATCCTCTTGCTGCTCGTTGCCAGGAAGAGTTGGTTCATTAAACCAAAGCAGGATGGAAGTGATGAGCAATGTGCTTGCTTAAAGGATTCCTCTCTTGAGAGGATGATGGTGTTACCTAGATCCTCAAGATCATCATCTGCTGCTTGCTGACTGCCTCTGAGGAACAAGCCTTAACATCACATTACCTGTCTGTGATCCATCTGCCTTGGGAAATAGTTGCTTTCTCTCATGCTGCATTGGTTTGGAAAGGAAGGAAGAGTCAGGAAATTTGCGACTTTCACCTGTGTGAGTGCTTTGGTGGGAACAAGATTGTGTCTTTTTATGTAAGAAAGCCTGGTGCCTATTTTCTTTGCTAAGCAATTGCAAAGAACCAGTGAAATAGACAGTATTGTGGTGGATATTAACTTTTAATGAGCTTACAGAATAGAGCCTTTCATAATTGGAATTCCTTAGCTCTACATAGATAATGAAAATAACAATGTAGTGAACTTGCTATATACACTAGCAGATGATTTCCAAACACTTAAACCCAAAGGATTTAAAATTTATTATGCTAAGAAATTGCTTGGAACATGCAAATCTTGGACAGTAACTACATTTCATGCTAAGTAGACATCATCTGGTTATGTTGAAATTAAAGACTCAATTTGTGTCTTGCTGAAAGCAGTGGTAGAAGCACTGTTGGCTTCGCCAAATGCAGACCTGGGGCAGTGGGAACTATCCTGGTGGTGGGAGGCAACAAGGTCTGCATGGGGGGTGGGGGGTGGGGGAAATCACTGTTAGGGGTTGGCCACAGTATTTTAAGAACTATGAAGGACTTGGAATGGCTTAGGAAATTCTGTTATGGGTAGAGATGATGATGGGATGGGTTAGCATTTAGGAAACGATGATTAAATGAAGGGCACGTAGGGAGTTGAAGACATTGCGTTAAGGTAATGAAGCAGATTAGGACACACAAAGGAATCCTGTGTAGGATGGGTGCCTGGAGTGGGAGTTAGATTCTGGAGGAAAAATAAGAGTGGCATTGCCTTGGCAAAGAACTTAAAAAGAGATGGAGACCAAGAAGCATGAAAAGAAGCTGGAGTTTGCATAAACGGATGGAAAGCGTAGAACCAGGGTAGAGAAAAGAAGCAAACAGCCCAACTTCCTTCTTTGTTTCCTTACATATGTATATATATTTATTGCTCATTCAGTAAAGACAGTTGCCATGCTGGAATAGCAATTTCCAGGAGGCAGAGTCCCTGTGAGCAACACTAAATCCAAAACCTTTCTAATATGCTGGGAGTGAACTCTACGTTGTATGAATTGACCTCTTTCTGAAGAATGGTATTCTCAATCCTTATCCCAAAGTACAGATTGACTTGCTTTTAGTTAAATGGGGAATAGGATAAATGATTGCTTTACCAGAACTCCAGTTTAATATCTTGTAGATATGCTGAACAGTTTGAATGAAATGTCTTTTCACTTTCCACTGGTGGAAATGCATTATAGCAGGTATTAAAAATGTACATGAATTTTTTGCTTTACTCCCAAACAACTGCTTTTTCTATGTAGGCTTTGGAATGAGGAGAAGGTGGTGTCCACTGCTCAATCAGAAATGCTGAGTAGCTTAAATCAAAGAAGATGATCATGAAGGTCCACTCCTGTTTCTCAGGGAGAGCTTGACTGTTCAGTTAAATCCACGCTTCTCCACCTTCAGTGTGCTTGGATAAGAAAAGAGATAGTAATGTTAATCAGCAGGCAGAGGGAAAAAACCCATTTTGACAGATTGAGCTCTGAGACAGACTGGAGACGTGAAGCTTTTTTAGATTTCCTTGAGACTCCTTCCCGCAAATCTCCTATTTGAAATACAGTCCCATCAATGCATATGCCATCAATACCAAGATTTTTGCTGGGTAGCCTTTCTCTTTGGTCTATACAGACTGTGAAGGCAGCCCTTGTCCTTTACAGGACATCAGATACGGGGAGAAAAAGCCCCTATTTATGTTTATCTTAATCTTGACCTTTGCTGGAGTGTGAAAAGGAAAGAAGAATGAGTCTGGCTTATTATTTTATTGTAAACTTTTTTCAGATTCTGTTTATTTTTCCTTGAATATCTTGGACACAGGCTGGTGTTTTGGCTCTGCATTTACACTCTGGTTCCATGATGTGTGTAAGACACTACATGACCTTTTTCTTAGAGGAATGAAAGATAAATATAGCCTCACATGTAGGAGGAATCCCATAGCGCAAGGAGCCTCATCAGCATGATCATCATCTGCTTGTGTGTTTAACGAGGAAACTTGTTCAGTTGCACATAGTCAATCTGAAAACAATAAAGGCAGAACTGTTATGAACTAAACTATTAAAAAAATTAAAATCCTCCTCATTTCATTTGTTGAAAAAGAAAGAGAAGGGATAGACATATGGCCACCCACTTGGTCGTGCAAATTGTAAGAAGTGAAAATAACTTGTGACAGAATTGCCTGGAGGTTTTGTTTAGCCTGTCACACATGGCCTCAATAACACTGTGAAACAGTTTCTTTTACCCCCTCCAACCTCCTCAACCCCTTCTGCTGTGGAATCTGCAAGGCATTTTTCAAATTAAGTGTGCACTGTTTTCCTTTTAAGTTTCAGGAGCAAGTGGCTGAGAGGCACATGCTGAGAGATTGGAAACAATCTGCATCAGCAACAAAGGGAGATGCCTGCTGCTTTGCAAGCAACACAGAAAATATGCCAGCCATCCAGCACTGATTCCTGGGCTGGCTGATGTTTATTTGCCCTATGCACTAGCCTTTCTCAGAATGCTGTGGGGAGGAGGGTGGGTTTAAGAGCCCTTGGAAAACTGCTGGAGTATAGGTCATGTTTTATTAGCACGTTTTCTGGGATTTGGAGCTGGTGTTTGCCTTTTGAGCCTAGGTAATGAGCTTTTTGGAAGTCCCTGTGCTTGGGGAGGTGAATGGATCTGTGTTTGGTGCTGGGGGTCTGACTGCTCAACGCACCATTAGCGAAGCCATCATTCCTTCATGCTGTAAGAAATTAAACAGGGCCATTTGTAGGTTCTGATGAAGAACCGATAGCATCAGAAGTAACCTTGGCAGCCATTTTAATTGGTGGTAGAGGAGCAGCTTTTGCATCTCAAATAAGCAGGGATCACTTAACCAAGGCAAGGAGTCAGCTGGTAAAACTTTCTGATGGTGAATACAAGGACTCATAGAAGTGGTAGGGTTGTCATAACTGGATCATTCAAGAAAGATAGGGCAGGAGTTCTGTGGAAGGGTATGAGCTTTGCTTTTCTTGTGGAGACATACAAAGAAAGAAGACAGTGACTAGTTCATCACGTGTCTGTAATCTAGATAAGACAGGAAGGCAGAGGGGAAAGTCCTGTAGTTTCTTCTGTTTTGCTGCTGCATACCTCCATGTAAACTTTTTTTCACAACTGGGTTGGTATAAATGTACTTAAGCTTGGAAGACTTTGACTACAGCCTGTGTGTTTTTCAGGAGCCACTCACTGCTCCGTGCACAGGTTCAATAATCCTCTGCCTGCACCAATATCTCTCCCTGAAGGGTTTACCCACTCTAAATCATTCAAGACATCTGGGGGGCCAGAGGAGGTGTCGGTGAGGGAGGAGCCAGGCCTGTGCAGCAGCCCCCTGCCAAGGAGTGTTTTCTGGCTGCCCCACAACCCAGTGGGAAGCAGCAGGGACTGCGGTGCTGCAGTGCTGCCTTGTGATCAGCCCCCATGGGCTGGAGAATGAGGGGGCTTGTTCCTCCCAGCCCCCTCCTTGGTCTGTTGCTCACAATGTCCCCCAGGTCGAGGATTTTGGTTTTGGTGAGCTAATGAGCAGTAGCATTGCAGCTCTGTAGCACATTAATGGCTTGAGAGTGAGCTATAAACTCTTTCTTCCAGCCTGGAAGAGATTAAGCATGTAAATGATGTAACCCAATTTGAAAAAAGGGCAATATTCCAGAAGATATCCTAGCCTTGCTTTTCTTTTCTAGCCTTGCATTTCTTAACATTGATTAACAACCAAGCAGTGAGAGAAGGTATGACATTTCTAAATGGTTGTCCAAAAAAAGCAGTGTGATGATCTAGGTCTTTGCACCAATATTTAGCTGTTGTACTAAGGAATAGCTGGGGTTTATATAGTCATAAATGAGATAACAACTGTTGACTTTTACCCCTGGAATCAGAAAGTTTTGTGTGAGTCACATTATATTTTCAAGGTTTCATTGGCCATTAAGATGGTTGGATTTTTAATTGCTTTTTTTAATAGTAAGAAGAGGTAAAATTTTACATCAGGGATTGAGACTAGAAAGAGAAAGGAAAGAAATGAAACCCAGGGTTGTTGTAATTTGAGGTTGTCATCTTTAAACTTGGTACATATATGAGGAAACAGTTTGGCTATAATTAACCGTGGGTTTCAAAATAACGGAAAGTAAATATAATTAATTAAAATATCTGAAATTCTCAACCATGTTCTGTCATGTCACATGGCTTAGTCTGTCTACTCAAAACCTTTCTTGACAGAATGTGTCAACTGGAAGGCATTTGCAGTCAATACACTTGATAGTAGGTAAAAAATGCTTTTGCCTTACCTGGGGCCCTGAAACTTACTTCTTTGCATCTGACACAGAATTTCTTCTGGAAATAAGTGGCTCAGAGAAACAGCTTAGAAAAATGGTAAGTTTTTCTGGTTTTATAGGGAAGTTTACGCAAGACTTGTTTGTATATGCCAGGGAGCCAAGTCTGGGTGAAGAAGATTCAAACATCCCCAATGCAGAGAGCTACACTGTTTAACACTGTGCTCAGATTGTTTTAGCTGATGTTAATCAAGCACACAATTCCTGAAGAGGAGAAATACCTGGAAGTGGAAACTGAGAAGCGGGATGCAGTGAAAGAAATTTTTCTTCTCTTGTTCTACTTCTCCTAGGTAAATACCTCAAATTATTGAGCTCCAACTCTACTCATTCTCTGTCTTTTTGCTGTTAATAACACACAGCTCAAAATTCACCCGCAGACCCTGCAGACCTGTTTTTTTCTTTTTTTCTGGCAGGGGGAACATGTTTAGGAGGCTCTGAGGACTTAGGTGCCCCTGGAGCCTTGGCTGGCATGGGGTGTGTGCACCGACAGCAAGGTGGGATCACAGCTACGCAGCCCCCCTGCTCAATCTACGTGTAGCAGCAGAAGTTGGCAAGGCAGCACACTGACTTTTAGGGATTAGTTTCTGTGCCAGCTGTCTTGCAGCAATATAAAGCACAGTTGTAGGGGAAAGTGGCACTGGTTAGTGGGAAGCAGGATTCCCTGGGCCAAGAGTCAGATAAACTTGGCTCCCTCGTTGCACTTACTTTTGCAGTTCTTGTGCTACTGATGTTTATTCTGGACATCTAGTCTTTCAGAGTGCTATTTTATTGTAAACTAGTGCCAATTTTGATTACAAAGACTTTAAAACTTTCTAATTCAAAAATCAGAAAATTACAATCCTACACATGATCACACCTAAAGCAAAAATATTTCTTTTTGTCAGGTTACACTTCAGACCTTTAAAAAAAAGTGTAGACATTTTAATGCCTTGCTCATTTTCTCTTTTTCCTTCTGGGAAAAATACTTTGTAACGTCTCCAAATTAAGGAATAAACCCCAAAATTATTGAATTAAAAAAAGAAAAAAATGAAAATGGAGAATTGGGGAACGAGGATAGGGGGAGGAGGGAGGGAGAGTTATTATTTCTTCCTGTTGTGCTCAGTAACAGAACAGGAAGGATGAACGTTTTTGAAATTTTTAATCTTAATGAGAAATACACAACCTTTATGAAACCTGGTTTTGAAGGCAGACCATTTTCAAGTTAAATTTCCCCCAGCT
The DNA here is from genome assembly GCA_026261815.1 of Monarcha castaneiventris obscurior. NCBI lineage: Eukaryota > Metazoa > Chordata > Aves > Passeriformes > Monarchidae > Monarcha > Monarcha castaneiventris. The sequence continues at coordinate 4,373,109 of JAMPIT010000040.1, forward strand.
GTGGCTATAACAGCTTTTGCCTTTACCTGTCAAAGAACAGGAGGCTTTAAGAGTCTGCAACTCACTCCAATCCAACAGGACTTCCAAGTATGTGAATTCAAATTTTTTCAAGTTTTCAAGTCTTTTTAAAATCAGCTTAATTGATGTCCTACAGGACTGTGGGTATAGTTAAAGTTAAGTACGTGATTAAGTGCTTTGTTGGAACCAAGCCAAAGCACTTAACACCTTCCAGAACAAACTTAGCCTGAATATGTGCAATACGCAGTCATGGGGAGTTGTCTCTTTTTTCTAAGAAAAGAGAAAATTTTCCTATTCCAAACCCACTGCTCTTCCTTGCTTTCTTTCTTTAGATGTACTCTTTCTAAGCCCCCTTCTCCTTGAACTCCCCTTCCAAACATAAAAATTACAAAACACATGCTCTTTATTTTCTGATTGTTTACAGGTGAATGTTTTCCTCTCTGCAGCTATGGCTAAACCAAATGTCCACTCAGCAATGTTACTTTTTTATTTCCTAATTGATATCCAAAAATGGCTTTTCCATAGGGGTTCTTTGTTAAGAGTGAATGTCTGTAAATAAAAAAAAAAAAAAAATATTGAAAACCTAGAGACTCCTGTCTTTTGTATTTTGATTGTTTTTTCACAGTAGACTGTAGCATACATGTTGTTTTCTGGGGACACTGACAGTGTGTTAAGGTGTTTAGAATGTGATAATGCTGCTGTGCATTTACAAGGACTAATAACAGGGATCCAGGAATAGATAAACATGACAGGGGATTTCCATTGCCTCAGTCAGCTATTCAAAAAGTGGAAGAACTAAACAATACAGTATTAAAAAAAAATTCTGGACAACTGGACTTCAGCACTGCTTGTTATTTGCTTGTCTGCAAACAATTTTTAGATAGGAAAAATTCAAGCAGTTTTGGCACTCTCATCAGATGGGAGTCTGGGATCAATTATTATTCAGTAATAAAGGTGGATTTTAAAAAAAATATTTTATAGGAATGCTGTGAGAAGAAAGACAAATACATTGCTGTACTGTTTTCATAGTGAGAGCTTTTGTTTGGATGACTCCATTACAGAGGCTTTGCTCATCCTGTGCCAATCAGGTAGAGTCTCTGCTTTCACCAAAAGTTGCCTGTGTTCCTTGCCACAGTCCTTTGCCTCATCATCTGAGACGGTGCAATTGCAAATGGTTATTTTATACTTACATGACTGTGTGATAAAATTTGCTGGCACATAGCACGAAGACAATAAATCTAAAGCTTTTATATTTAAAAGCATTTTGCTTTTATTAACCTTTGTTGGTTAGAAAAGCTGCTGTTTTCCCAAGGTAGCAGGGAATTTCACCTCCTCCAACTCTTCTATTTTAGTGGCTGAGCTCTCTCTCTCTCTCTCTCTCTAGATATATATATATATATTTGTTAGTATTTAAGCAAAAAGCATGCTCAGTTCTGGCTGCAAGCACTTAGAAGAGAGCAGAATTTAAAGACAAACTTTGTTTTGTCTTTAAATACCTTTGTCTTAAAATACCTTTATTTGCATTGTAAAAAAATTTACTGTGTCACTAGTGCTAGTCCAGTCTACCAGAACACAGTCTTTCCTCCAGCTGCAAATCTGCAAATTCCTCCAATCTGCAACTCTTGCTAGATCTGGGTCTGGATTGGCAGAAAAAAGAAGTCCCTATTCAGTTTGCTGCTTCAAAGAACATCTCTGTCTTTTCCTAGACTGTCAGGAGCAGGTGTACTCATCATCTCCTCAGGCTTGCTATCACCAGCCTGTATCTCCTTGCTGCATTCGCTTTCATCACTTACTTTCGAGTAATCCTGGTGATGGGTGTTTTTCTTAGTTTTGGGCAAAAAGTTTCCTTTCCATTATGTTGCAGTGGTAAGAAGTTAGTAGGGGAGCTTGAAGGAGGATGATGCTGGAAGAAGAATCAGGAACTCAGTGTCGATACAATTTTTACATGTATCTTTAAATTATTTTCTCTCAAATTATAAATGTGTTCTGTGTAGCAATTATTTCCCTTTGCTACTTGTATTTCCTAGTGAAGCAATGTAGAGGCTGTGCAGATCCCAAGTGGCAGAGTGGGAAAGAGGTCCTCCTAAGGAGATGGGTGACGAGTTTTGATTTTTGCAATAGACACAGATATGTTATTTTTGTGGAATAATTCTGCATCAGCCTTATCTTGGAGATTCTTCTCTACTACAAAACATAAATCCCTTTGCATTTGTATTTGACCCTTCTGTATCTTTTGAGAAACAAAATGCCTGGTTTTGTGTGGCAGTGACCTGCTGATATATTACCCATTTTGTTAAAACCTCTGCTCAGTATGGGATTCTCCAAATAATATGCCATTTTCTTAAGATTGGGATCACTCTGATACAAACAGAAGATTTTCTGATCTGTATGTTTCATTTCAAGGATTTTCTCAGTGCTTGCAAAAGTAGCTGGCTTTTTCCTGAATTGCTTTGCTGTCCTTTTCCAGTAAGTTCTTCCTGTTGATAAGAGCAAATTCAATGCAGCAGTTGCTCCTTCTCTATTGATTTTTTTCAGTTTCTTTTTGGCTGGTGCATATACTCTTTCTTTACAGGATTTCTGAGTCTACATCTACTGATTGTGAATATTCTTAGAGAGGTAAGAGCATTTTCTATATACTATCATGTTAGCTTCTACGTTTCTTTCCAAAATGAAAAGGAATAATGGCCTGTATTGTTTTATAGGTGATGGTTCATTAATCTGTCTCTGAGATATTCTCTTCTCTGAATAATTGAGATAATGGGTATTGGCATGCTTGTAAACTCCATGTGTGTTAAGCTGGCCCTCAGTAACTTTGTAGCCAAGGGGTGGAACTCTTCATCGTTCTTGTATCTTTTTCCCCAAATTCTGAGCACTTTTGCAGTTGATGAAGCTGAATAGAGTGTGGTTTTGTAATTCTGACTTTGAAATCTGTAGCTCTTTTTTGCCTCGTAATATTTCGGCAGACAATTTTTGATTTTTAATAATGTCTGGAATGGCTGAGGAGCATCCCTCTTTTAAAAACCAGCTCATGATGCTTGGCAAGATCTGTGTGCCTTGTCAAGAGCTAGCTCTGGCTCATTTAATAGTGTGTACTCGAGTGTTTTGACCCCAGTTGTGATGCCTGGTCTGTCACCAGTCAGACTTTCTGTGCTCATCTCTGCAGGCTTACACTGGCAGCACACTTGTGTGTCACTGCCTTCCTACAGGACTCTGAGAAGTCTGTCTTTATGCCTCTCATTTTTCTTGCACGGAGTGCAATTCCCCTCAGATCCCTGTGCTGCCATTTCATAGTCAGCTTCCTCTGAATGAGCTAAAACCTCCCCCACATTTCAAGTGCTTCAATAAATGCTCCTGTCAGGCACCTTCTGACAGGGTCCTGTGATGCTCCTTTCAGAGGAGGCCACTGACAAGAGGCTGCTGGAGTGAAAAAAGATAAACTATTCTTTCACTACTGATACGAGGCTTAAGGACAAGTATTCATCTCATCCCTCCACTCAATATCAAAAAGCAGCATGAAAAGTGATTCTGTATTTTCAGTTTTCAACAGGACTGCATTAAAAAAAAAGTTGCTTGTTCATTCATTTTAATGGCAGCAGCCAGTACAGGGAGGGTCTCACGTGTCAGCATCCTAACAGCGTTTTTCAGGTATTTTATATTAACTTAATTGAACTAACACATCTTAAAAAGGAATCTGTTTTGCCTGCCAAGACAGGAATATAACAGCAACTAATTCGCTGCATAGCTGGAAAATAGCAGAGCATCAAATGCATTGGGAGCCAGTGAGTGTTACTTTTGCAGATGTTACATGCACAGCTAAACTGAATGGCCAGATAGGTACTTTCAGAAAATTAAATTGCCACAAGGTGGTGAAGACAAGGCTGGCATTATGCACAGGTATTGAACTGTGATCAGTAAAGCTGGCCTCTTAGACTTTCTCAGCTGGAATAATTTATCATCAGCTGCTGTGCAGGGAAACTAGCTTTGCTAAAAAAAAAAAATCTTTTTTGTCTGTACTAAAGTATAAAAATTGATATTCCAGGATTCATTAATTTTAATTTGGGATTGAAGTTGGGCCATAATGATAGTATTCATTGTGTGTTTTGTTTGCTTCAATTAATGTGTGCTAATGTTGGAGATCAGAAAAATTTTGGGAGTGCTACGCCCAAGTTGGTAGCATAAAGGCCTTGCAGGAACCTAAGTGCTGGGTCTGTTCTGACAGTCTAGTGGCAATTCCTTGGCTTGGGTTATTCCCTGATTAATAAGATGGGTCAGCAACTCTGGCAGGTACCCTTTGAAAGCCAGACACAGCTGAATTTTGCACCCAGACTAGCCCACCCCCAGAGGGCTTTCCTGTTCCTCGTATTTTTATCCTCCCATGATGTTTGATGTTGGTAATTCCCGTGTTTGTGTTGGCATGCTGTGAGCTCCTGTCTCTGGCTCCAGTGTGTGGTGAGGGGAGGAAGCCAGAGGAGAAGGTGATCAGTCTTTTCTGGACTCTTACATGGCTGCCCGTAGTTAAAGGTGGCTGGCGCCATGCAGGTTCTTTTTGATTTTATTAAAAAATACATGTATGTTTAAGAACAGCAAGGTAGGTGACCAAAATACACTGTTCTGTGGAATTTAAAAAGATATGGGTTTGTCCCATTACCTCACCCATTACCTAAGAAGCAATAGATATTGGCATCTGATGTTTGATTGTTCTGTGAAAGCAGATTTCTCAATCTGTTGCTATAAATGTCTAAAAGTGCCATGTCATAAAAGCAGTCCTTCTGTATTCCTTCTGCTGTATTTATTTTCCTGACTGCCAAAGACTAATCTGGGCAGAGGGAAGAACTGTAGAATAATTTCCTAAAAAGCTGAAGGAACTCGTTGGAGAGAGGGAAGCAGAAAGTGGCCCCAGCTCGTGCCAGCTGGCCAGAGCTCAGCCCCAGCGAGACAGCCCACGCTGCCCGTCCCCAGGAACGTGCTGGCAGCCAGAGCCTTGCCCAGCCCTCCCACTGCCAGGTGGGAGAAGGCAGGCAAAGTGCTCCTTTCCTTGCTGGGAATTGCCATGTGATATATTGGACTGTTTTAGATATATTACATTAGTGCTTCTGGCTTTAAACTGGGAAAGGCTGTGATTAAAATATCCTGGACTCTGTGGTCACAGAGTTGGTGTTGGCAATTTCTGTGGTCACATATTTGGTAGCTAATGTCTTTTATGAATTCCAGATTTTTCTCTTTTGGGTTAACTGTGCCCCTGGAGCTAGTGCTGGAAGGCTGTCCCTTGGTTGTATTTGTTGCATTCTCCTTGAAGATCACAGCTCTTTGTTTACTTCTACCATAGATACAACGGTGGGAAAACGCCAGAACATCCCTGTAGCCACATCTAGTACCTCTCTTGGTACCAGAGAGCACACATTTGCCCCAGAAAATGTTTCTTTGTGCTGTACTCTCACTGCACTGATTTGCTCTAAAGCTCGGGCTGAAAGGACTCCTGGTGAGCACTGTTGGTTTGCTTAGGAGGTGGAATTACTCAACTTTTCTGAAGGAGGAGAGCTATATTCTGGAATACGCTGGTGCCAACGAGCTCAAGGAAATGAAACCTTTTTAAAGAACTCCACTTTTGGTCAGAATGTATATTTTGCTGGCATTCTTATAATACATGTAGATGTTGATAAAGTCTGGAATTTAGCAATGCACAAATTTTTGTTTCATCAATCACCAGTATACAGTAAATGCTGTATATTTTAAGTGGATTTAAAGTGTCTTTGAGAAAAATTCTTATATACAAATGCAGACTGACTTTATTTCTGCTGCTACTCTTACACAAGTGGGAAAAATCAAAGGATACCCCTTTAAAGTGTTAAACAGTCAAGTTGTGCAAAAGATGCTTTTCATTTACCAGTGCCTATTTACTGTTGGAAACCTGAGTATATAGCCATGAAGGGCAGCTGTTTTCTCCTTATGACATTAGTAAAAAAACCCTAACAAACCAATATGCTTGTTGAGTATTTCTGGGACAAATTTCCCAGAATTTTCCTATTGCTTTTTCATTTCTTTACATAAAACACCCACAACCCTTCTTCCTTGATGAGGTGGCAAAACATCCAGATACCCTGGCTGATTGTTATGGGATTGATTTCTGTATCTCTTTTCCTACATTTCCCTGAAATGCATTTTTCTGCCTACTAATTACTAAAAGGATGTGCAATCCGAGAGTATCCAGCATTTCTGTTTCATTATTTTAGACCGAGGCTGCAGTGAAAAAGTAGACGATGATGTTTCTTGGCCGTTCTCTTCTTTCACTCAGAGGTACTTGGGGAGAAAAAGGAAGTCCCATTTGCCTGAGTGTTGGTTTGAGCACAGGTACATGTACCTGAGTATGCAATAAACCTATTGGAGAAGTAAGGAAAACACCAAAAGCTGCAAGATTGGCAATGATCTTCCAAAACTTGCAATGCTGTGTGACAGTGCTGGTACATCTGCCATCAGATCACTGAAAGACAGAGCCCTTGGAGCACCAGCCCTATTATGGCGGTGGTACAGTCCTGCAACTGGATCCTGGTCTCCCACTTAATTTGTAACCTGAAACTCCCCCTCAGTCTTTATCTTTGAGATTATCTCCCCTTCAAATGATGTGGTTGTGGTGAATAAAGCTGACATGTGAATTTCCTATTCTTTGAACTTCAGTTTGAAAATGAGAAAAGAACTTGAAAGAAAAGAGTCTATTCAACAGAGCAATAGTGAAATTAGAGGATTATTGTTTTCAATCCCATTACATCTGTTGGCAGATGGGTCCAATCCATGAAGGAATTAGTTTCTGTTTTGTCAGGTTGTCAGGAACTCTCGTCTGGGTTTAATCTTGATACAGGACATAGTATTACAAGAGATAGACAAGGATGAATCATGATGGACGGGTTGAGAAGCAAGGTAAAAAGAAAACCAGTGAGCGTATATTTTTATAAGCAAGCAGGACAGAGAGCTGTAATGAGTAAGTGAGAAGAGCACAATAAGAGGTTTGGAAAATGCATTTTGTGGGTAGGAAGGCTTCTATTTTAAAATAGTTTCTATATTACATTATGTATCTGGCAGACCTTCTGATTCTTCTGGCTTTAATGAGAACACAAGCCAATGCCCAGAGTCTCTGTAAACTAAGAATCAATCTTTTGCAGGGTCTCCCTCCTCTGTTCTTGATCATTCTTTTTCTTGAAACTCCAACATGTTGTTTTTTACATTATTACTGTTCTGACTCTTGGTGTGATGATAGCAAGGGTTTCTTGCCTGTCTGTAGCTCTCAGATGCTAGCTGGTGCTTTTATAATGCTCCTTATTTTTCCAATACTTTCCACTATTTTCTAATACACTGTGTTGAGAAGGTAAAATAATTCAGTGATGTATTTATGGGCGAGAAATCAAAGGAAGGAAATGGGTTAGAAAGACAGTACAGCTGGGAATAGACGCCACTGGTATATGCAGCACTGCCTGGCACTTAGGTAACTGTAGCGTATTTCTGATGCTCAAAAGTTATTCTCATCATCTGCTCCTAAATCTGCTCTTTTCCAGTTTTTAATTCTCACTCATTTGGCTTAAAAGAAAGCAGGATGGGCCTATGACTAATTTAGCAAATTTTAGGCAACTTTTTATTAAAGACACCCTTGTTCACTAGAAGGTTTTCTGGCATTCTTTCAGTCCTTTTGAAACCACTTTAAGATTCTCTCACAATTTAAAGGCTCTTTTAATTATGCTGTTCATTTTGCCATGCAGTTTATACTCCGTTACCCTTCCCCTCGCCTGTCTCTTGGGGCAGTACAGTAACTGTTATAAGAGCGATATCTGTTGAACTGTATTTTAAGTAATCTCTATGTGCTTTGAGTAACTTTCCAAAAAAGCGGTTAAACAAGTGGGAAAAAAAAGGTATTGTCAGAGGAATAATCTTTAATAAAAGCAGTATGGTCTGCTAGTCAGGAAATACAGTGTATTTTTTAATATATTACGTAAATAAGAAGGCATCTCTGGTGAACTTTAGTTGCAAAGAAAATATTCCTACCTTAGCAATATAATGAAAAATGAAATATCATCTTCAGTTTCAGTTGGCCTAGTGCTTTTAAATTAACATATTTGTGACCTATTTATCAGGTCTTAGAAGTTTGATGTGGTGCTCATTTATGTAGAATAGTTTTTGTTCTAATTAGTTACCTGTCAGAGCACTGGTAGACCCTCAGTAAGTCTGTTGTGGATGTGCTTAAAAGGCATATTGAGCAGATACAGTTTCCAAGGGGGAAAACCTATTTTACTCATGTTTTTTTTCTGTACACCTAGTGTTTATCTTCACAGTGACAGAGCTTCTCCATGCACTGCTGAGGGAGAAATTATCAGTACTTAGTTTTATTAAAATAATTCTTGCATTTAGATTTCACATATTTTAAGTTTGGAAGGGTTTTGTTTTGTTTTGTTTTGTTTAATGACTTTGAAGGAACTGTAAAACCTTTCCCCTCCTCCTTCTCTCTTCCCTCACCTCCCATTTCCTCAGGAAAAAAAACCTGATTTGATGACAAAGTTTTTTTTGAGCCCAAAATAGCCTGCCCTTCTCAACAACCCTCCCTTTCCCCCCCTCATCTCAGCTCTCCCTCATCTCCACTATACTTTTAAATATAGGCTTGAGTACCTGCCAGCTGCACACCCAGCCCTCGAAGCGCAGTCTGTGGCAGGATCATCTTTCTGCCTTCACTTGCAACCAGTGAGGAAAAAGATTCTGGAACAGTGGAGGATATTTCATATTTGGAGTTTTATTATTTAATTTAATCTTCTTGCTTACTTGGCAAGGCAGCCCATCCACCAAGAACTGCGCAAGTCAGATGTTTTGAAACTTGCTGTGGTTAGAAGGAATCAGTATTGTGCCCCAAGAGGCTCAAGCTGAGGATGCTTTACTTCATAATCTTTCCTAGGTCTCCAAATAAAACAACAAGAATTTCAGACTTGCTTACAGTAGTTCTGCTAGATGAGTAAAGCAGTTTGGGTGTAGACAGCTGTTTTCCTTTCAGGATGTGGGGGACTTGAATCATTGAGTGTGAGGGCAAAATAATTCCATGATAAAGGCTGTTTGGGAAAATTTATCTTAATGAAAGGAAACAGTTCCAAACAGAATGGAGAAGTGAGTGGTTATGGCTCCAGGTGAACTATCAAAGATGATAATTTGACAAATTTTATTCTTTGCTCCATTTGTACAATCCCAGTGAAGAGAGATGCGCGCTTCATTCCGATTGATTTATTCCAGCTGTGTGCTACTATGGACAGGTGAACATGATCTCAACAGTGAAATGTTTCCACCTGAGAAAATTCCATCAGGAGTAAATCAGGTGTTCACTCTGTGGTCAGCAGTGCTGACTGGGATAGGGAAATGATTTTGCCCCAGTTTCTTCCTGCTTCTTTGTAGAGCTTGAGCATGGAGATTTAGAAGGTCCGTGAATAATTTTTAATTTTAATTTCAGAAGCATGGAAGGAATGGGAGGAGATACTTCATGTCTTGCAGCAAGGATCAAGGTCAGATGGTCTAATAATCACCAAGATTTAACCTCCTTGGATATTTATAAGGATGGCAATTTCTTTAAACTGCCCTAATGATAAGGTCAAGTACTGCACTGATAACAACATAGAAATTGATTAAAAAGGCTCGTTAAGTCATCCTGTCTATCTCCTTGCCAGCACAGGATTATTCCCTACAGGATGTTTTCTAATGCTCAGTTCACATTGTGTAAGAGAATCATGAGTTTTATGGCTTTGGCCTTTTGACAGCACACACTTTATGGAACTTACTGATTGTTTTAGAGGTCTGAGTAAGACCCTGTTTCATTGCCTGAAATTGGATCAGAAACATATTAGCAAAACTTACTTAGAAATATGTGAGATTTTAATTAAAATTGCTAAATACACAAGGGCAAAGCTGAGCCGTTGCAGATGAAGTTTGCAGCTGAGAATTCTTTAACTGCAGACTATCACTGAGTTTTTCTAATAAACCATACGATATTTAAAGTAAAATAATCTCTGGGGTTCTCTGTTTCTCTCTCTCCTCCTCCTCTTTCCGCTTTGATATGTTCCTGTCTTTCATTTCTGCCCATCTGGAGCCGGAGTTGAATTATGGCATGCGATTTGTGTAGATTTGTATCTCTCCCCCTGGATCCTAACCTTCTTATTGATTCCCTCAGCTCCTGGTGCTTACTCACACTCTTGCTTCTTCTCCACCCTGATCTCCTTCCATGGTTTTGCCTGTTTCCTTTTACTCTGTGGGTTCTCATTCAACTTAATTCTCTTCCTTGGTTTTAGAAAAGGAACGTATTGGTTTTCAGTTACGCATTTTTCACTTCATAATTTTGATCTTGGTATTTTTTTCTTTTTTTCTCTAAATACTAAAGTGCTAAAATACTGTCGTCCTGCTCCAACACAGAAAGAATTAGAATGGCTTATCTTGCTGTGAGATGGAAAGACCCTGTTCCAAGTTGCCATCCGGAAGTTTCTGGCAGTGAGAAGAGGTGTTAACAGCTGCTGTGACAGGGCTACTGAACTTGGTATTAGTACAGAGGTTATTTATGCCTCAGCAATGTGACTAATTTTTAAATTAATTAGAAATGTATTTCCTTCCTTCAAGAAAGAGCAGAGTACATCCACATGGAATTTTGCTTCGTGAATGAAACAAAAGAAAGCAGAAACAGAAATTCTATAGCAGAATACAAATATGTTGAAATATTGCCTTGGGCTGTAAAAATGACTCCTGAAATGGACACTTATTTTTCAAGCACAGTGTTTAATACTTAGTTTTGGTTACTGATCCTATCGAAGCAAAAGATTATTGTAGCCTTAAGCTGCTGTGTAACTCAGCTCAGTGCTCTACTGTTGGAATTCTCTTAAAAAATATGTATTTTGATATTCTACATTGAATACACCCATAAGGAATGAATTTTTTTCAAGTATAAGTGATAGGTCCTTCAACATACAAAGCAGGACCTGACTTCAGCTGCTTTAGGGAGCTTCACTAAAACATCTGAATTTTAGTGAAGCTAAATTGAAGCTTCTTGCTTGTACAGCGAGGCTCCCAAGATGTTTCTTAATTATATCCTTTAAAAATATGGGGAACTTTGTTCATCTCCAAAGTCAGAAATGTTAATTCACCCTAACCTTAAAAAAAAAAGTGTGAAAATCTGGTATGAAAAAGGAATAAAAATCTGTCATTTCTCTAAAGGTAAAATGATATAATAATATGTTTTGGTTTTTCTTGTAGGCTCTAGTTAGAAAACAGCAGTTCTCACTGTTTAATTCAGGTGAGAAGCCCTGAAACTGTAGGAACACCAAGCAGTGCTAATTGAATCTGTAATTTTGGGGTGTATTGCCCATGAAGAAGGAATTAAAACAATGCCTTACATTTTGCTTTTGTTGTGGGATTTCTTGATAATCTCACTCTAAAGCATCACTAACCAATACCCGTAAAAAGCCTTTGAGAACAGGCTGCAGTTAGAGCCATTACCCCTATTAGTTTGTTGCTCATAGCAAAGAGACAATTGTGCTGATGGGTTACTACTTTTTGAAAGATGGAAAAAGCTCCATGGTTTGGCATGAGGACCCTTGAGCAAAAGGCAGCAAGCAGAGTTTTATTACCCCACAGATTAATGAAATTGAATATGACGAATGCCATGCTGTGGTGACAGCATAACCCCTACGCTCGTGAAATGGCACTTCTTTCAAGTAACAGCTCCAGCTCCGACCTTGCACTTTGGGTTTCCTAGAGATCTAAGCCAAAGTGGCTTTTAATGGGGGGAAGAGATTGCTTTGATTAAACAGAAGCCAGATATGGAATTAAAGAGAGTTCAGAGATTGCTATTATTTTTTGGCAAAGATATTTCCTTCAATTTTTAGCTTTTTGTTTAGGAGACAGCTATGCTTTTTAACAGTTATTCTCTTATCTACAGCCTGGCATTTGAATTGTGTGTAGGATTTATAGAAAGAAATACAGCATGCCTTTCCTTTTAGAAATATAAGAAAGTTAGGACTGCCATGTTGGCAGTAATTCCATCTAGTTCGCTATCTCATTCTTGACAACTACAAGCCTCAACTATTAAAAGTGCAAGAATTCAGTTTTATTCAGTTACCTCCTTGCTTAGGTCTCTTATTGTCTGATTTTTATAACCATATTAATACTTCTCCCATTGAGGACTAGATTGTACCTTGTGCCACGGCTCCAAAATAGGATACAGCGGATCAAATTGTGTCACAGAAGTGTTTCTGAGCTTGAAAAGGCATTGCCTCCCAGGACTCCTGTGGCTTTTCCTGTTTCTCTTTCACATGAAGTGGATTAACTTCAGTTCTGCCTTTAAGTAAGGCTGGCTGGAGTGTTTTAAGTATAGACTGGATTTGCTGCTAGCCTCTTCTAAAAGGATCACTTGATTTTCCTTAAAACTTTTAGGACTTATAGCTGTGTGACTAGGTCAGGGATGTGAGGTAATTTTCTTTTTTCCTTCCAGCTTTCAGTTTCTAATGATTTCTAAAAACTGTCAAATTTCTTGCAGGAGGTATTAAACCTGCAAGAAGCCCTGTAGACCGTGTGAGAAGTGGTGCTTCCTTGCACTGAGAAGAAACTTGAGACAAGGTTTCACACAGAGCGTCATCAGTGGATATGGCACCAATGATCTGACATACAGAGCAGGGGGACAAACCCAGGGCAGGTGGGGAAGGCCTCAGATTTGAATTTTACAATTGAAATTTTCATAGAATGGTTTGGGTTGGAAGGGGCCTTAAAGGCCATTTTGTTCCAAGCCCCCTGTTCTGGGCAGGGATGCCACTCAACAGATCAGGTTGCTCAGTGCCCCATCCAATCCAGCCTTGAACACTTCCAGGGATGGGGCATCCATAGCTTCTCTGAGCAACCTGTGCCAGTGTCTCATCACCCTCACATTGAAGAATTTCTTCCTAATATTTAATGTAAACCCGCCTTCTGTCAGTTTAAAGCCATTACCTGTCATTTACCACCAATTTATACCAAACACTGGCTGCAGCAACCCTTCCTGTATGTCTCAGTAAACCTAGAAGAACAGATGGCAGCATTTTGGCAATTAAAAAAGTCTTCCAATCAGCAAGTTTTGTATTTGAAATCTGTCATGTCTGTTGCAGCACAGAAGAAGCCAAATAGCTCTGTGGCATTTATTTCACTTAATGTCTTGTGCCTGTTACAAATGGGCAGATTTGACATTTATGTAAAAGCTGTGCTAGCAGATCCAGGCTGCATGATCTACCTCTGTGCTTTCCTAACACTTGATAAGGAGAGCTTTAATAGTGGAAGTAATGGTGTTCCCTGGTAGCAAGCTGGGAGAGAGCAGGAACCTCCCCAGAACACGCAGTGAATGCCATTAAATATCTTGCAGCGTGCATTGTTTGGAGTGGAAAAAATGAACACACACCATACATATCCTGCACGCCACAAAAAGAAACTGGTTTGGATTTAAGTTTTGGTTTTGCGTTCTTAATCTGGAATGCACGTTGACTTTTTCTGCTGCTTTGCATAGCTGAGCTGCATAGCTGAATTTCAAAAGAAAAGGCAAATACTGGATTTGTGGGCCTTGATACAAAGAGGCAGAACTGGCAGCTTTAACAAGGAATGAATGGGCAACAAGACAACTATCCACTTGTGCCTTCAAGGCAGCTCCTTCAGATAAGGACTGAGATTTATAGACAGTTGAGGCTTTACTGCAGAACCTCCTCTGAAAATGCTCTTACTGTCTTTCGGCTTTTTCACCCTTCTTGCACTTTCCACAAATGTGTTTTTCCATTTCTTTTTTAAAAGACTGTTTCCTAGCATGCCTCAAGGAGGCAATAGAGGTATTTGCTGAGAAAAGCAACAAAGACAAGGTCAAAATGAAGTGGGTTTGACATCTTCAAAACTCAGTTCTGTCACTTGTGTACAGACGATGCAGAAGAAAGCCTGGGGACCCGTAGGCAGTGACAGTGCTGTTGCACACAACATTTTTCTACCCCATTTAGCAGCAATTTCCCAGATGAATGGTGCTCTCAGGATCTGTGCTGAATGCAACATGGGAGCTAGAAGGAACTTTGTAAACAAAGGAAATGGAAAGTTTGGTTAAGATATTGTTGGCTAAGAGAAAAAGGCTTATTGCCAGTCTGAGTTTGTTTTGGGTTCTTAGCTTGGAATTAAAACGAAGGTTTTCTACGACTGGAAATATAATAAGAAAACACTGAAATTTTCCTCTACATAGCAGTATTGGAATTTTAAAGGTCTGTGATATTTTTCTATGTTTTTTGAGGGTTGGTTTTTTTTTTTTTTGAATGATAGATTCTGTTGTTAAAAACACTGGCTTTTGAGAATATACAATTCAAAGACCATGAAGGCTGGCCTAAGTTTCATTATTTTTTTCTGCCAGTGCACAAATGATCCAGTTGTGTCCAAAGCATCTCGGTCTCAGTAAATGTGCACTTAGTGGTGAGAGGGTGAAGTAGCCAAAACTTTAATCTGAAACTTTAGGTGGGGGGTAGAGGAAAAAGAGATGGGGAATCACCCTTAAATCATGATAAATGTGCTTGACACGGAATTGCCCTTAAATCATGATAAATGTGTTCATGTCTGAAAGGTAATAGCAAACAGATATGCAGCAGCAAGAATCTTCAGAAGAAAACCAAAGAAAGTACTACTGGGGAAAAACTGGAATTTTACTGGAAGCTCCATGTTTTGGAACAAATAAGATTAGGACATTATACATTAGCATGCTATGAACAAATCTCTTTAAGTCCTACTTTACCATAGATTTGATCTAAAAATAATGCTTCAAAGAGCACACTTCAGATTATGAAGTGAGGTAAATGTTTTCATTTAAGTTTTCCTGCCAGTTGGCTTTTGGCTGAAGTTTTGAAGGTTTTAATATGTCTACCACTGGAATGCTTTAACTAAGCTCATTTTAGATAGTCGTGGTATCTGTAGAAAGGAAATGAATTTGTTAAATGAGAAAATTGAGCTTATAAATGGGATGCTTATATGCTCTAGAAATTAATGGGAATTCTACTAAGAGTTTTACCATCGCATAAAGCTGTACATGGGCATGTTTTGCTTGGATACTTTGACAGGTCTATGGGATTAAGAGGGTAACGGAGATGTCAGTTTTTGCCTTTTTTTTCTTATAATTAAAATACTAGGGGTGTGTTCTCAGAAAACCTTTGAGGTTTATTTCCATGATTTTGTATTTCCAACTTTTAGCTACCATCCAGTAATCTTGACTTTGCTGTGAGGGTGGTGATGCCCTGGCACAGGTTGCCCAGAGAAGCTGTGGATGCCCCATCTCTGGAAGTGCTCAAGGCCAGGTTGGATGGGGCTCTGAGCAACCTGGTCTAGCAGAAGGTGTCCCTGCCCACGGCAGGAGGGTTGGAATGAAATGATCTGGAAGGTCCCTTCCAACCCAAACCGTGCTATGGCTCTGTGATTGTTGCATCCCACTAGGGAAAGAGTAGAGATGAAAATGAATTATGCTGAGGAAAAGGAATGTGACTAGCAGTCTGCTTTGTGCTTCACCAGTAAAAGACCAAGGATTAATGTAAATCTGCATGTTACATTTATCAGACTTGGATCCCAGTGTAGTTTGAGCAATGAATTACTTTGAGAGAGTTCTTCTTAATCTGGTGGCTTTATGTTAGAAGAATTTTTTTTTTTTTTTTTGAACAGGGGTGTCATTGAAGCCTTCATTGACTTTTTATGTAATTAATTTTTTTGCCATGGAATTGCTTTTCCTATTTGCTTCAGCAAATATTTATTTCTGGTACTTCTGGTGCTATTTAATTACTGTTTTCCTACTTTGGTTTCCTAAGGGTAAATTGCGCTTGAATCATCTGTGGGAAACTCCAACTGAAGTCCTTTATGCTATCTCATAAACTCTCAACTACTGAAATAACTCTTGAAAATGGAATTTAGCAATTAAAACAGGTTATTTTTGTAAGAAGATAAATGTTAGCTATATGATTAGAGGAAAAGAAAATAAGTTTCCATTTTCAGTGCTATATATTCTGCAAAGGACCAAGATTTGACACAGTTCATGTGGTCTGCAACTGTCATGAAGCTTCAGAACAGCCAAAGTACGTGCAAGTTAAATATATAGGTACATATTTTATTTTCACTTTGCTAGGAAAGAAATGTTCTTTGCACCTTGAAACTGCCTTACTGCTCCAGTGGGGATTTAGTCAATCTCTAAACTATGCTAAATCATTTCCCAAAGAAGTTGTGTGAAACAGAAAGTGGGTAGAAATGAAACTTTTTCTTGTGCTTCCTGTGTCCTGACTAGACACTTTTCTGAGACAGAGGTAGAACATTAATTTGCAACACCCAATTGTGCATTCAGTTAAATTGGTAAAACCATTTTCTGGCTGTTTGGTTGTTCTGTTTTCGTCTATTTTCCTTTGCTAACTCCCTCTCATCTTCCATTAAAGGCTCAGATAAACTGACAGCAGATCTGACAACTCTTTTTCTGTTTGTGGGATCTACCATCAGAAGCTGGGAAGCCTCACAGCCTTGCTAGCTCTCCACAGATATGGGTGAGTCCAGCCATGCCTGCATTGAATGCGTGTGAATGATGTGGGGATTCACTTACAAACTATGATACAGCTGCAAGCCAAATTAGTAGTACAGATGCAGGCTGGAATCCTTCCTTCCACGTAAAAAAAAAAGTAACAAAAGAGATCTGATAATATCTGTATTTTTTTTTTCCCCTTTGTAAACATGATACATTTCTATGAGAGTTAAGGAATTTCTGTCAGTATTAGATCTGTAATTCCATTTAGCTGTACATCTGTTCTTCTTTAACTAAAGATCTTCCTAAATTTACAATTAATATTCCAGTTTTTATAGAATTCTATATAGAAATCTGTTTGCTAAAGTTCACTTGACTAAGGAATGATCATGGCTGCTTGGAGATTTATTAGTAGTCAGAGTATTTTGAGATCTATGACATTCATTCATTATTGATACCTTTTGAAAGGTACAAGAGTAAGTGATCTCTATTGAGCATTAACTGTGTTCACAAAATATGATTTTTATATAGCATTTAAATCCTCTGTTTTCCTTTTGAAGGCATGTTGAATATCTGCTTTAGAAAACTAATATTAGATGAGAAACCTTCGGAGCTTTTACTATATTTCTCCATTTTCAGAATTTTTATTTATTGGAATTAAACCAAATTAACCAAAGTTAGTGAGCTTGAGATGGGGACTTGAAGAAAATCCAGATCTACTTGCCACATTACATGCTCCTTTCAAAGAACCTGGTATTCTTGCTGAATTGCCCCGTAACTCAGATTTAGTCTTCATGTCATCACTTCTATCTGAGGGAGTGTGAGAACACAAGTGGCAGCCAAGGAGAGGTGGCACAGGCTGGCGCTTGTTCACTTTAGCACTGATGTCATGAATACTGGCAGAAAGTGATGATTTTTTTTCCATTAAGAGGTGTGACTTTTCCTCTGGGGGCTGCATATCATTCCAGGTGTATTGTAATTAAGATCTTTAGGTCCTTAGAAATTTTTTAGGCAGAATATTTGGGGCTTAGCTCTGGTATTGGTATGAAGCATCTGTGGTTTTGCCTAAGAATATAATTATCACAATTACCTATTTGATCACTACCATTGACATCCAAAGGCAAAATTTTCTCTATATCCCTCTAGAGCATGAAGTTCTTTTTCCCGCTGATGTTCTTTGTTCAGATATTCTCTTTCCTCTCTTCATTTCTATCTCAAATACTCTCTGCTGCATCGTGGCCAAGGCAAGAAAGCGATGTTGGCTGGGGACTCACAGACTCTGGTGTTTTGATCACAGCACTGTCTTGGTTCAGGTCTGTTGCCCACTGCCTTTCATGGGGACAGGTTTATATCCAGACAGGATTCAAACTGGCTTGTGGGCCTTCAAGTCTTAGCTGTTTTTGTTTGTTGCTGAATGGTGTTCTGCTCATGCTGTGTTTCCCTTGTTGTTAACAAGTCAAGTCCCCTTTTGCTCTAAATGGAAAATATTCAAAACTCTTGATTAAGAACAAACAGGTGCTTATTAGTATATGTGAAACTGTTTTTCACTGGTTTGAAGGAGTGATTACGGATTCAGAAATGTGCTGTGTTTTTCAGGTAAAAGAGTTTCTTTCAGAGCTAAGGCATCTTGCAACCTAAGGTATCAGTACTGCTGTGAGTTTGCCCTAAGTGGTGTTAATCCATTTGTGCTGAGTGTAATGATCAGACAATGCTAGGAAACAATACAAGTGAGATCTAAAAATGAACAAAAGGTGACTATAAAGACCACGGAGAGAACAACTGCATCAAGGAGATCATATTGCTATTTGTAAGTGTCCAGAGATGTTAACTATCAAAGATGGTTAACTTTCATCTCTGGCTTCTTGCAGTCGTATTTCTTTTTCTTAGTCAAGGCAACAGATGCTTCTCCTGGGAAATAGTATAATGGGTAAAGAATGGGTTGGGAAGTAGATTTGGAAAAGTGAGTTGCGTGTTTGAGAAAGCTCAGAAGAATAAAATTTCAGATGGTTAAGTGCTTATTCTGCTTGCATTTTTCCAAATGTGAATCACTGAGCATCTAGATCTTGATCTGACAATCCTTTTGGTGCAACTTCAGTGGCATTTTTTGGGTGTGAAAAGAATATATGGATGACTGTTACTAAGCTATAGAAAACAGATGACTAAAACTGTATGATTTGGTACTTCATGCATCTTGAATGGCATTGTCTTTCGTGTTTCACTTGTGGTATTAAGAACTGTACCATCTTTTTTCATTTCAATTCACATGGCATTCATTTAAATTCTCCTACAGGCTTCTCTCCCTGATCACCTGATTTCATCTTAAGCACTTTCCAAGTAGAGTCTGATCTGAATTGACTGGCAGATGAATTGAGTTGTGGGAAAAGGGATACTTTGTCATGATATTTCTGTCACTGAAATAGTTTGTTAGGTACAAGGAGGACCTTCTTTAGCAACTGATTGTTGCTTTCTAGCTTGATTTTCAGACCAGAAACATCCTGGGCAGAACAGTGTGTCTCTCTGCAGTGCGTGACCTGACGACTACATTGTGTTGTGGAGTATTTACACCATCTATGAAAAGCTCTGACACTGACAACAATTCTTGCTGTCTGCTTGTTCACAGAATAATGAAAAGTTCGATAGTTTCCTCCAAATTGTGCGTCTCGGCAGAACGATGTGAGATGCAGATTTCACACGGCATGTGCTATGAACTGCCTTGTTCTCTCATTTTAGAGTGCAGTTAAGTGGCTTTATGATATTTTTAGAGCATATATTTGATGCTCTAAACTGCTGTTAAGACTGTGATGCCTTTGTAATGTGCTGATGTATGTTACTGGTAGCTTTTTTTTTCACGGAAGTGTGTAGGTTATTGGCATTTGTTTTTACTGCTGACACTTTTTTTCAGCATTAATATGTTGCTACGCAATTTCACTAGAAAAATGTTATGGTAAGCTGACTGAAATGTCATCCTGTCTGTATTTCCCTACAGGTTTTATGGGCTTAAATAAGCACCTGAATAAGCTTTTGAAACGTGTCAGATAATGTAATTTCACAACATTATTACGAGCTTGTTTCAGTTGGCACGTCATTCAACAAGCTGTTTGTACGGCTGTTTGCCTTTCTGGAGCATTTAAAAATTTGTTCTCAACTAGGACATAACCCTATTTCTAAGAGGAATAATCACTGAGTAATTTTTACCAACTAATTTTGGACCAGAGATGTGTTGATTCCAGAGTATTTTCTTGATATTGGTCTATGCTTTAGTGATTTACTGTATGAAAAAAATTAGTGGTGGAAATACTTAATATTTACCCAGTTGGGCAGACAAATACCCTTCTCTTCAGATTTCTTATTAATAGTTCTTTAGAAAGCCTTTTTTCTTTTTTTTTTTTTTTTGTTGGCTGGGATTCATTTTTCCCCTCTCCTACTGGCCATTCCTAGGGAAACTTGTTTCCAACCTCAAGAATACTAGTTGCATTGAAATGACATATGCTTAGTGTTTTTAAATCTGAAATATATCAGAGGCCAAAAGTTATTCATATTATATTTTCATTCCCTGATGTCACTTGTATATTTTTGACTTTATTTGTTTTATCTATAAAACAGAAACTGCTTAAGAAGGCTGCTAGCTACACTAGCTGAAAAGAGGGGAAAATACTACTGTGATGTTCCTCAGACTGCTACCAACTAATTTCATTTGAACATGGATATAAGACCTTGCAAATAAATGAAAGTGAGAAAAGGGGTTGTTTGGCAATTGATTTTTTTAAACTTCATTGGATGCAATTTAACTTAAGGGGTGAAAGTACTAGATGAAATCACTATTTGTAGCTCAGGCATGTCCAGAGTTATCTTTTGTAAGCATGGGATGATAATTAACGTTAGTTTTGCCAAAATAACAATCTGCTTGCCAATGTGTCTCAATTTTTAAGAAGAGTTAAGATTGATGATTGGAGAAACATAACTCCAGGATTTTTTCCTTTGTAATCTTGCCTATTTTATCATAATGAATTTGTTTTAGTTTGAATGCTACAGCTGACCTGCCTTATGTTGTGGGGACAGGAAAAGACAGATTTTGTCTGTGATTGTCTTTGCTCCATAGTGGGTAGGTGAAGGAAAGGGTGTGTCCTAGACTTCTAATCTTAAATCAAAAGATTTCTGCTATTTTGATGCTAAGAACCTGTAGTGGCCACTGTGTGCACTGTAAGTGTAGATGCTGTTTGTAAAGATGGGACATGCTTCTACTCCACATTTTTTCATCTTCTATTAAACCAGTTTTTGATGGAAACCTCTTGGGGTTGTGTCTGCTGAGCCAGCTCATTCTGTGAGAGTGAAAACTTCAGCATGACTTGGAGGGCGCTGAGCAAGGTCAAATTTTTGTTTTCCTCATTTGTTATTTGCATCACAGTGTATTTCCAAATACCTTAAATCTTAGTTCTCCATGTTATCCAGTACAACAGCTGTTTCAACCTTTCTGTCAGAAGGCCCCTGTCAAGCCAGTACTTCTATGCTTTTTTGGCTGTACTGCATGAGATGCTGAAAAGAAATGTGCCTGTGACAAGCTAAAGTTTTTCTTACTTAATATTGAGATTGTTATGGGAAGAAGAAGGGAGGCCATAAACATTTGTTTTACTATTTGGAAGGCCTCATGCTTTGCTGTGTTGTTCAATAGAAAAAGGAAATTGTCTCCCCTCTGCTTACATTTGTTCCAAGCATTTAGAAAGTACCCTTTTAATCTTTTGTTAAAGTTCATTGTAGAGATGTTTGAATGCTAGAAGATTCTTGACACTTAGGAAAAAACATGGTGTGTTGAGACATACATATTTCAGTTTTTACTGGAAATGAGTTAAATTAAACCTGTTTAGTCTAATTAGATTAAAGTTATAAAGTAAAAATATACGTAGAAACATTTTCCTAAAATGTATTGGATGACTACAGAAGGTTGGGGCTGTGAAGCATGACTAAAATAAAATTGACAGTGCTGCCAAAGATACCAGTGAGAGTGTTAAAACTGGAATTGAGCACTGAGGTCTGGCCATGGCACATTTCTTTCCTTAACCTCCCTGGCTCTTCATCCTGTCTGAGCACTCTTAGTCTTTCCTGTTAGCTTTGACTGAACTGTGCTCTTGCCTCTCTCTCTTTTGTAGGAAGCTCAGGCTTTTAGGCCCTACTTCTCTATTCTTTTTCTGCCTTGAGGGCTTCATTATTTCCCTCATGGTGCTCTTTGTTCCTGGCTGGCTTTGTTGGTTTTTCAATATTTTTTTGTTTCCTGCATCCTTCAGTTTCACACATTTCTGGGAGGATCTCCCCCCCAGCCAATTAAAACGAACTATTTCCTACTCATCTTTTGTGTTAATGAACTTGCAGTGCTTCCCAGATCCCATGCCTTTATTCTGCTTGTACATCAAGACAAAATTGAGGCATTTCCTATCTTTTTCCCACTTCATTTCAGTTTCCATTTTGGGAGCCCATTGCAAATGAGTGGTTTGGCCACTTAAAGCATCATCATCAAAGGCATCAATAAAACCAGGTTTTAATATAAATTTTTGAAAGCAAGACCTAATAGAGTTTGATAAGGATCACTCTGTTACTTGGTACATAAATGAAACAAAGAGAGGAAAATTTGATTAGAACCAATTTAGAATAGTTTGCATGGAGGCCAGGGATGCAAAGAGTATGAGAGAGCCCTCCACTGAGTCACGAGGTTATGAGAGGACCCCTTGAATTTCTCAATTCCTAATGGAGTCTGGCTGTGGCTGGGTCCAGTCATAGCTCCAGACCTGCTCAGTGGCAATCAGGGCCTGCCCTTGGAATGCAGAGACCCCTACCCATCCCGAGATTCCTTCTTGTCAGCAAATAGCGCTCAGATTAGAGGGGCTAAAGTATAGGAGAGGTTCAGTCCTCCGGGCCTTGCCATACCTAGAAGCACCAGAGAAGTGGGCAGGGTTATTGTCCTTGCACAGCAAGACAGAATGCTTCATTTATGTATCGACCAGATATAACCGAACAACTAAAAATGGAACGTTTTTCCACTACCTACAAGGGGATAAATTCTGGGGCTAAGAGCTGGTGCCAAATACTTTCCTGCACTTGATGCATCAGCAGGGATCTGGCTGGTGCCCTTACAAAAACAGAGCACATGTTTGTGCACATTCAACATCCCCTCCGAGACAGTTTGCTCAAACTGCTTCGTAGGTTGTGTTTGGCACCTGAGGTCTTTCACAGGAAAATACAACACATTCCTGGTGACGTTCTGGGGAGGGACTCTGGAGGTCTCCATAGATGTGGTTTTGATCCTAGGAAATGCAGTAGGTAAAATGGTGAATAGGGGTTTACCGTAATGGGGAGCCTTCACCTCACAGGGCAACTAATACAAGGCGTGCAGTACCCATAAAAGTCTGGTCCAGTTGGGGTACCTTAAGAATCTGCCATTAGATGTGTATGGTATAGAACAGACATTTCACATGCTATCCTTTATAATTTAGTAGAGATCAGGGAGTTTATGGATAGCAAAATAAAATATAATGAGGTCTTTCAGTTAACCAGTTATCTAGTGTATGTCCCTTTTTCTCTAGGCCATGAAAACTTCTTAGTTTAGGCTGCAGGTTTGTCACATAACCATTTCCTCTCCTCTTGAGATAACTGTAAAGAGCTAAAAACAGTAATTATGCATTTGTGACTTTATTTTTTGTAGACACAGAATTAGCATATCAACAAAATATTCAGATGTCCATGCCTGAGGTTGTGTCAGGGGAGGTTTAGGGTGGATATTTGGAAGAAGGTTCTTCACCCAGAGGGTGGTTGGGCACTGGCACAGGCTCCCCAGGGCAGTCACAGCACCAAGCCTGACGGAGTTCAAGAAGTGTTTGGACAACACACTGGGGTACATGGTGTGAGTCTTGGGGATGGTCCTGTGCAGGGCCAGGAGTTGGACTCAATGGTCCTTGTGGGTCCCTTCCAACTCAACATGTTCTGTGATTCTGTGCAACTTCGAGTGATTTAGTGCACTGTTACTTACCCCTGTGCTGAGAGTATTGTCAGGATCTCATAATTTTGAGGCATGTCAGCTCCATCTACACTGTTCCAATATTTTCATTAAGTTCTTGATTTCAAGTGTATATTGTTCCTTTTAAGTGGTAATTAGTAGTTGATAAGCAGAAGAATCTTCCTGGTCTTTTGGAAAGTTTGACTGTATTGTTTGGGATTAGAGCTTGGGTTTACTGGGAATTTTTCTGAGAAAGTCGCTTTAATATCAAAAACTGCCAGTTTGTCAAAACTTAAGATTTTGATGGAAGTGTACCAGTTTCAACAAAACTTACAGCCGGAAAAGTTCTTTTGGCTTCAGGTAGAGTTCCTATTCGAATCCTGAATCTGACACTACCGCCCAGTTTGGGGGTTTGGGATAGAAGCAAATTTCAGTTCCTGAGCATTTACTGAGGGATGTAAGAAGTGGAAGTGCAGCTGGAGAAGAAAGTGCTGTCACAGTCCAGGCTGAGGGCCTGAGAGTTGTGGATCTGAGCTCTCTGCCCTTGTTCTCAGGACCCAAATCCTGCATGCCCTGGTTAGAGTACGTGCTCTGCTTTTGTGTAACCACTGAAAGAGCTTGACTGGGAGATCAGAAAACTGTTTTGAGTCTCTGAAGGTGGTACAGATAAGATGAGCCTCCTGCTCACACTATTTAAAGGATGCAGAAACTCAAGGGCAATCTGTGTTTAAAATACATCTTCTTTTCCCATGTAGTGGATCACTTCTAATTCACATTATCCTGTAGATTGTGTTTTGTTGTGTGAGGGACTGAGCTTATTATTATCACTATATTTGTCTGTCAGTTCAAATCTGTAGTTTAAGTGTTGGAACAACTTAAAGATTGATATATAATTTTGATAGTTTTTATTTTGAACGGGTGTATCTCTCAATAATAAAGCTAGAATTATAGCCTAAGGTTTAAGTATGATATATTCGAGAGAATATGGCTGTAATGTACCTCCACAGAGTTAACTAATTGCAGAACAGTCTTGTAAACGTCACACCAGGTTAATAAAAGGTTGTGCCAGTTTTAAGGTAGTAAAAGTACCACTAAATAAAACTTTTCAGTAGAGTTTTTCAGCAGCCTGATGTGACACTTGGCAGAAAGCATCAGAGGACTGTGCCACTTTCTCAGGCTGAGAGATGAACAAGGCCCCAGGAATGAGTATTTCTGGTATTTTGTGTCTCTCTTTGTTCCCATGGCATTGTGAGATTTAACAGTTTGGTATCTAGCAGATACCTTTTTTTTCCTTGCCTGTTGGCATTCTGTTTGTTAATAAACTGTTATTTTTTCACTTATATCTACTCATATCTCCTTCTTTATTGGGAAAGGGAGTGGTTGGAATCAGTGGGGAGGGTACACTCATTTCAGAGTTCCCGTCTCTTTCAACTGTCTCAAACCAAGACAACTTGTTTGTACCTCTGGGCAAGGCTGAAGCTCAAAAGCTGCTCTGTGATTAATAACCGCAAGTAATTGGGGTAGCACTGGAATTTAGGCTTTTCCCCATGTATGTTCATGGTTACAACACTGAATTCCAGAAAGACAGTTGTTTGACAGAAAATAAGATTGCGCATCTGGGTTTGGGTGTTTGATGGGAGTTATGAGAAAGCTCTTAAACCATAATGCTGTGGAACAGATCCTTTTGTGTGCAGATGTTCCAGGGCCAAATTATTCCTTGGTTAAAAGTCACAAAACCCATGAATTCTGTTCTGACTGAAGGGCTTCCTAAAGGCCAAAACAGTGTGGTAAAAGGGTATTGAAAGGAAAAAAGAAAATACTGAGAGCATGAGGAGCAAAGTGATACGGGAACATGGCAGGATTTTGGCAGGATAGCAGTCGTGTTTAGTCTCCGAGGCAGTGGAAAATTCAGGATTGGGGTGGGTAACCATGGCAGGAATTTGAGAAGATTGCTGCCCTGTAGGCACTGGGAAGGCCTCTAAGGTCTCCCTGGGGCCTTCTCTTCTCCATGCTGAACAATCCCAGCTCTCCCAGCCCATCTCTGTAGCAGAAGTGCTCCAGCCCTTGGATCACTGCCTCTGGACTCGCTCCAGCATGTCCATGTTCTTCCTATGCTGGGGACCCCAGATCTGAGTGCAGAATTACTTTTGGGTTCAGGTAGGTGTTTATTCATCACAGTTACTCCCACAAGCAGCTCAGGTGGGAGCAGAGCTCCCTCCACCCCACCCATCCTGTGCCCATCCCACCTTCAGCCCATCCCAGGGTGCCTCTTTCTGCTGCTTCCCATGAGCCATTGGCTCTTGCCCTGCCTGCAGCTGCTGGACTGGCCTGTGGACACTGCACAGAGATCTGCTGCCAGCTCTCTGGAGCTCGAAGGAAAACCCAAACAAGTCTCTGAATCAAAGTAAAGGTGTCTTGCAAACTTAACCTAATCCTTTGCAAAGCTTTATTAACGCCAAAATAAATTCAAGTCTGTCTGTTCATTCTCCTCTTAGGCTTTATTCCTGATTTGTTTGAGAGAGCAAGTGAGTCTTTTAGGACTTGTGATACCTTGGTTCCCTTTTAGAATGGAGCAAATCTGAGAGTTTTCCAGCCAATTTTCTTTAAATACTATGAGTTTTCATTCACTTTTCATTTAAAACACTTCTACAATTTAATATTTAATGCTGGGTAACAAAACCCAGTAGCACTTCTAGTTGGAAAGAAATATGTTGTGTGTAACTCAGAGTGGGAATTCTGCTTGCAAAGTCATGGCTTTCCACTGAGGTGGATCAACAGGAGCTCAGTTGGATGCTGATACTGAAGCACTTTTCTTGTGACTTGAGCATCTGATGGCAACAGCCTGAGCTTTTAATGGCAGGAAGAAGGGATTCCTTACTCATTTTCCTCTGAAAACTGCAACTTGTGCAATCTTTTCCAGCCTCACGTGATCTGATCTGTATCTGCTCCAAAACTTGGTTAATTTTTTTATACTTTTTAAACTTTTTGAGTCCCACATGCAGAGAACAGGAGGGTGCTGGCTATTTTTTCCAGGAAACAAACAATACTCTGGGTGAGAAGGTCCCCTATTCTCCCCAGAGCAACGTTCACCTGTCAGCCCTGCTCTTCCCCAAGGATGAGCCAACAGGCTGCTGGTGCCAGGGTGGATACACAGATTTTATCCCATTTTAAGCAAAGGGGATGGAAGGAGGGGAGCTATTGGCCAAGAGCTGCATGGGGCCAGCACCACCTGGCATGCAGGAGCTGAAAAGCCAGAAGTTTTTCCCTTGTTGCATGCTATTTCTAATTTTAATTCACTTAATTGCTTCCTAATCCTGGGAGCTGGGAGCCAGGAAGATGCCCAAGGGGACACAAGAACAAAGTTTTTAGCTTGGCCTACTGCAAATAGACAATGGGTGATGGTTTTAAACTGGAGGAGGGATGATTTACATTAGCTATAAGGAAGAAATTTTTTATGAGGGTGGTAAAAATGCTATGGTCTCTGCCACACATTGCCCAGACATGCTGTGGATGCCCCATCTCTGGAAACATTTCAGGCTAGATGGGGCTTGGAACAACATGACTGGTTGAAGATGTCCTTGCTTATTGAAGGGGAGCTGGAATTAAATGAGATTTGAATTCCCTCCCAACGCAAGCCATTGTATGATTTTATGATCATCTCATCCAACGTGCCTGCTCCAGCATGATGCCCACGAGCACGTTATTCAGCAGTCTGTCCAGAGAGCATCTGAACATCTCCGGGGAAGAAGTCCCCACAGACTCTCTGGGCAGACTGTGGCAATGCCCAATCACCCACATAGTAAAGGTATCCTTTCTCCTGTTCAGGTTGAGATTCATCCTGATGGCACAAGACAGAGTCAGCCCAAAACACCAAAACTAAGTCATTTAATAGAGAAGGAAAAAAAGGTTTTTTCCTTTAAAATTCTTTCTGAAGAGAACCTGTGTGGAAGTAGAAAGACCCTGATTTTCCACGAAACCCACTCCTGCTGCCTGGTGATGGGTGCATCTTCTGGAACATGATTTACAAAAATCCTTTTTTTTAAGTGCGCGCAGCAGTACTTGCCTCCATTAGCAACAAAATATGTGACCACGCTTATTCAGCCCCCGGGAGCGCTCCTGAGGCTGTTCAGGGAACCAAGGCACTTGTGCAAGTGCTGTGCCTGACGCTCATCCTAGGGGAAATGCACCTCAGAGAAAGGGAAATGGTAGTTTGGGTCTGAAATAAGAAGATGTCTCAATGTGCCTGTCAGGTAAACCAGTGTTGCCAGCCAGGCAGGAGTCACGGCTACCACCATGACAGAAGCTGGTGCCCCGCCCTCAAGCCTCTGTGCCATTGCTCCTCCAAGCTGAGCTGCCTTCCCAGCACCAGCTGCACTATCCCAGTTACTCTCCGGGCTGGTACGTGCAAGCCCGGTGGCAGCAATGGGAGATGGAACCGTGCCTGGGCTGCTCTGGGAGGGGAATAATCCTGCTGCAGCCATGATTTTCTGTCCTGGGCACCTGCAGCAAGCAGAGCTGTGCCCTCCCACCAAGGCTGCCTGAGCCAGGAATGCTTGCAAATTTCCTAGGTCAGCTCCATGGCCCTTCTGAGTAGTCCTTTCCCTTCTAGATTCTTCCTGGCTGTGAAGAGAGCAGAAGCAGGGCTGGCATCTCCAGGCCAGTGCTTCATGTAACACTGAGCACTGCCATGGGCAGGTTGAGTCCCTGAGGGCAAACAGCTGCTGGAGTGTCTCACTGGACTGGGGCCTCTAGCTGGAGATCAGCCACAGGAGGCTGCAAGATAATTGGAGAAAGGAATGTGAAATCTCCCAGTTCAAACAAACACAAAACTTTATTTTGAGGGGTGAGGGGAATGAGCACCAGGCGCTGGTGCTCGTCTGGCCCCGCTCTGGTTGCCAGGCCGACTGTAGGGCTTTTTTGCCCTCCGCTCTTGCCGCCAGACGTGTCTCATACGAACGGGCCTGGGCTGGGAGCGGTTGTCTGTCAGAGAGCCGGGGAAGAGCCATGGGGGTCTGTAGGGAGCTACTCGTCTGCGGGATGGCCGAGTGCCCTGGGACAGCCTCGCCGCCGCCTGACTGGCGGTGCTGGGGCTGGAGGCCTCAGGGCTCTGGGCGGGCCCATCGCCGATCCGGCGGCGTTTCGCCGGCGGGCCCTCGGGTGTATGAGGCTCCGTAGCTCCCCCTGGGTAGCCGCGCTTCGAGCCCTTCTGCCGGCGATGGAAGCTGCTGCTGACCGGCCCCGTGTCCTGAGGCAGCCCTGACACCACCTGACTGGCGGTGCTGGGGCTGCAGGTCTCAGGGCATTGGGCTGGCTCATCGCTGATCCTGCGGCGTTTTGCCGGCGGGCCCTCGGGTGTCGGGGGTTCTGCGGCTCTCTGTGGGTAGCCGCGCTTCAAGCCCTTCTGTCCCCGAGGAAAGCTGCTGCTGCTGGCCAGCCCCGTGTCCTGAGGCAGCCCTGACACCACCTGACTGGCGGTGCTGGGGCTGCAGGTCTCAGCGCTCGGGGCTGGCCCATCGCAGATCCTGCGGCGTTTCGCAGGCGGGTCCTCGCGTGTCTGGGGCTCTGCGCCTCCCTGTGGGTCGGCTCCCTCCGAGCCCTGCTCCGCGCCCTGCTCTGTGTCCTGCTGCTGGCGGGGGAAGCTGCTGCTGCTGCTGCTGCTGACCAGCACCGTGCCCTGGGGCAGCCCTGACACCACCTGACTGGCGGTGCTGGGGCTGCTGGCCAACATTCAGAATTGATTTCCGAGTTTGTGTTTCTGCTTGGACTAGACACTGTTATTTTTTTTTTTGCCCCCATGATTTCCCATGAAGGTGGAGGAACTACTAACTTCTACTAAGATTTGGAAATGACTGCAGTAACAGAGAACATCTAAACAGCCAAGGACACAGAAAGCTAGTCAATAAAATCAGCTAAACAGACAGAGAACATTTACTGACAACACCTCGCCTCCTTGTTGCGGTGGCCCAGCCCACCTTGGGGCTGAGTGACATCAAGTGGGTGGACTCCGACCCTGAGGGCGGGACCGAGGACTGAAGTGTGTTCCCACCGAGTGTCACTCCAGCCATATCTCCACCCCAGTTTCTCGAAACCTCTAGGTTCCCGCAAAACCCATTGGTTCACTCCTTTATGTTTATTCATGCCTCTTGTTGTATATTCATTAAGTTCTAGAAGATTCTGTACTGTTAGGTTCCCCATTGGTTCATTCAAATATGTTCCTCCCCTGTCTCCCTGTGATTTGTTCCTTGTCATCCCTTGTCATCCCCTTATTGGCTTATTCCCTTGTTCTTCCCTTGCTCCGCCCGTGCTTGAAAGGGCGTGGAACAGACTTTCATGGCCCTTTCTTCTTGTCTCCCCTTTCGGCTCGTTTCTCCTGTCCTCTGGGGACTACAGTAAAGCTGGAATTAAAGGCAACAGAAGGGTCCCTCTCTCATTCCTCGCCCTTGCCTTGTTCCTTGGCAACCACCCTGCTGCAGCCAGCTCCTCTGAGAGGCTCCTGCAGGCAGCCTCACTGAAGGCTTCCAGCTGCCGGACAGCCCTTTGTCCACTACGCTGCTGGAGCTCCATGAACTGCCGCCTGCCAGGCCACTGGGCGGCCAGCGCGATACCTCCTCTCAGGGGTTTCTGACCGCCAGCTTTGAATGTTGCTTGCTTTGTCATAATGTAGCGCTAAGGAAAAAGAATATCTGCTTGAACTTGGAAAAGGACAGAAGTTTTGGGGTTTTTTTCTTTTTTTTTTTTTTTCATGTGGGCCACTAAATGACACTAGAAAATAAAAATCTTGAATTATTACCAGGTGAAGCAAAGTTCTGAATCAGATAAATAGCCTGAAAATTTTGCATTTGATTTCAAGATGTCCCTCTAAATCCCAAACTGTGTAGTCATCTCCTCAGATTCTTACAGGTTTCACAAAAATTCCATTGACACTGTTCTCCCCATACAGCCTTTGACAAGATCAAATGAAGTAGACAGCAGATTCAAAACCAACAGAATTAGGTATTTCTCCACACAGCGAGAAACTGAAGCTCTGCAGGTTATGGTTAGAAGATGTTCTAGATGCCAGCAGTTTACATGGCTTCAAAAATGCAAGTGTGAAAGGAAATCTCAGAGCTATTAAAATCTGACTTCAGAACTGGTTCCACCTAGGTTGTGTGGTGTGGAAGAAGGTGTAAGAATTTCTTGCTGGAGCGCTCAGCGGAGAACTCTTTGTTACAGGAGATTTTCCTGTTTTTAGGCTGTGCTTTAAGAGGTATCAATTAGAAATCTGTGCTATTTCCTGCTCGGTATTGTCAGCAGACTTGGTAGTAATTGATAGCAAGACAGCACGCTGTCTTTTGCTCCATGGATGAATTGTTCTTTTTGTGTCTCACCAGTTGTTTGGCCTCTCCATGGGGAGTCTCTGGAAGGTTACTGCCAACTTTTGGAGGTGGTGGTAAACCAGGAGCTTCCAGAAGCTCCTCTGCTCTGCCGTGACTTCTGTTGCACATGACCAGCACAGTACAGTTAAGGGCATGTTTCCATAATTCTTCACGCCTCCAGTGTTCAGGAAGTGATATTTATATAAATATTAAGAGCTAAAAAAAATTAAAATATATATCTATACATATATACACACATATATATATATTTATAACCTAAATAGACATATTCTCATATATATTTACATAACATGTATGTATACCACCAGATGAAATCTCAGATTTCCCTGACTGAAGGAATATACAAGTGCTGAATATTAAGAAACTGGATGAGAAGAACACTGGGGTTGGTGTGTTTTCCATAAAACAATGACATTCCCAAAATAGGTATATCCTCTCTCTACTTCACGCTTTTCTTGTTAAAGGACACACAGGTTTGCTTTAGCACCTGACACTGCTAGTTTGGGTGTGAAATATGAATAGTCTCAATGTGCCTGTCAGGTAAACCAGTGTTGCCAGCCAGGCAGGAGTCAGGGCTACCAGCATGACAGAAGCTGGTGCCTTGCCCTCAAGCCTCTGTGCCATCGCTCCTCCAAGCTGAGCTGCCTTCCCAGCATCAGCTGCACCATCCCAGTTACTCTCCGGGCTGGTACGTGCAGCCCGGTGGCAGCAATGGGAGATGGAACCGTGCCTGGGCTGCTCTGGGAAACGAATAATCCTGCTGCAGCCATGATTTTCTGTCCTGGGCACCTGCAGCAAGCAGAGCTGTGCCCTCCCACCAAGGCTGCCTGAGCCAGGAATGCTTGCTAATTTCTCTGGTTAGCTCCATGGCCCTTCTGAGTAGTCCTTTGCCTTCTGGATTCTTCCTGGCTGTGAAGAGAGCAGAAGCAGGGCTGGCACCTCCAGGCCAGTGCTTCACGTGACACTGAGCACTGCCATGGGCAGGTGGAGTCCCTGAGGGCAAACAGCTGCTGGAGTGTCTCACTGGACTGGGGCCTCTAGCTGGAGATCAGCCACAGGAGGCTGCAAGATGATTGGAGAAAAGAATGTGAATTTTCCCAGGTGAAAGAAACAGAAAACTTTATTTTTAAGGGTAAGGGGGATGAGCACCAGGAGCTGGTGCTCGTCTGGCCCTGCTCTGGTTGCCAGGCCGACTGTAGGGCTTTTTTGCCCTCCGCTCTTGCCGCCAGACGTGTCTCATACGAATGGGCCTGGGCTGGGAGCGGTTGTCTGTAAGAGAGCCTGGGAAGAGCCATGGGGGTCTGTAGGGAGCTACTCGTCTGCGGGACGGCCGAGTGCCCTGGGACAGCCTCGCCGCCGCCTGACTGGCGGTGCTGGGGCTGGAGGCCTCAGGGCTCTGGGCGGGCCCATCGCCGATCCGGCGGCGTTTCGCCGGCGGGCCCTCGGGTGTCTGAGGCTCCGTAGCTCCCCCTGGGTAGCCGCGCTTCGAGCCCTTCTGCCGGCGATGGAAGCTGCTGCTGACCGGCCCCGTGTCCTGAGGCAGCCCTGACACCACCTGACTGGCGGTGCTGGGGCTGCAAGTCTCAGGGCATTGGGCAGGTTCATCGCAGATCCTGCGGCGTTTTGCTGGCGGGTCCTCGGGTTTCTGGGGCTCTGCGGCTCTCTGTGGGTAGCCGCGCTTCACGCCCTTCTGTTCCCGAGGAAAGCTGCCGCTGCTGACCAGCCCCGTGTTCTGAGGCAGCCCCAAAGCCACCTGACTGGTGGTGCTGGGGCTGCAGGTCTCAGCGCTCGGGGCTGGCACATCGCTGACCCTGTGGTGTTTTGCCGGCGGGCCCTCGGGTGCCTGGGCCTCTGCGGCTCCCTCTGGGTCGGCTCCCTCAGCGCCCTGCTCCGCGCTCTGCTCCCCATCCTGCTGCTGGCAGGGGAAGCTGCTGTTATTGGCCAGCCCCGTGTCCTGAGGCAGCCCTGACCCCGCCTGACTGGCAGTGCTGGGGCTGCAGGTTTCAGCGCTCGGGGCTGGCACATCGCCGATGCTGAGGTGTTTTGTCGGCGGGCCCTCAGGTGTCTGCACCTCTGCGGCTCCCTCTGGTTCAGCTCCCTCCAAGCCCTGCTCCACGTCCTGCTGCTGGCGGGGGAAGCTGCTGCTGCTGCTGCTGACCAGCACCGTGCCCTGGGGCAGCCCTGACACCACCTGACTGGCGGTGCTGGGGCTGCTGGTCTCAGCGTGCAGCAGTGGCACACGGTTCAGCCTCAGGGGCTTTACAGCCCGGCTGCCCGAGTTTTGTGCCTGCTGCCTCCACGAGCGGTGTCGGGCCTGGTCCGGCCTGGGCTGTCCGGAGAGCCTGCTGCTGCTGCTGCTGTCCGGATCCGCCTCTGCCCGGCGACACAGCGTGCACACGGGAGAGAAAGTGGCGTCAGCAGCTCTGCGGGGCTGGGCAAGTGTCCGTACAGGACTGTCCCCAGGGCCCTGCTCTGTCCCTGCTGGGCTGGCTTAAGGGTAGGGCAGGCACAGGTGCCCACAGCCCAGCCTGGCCCTGCTGGCCCACCAGAGGAGGGACCCTGCCATTGGGTGCTGGTGTGCAGCTCCTGCCTCCCCGTGCCGCTGCCCGCTTCTGCGCCCCCTCTGCGGCCACGGGGAGCTGTGGGGAGGGAGACTTGGCTCTCACCTTGCTCCTTCTCAGGAGGACACTTCTTAGCAGCGTCCCGCTGCGCCATTGCGCCTCCAGAAGGAGAGTGCCTGGCGGGTCTGTGCCGCAGCACTGCCGGGCTTTCTCCTCCTGACAGAGTACGCCAACGCTTCCTTGAGCGAGGAGAGATGCCGATGAGCTGCCTCAGAGGCACCAAAACTCCTTCAGTAGCCTTGGGCGAGCTCCTTCTCTGCGATCGTCTCCTCGACTCTGAAGGTTGTGTTGACGCGCAGCCACCTTTGATACCTTAGGCTGGGCGATGGTGTCACAGCAGCGCCTGTGAGCTCACCAGCACCGACCTGTGCGTGGCCCACTCCCCTGACCTGGGCACGGTGGCCTTGTGGGTGCTGACAGGGACCTTGTCCATGTCCGGCACGGCTCTAGTGGGAAGCACAGCAATGGGAGCAGGTCCATCCAGAGGTGGCTGGGCCTTGAGTAGGCTTAGTTCTTACCAAAGGTCGCCACTGATGACCGTCCCCTCGTAAGACACAGGGGCATTTGTCGAGTCTGAATTCTTTGCTTCTTTTTAAGACTCTCATGTTAACAGAATTGGTGTTGGTCCTATCTTCCATAATTTCCTGAAGTCCGAATCTTAGAAAAATTGTCCAGTTAGACCAAGCTGAAAAGTGGCTCGTTTACTGTGATAAGTTTTGGAAGAGACACAGATGTCGAGTAAAAATCAATCATTCCCAACAAAGGACAAAGAGAACCGTCATTATCAAATAACTGTGGTTGTGGAATAGCGCAGATGTGCGAAAGAACACGAAACTAAAACAAATCCAAGCAGGTTGTTACCTAGAGTCTAACTCAGAGCCCCTTGAAGTATGTTAAAAAGAAGACATGGCTTCAGTGCTCTTTGCATCTGACTTAATTCCTCAAATTGGAAGCCATGTTTTCATCACATTTTTGATCATATTTAACAATTTAATATGTGTCAAAAACTCCTGACCATCACTGCATCTGCGTACGGAGTATTTTTGGTTTCCATTGTTTTCTTAATTTCACATTGTTTTTTCTCTCTCTTCAAACGATTTTTTTTCTTTTCCAGTCGAAAATAAAGATCTGTTGTATTGAAGTTTGTAGTCCTGTGTGAAAATGAAGACTAAATGATCCCAGTTCAGTTACTTTTCCAAAAAACATGTGGATGAAAGTAGGTAAAATCTATTTAACAATATGACCGGATACACATGAGCATCTGAAAAAAAATAATCTTTTCTTCTGCATCAGCTGACAGATGTTAGAGCACTCTTGGAAAAAGAGCTGTGGGAATAAAGGAATGGCACTCAGTGCAGCTAATGTAAGGCAATGGTTGTAGTGCAAAGATGCCAGAGAATATGATAAAAAATATCTGTGGTGATCTAAATTTGGTGTTATCAGAGTCCGGGGGAAATGATGGCTGCGAAATCATTAGGGCAAGAACAAAGGTTAGAGCTGCAGAGAAAACAGCTGATGCCGGGCTAAAGACATCGTTACTTACAGACGATTCAGATCTGCATAGTAGTTCAGAAAATTGCCCTCAAAAATGGAAGCCATCATCACATTAAGCTTCACATGGAAGTGGGAAGACAGGAATTCCACAAGAGCCCCAGCATGTGGACTGGCCTTTCTCCTCGTGTTGTCTAAATATGGAGAAATACCTATTTAGCAGTGGGAAAGTGGGCTGTCTCTGTGTGGTGGGGATGTTGGGGTAGGAGTTTGTGGAAGGTGGTTGGGACAAACATTTAGGAGAGCTAAAGGCCAGGCAGCCACAGCCAAAGAATTTGGTGATTCGTGCCTGCGATGTAAGGAATGAGACTCTTGTGGTTTTGTCCTGAAGAGTAGATTTTCCTTGTGTGAAATCATCTTTTTATTGTAGATGGTTGAATTTAGAGAAAGTGTATGTGGCGGGAATGCAGCTCTCAATGTCACCGTTCTGGAAAAGTTCAGAAAGTGGACTGTTCTTATGTCCGTGGTTTTCATGTGCCTTTACTTGCAAGAAGGGGTTTATCCAAACGCGGGGTTCCGACAGTGTCCAGCTTGTTCCAGGTGTTGTCCTGCGCTTTTGTTTCACGGGCACATAGGTCGTAATAAAGTCTTCTGTTGCTTTATGCCTTTTGCCCGTTGTGGTTAGCCAAGGCCATGGTGTACATTTTGGTGAAAACATTTTAAAATCAAGTGAAATTCTCATTATTTCGGAGGTTTTTCAGTAATACTTTTAATAATACACGGTGTAACATACAATCTGTGCATTGAAATTTTGATTCACTTAAAATAAGATCAAATAAATATATCAGCAACTGGGGAGTTTGGAACATGGTTTTTAATATCTGGATGGTGTCAGTGATGATGCACGGAAGCATAAAGAATCTTGAATTTTGTGAACTAATGTGATCGTGCCGGAATCTTGATAATGAATTCTCGTTTTGACTAGTAAATGGTAGCTTACGAAATTCATCATCGTAGTATCTAAAGCTTGCTCCAAAACGGGGTAATTTTTCATCTAAGAAGCACCTTGAAGTGCTGTCTGCATGATTTTTCAAAGTATCTCTTAAGAACAGCAAGTTACAGCCGGGATGATGTTTCAGTGCTTTTTTAATAGATCCTCGAAGCAGAGCCTGAGTGCTGTAGTTGAGCGGAGTCCTGCTTTGCTTGGAACCACTGGAGTGTCCTTTCTTCTCTGCAAAAGAGAAACCATCACTTTCCAGTGGAAAGTCTGGGAAGCGACATCATTCCTGCAGTTGCTGACCCAGCCACTGCCATAGTTTCTCTTTCTCCTGCTGGGTTTACAGCTGGAGAAAGACGAAACCGCTTAGGCCACTGGGTCTGGAGAAAGCAAAAGTGGTGTGGAAGAAGTTTTAAAACTTTTTAGTCACAAGATGAGGAAGTTCACTTCTTTGGTAGCGGTCACCAAATGTCCTTTTATCTGTAATGTTGCATATTTCTTTCAAATCGTCCTATGTTAATATTTGTGCCCTGAGACAATTGCTTGAGATGAATTGTGGCAAACATTCCTGCAATTTTTTAAAGGAATTATTGACAAAACTGCTCAGCTCCCAAATACTGTAATACATTGGTGTTAGCTTTCACCTGTGTCTCTCAAGCCATATCAAACCCAGTTTATTTTTACCCAAAGTAGACATACTTCACATTTAAATTTCTCTTTGTTTTCAGGTGATTTGTAACAGAAAAATGTGCAGAACAGCACTAACATACCTGTAGTGCTCAATCGTGTTTGGGAGGTGGTGTGCGTGAAAAGAACTAGAAAGGCTTCAGGCATTTGTTGCAGGACATTGCAGAATCTCTTCACCTTCATGTGGGGTTAAAAAAAAACCTGTTAAAAGACGAGCAAGCTTCCTTCTGTTCTTTAAATTCTTCCCCAAAATCCAGTAGAGAATGAAGTCTAAGTAATAAGGGACTGAGGATATAGGAGGTAAAATCTCATGTGGCCTTTCACCGCTGCAAGGCACTTCCTTAAGCTACCCACCTGTGAAGGGGGTGGCTTTTACAAATCTCCTTCTTCCAGGAAAATGTTACAGCTCTGGAAACCAACTCTGTTTCCCTTAACTGTAATATTGTATCAAGCTGCAGTATCCTAAATGGCTCGGAGCAGATGGGGAAAATGGTCCTACAGCAGTGGACTGCTGTGGAATTTGGGGAACAAGTTCACATCTCCTGCTCTGTCCCTGGCTGAGTCGCTGTGTGCATGAAGGGCCATTTGATAATCTGCTCTCATCTCACACCAGGAGAGGGGAGGAGGTTACTGGAATGAGCTAAATAAAAATTAAAGCTGGCACATGTTCAGAGTTGATTCCTGAGTTTGTGTTTCTGCTTGGACTAGACAATGTTATTTTCTTTTGCCCCCATGATTTCCCAGGAAGGTGGAGGAATTACTAACTTCTACTAAGATTTGGAAGTGACTGCAGTACCAGAGATCATCTGAACAGCCAGAGACACAGAAAGCTAGTCAAGAAAATCAGCTGAATGGAAAGAGGGCATTTACTGACAACACCTCACCTCCTCTCAGCGCTCTTTTTGTTTGCCGACTTTGAATGTTGCTTGGTCATAATGTAGTGCTAAGGAAAAGGAATATCTGCTTGAACTTGGAAAAGGACAGAAGTTTGGGGTTTTTTCTTTTTTTTTTTTCATCTGGGCCAGTAAATGATGCTAAAAAATAAAATTCTTTAATTATTATCAGCTGATGCAAAATTCTGAATCAGTGAAATAGCCTGAAAATTTTGCATTTGATTTCAAGAAGTCCCTCTAAATCCCAAACTGTGTAGTCATCTCCTCAGATTCTTCTAGGTTTCACAAAAATTCCATTGACACTGTTCTCCCCAGACGGCCTTTGACAAGATCCAATGAAGCTGACAGACAGCAGATTTAAAACAAATGGAATTAGGTATTTCTCCACACCGGGAGAGATTGAAACTCTGCAGGTTATGGTCAGAAGATGCTCTTGATGCCAGAAGTTTACATGGCTTCAAAAATGCAAGTGTGAAAGGAAATCTCAGAGCTATTAAAATCTGACTTCAGAACTGGTTCCACCTAGGTTGTGTGGTGTGGAAGAAGGTGTAAGAATTTCTTGCTGGAGCGCTCAGCGGAGAACTCTTTGTTACAGGAGATTTTCCTGTTTTTAGGCTGTGCTTTAAGAGGTATCAATTAGAAATCTGTGCTATTTCCTGCTCTGTATTGTCAGCAGACTTGGTAGTAATTGATAGCAAGACAGCACGCTCTCTTTTGCTCCATGGATGAATTGTTCTTTTCGTGTCTCACCAGTTGTTTGGCCTCTCCATGGGGAGTCTCTGGAAGGCTACTGCCAACTTTTGGAGGAGGCGGTAAACCAGGAGCTTCTAGGAT
This sequence comes from Monarcha castaneiventris obscurior, assembly GCA_026261815.1. Lineage (NCBI taxonomy): Eukaryota > Metazoa > Chordata > Aves > Passeriformes > Monarchidae > Monarcha > Monarcha castaneiventris. The sequence goes on from JAMPIT010000040.1 coordinate 4,411,536, forward strand.
CTCCTCTGGTCTGCCATGAGTTTTGTTGCACATTTCTAATTTTAATATAGGTTCTGGGGGGTAATAGGGCATTTCGAAAGGGCTGCTGGGTTCCCCAAACTACCTCGGGAGAGGGGCAGAATGGGTGTAGCCATGCCTACTAGCTCATCCCCCGTTCTTGCCCTGCGCTCTGGAAGCGCTGCTGGTACCTAACCCCACACCTTATGCCGGATAGCTCAATATTACCAGAGACAAGGAGGCAAGGAGGGCCCAACGCCGCCCAGGAATTCCATGGAGCTGCTTTTATTTCATCCGCAGGGGTGAAGAGAGCAGGCGAAGAGGCCGAGGCCGCGTGGCCGGGCCGCTTTCACAGAGTGATCTGAGGGCACAGGGGCGCTACAGAGGCAGGGCCAGGGAACGGAGCCACTGAGCAGAGGCAGGGGCAGGGCAGGGGCCCAGGGCAGGGAGCAGCCACACAGGCTGCTGGGAGAGGTGGTTTTACATTCCACGGGGTCTGGGGGGAAGGTCACATTCCAGCCACAAGGGCTGGTGGGATAGGCTTTTCCTTTAGAGTCAGAAGATACATTGTCAAATGCCGAGGATTTTCCAGCAGCCGGTCTCAGCCCTTTTCCCTGGCTCACCAGCTGGCCCAGTGACCCCAACAGCACAGGACATGCACAGGGTGGTTAAGGGCATGTTTCCATAATTCTTCACGGCTCCAGTGCTCAGTAAGTGATATTTATATAAATATTAGGAAATTTAAAAAAAAAAATATATATCTACACATATTTACACACACATATATATTTATAACCTAAATATATCCGTAACATGTATGTCCACCACCAGATGCAATCTTTGATCAGCTGTCGCCTGGCTGTCCCAGCTGCCCTCAGCATAGGACGCCGGCCCGAGAACCCTGGGCGCCTCAACAGGCTTCGGTGCCGTGGGTTAGGCGGGGCTGGTTCCCGCAGACAGGGGCGGCTCCTCACGAGGAGAGGCAAGGCGCAAATAAGGCGAGGAGGCAAAGGGCTGCGAGAGGGGGTGTCCCCGTGAACTCCTTTATTGTAGGGTAAGGGTCAGGCTCCGAGGAGAAGTCCAGGGGAGATCCCGAGGGGGGAACGGGGTGCACAGCCTCATAAAGGGGGGCAAACATGGGAGGGGCGCCGGATAGCAAACCAATAGAACATCAGACAAAGGGGGGAGACAAGAACAGAGAACAAATCGAAAAACGGGGGGGGTCTACAGAACACATCAATCATGGGTTAGCCAACCACACGACGCCTTTTGGAGAACCTTCCAGACGAAGGGGCTGACACTAGACTTCTGTGCTGCCCACAGAACCCTCCTCCCAGGAGGAGTCTTCCTCCCCAGAGGCGGGGTCGGAGACGGTGTCAGAGTGACAGACAGCTGCCACATTTGGAGCCTGTCCCTCTACAATCAGCCACAGGAGTCTGCAAGATAATTGGAGAAAAGAACGTGAATTCTCCCAGGTGAAAGAAACAGAAAACCTTATTGTGAGGGGTGAGGGGGATGAGCACGAGGGGCTGGTGCTCGTCTGGCCCCGCTCTGGTTGCCAGGCCGACTGTAGGGCTTTTTTGCCCTCCGCTCTTGCCGCCAGACGTGTCTCATACGAACGGGCCTGGGCTGGGAGCGGTTGTCTGTGAGAGAGCCTGGGAAGAGCCATGGGGGTCTGTAGGGAGCTACTCGTCTGCGGGATGGCCGAGTGCCCTGGGACAGCCTCGCCGCCGCCTGACTGGCGGTGCTGGGGCTGGAGGCCTCAGGGCTCTGGGCGGGCCCATCGCCGATCCGGCGGCATTTCGCCGGCGGGCCCTCGGGTGTCTGAGGCTCCGTAGCTCCCCCTGGGTAGCCGCGCTTCGAGCCCTTCTGCCGGCGATGGAAGCTGCTGCTGACCAGCCCCGTGTCCTGAGGCAGCCCTGACACCACCTGACTGGCGGTGCTGGGGCTGCAGGTCTCAGGGCATTGGGCTGGCTCATCGCAGATCCTGCGGCGTTTCGCAGGCGGGCCCTCGGGTGTCTGGGGCTCTGCGGCTCTCGGTGGGTAGCCGCGCTTCAAGCCCTTCTGTTCCCGAGGAAAGCTGCTGCTGCTGGCCAGCCCCGTGTCCTGAGGCAGCCCCAAAGCCACCTGACTGGTGGTGCTGGGGCTGCAGGTCTCAGCACTCAGGGCTGGCACATCGCCGACCCTGTGGTGTTTTGCCGGCGAGCCCTCGGGTGCCTGGGCCTCTGCGGCTCCCTCTGTGTAGCCTTGCTTCACGCCCTGCACCGCGTCTGGCTGCTGGCAGGGGAAGCTGCTGTTGTTGGCCAGCCCCGTGTCCTGAGGCAGCCCTGACTCCGCCTGACTGGCGGTGCTGGGGCTGCAGGTCTCAGCGCTCGGGGCTGGCACATCGCCGATGCTTGGGGGTTTTGTCGGCGGGCCCTCGGGTGTCTGCACCTCTGCGGCTCCCTCTGTGTAGGCTCCCTCAAAGCCCTGCTCCACGTCCGGCTGCTGGCGGGGGAAGCTGCTGCTGCTGCTGCTGACCAGCCCCGTGTCCTGGGGCAGCCGTGACACCACCTGACTGGCGGTGCTGGGGCTGCTGGTCTCAGCGTGCAGCAGTGGCACACGGTTCAGCCTCAGGGGCTTTACAGCCCGGCTGCCCGAGTTTTGTGCCTGCTGCCTCCACGAGCGGCGTCGGGCCTGGTCCGGCCTGGGCTGTCCGGAGAGCCTGCTGCTGCTGCTGCTGTCCGGATCCGCCTCTGCCCGGCGACACAGCGTGCACACGGGAGAGAAAGTGGCGTCAGCAGCTCTGCGGGGCTGGGCAAGTGTCCGTGCAGGACTGTCCCCAGGGCCCTGCTCTGTCCCTGCTGGGCTGGCTTAAGGGTAGGGCAGGCACAGGTGCCCACAGCCCAGCCTGGCCCTGCTGGCCCACTAAAGGAGGGACCCTGCCACGGGGTGCTGGTGTGCAGCTCCTGCCTCCACTTGCCGCTGCCCGTGGCCGTGCCCCCTCTGCTGGCCACTGGGAGCTGTGGGGAGGGAGACTTGGCTCTCACCTTGCTCCTTCTCAGGAGGACACTTCTTAGCAGCGTCCCGCTGCGCCATTGCGCCTCCAGAAGGAGAGTGCCTGGCGGGTCTGTGCCGCAGCACTGCCGGGCTTTCTCCTCCTGACGGAGTACGCCAACGCTTCCTTGAGCGAGGAGAGATGCCGATGAGCTGCCTCAGAGGCACCAAAACTCCTTCAGTAGCCTTGGGCGAGCTCCTTCTCTGCGATCGTCTCCTCGACTCTGAAGGTTGTGTTGACGCGCAGCCACCTTTGATACCTTAGGCTGGGCGATGGTGTCACAGCAGCGCCTGTGAGCTCACCAGCACCGACCTGTGCGTGGCCCACTCCCCTGACCTGGGCACGGTGGCCTTGTGGGTGCTGACAGGGACCTTGTCCGTGTCCGGCACGGCTCTAGTGGGAAGCACAGCAATGGGAGCAGGTCCATCCATAGGTGGCTGGGCCTTGAGTAGGCTTAGTTCTTACCAAAGGTCATCACTGATGATCGTCCCCCCCATAACACCCAGGGGCATTTGTCGAGTCTGAAGTCTTGGCTTCTTTTTAAGACTCTCATGTTAACAGAATTTGGTGTTGGTCCTGTGTTCCATATTTTCCGGAAGTCTGAATCTTAGAAAAATTATCCAGTTAGGCCAAGCCGAAAGGTAGCTCTTATACGGTGATAAGTTTAGGAAGGGACTCATCTGTCAAGTAAAAATCAGTCATTCCCAACAAAGGACAAAGAGAACCGTCATTATCAAATAACTGTGGTTGTGGAATAGCGCAGATGTGCGAAAGAACACGAAACTAAAATAAATCCAAGCAGGTTGTTACCTAGAGTCTAACTCAGAGCCCCTTGAAGTATGTTAAAAAGAAGACATGGCTTCAGTGCTCTTTGCATCTGACTTAATTCCTCTAATTGGAAGCCATGGTTTGATCACATTTTTGATCATATTTAACAATTTAATATGCGTCAAAATCTCCTGACCACCACTGCATCTGCGTACGGAGTATTTTTGGTTTCCATTGTTTTCTTATTTTCATGGGTTATTTTCTCTCTCTTCAAACGATTTTTTCTTCTTCTACAGTCAAAAATAAAAGATCTGTTGTATTGAAGTTTTGTAGTCCTGTGTGAAAGTGAAGACTAAATGATCCCAGTTCAGTTACTTTTCCAAAAAACATGTAGATGAAAGTAGGTAAAATCTAATTAACAATATGACCGGATACACATGAGCGCCTGAAAAAAAATAATCTTTTCTTCTGCATCAGCTGACAGATGTTAGAGCACTCTTGGAAAAAGAGCTGTGGGAATAAAGGAATGGCACTCAGTGCAGCTAATGTAAGGCAATGGTTGTAGTGCAAAGATGCCAGAGAATATGATAAAAAATATCTGTGGTGATCTAAATTTGGTGTTATCAGAGTCCGGGGGAAATGATGGCTGCGAAATCATTAGGGCAAGAACAAAGGTTAGAGCTGCAGAGAAAACAGCTGATGCCGGGCTAAAGACATCGTTACTTCCAGACGATTCAGATCTGCATAGTAGTTCAGAAAATTGCCCTCAAAAATGGAAGCCATCATCACATTAAGCTTCACATGGAAGTGGGAAGACAGGAATTCCACAAGAGCCCCAGCATGTGGACTGGCCTTTCTCCTCGTGTTGTCTAAATATGGAGAAATACCTATTTAGCAGTGGGAAAGTGGGCTGTCTCTGTGTGGTGGGGATGTTGGGGTAGGAGTTTGTGGAAGGTGGTTGGGACAAACATTTAGGAGAGCTAAAGGCCAGGCAGCCACAGCCAAAGAATTTGGTGATTCGTGCCTGCGATGTAAGGAATGAGACTCTTGTGGTTTTGTCCTGAAGAGTCGATTTTCCTTGTGTGAAATCATCTTTTTATTGTAGATGGTTGAATTTAGAGAAAGTGTATGTGGCGGGAATGCAGCTCTCAATGTCACCGTTCTGGAAAAGTTCAGAAAGTGGACTGTTCTTATGTCCGTGGTTTTCATGTGCCTTTACTTGCAAGAAGGGGTTTATCCAAACGCGGGGTTCCGACAGTGTCCAGCTTGTTCCAGGTGTTGTCCTGCGCTTTTGTTTCACGGGCACATAGGTCGTAATAAAGTCTTCTGTTGCTTTATGCCTTTTGCCCGTTGTGGTTAGCCAAGGCCATGGTGTACATTTTGGTGAAAACATTTTAAAATGAGGTGAAATTCTCATTATTTCGGAGGTTTTTCAGTAATACTTTTAATAATACACGGTGTAACATACAATCTGTGCATTGAAATTTTGATTCACTTAAAATAAGATCAAATAAATATATCAGCAACTGGGGAGTTTGGAACATGGTTTTTAATATCTGGATGGTGTCAGTGATGATGCACGGAAGCATAAAGAATCTTGAATTTTGTGAACTAATGTGATCGTGCCGGAATCTTGATAATGAATTCTCGTTTTGACTAGTAAATGGTAGCTTACGAAATTCATCATCGTAGTATCTAAAGCTTGCTCCAAAACGGGGTAATTTTTCATCTAAGAAGCACCTTGAAGTGCTGTCTGCATGATTTTTCAAAGTATCTCTTAAGAACAGCATGTTACAGCTGGGATGATGTTTCAGTGCTTTTTTAATAGATCCTCGAAGCAGAGCCTGAGTGCTGTAGTTGAGCGGAGTCCTGCTTTGCTTGGAACCACTGGAGTGTCCTTTCTTCTCTGCAAAAGAGAAACCATCACTTTCCAGTGGAAAGTCTGGGAAGCGACATCATTCCTGCAGTTGCTGACCCAGCCACTGCCATAGTTTCTCTTTCTCCTGCTGGGTTTACAGCTGGAGAAAGACGAAACCGCTTAGGCCACTGGGTGTGGAGAAAGCAAAAGCGGTGTGGAAGGAGTTTTAAAACTTTTTAGTCACAAGATGAGGAAGTTCACTTCTTTGGTAGCGGTCACCAAATGTCCTTTTATCTGTAATGTTGCATATTTCTTTCAAATCGTCCTATGTTAATATTTGTGCCCTGAGACAATTGCTTGAGATGAATTGTGGCAAACATTCCTGCAATTTTTTAAAGGAATTATTGACAAAACTGCTCAGCTCCCAAATACTGTAATACATTGGTGTTAGCTTTCACCTGTGTCTCTCAAGCCATATCAAACCCAGTTTATTTTTACCCAAAGTAGACATACTTCACATTTAAATTTCTCTTTGTTTTCAGGTGATTTGTAACAGAAAAATGTGCAGAACAGCACTAACATACCTGTAGTGCTCAATCGTGTTTGGGAGGTGGTGTGCGTGAAAAGAACTAGAAAGGCTTCAGGCATTTGTTGCAGGACATTGCAGAATCTCTTCACCTTCATGTGGGGTTAAAAAAAACCTGTTAAAAGACGAGCAAGCTTCCTTCTGTTCTTTAAATTCTTCCCCAAAATCCAGTAGAGAATGAAGTCTAAGTAATAAGGGACTGAGGATATAGGAGGTAAAATCTCATGTGGCCTTTCACCGCTGCAAGGCACTTCCTTAAGCTACCCACCTGTGAAGGGGGTGGCTTTTACAAATCTCCTTCTTCCAGGAAAATGTTACAGCTCTGGAAACCAACTCTGTTTCCCTTAACTGTAATATTGTATCAAGCTGCAGTATCCTAAATGGCTCGGAGCAGATGGGGAAAATGGTCCTACAGCAGTGGAGTGCTGTGGAACTTGGGAGAACAAGTTCACATCTCCTGCTCTGTCCCTGGCTGAGTCGCTGTGTGCATGAAGGGCCATTTGATAATCTGCTCTCGTCTCACACCAGGAGAGGGGAGGAGGTTACTGGAATGAGCTAAATAAAAATTAAAGCTGGCACATGTTCAGAGTTGATTCCTGAGTTTGTGTTTCTGCTTGGACTAGACAATGTTATTTTCTTTTGCCCCCATGATTTCCCAGGAAGGTGGAGGAATTACTAACTTCTACTAAGATTTGGAAGTGACTGCAGTACCAGAGATCATCTGAACAGCCAGAGACACAGAAAGCTAGTCAAGAAAATCAGCTGAATAGCAAGAGGGCATTTACTGACAACACCTCGCCTCCTCTCAGGGCTCTTTCTGTTCGCCGACTTTGAATGTTGCTTGGTCATAACACAGCGCTAAGGAAAAGGAATATCTGCTTGAACTTGGAAAAGGACAGAAGTTTTGGGGTTTTTTTCTTTTTTTTCATGTGGGCCACTAAAAGGCACTGAGAAAATAAAATTCTTCAATTATCAGCTGAAGCAAAGTTCTGAATCAGTTAAATAGCCTGAAAATTTTGCATTTGATTTCAAGAAGTCCCTCTAAATCCCAAACTGTGTAGTCATCTCCTCAGATTCTTACAGGTTTCACAAAAATTCCATTGACACTGTTCTCCCCAGACGGCCTTTGACAAGATCCAATGAAGCTGACAGACAGCAGATTTAAAACAAATGGAATTAGGTATTTCTCCACACCGGAGAAATTGAAACTCTGCAGGTTATGGTCAGAAGATGCTCTTGATGCCAGAAGTTTACATGGCTTCAAAAATGCAAGTGTGAAAGGAAATCTCAGAGCTATTAAAATCTGACTCAGAACTGGTTCCACCTAGGTTGTGTGGTGTGGAAGAAGGTGTAAGAATTTCTTGCTGGAGCGCTCAGCGGAGAACTCTTTGTTACAGGAGATTTTCCTGTTTTTAGGCTGTGCTTTAAGAGGTATCAATTAGAAATCTGTGCTATTTCCTGCTCTGTATTGTCAGCAGACTTGGTAGTAATTGATAGCAAGACAGCATGCTCTCTTTTGCTCCATGGATGAATTGTTCTTTTCGTGTCTCACCAGTTGTTTGGCCTCTCCATGGGGAGTCTCTGGAAGGTTACTGCCAACTTTTGGAGGAGGCGGTAAACCAGGAGCTTCCAGAAGCTCCTCTGCTCTGCCATGTGTTTTGTTGCACATTTCTAATTTTAATATAGGTTCTGGGGGGTAATAGGGCATTTCGAAAGGGCTGCTGGGTTCCCCAAACTACCTCGGGAGAGGGGCAGAATGGGTGTAGCCATGGCTACTAGCTCATCCCCCGTTCTTGCCCTGCGCTCTGGAAGCGCTGCTGGTACCTAACCCCACACCTTATGCCGGATAGCTCAATATTACCAGAGACAAGGAGGCAAGGAGGGCCCAACGCCGCCCAGGAATTCCATGGAGCTGCTTTTATTTCATCCGCAGGGGTGAAGAGAGCAGGCGAAGAGGCCGAGGCCGCGTGGCCGGGCCGCTTTCACAGAGTGATCTGAGGGCACAGGGGCGCTACAGAGGCAGGGCCAGGGAACGGAGCCACTGAGCAGAGGCAGGGGCAGGGCAGGGGCCCAGGGCAGGGAGCAGCCACACAGGCTGCTGGGAGAGGTGGTTTTACATTCCACGGGGTCTGGGGGGAAGGTTACATTCCAGCCTCAAGGGCTGGTGGGAGAGGCTTTTCCTTTAGAGTCAGAAGATACATTGTCAAATGCCGAGGTTTTTCCAGCAGCCGGTCCCAGCCCTTTTCCCTGGCTCACCAGCTGGCCCAGTGACCCCAACAGCACAGGACCTGCACAGGGTGGTTAAGGGCATGTTTCCATAATTCTTCATGGCTCCAGTGCTCTGTAAGTGATATTTATATAAATATTAAGACAAAAAAAAAAAAAAATGTATATCTACACATATATACACACACATATATATTTATAACCTAAATATATCCGTAACATGTATGTCCACCACCAGATGCAATCTTTGATCAGCCACGGGAGTCTGCAAGATAACTGGAGAAAGCAATGTGAATTCTCCCAGGTAAAGAAACAGAAAACCTTATTTTGAGGGGTAAGGGGGATGAGCACGAGGGGCTGGTGCTCGTCTGGCCCCGCTCTGGTTGCCAGGCCGACTGTAGGGCTTTTTTGCCCTCCGCTCTTGCCGCCAGACGTGTCTCATACGAACGGGCCTGGGCTGGGAGCGGTTGTCTGTGAGAGAGCCTGGGAAGAGCCATGGGGGTCTGTAGGGAGCTACTCGTCTGCGGGATGGCCGAGTGCCCTGGGACAGCCTCGCCGCCGCCTGACTGGCGGTGCTGGGGCTGGAGGCCTCAGGGCTCTGGGCGGGCCCATCGCCGATCCGGCGGCGTTTCGCCGGCGGGCCCTCGGGTGCCTGAGGCTCCGTAGCTCCCCCTGGGTAGCCGCGCTTCGAGCCCTTCTGCCGGCGATGGAAGCTGCTGCTGACCAGCCCCGTGTCCTGAGGCAGCCCTGACACCACCTGACTGGCGGTGCTGGGGCTGCAGGTCTCAGGGCATTGGGCTGGCTCATCGCAGATCCTGCGGCGTTTTGCCGGCGGGCCCTCGGGTGTCTGGGGCTCTGCGGCTCTCTGTGGGTAGCCGCGCTTCAAGCCCTTCTGTCCCCGAGGAAAGCTGCTGCTGCTGACCAGCCCCATGTCCTGAGGCAGCCCTGAAGCCACCTGACTGGTGGTGCTGGGGCTGCAGGTCTCAGCGCTCGGGGCTGGCACATCGCCGACCCTGTGGTGTTTTGCCGGCGGGCCCTCGGGTGCCTGGGCCTCTGCGGCTCCCTCTGGGTAGCCTTGTCCGCTCTGCTCCCCATCCTGCTGCTGGCAGGGGAAGCTGCTGTTGTTGGCCAGCCCCGTGTCCTGAGGCAGCCCTGACTCCGCCTGACTGGCGGTGCTGGGGCTGCAGGTCTCAGCGCTCGGGGCTGGCACATCGCCGATGCTCAGGTGTTTTGTCGGCGGGCCCTCGGGTGTCTGCACCTCTGCGGCTCCCTCTGGTTCGGCTCCCTCCAAGCCCTGCTCCACGTCCTGCTGCTGGCGGGGGAAGCTGCTGCTGCTGCTGCTGACCAGCACCGTGCCCTGGGGCAGCCCTGACACCACCTGACTGGCGGTGCTGGGGCTGCTGGTCTCAGCGTGCAGCAGTGGCACACGGTTCAGCCTGATGGGCTTTACAGCCCGGCTGCCCGAGTTTTGTGCCTGCTGCCTCCACGAGCGGCGTCGGGCCTGGTCCGGCCTGGGCTGTCCGGAGAGCCTGCTGCTGCTGCTGCTGTCCGGATCCGCCTCTGCCCGGCGACACAGCGTGCACACGGGAGAGAAAGTGGCGTCAGCAGCTCTGCGGGGCTGGGCAAGTGTCCGTGCAGGACTGTCCCCAGGGCCCTGCTCTGTCCCTGCTGGGCTGGCTTAAGGGTAGGGCAGGCACAGGTGCCCACAGCCCAGCCTGGCCCTGCTGGCCCACCAGAGGAGGGACCCTGCCACGGGGTGCTGGTGTGCAGCTCCTGCCTCCCCTTGCCGCTGCCCGTGGCCGCGCCCCCTCTGCCGGCCACGGGGAGCTGTGGGGAGGGAGACTTGGCTCTCACCTTGCTCCTTCTCAGGAGGACACTTCTTAGCAGCGTCCCGCTGCGCCATTGCGCCTCCAGAAGGAGAGTGCCTGGCGGGTCTGTGCCGCAGCACTGCCGGGCTTTCTCCTCCTGACGGAGTACGCCAACGCTTCCTTGAGCGAGGAGAGATGCCGATGAGCTGCCTCAGAGGCACCAAAACTCCTTCAGTAGCCTTGGGCGAGCTCCTTCTCTGCGATCGTCTCCTCGACTCTGAAGGTTGTGTTGACGCGCAGCCACCTTTGATACCTTAGGCTGGGCGATGGTGTCACAGCAGCGCCTGTGAGCTCACCAGCACCGACCTGTGCGTGGCCCACTCCCCTGACCTGGGCACGGTGGCCTTGTGGGTGCTGACAGGGACCTTGTCCATGTCAGGCACGGCTCTAGTGGGAAGCACAGCAATGGGAGCAGGTCCATCCATAGGTGGCTGGGCCTTGAGTAGGCTTAGTTCTTACTACAGGTCGTCACTGATGACCGTCCCCCCGTAAGACCCAGGGGCATTTGTCGAGTCTGAAGTCTTGGCTTCTTTTTAAGACTCTCATGTTAATAGAATTTGGTGTTGGTCCTCTGTTCCATAATTTCCTGAAGTCTGAATCTTAGAAAAATTATCCAGTTAGACCAAGCTGAAAAGTGGCTCGTTTACTGTGATAAGTTTTGGAAGGGACACAGATGTCGAGTAAAAATCAGTCATTCCCAACAAAGGACAAAGAGAACCGTCATTATCAAATAACTGTGGTTGTGGAATAGCGCGGATGTGCAAAAGAACACGAAACTAAAACAAATCCAAGCAGGTTGTTACCTAGAGTCTAACTCAGAGCCCCTTGAAGTATGTTAAAAAGAAGACATGGCTTCAGTGCTCTTTGCATCTGACTTAATTCCTCTAATTGGAAGCCATGTTTTGATCACATTTTTGATCATATTTAACAATTTAATATGTGTCAAAAACTCCTGACCATCACTGCATCTGCGTACGGAGTATTTTTGGTTTCCATTGTTTTCTTATTTTCATGGGTTATTTTCTCTCTCTTCAAACGATTTTTTTTTCTTTTCCAGTCGAAAATAAAAGATCTGTTGTATTGAAGTTTTGTAGTCCTGTGTGAAAGTGAAGACTAAATGATCCCAGTTCAGTTACTTTTCCAAAAAACATGTGGATGAAAGTAGGTAAAATCTAATTAACAATATGACCGGATACACATGAGCGTCTGAAAAAAAATAATCTTTTCTTCTGCATCAGCTGACAGATGTTAGAGCACTCTTGGAAAAAGAGCTGTGGGAATAAAGGAATGGCACTCAGTGCAGCTAATGTAAGGCAATGGTTGTAGTGCAAAAATGCCAGAGAATATGATAAAAAATATCTGTGGTGATCTAAATTTGGTGTTATCAGAGTCCGGGGGAAATGATGGCTGCGAAATCATTAGGGCAAGAACAAAGGTTAGAGCTGCAGAGAAAACAGCTGATGCCGGGCTAAAGACATCGTTACTTACAGACGATGCAGATCTGCATAGTAGTTCAGAAAATTGCCCTCAAAAATTGGGAGCCATCATCACATTAAGCTTCTCATGGAAGTGGGAAGACAGGAATTCCACAAGAGCCCCAGCATGTGGACTGGCCTGTCTCCTCGTGTTGTCTAAATATGTAGAAATACCTATTTAGCAGTGGGCAAGTGGGCTGTCTCTGTGTGGTGGGGATGTTGGGGTAGGCATTTGTGGAAGGTGGTTCAAGGGACAAACATTTAGGAGAGCTAAAGGCCAGGCAGCCACAGCCAAAGAATTTGGTGATTCGTGCCTGCGATGTAAGGAATGAAACTCTTGTGGTTTTGTCCTGAAGAGTCGATTTTCCTTGTGTGAAATCATCTTTTTATTGTAGATGGTTGAATTTAGAGAAAGTGTATGTGGCGGGAATGCAGCTCTCAATGTCACCGTTCTGGAAAAGTTCAGAAAGTGGACTGTTCTTATGTCCGTGGTTTTCATGTGCCTTTACTTGCAAGAAGGGGTTTATCCAAACGCCGGGTTCCGACAGTGTCCAGCTTGTTCCAGGTGTTGTCCTGCGCTTTTGTTTCACGGGCACATAGGTCATAATAAAGTCTTCTGTTGCTTTATGCCTTTTGCCCGTTGTGGTTAGCCAAGGACATGGTGTACATTTTGGTGAGAACATTTTAAAATGAGGTGAAATTCTCATTATTTCAGAGGTTTTTCAGTAATACTTTCAAGAATACACTTTATAGCATACAATCTGTGCATTGAAATTTTGATTCACTTAAAATAAGATCAAATGAATATATCAGCAACTGGGGAGTTTGGAACATGGTTTTTAATATCTGGATGTTGTCAGTGATGGTGCACGGAAGCATAAAGAATCTTGAATTTTGTGAACTAATGTGATCGTGCTGGAATCTTGATAATGAATTCTCATTTTGACTAGTAAATGATAGGTTACGAAACTCATCATTGTAGTATCTAAAGCTTGCTCCAAAACGGGGTAATTTTTCATCTAAGAAGCACCTTGAAGTGCTGTCTGCATGATTTTTCAAAGTATCTCTTAACAACAGCAAGTTACAGCCGGGATGATGTTTCAGTGCTTTTTTAATAGATCCTCGAAGCAGAGCCTGAGTGCTGTAGTTGAGCGGAGTCCTGCTTTGCTTGGAACCACTGGAGTGTCCTTTCTTCACTGCAAAAGAGAAACCATCACTTTCCAGTGGAAAGTCTGGGAAGCGACATCATTCCTGCAGTTGCTGACCCAGCCACTGCCATAGTTTCTCTTTCTCCTGCTGGGTTTACAGGTCGAGAAAGACGAAACCGCTTAGGCCACTGGGTCTGGAGAAAGCAAAAGTGGTGTGGAAGAAGTTTTAAAACTTTTTAGTCACAAGATGAGGAAGTTCACTTCTTTGGTAGCGGTCACCAAATGTCCTTTTATCTGTAATGTTGCATATTGCTTTCTGTTGCCTTCAAATCATTCTATGTTAATATTTGTGCCCTGAGACAATTGCTTGAGATGAATTGTGGCAAACATTCCTGCAATTTTTTGAAGGAATTACTAAAAACACTGCTCAGCTCCCAAATACTGTAATACATTGGTGTTAGCTTTTACCTGTGTCTCTCATGCCATATCAAACCCAGTTTATTTTCACCCAAAGTAGACATACTTCACATTTAAACTTCTCTTTGTTTGCAGGTGATTTGTAACAGAAGAATGTGCAGAAGAGCACTAACATACCTGTAGTGCTCAATCGTGTTTGGGAGGTGGTGTGCGTGAAAAGAACTAGAAAGACTTCAGGCATTTGTTGCAGAACATTGCAGAATCTCTTCACCTTTATGTGGGGTTAAAAAAAAACCTGTTGAAAGACGAGCAAGCTTCCTTCTGTTCTTTAAATTCTTCCCCAAAATCCAGTAGAGAATGAAGTCTAAGTAATAAGGGACTGAGGATATAGGAGGTAAAATCTCATGTGGCCTTTCACCGCTGCAAGGCACTTCCTTAAGCTACCCACCTGTGAAGGGGGTGGCTTTTACAAATCTCCTTCTTCCAGGAAAATGTTACAGCTCTGGAAACCAACTCTGTTTCCCTTAACTGTAATATTGTATCAAGCTGCAGTATCCTAAATGGCTTGGAGCAGATGGGGAAAATGGTCCTACAGCAGTGGAGTGCTGTGGAACTTGGGAGAACAAGTTCACATCTCCTGCTCTGTCCCTGGCTGAGTCGCTGTGTGCATGAAGGGCCATTTGATAATCTGCTCTCGTCTCACACCAGGAGAGGGGAGGAGGTTACTGGAATGAGCTAAATAAAAATTAAAGCTGGCACATGTTCAGAGTTGATTCCTGAGTTTGTGTTTCTGCTTGGACTAGACAATGTTATTTTCTTTTGCCCCCATGATTTCCCAGGAAGGTGGAGGAATTACTAACTTCTACTAAGATTTGGAAGTGACTGCAGTAACAGAGATGATCTGAACAGCCAGAGACACAGAAAGCTAGTCAATAAAATCAGCTGAATAGCAAGAGGGCATTTACTGACAACACCTCGCCTCCTCTCAGGGCTCTTTGTGTTCACCGACTTTGAATGTTGCTTGCTTTGTCATAACACAGTGCTAAGGAAAAGGAATATCTGCTTGAACTTGGAAAAGGACAGAAGTTTTGGGGTTTTTTTCTTTTTTTTCATCTGGGCCAATAAATGATGCTAAGAAATAAAATTCTTGAATTATTATCAGCTGATGCAAAATTCTGAATCAGTTAAATAGCCTGAAAATTTTGCATTTGATTTCAAGAAGTCCCTCTAAATCCCAAACTGTGTAGTCATCTCCTCAGATTCTTCTAGGTTTCACAAAAATTCCATTGACACTGTTCTCCCCAGACGGCCTTTGACAAGATCCAATGAAGCTGACAGACAGCAGATTTAAAACAAACGGAATTAGGTATTTCTCCACACCGGGAGAAATTGAAACTCTGCAGGTTATGGTCAGAAGATGCTCTTGATGCCAGAAGTTTACATGGCTTCAAAAATGCAAGTGTGAAAGGAAATCTCAGAGCTATTAAAATCTGACTTCAGAACTGGTTCCACCTAGGTTGTGTGGTGTGGAAGAAGGTGTAAGAATTTCTTGCTGGAGCGCTCAGCGGAGAACTCTTTGTTACAGGAGATTTTCCTGTTTTTAGGCTGTGCTTTAAGAGGTATCAATTAGAAATCTGTGCTATTTCCTGCTCTGTATTGTCAGCAGACTTGGTAGTAATTGATAGCAAGACAGCATGCTCTCTTTTGCTCCATGGATGAATTGTTCTTTTCGTGTCTCACCAGTTGTTTGGCCTCTCCATGGGGAGTCTCTGGAAGGCTACTGCCAACTTTTGGAGGTGGCGGTAAACCAGGAGCTTCCAGAAGCTCCTCTGCCCTGCCATGAGTTTTGTTGCACATTTCTAATTTTAATATAGGTTGTGGGGGGTAATAGGGCATTTCGAAAGGGCTGCTGGGTTCCCCAAACTACCTCGGGAGAGGGGCAGAATGGGTGTAGCCATGGCTACTAGCTCGGCCCCCGTTCTTGCCCTGCGCTCTGGAAGCGCTGCTGGTACCTAACCCCACACCTTATGCCGGATAGCTCAATATTACCAGAGACAAGGAGGCAAGGAGAGCCCAACGCCGCCCAGGAATTCCACGGAGCTGCTTTTATTCCATCCGCAGGGGTGAAGAGAGCAGGCGAAGAGGCCGAGGCCGCGTGGCCGGGCCGCTTTCACAGAGTGATCTGAGGGCACAGGGGCGCTACAGAGGCAGGGCCAGGGAACGGAGCCACTGAGCAGAGGCAGGGGCAGGGCAGGGGCCCAGGGCAGGGAGCAGCCACACAGGCTGCTGGGAGAGGTGGTTTTACATTCCACGGGGTCTGGGGGAAGGTTACATTCCAGCCTCAAGGGCTGGTGGGAGAGGCTTTTCCTTTAGAGGTCAGAAGATACATTGTCAAATGCCGAGGATTTTCCAGCAGCCGGTCCCAGCCCTTTTCCCTGGCTCACCAGCTGGCCCAGTGACCCCAACAGCACAGGACCTGCACAGGGTGGTTAAGGGCATGTTTCCATAATTCTTCATGGCTCCAGTGCTCAGTAAGTGATATTTATATAAATATTAAGAACTAAAAAAAAAAAAATATATCTACACATATTTACACACACATATATATTTATAACCTAAATATATCCGTAACATGTATGTCCACCACCAGATGCAATCTTTGATCAGCCACAGGAGTCTGCAAGATAATTGGAGAAAAGAATGTGAATTCTCCCAGGTGAAAGAAACAGAAAACCTTATTTTGAGGGGTGAGGGGGATGAGCACGAGGGGCTGGTGCTCGTCTGGCCCCGCTCTGGTTGCCAGGCCGACTGTAGGGCTTTTTTGCCCTCCGCTCTTGCCGCCAGACGTGTCTCATACGAACGGGCCTGGGCTGGGAGCGGTTGTCTGTGAGAGAGCCGGGGAAGAGCCATGGGGGTCTGTAGGGAGCTACTCGTCTGCGGGATGGCCGAGTGCCCTGGGACAGCCTCGCCGCCGCCTGACTGGCGGTGCTGGGGCTGGAGGCCTCAGGGCTCTGGGCGGGCCCATCGCCGATCCGGCGGCGTTTCGCCGGCGGGCCCTCGGGTGCCTGAGGCTCCGTAGCTCCCCCTGGGTAGCCGCGCTTCGAGCCCTTCTGCCGGCGATGGAAGCTGCTGCTGACCGGCCCCGTGTCCTGAGGCAGCCCTGACACCACCTGACTGGCGGTGCTGGGGCTGCAGGTCTCAGGGCATTGGGCTGGCTCATCGCAGATCCTGCGGCGTTTTGCCGGCGGGCCCTCGGGTGTCTGGGGCTCTGCGGCTCTCTGTGGGTAGCCGCGCTTCAAGCCCTTCTGTCCCCGAGGAAAGCTGCCGCTGCTGACCAGCCCCGTGTCCTGAGGCAGCCCTGAAGCCACCTGACTGGTGGTGCTGGGGCTGCAGGTCTCAGCGCTCGGGGCTGGCACATCGCCGACCCTGTGGTGTTTTGCCGGCGGGCCCTCGGGTGCCTGGGCCTCTGCGGCTCCCTCTGGGTAGGCTCCCTCAGTGCCCTTCTCCGCGCTCTGCTCCCCATCCTGCTGCTGGCAGGGGAAGCTGCTGTTGTTGGCCAGCCCCGTGTCCTGAGGCAGCCCTGACTCCGCCTGACTGGCGGTGCTGGGGCTGCAGGTCTCAGCGCTCGGGGCTGGCACATCGCCGATGCTGAGGTGTTTTGTCGGCGGGCCCTCGGGTGTCTGCACCTCTGCGGCTCCCTCTGGTTCGGCTCCCTCCAAGCCCTGCTCCACGTCCGGCTGCTGGCGGGGGAAGCTGCTGCTGCTGCTGCTGACCAGCACCGTGCCCTGGGGCAGCCCTGACACCACCTGACTGGCGGTGCTGGGGCTGCTGGTCTCAGCGTGCAGCAGTGGCACACGGTTCAGCCTCAGGGGCTTTACAGCCCGGCTGCCCGAGTTTTGTGCCTGCTGCCTCCACGAGCGGCGTCGGGCCTGGTCCGGCCTGGGCTGTCCGGAGAGCCTGCTGCTGCTGCTGCTGTCCGGATCCGCCTCTGCCCGGCGACACAGCGTGCACACGGGAGAGAAAGTGGCGTCAGCAGCTCTGCGGGGCTGGGCAAGTGTCCGTGCAGGACTGTCCCCAGGGCCCTGCTCTGTCCCTGCTGGGCTGGCTTAAGGGTAGGGCAGGCACAGGTGCCCACAGCCCAGCCTGGCCCTGCTGGCCCACCAGAGGAGGGACCCTGCCACGGGGTGCTGGTGTGCAGCTCCTGCCTCCCCTTGCCGCTGCCCGTGGCCGCGCCCCCTCTGCCGGCCACGGGGAGCTGTGGGGAGGGAGACTTGGCTCTCACCTTGCTCCTTCTCAGGAGGACACTTCTTAGCAGCGTCCCGCTGCGCCATTGCGCCTCCAGAAGGAGAGTGCCTGGCGGGTCTGTGCCGCAGCACTGCCGGGCTTTCTCCTCCTGACGGAGTACGCCAACGCTTCCTTGAGCGAGGAGAGATGCCGATGAGCTGCCTCAGAGGCACCAAAACTCCTTCAGTAGCCTTGGGCGAGCTCCTTCTCTGCGATCGTCTCCTCGACTCTGAAGGTTGTGTTGACGCGCAGCCACCTTTGATACCTTAGGCTGGGCGATGGTGTCACAGCAGCGCCTGTGAGCTCACCAGCACCGACCTGTGCGTGGCCCACTCCCCTGACCTGGGCACGGTGGCCTTGTGGGTGCTGACAGGGACCTTGTCCATGTCAGGCACGGCTCTAGTGGGAAGCACAGCAATGGGAGCAGGTCCATCCATAGGTGGCTGGGCCTTGAGTAGGCTTAGTTCTTACCAAAGGTCGTCACTGATGACCGTCCCCCCCATAAGACCCAGGGGCATTTGTCGAGTCTGAAGTCTTGGCTTCTTTTTAAGACTCTCATGTTAACAGAATTTGGTGTTGGTCCTGTGTTCCATAATTTCCTGAAGTCTGAATCTTAGAAAAATTGTCCAGTTAGACCAAGCTGAAAAGTGGCTCGTTTACTGTGATAAGTTTTGGAAGGGACACATATGTCAAGTAAAAATCAGTCATTCCCAACAAAGGACAAAGAGAACCGTCATTATCAAATAACTGTGGTTGTGGAATAGCACGGATGTGCGAAAGAACACGAAACTAAAACAAATCCAAGCAGGTTGTTACCTAGAGTCTAACTCAGAGCCCCTTGAAGTATGTTAAAAAGAAGACATGGCTTCAGTGCTCTTTGCATCTGACTTAATTCCTCAAATTGGAAGCCATGTTTTGATCACATTTTTGATCATATTTAACAATTTAATATGTGTCAAAACCTCCTGACCATCACTGCATCTGCGTACGGAGTATTTTTGGTTTCCATTGTTTTCTTATTTTCACATTGTTTTTTCTCTCTCTTCAAAAGTTTTTTTTTCTTTTCCAGTCGAAAATAAAGATCTGTTATATTGAAGTTTGTAGTCCTGTGTGAAAATGAAGACGAAATGATCCCAGTTCAGTAACTTTTCCAAAAACCTATGGATGAAAGTAGGTAAAATCTATTTATCAATATGACTGGATACACATGAGCGTCTGAAAAAAAATAGATTTTTCTTCTGCATCAGCTGACAGATGTTAGAGCACTCTTGGAAAAGGAGCTGTGGGAATAAAGGAATGGCACTCAGTGCAGCTAATGTAAGGCAATGGTTGTAGTGCAAAGATGCCAGAGAATATGATAAAAAATATCTGTGGTGATCTAAATTTGGTGTCATCAGAGTCCGGGGGAAATGATGGCTGCGAAATCATTAGGGCAAGAACAAAGGTTAGAGCTGCAGAGAAAACAGCTGATGCCGGGCTAAAGACATCGTTACTTACAGACGATGCAGATCTGCATAGTAGTTCAGAAAATTGCCCTCAAAAATTGGGAGCCATCATCACATTACTCTTCTCATGGAAGTGGGAAGACAGGAATTCCACAAGAGCCCCAGCATGTGGGCTGGCCTTTCTCCTCCCTGTGTTGTCTAAATATGGAGAAATACCTATTTAGCAGTGGGCAAGTGGGCTGTCTCTGTGTGGTGGGGATGTTGGGGTAGGAGTTTGTGGAAGGTGGTTCAAGGGACAAACATTTAGGAGAGCTAAAGGCCAGGCAGCCACAGCCAAAGAATTTGGTGATTCGTGCCTGTGATTTAAGGAATGAAACTCTGGTGGTTTTGTCCTGAAGAGTAGATTTTCCTTGTGTGAAATCATCCTTTTTTTGTAGATGGTTGAATTTAGAGAAAGTGTATGTGGCGGGAATGCAGCTCTCAATGTCACCGTTCTGGAAAAGTTCAGAAAGGGGACTGTTCTTATGTCCGTGGTTTTCATGTGCCTTTACTTGCAAGAAGGGGTTTATCCAAACGCCGGGTTCCGACAGTGTCCAGCTTGTTCCAGGTGTTGTCCTGCGCTTTTGTTTCACGGGCACATAGGTCATAATAAAGTCTTCTGTTGCTTTATGCCTTTTGCCCGTTGTGGTTAGCCAAGGCCATGGTGTACATTTTGGTGAAAACATTTTAAAATGAGGTGAAATTCTCATTATTTCAGAGGTTTTTCAGTAATACTTTCAAGAATACACTTCATAGCATACAATCTGTGCATTGAAATTTTGATTCACTTAAAATAAGATCAAATGAATAGATCAGCAACTGGGGAGTTTGGAACATGGTTTTTAATATCTGGATGTTGTCAGTGATGGTGCACGGAAGCATAAAGAATCTTGAAATTTGTGAACTAATGTGATCGTGCAGGAATCTTGATAATGAATTCTCATTTTGACTAGTAAATGATAGGTTACGAAACTCATCATTGTAGTATGTGAAGCTTGCTCCAAAACGGGGTAATTTTTCATCTAAGAAGCACCTTGAAGTGCTGTCTGCATGATTTTTCAAAGTATCTCTTAAGAACAGCAAGTTAGAGCTGGGATGATGTTTCAGTGCTTTTTTAATAGATCCTCGAAGCAGAGCCTGAGTGCTGTAGTTGAGCGGAGTCCTGCTTTGCTTGGAACCACTGGAGTGTCCTTTCTTCACTGCAAAAGAGAAACCATCACTTTCCGGTGGAAAGTCTGGGAAGCGACATCATTCCTGCAGCTGCTGACCCAGCCACTGCCATAGTTTCTCTTTCTCCTGCTGGGTTTACAGGTCGAGAAAGACGAAACCGCTTAGGCCACTGGGTCTGGAGAAAGCAAAAGTGGTGTGGAAGAAGTTTTATAACTTTTTAGTCACAAGATGAGGAAGTTCACTTCTTTGGTAGCGGTCACCAAATGTCCTTTTATCTGTAATGTTGCATATTGCTTTCTGTTGCCTTCAAATCATTCTATGTTAATATTTGTGCCCTGAGACAATTGCTTGAGATGAATTGTGGCAAACATTCCTGCAATTTTTTGAAGGAATTATTGACAAGACTGCTCAGCTACTAAATACTGTATTACATTGCTGTTAGCTTTTACCTGTGTCTCTCATACCATATCAAACCCAGTTTATTTTCACCCAAAGTAGACATACTTCACATTTAAACTTCTCTTTGTTTGCAGGTGATTTGTAACAGAAGAATGTGCGGAAGAGCACTAACATACCTGTAGTGCTCAATCGTGTTTGGGAGGTGGTGTGCGTGAAAAGAACTAGAAAGACTTCAGGCATTTGTTGCAGAGCACTGCAGAATCTCTTCACCTTTATGTGGGGTTAAAAAAACCTGTTGAAAGAAGAGGAAGCTTCCTTCTGTTCTTTAAATTCTTCCCCAAAATCCAGTAGAGAATGTAGTCTAAGTAATAAGGGACCGAGGATATAGGAGGTAAAATCTGATGGGGCCTTTCACCACTGCAAGGCACTTCCTTAAGCTACCCACCTGTGAAGGGGGTGGCTTTTATAAATCTCCTTCTTCCAGGAAAATGTTACAGCTCTGGAAACCAACTCTGTTTTCCTTTAACTGTTATATTGTGTCAAGCTGCAGTATCCTAAATGGCTTGGAGCAGATGGGGAAAATGGTTCTACAGCAGTGGACTGCTGTGGAACTTGGGAGAACAAGTTCACATCTCCTGCTCTCTCACTGTGTGCATGAAGGGCCATTTGATAATCTGCTCTCATCTCACACCAGGAGAGGGGAGGAGGTAACTGGAATGTGCTGCAGCCATGATTTTCTGTCCTCTGCACCTCCAGCAAGCAGAGCTGTGCCCTCCCACCAAGGCTGCCTGAGCCAGGAATGCTTGCTAATTTCCTTGGTCACTTTCAAGGCCTTTTTGAGTAGCCCTTTGCCTGCTGGATTCTTCCTGGCTGTGAAGAGAGCAGAAGCAGGGCTGGCATCTCCAGGCCAGTGCTTCACGTGACACTGAGCACTGCCATGGGGCAGGTTGAGTCCCTGAGGGCAAACAGCTGCTGGAGTGCCTCACTGGATCGGGACCTCTAGTTGGAGATCAGCGACAGGAGGCTGCAAGATGATTGGAGAAAGGAATGTGGGATCTCCCAGTTCAAACAAAGACAGAACTTTATTTTGAGGGGTGAGGGGGATGAGCACGAGGGGCTGGTGCTCGTCTGGCCCCGCTCTGGTTGCCAGGCCGACTGTAGGGCTTTTTTGCCCTCCGCTCTTGCCGCCAGACGTGTCGCATACGAATGGGCCTGGGCTGGGAGCGGTTGTCTGTGAGAGAGCCGGGGAAGAGCCATGGGGGTCTGTAGGGAGCTACTCGTCTGCGGGACGGCCGAGTGCCCTGGGACAGCCTCGCCGCCGCCTGACTGGCGGTGCTGGGGCTGGAGGCCTCAGGGCTCTGGGCGGGCCCATCGCCGATCCGGCGGCGTTTCGCCGGCGGGCCCTCGGGTGTCTGAGGCTCCGTAGCTCCCCCTGGGTAGCCGCGCTTCGAGCCCTTCTGCCGGCGATGGAAGCTGCTGCTGACCGGCCCCGTGTCCTGAGGCAGCCCTGACACCACCTGACTGGCGGTGCTGGGGCTGCAGGTCTCAGGGCTCGGGGCGGGCCCATCGCAGATCCTGCGGCGTTTCGCCGGCGGGCCCTCGGGTGCCTGGGGCTCTGCGGCTCTCTGTGGGTAGCCGCGCTTCAAGCCCTTCTGTCCCCGAGGAAAGCTGCCGCTGCTGACCAGCCCCGTGTCCTGAGGCAGCCCTGACTCCACCTGACTGGCGGTGCTGGGGCTGCAGGTCTCAGCACTCAGGGCCGGCACATCGCTGATGCTGAGGTGTTTTGTCAGCGGGCCCTCGGGTGTCTGCACCTCTGCGGCTCCCTCTGGGTTGACTCCCACCAGGCCCTTATCTGCGCTCTGTTCCGCGTCCTGCTCTGTGTCCTGCTCCACGTCCTGCTGCTGGCGGGGGAAGCTGCTGCTGCTGCTGCTGACCAGCACCGTGCCCTGGGGCAGCCCTGACACCACCTGACTGGCGGTGCTGGGGCTGCTGGTCTCAGCGTGCAGCAGTGGCACACGGTTCAGCCTGATGGGCTTTACAGCCCGGCTGCCCGAGTTTTGTGCCTGCTGCCTCCACGAGCGGCGTCGGGCCTGGTTCGGCCTGGGCTGTCCGGAGAGCCTGCTGCTGCTGCTGTCCGGATCCGCCTCTGCCCGGCGACACAGCGTGCACACGGGAGAGAAAGTGGCGTCAGCAGCTCTGCGGGGCTGGGCAAGTGTCCGTGCAGGACTGTCCCCAGGGCCCTGCTCTGTCCCTGCTGGGCTGGCTTAAGGGTAGGGCAGGCACAGGTGCCCACAGCCCAGCCTGGCCCTGCTGGCCCACCAGAGGAGGGACCCTGCCACGGGGTGCTGGTGTGCAGCTCCTGCCTCCCCTTGCCGCTGCCCGTGGCCGCGCCCCCTCTGCCGGCCACGGGGAGCTGTGGGGAGGGAGACTTGGCTCTCACCTTGCTCCTTCTCAGGAGGACACTTCTTAGCAGCGTCCCGCTGCGCCATTGCGCCTCCAGAAGGAGAGTGCCTGGCGGGTCTGTGCCGCAGCACTGCCGGGCTTTCTCCTCCTGACGGAGTACGCCAACGCTTCCTTGAGCGAGGAGAGATGCCGATGAGCTGCCTCAGAGGCACCAAAACTCCTTCAGTAGCCTTGGGCGAGCTCCTTCTCTGCGATCGTCTCCTCGACTCTGAAGGTTGTGTTGACGCGCAGCCACCTTTGATACCTTAGGCTGGGCGATGGTGTCACAGCAGCGCCTGTGAGCTCACCAGCACCGACCTGTGCGTGGCCCACTCCCCTGACCTGGGCACGGTGGCCTTGTGGGTGCTGACAGGGACCTTGTCCATGTCAGGCACGGCTCTAGTGGGAAGCACAGCAATGGGAGCAGGTCCATCCATAGGTGGCTGGGCCTTGAGTAGGCTTAGTTCTTACCAAAGGTCATCTCTGATGATCGTTCCCCCCATAAGACACAGGGGCATTTGTCGAGTCTGAAGTCTTGGCTTCTTTTTAAGACTCTCATGTTAAAAGAATTTGGTGTTGGTCCTGTGTTCCATAATTTCCTGAGGTCCGAATCTTAGAAAAATTATCCAGTTAGACCAAGCTGAAAAGTGGCTCTTTTACTGTGATAAGTTTTGGAAGGGACACATCTGTCAAGTAAAAATCAGTCATTCCCAGCAAAAGACAAAGATAACCGTCATTATCAAATAACTGTGGTTGTGGAATAGCGCGGATGTGCAAAAGAACACGAAACTAAAACAAATCCAAGCAGGTTGTTACCTAGAGTCTAATTCAGAGCCCCTTGAAGTATGTTAAAAAGAAGACATGGCTTCAGTGCTCTTTGCATCTGACTTAATTCCTCTAATTGGAAGCCATGTTTTGATCACTTTTTTCGTCGTATTTAACAATTTAATATGTGTCAAAAACTCCTGACCATCACTGCATCTGCCTACGGATTAGTTTTGGTTTCCATTGTTTTCTTAATTTCACGTTTTTTTTTCTCTCTCTTCAAACGATTTTTTTTTTCTTTTCCAGTCGAAAATGAAGATCTGTTGTATTGAAGTTTGTAGTCCTGTGTGAAAATGAAGACTAAACGATCCCAGTTCAGTTACTTTTCAAAAAAACCTATGGATGAAAGTAGGTAAAACCTATTTATCAATATGACTGGATACACATGAGCGTCTGAAAACAAAAGTAATTTTTTCTTCTGGATCAGCTGACAGATGTTAGAGCACTCTTGGAAAAGGAGCTGTGGGAATAAAGGAATGGCACTCAGTGCAGCTAATGTAAGGCAATGGTTGTAGTGCAAAAATGCCAGAGAATGTGCTAAAAAATACCTGTGGTGATCTAAATTTGGTGTTATCAGAGTCCGGGGGAAATGATGGCTGCGAAATCCTTAGGGCAAGAACAAAGGTTAGAGCTGCAGAGAAAACAGCTGATGTCGGGCTAAAGGCATCGTTACTTACAGACGATGCAGATCTGCATAGTAGTTCAGAAAATTGCCCTCAGAAATTGGGAGCCATCATCACATTAAACTTCACATGGAAGTGGGAAGACCGGAATTCCACAAGAGCCCCAGCATGTGGACTGGCCTTTCTCGTCCCTGTGTTGTCTAAGTATGTAGAAATATCTATTTAGCAGTGGGCAAGTGGGCTGTCTCTGTGTGGTGGGGATGTTGGGGTAGGAGTTTGTGGAAGGTGGTTCAAGGGACAAACATTTAGGAGAGCTAAAGGCCAGGCAGCCAGAGCCAAAGAATTTCGTGATTCGTTTCAGCGATTTACGGAATGAAACTCTTGTGCTTTTGTCCTGAAGAGTAGATTTTCCTTGTGTGAAATCATCTTTTTGTTGTAGATGGTTGAATTTAGAGAAAGTGTCTGTGGCGGGAATGCAGCTCTCAATGTCACCGTTCTGGAAAAGTTCAGAAAGTGGACTGTTCTTATGTCCGTGGTTTTCATGTGCCTTTTCTTGCAAGAAGGGGTTTATCCAAACGCCGGGTTCCGACAGTGTCCAGCTTGTTCCAGGTGTTGTCCTGCGCTTTTGTTTCACGGGCACATAGGTCATAATAAAGTCTTCTGTTGCTTTATGCCTTTTGCCCGTTGTGGTTAGCCAAGGCCATGGTGTACATTTTGGTGAAAACATTTTAAAATCAAGTGAAATTGTCATTATTTCAGAGGTTTTTCAGTTACACTTTCAATAATACACTTCATAGCATACAATCTGTGCATTGAAATTATGATTCACTTAAAATAAGATCAAATGAATATATCAGCAACTGGGGAGTTTGGAACATGGTTTTTCATATCTGGATGGTGTCAGCGATGATGCACGGAAGCATAAAGAATCTTGAATTTTGTGAACTAATGTGATCGTGCTGGAATCTTGATAATGAATTCTCATTTTGACTAGTAAATGATAGGTTACGAAACTCATCATTGTAGTATGTGAAGCTTGCTCCAAAA
Organism: Monarcha castaneiventris obscurior; assembly: GCA_026261815.1. Classification (NCBI taxonomy): domain Eukaryota; kingdom Metazoa; phylum Chordata; class Aves; order Passeriformes; family Monarchidae; genus Monarcha; species Monarcha castaneiventris. The sequence continues at coordinate 4,437,190 of JAMPIT010000040.1, forward strand.
CGGGGTAATTTTTCATCTAAGAAGCACCTTGAAGTGCTGTCTGCATGATTTTTCAAAGTATCTCTTAACAACAGCAAGTTACAGCTGGGATGATGTTTCAGTGCTTTTTTAATAGATCCTCGAAGCAGAGCCTGAGTGCTGTAGTTGAGCGGAGTCCTGCTTTGCTTGGAACCACTGGAGTGTCCTTTCTTCTCTGCAAAAGAGAAACCATCACTTTCCGGTGGAAAGTCTGGGAAGCGACATCATTCCTGCAGTTGCTGACCCAGCCACTGCCATAGTTTCTCTTTCTCCTGCTGGGTTTACAGGTCGAGAAAGACGAAACCGCTTAGGCCACTGGGTCTGGAGAAAGCAAAAGTGGTGTGGAAGAAGTTTTAAAACTTTTTAGTCACAAGATGAGGAAGTTCACTTCTTTGGTAGCTGTCACCAAATGCCCTTTTATCTGTAATGTTGCATATTGCTTTCAAATCATTCTATGTTAATATTTGTGCCCTGAGACAATTGCTTGAGATGAATTGTGGCAAACATTCCTGCAATTTTTTAAAGGAATTATTGACAAAACTGCTCAGCTGCTAAATACTGTAATACATTGATGTTAGCTTTTACCTGTGTCTCTCAAGCCATATCAAACCCAGTTTATTTTCACCCAAAGTAGACATACTTCACATTTAAATTTCTCTTTGTTTGCAGGTGATTTGTAACAGAAAAATGTGCAGAAGAGCACTAACATACCTGTAGTGCTCAATCGTGTTTGGGAGGTGGTGTGCGTGAAAAGAACTAGAAAGGCTTCAGGCATTTGTTGCAGGACATTGCAGAATCTCTTCACCTTCATGTGGGGTTAAAAAAAAACCTGTTGAAAGACGAGCAAGCTTCCTTCTGTTCTTTAAATTCTTCCCCAAAATCCAGTAGAGAATGAAGTCTAAGTAATAAGGGACGGAGGATATAGGAGGTAAAATCTCATGTGGCCTTTCATCGCTGCAAGGCCCTTCCTTAAGCTACCCACCTGTGAAGGGGGTGGCTTTTACAAATCTCCTTCTTCCAGGAAAATGTTACAGCTCTGGAAACCAACTCTGTTTCCCTTAACTGTAATATTGTATCAAGCTGCAGTATCCTAAATGGCTTGGAGCAGATGGGGAAAATGGTCCTACAGCAGTGGACTGCTGTGGAACTTGGGAGAACAAGTTCACATCTCCTGCTCTGTCCCTGGCTGAGTCGCTGTGTGCATGAAGGGCCATTTGATAATCTGCTCTCGTCTCACACCAGGAGAGGGGAGGAGGTTACTGGAATGAGCTAAATAAAAATTAAAGCTGGCACATGTTCAGAGTTGATTCCTGAGTTTGTGTTTCTGCTTGGACTAGACAATGTTATTTTCTTTTGCCCCCATGATTTCCCAGGAAGGTGGAGGAATTACTAACTTCTACTAAGATTTGGAAGTGACTGCAGTACCAGAGATCATCTGAACAGCCAGAGACACAGAAAGCTAGTCAATAAAATCAGCTGAATAGAAAGAGGGCATTTACTGACAACACCTCGCCTCCTCTCAGGGCTCTTTCTGAACCCCGACTTTGAATGCTGCTTGGTCATAACACAGCGCTAAGGAAAAAGAATATCTGCTTGAACTTGGAAAAGGACAGAAGTTTGGGGTTTTTTCTTTTTTTTTTTCATCTGGGCCTATAAATGATGCTAAGAAATAAAATTCTTGAATTATTATCAGCTGATGCAAAATTCTGAATCAGTTAAATAGCCTGAAAATTTTGCATTTGATTTCAAGAAGTCCCTCTAAATCCCAAACTGTGTAGTCATCTCCTCAGATTCTTCTAGGTTTCACAAAAATTCCATTGACACTGTTCTCCCCAGACGGCCTTTGACAAGATCCAATGAAGCTGACAGACAGCAGATTTAAAACAAACGGAATTAGGTATTTCTCCACACCGGGAGAAATTGAAACTCTGCAGGTTATGGTCAGAAGATGCTCTTGATGCCAGAAGTTTACATGGCTTCAAAAATGCAAGTGTGAAAGGAAATCTCAGAGCTATTAAAATCTGACTTCAGAACTGGTTCCACCTAGGTTGTGTGGTGTGGAAGAAGGTGTAAGAATTTCTTGCTGGAGCGCTCAGCGGAGAACTCTTTGTTACAGGAGATTTTCCTGTTTTTAGGCTGTGCTTTAAGAGGTATCAATTAGAAATCTGTGCTATTTCCTGCTCTGTATTGTCAGCAGACTTGGTAGTAATTGATAGCAAGACAGCATGCTCTCTTTTGCTCCATGGATGAATTGTTCTTTTCGTGTCTCACCAGTTGTTTGGCCTCTCCATGGGGAGTCTCTGGAAGGTTACTGCCAACTTTTGGAGGTGGCGGCAAACCAGGAGCTTCCAGAAGCTCCTCTGCCCTGCCATGGGTTTTGTTGCACATTTCTAATTTTAATATAGGTTGTGGGGGGTAATAGGGCATTTCGAAAGGGCTGCTGGGTTCCCCAAACTACCTCGGGAGAGGGACAGAATGGGTGTAGCCATGGCTACTAGCTCATCCCCCGTTCTTGCCCTGCGCTCTGGAAGCGCTGCTGGTACCTAACCCCACACCTTATGCCGGATAGCTCAATATTACCAGAGACAAGGAGGCAAGGAGAGCCCAACGCCGCCCAGGAATTCCACGGAGCTGCTTTTATTCCATCCGCAGGGGTGAAGAGAGCAGGCGAAGAGGCCGAGGCCGCGTGGCCGGGCCGCTTTCACAGAGTGATCTGAGGGCACAGGGGCGCTACAGAGGCAGGGCCAGGGAACGGAGCCACTGAGCAGAGGCAGGGGCAGGGCAGGGGCCCAGGGCAGGGAGCAGCCACACAGGCTGCTGGGAGAGGTGGTTTTACATTCCACGGGGTCTGGGGGGAAGGTTACATTCCAGCCGCAAGGGCTGGTGGGAGAGGCTTTTCCTTTAGAGTCAGAAGATACATTGTCAAATGCCGAGGTTTTTGCAGCAGCCGGTCCCAGCCCTTTTCCCTGGCTCACCAGCTGGCCCAGTGACCCCAACAGCACAGGACCTGCACAGGGTGGTTAAGGGCATGTTTCCATAATTCTTCACGGCTCCAGTGCTCAGTAAGTGATATTTATATAAATATTAAGAACTAAAAAAAAAAAAAAAATGTATATCTACACATATATACACACACATATATATTTATAACCTAAATATATTCCGTAACATGTATGTCCACCACCAGATGCAATCTTTGATCAGCCACCGGAGTCTGCAAGATAACTGGAGAAAAGAATGTGAATTCTCCCAGGTGAAAGAAACAGAAAACTTTATTTTGAGGGGTGAGGGGGATGAGCACGAGGGGCTGGTGCTCGTCTGGCCCCGCTCTGGTTGCCAGGCCGACTGTAGGGCTTTTTTGCCCTCCGCTCTTGCCGCCAGACGTGTCTCATACGAACGGGCCTGGGCTGGGAGCGGTTGTCTGTGAGAGAGCCTGGGAAGAGCCATGGGGGTCTGTAGGGAGCTACTCGTCTGCGGGATGGCCGAGTGCCCTGGGACAGCCTCGCCGCCGCCTGACTGGCGGTGCTGGGGCTGGAGGCCTCAGGGCTCTGGGCGGGCCCATCGCCGATCCGGCGGCGTTTCGCCGGCGGGCCCTCGGGTGTCTGAGGCTCCGTAGCTCCCCCTGGGTAGCCGCGCTTCGAGCCCTTCTGCCGGCGATGGAAGCTGCTGCTGACCAGCCCCGTGTCCTGAGGCAGCCCTGACACCACCTGACTGGCGGTGCTGGGGCTGCAGGTCTCAGGGCATTGGGCTGGCTCATCGCAGATCCTGCGGCGTTTCGCCGGCGGGCCCTCGGGTGTCTGGGGCTCTGCGGCTCTCTGTGGGTAGCCGCGCTTCAAGCCCTTCTGTCCCCGAGGAAAGCTGCCGCTGCTGACCAGCCCCGTGTCCTGAGGCAGCCCTGAAGCCACCTGACTGGCGGTGCTGGGGCTGCAGGTCTCAGCGCTCGGGGCTGGCACATCGCCGACCCTGTGGTGTTTTGCCGGCGGGCCCTCGGGTGCCTGGGCCTCTGCGGCTCCCTCTGGGTCGGCTCCCTCAGCGCCCTGCTCCGCGCTCTGCTCCCCATCCTGCTGCTGGCAGGGGAAGCTGCTGTTGTTGGCCAGCCCCGTGTCCTGAGGCAGCCCTGACTCCGCCTGACTGGCGGTGCTGGGGCTGCAGGTCTCAGCGCTCGGGGCTGGCACATCGCCGATGCTCAGGTGTTTTGTCGGCGGGCCCTCGGGTGTCTGCACCTCTGCGGCTCCCTCTGGTTCGGCTCCCTCCAAGCCCTGCTCCACGTCCGGCTGCTGGCGGGGGAAGCTGCTGCTGCTGCTGCTGACCAGCACCGTGCCCTGGGGCAGCCCTGACACCACCTGACTGGCGGTGCTGGGGCTGCTGGTCTCAGCGTGCAGCAGTGGCACACGGTTCAGCCTCAGGGGCTTTACAGCCCGGCTGCCCGAGTTTTGTGCCTGCTGCCTCCACGAGCGGCGTCGGGCCTGGTCCGGCCTGGGCTGTCCGGAGAGCCTGCTGCTGCTGCTGCTGTCCGGATCCGCCTCTGCCCGGCGACACAGCGTGCACACGGGAGAGAAAGTGGCGTCAGCAGCTCTGCGGGGCTGGGCAAGTGTCCGTGCAGGACTGTCCCCAGGGCCCTGCTCTGTCCCTGCTGGGCTGGCTTAAGGGTAGGGCAGGCACAGGTGCCCACAGCCCAGCCTGGCCCTGCTGGCCCACCAGAGGAGGGACCCTGCCACGGGGTGCTGGTGTGCAGCTCCTGCCTCCCCTTGCCGCTGCCCGTGGCCGCGCCCCCTCTGCCGGCCACGGGGAGCTGTGGGGAGGGAGACTTGGCTCTCACCTTGCTCCTTCTCAGGAGGACACTTCTTAGCAGCGTCCCGCTGCGCCATTGCGCCTCCAGAAGGAGAGTGCCTGGCGGGTCTGTGCCGCAGCACTGCCGGGCTTTCTCCTCCTGACGGAGTACGCCAACGCTTCCTTGAGCGAGGAGAGATGCCGATGAGCTGCCTCAGAGGCACCAAAACTCCTTCAGTAGCCTTGGGCGAGCTCCTTCTCTGCGATCGTCTCCTCGACTCTGAAGGTTGTGTTGACGCGCAGCCACCTTTGATACCTTAGGCTGGGCGATGGTGTCACAGCAGCGCCTGTGAGCTCACCAGCACCGACCTGTGCGTGGCCCACTCCCCTGACCTGGGCACGGTGGCCTTGTGGGTGCTGACAGGGACCTTGTCCATGTCAGGCACGGCTCTAGTGGGAAGCACAGCAATGGGAGCAGGTCCATCCATAGGTGGCTGGGCCTTGAGTAGGCTTAGTTCTTACCAAAGGTCATCACTGATGATCGTCCCCCCCATAAGACCCAGGGGCATTTGTCGAGTCTGAAGTCTTGGCTTCTTTTTAAGACTCTCATGTTAACAGAATTTGGTGTTGGTCCTGTGTTCCATATTTTCCTGAAGTCTGAATCTTAGAAAAATTATCCAGTTAGACCAAGCCGAAAAGTAGCTCTTTTACTGTGATAAGTTTAGGAAGGGACTCATCTGTCAAGTAAAAATCAGTCATTCCCAACAAAGGACAAAGAGAACCGTCATTATCAAATAACTGTGGTTGTGGAATAGCGCAGATGTGCGAAAGAACACGAAACTAAAATAAATCCAAGCAGGTTGTTACCTAGAGTCTAACTCAGAGCCCCTTGAAGTATGTTAAAAAGAAGACATGGCTTCAGTGCTCTTTGCATCTGACTTAATTCCTCTAATTGGAAGCCATGGTTTGATCACATTTTTGATCATATTTAACAATTTAATATGCGTCAAAATCTCCTGACCACCACTGCATCTGCGTACGGAGTATTTTTGGTTTCCATTGTTTTCTTATTTTCATGGGTTATTTTCTCTCTCTTCAAACGATTTTTTTTTCTTCTACAGTCAAAAATAAAAGATCTGTTGTATTGAAGTTTTGTAGTCCTGTGTGAAAGTGAAGACTAAATGATCCCAGTTCAGTTACTTTTCCAAAAAACATGTGGATGAAAGTAGGTAAAATCTAATTAACAATATGACCGGATACACATGAGCGCCTGAAAAAAAATAATCTTTTCTTCTGCATCAGCTGACAGATGTTAGAGCACTCTTGGAAAAAGAGCTGTGGGAATAAAGGAATGGCACTCAGTGCAGCTAATGTAAGGCAATGGTTGTAGTGCAAAGATGCCAGAGAATATGATAAAAAATATCTGTGGTGATCTAAATTTGGTGTTATCAGAGTCCGGGGGAAATGATGGCTGCGAAATCATTAGGGCAAGAACAAAGGTTAGAGCTGCAGAGAAAACAGCTGATGCCGGGCTAAAGACATCGTTACTTCCAGACGATTCAGATCTGCATAGTAGTTCAGAAAATTGCCCTCAAAAATGGAAGCCATCATCACATTAAGCTTCACATGGAAGTGGGAAGACAGGAATTCCACAAGAGCCCCAGCATGTGGACTGGCCTTTCTCCTCGTGTTGTCTAAATATGGAGAAATACCTATTTAGCAGTGGGAAAGTGGGCTGTCTCTGTGTGGTGGGGATGTTGGGGTAGGAGTTTGTGGAAGGTGGTTGGGACAAACATTTAGGAGAGCTAAAGGCCAGGCAGCCACAGCCAAAGAATTTGGTGATTCGTGCCTGCGATGTAAGGAATGAGACTCTTGTGGTTTTGTCCTGAAGAGTCGATTTTCCTTGTGTGAAATCATCTTTTTATTGTAGATGGTTGAATTTAGAGAAAGTGTATGTGGCGGGAATGCAGCTCTCAATGTCACCGTTCTGGAAAAGTTCAGAAAGTGGACTGTTCTTATGTCCGTGGTTTTCATGTGCCTTTACTTGCAAGAAGGGGTTTATCCAAACGCCGGGTTCCGACAGTGTCCAGCTTGTTCCAGGTGTTGTCCTGCGCTTTTGTTTCACGGGCACATAGGTCGTAATAAAGTCTTCTGTTGCTTTATGCCTTTTGCCCGTTGTGGTTAGCCAAGGCCATGGTGTACATTTTGGTGAAAACATTTTAAAATGAGGTGAAATTCTCATTATTTCGGAGGTTTTTCAGTAATACTTTTAATAATACACGGTGTAACATACAATCTGTGCATTGAAATTTTGATTCACTTAAAATAAGATCAAATAAATATATCAGCAACTGGGGAGTTTGGAACATGGTTTTTAATATCTGGATGGTGTCAGTGATGATGCACGGAAGCATAAAGAATCTTGAATTTTGTGAACTAATGTGATCGTGCCGGAATCTTGATAATGAATTCTCGTTTTGACTAGTAAATGGTAGCTTACGAAATTCATCATCGTAGTATCTAAAGCTTGCTCCAAAACGGGGTAATTTTTCATCTAAGAAGCACCTTGAAGTGCTGTCTGCATGATTTTTCAAAGTATCTCTTAAGAACAGCATGTTACAGCTGGGATGATGTTTCAGTGCTTTTTTAATAGATCCTCGAAGCAGAGCCTGAGTGCTGTAGTTGAGCGGAGTCCTGCTTTGCTTGGAACCACTGGAGTGTCCTTTCTTCTCTGCAAAAGAGAAACCATCACTTTCCAGTGGAAAGTCTGGGAAGCGACATCATTCCTGCAGTTGCTGACCCAGCCACTGCCATAGTTTCTCTTTCTCCTGCTGGGTTTACAGCTGGAGAAAGACGAAACCGCTTAGGCCACTGGGTCTGGAGAAAGCAAAAGTGGTGTGGAAGAAGTTTTAAAACTTTTTAGTCACAAGATGAGGAAGTTCACTTCTTTGGTAGCGGTCACCAAATGTCCTTTTATCTGTAATGTTGCATATTTCTTTCAAATCGTCCTATGTTAATATTTGTGCCCTGAGACAATTGCTTGAGATGAATTGTGGCAAACATTCCTGCAATTTTTTAAAGGAATTATTGACAAAACTGCTCAGCTCCCAAATACTGTAATACATTGGTGTTAGCTTTCACCTGTGTCTCTCAAGCCATATCAAACCCAGTTTATTTTTACCCAAAGTAGACATACTTCACATTTAAATTTCTCTTTGTTTTCAGGTGATTTGTAACAGAAAAATGTGCAGAACAGCACTAACATACCTGTAGTGCTCAATCGTGTTTGGGAGGTGGTGTGCGTGAAAAGAACTAGAAAGGCTTCAGGCATTTGTTGCAGGACATTGCAGAATCTCTTCACCTTCATGTGGGGTTAAAAAAAAACCTGTTAAAAGACGAGCAAGCTTCCTTCTGTTCTTTAAATTCTTCCCCAAAATCCAGTAGAGAATGAAGTCTAAGTAATAAGGGACTGAGGATATAGGAGGTAAAATCTCATGTGGCCTTTCACCGCTGCAAGGCACTTCCTTAAGCTACCCACCTGTGAAGGGGGTGGCTTTTACAAATCTCCTTCTTCCAGGAAAATGTTACAGCTCTGGAAACCAACTCTGTTTCCCTTAACTGTAATATTGTATCAAGCTGCAGTATCCTAAATGGCTTGGAGCAGATGGGGAAAATGGTCCTACAGCAGTGGACTGCTGTGGAACTTGGGAGAACAAGTTCACATCTCCTGCTCTGTCCCTGGCTGAGTCGCTGTGTGCATGAAGGGCCATTTGATAATCTGCTCTCGTCTCACACCAGGAGAGGGGAGGAGGTTACTGGAATGAGCTAAATAAAAATTAAAGCTGGCACATGTTCAGAGTTGATTCCTGAGTTTGTGTTTCTGCTTGGACTAGACAATGTTATTTTCTTTTGCCCCCATGATTTCCCAGGAAGGTGGAGGAATTACTAACTTCTACTAAGATTTGGAAGTGACTGCAGTACCAGAGATCATCTGAACAGCCAGAGACACAGAAAGCTAGTCAATAAAATCAGCTGAATGGAAAGAGGGCATTTACTGACAACACCTCACCTCCTCTCAGCGCTCTTTTTGTTTGCCGACTTTGAATGTTGCTTGGTCATAATGTAGTGCTAAGGAAAAGGAATATCTGCTTGAACTTGGAAAAGGACAGAAGTTTGGGGTTTTTTCTTTTTTTTTTTTCATCTGGGCCAGTAAATGATGCTAAAAAATAAAATTCTTTAATTATTATCAGCTGATGCAAAATTCTGAATCAGTGAAATAGCCTGAAAATTTTGCATTTGATTTCAAGAAGTCCCTCTAAATCCCAAACTGTGTAGTCATCTCCTCAGATTCTTCTAGGTTTCACAAAAATTCCATTGACACTGTTCTCCCCAGACGGCCTTTGACAAGATCCAATGAAGCTGACAGACAGCAGATTTAAAACAAACGGAATTAGGTATTTCTCCACACCGGGAGAGATTGAAACTCTGCAGGTTATGGTCAGAAGATGCTCTTGATGCCAGAAGTTTACATGGCTTCAAAAATGCAAGTGTGAAAGGAAATCTCAGAGCTATTAAAATCTGACTTCAGAACTGGTTCCACCTAGGTTGTGTGGTGTGGAAGAAGGTGTAAGAATTTCTTGCTGGAGCGCTCAGCGGAGAACTCTTTGTTACAGGAGATTTTCCTGTTTTTAGGCTGTGCTTTAAGAGGTATCAATTAGAAATCTGTGCTATTTCCTGCTCTGTATTGTCAGCAGACTTGGTAGTAATTGATAGCAAGACAGCACGCTCTCTTTTGCTCCATGGATGAATTGTTCTTTTCGTGTCTCACCAGTTGTTTGGCCTCTCCATGGGGAGTCTCTGGAAGGCTACTGCCAACTTTTGGAGGAGGCGGTAAACCAGGAGCTTCTAGGATCTCCTCTGGTCTGCCATGAGTTTTGTTGCACATTTCTAATTTTAATATAGGTTCTGGGGGGTAATAGGGCTTTTCGAAAGGGCTGCTGGGTTCCCCAAACTACCTCGGGAGAGGGGCAGAATGGGTGTAGCCATGGCTACTAGCTCATCCCCCGTTCTTGCCCTGCGCTCTGGAAGCGCTGCTGGTACCTAACCCCACACCTTATGCCGGATAGCTCAATATTACCAGAGACAAGGAGGCAAGGAGGGCCCAACGCCGCCCAGGAATTCCATGGAGCTGCTTTTATTTCATCCGCAGGGGTGAAGAGAGCAGGCGAAGAGGCCGAGGCCGCGTGGCCGGGCCGCTTTCACAGAGTGATCTGAGGGCACAGGGGCGCTACAGAGGCAGGGCCAGGGAACGGAGCCACTGAGCAGAGGCAGGGGCAGGGCAGGGGCCCAGGGCAGGGAGCAGCCACACAGGCTGCTGGGAGAGGTGGTTTTACATTCCACGGGGTCTGGGGGGAAGGTCACATTCCAGCCACAAGGGCTGGTGGGATAGGCTTTTCCTTTAGAGTCAGAAGATACATTGTCAAATGCCGAGGATTTTCCAGCAGCCGGTCTCAGCCCTTTTCCCTGGCTCACCAGCTGGCCCAGTGACCCCAACAGCACAGGACATGCACAGGGTGGTTAAGGGCATGTTTCCATAATTCTTCATGGCTCCAGTGCTCAGTAAGTGATATTTATATAAATATTAGGAAATTTAAAAAAAAAAATATATATCTACACATATTTACACACACATATATATTTATAACCTAAATATATCCGTAACATGTATGTCCACCACCAGATGCAATCTTTGATCAGCTGTCGCCTGGCTGTCCCAGCTGCCCTCAGCATAGGACGCCGGCCCGAGAACCCTGGGCGCCTCAACAGGCTTCGGTGCCGTGGGTTAGGTGGGGCTGGTTCCCGCAGACAGGGGCGGCTCCTCACGAGGAGAGGCAAGGCGCAAATAAGGCGAGGAGGCAAAGGGCTGCGAGAGGGGGTGTCCCCGTGAACTCCTTTATTGTAGGGTAAGGGTCAGGCTCCGAGGAGAAGTCCAGGGGAGATCCCGAGGGGGGAACGGGGTGCACAGCCTCATAACGGGGGGCAAACATGGGAGGGGCGCCGGATAGCAAACCAATAGAACATCAGACAAAGGGGGGAGACAAGAACAGAGAACAAATCGAAAAACGGGGGGGGTCTACAGAACACATCAATCATGGGTTAGCCAACCACACGACGCCTTTTGGAGAACCTTCCAGACGAAGGGGCTGACACTAGACTTCTGTGCTGCCCACAGAACCCTCCTCCCAGGAGGAGTCTTCCTCCCCAGAGGCGGGGTCGGAGACGGTGTCAGAGTGACAGACAGCTGCCACATTTGGAGCCTGTCCCTCTACAATCAGCCACAGGAGTCTGCAAGATAATTGGAGAAAAGAACGTGAATTCTCCCAGGTGAAAGAAACAGAAAACCTTATTTTGAGGGGGAAGGGGGATGAGCACGAGGGGCTGGTGCTCGTCTAGCCCTGCTCTGGTTGCCAGGCCGACTGTAGGGCTTTTTTGCCCTCCGCTCTTGCCGCCAGACGTGTCTCATACGAACGGGCCTGGGCTGGGAGCGGTTGTCTGTGAGAGAGCCTGGGAAGAGCCATGGGGGTCTGTAGGGAGCTACTCGTCTGCGGGATGGCCGAGTGCCCTGGGAGAGCCTCGCCGCCGCCTGACTGGCGGTGCTGGGGCTGGAGGCCTCAGGGCTCTGGGCGGGGCCATCGCCGATCCGGCGGCGTTTCGCCGGCGGGCCCTCGGGTGCCTGAGGCTCCGTAGCTCCCCCTGGGTAGCCGCGCTTCGAGCCCTTCTGCCGGCGATGGAAGCTTCTGTGGACCGGCCCCATGTCCTGAGGCAGCCCTGACACCACCTGACTGGCGGTGCTGGGGCTGCAGGTCTCAGGGCATTGGGCTGGTTCATCGCTGATCCTGCGGCGTTTTGCCGGCGGGCCCTCGGGTGTCTGGGGCTCTGCGGCTCTCTGTGGGCAGCCGCGCTTCAAGCCCTTCTGTTCCCGAGGAAAGCTGCTGCTGCTGGCCAGCCCCGTGTCCTGAGGCAGCCCAGAAGCCACCTGACTGGCGGTGCTGGGGCTGCAGGTCTCAGCGCTCGGGGCTGGCACATCGCCGACCCTGTGGTGTTTTGCTGGCGGGCCCTCAGGTGCCTGGGCCCCTGCAGCTCCCTCTGGGTAGCCTTGCTTCACGCCCTGCTCCGAGTCCTGCTGCTGGCAGGGGAAGCTGCTGTTGTTGGCCAGCCCCGTGTCCTGAGGCAGCCCTGACTCCGCCTGGCTGGCGGTGCTGGGGCTGCAGGTCTCAGCGCTCGGGGCTGGCACATCGCCGATGCTCAGGTGTTTTGTCGGCGGGCCCTCGGGTGTCTGCACCTCTGCGGCTCCCTCTGGTTCGGCTCCCTCCAAGCCCTGCTCCACGTCCTGCTGCTGGCGGGGGAAGCTGCTGCTGCTGCTGCTGACCAGCACCGTGCCCTGGGGCAGCCCTGACACCACCTGACTGGCGGTGCTGGGGCTGCTGGTCTCAGCGTGCAGCAGTGGCACACGGTTCAGCCTCAGGGGCTTTACAGCCCGGCTGCCCGAGTTTTGTGCCTGCTGCCTCCACGAGCGGCGTCGGGCCTGGTCCGGCCTGGGCTGTCCGGAGAGCCTGCTGCTGCTGCTGCTGTCCGGATCCGCCTCTGCCCGGCGACACAGCGTGCACACGGGAGAGAAAGTGGCGTCAGCAGCTCTGCGGGGCTGGGCAAGTGTCCGTGCAGGACTGTCCCCAGGGCCCTGCTCTGTCCCTGCTGGGCTGGCTTAAGGGTAGGGCAGGCACAGGTGCCCACAGCCCAGCCTGGCCCTGCTGGCCCACCAGAGGAGGGACCCTGCCACGGGGTGCTGGTGTGCAGCTCCTGCCTCCCCTTGCCGCTGCCCGTGGCCGCGCCCCCTCTGCCGGCCACGGGGAGCTGTGGGGAGGGAGACTTGGCTCTCACCTTGCTCCTTCTCAGGAGGACACTTCTTAGCAGCGTCCCGCTGCGCCATTGCGCCTCCAGAAGGAGAGTGCCTGGCGGGTCTGTGCCGCAGCACTGCCGGGCTTTCTCCTCCTGACGGAGTACGCCAACGCTTCCTTGAGCGAGGAGAGATGCCGATGAGCTGCCTCAGAGGCACCAAAACTCCTTCAGTAGCCTTGGGCCAGCTCCTTCTCTGCGATCGTCTCCTCGACTCTGAAGGCTGTGTTGACGCGCAGCCACCTTTGATACCTTAGGCTGGGCGATGGTGTCACAGCAGCGCCTGTGAGCTCACCAGCACCGACCTGTGCGTGGCCCACTCCCCTGACCTGGGCACGGTGGCCTTGTGGGTGCTGACAGGGACCTTGTCCGTGTCCGGCACGGCTCTAGTGGGAAGCACAGCAATGGGAGCAGGTCCATCCATAGGTGGCTGGGCCTTGAGTAGGCTTTGTTCTTACCAAAGGTCGTCACTGATGACCGTCCCCCCCGTAAGACCCAGGGGCATTTGTCGAATCTGAAGTCTTTGTTTTTTTTAAGACTTTCACGTTAACAGAATCGGTGTTGGTCCTGTGTTCCATAATTTCCTGAAGTCTGAATCTTAGAAAAATTGTCCAGTTAGACCGAGCTGAAAAGTGGCTCTTTTACTGGGATAAGTTTAGGAAGGGATACATCTGTCAAGTAAAAATCAGTCATTCCAAACAAAGGACAAAGAGAACCGTCATTATCATATAACTGTGGTTGTGGAATAGCCTGGATGTGCGAAGGAACACGAAACTAAAACAAATCCAAGCAGGTTGTTACCTATAGTCTAACTCAGAGCCCCTTGAAGTTTGTTAAAAAGAAGACATGCCTTCAGTGCTCTTTGCATCTGACTTAATTCCTCTAATTGGAAGCCATGGTTTGATCACATTTTTGATCATATTTAACAATTTAATATGTGTCAAAAACTCCTGACCATCACTGCATCTGCATACAGAGTATTTTTGGTTTCCATTGTTTTCTTATTTTCATGGTTTTTTTTCTCTCTCTTCAAACGATTTTTTTTTCTTCTACAGTCGAATATAAAAGATCTGTTGTATTTAAGTGGGCAAGTGGGCTGTCTCTGTGTGGTGGGGATGTTGGGGTAGGAGTTTGTGGACAGTGGTTCAAGGGACAAACATTTAGGAGAGCTAAAGGCCAGGCAGCCACAGCCAAAGAATTTGGTGATTCGTGCCTGCGATGTAAGGAATGAGACTCTTGTGGTTTTGTCCTGAAGAGTCGATTTTCCTTGAGTCAATTCATCTTTTTATTGTAGATGGTTGAATTTAGAGAAAGTGTATGTGGCGGGAATGCAGCTCTCAATGTCACCGTTCTGGAAAAGTTCAGAAAGGGGACTGTTCTTATGTCCGTGGTTTTCATGTGCCTTTACTTGCAAGAAGCGGTTTATCCAAATGCGGGGTTCCGACAGTGTCCAGCTTGTTCCAGGTGTTGTCCTGCGCTTTTGTTTCACGGGCACATAGGTCATAATAAAGTCTTCTGTTGCTTTATGCCTTTTGCCTGTTGTGGTTAGCCAAGGCCATGGTGTACATTTTGGTGAGAACATTTTAAAATGAGGTGAAATTCTCATTATTTCAGAGGTTTTTCAGTAATACTTTTAATGATACACGGTGTAACATACAATCTGTGCATTGAAATTCTGATTCACTTAAAATAGGATCAAATGAATATATCAGCAACTGGGGAGTTTGGAACATGGTTTTTAATATCTGGATGTTGTCAGCAATGTTGCACGGAAGCATAAAGAATCTTGAAATTTGTGAACTAATGTGATCGTGCCAGAATCTTGATAATGAATTCTCGTTTTGACTAGTAAACGATAGGTTATGAAACTCATCATTGTAGTATGTGAAGCTTGCTCCAAAACGGGGTAATTTTTCATCTAAGAAGCACCTTGAAGTGCTGTCTGCATGATTTTTCAAAGTATCTCTTAAGAACAGCAAGTTACAGGTGGGATGATGTCTCAGTGCTTTTTTAATAGATCCTCGAAGCAGAGCCTGAGTGCTGTAGTTGAGCAGAGTCCTGCTTTGCTTGGAACCACTGGAGTGTCCTTTCTTCACTGCAAAAGAGAAACCATCACTTTCCAGTGGAAAGTCTGGGAAGCGACATCATTCCTGCAGTTGCTGACCCAGCCACTGCCATAGTTTCTCTTTCTCCTGCTGGGTTTACAGGTCGAGAAAGACGAAACCGCTTAGGCCACTGGGTCTGGAGAAAGCAAAAGTGGTGTGGAAGAAGTTTTAAAACTTTTTAGTCACAAGATGAGGAAGTTCACTTCTTTGGTAGCGGTCACCAAATGTCCTTTTATCTGTAATGTTGCATATTGCTTTCAAATCATTCTATGTTAATATTTGTGCCCTGAGACAATTGCTTGAGATGAATTGTGGCAAACATTCCTGCAATTTTTTGAAGGCATTACTAAAAACACTGCTCAGCTCCCAAATACTGTAATACATTGATGTTAGCTTTTACCTGTGTTTCTCATGCCGTATCAAACCCAGTTTATTTTCACCCAAAGTCGACCTACTTCACATTTAAACTTCTCTTTGTTTTCAGGTGATTTGTAACAGAAGAATGTGCAGAAGAGCACTAACATACCTGTAGTGCTCAATCGTGTTTGGGAGGTGGTGTGCGTGAAAAGAACTAGAAAGACTTCAGGCATTTGTTGCAGAGCACTGCAGAATCTCTTCACCTTTATGTGGGGTTAAAAAAACCTGTTGAAAGAAGAGAAAGCTTCCTTCTGTTCTTTAAATTCTTCCCCAAAATCCAGTAGAGAATGTAGTCTAAGTAATAAGGGACCGAGGATATAGGAGGTAAAATCTGATGGGGCCTTTCACCACTGCAAGACATTTCCTTAAGCTACCCACCTGTGAAGGGGGTGGCTTTTATAAATCTCCTTCTTCCAGGAAAATGTTACAGCTCTGGAAACCAAGTCTGTTTTCCTTTAACTGTTATATTGTGTCAAGCTGCAGTATCCTAAATGGCTTGGAGCAGATGGGGAAAATGGTTCTACAGCAGTGGACTGCTGTGGAACTTGGGAGAACAAGTTCACATCTCCTGCTCTCTCACTGTGTGCATGAAGGGCCATTTGATAATCTGCTCTCATCTCACACCAGGAGAGGGGAGGAGGTTACTGGAATGTGCTGCAGCCATGATTTTCTGTCCTCTGCACCTCGAGCAAGCAGAGCTGTGCCCTCCCACCAAGGCTGCCTGAGCCAGGAATGCTTGCAAATTTCCTTGGTCACCTCCAAGGCCCTTTTGAGTAGCCCTTTGCCTGCTGGATTCTTCCTGGCTGTGAAGAGAGCAGAAGCAGGGCTGGCATCTCCAGGCCAGTGCTTCATGTGACACTGAGCACTGCCATGGGGCAGGTTGAGTCCCTGAGGGCAAACAGCGGCTGGAATGTCTCACTGGATCGGGACCTCTAGTTGGAGATCAGCCACAGGAGGCTGTAAGATGATTGGAGAAAGGAATGTGGGATCTCCCAGTTCAAACAAAGACAGAACTTTATTTTGAGGGGTGAGGGGGATGAGCACGAGGGGCTGGTGCTCGTCTGGCCCCTCCCTGGTTGCTAGGCCGACTGTAGGGCTTTTTTGCCCTCCGCTCTTGCCGCCAGACGTGTCTCATACGAACGGGCCTGGGCTGGGAGCGGTTGTCTGTGAGAGAGCCTGGGAAGAGCCATGGGGGTCTGTAGGGAGCTACTCGTCTGCGGGATGGCCGAGTGCCCTGGGACAGCCTCGCCGCCGCCTGACTGGCGGTGCTGGGGCTGGAGGCCTCAGGGCTCTGGGCGGGCCCATCGCCGATCCGGCGGCGTTTCGCCGGCGGGCCCTCGGGTGTCTGAGGCTCCGTAGCTCCCCCTGGGTAGCCGCGCTTCGAGCCCTTCTGCCGGGGATGGAAGCTGCTGCTGACCGGCCCCGTGTCCTGAGGCAGCCCTGACACCACCTGACTGGCGGTGCTGGGGCTGCAGGTCTCAGGGCTCGGGGCGGGCCCATCGCAGATCCTGCGGCGTTTCGCCGGCGGGCCCTCGGGTGCCTGGGGCTCTGCGGCTCTCTGTGGGTAGCCGCGCTTCAAGCCCTTCTGTCCCCGAGGAAAGCTGCTGCTGCTGACCAGCCCCGTGTCCTGAGGCAGCCCTGACTCCGCCTGACTGGCGGTGCTGGGGCTGCAGGTCTCAGCACTCAGGGCCGGCACATCGCTGATGCTGAGCTGTTTTGTCAGCGGGCCCTCGGGTGTCTGCACCTCTGCGGCTCCCTCTGGGTTGACTCCCACCAGGCCCTTATCTGCGCCCTGTTCCGCGTCCAGCTCTGTGTCCTGCTCCACGTCCTGCTGCTGGCGGGGGAAGCTGCTGCTGCTGCTGCTGACCAGCACCGTGCCCTGGGGCAGCCCTGACACCACCTGACTGGCGGTGCTGGGGCTGCTGGTCTCAGCGTGCAGCAGTGGCACACGGTTCAGCCTCAGGGGCTTTACAGCCCGGCTGCCCGAGTTTTGTGCCTGCTGCCTCCACGAGCGGCGTCGGGCCTGGTTTGGCCTGGGCTGTCCGGAGAGCCTGCTGCTGCTGCTGCTGTCCGGATCCGCCTCTGCCCGGCGACACAGCGTGCACACGGGAGAGAAAGTGGCGTCAGCAGCTCTGCGGGGCTGGGCAAGTGTCCGTGCAGGACTGTCCCCAGGGCCCTGCTCTGTCCCTGCTGGGCTGGCTTAAGGGTAGGGCAGGCACAGGTGCCCACAGCCCAGCCTGGCCCTGCTGGCCCACCAGAGGAGGGACCCTGCCACGGGGTGCTGGTGTGCAGCTCCTGCCTCCCCTTGCCGCTGCCCGTGGCCGCGCCCCCTCTGCCGGCCACGGGGAGCTGTGGGGAGGGAGACTTGGCTCTCACCTTGCTCCTTCTCAGGAGGACACTTCTTAGCAGCGTCCCGCTGCGCCATTGCGCCTCCAGAAGGAGAGTGCCTGGCGGGTCTGTGCTGCAGCACTGCCGGGCTTTCTCCTCCTGACGGAGTACGCCAACGCTTCCTTGAGCGAGGAGAGATGCCGATGAGCTGCCTCAGAGGCACCAAAACTCCTTCAGTAGCCTTGGGCGAGCTCCTTCTCTGCGATCGTCTCCTCGACTCTGAAGGTTGTGTTGACGCGCAGCCACCTTTGATACCTTAGGCTGGGCGATGGTGTCACAGCAGCGCCTGTGAGCTCACCAGCACCGACCTGTGCGTGGCCCACTCCCCTGACCTGGGCACGGTGGCCTTGTGGGTGCTGACAGGGACCTTGTCCATGTCAGGCACGGCTCTAGTGGGAAGCACAGCAATGGGAGCAGGTCCATCCATAGGTGGCTGGGCCTTGAGTAGGCTTAGTTCTTACTATAGGCTGTCACTGATGACCGTCCCCCCATAAGACCCAGGGGCATTTGTCGAGTCTTAAGTCTTTTGTTCTTTTTAAGACTCTCATGTTAATAGAATTTGGTGTTGGTCCTGTGTTCCTTAATTTCCTGAAGTCTGGATCTTAGAAAAATTATCCAGTTAGACCAAGCTGAAAAGTGGCTCTTTTACTGTGATAAGTTTAGGAAGGGACACAGATGTCGAGTAAAAATCAGTCATTCCCAACAAAAGACAAAGATAACTGTCATTATCTAATAACTGAAATGATAAAGACCCTTTTACATGTGCTAGAATGGCTGTTCTTACCTCACACAGCAGTAAAGAGTTTGTGGACTGTAAATGATATGTTCTCAGATTTATTTATAAAAGGCAGAGTGCGACTACAAACTCTCAATGGCCAAGATCCACATGTTATCGACATACCTGC
Organism: Monarcha castaneiventris obscurior; assembly: GCA_026261815.1. Taxonomy (NCBI): domain Eukaryota; kingdom Metazoa; phylum Chordata; class Aves; order Passeriformes; family Monarchidae; genus Monarcha; species Monarcha castaneiventris. Next base: position 4,455,746 of record JAMPIT010000040.1, read on the forward strand.
AAGTAAAGACAATCTGTCATGGTTGCTATCAAAAGATGCTAACTTTCAAATTGTGCTTGCAGATTTCTCTGGACAATTATCGATCCGTTATCCCTCACACCATTTATGGACAGAGATGGGTAACCTTCCCTTGTATGCAAAACGTGGCTGCAGCATGACACCTGTCAAGGATCCAACTGTTTTTACAGATGCTTCCAGCAAAACCAACAAAGCTGCAGTGGTTTGGCGTGTGGGTGACTCTGTCCAGTGGCATAAGAGGGCATATTAATGCTTAAGGATGCTTCAGTGCAGATTTTAGAATTGGCAGCTATTCGTGATGCCTTTCAATTATTCTCACAGGAACCACTGGACATTGTAACAGATACCTCATATGCTGCCAATGTGGTATTCTGCCTGGAATCTTCCTATTTAAAACATGTTAATAACCAGCTTTTATTTACAGAATTGTGAACATTGTGGACCTTGATTAACAGCCGACACCATCACTTTTACGTGTTACATGTTCGCTCCCATACAGGTTTACCTGGCCCTATTACAGAAGGTAACAACTATGCAGACATCACGGTGATGAGAGGTGTGGTACCAAATACTTTTGCACAGGCTAAGCTATCCCATAACTTTTTTCCACCAGAATGCTCGCTCTCTTCGCAAGCAATTTCAGTTAACTTCCTCACAGGCTGGTGACATCCTGTTGTCCTGCTCCTCCTGTCGTGGTACTGCTCCCAGTCTCTTAGCAGAAGGCTCTAACCCCCGAGGTTTAACTTCTGACTCCATCTGGCAAACTGATGTCACCCATGTCCAAGAGTTCAGACGCTTAAAATATATTCACGTATCATTTGACACCTATTCTCGTTTTTTGTGGCAACTGCCCACACCGGAGAAAAGGCCCGTGATGCCATCCGGCACTGGCTCACCTCTTCTGCCACTCTGGGCCTTCCAGACACCATCAAAACGGACAATGGACCTGCCTACACCTCAGAGAGAGTTTGCAGCTTCTTACAGCAATGGGGTGTGTCGCACAACACGGGCATTCCCCACTCTCCCACAGGGCAAGCTATCGTGGAGTGTGCCCATAGAACCTTAAAAACAATGCTTGAAAAACAAAAGAAGGGGGAGTTGGGGTGCCCCATGGCAGGCTGGCCAAAGCCTTGTATGTCCTCAAGTTTTTAAATCGGGATGAGATGGGACAGACTGCTTGTGAGAGACAGCATTCCTTTGACACAAGGGCTCGTCTAAGATGCCCCATAATGGTGAGGGACTTACTAACCGGACAGTGGAAAGGACCACTGGACTTACTAACATGGGGAAGGGGTTATGCCGGTGTCTCCACAGGCCACCGTGTGCAGTGGGTTCCATCACGCTGCGAGCGACCTTTGGTCGCACCCTCCTAATCCCATCTGTATACAGTTCCTAGGTTACAGATCTATGTTGCAGTTTTTGAAAAGTTGTCACAGTTGTTATTGTTGTTCCTGTTATTAATGTTTTAGAGGCTGTTCAGGTTTTACTCAGTAGGTTTTTGTTGGTCAAACAGAAGAAGGGGGAGCTGTGGAACATGGGGTTATATTTGCTGGAAAGGTTCAGGCCCATGCCCCGCAGCAGGCGCTGTGGGAAAGGCCCGGCTCAGCCGGACACTGAGGGCGGTTCAGGGGTGAGAGGCAGCTGTGAGGGAGGAGAGAGGCAGCTGAGGGACAGTTGGCAGTGTGATTGTGATTGGCTGGAGGAACGCGTGGCCAGCATGTGAGCTGGGATCTGATTGGAGGAGAGGATGCGTGGGCAGCAGCACTGCAGCTGTGCCAGCCAATGGGTGCCCTTGTTCTGTTCAGTTCTGTTAGGCTTCGGTTTGGTTTCGGTTGGCATTAAGGGTATAAAGAGGGGCGATTTCTGCAAATAAACGGATCTGCTTGGGTCATGCAAGGGGGTCTGTCGTCTTTGGTCCCCATTGCTACAGATTCTTCTA